>CP139501.1:212766859-215166859 GCA_021014915.2 Artemisia tridentata subsp. tridentata | reverse complement strand
CATATTTAGTTGTTTTGCTATACATATTAGATGTTAAGTAAGGTCTAAGTGAATTTTCGGGTTTTCGTCGAAAAGCGCAAAATATGACAAGTCTTCTGTTTAGTTTAGAAATTTAGCACACGGATCCGGCGGATCCCAAACTTTGGCTCCGCCAAGGCTTATCGTTGGTTCCGCCATCCGCCTACCTGCGGATTCGGCGGATCCCGAACTTTGGATCCGCAGGTTCCCCAGCAAAATTCTTAAACTTTTTCGACTAATCACGATTCTTAAATCTTAGTGTTTAGTATCATTTAGGATTCATTCACTGATAATAATTCATCTTAGAATCATTTAGGAATTCTTAGAAACTTAGGAACAAAATTTCCCACCAAAATTTAAATTTTTGAATTTTAGGTGTGAGTTACCAAACTGATACAAAGAAGGAACCCTTTTTAGGGATCCGTCAAATCCGTGGAAATATCAAATCATAAGATTTTCCACTATCTCCTTGTATTTACTGCATATCCACAACAAATTACTCAACCCAAGCTCAATGGATTGACTTCCTTGATATGACCTGCACAAATTTTTGTTCCAAATCATTAGAAACCAACATTCTCTATTGGATTCACATCAAATCCAAACACACAGACTCACAAACCTTCTGTCTATAAATTAGCACTTTAGGATCTTAAATTCACATCACAACCATTTCTTCTCCTGTACATTTTAGCTATCATACTTCACCAAAAAGTCTCAATGACAAAATCAAACAACTCCTCCACATCCAAGCCACTAAAAAGAACAGCCCGTATTAGTGTGAAACCTTGTTGTTTCATCAACATCCATAATTCCTCATCTGAAGAATCATCACCACTAAACATATCCTCACCCATTGCTAGTGAAAAATTCCTTACTTTAACCACTCCAACTCCCTCACATGTAGTCATAAAAACACCACCACCTACCATTACTCCTGTAGCAACCACACCACCACCCGCTCCCGCTCCATCACAGTCTGAGAAGTCTGCCTCATCACCATCCTCACCAAAACTCCAACCCATGGAACTCTTTAGGACACCACCAACATCTCCACAACCATATCTTGAAGAGTTAGAAGATCTTCCACCTACATCAACCAATCCTCCACCCATAAGTCTTGAAAACTTAGAACCTATGCTATTTCATCCTCTCCATCCGGAGATTCATGGTCCTCTATACCGTGAAGCACCACAACCTCATCCCCAAATACCACCACTATCACCAACTTCAACACTCATCGCCATTGATGAGGCGATATGGAGCAACATTCCTCAAACACAAGAGGAGATAAGTGCGGAGTTAACACAACTCTATACTCTCTCGGGTATGGTTGACCATCGCCTTCATGAAACCATAGACATTCAAAACATCCTTATGAACTCCCTCCAAACACCACAATAACCATCAAACAACAACAACAACCAACCACTATCACCACCACCACCACAAAACTTGGAGCCTAATCTTCCTCTCGGCTTCTCAAGTTATGATTGCGCACATTGTGAGAGAACGGCTCACTTGGCCCAAAGGACCAACATCTTGGTCCATGAGCTTCAAAATGAGATGAGGTTCATCTTGAACCATGTTCTTGAACGTTTAAACGCCATCTCTCATCCTCCTCAATAGGAGCTTTTTAGACTAGTTGTTAGGACCTTTTGGATTGTTGCTTTAGGACTTTTTATTTCTTTCTAGGATGTCTTTTTATTGTACTTGTAACATCATTTCATCATTGTGACTTTTGTCACAAAATTTTCAATATCTATGAATGTGATGTTTTATGCTTATGAGTGATCAACATATTGCATATTATCATTATCATTGTGAACTAACATCCTTATATAGCCTATATTATACCTTGATTATGATTGCTTTAGGTACAAATAATGATCAGACACTTACTTTGACTTTTAAAAGTCAAAACATATTTAAAGGCTTGTTTGGAAGAAAACTTCACAAGCATTCTACTTCTTCATTGAAGTCATTCATTACTAACACTTCATTTGCAGCATATCATACCCTTCAAAGTATACGTTGGTACTCGAGAAGTGAGGAGTATACATCGAGGGGGAGCATTTCATAAGCATTTCATATACTAACCGTTTGTTTTGTAGATTCATGCATCATTTTCTTGATTACTCCATCTAGGGGGAGTATAAAACAAGGGGGAGCTTTAAAGTTCTCAAAATCGCATTCCGCTACGCTACTCTTTTTGTTTCGACAAAAAGGGGGAGAAAGGACTAAGTTTGCATTAACTGTGATTCATCACAGTACATACATTTTTACAAAACTTTTCTTTAATAAACAAACTTAATATATATTTTTAAGAACTTATACTATATTTATTTTCTTGCTCAAAAATATACCTTATGTTTTGTCATCAACAAAAAGGGGGAGATTGTTAATACAAATATCGTCTCAAAAACGTTATTTATATTCTTTGATCTTTTCTTAGTTTTGTTAATGACAAATAAAAGGAATATCTTTTAGCAAATAATAAATACTAGCTTAAGTCTCTTGAGTACACATTTTACACTTCACATAATAACCAAGAATTACAAGTTTGCTTATTTAGTGACTTGTTTCCTTAAAAGGAAACTTTAATTCTAAAATCATTCCATGACATCATTACATACATCACATATGATATCTTTGCTAGATCTTGATATATCTTGTTTAGATTTACAAGTTACATAGTTGACATTTGATGATTTGGTAAGATATGGAAGATTTGGAAAGATACACCAAATCCCTTAGCTGTCACATCCCACGGATCCAAGTCCAATGAAGGACGGATCCCTATTGTGGGATCCGTGGGATCCGTGAGCTGAATATCAGCTTGCCTATAAATAGCAAGCTGATCATTTGGCTTTATCATCACTCATATAGCTTAACACACATATTCATTCAGTACATATCTTACTAACATCATTCATAGTTGCATTTCACTTTGATCTTTCATTTTGTAGAAGAGAGATCAAGCTTTCAAGGATCTACAGAACCGTAATCCTTTAGTTGCATTACTGTGTGATATTGTAGTTTGTTTCACACATCATATCTATCATTTGTAATCAGTGAGTGTGGTTAGTGCTTTAGTCCTTAAAGCACAAAGAGTGTAGGGAGTGGTTGTACCCTTGTAAAGAACTCGACATCTAGCTTAGTGTCGGTAAAGTAAATAAGCGACGTCAGGTTGGTTCTACCTTGTGAAAGAACCCGGTGTTTAGCTTAGTACCGGAAAAGGAAGTAAGCGACGTGTAAAGGTTTTCTCCGCCTAGTAAAGGAGTTTGTTTCTTAGTGAAAGATAAACTCTCGAGTTGGAAGCTCGGGGAGTGGAGTAGGGCAAGGAAGAGAGTCCTTGTAGCCGAACCACTATAAACAACAGTGTTGTGTGGTTTGATCTTTTCTCTCTTTATCTTTTGTTTATATTGTGTGATTATTTATTTGTGATTGTTTCCTTTGAATTAACATATAGTAACAAAGCAAATAAAACTGGAAAAAGGGTAAAAACTATTCAACCCCCCTTCTAGTTTTCCACAGACTGAGTTTGGAACGAGGGGTACATACCATGGGGAGGAAGATTTCCTCCCATATTAATTGTAGGCGGATTGCCTTCTATGCCTGATGCGTGAGAAGGCTGCAACGGAACCCCAGCTTCAGTCCTTCCAAGATGAGCTGCTAGCAATGGAGGCAAAGTCACCCCCACTTCTTCTCTTCATTGGCTCCTACCATTAGAGCCTTCGGTAACCGCCCCTTCTCTCCTTGTCGGAGCCCTCTCGGGAACTCCTTCGAAACCAACGGACCTTCTGCTTAGCCTTCGACTGACTGGAGACCCAATCCTTAAGGCCGATAGAGTTGCTCCTTGGGTCGGAGGCCTAGGTTCCATCTCCATTTCTTCATCATACTCATCACTTGAGTATTACAACTCCTTTCGCATCTCAGCATTCCTGACTTGCCTCTTACGAGCCCTTAAGGGGGATTCCAACACTTCGTGGTTGGCTTCGACAAAGGCTGGGCTAATAATGGGCTCGGGATTGGCTGATGTCGAAGCATGATGGTTGGGTGTTGTTTCTGGGTGAAAACGTGTGGTGAACGTGGAAGCGGTTATTGGGGGAAGGTTGTTAGATTCGTTGATTGGTATTGGTGCTAGGGTAGAGAAACCTGGTGGGGGAGTATCTTCTCTCCCTTGATCCATGCCGGAATAATAGTGAAAGTAGTTGGTTGGTTATAAGCTTGGAAATAACGAGACCAATTGTAGCGGTCCCACGGATGGCGCCACTGATTGAACAAATAACTGCACAACCAAGCCTTCGATGGTGATCAAAGGAATAATGGGGTGTTGAGATTGCGCTAAGCTCGTTCTTAACCTGAAATAAGAAATACGAAGACACTACGTTAAGTGATTGCGCAGTGGTTGGACCCTGCGAACCACCTCCGGCGTGCGAGTAAGTATGTGTAATGGTAATGTAGGTCGCAAATTGAGAGAGTGAAGTTAACTTACTTTGTTCCAGCCCGACTAAGCTATTTATAGGGGAGAAATAGGGCTTAGTGGGCGGTTTGCGCATGATTCGGAGATCATGGGGGCGTCCCATGAAATATGGTAACCGCTAGGGCTTTGTAGCCCACGATCTCTGTTTTGGCGGGAAAGCCAAGGGAAGAGGAGACGTGGGTTCGACCAGGTCAGGATCGTCCTTCGTGCTAGTTCCTTCGTAGGAGATACCCCGAAGGGCTTAAGGCTTCGATTGGCGGATTCCCATATGATAACTAGTTCGCAGGCGAATGGTTTTACGCCAATGAAACATGTTAGGAGATTAACCTGGGCCTCCGAAGATAGGGCTTTCTATAGGCTCGAAGGGGAGTCCTTCGACTCGTTCGGAGGGTACATCATCAATAGTCATGTTATTTAAATTCCAACAGTGGTATCACGAGCCGTTTAACATGTAATTGAATTATCGAAACGCATAATAAAAATCAAATCTTGATTTGGATTATAACATGTTAAGTCGATTTTTTATTCTAGGGTTTTTAACATACAATAAAAATCGAATCATAATTTAGGGGGGGGGGTTTCGACCCTCTTTTAATAAAAAGTTAGTTTTGTAACCCTAAATTAGGACATGTTGTATTTATGTGTTTATTTGAATTAGGGTTACGTTCCTGGATAATCCATGATTCTTCATGCAAGGAAATCATGGATTAGGGTTTTTTTTTATGTGCTACATGTTTTAGATAAACCTAAAATTAGGGAATACCTAATTATTAAATTAATGAATCAGTTATGTGCAACGTGGTATATAATTATCAAAGCTTACGCGGCCAACTTGTTGGTGTCTGTGGTCCATTGGGTACAATGCACTCGAAAACCAATGGGAGTTTTAGTAATTATATACATATAAATTCACATAGAGATTATTAATAGGATTTATTAAAAGGTTTGCATGTGGCTATATGATTTAATAGTTAAGATTATATGCGTTATTATGTGTTTATTTATTTTTTGTTAAATTACTTGTCTTTTTTGTTTAAATTATCACTGAATTGTAAGCAAAAAGAGGGTAATTTTTGGTATAAAAAATAAATGGACCTAATAACTATGAAACCTTGATGTGGTAAATTATTTATTGCCAAGTCTTATGTGCCGACAGTGGTTCGCTTCGCATGGTAATTTTCCCACAGGCGAGACTACCAATTTAATAATTTACAACATAATTTTATAAGACTTAGAATCGTAAACTTTTAATTTGATTGATGATTTTTTGCACCAATAGTTGAACGGCGGACCCAATGTTGACAAACTATAAGGTGGGTATAAGGTTGGTTTCGCATTAAATTGTGACCTTAAAAAGACTCCATTCTGTCTCTCCACTTGCTTGTGCGTCAAATTGGACTTACCAAGTACCACTATTATATGTGCAAAATTACCTTAAGGGTGAATTGACCTCAATTCCACGTGCCACTTTTGTGGTAATTATCCGAATAACTTGAATCTTTTGACTCATGCAGCAGTAGGATATAGTGTGCGATAATTGTAGGTAATTCTTTGATTGGTGAACCCAATACCTCAAATTAAAACTTTGTTGATTTAACTCTTAGTGAATTGGTAATTAAAAATGGTTTTGAAAACTTATGATACGAAGATGAGTGCATGCTTCTTCGTACATATTTTGATTATAACATCAAAATAAATACCCTAAAAATTTAAGTCCATGCTATCTAATTATAAGAGACACTTGGAATTAATATCTAGCGTAAGTGAGACCTTGACATAGATATTAATGACAAGGTAAATTACATACTTTCATTACTAGCAGATCAACTGATGTAATAAAACTATGTAGATTTGCAAGTTTCTAAATTAGACGACTTAATTAAGTTATAAGTGAGACCTTGAGACTTAAAGCATGAGATGGGAAGAAACATGCTTACATTGCAAATTATTTGGCAAATGTAATTCCCATAAATATCTAGGAGTCGGAAATTGTTTTGCCGATTATTGTACGACAAGTTACCATCTTTTGTACATTCATTACTAGCAGATCAACTGATGTAGTGGAACTATGAAAAGTTGGACCCTAGTTTTTCAAGAAAATTAAATGGTTATATTGTATTTCCTGGGTAATTTTCTTTTCTTGAAAATTGTATTATCGAAAATACTAATATTTGAACTTTTTCTGTAGAAATGGCTCAACCTAATAACGCTGCACAAAGTTCTGCCTTCAAAGTTATTTTTGAAGGAGAAAAATCGACTAGCCCTGAAGCAATTTTGGATTTGATCAGAAAATTGTATTGCTGTAGGCAAGGGGATGGTAAACCAGTAGCTGATCATGTGTTGGTCATGAAGAGTTACATGGACCAGCTATCACAGATCAACTATGTTGTTCCTAAGGATACATGTGTGAACTTAATCATCCGATCCTTGAACAAGGATTTTATGGGTTTTGTTCCAACTTACAACATGCATTGCTCGGGGAAGACAGTAACGGAATTGCTCGCAATGCTCGTTGACTATGAAAAGGGTTTACTAGGCAAGGCTCCTACTCCTGAGGTATTAGCTATACGAGGATGTAGGATTCAAAAGCCAAAACCGCAGGCGAATATGAAGGGGAAAGGTACGGTTGACAAAGGCAAACTAGTTGTGACACATCAACCTTATGCTGAGAAAAACCCTCAAGAGAACAAGGTGAATCCAAAGGAACAGGCTTGTCACCACTGTCATGAGGTAGGACACTGGAAGAGGAATTGTCCTCTCTACCTCGAGGAGTTGCGTATGAAAAAGATGAAGGGTGAGGCTGTGAAATCCAACACTTCAGGTAACTTTTTCATGATTGAATTATATTCATTAATTGGTAAATTAAATTCCTGGGTATATGATACTGGATGCGGTATTCACATTTGTAATACGCTGCAGGGATTTAGAGTGAAAAGGAGACTCGCCTATGGGTAGCAATTTCTGCAAGTGGGCAATGGAGCACAAGTAGTAGTTGAAGCCATAGGAATTTTTGAATTAGTTTTGCCTTCAGGCTTGATACTGAATTTGAATAATTGTCATTATGCACCTTCTATTGTTAGAGGTGTCATTTCCTTTTCTTGTTTGTTGGATCTTGGATTTCATCATACTGTTTCTAGCAATGAAATTTCTGTTTCGTTAAATAATGTTTTTTATTTTAATGCTATTGCTGTGAATGGTGTTTTCAAGATTGATTTGAATGAACATAGTGATTATAATTCGATGTAAAGCATCAATAATAAGAGAGTCAAGAATGTCTTGGATGCATCTTATCTTTGGCTTTGTCGACTTGCCCACATAGGCAAGACTCGCATGCAAAAGCTGCAACGTGATGGGCTTTTGCAGAATATCAATGATGAGTCATTTGATAAGTGTGAATTTTGTATATCTGGGAAGATGACTAAGAAACCTTTTAATAACCGTATTGAAAAGGCTGATGATCTACTTGGTTTAATACATACTGATGTGTGCAGACCACTTAGACATACGTCAAAGAGAGGTGCTAGCTACTTCTTAACCTTCACGGATGATTTCAGCCGTTATGGTTATGTTTATTTACTTAAACATAAACATGAGGTGTTTGAAACATTTAAGATTTTCAAAGCTGAAGTAGAACTGCAACTTGGAAAGAAGATTAAAGCTCTTCGATCCGACAGAGGTGGTGAATACCTAAGTCAGGAGTTTAAAGATTATCTAAGTGAGAATGGAATTGTTCAGTACCTCACATCTCCATATACTCCACAGCAAAATGGTGTATCTGAGAGAATAAATCGTACATAATTGGATATGGTACGATCTATGTTTAATCTTACTACTCTGCCGTTATCCTTCTTGGATTATGCCTTGGAATCTGCGATTCGCATACTAAATATGGTTCCGACCAAGAAGGTAGATAAGACACCCTATGAGTTATGGTTTGAGAAAACGTCTAACTTGTCTTATTTAAAGGTCTGGGGTTGTGAGACGTTTGTTAAACGTGACTCAGCAGATAAACTCCAACAGAGATCTGTTAAATGTATCTTTGTAGGATACCCAAAGGAAACGATGGGTTACTACTTTTACTTTTCACCTGAAAACAAAGTAATTGTTGCTAGGTATGCAGATTTTCTTGAAAAAGATCTCATATCTCAAGAATTCAGTGGGAGGCTCTATGATCTGGAAGATGATCAAGAGGATACATTACCTTCTGAAAACACTAGCGAACTTCTTGTGGAACCGGATAGTCTGGGTCCTCCACCCGAAGTGATTCCCATTCGCAGATCCGTAAGGACTGTGAAAGCACCTGAACGTCTATGTCATAATGTAGAGGTTGAGGAAAATATATTAGGGGACCTTGGAGAGCCTGCTAATTATAGAGCTGCCATGAATGATCCTGAAAAGGACAAATGGCAGATTGCTATGAATGGGAAAATGCAATCCATGAGAGATAATCAAGTCTGGATTGAAGTAGACCTCCCTCCCAATGCCAAGGTAGTTGGGAGTAAGTGGCTCTTCATGAAGAAAACTGACATGGATGGCAATGTACACACCTATAAGGCCCGTTTGGTAGCTAAAGGATTTACCCAAACATATGGCGTTGACTACGAGGAGACATTTTCTCCTGTGGCTGACATTAGGGCTATTAGGATTCTTATAGCCATTTCTGCATACTATGATTATGAGATTTGGCAGATGGATGTAAAAACCTCCTTCTTGAATGGTCGTCTAGATGAAGACATTTATATGGCGCAGCCTGAGGGGTTTGTGAATCTGGAATTTCCAAACCGTGTATGCAAACTTCAAAGATCCATTTATGGATTGAAGCAAGCATCACGGCAATGGAATAAGAGATTTGACGAAGAAATCAAAAGGTTTGGATTTACTCAGAATCTTGATGAGCCATGTGTATATCACAAAGCTAGTGGGAGTGATGTTATTTTTCTAGTTCTATATGTTGATGACATATTGATCATGGGTAAAAACATTCCAAGTTTGAATGAGGTGAAAGCCTATTTTGGGAAATGTTTTTCCATGAAGGATCTAGGAGACGCAACATACATTCTGGGAATCAAGATCTATAGAGATAGGTCAAGGCGGTTAATTGGTTTAAGCCAAAGTGCTTACATTGACAAGATATTGAAGAGATTCAGTATGCAAAATTCCAAAAAGGGATTTTTGCCAATGCAAGTAGAACATGGCTTGAGTAGCAAAGCTTGTGCTTCAACACCTTAAGAGGTGGCACGCATGAAGAGAGTCCCTTATGCTTCGGCTGTGGGATCTATTATGTATGCGGTGCGATGTAAAAGGCCCGATGTGGCGTTTGCTCAGAACATTACCAGTCGATATCAGCAGAACCCAGGTGAACTCCACTGGACTGCTGTGAAACATATTCTCAAGTATTTAAGATCTACGAGAGAAATGTTTTTAGTGTACGGGGGAAATCCAGAAGCAGAGCTGTGTGTTACAGGTTACTGCGATGCATCCTGGAAGTGTGATAAAGATGATACGAAGTCTCGGACGGGTTATGTCTTTGTCATCAATGGAGGAGCAGTGGATTGGAAGAGCAAGAAGCATAGTACTATAGCGATGTCTGCAACAGAAAGCGAGTATATTGCTGCCTCAAAAACTGCAATGGAAGCAATCTAGATTAGGAAGTTCGTTTCAGGGCTTGGAGTTATGCCCTCAATCGAAAGACCTATAAAAATGTATTGTGACAATTCAGCCGCAATTACATTTGCCAATGAGCCTGAAATCATGAAGGGCACCAGACATTTCCCGATACGGTATCACTATGTTAGAGAACAAGTGGAGATAGGCGAGATCGAGTTACTCAAAGTTCACACAGATGACAACTTAGCAGATCCATTAACGAAGGCTCTACCCGGTGGAAAGCTTAAACAACTTTCTGAAGGCATAGGACTTCGTTTAGCTAGTAGTTTCATGCATATCTGTGATTAGTGTTTGGATGATGGGATGTTGTAAAACATTTATTATTTTAATAAAATAAAATACTCGTTATGTTTGTTTATCATTTTCTGAATAATATATCCTATATTTGCATGTTTATATCCTTGAATATATTTATATATTCTAAACTGTCCGTTGTCGGTTAATGATATGGGAATATCATTAAATTAAGACAAATCTAAGTATTGGTAGAATATACTTGAAAGTATATTGATGCATTGTCATACCAATTTCACATGATATTCAAATGGTTAGAATATAGGACTTATCCCGCCTTCATGAGTTTACTTTATGGATCTTGTCATCAAGTAAGTCATGTGTATATAGTTATCCTCAGACTTGAGATGCCAGATAACTGTCATGCATGTAGTGCATTTCTGTGATTCAATTTAACGATATACGTAACTGGTAGCTATAAGGATAGTTTTCGGAAGCGTTGCGAAGTGCATGTGTTATGCTCGTAGTCAAGAAAGAATTTGTTTCTTCAAATTGTTTGGAGTTTAATACTGCTGGGCCCCTCGTAGGATTAGTAAGATGTATGTGTGGCCACACCCAAGATCTCCCCTGAATGGTTCAGAAGATTTGGTAATCTTATTTAATCAGAAACAACGAGAAACAAAATTATTAATAAAGAATGACTTAGATCCATATCTTTATTAATGTGGTATTAGAAACAAAATGATGAGTATGATGATTTATCATCGAATGGTTTTTCCAGGAGACCACCACCCGAGTTGTACTAGGGGCATTGGTGTGTTGCTAGACGCTAACCATTGTCAATTATACTTTTAATAGATTTCTAAGTGGGAGCTGTTAGAGTTGTGGAAAAATATTAAAACGTATATGACTAGAATCGAACCCGGGACCGAGAGATTGCACACTTTACGTATGAATGATCAAGTAAATAATTAATATATATAATAGTTATGTATTTTAATTATTTGGACACGAAATGATAACTAACGGACGTTAAGTAATTAACGGAATTGACTAACGACCGTTAGGGAATAAAGGAAGGACCGTAAGTGTAATTAGGAGCTAAAGAAAGATCTAGAACCCCATCCTTTGGGCTTGGCCGATCAGTGGCGAGGGTTTCCTAACCCTTGTCGATTTCTTTTGCTCCAAGATAGGTTTTGCCTATAAATACAATTGAAGGGTTATTAGTTCTTTTATCATGTGCATTGCTATAACCCTAAAATTTGTGTTTTTCTTCTCTTGCTTCTAAAACCGGTCGACACTCTTTATAGTGGGTCGATCCATAGTTTTTCAAGTTAAACAAAATTGTTTTGGTTTATCGTGTTCATTCACTAGCATCAATACTTGATTGGTTATAGTACGTGTGTACAAGAGTTCGGTAATAACTTACTTTAGTTATTCATCTTGGATTGTGAAACAAAAAGGTAAGGGGTTTCACAGTAATCCTATTTGTTTGATCAAAAGAAGTGAAGAGAAGATTAGATCCTTGTTTTGCTAGGATCAAAAGGTATGTAACCATTTATTATTCGGTAACCTTTATACGCGTTAATATTCGATCTTGCTTTCGCTATATGCTCTTTGATCTGTTTATTTATTTAGATGATAGTCATGTTATTTAAATTCCAAAAGTATAATCATAGCAATGATAGAATGATAGCTATGGTTAACAAATTCCTTAGTGAAATACGAGTACTAATTTAGAAGAAAAGAATCAAACATAACTTTTATGCAGAAAAAGCAAACCTTCTTTGTTTAGCAATTGTGTTCGAAAAGATGGGACCTAGTGTAACAAACTTTTCAACTAACTACTTAAAAAACATCAATGCAAATTATAAACTAGTATCAATTTTATCATCAACATTATAAAATAATCACCAAGACTTTCAGTAAATTTTATAAAATTTTGTGAAAGCCACTAGAAACGTTTGACAAAGATAGAGAGATAAGACACGTATAGAGACGTTTGAGTTAGGTCGGCAATGGAAACACTAGCGCTAGTTGTCAACTTTGGATTCATTTCAACACATTATAATTACGAGTAGTGATTAGCATGCCTAATTGGAATGCTTAATTTTGTGCCTAACCCTATGTGTAATGGTAAGAAACAGTGAGTGGGGCAAAATTTGACACGTGGCAGGTGAGTCAGTAAAGGGCTTGAATTAGTTTGGTGTGTAATGGTGGGTGGGGCAAAATTTGACACGTGTCATCCTTTTTTTTTTTTTCTAATCAAATAAAGATTATATAATTTTATTTAAAACAAGACATAAAAAAAAAAAAAAAAAAAAAAAAATATATATATATATATCATTTTATTAATAAAAATAAAGCATTACATAAAAAAAAAAAAAAAAACAATATAAAAAAAATATTACTCATTAAACGTGAACACACACACAAAACACAGCTCTTCTTCTTCCTATGCTGCTCTTCTTCTCCTTCCTCTGCTGCTCTTCTTCTTCTTCTTCTTCAACACCCAAGCAAACCACACACACAAAACACACAGATCTTCTATTTTTATATATATCAACGGCTAAAAATCTTGGAGGAAGAAAGAGGCGGGGCGTCAATTAAATGGCGCCTAGGATTTTTTTTGGGCAATTGGCGCCCATATGTAATCGAAAGGGGCGCTAATTGGGCGCGAATTAAGGCAAAAACTGGCAAATCACGCCCCATTACACATAGTCTAACCATGATCTTGGTACATGTGACAAAATCAATGGTATATGTGAGGTGAAAGAAATAGTAAAATCCATGTGTCTAACAATGAATGAAGTAGACATAAAATTAGTCATGTTAAATAGGCATCTCAATCATTTTCCTATAATTATTTCTCTATAACATAACTATTCTTTTTCTACTCTAAAAAACAAATTCAACGAGTATTCAATAATTAAAACACAAATTTTACTGTACCAATTATCATATCAGGCAAAAAAAGAAGGAAGACCATATAAGAAAGATAATCATGAACATAAGAGTAATATTGTTATCTTGCTTGGATATGATTATGTATATATCTACACAAATACAGTAATATATAACATAACCACCCTATGAGGCTATGATCAACAAAAAAAGAAACAAAAGCTGAATTTTATTAAGGATTAAATTGATTATCATAATAAAAATCGTACGTAATATGCTACAACGTGACCATAATCTATTACCACAAAAAAGATTGCTCTTTTCCTCCATAGAATCTGATTCTAGTTCCAACCCACGATCTCGAACCTTTATTAGTGTTTTTTTACACAAATTTGTATGCAAATTCTATATTCACCATAAACAAATCATGCCCACTAATCCAAACACCACGAAAATCGCCTGCATCGCCGCGAACCTCCTAGGAGCATCCGAAGTAGTACTAGAAATAGGATATATGTCTCCTGGTGGACCTGTTATGTATATATAGTTAGGTGGTGTATATCCACCACCACCACCACCACCACCACCAGAACCGCCTCCACCACCTCCACCACTTCCTCCTCCACCGTAGGGTGGTGGAGGACAGTCAGCTGGTGAGGGTTTCTTGGGTGGTGGTGGTGGTGAAGGTGGTGGAGGTGATGGTTTTGGTGTAGGTGGAGGTGGACTTGCATAGCATGTTGTACCACATGGACAACTTCCACACTTGATTTGATCGTTCGGAGGGCTCGTGGTTGTTTCGTCGAGTTTTCTTGGCCTTATCGCTTGGATAGGAGATGGTAGTACTACCAAGAGTGCAAGGATTGCAAAGAGCGCGATTCGGAAGGGTGTAGACATGTTTTCTAGGAGGTGAGCACAACTAGAAAAGTGGTGAGAGGTGAAATTTGGTTGAAGAGAGTATAGTTTGGTTATTTGATAGTTGCTAGTGGTGGTGGTTTGGTTTGGTTTGGTTTGGTTAAGTGAATATTAAGTGAAGAGAAGTGATGGGTACTTGACTAATTATAAGTTTGGTGGGTTGGCTTAATCTTGAAGGCACCTCCACTCATTTGCATGTGGCAATGACCTAATGGTGGTGAATAGGTTGGACCCCATTATATATCCTCGTTCTCAAAAGCTTTTTTCATATTTTCTACTCCATTTCCACTTAATTATACCGACATTGATAGAACTCAGACTTAAGTATTACGTAGGTTTGTACATATATACTTTGGTCGGTTAACACGTAATTTTATACTACCTCCGTCCCAAAATAAGTGTCCAGTTTGACTCTGTTCAACTTTGATCTTAACTATTTTTGTGGGTGTTATATAATAATTGATGCAAAATATATAAATGAATTGGGTTTTAAGTGTACTTTTCATTGGAATAATTTTTCACCAAGCAGTATATAACAAAAAAAATTTTATATATATATTTATGGTCAAAGTTGAACCAATTTAACTATGAAAAGTCAAACTGGACACTTATTTTGGGACGGAGGGAGTAGCTACCTTAATTAGTTTAGAAATAATTTGATGTGCTATTCATCAACATGAACCTTAAATTAATCAATTGGTGAGTCAACTTAATTGAACTATCGTTTGCTTACAAAAAATTAAATGAACATAAAAAAGTACAGTATCTGTTGTATTTAAACTAGTGAGCTTTTAACTTTTTATTTCATACCTAGATTATACGAAAATGTTCTAATCTTGTACATCCTCGTAAATAATTACAAGACATCTAGTGTACGAGACAATTGATGAAGTTGTGGCTCAATTCTTAAGTATTTCTTTAGGTAAGTTACTACGAAATCTCTATGGAATAGCTATAATTCATCTAGAGATTTCCTAGTAATTATTATTCATAAGAAATCTTTTGGAAATCACAAGGAAATTCCGACAGGTTAGCTAGGGTGAACTTTCCGTAGGAAAATTGTAAGAATTCCTAGGTGATTTTCTTCAAAACATTTTCGTAAGAAAATTTCGTATGTGTTGCCACTTTTCTTGTAGTGACATGATTAACTTGTAAAAGGTCAATTTAAAACTCTAAAATATAAATGGCATGTAATTTACTTAACACTTTTTGTATGCTTATAACTTTTATAAAGTTTAATCTTTTGCTAGGAATATAAAAACTTTATAAGATACAAAATAAATTAGACATAGACTTAATATTTTTAATGGGCTTAATTCCTTTAAATTTCTTGCTTCTTGCAATGCACATGATCCCAATGTTTGAATAATTTGCGAAAAATGTTCCCACCGGCAAATATAAACTACTCGTAACTAACAAAATTGAATATGTGAAATGTACTTTTTTTA
Organism: Artemisia tridentata subsp. tridentata; assembly: GCA_021014915.2. Taxonomy (NCBI): domain Eukaryota; kingdom Viridiplantae; phylum Streptophyta; class Magnoliopsida; order Asterales; family Asteraceae; genus Artemisia; species Artemisia tridentata. The sequence goes on along the minus strand of CP139501.1, from coordinate 215,151,190 downwards.
TTTATTATTGAAGTATTCGTTGTATATGTATATTTTTTAAAATTATAACGATGGAGTGCACCTAAAGAAGGGCATGTGAATAAGGTCATCCCAACCTTAAAGTCAGGTTTGATGGCATTATTAAGACACACATAGGACCATGTTCAATGATCTTAATTAGCTCAAATAATTGAATAAGATAACAAAAGAAAACAAGCAATTTCTTAGGCTGGCAATATAGAAAAGGAGGCTATACGTGGCAAAGGTTATAGAAACGAGACGAAGAATCGATGAGACATAAAGTTGCGAAAGTAATTGCTATTTCTTAGAACGTTTATGGCTAAGGGGGAACTCCTTAAATACTTTAAAAAAATAATAAATAAATAAAAATAATAAAATAAAAATAATATATATATATATATATATATATATATATATATATATATATATATATATATATATATATATATATATATAGGATAAAGATCAAATAAAAAGACAAATATCCGTACATTACGTAAAAAGATTTTTTTTTTCAAAAATTTTCTCGAAAAATTTCAAAAAAAAATCCAAAAGATCAGATATGTTGGTGCATGAAAAAGTTGTGAAGGAAGTTTTTCTAAAAGTTGATATTTTTTCAGAAAAAAATTTATGAAAAAATACGTTTGTGCATTAAATCGCTTTTTTGTGCATCAAAAATTCATTTTTGTACCCAAGTTCTTTTGACTTTTTTAATCAAAATAACATTGTGCATCTAACTAAAACAAGTTGAAAATTTTGTGCATCAAAAAATTTTTGCGCATCAAAATTAGTTTTTTGTGCATTAAAAAAAACGTATAAAAACTCAAAATTAGAAAAACTTCTTTCACAAAAGTTTCATGTACCAACATTTCCGATCTTGTGGAATTTTTATGGATTTTTGCGAACTTTTTTGGAAAAAAAAAATCTTTTTACGTAGTGTACGGATATTTGTCTTTTTATTTTAACTTTACCTTATATATATATATATATTATATAGAAAAATACTGAAATAACGTGTGTGGGAAACTAGAAGGGGGGTTGAATAGTTTACCGGTTTAAAAACTTCTTTTAAAAATCTTGATTTAAAAGTTGGTTATTGAAAACTTTGATTCGAACTCTATGTGTAATCAATTAACACCAATATGAACTACACACTAAGCTAAGTAATAATAACAAATAAAAGTAAAGAGTAGAGTTGGAAAGATCAAACCGAGACAGAGGATTTATAGTGGTTCGGCTACGAAGCTCTTCTTCGCCCTACTCCACTCCCCGAGCACCACACTCGAGAGTTTCAAGCACTATATCAACAACCTCCCTTCAGGCGGAGAAAACCGTACACGTCGCTTATCCTATTTCCGACACTAAGCTAGATGTCGAGTGCTAATCTTAGCTAGCACCAATCTACCAAGGTTCACGTGACCAAACACACAAGCCCAATGGCTTCAAGAGATCACCAAGATCTCAACACGATCACAATGATCAACACTCACTTCACTCTACTCAACTAACACTAACCTAATGACCCTTGATCTTCTTGATCAATCACACAAGCCCAATGGCTTCAAGAGATGTTCACTATCTCTATAGATCACACTTGATCTTCACTCTCACTCACAAAAAGAAAATAAACTTGATGTATGCTAAGACACAACAAGGTTGTAACAAGTGTTACAAAAACCTATCAACTATAACTCTAGTATCTTCTTGATTACTTGAGTTCTTCTCTTGCCAATGAAGAGGGATGACAACACCTTGTATCAACTTGGATACTTGTGTTCTTCTCTTGCTAGTGAAGAGGTATGAAGAGGATCACTTGAAGGATGATTGGATCACTCTTGAAACAAAGAAAAACTAATCTAATTGACCCTTAGAAGTGAAAGGTGTGAGAGGATTTAGTTAAGGGATTTTTCTGTGTGTGAAGGGTGCCTAAAACTATGAAAGAGGTGGGTATTTATAGGCAAAGAAAATCTGAACGTTACAATTCAAAATGGTACGGACGGCTCCACTAAATGACCCACGGCTCCGTTAAATTTAACGGTACCGTGGAGCCGTGGTAGACTAGGACGCTCCAAATTTTGTCTTTTCTGGTGAAAACTTATTTGGGGGAAGGTTGGAGCTGATTTTGGGGGGAAAAATTGCTGTTGTGATTTTCAAACTTATTTTTCCATTAAAACATTTCTTAATATTTCAAAAATAATTTGTCATGTGTATTTTTGAAAAAATATTTTGTCCCATTTAAAATGTGAATTTTCAAAACATGAATTCACTTCTTTGATCACTAGTCCAAGTTGTAACTTTATTCAAGAGTGATTTGCGTAGAAACGGGATCTTCCGATTAAAAGCTTGTTAATGTTAATTTTAACGTAACGTGAGTTCACATTTTGTCATCCTCAAAACGTGAAGTAATCGAAAGATATAAATAACGTTTTTAGAACATTATTTGCATCAACAATCTCCCCCTTTTTGATGATGACAAAATATAAACTCATTTTAGGTTAAAATTAGTTTTAACAAGTTTTTAATGAGTTTACTCCCATTTCTCCCCCTTTTTGTCAAATCAAAAAGGTGGTTAAGGCTCCCCCTTGATGTGTACTCCCCCTCATTTGGAGAACACAAAGGAATCGAGTAATGGATCGTGCTACAAAACAAAGTTAGACGACAAATATACAATATCTAACAAGTAGCACATTGTGACAAATAACCAATCCCTTAAAAGGAAAACCTCCACATAAAAACATTCATTCATAAAACAAACAAGTGTCATAGTAATGTATGACTACATAGAAAACACTAAGAAAGATAACAAGAAGCCTAAATTCCTAATGACTAGAGACAAGCTTCATTTCCAAGAGGGGTCCTAAGAGTTTATTGTGGAGGACTAAACAAGCAAGTGTTTAGTTGTTTTGGTTAGGAGGTGGTGGAGATTGGGGCCCCATTTGAGGTGGTGGAGGTGTCAAGAGATGTTCTATAAAGTAGAACATGAAATGAATCTCGTCTCTTAAGAAGTAGATGAGATTACGGTTGTGGAGACAACATAGGCAATTAGCATTATGTAACTCCAAGGGATGTGGTTGGTTGGGTTGTGCCATGATAGGAGATGGTGATTGTGGTAGGGTTGTTGGAGGTGAAATTGGCATGGTATTGTCCAATGGGGTGAAGGGAGATGGTGTGTATTCCATTGATGATGTGGTGTAATAGGATGATGAAGATGTTGTGTAGGTAGATGATGTTTTAGATGGTGCATAAGGTGGTGATGGTGAGTATGGAGTGGCTTGGGAAGGTGGTGTCATAGCTTCATCATCTCTTGTGAGATCCACAAAGAGTGGTTTTGAGGGTGGTTTTACGGTTATCCTAGGTTTCTTGGAGATTTGAGAGGTTGAACCATGTGTGGAGGACATGGTGTTTGTGTGATGGGAGGTTGAAGGTGAAGTGCAAGATAAGCTTGCAAGGGTGAGGCCTTATATAGGCAAGTTGGGTGAAATTTGAATTAAAGTTGATCCTATGGTGTAGGAGGGGAATCCTAGGGTGAATGTGAGGGTGCAAGGTTTGCAGGTTTGAGGTTAGGGTGATAGGGAAATAGGAGCATTAGGAAAAATCCGTTATACAGGGTCACGGCTCCGTTAAATACCCTACGGTACCATTAAATTTAATGGTGCCGTCCATATTTAGTGGTGCCGTGACACTGTTGGCACGAACTTTTCCTTGCAGGCTAGTTTTGGGCAGCTAGGGGGAATTTTCTAGGGGAACTAATTCCTGAAAATGAGAGTGCCTCAACTCACTAGGTACTTATTTTCCTAATATATCCATACAATGCTACATCTAGCACATAAAGATGATCATGCATTATACTTAAAGAATCATAAGCATGCAAGCATAAAGAACAAGATAAGATATCATCCAAATGTTAAATAGAACATTTATGTAAGCATGCAAGATAATTTGAGCATTAATTCCTAATATTATCTATTAGTAATAAACCCTAGTGAGAGATGTAAATCTCTTCCTAACTACTTATGACTTGAGCAATCCCCCTTCTTGTCACACTCTCGTCTTGGGTATTTGTCTCATTCTCATGAATAGGATCATCAAAGGGTGCATAGTGGGTGGTGAGTTCGAAAGTGAGGATGGTTGAGACATATGACTCGGTTATGGGTTTCATGACAGGTGTGAATAGGGAGTATTGAGGACCATGAAGGTAAGGGTGAAAGGTTATGAGGTGATGATAGAGACGGGTTAGGAACATCCCATAAGGTATCAATTTGTTCTTGTTACCATTGAGATGTACAATTCGCTTAGCGAAGAAGTAAGCAAGATTGTAAGGTTGTTGGGTTAAGAGACAGTAAATCATATGAGCACAACACGCCGGGAGTTGCTCACGATTTCCTGTGAGACTTAGAACATTTTCTCGCAGGATGACTGCCCAAGAAAGTAGTTCATGACGCACTTCTTCCAAACGAATTTTCGTTGGATGTGGGTGAGGGTGAGTACGGATGATTTTGGTTAGTTCGGTTGGAGAGGGTATGTACGAACAGTACGGACTATTCTCCTCACGATAGTGAAAGAGAGACTCAAGACACCAATCTTCAGTATAGGCACATTTCCCATGATTGGGTATACTAAGGATTTGAGCAAATTGCTCAAGAGTTAGAACATCACGATAGTGAAAGCGAGGACAAATGTACTCGTTAATGTGGAGTAGACAATCGAATCCTATAGCTCTAAAGGAAGTGTTGATGTCCCGGTGGTAAACTAGGGATGGATCAACGACACGGCCTTCATGAAACCGACGGGTTTCAAGATTGACATAGGCACGAATGTGGTTACCGGGTGTAGTGGGTTCACGTGAGATTTCGGGTGTATAGGTATCGGTTAGGAGATGATCAAAATCATATTCATGAGACATTTTTGTGTCCTATAAGAAAATAAAAAAAAATTTAGAATAAAAACCAGTTGCATACAACACGTGCCTAGTGTGTGCCTATATGCAGACTATGTGGAGGTGCGGTAATCTCGACTCAAAAGAAAAATAATGAGATTACCCAAACACTCCTGATTTCACTTTAGCTCAAACAAATATGTCGAATAGTACATATTGATTATGTAATTCGAATAATATTTGTGAGATCATGAATGCATGAGAAAGTGTTTTTAGTTTGCATCAACAATGCATGAAAAAGAATAATTTTATGATCCTAATTTTGTGAGATTTTAAAATTGATGGAATTGGGGTGTTTTAGTGTTGATGACTTCTAATTTTGAAACATTCCTAGAGAAAGGTGAAAATCCCCAATTCAATTTTCATCAATGAACAAACCCTAAACTCAAAATTAGAAATAAATTAGAATGAGAAAACTTACAAATTATGTTGAAAAGGGTAAAATGATTGAGGATCTTGAAATCAATGTCTTGAATATGATCTTGAAGAGGTGTAATTGAGTTTTGGGTTGTGAGGTTAGGTTATGACAGCAATTGCTGAGGTTGTGAGGGTTTTGAATGAGTAATGTGGGAAAAGGGGACTGAAATACGAAATGTTCCAGATGCACGGTTCCATGGTACCGTTAAATTTAACGGTGCCGTGCCACATTTAGTGGAGCCGTGATCTGCTGGGACTGTTTTCTGTCCCATTTTGTTTTTTGACGAATAAGTCTCGCTGTTTTAGTGAGATCTTATGACACAAGGAAAGAATTTGTACCTAACAAATTCTTATGACTAGGGGTTCCTAAACTTGACTAGACGAGATACACGGGATGACCTCAAGAGTCATGAGATTTATGGAATATGTTCCATCATTCCTAGACCTAGACGGAGGTAGTTAAATGATTCTCGTTTGAGAGGTTTGGTTAGTATGTCAGCGATGTTGTCTTGAGAAGGAACTTTCTCAATGGAAATGTTTCCTTTCTGAACATTATCGCGAAGGAAGTGGTGGCGAATTTCAATGTGTTTAGTACGGGAGTGTTGGACAGGGTTTTTGCTCAAGTCAATAGCACCTTTATTGTCGCACATAATGGGAACATCATCTAAGTATATGCTATAATCGTTAAGGGCTTGTTTCATCCATAGTGCTTGCTGACATGCCTTTCCGGCGCTTACGTACTCGGCTTCGGTAGTGGAGATAGCAAGAGCCGTTTGTTTCTTGGAGAACCAAGAAGTTAGACAACAACCCATGAAGGTACAAACGCCACTTGTGCTTTTTCGATCCACGTAATCTCCCGCATGATCAGAGTCGGCATAGACAACAGTTTCTATACCGGTCCCCTTGGGATAAAATAATCCCAAGTGTATAGTGCCTTTAATGTATCGGAAGATACGCTTAACCGCTTCAAGGTGAGAGGTTTTGGGATCCTCTTGGAAGCGAGCACAAAGGCAGACACTAAACATGATGTCGGGCCTACTTGCCGTGAGGTATAGTAAACTACCTATCATACCTCTATACTTAGTGTTATCCACGGACTCACCTTCTTCATCCATCATGAGTTTTATTTCCGTGGACATGGGAGTTTTCATGGGCTTAGACTCTTCTAAACTAAACTTCTTAAGCATTTCCTTACTATACTTAGATTGATTAAAGAAGATACCATCTTCCATTTGCTTAATTTGTAGACCAAGGAAGAAATTTAATTCGCCCATCATGCTCATCTCAAACTCGTCATGCATGATTTTAGAGAAATCATTGCACAGTTCTGGACAAGTTGAGCCAAATATAATGTCATCAACATATATTTGAACAATGATGAGATGTGAATCTCGTTTCTTTGTGAAAAGCGTGTTGTCTACCACTCCCATGGTATATTCATGTTCAATCAAGAATGCTTTCAGTCTATCATACCAAGCTTTGGGAGCTTGCTTAAGACCATAGAGTGCTTTCTTGAGTTTATAAACATGATTCGGATATTCGAAATCAACGAATCCCGGAGGTTGAGCAACATATACCTCCTCGTTGATATAACCATTAAGGAATGCACTTTTCACGTCCATTTGGTACAATTTAAAGTCTAAGGCACACGCATAGGCAAGGAGTATTCTAATGGATTCTAATCTAGCTACAGGTGCATAGGTTTCATCATAATCTATTCCTTCTTGTTGGTTATAGCCTTGTGCTACCAACCTTGCCTTATTCCTAGTCACGACGCCATTTTCGTCGAGTTTATTCCTAAACACCCACTTAGTTCCTATGATAGTTTGATTCCTAGGAGGAGGTACTAACTCCCAAACTTGGTTGGCGGTGAATTGATTAAGTTCTTCTTGCATGGCAAGTGTCCAACTTTCATCCTTAATCGCTTCACCAACATTCTTAGGTTCTACAGTAGATATAAAACAAAAGAAATTACTTTTGTTTTGTGCTTGTGACCTAAGGGTTCTTTGGTTTAGGTTTCCTATGACATTTTCAATAGGATGGTTCTTGGATTCCTTAACATTGACAATTTCGTCAACTTCAACTATTTCATCCTCAATGTCATCATCTAAGGTTTTCTTGCCATTAACCTCAATGGCTTGTTCCTCATCTAAGTCATCATCCACCAAGAGTGATGTCTTAGTTGGAGGAGGGCTTTCATCGAATGTCACGTTGAGTGACTCTTCGACTTTCATTGTTTCCTTATTTAGGACAATGTAAGCTTTACTATTTTGGGAGTATCCTAGGAAGACACCTTCGTAAGACTTTGGGTCAAACTTGGTGAGGTAATCTTTAGTTTTTAGTATGAAGCACTTGCTTCCAAACACTCTAAAGTAATCAAGAATAGGTTTTCTACCTTTCATGATTTCATATGGGGTTTTTCCTAAGATAGGCCTAATTAAAATCCTATTAAGTTTGTAAGTTGAGGTGTCCACCGCATTACACCAAAACTTTTGCGGAATTGATTGTTCATTCAACATCGTTCTACTCATTTCTTGTAGAGTATGATTTTTCCGCTCTACTACCCCATTTGATTGTGGAGTGCGTGGAGCTGAGAAATTGTGAGTAATACCATTAGCATCACAATATACTCCAAATTGCACTTCATTATCAAATTCCCGACCATGATCCGTCCTAATGGAAACTATTGTACATCCTAGTTGATTTTGGACTTTCTTACTAAAAACCTTGAATTCCTCAAAGGCTTGAGTCTTATTCTTAAGAAATCTAGTCCAAGTGTACCTAGAGTAGTCATCAACTATTACTAAGGTGTAGTAGTTTCCTCCGTAGCTCCGTACGGCGGATGGACCGAATAAGTCCATATGAAGGAGTTCTAGGCATCTAGAGGTTGAGACTATATTCTTAGCTTTGTGACTAGAATGAGCTTGTTTTCCAACTTTACAAGCGTCACAAAAGTGTTGATCAAACTTAATCTTAGGTAGATCTCTAACTAGTTCCTTAGATGCCAATGATTGTATCAAACGCATATTGGCATGACCTAATCTCCTATGCCATAGAGTGGAGTTATCATCTATGGTTGCTAAGCATATCCTATCCTGAGGCTTATTTCCTATTTTCATGACAAATAGGCCATTTCTCCTAACTCCTTTGCCTATGGTTTTACCATCCTTAATGATCTCACTACCCTCTTCAGAGAATATAACTCTACACTTATTATCTACAATTTGACTAATGCTAAGCAAATTAAATCCTAAGTTATCTACATGCTCAACATTTCTAATAGTGAGGGAGTTATGAGTGATCGTACCTTTGCCAATAATGTTGCCCTTAAGTTTGCTACCGAAAGTGACATTACCTCCGTTGTATGCCTTGTATGATGAGAATAGACTTCGGTTTCCCGTCATGTGGTTGGTGCATCCACTATCCTTTACCCATTCGTCAGGCTCCAAGTCGATTCCCAAGCATATCTCATTTGAAGCATGAGCCATTAGACACGTTTCGTCCTTGGGCTTCTTTTCTTCATCATCACCGCTATCACTCCAGGCGCCTCCTATGAGAGCTCGCTGGTTGTTGACTATCGGTGGCTTGGGACACTCTCCTATGAGATGATTAGGATCTCCGCATCTAAAGCATTTCCTATCACTTGTCCCTTTCTTTTCAACATGGTTCTTTTGTGATGTCTTCTTCTCATCACGAGGTTGCCTAACGAATCTACCTCTTCTTCTAAAGAACTTTTTAAAATCCCTAACCGCTAGTGCATATTCCTCATCTTTACTATCGGAACTCGAACATTCCTCATCACTAGACTCCTTCTTGGCTTTCAATGCTAGAGATCTAACTCTCTCACCTTTGCCTTTGACTATTTCGGAGTCTTTCTTAATTATCATCTCATGAACTTTCAAGTTTCCTATAAGTTCATCGAGTGACAATGCCGCCAAGTCCTTTGATTCTTCTATGGCGGTGACCTTTGCTCTCCATTTAGGATGTAGAGCTCTAAGAAACTTCCTAACATAGTTCTTACTAGAATAACCTTCATCAAGAGCTTTAAGACTAGTGATAATAGTATTAAATCTAGCAAAAGCATTATCTATTGACTCATCCTCCGAAATGGAGAATTGTTCATATTGTTGAACAAGAAGATCTATCTTGTTCTCTTTGACTTGGTTATTACCTTGGTGAGTGACTAACAAAGTTTTCCAAATGTCTTTTGCCGTATTACACATAAAAATTCTTTCAAATTCCTTTTTGGGCAAAGCATTATAAATCATCATTTTAGCCTCATTATTTTTGGCTAATTTCCTTTTAAGTTCATCACTTTGTTTATCTTAAGAAACTATTTCATCCTTTTTAGTTTCCGGATTCTTTTGAATGGGTTGAAAGTCACCCTCGGTAATAACATGCCAAAGATCAATGTCTTTTGATTTCACATACGTTTCGAATCTTGTTTTCCAATAAATAAAACAATCGGTTTCAAAAAGTGGTGGTCTTTGCATAGATTGCCCTTCTAGATATTTGTCGGAATCCATTGATCGGTTCAAGCTTTAAAATACAATATACTTTAAAAACTTGACTGACGTGGCTCCTGATACCAATTGTGGGAAACTAGAAGGGGAGTTGAATAGTTTACCGGTTTAAAAACTTCTTTTAAAAATCTTGATTTAAAAGTTGGTTATTGAAAACTTTGATTCGAACTCTATGTGTAATCAATCAACACCAATATGAACTACACACTAAGCTAAGTAATAATAACAAATAAAAGTAAAGAGTAGAGTTGGAAAGATCAAACCGAGACAGAGGATTTATAGTGGTTCGGCTACGAAGCTCTTCTTCGCCCTACTCCACTCCCCGAGCACCACACTCGAGAGTTTCAAGCACTATATCAACAACCTTCCTTCAGGCGGAGAAAACCGTACACGTCGCTTATCCTATTTCTGACACTAAGCTAGATGTCGAGTGCTAATCTTAGCTAGCACCAATCTACCAAGGTCCACGTGACCAAACACACAAGCCCAATGGCTTCAAGAGATCACCAAGATCTCAACACGATCACAATGATCAACACTCACTTCACTCTACTCAACTAACACTAACCTAATGACCCTTGATCTTCTTGATCAATCACACAAGCCCAATGGCTTCAAGAGATGTTCACTATCTCTATAGATCACACTTGATCTTCACTCTCACTCACAAAAAGAAAATAAACTTGATGTATGCTAAGACACAACAAGGTTGTAACAAGTGTTACAAAAACCTATCAACTATAACTCTAGTATCTTCTTAATTACTTGAGTTCTTCTCTTGCCAATGAAGAGGGATGACAACACCTTGTATCAACTTGGATACTTGTGTTCTTCTCTTGCTAGTGAAGAGGTATGAAGAGGATCACTTGAAGGATGATTGGATCACTCTTGAAACAAAGAAAAACTAATCTAATTGACCCTTAGAAGTGAAAGGTGTGAGAGGATTTAGTTAAGGGATTTTTCTGTGTGTGAAGGGTGCCTAAAACTGTGAAAGAGGTGGGTATTTATAGGCAAAGAAAATCTGAACGTTACAATTCAAAATGGTACGGATGGCTCCACTAAATGACCCACGGCTCTGTTAAATTTAACGGTACCGTGGAGCCGTGGTAGACTAGGACGCTCCAAATTTTGTCTTTTCTGGTGAAAACTTATTTGGGGAAGGTTGGAGCTGATTTTGGGGGGAAAAATAGATGTTGTGATTTTCAAACTTATTTTTCCATTAAAACATTTCTTAATATTTCAAAAATAATTTGTCATGTGTATTTTTGAAAAAATGTTTTGTCCCATTTAAAATGTAAATTTTCAAAACATGAATTCACTTATTTGATCACTAGTCCAAGTTGTAACTTTGTTCAAGAGAGATTTGCGTAGAAACGGGATCTTCCGATTAAAAGCTTGTTAACGTTAATTTTAACGTAACGTGAGTTCACATTTTGTCATCCTCAAAACGTGAAGTAATCGAAAGATATAAATAACGTTTTTAGAACATTATTTGCATCAACAACGTGTATTAGTTATGCATGCTATATACATGGAATTAACGTAAGAAAATATTTGAGTTGAATATAATTAGGAAAACTAGTTTCGATTCACTTTTGGTAATCGTCAACTTCATAATCAGTGGCGGACCCAAGATCTTAGAGGAAGGAGGCAAAATTTTTTTTTGATAAAATTTGTGATGCACTTTAATGAAAAGGTCACACACACACACACATATATATATATATATATATATATATATATATATATATATATATATATATATATATATATATATATATATATATATATAAAATTTCTTACACTAAAAACTGATATATTTTTAAGATTAAGATAGAGATCTAAGCTTTTTACAATGTTTGACTTTAAGGTGGGGGCAATTTGATTTTGTGGTGGGTGCACTTTAATAAAATGGTCATAAAAAAAAATACACTAAAAATTGATATTTTTTGGCGAAGCATGGAAAGCACGGCCACCCCTAATCAATAAGTAGTTCCGCCCCTGTTCATAATAGTACCTGAAAAAGTTTTAAAGGGGCATTAAAATGACATTAAATCTTTTTGACCCAATTAAGTTAACCCATTACCCATGTATGACTTGGCTAAATTTTTAGTTTTCCTCGTATTAAAGTGACTCAAGCATATTTTTGTAACCAAAACTATACCTCTATTTTAATTGTGAATTCAATTGAAACAATATTTCTCTCTGTTTTCTATAATAGAGCTTCTACATATTTTTATGAACGAAAAATTACATATGTTTTACATTAACAAATTAGGAATTATACCGCTTGTATTTAGTTAACTACTGACTGGTCTCGGTGCGATAAATAAACCATCTTACAATAAGTTAAAGTCATAAAAGTGCATGTATATGACTTACCGATATAAGTTGTGGCTTTAGACGTCATTAGACACATGTATCCCAAAATATTTTTTGGTGGTAAAAAATTACAACGTTTAATCAGGAGTTTAAATCATGGCTTAAGAAAACTTAAACAAGTGTAATGGATTCAGCAGGGTAGGAACAAATACCACCATCTTATCTGGTGTAGTTTGCGGGTATCTTCGAGCACTTGGTCCCGTGAATTATAGGCGTGTTATCGCCCTATAACGCGAACCTATAACTCAACCCCGCCCCCTTGAGTTATAAGGGTTTGCGTCATAGCGACCATTCAAGCCATAGGTTTTTCTCCTTTTTTTTGTGTGTTGTATTTGTGTTTTATTGGGTTATGTGTGGACCAGGAAGTGTCCTATAACTTGACTGATGAAGGGAAGATGTTTTTTAGTTAAGTTATAGGTTCTGAGTTACAGGAGAAAAAACTGATATAACATCAAAAAATGTTATAACACGAGCCCTATGACTCCGAGACACCTTGTGCTCTTAGTGTCATTCCCTTATTTCCCTCGGTGAAGTCCAATTCTCAAAGTATTATAAGCTTGGAATAAGTAATGGCCAATCCAAGTATCCAACCCAACTAAAGTCACGGATATAATTCATCTGTATTTATGGGCTAACTGGCCCAAATGTATTATTTCATTTATGGATCATGATATATGCACATACATTTATTTATTTATTTTCCCCTCTCTTTGTAACAAGTGGGAGGCGGCCGCCGCGTTGGAGCGGGTATTTTTTCCGTTACTAGTATTTTATGATAATTTTATGGGATAATGCTTATTTGAAACTTTTTTTTAGTGATTTTGAATATTAGTGTATATATCTTTACGTACTTGGAATTTGATATGCAACTGTTTTGGTCATTTGGTGTGTTTCTTTTTTGTTTTTGTGTTTTTTCGTTTTTTTTTAGTTTCGTGTGGACATTTCTTTTTCGCATATGCCATTGGTCTGCTAATCTCATGTTGGGCCTCAGAGGGTACACAAAACAGGCTCATCGCAGTAAAAGAAAATATTTTTTTACTAAAGAAATTGTATTTTAATCACAAAGGACAAAATAGGACTCCCACCAACAAACAGTTAAACAGTTCCTTTTTTTTTTTTTTTTTTTTTTTTTTTTATCTGCAAGGGGACACCATTTCATTAGCAGGTAAAAAGATTTTGTTAATAACATCCCCAAGAACTATAGTTAAGTATAAAAAATCATAACATAATTGCCCGTGAATGATTATGATTGGATGACAACTTCTGAAAAATAGACACAATCTCGGAAAATTGGATATAAAGCCACCACCTATTGTGATCTGATGATTTAATCTCTTAAAAATCATTTGCAGTATAAAGTGATCCCTTTACCAAAGTTCTAAAAGAGCAGCCATTAGCGAACCTGTTATTATACGTGTCAGTTTGATTTACAATTTATGCTAAGACGTGACATGAGATAAATTGGTCGAACGGGTCACATATGTCGAACAATAATCAAGGTGCCTTCAAACTTCAAAGTGCATAAAACCTTATTAATGAAAAACCAAAGGTCAACCCAGCGTCCGAGCCATTTTTAACCACACTAAAAATTTATCTATTCCAACTCAGACACGTTTTAACTCATTACCTAGGTGCCCATTTGCTCGTGCAATTTACTAGAAATATGCCCCTTTGCTTGCCATGGAATACTCGACTCTAATAGTCTAATTAGGTCTCAAAATTTACGTATCACGAACTGAATCACTCCAGTTGACCCTGGCCACCTAATGGACGTTATCTTTGGTATGTTAGGAGAAAATTACTTACTTTCAAGTTTCAACTAATACAATGCTGCATTTACGTAACTATGCAGTTGTGATACACTTAAAAGACATTTGATGAAGTAATGCATATTCTCATTCATGACATTGCCTAAACCTCAATAACTCAGCTGACCTGTAGATAAAACATCGCATTTGGTAAAACAATTTCTCCATGTGTTTCATTATTTTAGCTAAAGAAAACCAGAGAAACAGTTTCATCGGGAAACCGTTTCTCCCTGTCCTCATTTCCTAGCCTTTACCAAACAAGAGACACCAGATCTTTGTATTCTTATTTCTCCCTCCCAAACATGCTCTAATAGTTATTGATCTTACATGACAAACAAATAACTATCAAACTCCCTCCGGTTCATTCAACATACAAAGGCAAACTTAAAACTAAAATAACAGCATAAAGTGATGATTTTGGAGACAATCATCATGGGAGTGGGGCGGCTTCCACTACAATTTTCTTATCATTGTGTATTTTGGGAAGTGGTGGTTCTGGTGGAACATGAGTCTTTTTCTCCGCTAATGACGGAGGTGGCGATGCAGGAACTTTTTTCTCTGGTATCGATGGAACAGGTGTGGCAATTTTTTCTTTTTCCTCGGGTTCTGGCTTTGATAACCCGACTTTCTCTCTTAAAATCCTAAATTTGTCTAATATCTTCTTCTTGATTTCAGCTCTACTCATGCGTGCTTCAGCTGGCTTGGGTGATGATAGAGTGACAGCACTAAAAGATGCAGCTGTTAGAAACAATGCTAAATCTCTTCTTGAGACATTCATAAATGTTTTCTCGGGTACTTCTAACTTTTGAAGTTCTTTAGCCCTCACCTGCATCATCAAGCAAAGATAGAGACCGACCTTAATATGAGACTAATAGTATTCGACTCGCATTCTTTCTTAAAAGGATTTTATTCTTTGATGTGTCAATATTAAAGAAGTGGTAATTTTTCCTCTATATACATAAGATTCATTATGTAAGGTGTTCAAATATGACGAGAGTGGTATTCAAGAATGCCTACAACGCCCCCATTCTTATAATTCGATAGGGTGAGAGTCTCACTCTGTTCAAGTTAAAATCAAAAGAGTCCATCCGACCTTCCATTAATTGTCAAATTTTATCTGGATACTAGTCTACTAATTGCAACCGATGATCAGACGGAAAAGAAAGTTTGGTACCATCAACGTGGTAACTATCAAGTGGAGAGCTAACTTTAATGAAGATATGATGAATCCCATGAGCAAGAAAGTTTGGTTTTATTCTAGTGGAAAAGAGAATATTAATTATCTCACACCAGTAGCAAACACAATACTGAAAAGTGATTGCTGAAATATGTACCGACCTTCAAATGATCAAATCTAATACTATACATTTAAATGAATAAAAGTCCCCATGTGCATATGAATATTAAGAAAACTATTCTTGCATTCAAAAGTAACAAGAATTATTGTACTTATATGGATAAGCCAAAATCTGACACTATTACATGCACATCATATCTGCTGGTGATAGGCATACTCTTCTAGAAACGAAAAAACGGCGAGTTTGGTTGTGATACTTCAATTCACAGATAAAACTAACAGCCACATTTAGCATATAAAATGTATGAGCTAATGAGCATATGCAGTAATAATTATTGAGATTATTAAACAAAAAGTATCTCGTTGAAAATTGCTGTGTGAAACAAATTGCAATGTAACTTGATTCATTATTTAATCTTTCAAACATAAAATTGACAAATTTGTTCAAGATTTTAACATCGACACTAGTATACCTCTTGTACTTATTACAAAGTTTAATATCATTAACATATATTTAAGATTTAACACTTAAAAGTCCATATAGATATTGAACTTAATCCGTTTGACATATATATAAAGATTCATTATAAGGTGCCAGTGCCCAGGCATACAGTGAGAACTACTTCCCTATAATATGGCGTCATTCTTCTAGCATTAGTAGGTGCCAATTACTATTAATTTGCTAAGTATTTCTACGAGAAATCTAAAATCTGAAAATTTGACTCTAAATGTAAATGTTTGAATAGAAAGTGTCTTTCTTTCATTTACTTTGAATAAATATTAAAGAGATATCTAGGGACTCGTATAATTGCGCACCTCACAGGCTCACACACACTCATATCTTGAAACTCATAAAGTGTCTTTCTTTCATTACTTTGCTATAATAATTACATCTTGTTATGTAACTACATTATAAAGCATTTGATACCTTTTTAAAATGGAAGTTTTAAAATATAAAGTTTACACACTTATTTATGGAAATGTGTCTTAAACACCTACAATTAATGTAACTAATAAAACACCCCTTACATGAAAAATACAGTTAATAAAACAAATGATACAAATGATGAAAGCTACTAACTAATGTGGTATCATTTATCTGATATGATACAAACCAACCATATGTTTTCTGATTTTACAATAACTTATTTTAACCAAAGCGTAATGACCCTTTAACTACCTTAATATTTTAAGCGTAATGGCCATATGTTTTATACTTCTCTTTATTGTCGTTTATGTAATCTTTCTAATCTTCATGTTTTCTTTTTATCAAACACCTCTTGTTACATGTATTATTGTAAAAAGCAATAGTTGAGTACATATTAACTCCATAATACTATTAGCATTTGTCACGTAAAACATATAATTAGAAGATATTAATCGCCAAAAAAATTAATTACATGATGCCCGCCGCCGCAAATTTTAAAAATAAGACATTTTTCGATTATAGTTTACTTCAAGACCTTATTTTAAATTTTCGCTCAGAACCTTCAAAAACTCAATAATGACACTAGCAATACCTCAACTAAAAACACACAAACAACATGGAGATCATCAAAATAACAGTATGAAAAGAAAACCATTCAAAGTGTGAACTACTGTATATTGTTACATTTATATATAAAGTTTATAAATAAAAAATAAACCTGAAGAGGAAGTGTAGGTGGTTTGATCACAGAAGCAGCAGTAGGAGCAGGTTGGCCTTTGATGACATTAGATTCGTTTGATCCTTGGACCGGAGGCAAAGATCCGGACATCATTTTAACGGTGAACAAAGACATGCTTTTTTCTATTTTGAGAAAGTTGCCGGAGTTGGGAGCTGGGGTTTTGACTCACACTGTTGAGTTGAGTTGAGTTGAAAGTCGGTTAAAACTAGTTTGACTTTTTTGGGATTCGGAAAGTCGATAAAAAGCAATCACTTGGAGTTAGGTAGCTCTTTGGCACTTCTTATCTTAAACTAGGGAAAGTAAAATATAAAATTCACCCTAATTTTTTCAACAAAAGGTTACTACCGTACAGAATAACTAAAATGTACTCGCTCTGTCTTAAAATAGTCCGTATTTTGTTTTTATAAGGGTGAGTTTATCACACTCTCACATAGGCAGGGTATCCAATCATTAGATGCATCACTGACTTGTACATTGTGCATCGCGAGTTATACGATTTGACAAAACCCTCTCTGATGTGACAACATAAGGAGGATATGTATAACACATCCCTTTTATAATGTCTCAAAAAAATTGTTTAGACGGAATATTCTATTTGATTCGTTGAAAATTATAGTGGTCTCACGTTTATTAATTTGTGTGATTTTTGTCCTCTAACAATAGTTTTGAGACGGAGGAAATAGTAAATTCATGCCTTTTTTTGAACAAAAGCCGAAGCTAAATTTTATTAAGCTTAAATTGCCAAAAATCGTTCTTGTGGCTTGACCAAATTAAATGTTTTTTCCTCCTTTTGAAAGTTAAAGCATCGTCATCCCTGTAAGGAACTTTGGGTTACAGTTTCATCCATATCCAAAATAAAATAACTGAATGCCCTCATCAAAAACTACAACTCAGGGGCGAAAACTGCAACCCAAATTTCCCCACATGGACGATGCCTACACTTTTGAAATGTTATGGACGAAACTTGCAATTGGTCAAACCACATGGATGATTTTTGCAATTTACGGTTTTATTAAATAACATCACTCTTTGCTATCGTGATAGGTTGCAACACCAACAAGCGCTTTTTCAACTAACCTGTTTTCAACTAGAAACAAAACATAAACAGTTTTACTATTGTTGATTGCCTTTACCAAACGTGTTTCATTCATAAATAAACTCTTTTCGATCATTTTAGGCTGCTCTATTTCAAGTTTCTGAAGTATGATTGGTGGTAATGGATCAAGAATAACCTTCTTGTTCATGATAAAAGAGTATGTATTTTGGTAACCATCATGCAAAGCGGACCTATCAAATTGCCAAGGTTTACCAAGTAACACATGACATGCATCCATAGGTATAACGCCACAAAGAACTTCATCTTGATATTGTAGGGAATTCATATTGATTAAACTATCAATACCACGAGTACGCAGCGGATGGATCTATATTTAATGTTATGAATTAAAAAACATAATAAATACTAACCTCGAATCTATTGAAAAATAAATAACCACCAAGTCTTGATCTTGATCACGAACACTTCAATGGATCCCGTACACGAAACCCTAATCAACTATAGTGAGTTGATCTCTATCGAAAACTCACACTACACGTCTAACGAGAGCGTTAGGATGCTAGTGCTTAACCCACGAGCTTATGAAGTAAACACGAATGTTAGTCGTAGAGAAGAAACAAAGCCAACTCCCTTACTTGGGGTGTTGGACGATTTGTAGAGAGCAAGAGAGAAAATCAAAGAATGCTTTGATTTGAAGGTGTGAATAAATGAAGACCTAGAGGCTTCCTTTTATACTAATAGGGTAGCTTAGGGAATAAGCTACCTCTCCTCTTGCCCTAGCCCATAATGTCGGCCATACAAGGGTAATATGGGCCCCCATTTTGCTTTTGGTCCTTGTGAAATTAACTTTGTACAATACAAGCTAATTTTGCACTTTAACGACCGTTAACCGTTACACTAACGAACTAACGACCGTTATGTGTATTTCGTGGATTATATTAATTATAATTAATATCATACATTAAGCATATTAATTATATTTAATAAACGCTTTCTAAATGTATATGTGTGTGCCCCGATAGGCTCACGTAATTTCTAGCCATATAACTATTGATTTACGAGCGCATAACCAACAGCTCCCACTTGCGATCGTAACAATCAATAATGTATACTAACAATGCTAAGTGTCTAGCAACACCGCATTGCTCCCAGAAATATCTGAGTGTGGTTTCATAAAACAACTAGGTAAATGGTTTACAATTTTTAAATTATCATTTTGTTTCAGATACTTGTTGAACTATGGATATGGATCAAAGTCATTCCATATTGTTCAACTATTCTGTTTCTCGTTTTAGAAATTAATCGAGATTACCAAACGTAAAACAAGTATCATCTTGATTGACACTTTGGGCACGGCCATGCAAACATCTGATTAATTCAGCGAGGGGCCCAGTAGTATCATACTCCAGAAGACAAGTGGAGGAACAAATTCTATTTTGACTACACGTGTCATTCATGTGCTTCAACCAACTTCTGAGAATAACCTTTATAACCACCTTATTCAGGATGGCGTTTGACTATAGTCATGAAGAAAGATCTACACATGCAAGACCTGCTTGCATCTCAAGTCAGAGGACAAATAAAATAACCATTTGCGAGATATCACTTAATGACGCCGATCCATAAAGTGATGACTCGTAGGTTTGGGGAAGTCCAATATCCATAGCACGTGGATAACATGTGAGTTTGGCGGACACATCCTTAGTATTCAAAGAATATAACCAATCTCTTACATTTGCCTTAATTCAACAATACTCCCATATCATTGATCGACAACGGACAATTTAAAGTAATAAATTACTTATGGATTAAACATGCAAATATATGACACAATTAATATATGAATGAATAACTCAAGTACCACGTATATTAATCATTAAAATAATAAATGTTTTACATATCCCATTATCCAAATACTAAAATCAAAACAGATTTACATGAGACTACTAACTGAACAAAGTCCAATACCACTAGCATGCTCAACATGCTTGTTCAAAGGCAACACCTTAGTAAATGAATCAGCTAAGTTGTCATCTGTGTGAACTTTGTTAAGTACTACTTCATTATCTGTGATAACCTCACAGAGATAGTGAACCTTCCTTATGTAATGCTTGGCACCTTTCTGAGCTCCAGGCTCGTTGGCGATAGTTAATGCTCCAGTGTTGTCACATAGCATTTTCATAGGTTTTTTATTGGTGGGGACTACTCCAAGCTCATCAATAAACTTCCTTATCCAAATAGCTTCCATTGCTGCTTTTGAAGCAGCAGTGTATTCAGCTTTTATAGAAGACATCGCTGTAATGCTTTGCTTGGCACTCTTCCAGACTACAGCGCCTCCGTTTAGAATGAAAACGTATCCGGTTTGCGACTTGGTGTCATCCTTGTCGGTCTGCCACCCAGCATCAGTATAACAGGTAACTCTGAGCTCTCTGTTTGGGTCTCCATCGTAAACGAAAAACATATCTTTAGTATATCTGAGATACTTCAGTATGTTCTTCACAGCAGACCAGTGATTCTCACCTGGATCTACTTGAAATCGACTTGTTAAGTTCTGAGCGAACGCAACATCAGGTCTAGTGCACCTCACCGCATACATGATGAATCCTACAGTCGAGGCATAAGGAATCCTCTTCATGCGTTCCACCTCTGCAGGTGTTGAGGGTCCTTGAGATTTTCTCAACTCAAGTTTTACTTGCATTGGGGTAGTTCCACGCTTGGAATTCGCCATATTAAATCTTTTCAAGATTTTCTCAATGTATGCACTTTGACAAAGTCCAATCAACCGCTTAGATCTATCTCTGTAGATCTTGATTCCTAGAATATATGCAGCTTCACCTAAATCCTTCATAGAAAAATAATTTCCAAGATAGGCTTTAATAGCTTGTAACATTAGAATGTTGTTTCCCATGATCAATATGTCATCAACATATAAGATTAGGAATGCTACATTACTCCTACTAGCCTTACGATATACACATGGCTTATCAAGGTTTTGAGTGAAACCATATTTCTTGATTTCCTCATCAAACCTTTTATTCCATTGCCTAGATGCTTGCTTTAATCCATAAATGGATCGTTGTAGCTAGCATACACAGTTAATATATTGTGGATTGACAAATCCTTCAGGTTGGTCCATGTAAACCTCTTCGGTTAAGTGACCATTCAAGAAGGCAGTTTTGACATCCATCTGCCAACTCTCATAGTCATATTACGCTGCTATGGCTAAAAGAATCCTAATAGCTTTTATGTCTGCGACAGGCGAGGAGGTTTCCTCATAATCTACACCGTAGGTTTGAATATAACCTTTTGCCACAAGACGAGCTTTATAGGTGTTTACTTTTCCATCCATGTCAGTCTTCTTTTTGAAGAACCACTTGCTACCAACGGTTTTAGCGTTAGGAGGGAGGTCAACTTCAATCCAGACTTCATTGTCTTTCATGGATTTCATTTCCTCGTTCATAACATTAAGCCATTTTTCAGATTCAAAATCTGCTAATGCAGCTTTATAGTTAGCGGGCTCATTGAGATCCCCTAACTCATGCTCCTCTGGATCGATGTACAAACACATACGTTCAGGTGCACGTATTGTCCTTGAGGACCTACAAATAGGAATAACTTCACTTTCTGGTTCAACACTTTCATGTTCAACCATCTCAGGAAGTTGGCTAGTATTTTCAGAAGGGTGAGTATCTTCTTGAATTTCATCAAGTTCTACGATCCTCCCACTTGCTTCTTGTGAGATGAGACGATTCTGAAAAAAGTCAGCAAAACGAGCAACAAATACTTTGTGCTCAGGTGGGTAGTAGAAGTAGTAACCCATTGTTTCCTTTGGGTATCCTACAAAGATACACTTAATAGATCTTGGCTCAAGTTTGTCAGGCGTATCACGTTTTACGAATGCCTCACAACTCCAGACCTTTATGTAAGACAGATTAGGGACTTTCCCATGCCATAGTTCATATGGTGTCTTTTCAATCCTTCTTTGATGGAACCATATTGAGAATGCGTGCAGCAGACTCAAGAGCATAATCCCAAAAGGACATTGGTAGAGTTGTTTGTTTCATCATAGATCTTACCATGTCAAGCAGGGTTCGATTTCTTCTCTCAGATACACCATTATGTTGTGGTGTACGTGGAGAAGAGAGCTGTGAGACAATCCCACACTTCTTAAGATGATCTATAAACTCTTCACTCATATATTCGCCTCCACGGTCAGACCGTAAAGCCTTTATGGTCTTACCAAGTTGATTCTCAACTTCACTTTGAAATACTTTGAAAGTTTCAAAGACTTCATGTTTATGTTTAAGCAGGTAAACATAACCATATCGACTAAAGTCGTCAGTGAAAGTTAAGAAATAGCTATATCCTTGTTTTGACATAGTTCTAAAAGGGCCACATACATCATAATGTATGAGTCCAAGCATATCTGTAGCTTTCTCCGTTTTATGCGGAAAAGGCTTTCTTACCATCTTTCCAGACACACAAGATTCACACTTATCAAAAGACTCAAGGTTAGTTGATTTAAGAAGCCCATCACGTTGCAGCTTCTCAATGCGTTTCTTGTTAATGTACCCAAGTCGGCAATGCCACAAGAATGTAGAGTCCAAGTTACGCTTGGCTCTTTTACTATTAACAGAATACATAGAACAATCATTCGAAACAGAATCATGCATATCAATTTCAAAAATACCATTCCTAGGAACAACATTAAAATAAAACATGTTATTCATTGAAACTGAAATACCAATATCTGTAAAACAATGAGTAAAACCCTTGTCTTTCAAAAGTGAAACTGAAACAATACCCCTAGTAAAACTATTAGCATAATGACAATTGTCCAATACAATTATTAAACCACTAGGAAGGTATAAATCAAAAGTTCTGATAGCTTCAATGGCTACACGATTTCTATTTCCCACGTACAGGCTTAAAGCTCCTGGCTTCAGTCTCTTACTTCCCATGAGACCCTGAGTAGTATTACAGATGTGAGTACCACAACCAGTGTCATATACCCAAGATTTATGAGGAAAAATATAAAGTTCTATGACGAAGATACCTGATGTGCTAGCATTGCTACCCACATTGCACTTCTTCTGCATCAACTCGGCTAAATAAGCAGGACAGTTCCTTCTCCAGTGTCTAGTCTAATGACAATGATGACACTCAGTGTCCTTAGCAGGATGCTCCTTTTTAGGTGGAGGGGGAATCTTGGCTTTGGGGGCATAAACAAGCTTAACCTTGCCTTTACCATGATTCTTACCCTGAGCACCATTCAGCGGCTTCTTGTTCTTATTATTCTTCTGGATCCTTCCTGCTCTTATAGCAAGTAGAGCAGGGGTAGCATCTTTCTTAGGAAGCCCTTGTTCGTACAGCTTAAGCATTGCATGCACTTCATTCACTGTCTTCCCCATGCATTGCATATTATAATTCTGTCTGAATCCAGCAAAGTCCTTGTTCAGAGAGGTAAGAATCAGGCTTACTGCAAGGCCAGATGACATGGGGTGACCAAGGCATTCCAGTCTATCTAGATAGCCCTTCATTTTCATAACATAGGTGCTAACAAATTGACCCTCCTCATGCTTACATGCATGAAAGGCCTGCACAGTCTCAAGGAGTTCCTGTTCTGCTTGCTGAGCAAACATAGTCTTCAATTCCTTAAGCATGTTATATGCATCAAAGTGCTCCAGATTCTTTTGAAGTTCTGGAATCATGCTTATGAGCATAAGACAGCCTATGTCCTTGGATGCTTTAACCCATTGGGCGTGAACAGCAAGGACATCAGCAGGAACCTGCTGATCAAGAGTTGGAGGAACAGGAGTAGCAGGTATGGGATGCTCCACATAGGTTAACTTATCCTCGGCTGTGAGGACGATCCTCAAATTCCGATACCAGTCGAGGAAGTTTGATCCAGTAAGTTTTTCCTTTTCGAGGAAAGACCTGAAGATCGAATTGTTGACGGATTGATTTGCTGCCATCTACAATAAAACAAAGTTCAAATTTTAGTATCTTCGATAATTAATTCTTTTACAAATTAACTACCCATTAACAATTAATTTACTAAA
Organism: Artemisia tridentata subsp. tridentata; assembly: GCA_021014915.2. Classification (NCBI taxonomy): domain Eukaryota; kingdom Viridiplantae; phylum Streptophyta; class Magnoliopsida; order Asterales; family Asteraceae; genus Artemisia; species Artemisia tridentata. Next base: position 215,127,041 of record CP139501.1, on the reverse strand, counting down.
AGACTAAGACCGTCTTGAACTCCCACTCATCACGGTAGTGCTTACTACTCTGGTAAGTCTTGTGGGTACAAGAGGTAGGCGGCGTGCGACAATTGCATTACAAGTGCAACTCTTAGATTTATGAGACTTATGGCACTAGAGTACAAGCTACTAGTGTCATGCATGTTTTGTCTCATCCTATGCCTCGGGCTCAAGGATCTCACCGCTTGACTCGATTAAGTCGTCCAATTAGAGAACATGTGTAAATAACTCTAGGTCTCACGCTAGAGAATAAACACCTTGGGTTGCAATTCACTCACGTCCCACGAAGAGCAAAAGGCAAGTGCAAGTATCCTCAATCTTGGATGGCATAGACTTAAATTTCAAATAGGGTATCACATAATTTTTGACAAAAGCATGTATCAAAAATTGTGTACAAAGAGGCATGCATACATCTTTGTAACACAAGTTTGCAAAAAAACAAAATTTTCCAACTTATTAGGTGTACTATTATCACGGGCAAAGAATGGTCAAGAACCCTATATTGTACTCTGCATGAGTCAAAAGACCCAAGTTCTTCCAATAATTCCCTCATATGCCGAAGCATGTAGTGGGGCGGGAAAAGACCACACAAAACCCTAGATCTTGATATGATAAAAAATCATTAATAAAAGCACAAAACTTTAGGTATCTTATAATTAAAGTTTATTAAATCACACGATATCCGGCAAGCTATATCCTGGTAGCTTCGAGTAATGATCCACACCCTCAATAGCTTGATGGAACCCGCGATTTAATTAAATCAGATTTCAATAGTTTATAGTCCGTTTAAGTGTAATTTTTTTTACACATAACACATAACTGGTCACAAGGAATTAAGTGTATATATTAACAGACAATAATTAAATCTCACGATATCCAGCAAGCTATATCCTGGTAGCTTCGAGTAATAATCTACACCCTCAACAGCTTGATGGAACCCACGATTTAATTAAAAACAAGTTTCGATATAAGTAATTAGTCTGTTTTTATTTCCAAAATCAATAGCATATATGAAAAGAAAGTCACAAGGAATAAAACATATAAGCAATTAAAACAGACAGAAGAAGGGGTAGAGGAGAAGACAGACTCTAATGGAAAGCAGTAAAACAAGTAATGCTCCAAAACTCAAGAATGAGTCTTCCCCAATTGGAGAATCTAAGGCTTCCACAAGGTTTTCGAGCTTGGTACCAAGTGGATCACAGACGTCATAATAATGACCGCGTAATCCTTAAGATTGGAAAAAAGAAAAAGAAGAAGTACATGTTACAATAATCTTTTTAATTTTCCTAACCCCTTTTAAGTCTTATTAACCATTAATAATTAAACAAGATCAAGATTTAATTAAATGACAATAATGCATGTTATTGTCATAACAATTAATATATGTGTTTAATTAGCATAGCGAGCGACTCTATGTGTAACCCATAACACCAAACGAGATGGCTCGTGATGCTACTATAGGGAATTCATATTGATTAAACCATCAATACCACGAGTACGCAGCGGATGGATTTATATTTAATGTTATGAATTAAAACACATAATTAAAACACATAATAAATAATAACCTCGAATCTATTAAAAAATAGATAACCACCAAGTCTTGATCTTGATCACGAACAATTCAATGGATCCCGTATGACTACGAAACCCTAATCAACTATAGTGAGTTGATCTCTATCGAAAACTTACACTACACGTCTAACGAGAGTGTTAGGATGCTAGTGTTTAACCCACGAGCTTACGAACTAAACACGAATGCTAGTCGTAGAGAAGAAACAAAGCCAACTCCCTTACTAGGGGTGTTGGACGATTTGTAGAAAGCAAGAGAGAAGATCAAAGAATGATTTGATTTGAAGGTGTGAATAAATGAAGACCCAGAGGCCTCCTTTTATACTAATAGGGTAGCTTAGGGAATAAGCTACCTCTCCTCTTGCCCTAGCCCATAATGGTCAGCCATACAAGGGTGATATGGGCCTCCATTTTGCTTTTGGTCCTTGTGAAATTAACTTTGTACAATACAAGCTAATTTTGGACTTTAACGACCGTTAACTGTTACACTAACGAACTAATGACTGTTATGTGTATTTCGTGGATAATATTAATTTTAATTAATAGCATACATTAAACATATTAATTATATTTAATAAACGCTCTCTAAATGTATACATGTGTGCCCCGATAGGCTCACGTAATTTCTAGCCGTATAACTATTGATTTACGAGCACATAAGCAACATATATGATTTACCTATAGAAAATGAAAGTAGAGCCTGTTTTCTTACCTTCATATCGATTCCTTGGTTTAGCCATTGAAGCTTATGGATTTGGGTGAGATAGTGTTGGAACATTCAGCTTACTAATAAGAGTTGTGGATGCAACATTCGTATAACTCAAGCTATCAATAATAAGGCTACACACCTTTCCCTTGATGGTACATCTTGAATGGAATATGTGTTCTCTTTTCTCGTCATTGGGACTTACCTCCTTTGCGTGAAGTACCCTACGTATAACCAAAAGTTCCATTTCATCAGGTTTCACTTGGTCTTTGAAGAACACATCATCATCATAAATTGGTTTCTCTTCTTCCTCGTCCTCTACAATAGTAACCCATTTAATTTCTTTCAAAGTCAAGGCTCTTCTATTTGGAAATTCCACTTGGAAGTGTCATAAGCCTTGACATTTGAAGCACTTCTTCTTTGAAGTATCGAAAGCTGGACCTTTACCCTTATCTTGCCTTGAGGAACTATCAAATTTTAAAGGATTTACAGATTTGTAGAAAGGATTTTTGAAAGAAACACCATCCTTAGCAAACGACTTAAGAGTCGATTTTTCCGCCTGCTTCATTTTTACACGATTTTCAATCTTAAGCTAACCTACAAACCTCTTAAAATGAGCAATAAGAATTCAAGCTTTTAGACAACATATTGGTTTAATCTACCAATATAACGAATGATGGTTTGTTCTTGCTTATCTTGTACACTAATACACAACATAAGTTGTTCAAATTCACGAGTATAATCATAATTATTAAGATTTCCTTGCTTGAGGTAAGTCATCTTTACATAAAAATCTTGTTTGTATGAATCAGGTACAAATCTCTCTTTAAGCAACTTCTTGAGTTTTCTCTAAGACTTAATTTTGGACTTCCCATTTCGTTCTCGTTTTGGCTTCACATTCTCCCACAATAGAGATGCATATTTCTTTAACTTCAAAACAACAACTTTGTAACTTTTCTCATCAAAATACCCCTTAATTTTAAAAAAATTCTCGATATAATTGTACCACTCAATAAAATCACTGGGTTAGACCCACTATGAAATTATGGTGCTTTGGCTTTAACATCTCTAAAATTACCTTTAAACCTCCTTCTCTTACGTGATGAAGAATGACTAAAAAATTCAAAATCTAGGCTACTTTCATGGACTGAATCATTGTCACTTGAATTATGAGAATCATCTTAATGATTCTTGTTAAAGCTTTGAAGCTTTTCAACAAATAGCCTTGAAAGTTGTTGTGCCATGATCTCACTTTGTCTCTTAAGATCTTCAATCTCTCTATCACGCCTCTAAATTTAAGCGTGTTCTTCTGCTATAGAACTACGAAACGCCATAACAAACCTTCATGTTGTGGTTTTTTTTTTGGGTACTAAAATGGATTGATTACGAGCACAACCTGGCTCTGATACCGAGTTGATGCGTACCATTTGGATTAGTTTGTTGATGTGTAAAACATAAAATTATGAGCTAAAAACAACGGGTATGACTTGGATAAAGTGCCACCACCAAGCCAATACAATTTGAATAGTTCAATGATAAAGTACATAAACACCACCAAGAACATTCGAACTGGAAAAAGAAGATGTCATTAGTGATAAAGCTAAAGCACCATACTGAGAACAATCAATAATCGACTCCTTTTTGTATATATACACTCAATTTGGATTCAAAACTGAAGTATCATTCAAAATTCAGATGCCTACTATTACTAAACGAAAATCCTTAATAAAGGAGTGAGAAAACGAAAAATAACATAACTCTTAATGGATCAAATGCCTAAGTGCATATCAAGAGGTAGAACGTAAAAGAAAAGGTAATAAAGCATATTAAAAGCCATTATAAATCTAATTTGAGATCAAAGACTAGTAAAAGAGTTGAGTTAGACTTTATTGATGCTCTTGAATCTTCAATTAGGTCTTTATCATGATCTTCATTCTTGGGTTGGACTTAAACATCATTGGGCAGCCTGATAACAATGTTCTTCCCGACAAGAGCCTTGAACCCATATTTAACTTGAGTATCTAAATCTGGTCCGTTGTTAGCATAACAATTAAAATGGGCTTCTTTTGAAGATGTGTTGATCCCAGTTGAACACTTGATCGAATTCCTTAGCTTGTATAAGGTTTAGTAATACTAGATAAATCTAGCACAACTTATGGTAGAAACTGTGTTGAGTTTATTAAAGTTTATGCGGAATCTAAACTTTAACAGAATTCTTTGATGTAACAGTGTTAGGATTTATTTTAAAGTGATGGTCATTTGTCATTGTAATATTTTAATTAAATGTGTCGTTGTTTAGTTTAGTTAATTTAGTCAATGGGCTTGGATTAACCTTATAGATTAAATGTATGATTATAGTCCATGTAAAAGGCCCAAGCTTAATCCAAGCCCACCTAAGCCTTCCATCCTTGAAGCCTATAAATACCCTTCCCCTCCTCACTTGGAAGGGTTGGATGTGTGTGTAGTTTCTAGGGCACTCTCTTCTTGTATCTCCATTTCTCTTTTAATCTAATATCTCTTTCATTCCTTAGAAGTTACTACATATCTCATTCTTTCTCTACTATTCTCATATTGTTGTTGTGTGATAAAGAGTAATATTAAGCTTTAACAAGTGGTATCAAGAGCAAATACAAAGAACTAGGATTTTTTTTTCTCTTTACACGTTACTGTTCTTTTCATTTTCATTCATTTGTTGTTTTTCTTTACTTATTTTTTTTCTCTTTTTCTTCACGTACTGTTTCATAATTATTTAGCACCATCTTTCATCAAAAAGAAAAATAGTCGAACAACTTTTAAGGTAATCGAACAACTTAGGAGTTAGTCGAGCAACTAGTCGAGCTAGATTAGTTGATCGAGCAAGGAAGTAATCGAACTTTCATTTTTCATCGAACATCCTCACTTGATCGAACAACTTTCATCGAACTATTTCATCGAATAACTTTCATCGAGAATCTTTGTAGTCGAAGAACTTAGTCGAGTTAGACTAATCGAGTTTCTTTCATCGAACTTCTTGTTTGATCGAACTTGGATTTCACCGAAGAACTATTTGATCGAACTTCTTGTAATCGAGAAACCTTGTAGTCGAACTATTTTAGTCGAACTTTTCAAAGCAGATTCAAAGTAGTCGAACTTTTCACTTGTTAATAGTCAAACTATTTTAGTCGAACTTTTCAAAGCAGATTCAAAGTAGTCGAACTTTTCACTTGTTAATAGTCGAACTATTTTAGTCGAACTTTTCAAAGCAGATTCAAAGTAGTCGAACTTTTCACTTATTAATAGTCGAACTATTTTAGTCGAACTTTTCAAAGCAGATTCAAAGTAGTCGAACTTTTCACTTGTTAATAGTCGAACTATTTTAGTCGAACTTCACCATTGATCGAACTTCTTTTCTAGTCGAACTACTAGATTCATCGAACAACTGGTCATCGAACTTGTGTGAGATTAATCAAGCTAGATTAGTCGAACTACAAGGTAGTCGAACTTCTCTTCAGTGCATCGAACCTTCATACATTAGTCGAGCTAGACTAGTTGTATTCATCTTGATCGAACAACTCTTTGTCAACAAGTTTCGAAGGTCATCGAACTTTTTCATCGAACTTCTTGATCGAACTTCATCTCACCGAACTTCTTGTGTAGTTGAACTTCTTGTGTAGTCGAACTTCATCTCACAGAACTTTTTCTCACCGAACTTCTTCATAGTCGAACTTCATAGTCGAACTTCATGTTAAGATCTAGTCGAGCAACTTACAAGTTAATCGAACCACTTTGACTTGATCGAAGAACTTGACTAAATAAAGTGTGTACCTTCATAAAAAAGGCTGTTTGAGTTTGTTGAAGTAGTGTGGGTTGACGTGTGTAATAAATTTCGTATAATACACTCACTTTGCGTGTGGGTTGAGTGAAGTGAGTACAACAGTTCGAGTGTATACTTTGTTCCTTCTTTATAGTATTGTGTTTGCATGAAATCTGTTTTACAAGTTAACGTGTCTATTGATTGTGTTTGCATGAGATGATACATGTTTTTGCTTAATACGTGTTTGCATGAGATGATATGTGTCTTTATAGTATTGTGTTTTTGCTTAATATTTATGAGATGATACGTGTTTGAGCATCGTTGGCAAGAGATTATTTATAGTTTATTATATTGAGAAGTGTGTTCTTCACGTGTGCATGATAAGCTGTTTGTTTAAATATTGAGTACTTTGTCGTGTGTGTTTAAACGTTAATATTGAGAAGTGTGTTATAACTTTTGAGTATTATAACAGTTGAGGACATTATTAAATATTTAAATGTTTCATAAGAGGAGAATAAGATATGATGATTATAGTAAGTTTATATATTGTGGTATTGCATGTGTAGTGAGTATTATAACTTTTGAAGTGTGTTGCATGAGACCTTGTAACTTTGTGAGAAATTTTCAAGTTTGGGATTCAAGGGACTTATCTATTTTTGTGGACTTCTCTCAAGTTTCAAATTCAAGTATCTCAAGGTTTATCAAGTTTCTCACCGACTCTTCAAGGACAACGATAAAAGATAACTCGTGAACAGTAACCAACCGTATCCTAGTTCTTTAACTGATCCAACATCATCTTTATCATACAACTTCATCAATGGCCACTCACCATAATCATTTCGCAACTGATTTGGCACATGCGTTTGCATTAATTACCAACGCATTAAACATCCCACCACATAACAACAACCAATGGAACTCACCGTACACTGACAACATGCAGTCATATATAGGTCAAGAAGGACAAATGGTTGACGTTATCGAGAATCAGCAAGGAAATGCAACGGGTATTCAAATGAGGAATCAAATGCAATATGCTGGGCAAAATACGGGAAATCAAATGGATCAGTTTGTGAATCAAAATGGGGTCAATGATAATGAGAATTATTGCTTCATGACTTCTTCTGCAACCCAAAGGAGTGATATAGGTAGAGCTGGAAATGTCAATGCAATGGATAGGGTAGAAAAGCTCCAGTACATGTTGATACTAGCCAGAAAGAGAGACTCGGGAATACCATTGACTGCTGAGGAATCCGACTTCCTGCTTTCAACACAAATCAATGACAACTCTACAGAAGTCACTGGAATCTCCGACCCTATGCCAAGTCCACAAGAATCAGCATCATGCAGCAGCGATTCTAACATTCCTCCTACTTATGACAAAGATCCACTCCATGAGACATCAACTTCAAGTAATGAGGTTAATCCGTTTGCTCAACAAAAGCCACATTCTGTGCCTCTCGTACCTACTTATGATACATATATGGACTCGCCAAGTTGTAGCAATATTAATTTGGCATCTCCAGATATGAATCCTAATGAAGTTCAAGTTGCACAAAATAATGCTAATGATGAGGAAACTCGTGCTTTATTTGAATCATTACTGAATAATTTTCGTATTGAGATTGAAAAGGTCAAAAAGATCAATAGCGATGTTAAGGCCGCTAATGAAAAATTGACCACTGAGCTTGAGAGATACAAGGTGAACAAAAAAGCTTTTGAATTTCACCACAAACGACTGTCAGAACTTAAAAATGGTTATAGTGATTCTGTTTCAAGGGAGAAACATTTGCAAATCAAATACGACACTCTTGATGTTAATCTGAACATGCAAATTAAATCCCTAAAAGCAGAAATTTCTGATTTAACCAACCAACTTTCTAAACAAAAATCAACTTGTTCCGATCTTGAAAAAGAGAAGAAAGAGTTGCAAGCAAAGTTTTCAAAACGAGAAGACGAACTTCTTGATGAAGTTCTTGACAAACAGGAAACTATTAAAAGGTTGGAAGAAATTCTTGTAAAAACGGGTCATTCAACTCAAACGATTAATATGTTAATTAACGACAAAAACCCGATTTTATATACAAGAAAGAAAATGGCTCTCGGTTGTGAAAACCCTTGTTATCTCAAGAAAGCTCAGCAAAAACAGAATGTGCTATTTAATGGTAATCTTATAAATGATGTGCATGATCCACCTGCTTGTTATGATTCGTATGAAACGATTGAGCTTTCCAAAGAGAGTAGAAACAAAATGAGACAAAAGAACCCAGAAATAAAACCAATTGATTACAATGAACTTAACAAACTTTCTGGTGTTCATCTTGTTAAAAAGGAGTCACCTTTGTTTTTCAAAAAACCAGTGGCTGCCTCAAAATTCAAAGTTGTTTCAAAACACCTTTCTAACATCGAACAAATGTACTCTACCGACACTTCCGCAAATGAAGCTAGAATACTATTGGCCGATCTTAAAAGGAGAGTTGAAATGCTTCAAGATGTTGTGGCAACCAAAACAAATGCTAAAATCAACGATTGGTTCAAAAGTTTTGAAACTGAACAGAAAAAGATGTTCGAAACAGAGATTACTCCCATTGTATCTGGCATACATGCAAGAGCAATTCATGTTGAGAACACAATTATCAAAGAAGTAACTGAATTTGTCAAGGACCACACATCCTTGGTACTTGAAGCCAATGAAAACATTGAAAAAATCAAAGTTTTGGAAAAACAAAATGACGCACTCTCTGAAGAAGCTCTTTCAACTGATATTATGTCCATTATTTATCAAATGTATTCTGTTGAGGATGATGAAAGAATTCGAGCTGAGACTTCCGAAATTGTTTCAAAATATGAAAAGGCGCTTATTAAGCTTGAAAAACAAAATGTAACATATTTTAAACAACTTGATCAGAAAAAAGAAGAATGCAAGTATGACAAATTGTCGTATGAGCGTTCTTACAAAAACATGCAAGAACAAATTGATCTTTTGAAGTCTCAGCTTGATAGTCAAAAAGGAAAGGGTGAGGAAAATAAGTCTGCTAGACCAAAAATGTCCATTTCCACATCCTTGCCTAAGGAGAATGACAAAGGAAAAAGAAAAGCTGTTGTCAAAACATCAAATGTGATAGCACCTGGCCCTAATAGGATTTGTCCCACTACTGCATCTGCCTCTACTTCTCAAACACATAGGGCGTTAGACAAATGTGCAAAAGATAATCCAAAAGAGTCTAGGAATGCTACAACAAATTCAAAGGACAACAAGCTAACTCCTAATGTGTGTACCCCCAGGAATTGCTCACCAAATGTGACCACAAATTCTGTTAAAGAATCTATTGGTTCAAACAACATGGTCCACAATTCCTATCTAGAAAAAGCTAGGAAAAAGGCACAGATTCGAAAAGATGGAATTTTAGGAACACCATCCACGGTGATGAATTCTACAACATTACAAGGCACTGCTAGTAGTAGTAAACCACTACCTAGGAACTCTCAACAAAAGACTAGGGATTGGCCTGCATCTAAGAGTAGTTACGCAAAAGAAAATGTTAAACAAGTAGAATGCAACACTAAGAATTCCTCTTCGAACAGAAAACAAGCTTCAAATGACTGTAGTGACAAAGTTAAGGTTGCTGTTTTGAACAAGAATGTTGAATTTGTCTGTCCTACATGTCAAAAATGTGTCTTTTCAGCTAATCATGATGCATGTGTGGCACAGTATATCAAGAAAGCAAATTTGCGTGCTAAGGCACAATCCTCTAAGACACCAAATAGAAACACACCCGTTGATAAGAAGCAAAAAGCTAAGAATTCTACCAAGTGGATCCCTACAGGACGTAGTTTTTCTCAAAATGAGACTTCCGCTGTATCTGAAAAGAAAACAACTCCTAGATCCTGCCTTAGGTGGATTCCCACGGGAAATTTTTTTAACACACTTGGTCTTAGATGGATTCCAACAGGAAAGATTCTTGATAGCTACACCAAGACAAATAATAGTGAAAATCATCAGGATAGGAATGAAGAATCCACTACAACCGTTGATAGTGAACACCCTAAGAGTGATGATTCATGTTCTTCTAACACTGTTATTTGTGAATACTCTTCATCTTTGGTTGCAGGTGACTCAACTATCTCAGAACCTAGTTCTTCAGAGGGATCTAATTCTGTAAATTCGACAAAATCATTCTCTCTATCTTCTATTTTTGATTTTCCATTTCTTTTATAAAAAAAAAATCAAAAACAAAATACAAAATTTGAAAAACCATCAAAATCAAAATATAAAAATAGAAAATTCAAAAATACAAAAATAATATCAAATATAAAATCCAAAAATATTCTTCTTCGACATGTCTCTTGTATAATCGATATTCTGCACGTACCTAGAAATGTCATTTAACAATGATACGGGCATGTACAGATGCTTGAGCGAGAGTTCATTTAAATATTTTCAAAACATGTCGTTCCTAAAAATCTCAATGGCTTCTAATCATATCGGATTAGGACCCGCGCCTCAATGAAAGGAAAGTGCTTATTCAAAATCTTTCAAAGCACTTATCCTAAAAATCTCAAATGGCTTCTAAACACATCAGTTCAGGACCCGCTCTTCAAAGAAAGGAAAAGTGCTCATTCAAAATCAAATGTTTTAAATATTTTTACGAGCACTTATCCTAAAAATCTCAATGGCTTGTAAGTATTTCAGCTTACAACCCGAACTTCAAATAAAGGAAAGTGTTGTGCAACACCAATCTCTTTTTCAAACACTTATCCTAAAAACAAATGAAGATACTTCTCCTACCATATCTTCAAAGATTTTCACAATCTTCTCTATCTTGAGCACATTTTCTTCAAGATTTTTCAATAAGATTTTTCCAAATCTTTCATAAAGTGCTCAAGATAACTCCCTCCTAAACCCTTAAAACTGCTTTTAAACTAAAATGTTTAACCATATGCTTTGTTTAAGGGGGAGTAGAAAAACAAAAATGTTCCAATTTCATGCTCAAATCCGTCGTTCTCTCCAAAAGGTTTCATTTTAATCAGTTGATATCAAAAATATCAATTCATGCTATTTTTGAGGGGGAGAAGACGTGATTAAAATGTGATCAAAAGGTTTAAAGTTCGTGGAATCTCAAAGTATGCTCACCAGAAAGACTCAGTTCTAACCCTCGAATTGACGAAAACTAAATGTCCGTTATCGAAAAGACTTGTCCGGGACGGGTAATAATTTCAAGATGGTTATCCATTGATGTAAACGTGTCTCGCGAAGGACTTGTCTGAGTAGAATGTACCAATTCGAGAGATGATCATTGAATATGACCGGGACGGGTAATAATTTCAAGCTAGTCCATCTAGTGATGTAAACGTGTCTCGCGAAGGTCATGTTCATTGAAAATCAATCATTTCAAATGTGCGAACTCTACCCAACATGTGCTATTCTTTCTTAAATCTCATAAGCACATGTGAAGGGGGAGTATTTCAAAAATATATAACTCTCAATGTGCTAACTAAATGTGTTTATTCATAAACACTTTGAGAGATTTTCAAAAGGTTTTATGGCAAATCTAGGATAGTCATGGAGTTATAAGGTGACTAAGGTTAGGAAAAACCGTCCTATGATCCGCCAGAGCCGGAGGGATCTACCCAAGGACAATTCCAATAGATTAGAATTAGAAGTCCTTAGGTAAGATTGAAAAAAGGAGTAAATGAGAAAGGGACAGAAGGGGTTGAAGAATGAAAAAGAAAAGTTGATTGAAAGGGTGAAAAGAAATAGCCCTCCATGAAAACTTAGGGCAGAAACCGGGTCAATACATCTGCTATTGGTACTCACTAAGGTGATACTGATATTGAAGACAAGACGTCATGGACCCAGTGACGCGCTGCACCACCCCTCCTAGCCACTCAGATATCTCTTAAAAGATATTTGTTTCATTTCTCATGGAGAACACTACATAATCTATCGGCCTCTCACTCCGAGATGTGTTGATATTGAAAAGGTGGCACTCTACTCCATGCCTCCGACGACTATAAACCAAAACGCACAATAGAGTCTAGAGCCATGAGATTCATCAAAATATCTCGTTAGGAACACTTCCAATATGATACACTTGTGTTCGCCAAAAAGGACACAAGTTGTAAGAGTCTTAATGAGATCCAAGGATCTTGCCATTTACATCATGATGGTTACATGCTTCAAAAGGTCTACAGTCGTGGGGTGATCTCCAGCGACTCACTGAATCGTGGGTGCACTTCGGTGTGTCCGTGTAAGCCCTCTCGGGGGTATCCGGTTCAGAACGGCCTGGGGAAGGATTAGAGAAAGTCTTCACACTATGCTGTTGACAATCTCAAAGTCCCAACCTGTAAGCGCTGGATGATTATTACTAACGGTTTTATGCAGCTACCTATAAACATCCATTAACCATCACCACATACATCAATCATCTTCACCTCAGCATACTCATACTTATGAAGAACATCTCCAACAAAGCTCAAGTGTAAAAGTTCAAGACAAAAGAATCAAGTTAAAGACAGAGTGTGACGTCAAAGTCAAAAGGCTAATCAATATGTCAAGAACAAGTTCATATATCAAATGATGAAAGAAAAGGGAAGATTGTTAGCATAAGTATAAAGTTCAAGATGTATGAGTATGTTGGAGGTCACGACGTCATAATCACATGAAGATGCTGATCGAAGGCAATAACAACCACAAAGACGATTCTTTGAAGATCACAAAGCATGAAGGAATGATGAAACAAAGACTGCTATACAACGACACTCAAAGCTCAAAGACATTGAAGACGAAAGACCATCTCACTTGGAGCATCATTTGAATGACCATCCCTTAGGGGGAGATTGTTAGGATTTATTTTAAAGTGATGGTCATTTGTCATTGTAATATTTTAATTAAATGTGTCGTTGTTTGAGTTAGTTAAGTTAATCAATGGGCTTGGACTTAAGCTAATAGGTTATGTTTAGTGTTTAAAAGAGCCCATGTAAAAGCCCACCCAAGTCCAAGCCCATCCATCTCTCAAAACTATAAATACCCTTCACCCTCTTCATTTGAGGGTGTTGCTTCTAGGGGTATTCATCTTGTATCTCATTTCTTTCTCTTCTTAATCTAATCTCTAGAAGTTACCATCCCATCTCCATCTTTCTTCTAATCTTCTATTATTCTTATATTGTTGTTGTGTGATAAAGAGTAATTTTAAGCATTAACAAACAGTAAACACAAGAACAAAACAGTTTAACAAACAAATCAGCCTCAATATTATTAAAGAATAATACGAATACTCTTCCCAGTATTAGGGTTACAAAACCTTGAAGCTATAAACTCTATAAAGAATCAGGTATCTAACTCTATACCCTAGGACCTCCTTTTATAGACTAAGGAGTCCTAGTCGGCTTGCAATTACTTTCTCTCCAAGATAAATCTATTCTAAATCTTTTCTATAATTATCTAAACGACTTTCATGTATATCTCACAAGCAGTCTTAACATAACCGCCTAACAAATACTCTAACATCCTTAACTTTTGCCTAACAGTACTAACTTTGAAGCAACAGCATTATCTTCATCAGCATTATTAACTTTGTACTGGCAACACTAAGTTTGTTCTAGCAGCACTAACACACTTAGTGTGTATTATTTGAAGTTTCTTGGCAGCAGTAACTTTGTTCCAGCAGTCTTAACTTTCCACAAGCAGTAGCAAAACACTTAGCATATTTTTCATTAATCTTCAAGAGCAGTCTAAAATCCATAAAGCAGAAGTAACACAAACAACATTAAGTAAGCTTTTAATCCCAACAATCCTCCCCTAAACTTGATATTTTCTCACAAAATCATCAAGTTTCTTCATTCAAAGCTTCATATTCACTAGGAGGATGCTTCAAAACACTTTACTTCTTCTTAAGCTGTTTCACCATCTTTCTACAAAGCATCATGACCATTTCACCATATTCATCAACTAGAAGATTCTTTTCAAACATCTGTGTAATTGTTGGTGGTGACAGGGGATATGTCTTCTCTACCAACATGTAGACCTGCATTCCATGCATTGCCAAGGTATGAACTCCACAGGAGTCATATAGCTTCCAAAACAATACTGTATTTTGAAACTGATCTCTCCATACTGCATCCTCTACATGTGGTTCAAACATTACATTCAAATCACCTCATAAGACTCTATCCATGATGTTACTTGGCCTTGAAGATCCATACTTAGTCTTCAGCAATTTCCACAGTGTTTCTAAATCCTCCCTATCAAAACTTTTAAGCATATGACCAAAGATACCATACATCTAGGATTTTCCATCAGCCCTTATAATTTCCCAATGCATTTTCTTTCCCTCTTGGTAAATCTTCCAGTCAACAATACTTGGAAGTTTAGTAGCTAAAGGAACAACATCAATACTTATCTCTTCATCATCTAAGACAACTACCATTAACTCTTTGATCTCACATGTTTCTTTATCTTCTTCAACTACCTTTTGCTTCTTGGTGATCTCATGCTCTAACTCTGTACCTGCCCTCTTTGAATTGCTTCCCACCACCTCTATTTCCATGTTAATAAATGTGTTAACCCTTTTAAATACCTTATCAAACACTTCTTGGACCTTTTCAAAACTCATATTTTTCAACTGATTAGGCTTCCATCCATGTTTCTAAGATAGGTACACATTATTTGCCTTTGTTGAGCTTTGGTGGGTGGTTTGTTTCTTTTTGCTTCGGCCTTTGATGCAAAGAACTTTCTCCTCTGTTCTAAGAACTCCATAAGCAACTTAGCTTTCTCTGCCTCAGATAACCGTTCTCGCTCTTCTTGTTGCAATCTTTGAGCCAAAAGATAATCAGCATCACACTTAGCCTCTATGTCATCCCATGTGTTTATTAGTGCAATGTTGGCTTCATCTTTCTCAGCTGCAATTCTTGCTTCTTCATTATACCCTGCTTGCAGTAATTTAGCAGCTTCTTCATCAGCTAAGAGTTGTTCTTTCTTTGACAGAGGTTCTACCATCTTTTCCTTCCTCTTTCCCTGAGGTTAAGGTTTAACTGTTGTTGTTGTTGTTGTAGCTGGCTCTCTGATAAAAACCCCTTTAGTCGGTGGTTTTGCACTTTTCAAACTAGCAAGAGCTTGAGCCAAAGTGATGCCATCTTTAGTAATTGTAGCAGTTGTAACATCAGCAGTTGTTGTTGGAGCAGCACTAACAGTTTTTGCAGCACTAGCAGTACTAACTTTAAGCCCAACATCATTAACATGATCACCATCAGTACTAACTTTAACAACATTAATGACTTCATTTACCTTTTCAACAACATTTTCCTTAGCATTTACTTCATCAACAACCTCAGTATCCAATACCCCCTCATCCATAACATCAACATCATCAAAATTCCTCCCCTGTTTATATGCATCCTCACCCAAACTTGCATCACTAGAGGAGTCCACCCTAACAGTTGAACCAACCTTGTACAATCTTTTCAGCCCAGAGGTTCTTGATCTCTTCTTCTTCTCAAGCTTCTTAACTTTTTTCTTCAAACTTGTAATTTCATCTTGTTGAGAGTTCACTGTCTTCTTTAGATTAAGAACCTGATTTTGTAAAGTGGTACATTTGTCCATCAATTCATTAAGTTTTAGTCTTTCCTCATCACTTTGGAGCGTGTTACCTCTCCCAAGAGGTGAATCATTGAATTGATTAGGTACAACCTCAAACCTAGTTTGAGCATCCATACCCCCCCCATGGTCTCTTGGCGCTTGGGACCACTACCTGAACTAGTTCCTTGGGAACTTGATTCATTAAATGTTGCCTTGGATTGGGTCTTACTTATGTTACCACTCTCCTTCTCTGCATCTAAGCTAGCAGCAGTAGTGACAGCCCTCACCAAACTGTCACCCCTCTCCTCATGGACCGCCTCATCTGCTACAATATGAGTAGGAGCACTAGACTGAGGTAGCTTAGTGTCCTTTCTTGGCTTCCTAGGTTTGTGGGTCTTTTTGGGTTGAGAGGATGATGGTAAAATTATCAGTGTGTGTTGGGTTTCAGTGGGGATTTCTGAACCTTCACCCATGTTTTTTTATTGGTTCTGCACCAACATTGTTTGAAACAATGGTATGACAGTACCTGAAAAACCTTTACCAATTCTTTTCATGTTACTGAAAATCTTTTTGGTGTGAGAAG
This sequence comes from Artemisia tridentata subsp. tridentata, assembly GCA_021014915.2. Lineage (NCBI taxonomy): Eukaryota > Viridiplantae > Streptophyta > Magnoliopsida > Asterales > Asteraceae > Artemisia > Artemisia tridentata. The sequence continues at coordinate 215,110,789 of CP139501.1, read as the reverse complement.
GTGCAATATATGTTCACTTATGAGTTAACTTCTTTGTAAATTGTTTGTCCATGAAAACTTATAAAAACCTTGGATAGATATAAAATTTTCCTTGCAAATTATCCAAGTTCTTAACCATAAAATCAAAAATTAATTTTGAAAAGCTAAACTTTTGGTCTGTAGCCAAGCAGATTATAGCAGATGCCATATTGATGCTAAACTCATTCCATCCAGTTGTTTTAGGACTTAAACATTGTAAAACAGTATGAATAAGAAACTTCCATTGACGGGAGAAGAGTGCTTTGTAGAAAGTAAGTTTTTCAAATGGCCTCTCATACCCCATCAATGCAAGGTTTTCAAAAATAGTAGAGTTTGGGAAACACTCGATACCTTCATCATCTACTAGGCGAAGATTTCTCCTAACAGAAGTTTCAGTAATGATGATTTCCTGGCCATCTACAACGGCATGAATTTGTACTTCCTCATTGAGTGTTTTGACCTTAGCAGTAGACCAAAACTGTTCAATGTGGGAAATATATATCGTAGGATTCACAGTTAATGCATACCTAATAGGGTGTGCATTCAAGAAATCAACAATTTCTGCAAATCCTTCGCTTTCAATGGGATTTTGTAAAAACGCAATCATGTTATGAGTATCAGCAAATTGAAGGTTCGACATTTGTGATGACTAGTGGGTTTTTGCAATTAGATGATAAAAAGAGTTAGGGTTTGTTTTGTGAGAGTATTATGAGCGAATGAAATCGATTAAACTGAATTATTGGTTGATATAAACCCTTAATTGAATAATTTATGAAACAGTCCCTTGAACAAACTAGCAGTAGTAACCTCAACAGCACTTAGTTATGCCTAACAACACTAACTTATGCCTAGCAGTATTAATTCTGAGGCACCAACATTAACTCCAATTCCATTCCAATCACCATATCTATCATCAATTTTTACTTATCCTACAAAATGTTAGTCCAAAAACCACAAAAACTCAAACAACAACAACAACAACAACAACAACAACAAAAACCACAACAACTCAAACAACAACAACAACAACAACACAAAAACACAAGCCATAACAATATTCACCATGATCACACTAGTTATAACCAACAGCAGAAACTTAACAGTATTAAGTATAACTAGCAGTACTAATTATACTTAGCAGCAGAAACATTTAATGACTTGAATAACATTACTAATTCATACACAACTCTACAAAAACATAAAGAGATATAAAAACTTTAAAGCTTTAACATGCCAATACTAGCCATCAAATGATGTCGGATCTCTATATGCTTTGTTTGTGAATGAAAAACAAGATTTTTAATTATGCACATAGTACTGTTATTGTCAATAAAAATCTTGGTATGCATAAAATTGTACCCATAATCAAGTAGTTGATTCTGAATACAAATCACTTGTCCATAGCAACTTGAAGCAGCCACATATTCTGCTTCTGTTGTAGAATTTGCAACCACAATGTGTTTCTTGCACTGCCATGAGATCAATTTACACCCAAGAAATTGACAACCTCCTGTTGTAGACTTCCTATCTAAGCTTGCTCCAGCATAATCACTATTAGTGTATGCTACCAAATCAAAAGGAGAATCTTTTGGATACCAAAGGCCTAATTTTGGTTGACCTTTTAAGTATCTAAAAATCCTTTTCACAACATGAAGATGTGAAACTTTTGGAGTGACTTGGTATCTAGTACATGCACATACTGCAAACATAATATCTGGTCTTGAAGATGTGAGGTACATCAATGAACCAATCATTGACCTATACAGATGAACATCCACTTCTTCACCATCTTCATCCTTTAGCAGAGGCTTTCCAGTTTCCATTGGTGTGCTTGCAGTCTTGACATCTGTAAACCCAAATGATTCGTTGTGAATAGTATATATATATATATATATATATATATATTCGTTGTGAATATATATATATATATATATATATATATAGAAAAGGAGTGATACTTAACCAACCAAATAGTCAATTCGCCCTCGTCAAAGAGTGAAAATCCTAAGTGGTCAAAGAGAGTCAAACTATATATATTTCCGGAAGTAATTAATATTCCCGGGTCGTTAATGTCCCAACGAGGTGTGAATGGAAAATCGGATTCGGTTCGTGATCGGATGATTGAATAATCAAGATATTTTGGAATTATGGTACTAAAATAGAATACGTAAACAAGGAAGCAAATATTAAGCATACAAAACTAGAAATCAAAGCACAATTAAGTCCTAACATGAATTAAACTAAAAACGAGCACTAAACAGGAACTTAACAGGCCTAAAAACCTAAATTATCAAAATTTAACCCTAGAAATGAAAATTTAATTTCTAAAAGTCCTAAATGATTAAAAATAATTTTGGAAAAAAGAATTATATTTTTTTGATTTTTATATTATTTATTATGAATTAAAAACAATTTTAAATTAAAAATATTATTAAAAATACTAAACTAATTAAGAAAAATCTGAAAAAAAAATTAGGAAAAGTACTTCAAGATATAAAGATTCTATGAAAAATAAAACTAAAGATCCAGCTTATTAAAATAAGCTGGAAATAAGCTAAAAGGGCTGATAAGCAAAACTGGATAAATGAATATAAATAAATAACCAATGCACCCTTAGACCTAAAAGACCCAAGGGCGCAGTTGGTAGTGTGTTTGTTATAACTTGGTTGAGACTGGTTGAGGTCTCGGGTTCGAGCCTTGGCTCACCCTTGGCTTCCCAATTTCCTAGGTTTTTTTATTTGCAAAACCCTTTTTTGAAACTTATTAAAAACTTAAAAATAAGCACTTTTTGTAAAAGCATTATTTTTAAAACTTGAAAAATAAGCTAGAAAAGCTGAAAATAAGCTCAGCAGTACTAACTTAAGGTTAGTACTGCTACTTAACTGCTAAAGCTAAAAAAACAACTGATAAGCACTCTAATAAGCTAACAAACTGATAAAACCTAAAAATCTAATCCTAATAAACAATGAGGACCTAAAATAAGCCAGAAATAATAAGTAAAAAGCTCAAGTACTAAACTAAACTATAAGGCAAAAGCTGTTATCCAAACAGCCTAGAGGGGCACATTTAAGCTATTAAATAAGCTACTAAACCAACAAGCTAAACTTTGAAAACCCTAAACAGCTAAAAATTGCCTACCAAGGAACACATAAAATAATTTTTAGATATTTTGAAACAGATTTGAGCTTAAAAATAAGCTTAGAAATACTGACAGATGAATATTAACAGACTTAAAAGAAAAACTTGAAATCAGGCTAAACCTCTACTTTCTAAGCTACAATTAAGCCACAAAAAAGCTAATGAAATAAACTAAAACTCCAAAAAAACAAAGAACACCAACTGAAGAGCACATAAAACAACTTTCAGATGATTTGAACAAAAATTGAGCTTAAAAATAAGCTGATAAGACAGGACAGTTACACAATTTTTTTGGTTTTTCTGATTTTTGACAAAAAACTTGCAGACTACTATTAGACTATAAAACTTGACTCAATTGATTCAACTAACATATAAAAGTGGTTTTGAACTCAAAAACATCAACTCAAAAGAGCTTTTGATGAACTTATCAAAATAAGCTGTCACAAACAGTTTTGAACTTTGAAATTTTGAAAATCAATCTAAAAGCTATAAATCTATGTAGAAATGCTTTTAAAAACTTAAAAAACTACTTATTAAACTAATTTTTAAGCTAAACAAATTTGGCTTAATAGCCAAAACCAACACTAGCAGTTTTAGCACTTGGCTAAAACTGAGATCCAAACACCCCTTTAACTATTGAAAAAGCTTTTAAAAATAGATTAGGGCTGTGTTTGGTAAAAGTAGCAGTAGCAATGAGCAGTAACTGTGAGCAGTAGCCGTGAGCAGTAGCTGTTTTTTAAATAAAAACATTTGGTAGCATAGCTGTAGCTGTATTTATATATATGTAAAATGATGTAAAAGGACATATACATATTTCAATAGAAAATTCTCTAAATAAATAATAAAGTTACGTTTACATGCTGGACATTTCATAATACCGTTATACACTAGTAATGTACTACCGACGACTTGCATTCCATATTGAAGTGGCAATATCATTGCGAATCTGTTTCATCTCGGTAGATGTTGCACTATAAATATCATCATTATTTGCATTCGAGCCACGTACGTCACGAAGTTCTTCACCTCCCATGTAATCTGGATGTTGTTCCAATGTTGTGAACACCGTGTCTTGTTTGTCATTATTACAAATGTAATTATGCAAGGCGAATGCAGCCGTAATTACATCGAGTTGAGTTTTCACACTGTATTTAGGCATTTTACTGAGTATCTTCCATCATTTTTTCAATATTCCAAATGATCTCTCAATCGCACTTCGTAGAGACGAATGGGAACGATTGAAACTTTCTTGCATGTTATTAGGCGGCTCATTTTCATCCCATCAAACTTACTCTTTAATGATTTTTTGCTATTGAATTTGATGTTATGCTTTTTCTCAAACTCAGGCTGAAGTTGCATCCATTTAAAATCACAATTTCAGCCCTTCTTATTTTGATTTGCGTTTAAGAAATCACACAAGTTCAAGACAGATTGTTCCGTCCAATTATAAGCTTTTGCGGTTTCATTAGTTGGGGCCATCTAGAAAGAAGAAACACATGTATCTCTTTAGTACATTACCTCTTTACGACTAATATTTTTTGTTTTTATCCTCTAAAGTATCCGAACGGTACAAACTAATGTGTCTAATTATAAGCACTAATGTTTTACAAAACTAATCGGTAACCAACACAGCAGCATCATCTTATAAACTATGTGCCAACATCATCTTACCTAAAGTGCTCACCAACACAGCAACATCATCTTATAACCTATTACAGTATGTTGTAGAGCTCTACTAATTTATAGTACATACCAATAGCCAATATTTCTTAAATTTCGCACCGTTAAATAACTAGTTTCAACCAATTCTGAACACGCAAACAGCAAAGTTGGGTTAAATAGACTTGAACTGCATATCACAGGCTATCAGTTTAACCTAAACATCCCACCATTATGTTCAAAGCCGCCTCTAAAGCTCAACAAAACTGCTATACGCACACTTCAAACAATCTAAAGCACATTATGATGTCTTTTGCAACCTTAGAGGCAAATAAAGTTTTGGATATATCTTTTGTGCTATAGAAAAGGTACATATATATCTCGCTAGAATCAACTGATCAATCATTGATTGAGTGGAACCGCTTAAAATTACATAATTCCATTCCCCTCGCCTCTTCTTCTAAATAAACTAATGAATCACAGAAACACAAACACACAACTAGGCAATTAAATAATAAGCATGCATGTCATATTTGCATTAAAAAAATAAGTTATTGGATCATACACACACTAACCTGTAACAGAAGTTGTGACAGCAACTGAGAGAAAAAAAAGATGCGGCAGAAGATATACTACCGTGGTATATATTACGTGATATATATTAGGGATGGGGTAGGGGGTATTTTAGTCATTGAATATATCCACAACTCTTGTAAATAGCCATAGCTTCAAAAGGAAGCATTGGGAAATTAGCATTCCTAAAAAATTGCTACAACTCATTGCTCTCCTACCAAACGAATATAAAAAATCAAAAAGCTCCAAACTTATCGCTCATTGCCCCAAAAAGCTCCGGGCCAAACATAGCCTAGACCTTAAAACTTGACAAAACTTTGAATAAAACTTATTAATATGACTTAATAGATGACTTAAAAGCAGTTTTCAACAAATAATAAGCACTTATCCAATAATCTAAGGCTTATTGGATTTATGACAGTTTTAAGAGATTTAAACACAAATTACTACAAAACTATAAAATAGCATTAAAACTACAAGATCTAACCATAATAAGACAATAAGCAATAGACAAACAGATTATAAGCAAATAAATGAACAATAAGCATATCTAATATAAGCAGTTTAGATATAAGCTAAAAATGAAGATTTAAGACTTTTACCTTGATCCTAGCTCAAACAAGGATCAATTAAGCTCGAGTAGCAACTCTACAAGCTCTAGCTTATCAACTGATAAGCTGGTGAACCCATAAGCCCTTCCATTTCTAGCTTATCATCCAATTCAGCTTATTCTTCCTTAAAACCAAATTACCAAAAAAAATTCAATCCAAACCCTGCAATCACAGATCCAAAAGCTCAATTAAGCTTTGAGAAGCTTAATTGAGTGTTTGAGAGTGTTTGTAAGGTGAAAACAGCTTATTAGAAATTATTATCCGTATGCAAACATTTTTAAGCATTAAAGTAAAATAGATAATTATTTAAATCAAACTGAATTTTATTAAAAACTTTAAAGAGTTACAATACTTTTAAAAAAAATGCAATGAAAAAGACAATTAAAACTAAAATAAGCTATAAAATAAGCTAAAAACTAGACGAGTAATAGTTGATTTGTGTGTGAGGTGAGGCCTCCTTTTATAGGCAGCAGCTGAACCTTCTAGGGCCTTGGGAGCGTCTTAGACCTATAATCCTGTCCCTTCAATGATTGCTTCGTCATAAGCAATGATCACAGCCCTTGGATCATGTGCCAACGCGCTTCAACCAATCACACTCCTTAGGATCGCCAGCATGGACAACTTAGACATCATTCTCTCTGACTTGTCAGTAGGTTCTAGAAGGGTGAATTGTATTTTTATCGGGTTAATTGAAGCTGTGTGTGGGAGGGTATGGTAAGAAGACGATGATGAATAGTAAAAGTTCATTCGCGCCCTTTTTTTACCAGTATTTTGACTGGTTTGACTTAGATAAGGGTTGGGCTTCGTCGGGTTACGGATTTTATTTTAGGATTGGGCTGTGGGTTTATAAGTGGGTTTGGGCTTTTGGTTATTAGTGTTAGGATTTAACATCCGTTAGTTAGGACCAATTTTGCAAATGAGTTGGGACTAACGGTGAAAAGGGTTTTGGACTATTGGTGTAATGGATTTAACATTAGGGATTTGGTTTGGTATTTTTAGGTTTAGCTTGATCCAAAATGTAGAAATTCATCCCCAGCTCCGGCCTTTCACACTCTTTCCAATCCCGTGCTCATTTTTGTCCATTTTTTCTTTCTTTTTGTCCTTTTCTCATATTCGTTACCTGCACATACACAAACACAAAAACAAGCATATATTTGGCATTTATAATACTTTTTTGGTCTTTTGAGTCCGTTTTTTGATATATAAAAGGTATGTGAAAACACACATACCACCAAACTTCTTTAAAATTTCAGCAACATACTTATCTTAACTGATGAATATACTATATTTCTTCTGCTTCACTTGTAATCCTAAGAAGAATGTAAGTTCTCCCATATAACTCATCTGAAATTTCTCATGCATCAACTTCTCAAACTTAATGCACAGCTCCTTCTTTGTTGAACCAAAGATGATATCATCTACATACACTTAGACCAGCAAAATATCACCTTTGTGCCTTTTGATGAATAAGGTCTTGTCAATCTTTCCTCTGTGAAACCCATTGTCTAACAGATATGTTGACAATGTTTCATACCATGCTCTAGGAGCTTGATGTAGTTCATATAATGCTTCTTCAACCTTGTATACTCTATCAGGAAAGTCTGGATCTTCAAACCCTGGCGGTTGACACACATACACCTCTTCTTCAATCTTCCCATAGAGAAAAGCACTCTTGACATCCATCTGATACACCACAAAGTCTTTAAATGAAGCATAAGCTAAGAACAACCTAATTGCTTTAATTCTTGCAATAGGGGCAAAGACTTCATCATAGTCAATCCCTTCTTCTTGTGTGTACCCTTGAGCTACCAATCTTGCTTTATTTCTTATCACAATTCCTCTTTCATCCTTCTTGTTCCTGAAAACCCATTGAGAGGATTATAAACCACTTAGGATGTTACTCCTTTATAACGTGTTTGAGATACTTTAAGTGTATGCAATTAAGTATGCGGAATCTACTTAACCACACTTAGAAGAATAATGGTTTGTTTAATGGAACAGTAATGTATGTATGAGCAATGAACACAGTAAGATTAACACCAAACGATTCAATATTATTGCTTGAATAATACGAGTGATCTTGCTATCACTAGGGTAACAATGACCTTGAATCTTAACAAAACTCTATGACTGATATATATCAAAATGTATAACCTAAGATCTCCTTTTATAGACTTAAGGAGTCCTTTACAAGATAAGTATTCTACCGTATAATTCTAACTAATTAAGTTATACAAAAGATCCATTCCATACTTATCCTCTACAATATCGTATAAGATAGTTATCTATTCAGCAGTACCTTCAATATAACTAGCAGTACTAACTTGGCAGTTTGTACTGTTAGTTGTTTCTTCAGCAGTCTTAAGTTATACACTAACAGTTAGTACTGTTAGTGCATTTCTTCAGCAGTACTAAGTTCTGAGACATTTAATTCCCAACAATCCTTCCCTAAACTTGTGATTTACCCTAAATCATCAAGTTTCTCTAAATTAAATGCATACGTTTGAGGATTGTGAGGATTCTTCCAAACACTACCTTCTGGACTTTGTTTCTTCTGCCTGCTGATAGATTTTTCTTACTAGTTCTCTTGCCATTTCTGATTCTTCTTTTACCTTAAGTTTGGCAGCTAGCATAACAATCAAGGTTCCTGCTCTAAGTGGATAGTCCTTCTCCACTAACATATAAACTTCTACTCCCACTTTAGTAGAAACCTGATGAACACCACAATTGTCAAATAATCTCCAAGTAGTAGATAAATCTTGTGCTTGGAATCTCCACAGTGAATCACTTGCATCTGGCTCATATAAACTTCTCAGCTCAACCCATAACTCCTTATCCTTGTCATCTGTAGGATCAGTAGATCTAAACCTTTCTTGAACTAAGCTCCACAGATTGTCCAAATCTTCTTTGTCAAAGCTTTTATCATATTTTCAAAGAATTTGTAGACTTCAGTTTTTCATCCTACCCTAATGATCTTCCACCCCTTGATTCTTCCATCTGAATATACTTCCCGGTCAATAATTGGATGCTTAGCTTGAAGGGGATCAACATTTAAAACTTCTGGGACTACTACCATCATTCCTTGTATCTGTTCATCAGTAAGTACTTCTTCCTCTTCCTCAGCTGATTCTTCCTCAGCTGGTTCATCATGCTTTTCTTCTTCTATTCTCTGCTTCTTGGATTCCTCAGATTCCAATAATTCTGCTCCTCTTTTCACACCTTTACTTGACTCAGTCTCAATAATTGCACTTTCATCTCTTAAGTACTTCTGAATTCTTGTATGAGCTTCAATGTAAGCCTTCTCAATTTCTTCATTAGACATTCCTTTGAAGTAACTTTCCTTCCAGTAATCCTAATGTTTTAAGAAATTCTTCATAAACCTTAATTGTTCACTTCTTGAAGGGATTTTCTTCTTATAAGCTTTTTTTTACTCTGCTTACTTCTGATTTCCTGCAACAAGTCATTTAGTGCTGAATCTTGTTCTTCAGGAGTATACTTTGACCTTTCTTCTTCTTGTAATTTTGCAGCTAACTCCTTGTCAGAAAGAATCTGAGCAGCTCTCTCTTCTTCTTCAGTTTGAAACTTTCTTTCAATCATAAATGTTGCCACTCTTTCTTCTTCAGCTAATCTTTCTTCTTCATCTACCCTTTCTAACTCTTCTTCATGAAATTTCTGAGCTAACTCTTCATCAAGAGCTAACTGAGTCTGTTCCTTCTTGGACAACCTTTTAGAAGATGGTTCTTGCTCTGTCATGATTGCTTTGCCCTTATCTGCTCTTGATAACCTTGGTCTTCTTGAGTATACTGCAGTAGAAGTACCTTGATATCCAGCAGCAATCAGATTATCAATACTAGCAGTACCTTCCTATTCACTACCAGTACCTTCTTCAAAGATAGCAGTACCTTGATCCATCTGTTTTGCTTGCCACCCCTGAGTCTCATACTCTTCATGAACCAAAGAAACATCTGGATCTTGGTCTATCTGGGCAATCTTCCTCCCCTGTTTGGAAGATTCCTCACCATCATTTGTACTTGGATCCTTGGATGAACTAAAAGAAGAAGATGAACTTGTTGAAACCACCATCTTTGCTAATCATTTTCCTTTGAGTGTCTTGACAGTATTCTCCAATTTCTTCACTTTTAAAACTAGTTTGGTGTAGACAACTCCAAAGTTCTTCTTGTGGCTTTTGAGATCAGCTTCCAAAGTATTCACCTTCTCAGACAATTTTGTACAAATAACCATCATGTTAATACAAATATTATCCTAAAAATGTTATTTATATTTTACGATCTTTACTTAGTTTTGTTAATGACAATTACAAAGTATATCTTTTAGCAAATTATAAATACTAGCTAAAGTCACTTTAAAACACATTTTACATTTCACAAGATTACTTAGAATTACATTTTACACATCTACTAGTTTATTTCCTTAAAAGAAAACTTTATTTTTAAAATGATACAATGACATCATGGCATGCATCATACATAGATTATGTGATATCTTAGTTAGATCTTCAAGCAAGATAGTTGACTTTGGAAGATCTTGATATGACAACACAAAGATATGGAAAGATTGTGGAAGATTTGGAGAGATTTGATAAATCTCTTAGCTGTCATATTGGCGGAACCAATCGACTACAAAGACGGATCCCTTTTGTGGGATTCGCCGGATCCGCTGGCTGTTCACCAGCTTGCCTATAAATAGCAAGCTGATCATTTGGACACACCATCACTCATATAGCCTAATATTCATACTCATTCATTTACATATTATCTAACCCTCATCATTCATTCATTTCATTTGATCTTTCCTTTTGTAGCAAAGGAGATTAAGCATCAAGGTTCAACACAGACGTGTAAAACCTTTAGCATAGTTACTGTGTGATATAGTTGTAGTTCACATATCATTATTTGTATCATTTATCTCAGTGAGTGTGGTTAGTGTTTTAGTCCTCAAAACACAAAGAGTGTAGGGAGTGGTTGTACCCTTGTGAAAGAACCAAACGGGAGTGGTTGTACCCTTGTAAATAACTCGACATCTAGCTTAGTGTCGGTAATTGTATAGGCGACGTTAGGTTGGTTCTGCCTTGAAGTAGAACTCGGTGTTTAGCTTAGTACCGGAAAAGGAAGTAAGCAACGTGTAAAGGTTTTCTCCACCTAGAAGAGAGTTTGTTTCTTAGTGAAGAATAACTCTCGAGTTAGAGGCTTGAGGAGTGGAGTAGGGCAAGGAAGAGAGTCCTTGTAGCCGAACCATTATAAACATCCGTGTTGTGTGGTTTGATCTTATTGTGTGAATATTTGTTTGTGCTTGTTTCCTTTGAATTAACATAGAGTAACAAAGCTAATTAATTTTAAACGGTAAAACTATTCAACCCCCCCCCCCTTCTAGTTTTCCACAATTGGCATCAAGAGCTACGTTACTTAAGATTTTTAAAATATATTGTATTTTAAAACTTAAAACGATCCATGGATTTTGAAAACTTTAAAGAAGGGCAATCTATGCAAAGACCACCTCTATTTGAACCAAATTGTTTTATTTATTGGAAATATTGCTTTGAGACTTATGTGCAGTCAAAGGATATAGATCTATGGTATATAATTGTTGAGGGTGATTACAAGGCCATAAGTAGTGATATTTCGGGTGGTCGGGATGTAGGAAATTCTCTTACTCGTCACAGTGATGAGCAAAAGAAGTTGATTGCCAAAAATAATGAAGCCAAAATGATGCTTCACAATGCTTTACCTAAGAAAGAATATGAAAGAGTTTTTATGTGTAAAACGGCTAAAGATATTTGGCAATCTTTAATTATCACTCATCAAGGAAACTCACAAGTCAAAGATAACAAAATTGATCTTCTTGTTTAACAATATGAACAATTTGTTATCTCTGAAGATGAGACCATTGATAGTGCGTTTGCTAAGTTTAATACTATTATTACATCACTTAAAGCACTTGACGAATCATTTTCTAGTAAGAATTTTGTCAGGAAATTTCTAAGAGCACTTCATCCGAAGTGGAGAGCAAAAGTGACAGCTATTGAAGAATCCAAGGATCTTTCAAGCATGACACTGGATGAGCTTATAGGAAATCTCAAAGTTCACGAAATGGTGATGGAAAAAGATTCATAAATAGTTAAAGGCATAAAGGAGAAGATGAAGTCCATTGCCCTAAAAGCTAAAGTTGAGTCAAGTGATGATGAAGAGTCTTGTTCTAATAGCGAAGACGAAGAGTATGCCATGGCCGTAAGAGATTTCAAGAAATTCTTCAGGAGACGAGGAAAGTTCGTAAGACCACCTCGTGAAGAAAAGAAATCCTTCCGAAAAGACCGTGATGATAGAAAAGGCAAGTTAGATAGGAAGTGCTACAGGTGTGGAGATTCTGATCACTTTATAGGTGAATGTCCAAAGCCTCCAAAGAACAAGTCTCAAAAGGCATTTGTTAGTGGAGCTTGGAGTGATAGTGAAGGAGATGATGATGAGCCTAAAGACAACGAAGTTGCCCTTATGGCTCATGACACAGATGAGGTACATTCTGACTCATACTCCTCTATAGATGATGAAACCTTAAAAGTAGAATATAACAAACTATGTGATATAACATTAAAAATCATCAACAAAAACAAATTCTTGAAAACTAAAACAACACTTTTAGAAAATGAAGTGTATTGGCTTAAAGAAAAAGAGATACGAATGGAAAAAAGGCAAAAATAGTAAAGATACATGTGTCTCTTGTCAAGAACTAAAATTAGAATTAGATGCACTAAAAACCACACAGGAAGATCTCATTAAGCAAAACTCTAAGTTTAAAAGATTTGATAAAAACATAAGTTGTGCAGATGAGATAATGAAGATGCAAAAACTTCCTCATGATAAAACCGGACTAGGTATTATGAAACTAGAAACCTTAGGTGACTTTAAGAAACAAACTGTGAATGAAAAAGAAACTGTTTCAACCAAGTCAGAAGCCCACAGATCTGACGGATCCAAAGTTTTGGATCTGCCAGTTGTACCCAAGGGATCCGCGGATACAGAAGTTGAACAGAAGGATCTTAAAACGAACCGTACTGAATTTGTTAAGGTCACTAGAAAACCTAGTACTAGTATAACTAACAACAAGCTAAAACCAGCTGTTTCTATAGGAAGAGATCAAGCTAGGAATGAGTATAGAGTTAAAACAACTCAACAGAGACCTCAAACTAGTTTTCCCAAACACCCCTTTCCTAAGAGTAATGTTAACTCACAACATCATTATCAAAATAATTGGAACCAAAATATGCCTAGAAACTTCCAAGGTCCCAATTACATGCCATGGAACAATTATCCTCCATTTGCTTACATGAACCATGATAATGTTATGTTTAACCCAAACGGACCCATGAGATATTGGGGACCAAACGCTTGAGTCTTTCTTGAACTTAGGTATGCTTTAAAGTTGAACTAGAACCTGATGAGTGGATCAAAGATAGTGGGTGTTCAAGACATATGACGGGAAACAAAAGCCTTTTCTCAACCTACCAAGTGTACGACGGAGGTAATGTCACATTTGGTAGCAAGCTTAAAAGTAAAATCATCGGAAAAGGTACGATCTCTCATGACTCTCTCTCTATTGATGATGTTGCTCATGTTGATAATTTAGGTTTTAACTTGCTTAGTATAAGTCAATTGTGCCGCAAAAAGTATAACGTCCTTTTCAGTGAAAACAGAAGTAAAATACTTAAAGACGGCATAACAGTAGGAAAAGGTGTTTTGAAAAATAACGTTTATGTTATGAAATTAGATAAAACACCTAAAGACAAGCTTTGTCTTACCTCTTTGGACGAAAACTCAACTCTATGGCATCGACGTTTAGGTCATGCCAATATGAGGCTAATTCAATCCTTATCATCTAAGGAACTCGTTAGGAACCTGCCTAAGTTGAAATATGACCAACACTTTTGTGATGCTTGCAAAATTGGGAAACAAGTGCATAATAGCCATAAGGCTAAAAACATGGTATCTACATCTAGGTGTCTAGAATTGTTGCATATGGATTTGTTTGGTCCGTCTGCTATACAAAGTTATGGAGGAAATTTTTACACATTAGTTATAGTAGATGATTACTCTAGATATACATGGACTAAATTTTTGAAAACAAAAAATGAGGCCTTTGATAAATTTGAAATTCTAAGCAAGAAAATTCAAAATCAAATAGGAAGTAACATAGTATCTATTAGAACCGACCATGGTCGAGAATTTGACAATGAAATCCAATTCAGAACATTTTGTGATAATAATGGAATAACACATAATTTCTCGGCTCCTCGAACTCCACAATCTAATGGTGTAGTAGAACGAAAAAATAGGACAATTCAAGAAATGAGTAGAACTATGTTAAATGAACAAAACATACCTCAAAAGTTTTGGTGTCACGCAGTAGATACTTCCACATATATCCTAAATAGAGTTTTAATTAGACCATTTTTAAATAAAACTCCTTATGAACTTTATCGAGGCAAAAAGCCTACTTTAGGATATTTTAGAGTTTTTGGAAGCAAGTGATTCATTTTAAACACAAAAGATTAACTCACCAAGTTCGACCCAAAGTCGTATGAAGGTGTATTTCTTGGGTACTCACAAAACAGTAAAGCATACATAGTCTTGAACAAAGAAACCTTAAGAGTCGAGAAATCGTTGAACGTAACATTTGACGAAAGTCCACCTCCCTCTAAGACATCACCTTTGGTAGATGATGACTTGGTTGAAAGCCAAATGGTTGAAAACATAGAAAATGATAATGAAGATGAACCAGTAAAAAGAGATATAGTCAATATCAAAGAAACAAAAAGTCATCCATTAGAAAATGTCATAGGAAAACTTAATGAAAGAACATTAAGATCTAAAGCTCAAAATGAAAGTAATTACTTTTGTTTTGTTTCAACAATTGAGCCTAAAAATATAAATGAAGCTATAAAAGATGAATCTTGGGTAATTGCTATGCAAGAGGAATTAAATCAATTTGTTAGGAATGACGTTTGGACTTTAGTTCCACAACCTAAAAATCAAACCATTATCGGTACCAAATGGGTTTTTAGAAATAAAATGGATGAAAATGGCATAGTATCTAGAAACAAAGCTAGGCTAGTAGCACAAGGATACAATCAACAAGAAGGTATATATTACGATGAAACATTTGCACCCGTAGCTAGACTTGAGTCTATTAGGATACTACTTGCATATGCATGTGCACATGATTTTAAATTATTTCAAATGGATGTCAAAAGTGCATTTTTAAACGGATTTATAAATGAAGAAGTATATGTTGCACAACCTCCCGGCTTTGCCGATTTTGAAAAACCAAATCATGTCTACAAACTTAAGAAAGCTTTATACGGACTTAAGCAAGCACCAAAAGCTTGGTATGATCGACTTAAGACCTTCCTAGTTGACCATAAGTATACCATGGGCCTAGTAGACAATACTCTCTTCACCAAGAAAAAGGGATCACATATTATCATCGTCTAGATATATGTGGATGACATTATATTCGGCTCAACTTGTCAAGAGTTATGCGATGATTTTTCAAAAATCATGCATGATGAGTTTGAAATGAGTATGATGGGGGAACTAAACTTTTTCTTAGGTCTCCAAATAAAACAATTAGAAGATGGGATATTCTGCAACCAATCAAAGTATATCAAAGATATGCTTAAGAAGTTTGGTCTTGAAGACTCAAAACCCATGAAAACACCTATGTCCTCCGAAACTAAACTCACAAAGGATGAAGAAAATGAATCCGTAGATAGCACTAAATATAGAGGAATGATTGGTAGTTTACTCTATCTTACAGCTAGTAGGCCGTACATTATGTTTAGTGTTTGTCTATGTGCACGTTTTCAAGAAGATCCCAAAATATCCCATCTTGAAGCCGTTAAACGGATATTTAGGTACATCAAAGGCACTACACATTTAAGATTATGGTATCCCAAAGGAACGGGTGTAGAAACCATAGTGTATGCCGACTCAGACCATGCCGGTGACTATGTTGATAGGAAAAGTACTAGTGGTATTTGCACTTTTGTAGGACATTGTCT
This sequence comes from Artemisia tridentata subsp. tridentata, assembly GCA_021014915.2. Taxonomy (NCBI): domain Eukaryota; kingdom Viridiplantae; phylum Streptophyta; class Magnoliopsida; order Asterales; family Asteraceae; genus Artemisia; species Artemisia tridentata. The sequence goes on along the minus strand of CP139501.1, from coordinate 215,094,718 downwards.
CACTTCATGGTTCGCTAAGAAACAAACAACCCTCGCAATCTCAACAATAGAGGCAGAGTATTTGTCAGCAGGAAAAGCGTGTCAACAAGCACTGTGGATGAAACAAGCTCTCGTAGACTATGGAATTGAACTCAATGACATCCCCATTCTTTGTGACAACAAAGGAGCTATTGACCTCTGCAAAAATACGGTCTAACACGCTAGAACCAAACACATTGAAATACGTCACCATTTCCTACGCGACAATGTTCAGAAGGGAAACATCTCAATTGAGAAAGTTTCCTCAGAGGACAACATTGCCGACATCCTCACAAAACCTCTCAAAAGAGAACCTTTCAACTACCTTTGACTTGGATTAGGATTAATGGAACCTACTGATTAGATAAAACAGTAGCGTAAATCTTAGTTTAACCAAACTCGGCACTAAACCAAAAATTGTGTTCTGATCCCGCGGATCCAAATGATAACAAAGGCGGATTCTTTGTTTATTGATCCGCCGGATCCATCACATGCACAGGTTATTTTATTATATATTAAACAACACCAAGTACTATTCATCACTCTCCTAAAACTTATCACCTACTGAATTCGTTTCATACTTCACCACAATCATAATTTAGGCCATTTTCTTCCACAAATTTTGTGCTCCAAACATCACTGTAAGTATCCTTATCATGTTTATACTCCTGATCTGCATCTAGGATTTCTATTTCATGCACAAAATCAAAACTTGGGGAATATGCATAATTCTTGTAAAATCATGAAACATAGTTACTGAATTGCACTTCAAATCATGTTTTTCTTAGTTAGGAATTACATCTTGTAGTACATTATCATTATTCATCAAAAACCCCATGAGAAATTTTTCCTAAAATCTTCTCACGACTAGGAAAAATGGTTTTTGAACATTGTTCATACAAATATAAAAACGTTAGTTTTTTTAAACATCACTTGCATAATGTCTCTTGAATGCTAAAGGGAATACATAACTAATATGTATTTTTGGGTACATTCAAATGTAGCTACATTGAAGTAGGAGTGTTTGGGTTATCTCTCGTTTTATCATAAAACTTGCATAAACAAAATTTTCATGCATCTAAATGAGTCGAGATAACCCCACCTCCACATAGTCCCCATGTAGGCACACACTAGACATATATATGTATTTTTGATAATTTTAACTAAAACTATATAATTTTTGTGTTTAGGAAAATCATGCCTCCCGCGACCAACTATGATCACAAACACACCGTCAATTACCTACCTAAACACCATAAAACCAAAGGACTTAGTGATCAACAAGTTGAAATTTTCAAAGCTCTAGAAAAACACTACGTACATGAGGGTAGGTTTGTAGACCCCTCATTCTATGAAGGAACCAATCTTAGGGAACAACTAGCGGCTATTCACTTTGATTCCCTCCTAGATATCAATGAACCATTAATTCCAAGATTCATTTTAGAATTCTATGCTACTATCAATCTAGAGTCAAACGATCAAGGTTACATGAACATTCGCTTCAACGTCAATGGACATCAATTCAATATCCCATTAGATCAATTTGGAGAAGTCCTAGGAGTTCCAAGTCATGGAACAAGTGTCTATTCTGATAAATGGTCATTGACCATTCTTGAGTCAAATCTTGAACGAACGACACCATATGCCACTCCCTTAACTTCAAAAGAAATCATTCGTGAGCATCTCTTCATACCTAGGAACAACCCAACTAGGTTGTATCGCGGGAAATATGTAGCTAGAGATCCATTTGCTATGGAGCTAAATGAACTTAAGCCTGAATTTAGGAAAATGGAAGAAGTCTTAAGAGCCAATGTCATGTGCACGGTAGGAAACCGCGATCACATCAATGCTTGTCTTTGTCACATGATGTACAATGTTTCAACTCATCAACCTTTCAACCTTGCTTACTATGTTGCCAAGAGAATGGCCGACATCCCTATTCAGGGAAAAATGGCAATGCCATATGGGATGCTTTTGACTCGTCTCTATAGAGCATTTGCACCCATTGCTAGAAATGCCCTAGGTTTTGTCCCCGATTATGATGAAATCCAACACACCTTCGTTCCCTTGAGCGACTTTAGGGTAGCGGTTAACAAGGGCAAACGTCCTCGTGCTCAAACATCATCATCATCATCATCATCCTTGAGTGACGATGATGGGTTACCAAACTCTAGGATTCCTCCTCCGGAGTACTTGAGCCAACTTCCACCAATCCCAAATGAATCAGCCGAGTATCGCAACATCAAAGGAATGGTGAAGAATTTAGGACGTTGGATGATGAAGCTTCATATGGGCATGAAGAAATTGAAGAAGAAGTTAAGTTGAAGGAGTGTTTGGCTCTAAACATTATTAGACAATGTAGTATTAAAAATGGTTGTTTCTTAACCTATTTGATGTGTATATGAACTAACTAAGAATTGCAGGTCGATAACACTTGATGTTATCAATTTTCCAAGTTTAAGCCTATGTTTGGCTTAACTCCTCTTAAGGTAAGTTCCCATGAACGGATTAATCTATGATTAAACATGTGTTAGTATCATCATATTTGATTGTTTTGCATTACATATTAGATGATAGATATGCTCCAGGAGAATTTTCGGGTTTTCGTCAAAAAACAAAAAATATGCACATCTCTCTGTTTAGTTTTAGTACTTTTGGTCCACGAAACTGGCGGATCCCTCATTTTGGATCCGCCATGTGTTATCGTTGGTTCCGCCAACCTTTCACCTGCGGATTTTGCGGATCCCATAATTTGGATCCGCATGTGTTATCCATTGGATCCGCAGGTGTAACAGTACCATCTTCAATAAATTCCCGACTCATCCCGATTCTTAGATTTTAGTTTCTAGTCCTTTTTAGAGTATATTCACTGATGCTTAAATAACTTAGATTCATTTAGGAACTCTTAGAAACTTAGGAACAAAATTTCCCACCAAAATTTGAATTTTCAAATTTTATGTGTGAATTACCTTTCTGATACAAACAAGGAACCCTTTTTAGGGATCCTTCAAATCCGTGGGAACATTGCATCAGAGGATTTTCCACTATCTCTTTGCATTTACTGCATATCTTCATCATATTACTCAACATAAGTTCTATGGATTGACTTATGTGATGTGATTTGCACAAATTTTTGTTCCAAATCATTAGGAACCAACATTCTCTATTGGATTTACATCAAATCCAAACACTAGTTTCTATAAACCATCTGCCTATAAATTAAGATCATAACTTAGAGCAAAACTCACTCATTTATCTTCTTCACCACATATAACCTGTACATCTTAGTTCTCTTAGCTCACCATGGCCAAATCAAACAACTCCTCCACCTCTAGACCTCCAAAACGCACTGCCCGCATTAGTGTTAAGCCCTGTTGCTTCATCAATCTTGCTAACTCATCATCAGAGGAATCATCTCCTCTTAATATCTCATCTCCTATAGCAAGTGAAAATTTCCTTACTCTATCCACACCTACACCATCCAATGTTGTCATACAAACTCCACCTCCAACCTTAACTCCAATAGCAACCACACCACCACCCGCTCCATCACAGACTGTCAAATCCCAATCACAACCAAACTCACCCAAACTCCAACCTATGGAACTTTTTAGGACTCCACCTACATCACCCCATCCATACCTTAATGACTTGGAAGATCTCCCACCTAGATCAACCAACCCTCCACCCATGACCTTTGAAAGTCAAGAGCCTATGCTTTTTTATCCGATTTTCCCGGATATCCATGGTCCTTTATACCATGATGCACCATCATCTCAACCTCAAATACCACCTCTCTCACCCACATCAACTCTCATTGCCATAGACGAGGCAATGTGGATTAATTTGCTTCAAACCCAAAAGGAGATTAGTGAAGAGCTCAACCGTCTCTACACTCTCTCGGGTATGGTAGATCACCGCCTCAATGAAGCCATGGACCTCCAAACCATCCTCATGAACTCCATCCAAACACCACCACCAACCAATGAACAAGCACAACCACTACTACACAACAACCAATCGCCACCACCACCACCACCATAACCAAATGAGTCTACTCTTCCGCCCGGTTTTCCTCGCCATGATTGCAACATGTGTGAAAGAACCGCTCACATAGCTCAAAGGACAAACATTTTGGTGCACGAGCTCCAAAATGAAATGAGGTTCATATTGAACCACATTCTTGAGCGTCTAAACGCCATCTCTCATCCTCCTCAATAGGAGATTTTAATCTCATTATATAGGACCTTTTAGATGTTGTTGTAGGACTTTTTATTTTTAGGATGTATTTTTCATTTTCATGTAACATCATATTATGTTTGTGACTTTTGTCACATAATTTTCAATGAATGATTGTGATGTTTTTATGCTTATGAGTGATCAATATATAGCATATTATCATTAGTTAGGTGACTAACATCATTATATAGCTATTTAGAATCTACATTATAGTTTGATCACTTGTACTTTAGGTACAAAATTTTGATCAGACACTATAGTTTGACTTTTTCAAGTCAACTAGATTAACATTCTTATTTGGATGACCATTTCATATGCATTATGCTTCTCCATTGAAGATATTCACAACTAACATTTCTTTTGAAGCATCTCATACCCTTCAAATGTATACGTTGGGACTCTTGTAATGAGGAGTATACATCGAGGGGGAGCATTTCATTTTTCTAACCATTTGTTTTGTAGATTCATGCATCATTACCTTGTTACTCCATTTAGGGGGAGTACAAAACAAGGGGGAGCTCTTAAAGTTCTCAAAATCACATTCCGCTACGCAACTCTTCTTTTTGTTTCGACAAAAAGGGGGAGAAAGGATTAAGTTTGCATAACTGTGGATCATCACAGTACATACACTTTTGCATAAAAATAGTTTTTAAAATCAAATAAAACAAACATTTTCTATATTTTAAAGAACTCATGCTATATTTATTCCTTTGCTCAAAAATATACTTTATGTTTTCTCATCAACAAAAAGGGGGAGATTGTTAATACAAATATCGTCCTAAAAACGTTATTTATATTTTACGATCTTTACTTAGTTTTTTTTAATGACAATTACAAAGTATATCTTTTAGCAAATTATAAATACTAGCTAAAGTCACTTTAAAACACATTTTACATTTCACAAGATTACTTAGAATTACATTTTACACATCTACTAGTTTATTTCCTTAAAAGGAAACTTTATTTTTAAAATGATACAATGACATCATGGCATGCATCATACATAGATTATGTGATATCTTAGTTAGATCTTCAAGTAAGATAGTTGACTTTGGAAGATCTTGATATAACAACACAAAGATATGGAAAGATTGTGGAAGATTTGGAGAGATTTGATAAATCTCTTAGCTGTCATATTGGCGGAACCTATCGACTACAAAGACGGATCCCTTTTGTGGGATCCGCCGGATCTTCCGGCTGTTCACCAGCTTGCCTATAAATAGCAAGCTGATCATTTGGACACACCATCACTCATATAGCCTAATATTCATACTCATTCATTTACATATTATCTAACCCTCATCATTCATTCATTTCATTTGATCTTTCCTTTTGTAGCAAAGGAGATTAAGCATCAAGGTTCAACACAGACGTGTAAAACCTTTAGCATAGTTACTGTGTGATATAGTTGTAGTTCACACATCATTATTTGTATCATTTATCTCAGTGAGTGTCGTTAGTGTTTTAGTCCTCAAAACACAAAAAGTGTAGGGAGTGGTTGTACCCTTGTGAAAGAACCAAATGGGAGTGGTTGTACCCTTGTAAAGAACTCGACATCTAGCTTAGTGTCAGTAATTGTATAGGCGACGTCAGGTTGGTTCTGCCTTGAAGTAGAACTCGGTTTTTAGCTTAGTACCGGAAAAGGAAGTAAGCAACGTGTAAAGGTTTTCTCCACCTAGAAAAGAGTTTGTTTCTTAGTTAAGAATAACTCTCGAGTTAGAGGCTCGAGGAGTGGAGTAGGGCAAGGAAGAGAGTCCTTGTAGCCGAACCACTATAAACATCCGTGTTGTGTGGTTTGATCTTTCCTCTCTTTACTTTTCATATATATATTGTGTGAATATTTGTTTGTGCTTGTTTCCTTTGAATTAACATAGAGTAACAAAGCGAATTAATTTTAAACGGTAAAACTATTCAACCCCCCTTCTAGTTTTCCATACATCAATTCCTTAAGTGTATAACTGCCCTCAACACTTCCTGATGTGTTACCTTCAGGGAGAGGTGCATCATGGGGAAAAGACTCATAGTCCATCATATGATGAGTTTCTGAGCCACCTATAGTTTCCAGTCGGCTTGGGATTCCACCAAGAGTACTAGGTACTGTTGGTGTTGCCATGGATTGGGTCTTAGCTATGTTACTTCTGTCCTGCCCAGCTTCTAAGCTTGAGATAGTAGAAGTAGCCCTTTCCACACTGACATAGTCAGCCTCATCTGCTACATTGGGAGGTGTAGGAACTCTGTGTTGAGGTACATCAGAGTCCTGTCTAGATGTAGTCCTATGTGTTGATGAAGATGGTTGTGAATATTCTGATGGTGTGGGTGTGTGATGGGAGACAACTGGCCTTGTTGCTCCTTCACCCTGAACTTGCAGCATTGAATCAAAAAGAGGAACTGCTTCCCCACTATACCCTCTGGAAGGTATTTTCATGTTGCTAAAAAGTTTTTGGGTAAGCTTTGGGGTTGGATAAATAGTTTTGCGTGGAAGCAGTTGATGTTTTCTCATGTTCAAAATTGTTTGAATGAACCTAGGATACATCAAAAATTTTGTCTTGCTATCAACATTTTTAACCATGCCTTCAAAAATAAGTTTTGAAAAATTAGAAGTTCTGTTAGTAGCCAAGCAGATGAGAGCAGTTGCAATATTGCTACTGAATTGTTCCCATGACGTTTTCTTAGGGCTAAGACAGTGAAGGATGGTGTGAATTAGAAATCTCCATTGAGGGGCAAAACGACTCTTTTGAAAAGTTAGAGCTTGTGATTTAGTGTTATAACCCATCCTGGATAAGTTTTCAAAAATCTCAGTGTTTGGCATAACACTAATACCATTGTCATCATTCAAGTGGAGATGCCTCCTGAGTGATGATTCAGTAATAATGATAGATTTACCATCTACTTTAGCATTCAATTCTTTGTCACCATTTTCAAATGTTTTGACAGTAGCTGTCTGCCAAAACTGTTTGATGTGGGAGACATAGATAGTGGGATTTAAAAGTAATGAATGACTTATGTGAGTACCTTTTAAAAAGTCCACTATCTGATGAAAAGTTGGGTCATCCTCTGCTTTTTCCAAGTAAGCGACCACATTGTGTTTGTCAGCAAAGGATAAAGAAGCCATTTATTTTCAATAAAAAGTGATTTGACTGTTGTGAATAGTGGAATTTTAGGGTAGAAAGTAGAAGAAGAAAGTGAATTGAGATATGATGAGTGGCTTGTTAGGGTTTCTATTGGACCGACTTTGATTAAAAGATAACTTTCAATCGAAGATTAGGTTAATAAAATAATATAAAGATAAAAATATCCAAAAAGGAAACCCTTAAAACAAGGAAATCATCAGTAAAAATCCCAACAAACTCTCAACGGCTATTTTCAAAAAGCTGTTATTTCGCACCAGTACTAATGACTATCCAACAATACAAACTTAGCCTACCAGTGCTAACTTTAAGCCTGGCAGTACAAACTTTTTGGAAAAATTTGACTCAGCAGTATGAACTAAATTTTAAGTAAAAACCATACTGCTAACAACCATTTTGAAGGGATTAAGTGTAAAGACAGACACTTAATCAAGATTTCGGTTTAATGCAACCTCTAGTTGTGTGAGAACCAATGTTTTCAGTTATAAATAACTGCCTGTGATAAGATAAACTCATTCAAAGAGTTTTCTTGACAGGGTTTCCAGCTCGTGGTAGTTGTTGCCTCTAACACAAGTGTTAGATTCATGTTTGCTCGCTGTTTTTTCTACTAGATGTCCTTAGACTTACTCATTATACAAAAGTATAAAATGGTAGAAAGTAAGTTATGTCAGTTACTGTCTGAATAACTAATCCATCAATTCAATACAAACATCATAATAAGATCTCAAGAAAGAAGTTTTAAAGAACTAATTAACTTAGGTATAAACCTTTGTTAATGAATTCCTAAACTCTGTCCATCATTGACCTATTATGTCAGCAACTGATCCACCATCTGCGGCTCACGCAATGCACTTGTAAATCCTTTTTGCTTAATCTCCATACCTGCGATTGTTAGTCCAAAACCAAGAAAACAAAGTGCAAAGCACTAGCTTCATAACAGTATAAACATATGACTAACAATATTAACATAACAGTCCAAACTTTGTACTTGCAGTACAAAAATATACTTAACAATATTAATGACAAACCTAGCAGTACAAATCCAAGTTATGTAAAAAACTACACAGTTGGAAAACATTAAGGGTTAAGCATTCCAATACTTGCTACCAAGTATTGAAATCTTCCTACATCAAAGGCTTTTGTGAGAAGATCTACAAAGTTTTGATCATAATCAATTTTAACCACTTGAATCAACTTTTTCTCATTGCAGTCTCTAATAAAATGATGCATAATTTCTATGTGTTTTGTTTTAGAATGTTGCACTGGATTTTTAATAATACAAATTGTACTACTATTGTCAATGTATATCATGGTGTTCATAAAATTATACCCATAGTCAAGCAGTTGATTTTGGATCCAAAGCACTTGACCACAGCAACTTGTAGCAGCTAGATACTCAGCTTCAGTTGTAGAAGTTGCCACAATTGTCTGCTTCTTACATTGCCATGATATTAGTCTGCAACCAAGGAATTGACATCCACCAGTTGTTGATTTCCTGTCCAGGCTTGCACCAGCATAATCACTATCTGAATATGCCACCAATTCAAAAGGTGATTCCCTAGGATACCACAAACCCAACCTAGGTTGACCCTTAAGATATCTGAAGATCCTTTTGACAGCAGTTAAATGAGAAACCTTAGGAGTTACTTGAAACCTTGCACAAGCACAAACAGCAAACATGATATCTGGTCTTGAGGAATTAAGATACATCAAGGACCTTATCATTGATCTGTATGTGTGTACATCCACACTTTCCCCATCAGCATCTTTAAGGAGAGATTTCTCAAGATCAATTGGTGTGCTTGCCACTTTAGAATCAGCAAACTGAAACTTCCTTAGAATCTCTGCCACATATTTATCTTGGCTGATAAATATGCCTTCATATGATTGCTTTACTTGCAGAGCCAAAAAGAAAGTAAGTTCCCCCATGGAACTCATCTGAAACTTATTATGCATAAGTTTCTCAAATTCAACATACATTTCATTTCTTGTGGATCCAAAAATAATATCATTCACATACACCTGTACCAGCAAGATGTCCTTCTTGTTCTTCTTAATGAATAAAGTCTGATCTATCTTGCCCCTTTGGAATCCATTCTCTAGCAAATAGGAAGCCAAAGTCTCATACCATGCCCTTGGTGCCTGATGTAGTCCATAAAGAGCCTTTAAAACCTTGTACACCTTATAAGGATGTTCTGGATCAACAAAACCTGGAGGTTGTGAGACATATACCTCCTCTTCAATAGTACCATACAAGAAGGCACTCTTAACATCCATCTGATAAACTGTGAAGCCCATGAAAGAAGCATAGGCTAAGAATAGTCTGATTGCTTCAATCCTTGCTACTGGTGCAAAAACTTCTTCATAGTCTATACCCTCTTCCTGTGTATACCCTTGGGCTACAAGTCTAGCTTTGTTTCTGATCACAATACCCCTTTCATCCTTCTTATTTCTGAACACCCATTTGGTTCCAATTACCCTCATACCCTTGGGTAAATCAACTAGTACCCAAACCTTCTGAATCTTGAATTGGATAAGCTCCTCTTGCATTGCTTCTACCCAGCTTGAATCTTCTAAGGCTTTGAGAACATTTTTGGGTTCAGATTATGAGAGGAAACACACAAATAAGCATGTGTTGGCAGCTTCATGATTCTTGTCTTCTTAAACAGCACTAAGAAATCCTTGTTGCTCTGAAATCATGATTTGCCTTCTTGTCTTAACTCCAGACTGCATGTTACCAATCACATTGTCTAGGGAGTGATATTTGTGTATCCTTGTGTGTGGTGTAGTTAGAACTTGATAGGTAGGTGGGAGATTGCCAATATCCACCTCATCTTCTGAGAAATCAGCAGTATTAACATCTGATGGGCCAGCAGTACGAACATTTGGCCTAGCAGTACCAAGTTGGGGCTCAACAGTACAATCACCATTAGTACTGTTAACTTGATTCTATTGTTCCTCAGTTCCATCTACATTGTTTTCATCATCAATGCCTTCCTTGGCTTCATCAGTAGAAGGCTCACCAAACTTTGAAGATGAATCCACACTGTTCCATATTGGCATCAATATCTGATCTTGATCTTTCTCCTTTCCCAAGCCTGTTTCATTTGTTGCATCATCAACTTCTGAACCTGCAAAATCATTAGAAAAGGTTCCTGCAACAACTGGCACATAATTCATTGATTGGGTTAAAGTATCAAGGTCAAACAGCCATTTTAGACCTTCACCTGCAACATTAGATTTATTTTCTAGAAATTGAACATGCAGGTTTTCCTCAACTTTCCTAGTTCTTGTGTTGTATACTCTAAAGGCTTTGCTAATTAGTGAGTACCCAACCAAGAACCCATCATCTGATTTACCATCAAATTTTCCTAGATGGTCTAAGGTATTCAGAATAGTTACATGACACCCAAAAGGTCTTAGAAATCCTAATGCAGGGGTTCTACCTCTAAAAAGCTCATATGGTGTCTTGTTGTGGGGTTTAACTAAAAAAACCCTATTTTGCACATAGCAAGCAGTATTAACTGCTTCAGTCCAAAAAGTAATAGGCAACTTAGAGTCAACTAACATGGTTCTAGCAGCTTCTATTAGTGTCCTATTTCTCCTTTCAGCAACACCATTCTGCTGAGGAGTTCTAGCCACACTAAACTCTCTTCTAATACCTTTTTCCTTACAAAAATCATCCATAGCTCTATTTTTAAACTCTGTCCCATTGTCACACCTAATGACTTTTACTTTCCTATCCACTAAGTTTTCCATCTCATTATTGAATGTTTTAAGAATGCTAGGTGTCTCATCCTTAGAACCTAAAAAGAAAACCCATGTGAACCTACTAAAGTCATCAGTAACTACAAGATAGTACCTCTTATGCATAATACTACTCACAGAAGTTAGGCCAAATAAATCCATATTTAGCATAAACAAAGGTTGATCAATAGAGTTAAAAAGCTTGGGCTTACAAGAAGCCTTGTGTTGTTTGCCTTTGAGACATGCAACACAAGTCTGGTCATTTTTAAATCTTTTCTGAGGCAAACCTCTTACCAAACCATCCTTAACAATTTTATTAATGGTTTAAAAATTTATGTGACCAAGTCTTCTATGCCATAACATAGATTCATCCAATGTGGCCTTTGTAACTAGACAAGCAAGGGCCTCTTTAGGAACAATCTTCTTCATATCAACACTGTACATGTTGCCCTTTCTTGGAACTTTAAGTAGAACCTGACTTTCATCAGGAAGCTCAAAGTCTGGAGAAAGCACAAGACATTCAGTGTCAGTAAAAAGAACCTTGTTCTTTTTGTCACACATTTGTGAGACACTAAACAGGTTATACTTAAGCTCTTGCACAAAGTACACATCTTCAAAATCCAATTTACCAGTTTTAAGAGTACCTTTACTAGTAATTCTACCTCCTATTCCTCCCCCAAAGGTAACATATCCTCCATCCAATGGTTAAAAGTCTGAAAGATAGGACATGTTGCATGTCATGTGCCTAGAACATCCACTGTCTGCATGACCTTGATCTTCATCATCTTCATGTGAATGTCCCTGCACATGAAATAAGGAAATTAATTTTCTTGGGGTACCCAAACCATTACTGACTTGGGTTTGCCTCGCGCATCAATATAGTCAAATCTTTTCAAAACAATTGATGCACCATTGGGTTTAATAGGTCTCCATACCCAATATGATGAGGCCTTAACAACATTATCCCTTTGATCTCTAGTAGTGTTTTGAGAGTTACCAGTACTAACTGCTTGGCTAGCAGTATTAACTGCTGGCTTTGCAGTTTTAGCCTTTGGCTTCCATAATTGTTTTTGTACCACTGATTTCTTTTGAAAAGGCCTTTTTGTAGTTTGTGGTGCATATTTGAAAGTTGGTTTTGCACCTTTAAATGCTGGTCTAGGGTAAACAGTCTTAAAAGGCCTGGCAGTACTAACTGCTGGTTTAGCAGTATGAATTGATTTTGGGCCAGAAATCACTAAACTTGCCCTGGGAGATATCCTATCAGTATTGGGGTGAGTGTAAGATCTGTTAGTGTTCACCCTTTGGTTAGTATTCCCAGTTACCTTATTGTTGCAAAAAGCCTCAAGATGGTCAAAACTACCACAAGCAAAACAAGCCTTTTTGTACAAGACAAAGTCACTTCCTAGCTGATGTGACTTGAGGTTATTCCAGTTCCTCTGGTTACCTTTTGGCTTGTCTGTGGACCTATACATCTCACAGTACCTAACTGTCTTCCTAATTGGTTTAACATTTGATTTAGGCCTAACAGTTTCATGATTAACCATCTTAGGAACACTTGTTCCTTCTACCTTTCCTACTTCAGGTTTAACCACAACCTGATCTTCCTCATCATCAGATGTCCAATCCTCAATGGTTGGAGCATATGAATTCCTATCAGTGGAAACCTTCTCTTCAGTGAGTGAAACATCATTTGCACTCTCAAAAGGTTCACTGATTTCTACAGGTTTATTGACATTGGTGTCCTCTTTAGATTTGCAACCATACTCTAACTTAGGTTGTTGAAACTCTGGTAAACCTGTATACTCTAGGCCTATTCCTGGGGGTGCAGGCACTCCTCTGTGAGGAGGTAGACATGTTTTATATCCCAACCCAAACTTAGCTTTGTCAATTAACTGACATTCAATTATTTTGTTTACACCCTTAGAGGCATATTCTAAGGTTTCTACACTTAATTGAATATTTTCATTAGCTTTTTTAATTCTATCCAACTCAGCTTTCAACAGACTAATTTCAGCATTCTTAATTGATAAATCCCTTTTAAGAACTGCTATATCATCAGCAAAAACAGACTCATTGTTCTTATAATGCACTATTTGATCTTCTAGGACTGCTAAACCTCTCTTATGATTAGACAAATTGTAATTAGTTTTGTTTAGTTCAATCCTTTGTTCATCATAGTGTTTCCTTAAAGTTTCTAATTCTTTAAGAGTAGTGCATGTTTTAGAACAACATTTATCAGATTGTACCTCAGAGTCAGAGAAGGCCATAAGAGCCATCTCAGTAGGTGCTTCCTCATTATCTGCCATAAAACTCCAATCAAAGCCTAGTCCATCAATAGCCACCATAGCTTTTGAAGTTGGCTCAGCTTCTTCCACAGCCTTGGGCTTGCTCCCATAACCTTTGCTCCTTCCATCCTGTTGCCTAAGTCTCCTGCATTCCCTTGAAAAGTGCCTCAACTTGTGACAGTTGTAGCATTCTACCCTTGATTTGTCAAAACCAGCAGTATCATTGCTGCTGATGGTGATCTTCTTTGCTGTTCTTTGGTAGAATTTCTTAGCCCTCATGCTAAGAAGTGAGATCTGCCATTTGAGGTCCATCTCCTCCAAATCATCATCATTAATCTCCTGGAGATCTTCATAAGTCAGCATTGACCCATCATTCTGGCTTGTCAGGAAGGCACAATAAGTTGTATCATTCAGGATACCAGTAGTACTGCTTGATGTGCTAGCAGTACTAACATTGGGGTTAGCAGTACTAACTCCTACAGCAACCTTCACTTCTTCAACTGGACTTGAATTACTAGGGGATGACACAAAGGCCATGTTTCCAGTGCTTGAACTAGTTCCTCCAGCCTTCTTCACATCCTGCTCAACAATCTTGAAGTTGCTGTATAAGTCCATCAGGCTCATAGTATCAATGTCTGGCTTGTTCTTCTAGACCACCACATGCATAGCCCACTCTGCTGCTAAACTTCTCAAGAACTTGGAGTTCAGATCTTCCTGAGGTATGTCAACACCAAGAATAGCCAGTTGGCTGACAATCTTCTGCAATCTGTTGAACATGTGATCCAAGGACTCATTACTGGTTGCAGTAAAGTTTTCAAAATTATGCTTTAGGAGAGTTTTTTGTGTCTTCTTGGTGGCTTCATTCCCACTATATCTAGCGATGATTGCCTCAAACAAGGTCTTAGCATCCTTGTACTTGCTGAAGTTCAAGAGTTGATCATTTGGAATGGTCATCATCAGCAAACTTCTGGCCTTGAGGTCATTTTTCTTTTAAAGCCTCTCTTCTACAGTTACTGGAGAGGTCTGCACAACTGTCTCTACCTTACCATCAACAGTTGTTGTAGAAGTTGAAGGCTTGAAAGAGTTTCCTTCTTCAATAATCTCCCAGAGTGCATAGTCCTGCACTTGGAAGTATTGTTCTATCCGCAGCCTCCACATATCAAATTCATTCTACTTGAGTATTGACAATTTAGCAGCCATGTTTGTTTGGGTAGTCTCCATGTCCATTACTTTCTCTTCTAAATCAATAGTATCAACCTGGCTTTGATACCACTTGAGAGGATTATAAAACACTTAGGATGTTACTCCTTTATAACGTGTTTGAGATACTTTAAGTGTATGCAGTTAAGTATGCGAAATCTACTTAACCACACTTAGAAGAATAATGGTTTGTTTAATGGAACAGTAATGTATGTATGAGCAATGAACGCAGTAAGATTAACACCAAACGATTCAATATTATTGCTTGAATAATACGAGTGATCTTGCTATCACTAGGGTAACAATGACCTTGAATCTTAACAAAACTCTATGACTGATATATATATATATATAACGTATAACCTAGGATCTCCTTTTGTAGACTTAAGGAGTCCTTTACAAGATAAGTATTCTACCGTATAATTCTAACTATTTAAGTTATACAAAAGATCCATTCCATACTTATCCTCTACAATATCGTATAAGATAGTTATCCATGCAGCAGTACCTTCAATATAACTAGCAGTACTAACTTGGCAGTTTGTACTGTTAGTTGTTTCTTCAGCAGTCTTAAGTTATACACTAACAGTTAGTACTGTTAGTGCATTTCTTTAGCAGTACTAAGTTCTGAGACATTTAATTCCCAACACCCATTTAGTGCTTATAGCCCCTTTTCCATTTGGTAACTCCACCAAAGTCCAAACCTCTTGTAACTTGAACTGTAGAAGCTCTTTATGCATTGCTTCTATCCAGCTTAGATCATTCAATGGTTGAATTACCTTTTTGGGTTCTACTTGTGATAAGAAGCAAGCAAACAAGCAGTTTTGAAGGTCTTGATGACTGTTTCTTTGTTTAAGAGTTCTAACAAACAACCCATGTTCCTTCAAATCCTTGTGCATTTCCTTGTTTGTGTAGCTGAATGCACATCTATAATCACTTGTTCAAGAGGATGATACTTATGAATTCTTGTGGTTGGAATGGGAATGACTGGAATTGTAGTATCCAAATTGGTCATGTCAGCCACTTTAATATCATCTTCAACATCACTGTCAACCTGTATTTCTTCCAAAGCAGGCATTTCTGGATCAAATGGAAATTCATTGCTTGGATTTCAATCAGCAGTATTAATTTCTATACCAGCAGCATTAACAGTTGAACTACCAATATTAACACTGTTAGTGTTGTTTCCATCACTAGCAGTATTAACATTATTAGTGTTGTTAACTTTATCATCATTCTCTTGATTATCACATTCAGTCTCTTTTCTTGGTTCTTCATTAACCTTCTTTTCATCATCACTTGAATCTTCATTATCACTTGAAGGTTTGACTTCATCTTCTTAAGAACTCTTTGGATCTTGGGAGAATGGTGGATCAGCAGTCCATAATGATAGCAAGATGTAATCATTTTCAAGTTCTGTCTCCTTTCTAGCTTGACCTACATCAATATTAGCATTTGTACCTGCAAATCCATTAGACTATGTACCTGCAACAACTGGATCATAATTCATTGTTCTTGTTAGTGCATCAATATCAAATAGCCAATCTGGTCCACTACATACAACATTAGGTGTACTCTCACTAAATCTAATATGCAAGTTTCTTCCACTATCCTTGTTCTACTATTGAATACTCTAAAGGCCTTACTATTCAAAGAGTATCCAACAAAGAAACCTTCATCAGCCTTACCATAAACTTTGCCAAAGTGATCTATGGTATTGAAAATAGTAAAAGGACACCCAAATGGTCTCATAAAGCTTAAAGATGGTGTTCTACCATGAAAAAGTTCATATGGGGTCTTGTTATGAGGCTTAACAACTAACACTCTATTTTGTACATAGCAAGCAGTACTAACCGCTTCAGCCCAAAAAGTAGTTGGCAACTTAGAATCAGCTAGCATAGTCCTAGCAGCCTCAATTAGTGTCATATTTCTCCTCTCAGCTACACCATTTTGTTGAGGAGTTCTAGCTATACTATATTGTCTCAAAATACCCTTCATCTCACAAAACTGATTCATCTCTCTATTCTTGAACTCAGTCCCATTGTCACATCTTATCACCTTAACCTTGTGATCTACTAGATTTTCTATCCTAGTTATAAAGGACTTAAGAATGCCACCAGTCTCATCCTTAGTAGCTAGAAAGAAAACTTAAGAATGCCACTAGTCTCATCCTTAGTAGCTAGAAAGAAAACCCACGTAAACCTACTAACCCATGTAAACCTACTAAAATCATCTGTGACAACTAGGCAATACATTTTCTTCATTAAGCCTTTTACAAATGTTGGACCAAACAAATCCATATGCAACATATGTAAAGGTTGACTGATTGAGTTCTCTGTTTTGGACTTACAAGAGGCTCTGTGCTGCTTTCTCTTTCGACAAGCAACACATGTTTGATCATTTTCAAAAAGTTTTGAAGGTAAACCTCTTACAAGATTTTCCTATACCAAAGTTTAGATTCATCAGATTTGGTTTTTGCAAAAGAGCAAGTTAAACCTCCTTTAGGAACAATTTTCTTTAAATCAACACTATACATATTGTTCTTTCTAGGAACTCTAAGTAAAACTTTACTTTCATCAATTAACTTAAAGTTTGGAGATAAAACAATACATTCAGTGTCATTAAAAAGAACACTATTCTTTTTGTCACACATTTGTGAGACACTAAAGAGATTAAACTTTAACTCTCTTACAAAATACACATTTTCAAAATCTAGTTTACCAGTTTTAATGGTACCTCTTCCTGTGATTTTCCCTCCTTTGGGGTTACTCTCAAAAGCAACACATCCTCCATCAATTTCTTCATAATCTGTAAGATAGGACATGTTCCCTATCATGTGTCTTGAGCATCCACTATCAATAACTCCTTTATTCTATAAATCCACCTGTGGATTGCCCTGCACATAAAGTAAGAAAATCAGTTTCTTTTGGGGACCCAAGCCATCACTGACTAGGATCTGCCTTGTGCATCAACATAATCAAACTTTTTAAGGGTGATTGATGCACTGTCATGTTTCGAAACATGGTCTAAAACTTTAATCTATAGTTTCTAAATCCAACAAGCTGAGGCCTTAACAGCATGAACATTGTTTCCCTTAACAACATTAACTACTGCTTTTGGCCTAGCAGTATTAACTACTGCTTTTAAAATTCAAGTCTTTCTTCTACTGACTCTAAACCTGTCTTATAACCTAGAACCCATAACTCAGATTTCTTTAAATCTTCTAACAGTTTATGATTTTGAGATTTAAGAAATTTAACAGTTTCTAAGCAAGCTTTTGAACAAACAGAATCATTTGATACCTCAGAGCCAGAACTTGAAGATGAAGATGAGTAAGCCATGAGTGAATAGTTAGGCCCTTCCTTTGCCTGATCACTCCAATCATAGCCACCAAGACCATCGCATGACACCAAAGCTGCGGAATTAGAGGTTTCCACAGGCACAGTTCTTTTGTTTGGTGTTTCTCTATTCCTGTTGTCTTGGTTCCTTTGAGCTCTGCACTCTCTAGCAAAATGTCCCTTCCTGTGGCACTTGTAACACTCCACCTTGGACTTATCAAAACCAATGTTTTCATTACTATTGACAGTAATCTTCCTTCTTGTTTTCTTCAAGAACCTTCTTGCCCTCATAGTCAACATAGCCATCTGCCATCTCAAATCCATCTCTTTAATATCATCTGGATGAATTTGTTCCAAGTCCTCATGTACAAGTTGAGAACTATTAGGTTGACTAGCAAGGAATGCACAAATAACATCATCACTCAAGTTATCAATGTTTGTAGAAAACTAGAAGGGGGGTTGAATAGTTTTACCAATTAAAACTCCTTTTTAAAACTCATAGATCGACTTATGACAATCTAGTTTTGGCGTGTTGGATATTGATAGTAATAAAAGAATATAAACTAAACTACGAGATAGAGTTAGAGAGACACAACCACAACACAAGTATTTATAGTGGTTCGGCTACAAGGTCACCTTCCTTGTCCTACTCCACTCTCTGAGTCACCTACTCGAGAGTTCGTAAACACTTCACAACACAAACTCCTTTCACTTGGCGAAATAGCCTTCACAACGTCGCTTACAATTTATCCGGTACAAAGCTAGATACCGGGCTTTTCCACGAGGTAAAGCCAAACCTTCTTCCCCTACACTTTATCCGGTACAAGGCTAGATACCGAGTCCTTAGCACAGCGGACCAAACCAACACACCTAGCACAATATGACTAAAGGATCCAACGTCCTTTTACACCTAACGACTCAACACATCTAAAACACCCTTTTGAGAAGAAGAAAGAATAAGATGCACTTCTATGATCTGGGAAGAGAAGAATCCTAGCAACTCATATCACGAGCTTGCAAGTCTTCGAGAGGCCGTGATCTCGCCTTTTAGAAGGAACCTAGAGAATCACAAAGAGAGACTACATAGAAAGATCCTTGGATCTGAGGTTAGAGAACTTAGAATGTAGAGAGAAGATATATCTATGTGGGGTGAGAAACAAGAGAGAAATGGCTCACTATTTATAGGCAAAACTGAGCACTGTTCACCCAGATCCGGCGGATCCCTTCCTAAAGGGATCCGGCCAGTGTAATCCAAGGGATCCGGGTATCTGATAGTACCCGTTCGGATTTTGGTTTACAATTTCGGGTTTTGGGTTATGGGTTAAGGTCCATGGGTTTACCAGAGCTCCAACTGACTCACAAGCTTTTGAAGCCTGTCAAAGGTTTGATCAGGCATCTCTGTGCTTGGAGCAGTGAAGTTCTCATACTGTTGCTTTAAAAGAGTTTTCTTGGTCTTCTTTGTAGCAGCATTCCCTCCAAATCTCTTTTCAACAGCTTCAAACAATGACTTAGCATCCTTGATAGAGTTGAATGTTAATTGATGTTCATTAGGAATGCCCATCATTAAAGTACTCCTAGCTTTTACTTCAAGTATTCTTTGAGCCTTGTCTTCAGCAGATGTAATAGGCACCACTGTCACAACACCTTCTACAAATCTTGTTGTTTTAGGTAAGGTGTTACCATTCTCTATGACTTCCTATAGAGAATAGTCAATCATCTAGATATACTGTTCGATTCTCATCCTCCAGATCTCAAACTCTCCAGGTTTGAGCATTGATACCTTTGATGCAGAATCCATGTCTTCTAGTAAGATCTTGTGTATTTAAAATAGTTTCTTCTTGATCACAGCTTCTAGATCACAAGCTCTCATACCACTTGTTGATCCCAGTTGAACACTTGATCGAATTCCTTAGCTTGTATAAGGTTTAGTAATACTAGATAAATCTAGCACAACTTATGGTAGAAACTGTGTTGAGTTTATTAAAGTTTATGCGGAATCTAAACTTTAATATTAAGAAGAATTCTTTGATGTAACAGTAAACACAAGAACAAAACAGTTTAACAAACAAATCAGCCTCAATATTATTAAAGAATAATACGAATACTCTTCCTAGTATTAGGGTTACAAAACCTTGAAGCTATAAACTCTATAAAGAATCACGTATCTAACTCTATACCCTAGTCCTTAGCACGGCAGACCAAACCAACACACCTAGCAAAACATGAATAAAGGATCCAACGTCCTTTTACACCTAACGACTCAACACATCTACAACACCCTTTTGAGAAGAAGAAAGAACAGATGCACTTCTGTGATCTTGGAAGAGAAGAATCCTAGCAACTCATATCACGAGCTTGCAAGTCTTCGAGAGGTCGTGATCTCACCTTTTAGAAGGAACCTAGAGAATCACAAAGAGAGACTACATAGAAAGATCCTTGGATCTAAGGTTAGAGAACTTAGAATGTAGAGAGAAGATATATCTAAGTAGGGTGAGAAACAAGAGAGAAATGGCTCACTATTTATAGGCAAAACTGAGCACTGTTCGCCCGGATCCGGCGGATCCCTTCCCAAAGGAATTCGGCCAGTGTAATCCAGGGGATCCGGGTATCTGGTAGTACTAGTTCGGATATTGGTTCACAATTTCGGGTTTTGGGTTATGGGTTAAGGTCCATGGGTCAAGTGATGTCATGAATGATGTCAAAGACATCTTAGGTCATGGGTCATGGACTTTGGGTTATGGGTTATGGACTTTGGGTCATGGGTTTTACCCATTATGAAGTCATGCATGATACCATGCTAGTGGGTCATGGGTTATGGATCAAGCTCCATGGGTTATGGGTTATGGGCTTGGTTTTTGGGTCATGGATAGTCCAAACCTTTTTCTAGTAATTTACAAGTAACATGTATTTGATAAAAATGTAAGTAACTAGTTTACGTAAGTGTTTTTATAAAATGATTTTGGTTTTATGTAAACTTGTTTAACTAAATATGTTTAAGGTTTGTTTAATGAAATGAGTTACAAAGCTTTTGGCTCAAAGCGTTTACGTATTTTATCTATCTCGTTAAAATGATTTTACATTTGTTATCGACAAAATATTAGAAGATCATAAAATATAAATAAACGTTTAAGGTTTATTTGTATTAACAATCTCCCCCTTTTTGTTGATGAAAAAACATAAAATTATTTTAAGTAAAAGGATAAAATTCGTAAGTTTGAATTTAAGCTTTTACAGTTTTCTTCCCCTTTTTGTCGAAACAAAAAGAGTTTCGAAAAGCAACTAACCCGAGTGCAAGTTTTAAGAGAAGTAAAGATATAAATATGGAGCAAAGAGGGTAAAAAGTGCTTAGTTGCTCCCCCTTGATGAGGGCGTCAAGTAATTAGGTAGACTAAACGTGATCATTGCAAATTATTTGCAATTTTTTTGCTTTGAGGAAAGCTCCCCCTCATTGAGGGCGTCGAGTGCTCCATGTTTATTTTTGAAAATCTACAAAACAAAGGTTAGAAAATAAGTATTTGTTGCCCCTTTGTCCAAAATTTGGCTGCATAAAAATTTTGTTACTTATCTGTATGCCCGGATCCAACGGATCCTTTTCAGAAGGGATCCGCCAAGCATAAACTCAGGGATCCGGCTACCTGCAGTAATGTTAGCAGTAGAAGAGGATAGAAAATGATACAAACACAAGTAATAAACACACCAAATATGTTTGCATAAGCACATAGTCATGAAAAATCATTTAATAAACATAAGAGAAATGATACAACAAAGGTCAAATCTATAAAAACTAAGAAAATGATCTTAACATGAAAAATTACTATTGACTAAAAAGAGGCCTAAGACAAGGATAGTGAGACCACTTATGCTTTCACTTCAAGGTTTTTTTGGTAGATTTGGCTTGGTGATGTCATCAAGACGTTCAAGGAGATGGTAGAACATGAAACGCACTTCATCACGTAGTTCATGAACTAAGGTTTGGACATGTTGACAATGATCACAAGTATCATCGTGGTTTGTTTGTTGAGGTCTTAAGATAGAAGGTTGTTGAGGCATGTTTGAGGTGGAAGCACCTAGATGGAAAGGTTTTGGATGTACCACGGGTGTTGGTTGAGAAGTATGTGTGGGTGGAAGCGTGTCATTGTTTGGTTGAGATGGTTGATATCTTCTCATAACCCAAAATGGGTCATTTGAGGGTTTAAGGTGGAAGCACCTAGAGGAAGGAAAGTTTGCTATGGGCGGTGGTATGTTTATGTCAACATCTAGGTGATAGGATAGTGGTTGGGTTGACAATCTATCAAAGGAAGAGAATGTGGGCAATGGTGGTGGATTAGAAGGTTTAGGAGGTAAGTCCTCTAATGAGTTCAAGAATGGATGAGGGGAGGTATGAGGTGTGGTAAAGGAAAGGATTTGAGGTTGAAGAGGTGAGGCAAGTATGGGTTGAGTTGAGATAGGTGCTGGCTCATTTAAAGGAGTAGGTTGTGGTGAGGTTGTTTTGGTGGAAGGAAGTTGTGGTGGAGTTAGCTTATTTGAAGGAGGGGTTAGGATGTAGTTTGATAGAGGTGTTGTAGTACAAGATGCTTTGATGGGTGAGGCTTCGGTTGAGGATTTTTCATACAAAATTTGTGCGGTTTTTCTTGGTGGACTCCTAGTGGATGATCTTGCACTTAATGCCTTAGTCATGTATTTAGGTAGGTTTAGAAGGTGAGTTTGCAGTAGAAGATGGTTTGTTTAGGTGTGGTTTGGAAGCACAAACACAAGTGGTTTAAATAGTGAAGGATCAAGTATGTTAATTAAAGCCTAAACCACTAAGATCCTTTGAATTGCAATGATATGCATGCACCAAGGTCAACTACAGTGATACAATCTTCTAGGAGATATATTAAAGGCAATGTGGAGTGTTTGAGTGGATAAAGTTGAGTTTTGGAAGGTTTTACATAATCAAACTTGGGTATGTTTGCCTGGATCCAGCGAATCCTTTTCAAAATGGATCCGGCTAGCTTTAGCTGAGGGATCCAACTAACAGATCAGGTGTGAGGAATAAATGATTATGATTAAGTTATAGCATCCCTATGTTTCCTGGTGTAATGAGTGTGAGAAGGTGTCTTAAATGTGAAAATCCTGAGAGCTTTAAGACTAATGATGAGGGTGTTGACATAAATAATGCCTAAAAACATTATTAATTCTTACTCATACCTCTATGTTTTGATCATCACAAAATGTAAACTCATTAAACATAAACTTATTAAATAAACAAGTATTTAGTTGTAAATATTCACTTCTACAACTTAAATCACTTAAGGTATGAATGAACTAATGCTTAATGCATTATACGATCAAAGAAACATTTTCTTAATCACTAGATTTTTTATAAAATGTCAAAAACATTTTATATCTTTTAGAAAAACATTTTTGGTAATAAATAAAAAGGTTTAATTCATTATAAGTTTATGAATTCAAATTTTCAACCAAAATCAGTAAAAATGTTCCAGAAAAACCTTCCCCACAAAAAGACAAAACTGGGCAACGGTTGGCTTGGGCAGCCCCCTTAATTTTGCTAGGCGGCCCCCTTAAAATTAAGGGGACCGCCCCCCTATTTAAGGGGGCCAGCACGCTCTAGTAGCCTTCATGCTGTCCAGTTTTCTGCCTATAAATACCAACCTTCCCCTGGATTTTTTCTCACCTTTTGCACCCCAAACCTTCTGTTCTAAATCTCCTCTTATCCTCTCTAAAATCTTTGATCATATAATTCTTAAGTATTGGTTTCCAAGTGATCCAAGCTTCTACTGTCCAAGTGCAAAAGAAGAATACTTCTATCAATCAAGACTAGAAGTATTACAACTTAGTATCATCTTGTTACTTAAGTTGTTTGTTAAGTATACCTTGTAAATCATTCATTCATTTGTGTAAAGTGTGTGTATAAGGTGTAAACATAAGTGACTAGATATGTATAGTGTGTAAGTAGTGAAGAAGGTGTATAAGTAGTTGTGGTGCAAAGAAGTCATGTAGAAGTTGTAAAGCCATGGTGTAGAAGTTGTGAAGTCGCGGTGTAGAAGTCGTGAAGCCGTAGCTTAGAAGTCGTGAAGTCATCATGTAGAAGTCATGAAGCCATTGCTTAGAAGTCGTGAAGTCGTCATGTAGAAGTCATGAAGCCATTGCTTAGAAGTTGTGAAGTCGTCATGTAGAGGTCGTGAAGCCATAGCTTGGAAGTTGTGAAGTCGTCATGTAGAAGTCATGAAGCCATTGCTTAGAAGTTGTGAAGTCGTCATGTAGAGGTCGTGAAGCCATAGCTTGGAAGTTGTGAAGTCGTCATGTAGAAGTCGTGAAGCAATAGCTTGGAAGTTGTGAAGTCATCATGTAGAAGTCGTGAAGTCGTAGCTTAGAAGTTGTGAAGTTGTTGTGTAGAAGTCGTGAAGTCGTAGCTTAGAAGTTGTGAAGTGGTCATGTAGAAGTCGTGAAGCCGTTGTGTTGATGTCGTGAAGCCGTCGTGAAGAAGTCGTGAATAAGTCGTGAACAAATTGTGATTGAAGTCGTGAGATTGGTTCTAGCTACTATTAGAACTCGACATTTAGCTTTGTGTCGTTAAACCGGTGTAAGCCAAAGTTGTGTCAGGTTTTCTCCGCCATAAGGGAGCTTGTTGAAGTAGTGAAGAAAACTGTCAAGCAAGGTGTGCTCGTGGAGTGGAGTAAGGCAAGGAAGGTATCCTTGTAACCGAACCACTATAAATCCCTCGTGTCTCGGTTTGATCTTTCCATCTCTTACTTATTTCTTTATATCGTCATTACTTTCATACATATAGGCATATATAATTGTTAGTATTAATTAAAAGTTGATTTCACATAAAGATAAATTTAAAACTCAATTCATAAAAAGAAAACTTTTATAACAAATCTAAAAGGATACCCATATAATTAATAATATTGTTCAAGTATCATTTTTCATATAAACTCAAAACTAAGGTTTTAAAAGGAAACAAAGTTTTCATAATAAAATTAAAAAGACGTAAAACTATTCAACCCCCCCCCCCCTTCTAGTTTTCCACAATTGGTATCAAGAGCCACGTCAAACAAGATTTTTAAAATAAATTGTATTTTAAAACTTGAATCGATCTATGGAAATCGGAAAAATATTTAGAAGGGCAATCTATGCAAAAACCACCGCTATTTGAAAACTATACTTTTCTTGAATGTAAAAATAAATTTGAAAATTATGTGAAATCAATTGATCTAGATCTTTGGCATGTCATTTTTGATTGGTGATTTTCAACCAACAAAAACGGATTTTGAAAGTCAAACAAAAACGGATTTTGAAACTCAAAATGATTATTTAAAAACAAAGAATGACAAAAATAATGAAGCTAAAATAATTATTTGCAAAAACCTTGCCGAAAGTTGAATATGAAAGAATATCCTTCTGTAAAACGGCAAATGATATTTGGAAAAATCTCTTAAACTGTCATCAAGAAAAATGTCAAGCCAAAGATGAGGATTTTGATCTTGTACATGAATTAGTTATCTTAGAAAATTTAATAGATAAACATTTAGATAAAATAGATACATTTGCTACTAGTTTAAATGTTGTTAATGAAGGTAATAACGACGAAGACTACATGATTCAACTCCAAAGTGAACTCAATCCAAAATCATGGAGTGACACAGACGAAGGAGAAGATCATCATCCGGTGACGTAACGCTCAAAGGAATGATACTCTCATTCGAAACATGCGCGTGAAGACAAATTGGAATATTTATGGATTCTCTTGCCATCTCGTCTATATGTGGAAGATTCTACATAAGACGTCATATGCATCAAGGCTAAGATATCAAATGAGTCTAGTACAAGACATGTTCGGGTCAAGCCGCTTCGATTTAATAAGAAAAGCTAGGACGTGAGGTAAGTTCTCTTTTTAAATTTCATAAGTAATTACTTCTTGCATATAATCTTATTAATGTCTTAGGATATGCTTAGTTTGATAGGTTGCTTTGCCTTTACACTTTAGTTATATTCGTTCTGCGGTTTAATAAATTAGAAACCCTTTAGTTAGACTTCTAAGTATTAAATAAAGTATTTACTGTCGAACTCATTTAGCCTTCTCTAATTTAAAATGGAAATAGGGCCAAATATAGGAGTAGCCCGGTAGCTTAAGGTGTTCACCTTTTTTAGCCCCAAAAATGGCGCTTTCCCAAAATAGCCCACTGAATTAAGCTACTTCCAGCAAGTCGCTTAAGCGACCTTAAGCGACCAAAATTTTGAACTAGCAGTACTAATTTTTTTAAGCGCCATTTTGCTACTTTTAAGCGCCATTTTGCTACTGTTAAGCGCCATTTTGCGAAAAGCCAAAAAAAATGACACATGTCACTCTCACATTTTAGGCGCTTAATGCTTGGGCTATTTTGGGAAAGCGCCATTTTTGGGGCTAAAAAAGGTAAACACCTTAAGCTACCGGGCTATTTGTAGAATTGGCCCATGGAAATATTCTATGTACACTATTAGAAAACTCTTGGTGATGAAGTGAATTAAGCTAAGTGGATAAATCATTAACATAGAAGTAAGATTAGATTTCTCGCGTTAGAAAACTATGGATGATACAACCTCTTGTAGACTATGGCATCAAGACAGATAAGTGTGCGACATCAAACGTGCTAGAGATGTTAGGTTATATTGACTAGAAATTTAGGAACTTAATTAGTGAACCAAGCAAACTTCATATTTGGTTTTCTTCGATAGGTAAATTTAGGAAATTAATTTCTTCTAGTAAGAGAATGACTACTGGAGAATCTATTGACTAGAAATTCAATTTGACCTAACGGTTGAATTGCTTCTATGAGAGAAGTTGGGTGTGTGTAACCCGTAAAAATGGTCGTGTTTAGCCTGAATTGAGCACCACTAGTAATAGTCTCATACTCATTCTCTAACTTGATTACATTATTCTTCCTAAATATACCTAACGATTGTTTACTTTTATGAACTTTGTTTTTCATTAGAGCTTTTCATTCCTAGATTTATGTCATCTTGCATATATAAAATTTCTAGATGTTTACTTGCTCCTATGAGATTTGATTGCATGCCTTCGTAATTATTTGCTTAGTTGTTGAATGCATAGTTATTATAATAGTTTTTGTTTTTCTCTAACTATACTGATATGATGTATTTTTAAATGCCATAGGATATATAGAAAAGGGTAGCATGTGACAATAGACTTAACCAATACCCTTGAGCATGAGATCTTCTATAACCACTATTCTTTAAACCTATAATTAATGGGACTTGTTTTTAAATATGCAAAAACTTCACATTTTGGAAAAATGATTTTTCAAAAGATTATGACACCTTTCTATTTAACATGTTTCACCATCCTACCTTTCTTCCAAACTTGTGTCCATAATTACGTGTTTATCAAAACCAAAGATTGGAAAAATATGTTTTCTTTCCTCATAAAAACATTTTGAAATAAAACCAAAACTATTTCATTAAAATATTTTTTACATCCACATAAAAACCTACTCTCAAACATTGTTGAATAATGCCAAAAACACTTATTTAAATCATGCATGGTGATCTCATATTTGTCATCTATATTTATGTACATGACATTTATAAGAGAACTAGGTCAAATCAAGCGGAACATGGTTTGTCTATTAAGATTTTGTTTGTAACAAGTCTAGAAGTCCATGCTATCTTAAGTTCCCATTTATTACACATAGGCACACATTAGGATCTCTCAAATTGTTCATTAATTGGTGTAGTTTATTGTTTCATTAGGATCCCTCACATAGGCACATATAATTAAGAAAATACTTGATATAGTTTATTGTTTCCTAGTCCATAGATATCACTTGCTTGATGAGTATGTTTACATGCTAGATGAAATTACTTGTTTGCTTAATATCTTTAATTAACATGTTTTGCATAAATATCCATTACATGCTTAATTGCCTCAAAGAGTTGGACTTGCCTGAAACTAAACCCAAAAACACAACCCTTTCTACAATTTTCTGCCAAAAACCCATTTCTGGTAACCTGGGAATCAGCAGATGGGCGGCCCCCTTAATTCCTTAGGCGGCCCCCTTAATATTTAAGGGGACCGGCCCCTTAATTAAGGGGACCGGCCATCTGATGTCGAAGGTGCTGTTTCCTTTCTCTAATTTTCAGCCCATTTCATCCTACACTTCCCAAAATTCACAAACATATCTTATTCCAATCCATCCAACAAATTATCCATTCCTTAATCCCATCAATCCTACACTATAAACACTCTCATTCCTCATAATCTTCCATCATCTCATTACACTATCTCCCATCAAACCAAAGCCAAAAAACATCAAGGTTAGCAAGGATGACCAAAAAGCCTGGTTGGACAAGAAAACCAAACCCCCAAAACAAGTCTATCACAACAAATGATGTGGCTAAACAACCAACACCTCCGCCCACATTTGTTCCCAACTATACTCCTAATCCTCAAGCTCACTCCAATGAACCCTTTCACAAACCTCATCATAACAACCATACTCCACCATCATTACCTTTCTAAACCACCCTCCAAAATTTACCTTTCTAAACCACACCATTCTTACACTATAAATACCCTTTTCCATCATTAGTGTTCATTCATCCATCATAACCACACTCCACCATCATCACCTTCTTCCAAACACTTGAAGTTCATTGAAGAACTTAAAGAAGCCCATGAGCTTTGTGCTCTTCTTGCCTTACACCTTGCTCAACTGGATCAACTCCCTTCTAGCCCTCCTTCATCCCAAAATAACCTCAACCTCCACCTTCGTTCCAAACTACACATCTCAACCTTAAACCAACCTCATTGAAACCTTTCAAAACCCTTATCATATTGGTCAAACATCCAACTTTACTTCCAACTACACACCCCAATTTCATCCACTTCCACCAAACGACCAAATCCACATTCCCACGGAAAAGGAAAAGTTCCGTGAAGATATAAACCAAATCCATGACCGTAGTGATCTCCTTGCTATGCACCTTGCAACAAGGGCTAACCTCCATCCTCCATCCTTACCCTACTCAAATTGCTTACCTCAACCCCACAACTTGAATCAAGTTGATAATCATGTCAACTATTGTCCTAGTTGTGTCCTTCTCCAAAAACAAATCATTGCCTTAAATAAACATTTCACTTGTACTGAATATCTTCTTACTAGATCTCATCCAACACCTCCACTTGCACAACACTCTAACCCTCATTCAACCGATTCCGCTCCAAACTCTCCACCTCCAAAAATATACCTCTATTAATCAAACATCCTTACCCTCACTCAACCAATTCCATCCCAAACACTCTACCACCAACCATCTAAGCATAACTATATGCTTATTTTCCAAGCTTTCGTATAGCAAGCAAGTCCGAAAGCTCTCTTTGGCAATTTAGGACATTTTCTTGTTATATGTTTCAAGCATGCTAAATGTCGTTGCAATGATTGTATGTTTCACATAATTTCTTTAAATTAATGAATGTCTTGCTATGTGCTCTTACTATTTGTTTGCCATGATTGTTGTTTACAATGATTATTGTTTTTATATTTCATATTTTGCTATGTATGCTTGGTTGCTTTTCTTGCTTGTATGGTTGTGTATTTATACACAACACTCATGAATGTTTGTCTTCAATATGCTTGCTCATCTCCTTCTCTGTTTGCTATATATATATATTGTATATATGCTTGTGCTTCTAATATTTTTCTTGCAAGCATTCCATATCTCGATTCCTTAGTGCCCTCAAACGAGGGGGAGTACACATCAAGGGGGAGTTTTCGTCCTGACAAATTTCACTAAATCTTGTCGGCTTAACCTTTTTGATTCTACAAAAAGGGGGAGAAGTGAATGTAAACTCACTAAATACTTGTCCAAAAATAAAATTTTGGTTTTAATGAGTTTAAGTTTTGTAATCATCAAAAAGGGGGAGATTGTTGACATAAATAATGCCTAAAAACATTATTAATTCTTACTCATACCTCTATGTTCTGATCATCACAAAATGTAAACTCATTAAACATAAACTTATTAAATAAACAAGTATTTAGCTGTAAATATTCACTTCTACAACTTAAATCACTTAAGGTATGAATGAACTAATGCTTAATGCATTATATGATCAAAGGAACATTTTCTTAATCACTAGATTTTTTATAAAATGTCAAAAACATTTTATATCTTTTAGAAAAACATTTTTGGTAATAAATAAAAAGGTTTAATTCATTATAAATTTATGAATTAAAATTTTCAACCAAAATCAGTAAAAATGTTCCAGAAAAACCTTCCCCACAAAAAGACAAAACTGGGCAACGGTTGGCTTGGGCGGCCCCCTTAATTTTGCTAGGCGGCCCCCTTAAAATTAAGGGGACCGCCCCCCTATTTAAGGGGGCCGGCACGCTCTAGTAGCCTTCCAGCTGTCTAGTTTTCTGCCTATAAATACCAGCCTTCCCCTGGATTTTTTCTCACCTTTTGCACCCCAAACCTTCTGTTCTAAATCTCCTCTTATCCTCTCTAAAATCTTTGATCATATAATTCTTAAGTATTGGTTTCCAAGTGATCCAAGCTTCTACCATCCAAGTGCAAAAGAAGAATACTTCTATCAATCAAGACTAGAAGTATTACAACTTAGTATCATCTTGTTACTTAAGTTGTTTGTTAAGTATACCTTGTAAATCATTCATTCAGTTGTGTAAAGTGTGTGTATAAGGTGTAAACATAAGTGACTAGATATGTATAGTGTGTAAGTAGTGAAGAAGGTGTATAAGTAGTTGTGGTGCAAAGAAGTCATGTAGAAGTTGTAAAGCCATGGTGTAGAAGTTGTGAAGTCGCGGTGTAGAAGTCGTGAAGCCGTAGCTTAGAAGTCGTGAAGTCATCATGTAGAAGTCATGAAGCCATTGCTTAGAAGTCGTGAAGTCGTCATGTAGAAGTCATGAAGCCATTGCTTAGAAGTTGTGAAGTCGTCATGTAGAGGTCGTGAAGCCATAGCTTGGAAGTTGTGAAGTCGTCATGTAGAAGTCATGAAGCCATTGCTTAGAAGTTGTGAAGTCGTCATGTAGAGGTCGTGAAGCCATAGCTTGGAAGTTGTGAAGTCGTCATGTAGAAGTCGTGAAGCAATAGCTTGGAAGTTGTGAAGTCATCATGTAGAAGTCGTGAAGTCGTAGCTTAGAAGTTGTGAAGTTGTTGTGTAGAAGTCGTGAAGTCGTAGCTTAGAAGTTGTGAAGTGGTCATGTAGAAGTCGTGAAGCCGTTGTGTTGATGTCGTGAAGCCGTCGTGAAGAAGTCGTGAACAAGTTGTGATTGAAGTCGTGAGATTGGTTCTAGCTACTATTAGAACTCGACATTTAGCTTTGTGTCGTTAAACCGGTGTAAGCCAAATTTGTGTAAGGTTTTCTCCGCCATAAGGGAGCTTGTTGAAGTAGTGAAGAAAACTCTCGAGCAAGGTGTGCTCGGGGAGTGGAGTAGGGCAAGGAAGGTGTCCTTGTAGCCGAACCACTATAAATCCCTCGTGTCTCGGTTTGATCTTTCCATCTCTTACTTATTTCTTTATATCGTCATTACTTTCATACATATAGGCATATATAACTGTTAGTATTAATTAAAAGTTGATTTCACATAAAGATAAATTTAAAACTCCATTCATAAAAAGAAAACTTTTATAACAAATCTAAAAGGATACCCATATAATTAATAATATTGTTCAAGTATCATTTTTCATATAAACTCAAAACTAAGGTTTTAAAATGAAACAAAGTTTTCATAATAAAATTAAAAAGACGTAAAACTATTCAACCCCCCCCCCCCTTCTAGTTTTCCACAGAGGGGTTGCCATTCATGGTCTTTAGTAAGGAGAAATGGATCTAAAATAGGTTAATAAGTGAATATGAGTTAAGAAAATCATACCACTAAGTGTTAATTGTATGTGGGTTGCAGGGAAAGGTTATATGAAAATTTTAAAAATTCTTTAAAAATCATAAAAATTAAAAGATTGATTTTAGAGCACTTTGAGGTAGATTTGGTTTAAATAAATTTGTTAAAAACTTACTTAAATTATAAATAAGTGTAAAATGATCAGAGAGAGGTGATGCAAGAAGTGGTACTGGCAAAATGGTGGTTATTTTGAAAATGATAAATCATAAATATCACGGAAGAAACTTAAGTTAATCCTAAGAGATTAAAAGAGCTACTAACCTCAAAGTCAGCTCAAATGTGACTAATAAGAGATGGATAACTAGTGTACTAAGGTTAGAATGGTTGAGGGTGATAAGAGGTGGTATAAAATTTTCTGTTTGACCGAATCCTTCGGATCCTTTCTAAAAGGGATCCGGCTGGTTATAACTAAGGGATCCGGCTTCTGAAACTATTTCTTTCACAGTGGGTTCGTAGAAGTTTGCTCATATGTCAAATCTAAAGACTAGTGATTCAAGCAATAATTATACATAGATATAGGTCTAATCCAGCAAGTAGATCACAAAAGAGACACAAACAAGAATGCATGGTGAAGTTTCTCGGACTTCAAGCAATTCAAAATGTTTAAGACAAATACAAAAAGTATACAAGGAAACTAAACAAATAATATGACACAATCATGTTTGCCAATTCACTAATTTCATAGCCATTCTCTTCACTTGATTTACTTTATTCCCCGTCCTCGCTTGCTGAATCATCAGAAGGTTCATGGTAGATGGATGACTCGGGAATGAGAAATGATGTTAAATGTGACTCATTTATTGGTTCCATTAATCTATAGAAATGTGTATATTGAGGATCTTGAAGGTACGGGTGAACGTTCATGAAGTGATGATAGAGACGAGTTAGGAACATTCAATAAGGTATTAGTTTATTTCGTTTATCCTTGAGATGTGTGATTTGCTTAGCGAAGAAATACGCGAGATTATATGGCTGATGATTTAAAATGCAATAAAGCATGTGAGCACAGCAGGCAGGTAGATATTCACAATTTTTTGCTAGACTTAGAACATTTTCTCATAGGATGACTGCCATGGGTTGTAGAAAGTAACGAAGTTCAATCATACAAATTATGTTAGGATGTCGTGTTGAATTGCAGAGAAGACTGGTCAATTCTCCTGGGGAGAGAATGTATGTAGGGTATGGACCATGTTCCTATTGTTTAAGAGAATCAAGAGTAAATTTTTCTGTATAGGCATATTGCCCATGGTTTGGAAGTCTAAGGACTTGAGCGAATTGTTCAGGAGATAGGAGGAATTTGTAGTTTTGTATGCAAAACCAAAGGGAAGGAGATTGATCTTCGTCACGTGTGAGATCAATATCACGAATGAATTATAGTATGAAACGTGGGCATATTAGTTCGTTGATGGTGAGTAAAGACTCAAAACCTATGGCTCGAAAAGCTCTGCTAACTTCTTCATAAAAGGTTAACTTGGCGTCGATGATTCTACCTTCGTGAAGGTAGCGTGACTCAATGTTTTGGAAACTGGGAATACATTCTAAAGGTGTGTAAGGTTCGGTCGAAATGTTTGGAATGTAGAGGTTGGTTAATTGGTGGTCAAATTCATATGTATGTGGCATCTTTGAAACCTATACAAGACGATTATGCATTAAGGACAAGATTAGAAATAGATTTCTTAGAAAATGTAGAGTTCTTTAAAAGTTGATCTAGTGAGGTTTTCAAAAAATTGTCAATTACGTTTTTACTTGTATTAACAATTCTAAGCATCATTTCAAACATTGTTCATTCTATTATTTGAAAAGATTATTTTTGGTTTAAGAGAAGGTTATAATCTAACGTTTAAATACCAATGTTTTTTTTTAAACATGATTCAATTTTTCACCTTTTAATCAATTTTTGATGAAGAACTAAACCCTAGAGTTAGATTAGAATAAGTAAGAAGGTATGATTACTTACGGGAATGATTAGAGTTCTTGAGGTGATTGTTGATTGAACCCTAAGATGAGTATGTGTGTGTTTTTGTTTTAGGTTTGTTTGAGATGAGCAAGATGGAGAAATGGAAGTAGTTTGTGTGGAACGAAATTATTAAACTGATGTCTGGTGTGCCGGTTCTGCCGAATCCCTTTAAGGAGGGATCCGGCCCATTAAGTTATATGGATCCGGGATGATAGTAACAAAAATTTAATTTTTCTTGATTTACTTCTTTTAATAATTTTTTAAGACATGTGTTTTAGAAGTGTTTGAGGAAATTTCTTAGGAAATTCGAAAAAGAGTGAATGTTGAGATAAAGTTTGGGAGGAGGTAGATTGCTGTGAGTGACTTTGAGATGAAATTAGATAAATTCAATACTTGTGATGACAAGTGTGCGTGTGAGTTGAAGATGAAAAAGAATATTATTCTCGATGGTTCGAAAGAATTTCATGAGAGTAGTTTATGAAGATTAAGACAAGGGAAACGTTTTCTTTGACTCAATCCTTTTATTGGACAAGTGGATGAAAGTGAAACTTTGTTTAGAAGGATAGTTGGAATACTATTCCTTATGGTTCGATACTTATGGAGGTTAGTGAAGAAAGACTTTTGAAGGTTGTGATTTGGTGTCTTAACACATAATCCATGTAGATATTACGACTAATGAAGAGCTATGGTTTAATAGGTCAAAATTATGTTAACACTTCACATAGATTTATATACTAACTATGAGCAATTGGGACATTTTAGATGACTAGTTATAAAAGCATACATTTGATATAATCTCTGTATATGTTATTCGAATCCGTAGACGTGAAATACTTCATAAGCTTTAAAGTACCTTTATGCCATTAAGTAGGATAGATCAATAGCTCTTTAGGATCTTCTTTAGTGTGAACAACTTCATTTTTCCTTTGATAAGATTAAGTATTCGAAGATTCCTAAACTGAAGATTTCTCAAGGAAGACTTGTTAGAGACAAGATGGAATATCAATATCCAAGAAATTTTGCCTTTTTTTTTTTTTGTAAAATGAGTTACTTGTTAATTTTTACAAAAGTTTTTTTTCTTCGTTTTAGTTTTCAAAACATACACGGATCGTATCAAGTTTTTAAAGTACAATATACTCTAAGAAACTTGGTAACGAATATGTTATTTGATAAATTGAATAAAAAAAATAAATTAGAAAGTTGTGGGACTCAAATGATTAAGTTGGGGTTAGTTGTAATAAAAAGGGGGGGGGGGGGGGGGGGGGTAAAGGGAGGTTTGTTAAAGTGATGTGGCACCCCGTGTTCTCCAAATGAGGAGTTTTCCTTCGCCACCATACTTAGAGCTCTAAGAAAACTCAAACTGAGAAAACAGTGTCACTATTGTACATATAGCAATCATCAATCTTGATGGATCTTCAATGTTTACATTTCCTCGTGAATCAAAGCGAATACGTAATAATCAAGTTTGGAGTCCAAGAGAGGAAAATATGCTCAATGACTAAACTTGAAGATTGGTTAGCTGGGAACAAAATCTGTATTCACTTGATGAAGACTAATGTAGAGTGTAATATTTGAATAAAACATCATCACAATTAGAAAGTTTAACATACTTGTAATACAAATTCATAATTAATAAACACACTTAACTACTGAATGCAAAGAGCACCTACGCGACACATTCTCTAAAACCGGCTCTATATACCATTTTCCAGATTCTATGTATATAAATTGGCACGTCGATCAGCATTTCAATAGCAACATTAAATTTGATGTAGAGCAAAAGATGTCGGCTATTAATTTTATTGGACGATTACTGCATATCGTTTTTAGTCAAATAAGTTGGTATCATTTTCACATTTAATTGCGTATATAAGTTTCAATAGTTTACCCGAATATATGAGAGATGTTATTAGGCCTCTCATATCTAAAGGCGCACTATTAACATGAATTAGTAAAGAATTTTCTTCCCTCTCAACGTGTTCTCGCTAAAAACACATTTTCAAACATATAAATTAAAGGAGAGCAATTTCATACACGCTAGACGAATAACCATGTAAAGTGACGGTGTATAGCAACAAATAATTATACTTGCGAACTTGTGGTTCTGTTGTGACCCTTGATCAGGTCGTCTAGTTGATTTCGGAGACCCTGTGCCATAATTACAAGTACGTTGCATTACTCGAAAATTTTGAACATATTCACTAACGAACCAAAATTTTAGTTTTTCACATGGGAAATATTGACGTTTATAATATTATGATTTATTATATTCCAGTAATGAATATGTTTAGGCAGTTTAAATATAAATTGTTGTATTAGATCAATATATAATAATAGGTGTTTATATGGTAATTAGTCAAGATTCATTAAATTTTAAGTTTTAAGTTTTATATGGTAGTAAGTTGCATTAATTTTTTAAGTTTTCAAAAATTTTAAATTTTCAAGATTAAAAAAAAGGTATACACCCATTTATATGTAGTAAAAATATATATAGCTTTTGGCCAAGTGTGTAAAGAATATCTATGTTTTACTGTGTAGAAATGTATAATTTTACTCTATTCAAAAGGTAATGGTGTAACATTATAATCTTCTTCCTAAATACAATCTTGATTAGGGATGTTTGACAAAAGACCAAGGATGTAGACGTTTTTAGCTAGATGTATAGATTTCACCAACTTTTAGTTAAAGGAAATTAAAGCAGAGAGGGTTTCTCATCGCCTAGTGACCAATTTCATAAGGATCATGTTATGAATTTCTAAACTTTTTCATATTTAACCAATTCAAATGCTTTTAATAAACACTTGACAAAATAAACATTATGACGAGTTTTTGACATGTAGCAAAATTTAAGTTAAAATTATATATACTAATTACCATTATGGCATTATCATAATTTTCTTATAAGCCATGCTTGAAAATGACATTTTTAACTAACATGTTATTTAATTTTATTAAATTTTATTCAATAAAACACCACTACTTTTCCATTTATCTTTATATTTTATCATATAAAATTCTCCTGAACACAACCATGCCCAACACATTCAATTTTTAAATGAATTATAGTTTGCATCTTACATTCTTACCCACAAGTCTTGAAATAAACAATTTCATCAACTCAGGCGAACTCCAATTTTGATTTTGATATATATATTGGCAAATGAACATAACTACATGCATAATTATGAATAGTAAAGCATAACAGGGTTTAGAGCAACTTAAAAAGATATATACAATTACAACAAGAAAAAAGGTTAGAGATCAACCTCGTTATGATTTCAGTGCATGTAGATTACTAGTGTTCAAGCAACTTATAGCTAGCCAAAGAAAAGAAGAAAAATAACTCGGATTCATGAGTTCTTTGAATCAAAATATATATATAATCTACAAAAAAATCTAGTAGGCAAAACAAACGAAAGCTTGTACAAACCCTAAAAGCAATATTATGGACAATAGCTTTGATCTTCAGTAGACGCGAAGTTGGATTGTTTGTATGGATCAAGAGCGTTATGGCATAGAGATGGACCAGAAGGCGGCACCGGCCCTCGTGGTAGTCTATGTTTCAACAATCTTTCGTATTTGTCTAACCAATCATCTTCGGTGAGTAGCCTGGTTGCCTCTGTAGTTAATGACGAAGCAAATATCGATATTACAATCATAACAACAAGAAAAAGCTCTAAACGCCTCGAAACCATGCTAAAGCTCTCTTTTTGATCTTCTTCTTATCAACCAAGGCTTTTGAGCACAGTCGTGTTTATGTATCTCGATAGATATTATATGGACATGGAATATTGTAGGTGGTCGTTGATTTGAAAGCTTGTGCCACTTATATGTATGTGTGTACGTCTTTAATTATGGATCCAACTATGGGAGTGGTTGAACTTAAAAGTTGGTATATATAGAGGGACAGATGTGTGAACTATGCGTATATTTGTGGGCAATGGTAATTAAACTAAAGCGCCGGTCTAATTCGACTTGTAAGAATATAGTGGAGCAAGACTTGATTGTATATGTTGCTTGGTTTTTTATTTTGACTTTGAAAATGAAGTTAAGATGGTGAATTAAATTTTGAGTGGAGGCAGGCCAAATTGGACAATTAGAACCCTAAGATTTAGAAAATGCATAACATTTTATTATAAGAAACGAGTTTGTTATAATTGAAGTATATATTTACTTTGAAAGTTAATATTCATTAGAAAGGTTTTGTTGGTAATTTAGACCTTGAACATCTTGATTTTAAATTGATCTCCTAGCTATAGATTAACGAATAATTTTTTTTAGTGAAAAGGTGAAATATATTATTTCAACTCAATATGTACAAAATCAGCAACTTTTGAAAGGAGTTGGACACTTTCCAAACACCTCTTAAAACTGCAAACAACAAATAGACAACCTAACACAGGACACAGAAGCAAATTTTGATAAACTCTAATACAATGGTAGATAAACGAAGTGCATCTCAAGGGAGTTAAAATCAAACAAGAGATAAACTTTAAAACACAAGTTTATTAATAATCAAAAATTGAATTACGATGATAATGAGCCCAAGATTATGGAATCGTTGTCTCTAAGGCGTAGAGACGGGATTCCTTCTACGGCATAGACAAGCTAAGAAAACAACAAAAATTGATTCTTAGCATATACGACGTAGACAAGGCTTAAGCCCTACGTCGTAGACAAAATCACTCTACGTTTTCTTAACCTTGTCCTCATCATTCCCCCTCACTTTAGAATAACTCGCCCTCGAGTTCTCACCATCAAGGGCTTCATCTACCTTAAACTTCATCTCATGACAAACTTTATCTTCGATAGATTTGCACTTCACATTAATTCGAAAACGCTCAACTTTCTTGACATGTCTACCACACTTCAAACGATCAACCCATGACCCTTTAATGACTTCGGACTCGACATCTTCATCTTCAAGATTCTTCAAAACCCTAGAATCCTTTGTCTTCTCCAGTACTTCAGTCGATGTTTTTTTATTAGTCGTATCAACTTCAACATCACATTGATTATCAACTTCAACAATCATATATTGTTTCAACAACTTTTCTTCTATCTTGACCTCGGGATTTGGTAATTGTGGTTTTACCTTGGGTAAAACCATAAAAATTCTCCTTCCTTCCCATGAGAAAAAGTAGAGATTTTGTTGAAGATCATACTTACCCTTTACCTCATGTTGCCATCGTTTTCCAAGAAAAATATGGCATTCATCAATATCCTCCACAATTTTCTTATGGTTACACGAACCCAACAAACTTGGTAACCTTCAATTGGCCGAATCTCCATTGGAAATTTTAGGAAATCTACCAATTTTCTTGAAAACAAATTATTTATACTATAACAATCAATAATTAAAGAACATACAGAATTATTTATTGTAATTTTCTAAAGAAAAAACTTGGTTGTAAGTAATTGATCCTCCGCCTTCATTCTTTCCTCCCATTCATCAACCCTCCCATTGTTGAATGGGGATTGGTTGCTTGCACGATTGCCTCCAAAATCTCCTATAGTTGGAAGAATTCTTCGACCTTCGTGTTTGCTATCCTCGCGCTTGTGGATTAATGCCCCACCTATGATCACGGAAAGCAATTCTTCTAGCATAGTGTAACAGCTGACAAGTTCTTTCATGGATTTGGTGAAACAATGATCCATGTACTCTCTAGACCATACCCCACCAATAATATGAGTTTTGATAACATCTACACCATTCACCATCCAGGATACTAACAAGCTCTAGATGTTACTTGACGCAGAACCTTCTATACCAATTACCACCAGGATACTAACAAGCTCTTATGACAACTGACACAGGACGTCAAAGCGAATTTTGATTAACCCTAACCCAAGGGTAGATAAATATAACAACCGACAATTTTGGAATTTATTTGCACACTGCGTTACGACTTAATAAATAACTGTGACCTAGAAAAACTAGTTTAGATTATATGAGATTTGATCTTGGAATATTGTTATTTGATATGTGTATTTGCCCCGTAGAACTTGAGTTTGAACACAACAGGAATCGGGACGAGTTTAAACCTAATAATACGTGAAATATTTGATTTAAGACATTTTGAACAAGTATAGGCGTATAAATAGTCATTTTTAACGGAAAAACAATTCTAAAAATTATGGCACAAGTTAGAAAAACTCCCGGATAATTTTACTAGCCTAAACGAGCCCGAGAAACGAAATAACGAAAGATTAGCCAAAATACGCGCTTGGCCCCTCGCACTAAAATACACCGCGCCCCCTATTGTTTTAAAAAATTACACAAACTACCCTAGGACTAATATAAACCTTCACCACCCTCATTTCTTCAAACCTTAAGTTACATCTTCTTTCTCTCTCCCATTTTTTTGCAGCCGCCGCCGCCACCCCCATAGCGCCACCACCACTCGGACACCTCCACCGTCGCTACACCGCCATCACCAACAACAAAACAAACACAAACCCACCCTTATATCACCCCTTTGGTCACAGATATGTGGTGTACTGATTGCTCCCGAACAGTCAACTTAAATCAACCACGGATGTGGTCAAACAAAGTCAAACTATCAAGGACACAATGCAATAATCCAAGGAGTATAGTTTTATCCCCGGGTCGTTTAAGTCCCAGCGAAGTGTGAAATTGTGCTTAAAAACGGATCGTGATCAAGTGTTATTGAACAGAAAAGGGATTATGATTTTGATTACACTAATGAGATAAGAAAATAGCTTTAACCAAGCTATATAAACAAGAATTGGAAACCAAATTACTTAAAAACGCTTAAAACTAAAAGATGTACGTTTAAATTTAAATAAACGTAAACGTACGAATTAAAAAGTGAGTTTTAAGAAATGAAAAGCCTACGGATATGAAAATTATATTTTTACAACCCTAATAATTAAAGAAAATTATTGGAAAAAGAAAATTATTTATTTAACTTATTAATTAATTATTATTAATTAAAAACTATTTAATAATTATTTAAACTAATTAAAATTCTAATAAATACTAAAAGATCAAATAAAAATCTGAAAATTTTTCTATAAATACTTTAAAGTAATAAGAAGCTAAGAAAATTATAAAAATGAAAATTACTTAATTAAAATTTAAAAAGATAAATTCTATTAAA
This sequence comes from Artemisia tridentata subsp. tridentata, assembly GCA_021014915.2. Lineage (NCBI taxonomy): Eukaryota > Viridiplantae > Streptophyta > Magnoliopsida > Asterales > Asteraceae > Artemisia > Artemisia tridentata. Next base: position 215,053,757 of record CP139501.1, on the reverse strand, counting down.
TAGAAGCTATCACTATATTTCTATTTTTTGGTTTTTTAAGTCCTAAAAATATTTTTATATTTTTCCTAGATTACAAATGATAAAAGAAAATTATGAAAATTGGAATTATATTTTTCTGATTATTTTTCTAATTATTATGATTTAATTACTACTAAGAACTAATAAAAATGATTAAAAATAGTAAATGACTTAGGAAAATTATGAAAAATTACAGATAATGCTAAAATATTATAAGGAAGCTGGGAAAAATAAAAGGAAAAGTTAGCTAAGCCTAAAAAACAGAATTGGGCTAACAAGCAGTTGGCTAATAAGCCCAAAATAAGCAAATAAGCATGAAAATTGACCAACTGATCAGGACAAGGTTAATACACTAAAATAAGCTTAACACAACTTAATAAGCACAATGAATCAACCAGAATAAGCAAATGAGAAGATTAGCAGTTGCACAATTTTCACAGAAATTTCAGGAATTCAGGCCAAATTGGAGAGCAGATTTAAGCTAATGAATAAGCAGAAAAATAGAACTTAAGGGGGGCAAAACCTACCCTATACTACTGGCTATCTAAAAATGCAAAAAGCCCTATCAGAATCTTCCTAATTGAGGTCTAAATTTACCCTAGATCAGGTAGTTCAGCAGAGGGTCTGCTGTGATGGTTTTGACTTTTGCAGATTTTTAAGATTTTGACTTTTGTGAACTTTGAGCTTAATCTATTGCTTGATTATGAAGTATTAAGCTATAAAAAGATTAGAACAAGCAATCTTAACAACTATAACAACTATATGACTGATTATGATCACAGAAATCCTAACAGTGCAGCTGACAAGAGGAATACACTTGATTTTGACTTTTTTATATATGACACTGGATTTTTATGGTTGAACTGACCTATTGGGAACTATTGTGACATGTCTCAACTATTACTAACAACAAACAACAGCCAGAACACAAAGAAACTAGCAAATCCAAACACTACCTTATGTGACAAATAAACTAGGAAATGATGCAATCTACTTCTAATATTCAAACTGATGATCTAAATACTTATTCTAATGCTACAGGAAACTAAAAATGAACAATTAATGGTACTAGTAATCAACAGATAACAAAAGAGAAGGAAATTTAAATAGTAACTTACAATTGCCTTCCAAGCCTGCCAAACTCATGAACCAAAGAACCACAAACCATTACCTAACATCCCCCATGGGATTCTAACCCAGGGCAATCCAGTATACACCCTGCTCCAGCATTAATCACCATGATCATGAGACTTTGACTTTTGTTGACTGATTTGGTAATTTTGATTTTTTGATTACTAAACTTGTTTTACTGATTACTAATAGCTTCAATAAGCTATGTGGGAGCTTATGTGACCTAAAAGTCCAAGATATTACACATTAACATCCATTACACTAAACAGATTATTGAATCTTTCAAATAAAATTGCAAATGATGAAAATGTTGAGGAAACTTGAAATTTATTGCTTAAGAAGAGTTACAATACATAAAAGAAACTTACTACACTGCTTGATAGCTAAATCTTAGACTAGAATTTGAAATTGCATTTTAAACGACATACATAAAACTAATTTTACACTAGATAATCTATTACACACTCTCTCCTCTGCTCTTTATAGTCTCTAATCTTCTTGTCGACATCTCTGAGTGATTCCCACCATTGAATTGCTCTGATTTAATCTCCACAGTCCATTTGGCATTTTGGCGGGAAAAGTGGATTTTGGTAATTAACTCTGATTTTGCTAGTGGGGAGTGGGAGGGATGCATTAATTGGTTTTGGCATGTTAGGTGGAGTGTTGAGGAGGGGGGATGAGGTGGATGGTGGTTTTGGGTGAGCTGGGATGGTGACTGGATGGTTTGGCGCCAATGGTGGTTTTGGGAAGACGGGTCAACGTTTGGTTTGACTGAGTGTTTAAACTCAGACAAACATTGGGCTTGTTTTGATTGGGCTTGGGATTGGGTAAATGAATTGGGGTATTGGGTTTAGTAGATAGGATTGGGTTGGGTTTATTGGTTTAGTGTTGGATTGGATTTAATGGTTGGATTTTAGGGATAATGTTGGATCCGGTTTTATTTAATCAACTAATCATAGGGACCAATCTTGTAATTATTACATTCTTGAGGGGCTGAGTTGGTATTTTTCCAAAGTTACTCCAAAGGACCAATATTGCCAAGATAAATAATACAAGGGTTATAATTATTTATTTTCCATTTTAAATAACCCAGGGACCATTTTTGACATTTTTCAAAATTGAGGGACCTTTTTGTAATTTTTGCTCAAATAATCATTCAAGGACCAAATTTGACAATTAAGATTATTTTAGGGACCTTGAATGATAAATTCACTTTTTTAGATTCTAGGGACTAGATTTGCCAAATTCTGAAAGTTCAGGGACTAAAATGCAAATTATGCCATTTATTGTTTGTTTTTCCCTGAAACTTATAAAAACACAGTCAGATGATATTTTTATACATTTTTAGACTTTTTAAAGTATTTTTGACTGTTTCTGTAGCTCAAATGTGAAAGAAATGATGAGTATTTACACACTCATCAATCCCCCACACTAAACTATTGCTAGTCCCTAGCAATCTTTTATGAAGATTTAATGGATTTTAAGTCTCTTTACCAAAAGCCATCACCTCTGGAGTAGCCAAATGTTTCAGTTCAAGTAAGAACTATGGTACACTGATAACCATGTGATTTTGAGCAAATCACCAGCTGTAAACGGTTTTGGTTTGTCTTTACCAGAAGCCGTTTGCTTCTGGACTAGCCATTGTTTTAGTATGTGATACTTTGGCACAATGATAACCAAATGATTTTGAGCAAACCATCAGCTTTCAACGGGTTTGATTTGTCTTTACCAGAAGCCGTTTGCTTCTGGACTAGCCAGCTCTTAGATAAATTACAACTATTATCTTTGGTGAGCTGATTACCAATTATGGTATTCCAAAGCCTTTACCACAAGCCATAACCTTGCGGGCTAGCCAACTCTTCACTAATTAAAGATATGGTGAGTCGAGAACCATACAATTTTTTTGCAAATTGCAAGCCATAAACGGATTTGATATATCTTTACCCAGAGCCGTTTGCTCCGGGATTAGCCAATCCTTATGTGGGTTAGACATGGCGGACTGATAACCATTTTTTGAGTTCTAAGTGAGAAATTTTTTTTTAAAATTTTGGCTAAAATGGGGGTGCTAGATGATACATTTGATAAAATTCGCAAGAATTTCCCCCCCACACTTAGAACTGAATATTGCCCTCAATATTCAAAGAACCGGCTGTTAAACCAACACTTAGAACGTAAAAGGGAAATACTGAATAGCCTTTTATTTCATATAGTTATTTATTTTATTTTTATTTAATTTGCATTTAAGCCGTTAAGGCATGCAAATTCCCCTTTTTTTTTTTTTTTTTTTTTTTTTTTTTTTTTTTTTGATGAAAATTTATATACATATATACAATCTGTGGGGCATCGCCCCCACACTTAGATGGTAGAAAATAGAAAGAAGTCAGAATATATGGGTGAAAACCCATATGGTGCGGGCTAATGTTTTTGTTCACCGAGTCACTAGCTTGACTCGACCCCGAATTAAGTTGATTCCTCCCGAACAGTCAGGTTTATCACGCTAGCTAACCGCTTGTGAACGGCCAACTGTAATAAAGTGCTCCTGAACAGCCCGGGAGAAAATGCAATTTAAAAGTCTACGGGGAAGTAAGTGGAAGGGACCATCTCCCCCACACTAGGTAGTAGAAAAGAGAAAGAAAACAGAGACACGGGTGAGAACCCATGTTTTGCTAATGTTTTTGATCACCGAGTCACTAGCTTGACTCGATCCCCGCATTCATTGGTTCATGGGGAAGGTTTGAAGATCCGGGACAACCATGAATGGTATGTCCTCTCCAAAGTAGTGTTTTAACCGATGACCATTCACTTTGAAATTTGGTCCGTCATTTTGAGATAACTCAACGGTACCATATGGATAAAATTTTGTAACAGAGAATGGACCAGACCAACGGGATTTGAGTTTTCCCGAGAAAATCTTCAATCTTGAATTGAAAAGAAGGACTCGATCACCAACGTTGAAAACGCGGTTCTTGATTTTTGAGTCATGAATCTTCTTTGTCTTTTCTTTGTAGATCAAAGAGTTCTCGTAAGATTGATCACGCAGTTCATTTAATTTATTCATTTGAACTTTACGGTGATCACCCGCAGTTTGAAGGTCAAAGTTAGCATGTTTCAAGGCCCAGTAGGCTTTGTGCTCTAATTCGATCGGTAGATGACATGCCTTTCCGTACACAAGCTTGTAAGGTGTACACCCGATGGGTGTTTTGTAAGCTGTACGAAAGGCCCATAGTGCATCATCCAATTTATCCGACCAGGATGCACGATTTTCTCCTACAGTCCTTTCCAAGATTCTTTTAATACCCCGATTTGAAACTTCAACTTGCCCACTTGTTTGTGGGTGATACGCAGTAGAAAGACGGTGAGTTACACCATACTTTTGCATGACTTTGTCAAATTTGTCATTGCAGAAATGCGTACCACGATCACTGATTATAGCACGTGGGGTTCCAAAACGGGCAAAAAGAGCTTTTAGGAATTTTACAACTACTCGGGCATCATTAGTGGGTAAAGCTTTTGCTTCAACCCATTTTGACAAATAGTCAACAGCCACGAGAATGTATTTGTTTCCTCGAGATGATGGAAATGGCCCCATAAAGTCAATGCCCCAGACATCAAAGATTTCACAGACTTGAATTGCATTTTGTGGCATTTCATTTCGTTGTGAAATATTTCCGTGACGCTGACAAGCTTCACAAGTTTTTATGAGTTCTTGGGCATCCTTATAGATTGTGGGCCAATAAAAGCCGGAATCAAACACCTTTTTGGCGGTGTAGTTTGGACTATGATGGCCCCCCGTGGGTCCAGCATGGCAAGCTTTGAGAATGTCAATAGCTTCCTGTCCATAAACACACCGTCGGATGACTTGATCCGCACAGATTTTGAACAAGTAGGGGTCGTCCCAGAAATAATGTTTAACATCCTTGAAGAATTTATTCTTCTGTTGGGTCGACATCCCTTTCACTATGAAGTTACCCGCATGGTAATTTGCGAAGTCAGCAAACCATGGGGTGGTAGAATCTCCACGAAAAGTAACCGCATTGAGTGTCTCGAGAGGAAATGTTTCATTTATTTCCTTTTTCTCGAAGACATCTTGGTGTGGGTTCTCTAATCGGGATAGATGATCAGCAGCAAGGTTCTCAGCTCCTTTTTTATCACGTATAATGATATCAAACTCTTGCAGGAGGAGAACCCAACGGAGTAATCTCGGCTTTGCATCTTGTTTTGCAAAGAGATATTTGAGAGCCGAGTGATCCGTATACACTACACATTTTGTCAAGATCAAATATGGCCGAAACTTCTCAAAGGCATACACTACAGCCAATAATTCTTTTTCTGTAGTGGTGTAATGAGTTTGAGCTTCAGTCATGGTTTTACTTGCGTAGTGAATAGGCTGAAAATGTTTTGCTTTTCGTTGCCCCAGGACTGCACCGATAGCAAAATCACTTGCATCGCACATGAGTTCAAAGGGAAAATCCCAGTCGGGGGCAACTAAAATGGGTGCTTCAGTAAGCTTTTTCTTTAATATATCAAAAGCTTTGATGCACTCTGGTGAGAAGATAAAAGGAGCATCCTTTTCAAGAAGATGAGTCATAGGCCGGGCGATTTTAGAAAAATCTTGTATGAATCTACGATAGAAACCGGCATGACCCAAAAAACTCCTAATACCTTTGACGGTAGTGGGATGAGGTAATTTACCAATGACATCAACTTTAGCTCTGTCAACCTCAATCCCGTTCTTTGATATCTTATGGCCGAGGACAATGCCCTCTCTGACCATAAAATGACTTTTCTCCCAATTTAAACAAAGATTGGTGTCTTTACACCTTTTCAACATGTTTTCTAAATTGGAGAGACATGCTTGGAACGAATCCCCAATGACCGAGAAGTCATCCATAAAGACCTCCATTGTTTTACCAATCATGTCGGTAAATATGGCCATCATACACCTCTGGAACGTGCCTGGAGCATTACATAAGCCGAAAGGCATACGTTTATAAGCAAAGGTTCCATAAGGGCATGTGAAGGTAGTCTTTTCTTGATCTTGTGGATCAATGGGAATTTGAAAGTAACCCGAGAAACCATCAAGGAAACAATAGTACTCGTTCCCTGCTAATCTCTCAAGCATCTGATCCATAAAAGGTAGAGGAAAATGGTCTTTACGGGTGGCATCATTTAACTTACGATAGTCAATGCAAACACGCCACCCCGTAACCAATCGAGTTGGAATCAACTCATTTTCATCATTCGTGACAACAGTCATGCCACCCTTTTTTGGAACACAATGAATGGGACTAACCCAAGGACTATCCGAGATGGGATAAATCAATCCTGCATCAAGAAGTTTGAGAACCTCTTGTTTGATAACATCGTGGATTTTAGGATTCACCCTTCTTTGATGTTGGACTGCTGGTTTAAAGTCATCCTCCATTAAAATCTTGTGAGTACAAAATGCAGGGTCAATACCCTTAATGTCGGAGAGTTTCCAAGCAATGGCTTGCTTGTGTGACTTTAAGACCTTTATTAGAGCAGTCTTTTCCTCATCACTTAAGTCTTTAGCAATAATGACGGGTAATTTATCATCACCCTCCAAGAATGCGTACTCAAGATGAGGCGGTAAGTCTTTGAGTTCGACCTCAGGAAATTCATCAGTTTTCTCAACTGATCTGATTTCCTCTTTATGAAGTTCAACGGGAGGGAGTGGAGGAGAATTGTCCTGATTTAACAATGTCTCAAGAAGAAGAATATCTCCCTCCAGATCAATCTCAGCATCATCAATCCCCTCTAGGAATGAATCACACTTGAGAAAATCATCGATCTCTTCCAAATTGAAATCACCTCCCTCAAACGGAGTGAGAGAAGGGGAAGAGTCGGAAATGCCAGGTAAAGAAGATGTGGTGGTATCCCCACTCACAGAATTATGAGAATAACCAAGAAACTCTTGAGAATACTCCTCTGAAACAATATCAATGACATCGATTCGGTTAACCGATTCAGAATCATAATTTGAGGAGTACCTCGAAGTTTGATCGAGGTTAAAGGTGACAGCTTCATGACCCACACGTAATGTGATTTCATGCTCAAATACATCTATGAGAGCACGGCCCGTTCTCAGGAATCCTCTTCCAAGAATGAGAGGAACTCTGGAATCAGCATCGAAATCCACAACCACAAAGTCAGCTGGAAAATGGAACTTTCCTACTTTCACAAATACGTCCTCAGCAATGCCAAGTGGACGAGATATTGAACGATCTGCAAGCTCAAGAGTCATGCAGGTAGGAGTAAGTTCAGGAAGAGAAAGTTTCTTCCATACTGATTTAGGCATCAAGTTGATGCTTGCACCAAGATCGGCCAAGGCATAGCATTCAACCATTCCTGGAAAGACACAAGGTAGTAGAAACCTTCCAGGATCTCCAAGCTTCTCGGGAAGCTTTTTCAAGATAACTGCTGAGCAGTTCTCATTTAATGGAGTCTTTGCCATTTCAAACAGTTTTTCCTTGTTGCTTAACAAGTGTTTGATTGTGGATGCAAATTTGGGCATCAGAATGATAGCGTCCGCAAAGCTTATGTCAAAGTGTAATTCTTGAAAAATTTGGAAGAATTTATCCATTTGTTGACTAGCTTTTTCGCGGAGCTTTTGCTCATTTAAACGTGATGGGTAGGGAATAGAAATTTTGGATTTAGGGTCTTCAATCGGGGTTTCAGGATGTTCAAAGACAACTTGAGGTTTAGTCTTGGGTTTCGGGACACTTTGAGGTTGGACGTTGTTGGTACTTCCGTTATTAGTAGGAAGTACCTGGTCCTTAGTCACCTCAGGCTCACTTCTCACTACCTTGGGGGAAGAAGAAGAAGTGGTAGTGGAAATAGTGGGTCCCTCATATGAAACACCACTTCGGGTTGTGATCGCCTTAGCATCGCCCTTCGGGTTAGCGATCGTGTTGCTCGGAAGTTTTCCTAAGCCCGAAGGTTGATCATTTAAAGATTTTTTTATCTCAGAGATCTGGCTGACCAACAACCTGTTTGTGTCCTCTTGAGCTTTCATGAACTGCCTCAACAACTCATCAGATGATGGATGTTGGGCTGGAATGGCTTGATGTTGATTAGGGAAATTTTGCATTCGGTTATTTTGATTATAACCTTGATGTTGAAAATTCCCTTGATTTGGATTACCATTTCCCTGAAAATGATTTCCCTGGTTGGAATTGTTTCGGTTAAAGTTTCCTTGGTGTTGGAAACCTTGATTTTGTCCAGAATTGAAATTCCCTTGGTTTTGATAACCTTGGTTCATTCGAGGTTGATTTTGGTTCCGGTTTTGCAAATTCTGGTTTTGATTAAACCCGGGTGGTCCTTGGTAACTACTAGCTCGGTATGGTTCCATTTGAGGACGGTATTGATTACCTCCCTGATTTGAAGTACCGGCTATAGCATTAACTTCAAAAGGACTACCATCGGTGGCAGTACAGTCGTAGTATGCATGAGGGCCACCACAAGTAACACAGACTTCCACTTTCTTCACTTCAGCATGTGAAGGAGTTTGTGTGAAAGTGACTTTCTTTTGGCTTGAGAGAACCAAAGCTTGAATAGCATCCGTGAGTTTGTCAATCTTAGCATCGGTGCTAGAAGTACTCACGGGAGATGAAGTAGAAGGACCGGCACTAGCCTGAGAATGATATGGCTTTGTTCGTGCAGTACGGACCTTAGACTTATTTTCAATTATCGCTAAAGCTTCTTTGACAGTTCTGCTCAAAAAGTTACCTCCTGAGGAGGCATTGAGAGAATCTTGGTCAGATTGGCTCACTCCATTATAGAAAGTGTCAATTTGCATCAACTCGGTAAAACCATGATGAGGACATTTACGAAGCAATTCTTTGAAACGATCCCACGCGTCACTAAACGATTCATCAAATCTTTGTGTGAATTTGATGATTTCATTTTTAAGACTTGTCGTTCTAGACGGTGGAAAAAATTCGTTTACAAACTTTGTAACTAAGTCCTCCCATGTCTCAATTGAACGAGGGGGTTGTTTTTCAAGCCATATCCGGGCTTGTCCCTCGAGAGAAAATGGGAATAGAAGAAGTTTGATTGAGCTAGCAGGGATGTTCTTATATTTGATGGTAGATGTAATCTTGTTAAACCATCGAATGTGAGCATGAGGATCATCCCTGTCAAAACCGTAGAATTGGCTAGAGGTTACAAGATTCAGTAACCCGGTTTTGAGCTCAAAACTCTCAGCTACAATAGCTGGAACAACAATGGCATCTCCATAACCCTCGATGGGTGCCTGGAGAAGCACATTCATCGGCAAATCTGCCATGACGACAGAATCAGTACGTTCCTCAGATACGACTGATGGGGCAGAACGTCTACGACGCCTTCGAGGTATGTTTCCAAGCTCACGGAGAGGGCTTGATGACCTAGAAGAACGAGTGCGCATGCACTAAGACGAGTCTAAGAATCCTTTATAGTGGAGGAAACTCAGAAAAAGGGGTAAGAAGATTCTTTTTGGATTTTATGAAAACAAAAATTTTTCTATTAAAAATCAAGATCGAGAAAAAACACAAGTGAACTTAAACCAATAATCAACAGGCGTACGGTAGCTCTCTAACTGACAAACGCACAGAGTGGCGGAGAAGCAAAGGTGGGCAGTTACGCTCCTTAAAAACCCGCTTCTTTCAGTCTGACAATTTAATGTCAGACTATCCTAGAACCTCCGTTAGAGTTTGTTTATCAATTAAAGGTGAGCCGATATTCGCAAGTGATACAAAGGCAAGTTTTTATCTTAGGTTTGGGAACTTATTATGGCCGCACCCCCAGTTAGGTAGTGCTCAGTCTTGGTTCTCGATGGTTAATTTATTGTTTATTATTTAACACAGAAAATGGAAAATATTTTTGATGTTTTTATTTTTTATATGATAGATTATATATAAAAGAAAAGAAAATATTTTTTGTTTTTTATATGGTTTTATGGGGAATGGAAATACGATATTTTTGGTGCTTGATCCGTTAAATGAGTTAACTTCACAAGCGTTTTGCTTTATATATGATAAATATACAAGAGAGAGAAGATATTCACAGATTGGGGTTCAAAGACACGATACTGCAAAACGTTTAGAACACGCTGCACACCTCCCCGGCAGCGGCGCCAAAATTTGATTGGCCCCGAACAGTCAACTTAAATCAACCACGGATGTGGTCAAACAAAGTCAAACTATCAAGGACACAATGCAATAATCCAAGGAGTATAGTTTTATCCCCGGGTCGTTTAAGTCCCAGCGAAGTGTGAAATTGTGCTTAAAAACGGATCGTGATCAAGTGTTATTGAACAGAAAAGGGATTATGATTTTGATTACACTAATGAGATAAGAAAATAGCTTTAACCAAGCTATATAAACAAGAATTGGAAACCAAATTACTTAAAAACGCTTAAAACTAAAAGATGTACGTTTAAATTTAAATAAACGTAAACGTACGAATTAAAAAGTGAGTTTTAAGAAATGAAAAGCCTACGGATATGAAAATTATATTTTTACAACCCTAATAATTAAAGAAAATTATTGGAAAAAGAAAATTATTTATTTAACTTATTAATTAATTATTATTAATTAAAAACTATTTAATAATTATTTAAACTAATTAAAATTCTAATAAATACTAAAAGATCAAATAAAAATCTGAAAATTTTTCTATAAATACTTTAAAGTAATAAGAAGCTAAGAAAATTATAAAAATGAAAATTACTTAATTAAAATTTAAAAAGATAAATTCTATTAAATAGAAGCTATCACTATATTTCTATTTTTTGGTTTTTTAAGTCCTAAAAATATTTTTATATTTTTCCTAGATTACAAATGATAAAAGAAAATTATGAAAATTGGAATTATATTTTTCTGATTATTTTTCTAATTATTATGATTTAATTACTACTAAGAACTAATAAAAATGATTAAAAATAGTAAATGACTTAGGAAAATTATGAAAAATTACAGATAATGCTAAAATATTATAAGGAAGCTGGGAAAAATAAAAGAAAAAGTTAGCTAAGCCTAAAAAACAGAATTGGGCTAACAAGCAGTTGGCTAATAAGCCCAAAATAAGCAAATAAGCATGAAAATTGACCAACTGATCAGGACAAGGTTAATACACTAAAATAAGCTTAACACAACTTAATAAGCACAATGAATCAACCAGAATAAGCAAATGAGAAGATTAGCAGTTGCACAATTTTCACAGAAATTTCAGGAATTCAGGCCAAATTGGAGAGCAGATTTAAGCTAATGAATAAGCAGAAAAATAGAACTTAAGGGGGGCAAAACCTACCCTATACTACTGGCTATCTAAAAATGCAAAAAGCCCTATCAGAATCTTCCTAATTGAGGTCTAAATTTACCCTAGATCAGGTAGTTCAGCAGAGGGTCTGCTGTGATGGTTTTGACTTTTGCAGATTTTTAAGATTTTGACTTTTGTGAACTTTGAGCTTAATCTATTGCTTGATTATGAAGTATTAAGCTATAAAAAGATTAGAACAAGCAATCTTAACAACTATAACAACTATATGACTGATTATGATCACAGAAATCCTAACAGTGCAGCTGACAAGAGGAATACACTTGATTTTGACTTTTTTATATATGACACTGGATTTTTATGGTTGAACTGACCTATTGGGAACTATTGTGACATGTCTCAACTATTACTAACAACAAACAACAGCCAGAACACAAAGAAACTAGCAAATCCAAACACTACCTTATGTGACAAATAAACTAGGAAATGATGCAATCTACTTCTAATATTCAAACTGATGATCTAAATACTTATTCTAATGCTACAGGAAACTAAAAATGAACAATTAATGGTACTAGTAATCAACAGATAACAAAAGAGAAGGAAATTTAAATAGTAACTTACAATTGCCTTCCAAGCCTGCCAAACTCATGAACCAAAGAACCACAAACCATTACCTAACATCCCCCATGGGATTCTAACCCAGGGCAATCCAGTATACACCCTGCTCCAGCATTAATCACCATGATCATGAGACTTTGACTTTTGTTGACTGATTTGGTAATTTTGATTTTTTGATTACTAAACTTGTTTTACTGATTACTAATAGCTTCAATAAGCTATGTGGGAGCTTATGTGACCTAAAAGTCCAAGATATTACACACTAACATCCATTACACTAAACAGATTATTGAATCTTTCAAATAAAATTGCAAATGATGAAAATGTTGAGGAAACTTGAAATTTATTGCTTAAGAAGAGTTACAATACATAAAAGAAACTTACTACACTGCTTGATAGCTAAATCTTAGACTAGAATTTGAAATTGCATTTTAAACGACATACATAAAACTAATTTTACACTAGATAATCTATTACACACTCTCTCCTCTGCTCTTTATAGTCTCTAATCCTCTTGTCGACATCTCTGAGTGATTCCCACCATTGAATTGCTCTGATTTAATCTCCACAGTCCATTTGGCATTTTGGCGGGAAAAGTGGATTTTGGTAATTAACTCTGATTTTGCTAGTGGGGAGTGGGAGGGATGCATTAATTGGTTTTGGCATGTTAGGTGGAGTGTTGATGAGGGGGGATGAGGTGGATGGTGGTTTTGGGTGAGCTGGGATGGTGACTGGATGGTTTGGCGCCAATGGTGGTTTTGGGAAGACGGGTCAACGTTTGGTTTGACTGAGTGTTTAAACTCAGACAAACATTGGGCTTGTTTTGATTGGGCTTGGGATTGGGTAAATGAATTGGGGTATTGGGTTTAGTAGATAGGATTGGGTTGGGTTTATTGGTTTAGTGTTGGATTGGATTTAATGGTTGGATTTTAGGGATAATGTTGGATCCGGTTTTATTTAATCAACTAATCATAGGGACCAATCTTGTAATTATTACATTCTTGAGGGGCTGAGTTGGTATTTTTCCAAAGTTACTCCAAAGGACCAATATTGCCAAGATAAATAATACAAGGGTTATAATTATTTATTTTCCATTTTAAATAACCCAGGGACCATTTTTGACATTTTTCAAAATTGAGGGACCTTTTTGTAATTTTTGCTCAAATAATCATTCAAGGACCAAATTTGACAATTAAGATTATTTTAGGGACCTTGAATGATAAATTCACTTTTTTAGATTCTAGGGACTAGATTTGCCAAATTCTGAAAGTTCAGGGACTAAAATGCAAATTATGCCATTTATTGTTTGTTTTTCCCTGAAACTTATAAAAACACAGTCAGATGATATTTTTATACATTTTTAGACTTTTTAAAGTATTTTTGACTGTTTCTGTAGCTCAAATGTGAAAGAAATGATGAGTATTTACACACTCATCACAGATATGTGGTGTACGCGCAAACAAACCCCCATACACACCACCACCGCCATCGTATTCTTGGTACTTTCGAGTTTTAGGTAAAAAGGTAAGTAGATCCGTGGTTTAGGGTGATAAATTCACCGATTTTCACCCTTGTGTGAATCGGTGAGGCAAGAAACGAACAAGAAACATGTTAAACTAATTAATAACGAGACTAAAACTTATGGTATCATCGTTTTGGTGTTGTGTCCCACTCTTGGTACGCGTGCCGAGAGCTCCATGCTCTCGTACGCCATGTTCTTGATTTGATCTTGTTATCAAGCTCACGAGCTTATTTGGTTGGTTTATTATTTGTTGTTGTTCTCGAGTTGCTCGAACCCACTTGTGGGTTTCGGTCACTCTCGGTCTATTTTGGTTAGCTAGGACTTGGTGTGGTTTTGGTCTTGGTTAGTTTTGGTCCGTTTTTGTTGTCTTGCTCGCTACGTATAATCACAGCCGAGACCTTATGGTCTTGGCGAGGTAAGTATATTCGGTCTGATTGGTTTGTGGTATTACTTGGGTTGTTTGAGACTTGATTATGTTGTAAATACTCGCGTCGTAGGATAGTGGCCGAAAATAGATTTGGTTTATTTGGTCGACTTTTTGATGTTGTTAAAATATGGGATTGGACTTGGATAATTGGTGATGTTTGGTCACAACAAGGATTTTCCGAGACCTTGTGGTCTCGGGAAGACTTGGTTTGCCGATATGGACATGGTTAATTTATTTGGACTATTGTACATCATGTTGACCTTAGTTGACCCGACTAGTAAAACCGAGGGTATATTTGGTTTTTGTGGGATCAGATTTAAAGTGTTGACCCGAGGGGAAATAAACATTTGACCGTGACTCGAAAAGTAATAATAACTCTTGAGTTTTGACTTGTATTGACTCGATTTAGACAAAATGAGAGAAATAAATAAAAACATTTCTTTTTAATTAAAATTTGTAAAGTTATTTATTATTAAGCTTAGTTAATAACGAGATAAAGAAATAAAAGAGTACGTGAGATGATTTGGGATAAAAATGGAACGCATGAGTTTATTGAACTTTTCGAGGCACGCCGCTCGTAGAATATCGTAATTAGACTTGTTGACCTTATTACTTGCTTTGATACTTGATTGGTAGTCGGATTACTTTGAGAATTTTTGCAACACTGGACTTGAAATATATATTGAGACTTGGACTATTATTGGACTTTGGAAATTTTGGACCATTGGACACGAAACGAATATAGTACATTAGACTCATGATGAATTTAATGTATTCGATTCGCAACGGGTAAACAATGGAAATAATGTCAAGCGAACAATAATATTTATAAATTACACGTCACCTAAACTACCTTGGAAATTATTTCTAATAAAGTCCTTCGACTTGGAAACGTTCAATGAATGAACGAGTCATGGCGAAATTTTACTTTTAAACTATAAAACGAGTATACTTTTATAACTAAATGGGATTATGGGAAAGTACTAACGCTTAACAATCTATTCATCTTATTCGTTGTGTTTGCTATGTGTTATCTTTTTGGTTTCTCTCCGTCATCTCTTCTTGACTCGAGTTCTCGTCAACTCTCTCCGCGTCAAATTTTGTTGTCTTGTTTCCTTTTGGCGTGTGTAATCTTGAGTCTGTGTTCTCATCCCATTACACGAATGATGATACCAATCACTAATAAAAGGATAAACAAGATCAATTTAGAAATGGTTTTGGGAATGGGAATATTCAATCTTTGGGAACTTTTACGCCTTAGGTTATTTATGGAATATATGTGAAGTCGAGTCTTTATATTATTAGGTTGTGCCGAGTCCATTGTGCCATGAGGTTCTAGTTGCTGTTGTGCTAGGCTACCCTTGAGCTGTTGTGATGTACTACTATTTGATTTATTGTGTTGTTCTATCTTCTGATATTGTTTTGATATTGCATTGCTGGACTGAGGTGATTTATCATAGCCCCACTTTTTAATATGTTTTACCTTGGGGTGGAAATGGTACTAAATGCTTTTCAAATATTTTTATGTTGTGATTTACTGTTTTCATGATTTTGGACAATTATGTGTGTTTGATTGCGACTATGCGCTACGTGTATATTTTCATTATATGTGATCCAGTATGCGCAACTGTTTAACTCCGTTTGGAGCCGAAGCAATTGATAGTACCATCAGGGTAGAATCTCCGCTGTTATCTAATTGTGTGTGCAACCATGGTAGGTTCAGTTGGCGCAAACGTTATTGTTTTCTTGACTAAGTGCTTATAATTGTATATCTTGCTCACTATTGTCCTACACTATATTATTCACAGCTTCGTGGTTTAACTCTTAAACATACGAGCTCACCAACATTATGTTGACATTTTCTAGTACCATTTTCAGGTCTTATTGAAGTTGCTTAGAAGGTTGAGTAATGACTGGCTTAGCAAGACTTAAGACAAGACCTTCCCGGGTTATATCCCGTGGAGTTGCATTTAGACATTTCCGTATGATGAAGTTTTGGATTTGAGAACTTATAATTTGGATCTGGTATTATCTCGGTTGTGGGAGTATTGCGACCTTTTATCTATCTTATATTATGCATGTAGTATTTCTTTATTTAGACACCTTGTGTTCTTGACTATGAAGTCATACCCCGTAAATGCCTTTCCACTGCGCCATTTTTGGAGTGTGGGAGTATTGCGACCTTTTATCTATATTCGTATATTCAAAATGAATTCCAAGGGTTTAATCCTAAGCGACACCCTGGTATTCGAATATTTGGGATGTGTAATTTACGAATGTGAAATTCAATCGTAACGACATTTCATTTATGCAAAAGTTTGATTGTTTGAGATAACTTTTTTTAGTTAATCAAGGATTACACTAAAATAGGGGAGGAATGTTGGATATTTTAGTGTAATTGGATTAACTTGTTTGACCAATTTAGTCATAATAAGACATCATTTAGGCTTGAAGGTGCGGAGTGCATGCCCATTTGAATTTATTATGATCTTAGGGGCGAAGCCCCTAAGTGATGGGGGTCCGGGGGCAGCGCCCCTAGGAGCAGGGTCCAAGGGGCGGCAGCCCTTGGCAGTGTTACACCCCGTGCCCGCTTATACCAAAAATTCAAAACTTTTTGACTTTGTACGCGGAAACGCTTGAACCACGACCCATACATGAACAAGAGACTTTAAATATTGATAAGACTATAAGTAGTCTACTCAGACTAAAAGTAGTCTACATATACCAAAAGTAGTCTACACAGACCCGAAGTAGTCTACACCGACCAAAAGTAGTCTACACAGACCAAAGTAGTCTACACCGACCAAAAGTAGTCTACACAGACCAAAGTAGTCTACACAGACCAAAAGTAGTCTACACAGACCAAAGTAGTCTACACAGACCCGAAAGTAGTCTACACAGACCCGAAAGTGACCCGTGCTACCATATATTCACTTCAAACTCACTCAAGGCCATTAACATAACATACAAAATCATTTACATACCCAATCAACCCGATTTACTACCCAAATTGGGTAAAAACACTCTTAACCCAAACACCCCTTTAACTGCATAACCCTTTTAACATCCTTTTGACCCATTTTCTGGAAAAACAACTCCTATGACCCGACAATTAATGAAACTTTCCAGATTTCATTAACACATCATAAACATCATTTTCATACAAAAACATTAACCGTTTGATATCCCGGAATGGTGCTTTACAAATTAGACGGGTCATGCACATAACCCCTTTTTGACCCATTTCATGACAAAAGCCACATACGACTTTCACAACACTTCAAACTCAACCAAAATCATTACTTTAATACATATAATATGTTCCAATATACACTTGACCCGTTCACCACCCAAAATGGGTACTTTTACACTTGTGCCAAACACTCCCTTAACTTAGACTATAAACACATAAAACATACTTTGACTTATCAAAAGACCACCAAATTGCCATACAACTCTTGACATACTCTTTGCCATACGGCTACACTCTAACAACCCATAAAAGACTAACGGGGGTACAAACTTACACATGAGCTCGGTATCTACCTAAGCTCTACATTCTACCTTACACTTGCATACCAATCCTTATACCCCACATCCAAGCCATCCTTAATAACACGCCAACCTACAAAACGGTTAGACAACTAAACCGTAAGCGATAACGCTTAGTAAGTAAAACGATCATAACATACAATATACTTCAATCCGCATGATGCATCATATACATAAAACACTTACATCATAGCATACTACTCAAGCCTCATCTAGCACATAACATCAACATATCCATAGCATCATCTCAACACATAAGCCATATACATGGCACCACATAAGCATATCCAAGCTCATCTTTCTCAACATAGACATACATAACACATAATGATAGAAATTCATATAACATATGCTATCATCATTTTACTTACCTCAATCCAAGCTATAACATAACAATAATATCATCATCAACATCATGATCCATCATCATCATCACCATCCTTGACAAATTATCAAAACCTAATAACATAGCAATAAAACACATAACAAGGGTTATCAAAACCCATCAAAACATAATCATCTTTCTAATCATATCATCATATGATCATATCTTGATCATATGATGATTACCCACTTTACTCTTAATCCAAAGCTAAACAACAATAAGAACATAAAGACTTACTTGAAGGGAAGATCATTACTAGGGAAAACTATAACACTTGATCTTCATCATCTTCTTCATAAATTATCATCTACCTTACTTTCCCTCTCTTTTCTATCTCTTCTAATAACCGGCCTTCTCAATCTCTCTCAATAATGAGAGAATTATCTAGACTTTGCTAGATATAATAGTTAGATACAAGTTTGGGTCAAAGGCAAGAATAGCCCTTCAAGTTCCCTTCCTTCTAATTTGGCCACAACTAACTTATAACATACTTTCCACAATGGCAACTTTGGCCCCTTAAACTACTCATCATATTTAACATAACCACTTTAGTCATATTTTGACTATCGGGTTTGACTAAAAACGCAACAATTGTTGACTGGCCAATCACATAAAGCCATAATCTATTTTCATCTAGGGTGGGGTCCCAATACCCGGGAAACGGGTCTAACAATTCTACCCCCTTATTTAGATTTCGTCCCCGAAATCTCTCGTCTATTGCTATCCAAAACTAACTTCATGACATATACATGTCCTTGTCCTCATGCTTTCGAAACCAACACTTTGCAACGATCTAAATGATCGTGCAAATTCTGACTTACTATACATAAACATAACTTACAATCTACCAAAAGCACGCTTCTCATCATAAACTTTTCTAAGATTTCCCACAATGACTACTTGTCATATGGAAAATCTTACTATTTTGACTTTATATAAGTCAAACTTCATCACTATACACACGGCATTCATCAATGCACTAACATAACATAAACTCATAAATCCGGCCAATATCGCATTCCACGTAATACCAAAACATATCAATATCAAAAACCGGCAACTTATATCAAAATATACAAAGTACCATACAAATGGCACTTTTCAAAATTCTTTCACACGCATAACTTAAGCAATCTTTCTTATTAAATCTTGGGAAATACCCATCAATTAACTTATCAATTTAATGCATAACTCATTTTAGACGTCTATCTTAAGGTTTCACACATTACCTTAACACTGCTATCAGTTTTATTCATATCTAACTTTTCTTATGACGTCTAACATGTTTTAGTTTTCACTTTCTCATATCACTATCCGTACTCATGTCATATCGGCTACACATAAGTCCACTCATTTATAACTCTTTATTTACATAAAAAGGCGTCCCAATCTATGTAAACAAGGAATTATAAACTTATGGTTCGGCGATTTACAATTCTTCATTTAAATGAAAAGGCGTCCCAATCCATTTAAATCAAGAAACCATAAACCGTCCTACTTATATGCTTCCAACATAACATTCGTACATACTTTACTTTCCATCTTTTCTAGCCTTGGATCCAATCTCACTAACTTTCCATCCATGCCATAAAGGCAAGCTAATCACCATGCCATAAAGGCAAGCTAAACATCCATGCCATAATTGGCAAGCTTTCATCCATGCCATAAAGGCAAACTAGGCCATCTCAAAGGATGCCAAACACATGCCATGAAGGCAAGCTAACAACCATGCCCTAAGGCAAGCTAACAATCCATGCCATGAAGGCAAGCTAGGTTATCCCGAAGGATACCATCTTTAACATTCATCCCGAAGGATCTTTAACACATGCCATGGATGTAGGCAAACCATGCCGGTGAAGGCAAGCTAACAATCATGCCATAAAGGCAAGCTGGGCTATCCCGAAGGATACCATAACTAGAGCATTGGGTCCAAGCTATATCTGTCTTATCATCTTTACTCACTTTATCTTTCATGTACATATATAATTAGGCACACACTATCATTTATTCAATTTTCATTGCCTTACGCAATCTCAACATTTACTATCATGCTTACTATCATCTAGACAAGTTTCTACATAACACTTGCCATTTATTATCTTTGCAATTTCACAATGCAGCTTATCTTTCATCCGTCAACCTCAAGTTGACTCATACACTCGCTATGTGCCATCTTTATTTAGACAATTTATATGTAATGCTTATTCATTACAACTTACACATCTCAACGTGTTCTTACAACACACTCTTACTATTACCCGTCAACCCTTGTTGACCATATTCACAACTCATACTATCACTTTATTTAGTCTATCCAACTTATACTCATATAAACCTTACATAGGTTTATTCTATCACACTTATATAATCTCATCATGCCTTAACTATACTCTTTAACTTTCTCATTTTAGTTACTCATATAAAGATTTCATGCCTTCAAGCATCTATTCGTTATTAATACAATCATGTCTTTCTTTATCATCAAGCTACAAACATATTTCATTCTTCGCTTCTTACTTATCTAAATCTTTCTAAGCATTATGCTTTTTCAAATAATTATCATGCTTCTTAAATATTTCACATAACGATGTTTTCTCTTAGCTTTACCGACCACAACTAGGTCAAAACCTAACACGCATTCTAAGGCATCTATCTCAACTCATACACTTCTACACCAACGTGCTCTCAAGCACATCACATAAAGCTTACACATATAATCAACTACCATAGACTTATCATCACATAAACAATCATACCATATCACTTAACACTTATCCGACAAGTGTTAAAACATTCAAAATCAACATCAACTCACATAGTCTATGGCATCATATAACATATCGCATAATCAATCCATGTCTAAGCATCATCATCTAATCAATAGCAAGCAATAGCCCATTTTATAACTAAGGCATCATAAACCTTTCATTTACTTACTAGCCCATCTCTAATACCACTTGGCATTGCTACTTGCAATCCATGACTATAATTCTATCATACATTCACATATCGCAATACAATCCCCGACACCAACCAAGGTGCACGGCTATCTAATCATGTAAACATTTCAAGTCCTCTACGGACTTACATCGCATAATCACAATACCATCACCGGCACCAACCGAGGTGCTCGGCCAACTAATGATCTAAACATCTCAAGTCCCCATGGACTTGCATCTCATACTCACAACACTATAACATACATACATCACCTATCATCAATAGGCTCAACTAACATAAAACATAATTCGTCTAATACTTAGCAATTAGATTTCCGCGCAACTAACACTTATGTCCAACACTTCTACGAGTGGTTTAAGTCTAGGCAATCCTAAAGAAAACCTAATTCACTTAAACCTGGCTCTGATACCAAGTTGTTACACCCCGTGCCCGCTTATACCAAAAATTCAAAACTTTTTGACTTTGTACGCGGAAACGCTTGAACCACGACCCATACATGAACAAGAGACTTTAAATATTGATAAGACTATAAGTAGTCTACTCAGACTAAAAGTAGTCTACATATACCAAAAGTAGTCTACACAGACCCGAAGTAGTCTACACCGACCAAAAGTAGTCTACACAGACCAAAGTAGTCTACACCGACCAAAAGTAGTCTACACAGACCAAAGTAGTCTACACAGACCAAAAGTAGTCTACACAGACCAAAGTAGTCTACACAGACCAAAGTAGTCTACACAGACCCGAAAGTAGTCTACACAGACCCGAAAGTGACCCGTGCTACCATATATTCACTTCAAACTCACTCAAGGCCATTAACATAACATACAAAATCATTTACATACCCAATCAACCCGATTTACTACCCAAATTGGGTAAAAACACTCTTAACCCAAACACCCCTTTAACTGCATAACCCTTTTAACATCCTTTTGACCCATTTTTCGGAAAAACAACTCCTATGACCCGACAATTAATGAAACTTTTCAGATTTCATTAACACATCATAAACATCATTTTCATACAAAAACATTAACCGTTTGATATCCCGGAATGGTGCTTTACAAATTAGACGGGTCATGCACATAACCCCTTTTTGACCCATTTCATGACAAAAGCCACATACGACTTTCACAACACTTCAAACTCAACCAAAATCATTACTTTAATACATATAATATGTTCCAATATACACTTGACCCGTTCACCACCCAAAATGGGTACTTTTACACTTGTGCCAAACACTCCCTTAACTTAGACTATAAACACATAAAACATACTTTGACTTATCAAAAGACCACCAAATTGCCATACAACTCTTGACATACTCTTTGCCATACGGCTACACTCTAACAACCCATAAAATACTAACGGGGGTACAAACTTACACATGAGCTCGGTATCTACCTAAGCTCTACATTCTACCTTACACTTGCATACCAATCCTTATACCCCACATCCAAGCCATCCTTAATAACACGCCAACCTACAAAACGGTTAGACAACTAAACCGTAAGTGATAACGCTTAGTAAGTAAAACGATCATAACATACAATATACTTCAATCCGCATGATGCATCATATACATAAAACACTTACATCATAGCATACTACTCAAGCCTCATCTAGCACATAACATCAACATATCCATAGCATCATCTCAACACATAAGCCATATACATGGCACCACATAAGCATATCCAAGCTCATCTTTCTCAACATAGACATACATAACACATAATGATAGAAATTCATATAACATATGCTATCATCATTTTACTTACCTCAATCCAAGCTATAACATAACAATAATATCATCATCAACATCATGATCCATCATCATCATCACCATCCTTGACAAATTATCAAAACCTAATAACATAGCAATAAAACACATAACAAGGGTTATCAAAACCCATCAAAACATAATCATCTTTCTAATCATATCATCATATGATCATATCTTGATCATATGATGATTACCCACTTTACTCTTAATCCAAAGCTAAACAACAATAAGAACATAAAGACTTACTTGAAGGGAAGATCATTACTAGGGAAAACTATAACACTTGATCTTCATCATCTTCTTCATAAATTATCATCTACCTTACTTTCCTTCTCTTTTCTATCTCTTCTAATAACCGGCCTTCTCAATCTCTCTCAATAATGAGAGAATTATCTAGACTTTGCTAGATATAATAGTTAGATACAAGTTTGGGTCAAAGGCAAGAATAGCCCTTCAAGTTCCCTTCCTTCTAATTTGGCCACAACTAACTTATAACATACTTTCCACAATGGCAACTTTGGCCCCTTAAACTACTCATCATATTTAACATAACCACTTTAGTCATATTTTGACTATCGGGTTTGACTAAAAACGCAACAATTGTTGACTGGCCAATCACATAAAGCCATAATCTATTTTCATCTAGGGTGGGGTCCCAATACCCGGAAAACGGGTCTAACAGGCAGTTAGTGCCCTAATCCCTGATTTAGATTCATACGTATTTTTTCTTGGTCATTAATTTTTCCCTCTGGTTTATCAATCTCAAACACAAGCATTCAAAACGTTCTCAATCTCTGAATTGTATCCGATTGAATAATTCGGAAGAACCACCGAATTGATTCGATCTGAAAGTGTTCACACGCCTTTCAGAGATTCAAATAATATCCTGTTTTATTTGTTTATTCTATTTATCCCCAACAGGCATCATCCAGGATTTAAGATAACCTAAAGTCTCATCCAAACACATCCAACACCATTTACTAGACCAGTGTAGTCCCATCTTTCAAGACTCACCATTTCTAGTAACATGGCTAAATCAGCATTAAGTAGTCTTCCTATGATCATTCTTCATAAACTTCACATTTCAGGCACATTCAGTTTTCTGCACTGCTACAAAATTCTTTACTTTGATGGACACCATCTGTTCCTAATTTCTTCACTCAATGCTTTGAATAGTTCTCCCTCATTTCTTCCACTTACTACAACACTTAACTTAATATACATAATGAGATTAACGAATAATTGAATTAACGTAATAAGGGATTTAGAGAAAATATATATATATATATATATATATATATATGAATAAAACTAGTGAGGCTTGCGAACTAGTTTGTCAAAAACATTGATCGGGTTTGAATGAGCTAGCCTATTTGTTTGACTTGTTATAAGCCAAGCTCACACCATTGTGGATGGTTGTTGTAAATTTGACTGAGTTTTAATGAACTGAATTCAAAGAGGTTGACATTCACGAGAAATGTAAATCCGTATTGCAATATAGAGAATTTATATTAGTTTTATATAGCCGAATTTTTCTATGTTACATTCAACATATATAAAGAAAGTCAATCTTCAAGCTTACAAAGTAAAAAATACGCAATAGAACAAAAAGTCAAAACAAAGACATAAAACCTTATATTAGTCAAGGCAAAGCAATATACAAGTCTACAACACTTAACTTAATATACATAATTATAGTATTAACTAATAAAGTGAATTTACTTAAACAGATTGGGAATAAAAATGTTATATAAAATCAGTTTAAAAGATATATATTTCTTTATACATTTGACTGAATCCACCGTAGATCATCATTTGCGGGATTGATGTATCGACTTTATTTAATATTCTGCTTGTTTGCAATAAGGATTAGGGTTGTAAACGAACTGAACGTTCAGTGAACATTTCATGAACCGTTCGATAAAAAGTTCGTTTATGTTCGTTTATTTATTAAATGAACGAACATGAACAATATTTTACGATCGTTTAGTTAAATGAACGAACATGAACATAAGTCACGTTTGTTTATTTATGTTCGTAAACGTCCGATTATGCGTTCGTTAATGTTCGTTTATGTTCATTTATTTATTTATGTTCGGTATATCATATCTTTTAATTGTATAATTTTAAAATTAGTTTGTTTAAACAAAACAACACTTATAAAACAATATTAGATGCATAATTTAATAAAATTTATGTTGTTTGTCTATGTTCATTTATTTGATCGTTTATGTCCGTTTAGCGTTCGTTTAGTGTCTTAATGAACGAACATAAACGAATATGAATAAGTCATTTTCTTAATAAACGAACATGAACAAGAAAATTTGTCCGTTTAACTGATCGTGTTCGTTTATTTGTGCGGTTAAAATTAAATGAACGAACATGAACAAGGCTCCGTTCGTGTTCATCCGGTTCGTTTGTAGGATAGTTTTATTAAAAGAAAACGGCAAATTAAAAGAATGTATTTTAAGATTTGACATGTGCTTCATGGGATAATAAATTACTCTTCTAGTAAAGTACGAATGTTATTATTGAGTATGACAATTGATGGCTTCTAGTCTCGTCTTTTTATATCTCCACAAGTGTCCATGCAAGGAATTTAGCATTTTATGGTTTGAAATAGTCTCATGCAGAGATTGTACTAATTCTTTGATACTGTAATCGAAAAAACATTTAACCTCTTACAGTAAATAATTAAGAAAAATATTTTTGAAGGCGTATGTACATTTGGGTTGAAGGTCCGTCCCAATTTAAACAAAGTTTTGCACTTGCGAGTTGCGAATTACTGTTGAGATCGAAATCTCTAAAACATTGGAGGCTTATATAGTCTACCCTGGATAAGCAATGTCTTTAAGTTTCATACAAAAACTTTAGATTTCTCGAATGCTAATGATGGAACTATACTCTAAAAAAAAACAGAATATTGCTCGCAGACATCTAGATAAGACCCATTATAGCACACGTCACACGTCGCCAACCTTAAGAACCTGCTGCTTTCATATATAAGCTAGACATGCATCATGGTTCTGTCCTGTGTATTTGTCGCATATTCGATCAACATGTAGAGTTATATGAAACCTTTTCTTGGCGCATGCATCGCCCCCTCAAATAAAATCTTACAGGCTGCAGGCCGGGCTTGATTCATGCATGTTTATCGCTGGTTGTATTTATCTCTACAACACTGCTTTCTCTATATATCATTATGATTTTTGAACCGAACATTTTTTTAAGAGTGAAAAAACATATCAACCATCACACATTCACACGTACGGAGTATCAACAATCCTCTTAAAGATGTGCACAAATCATCTGCTTTTGTCATGGAGAAAATTATTGTGAATTTGTGATAGCAAAATCAATGAGAAAAGGCGCGCATTTTGTTTTTTCGTGATAAATGCTAGGGCCGTCTCGTGGTTTTCGGTGACCCTAGGCAATAACAACAAAGAGACCCTATTACACTTGTAAACTAAAAAAAAATTGCATATAAAATTGAATTATATAACTCATACATGTTTAGTATTATACGCATTTATATGCAAAACTTTAAAATGTGGCCCATTTTAAGTGACGTCACCTATTACACACCCCTCAATCCCATCCGAATGCAACCTCGAAAAGGCATTTGTTACTGTAAATTTTGTTTTCACATATTTAATAGTTACAAAATTTAAATATAGCAAACCCATAGAATATATGTTTGGAATAATATATAAATATGTACGACAGAAAGCATTTTTGGCTGCTAAATCTAGTGTTATTGGGCCTCACAAAAAAAAAACAAGAAACTTTATGTTGTTGACTGATTTTCAATGTTTTTAGATTCTAGAAAACTATTTTATTTCAAGATTAATATTGCAAGGAGTCTATTTTTGTCATTTGATTTATATGGAGCTGGCGGAACAAGATTGTTGACACTCATATTGATTATGCGATGGCGATTCGATAGGAAGATCTGTTTCCTTCAATTTAAGTTTTTAACGGCTCTCGTCCTTTAGGATTGGCATACGCTGCTCAGCTCGTAATTTAAACTGGAACAAGTAGATTTTCAACCGAAGAAGTTTGCTGGTCTAATTCCTGTGATGGGTCTTGTAGTCTATCTTCTTTGTCTTTTGTAGTTTTTTTTGCAATTTTGTTTCTTATTTTTCTGTTCAGCTGTTCTGTTCATACCTTAGGAGATGTGTTCACAGAACACAACAATCTCCTTTCAAGAGGCTTAGCTAAACACCTCCTAAAGCAATTGTATGTCATAGCATCATATAGATTTCATATAGACGGATGTTACTGAACTTTGCGGTTTTTTTCGCCTAGGCTCTATTATATTGTTCATATAAATCATTGAACTTACAAACACAATATTTGAGTCACTGGACTTATTAAAATCATGTTTTCATGCACAAAACATGAGATTTATGTTACTTAATTTATCAAAAAAATGAGTGTCAGGTTATTCGTAAGTCATAGTAACCTTGAATATTTTTCATAGTCATTTAAATGTTAACTTTTATAAGTTCAATAACCTAAGTGAGAAAAAACTGTTAATTAATTTGTTAGGATTAGGGATAGATATACATGGGGCAAAAGGTTGGAGGACCAGCAGCAGAAGCACAAAGATCAGTAGCAGGTTTAGAACATGAGCAAATAAAACAAGATCAGTGGCTAAAGCTGGTGTTTTATTAGAGCAAATATATGAAGTACAAAGTCTGATCCTCACATACAAAGTTCTGTATCTCTAATGCTAAATAGAAAACAAATCGACATACTAGACTTAAGTCTTAAGATACTAACAAAATGACCAAAATACCCTTAGGAGGTTGAAGTCAAAATTATCTAACAATCTCCACCTTGAGTTCAACTCCTAAGTAGCACCATATCTCCAATTTTGAGCAAATCCAAAACAGTGACGAAACTTGCTCAAAGGAACCGATGGTTGTAATGTAACTATCCAACTTACAACCGAATTTCCAATGGTGAAAACATAAGGATCTTCTAGCATCAAGATCCGCAACATAATCCAAATCTGAGTAGCCGGAAACCAAATTCACGTTCACCACCGTAAATGAGGCCAACTTCATAGGTCATGAGTTAAACTCCTCCACCTGTTTCAAATCAGATTCAAAGTTCCAAAGACTAGAGATATTAGCCAATTTCAAATCAAACGATCGATTCCCAAAAACTATCCGGAACAAAATCGATCTAAAGCAAATGCCGATTACTTCAAAATGAACAATCAAATGTTAGCCGATAAATTCAAAACGGCCAACCAACCAAACAAATCGGCTCAAACGATCTTCACCAATGACAATCAAATTCAGGCAACAAACTTCAAAAAAGCCCGACAAACGAAGATCCAAATTTCCAAACCGACAAATTCCAAACGATCGAACAAATTCCAAATGACCCGATTATAACCAAGTCTTCAAACACCAAATCGATCTTCAAATTTCAAACACCAAATTCAAATTCTTATGACCCACTTATGTAATAAGAATTACGGTCAAACATTCAAACTTATTATCCAAGTATCAACCAAATTCAAGTTAATTAAATAACTTGACAAACGGGCTCCAATTCAAACACCCCAAATATGATACTTGACAATAATTCTAATGACCCACTTATATCAATAAGAATTACGGTCCAAATTCGAATAAAAGTACCCAAATAACCTAATCACGGGCTAGTCTTCAAACAAACAATCTTCACCAACTTCAGTACAAGAACCAGAATGTATATCTCATCTACATGAGACACGTCTGACTTCGACATAGAAGCTTGAACTTACACGAATAAGCCTTGCACTAGGCTCCAAACGACTAGCCAAAAGCAATAACAACACCAGAATCGTGCACAACCACAAGACCCAAGTGTTACTATCACCCATTCAAAGATGCAACCAAACACCAAATCTCAGCAACCACACCTAAATAAACCCATATTAGGATTATTAGCAGCAGGTGATACGAGCATCTTCAACATGTAAGGCTTAAACAAGCCACGAACATGAATCCAAACATGCCGACAAAGAGTATCTTCTCCGCAGCAGGAACCAGTAAGTAACCATATGCAGTTTAAACAAACCGCAACTTACAATCAGGCAGATAACACCTGCACTTACAAGCACGGCTAAACTGAACCCACCATTATAGCCACAAAGCACCTCCAAAACCAAAAACAATACTACTTGGTCCTGACGAATGACGAAACCAACACAAGATCTTCAAATTTCGAACTAAACCATCAATTCCCAATCAACTAATCGATCCATAAAAACAGAGATTATACAATCTCTACATAAACCGATCAATTCAACATACAAATTCTAACTATCCCTAAAACCCAATCAATAAACACCTTCGATCTTATCAAACGAGCACAAGCAAAATCAATTGAAACAATAGCAAAACAAACACACCTGATGTTTCCAAGATTGATCGACAACCACCACCAAACACGAAACAATAAATCATACCTGATGTCTCTTCAAATTGATCGAATCAACCAAATCAACCAAAACACCAAGCAGAAACAAGAAACCAAACGATATCAAGATGATGAATCTTGAAATCAACTATAAAAAAGTGTCGATCAAAAAACCCAAATCAAATTGTTGCTTGCTTCAATCGATCGAGTGGCTCTAATACCAATTTGTTAGGATTAGGGATAGATATACATGGGGCAAAAGGTTGGAGGACCAGCAGCAGAAGCACAAAGATCAGTAGCAGGTTTAGAACATGAGCAAATAAAACAAGATCAGTGGCTAAAGCTGGTGTTTTATTAGAGCAAATATATGAAGTACAAAGTCTGATCCTCACATACAAAGTTCTGTATCTCTAATGCTAAATAGAAAAAAAACCGACATACTAGACTTAAGTCTTAAGATACTAACAAAATGACCAAAATACCCTTAGGAGGTTGAAGTCAAAATTATCTAACATAATTTAGTTGCAAAGAACGTATTTATAAAAAATGCTTTAATGCATTGTAACTAATGCTATTATACCTATACTTATTTAAATTTACATTTATTTATGATGAGTGTACTGCAAGTTATTGATTTTATAGCAAAACCAACACAATTCCATAATAAGTAAGTGTGTTGGCTTAATAGTTTAAATTTTACATTTTAAAAAGGTCCCAAATACTTTATAATGTAGTAGAGATAATATAGCAATATGCTAAAATTACAAACACCGACAAGATTATCCTCACAATACCAACTATAAACTTACAACATCCACAAGTTGGCCCTCAACCTTGCAACCTATACAATGGGAACAAACACGAATATAATAGAGTGAAGAATCGACACACTAAGATAAAACCTCACCTAGCTAAACTCAATATCAAGAAGTAAAAACACCCAACAAAAATCATGAACGAGACGCGACACATAAGATAAAACCCACTTTGAACCTTAAATCCAGCAATTCCAAACACCCAATCAAACCAAATGGTGACAATGCGAAAAGTAAGGAAGTCTGATCAAAGAATATATATCCTAGAATGTGTGAACCCTGTCTACTCAAACAATCTGACCCATGTTGAAAGACCATTCAAGACCCTAAAACCTCGACCTTTGTTTCAACGACCATTGAGTAACAAACGGCTCAAGAATACCAACACACGACCTTGCCATCTCTACAAACCTTAACCATCACACTACCTTAACCATCTCCATGGCTTCACCATATCACGACCTAAACAATATCGCGACCACAACCATCCCAAGACCTCAATATCTCTTCAATTCGAACCGTACAACTACAATCATAGACCACAACCCCTCGCACACCCTCACAATTTGAACCATCTCACGACCACATCATCTTTACGACCACAACTATCTCATGACCAAAACCATATCATGACCATAAGCATCTTACTGACCATAACCATTTCACGACCTCAAGATCTAAACCATCTCAGAATCGCTCCATCTAATGATCTCACCACCACATGACCTCACTATCTTGAACCTTTAGTTGGAAAAAAGGAGTGGGAAAACAAGCAAACACACCACCATGACCCATTTATGAGATAAATGTTTTGCAAGCCTAAAAAGTGAAACCATCACGATATTAAGCTATGATAACTTGTCAGAGAAACGGTATAACCCAAACATTTATGAAAGTACGAAGAAACATGACTTATGAGAAAATAAGTAAGAGAAAGAAAGTATCTTCAAACTAGAACATTGAGAGGGGCCTTTTGGCCGACGGCTGAAGGAGATGCGGCTGATGTCTTTACGACTATAGTTTTGGTATCTTTTTATTATCAAAGACATATGATGTCCTTACAAGAGGTCTAGCGTAAGTCTCACTGGTACATATGTAAGAGAAGTTATGGGTAAGGACAAAGACGATTACGGGGACACTTCAGTCGGACCGGATACATATGAGTCACAAAACTTGTGTTTCGCAAGTAACCTTAACAAAGAAAACCTTCCCGATATTAAGTTTAGGGACTGTTAACATACAAATACATCAATAACATGGACCAAATTGTAACTTTGTTTTAGCTTTGAACACCAAGCCCATTCTGCTCAGTGCTGACAGTCACACATACACAAAGAGAATAACTTAAAGGTGACTAAAAAGCAGCAAAGGTGCTTAAATTCGCTATCCTTTTAGGGGTTTTTTCAAGGGTATTGGCTATTACCAATATAAGCACCTTATAGAGGAGATTCAGCCCATTATTTCAACACCAAAATCTTGAACCTTTGTAGCAAAACTAGCATCCAAAAGCTGCCTACATCTGTAGTCAGTAAGATTTACAATTCAATTGTTATATCATTTCTGGGTTATGATCAAAATTGAATCTTTATTATAAATTATGTGTCTTTTTATGTTTCTTGATATGATATTGATTAAAACTTTACACTTTTTTTACTTGCAGGGAAATAAGAAAATAAATGCTTGGAATTTCATTTTGTCAATTAGTTGCACCTAGTACTAGTTTAGTTACAGCTTCTTCAAGGTTAGATTTTTTTATTTTTTTTATTATTTATTATTTTTATAATTATTATTTAATTTTATTTTATTTATTATTATTATTATTATTTTATCAATCTTGTGTTGTAAAAATATGTTGTTTTGTGAGAGTGAGAATGGTGTTTCTTTCGTATATCTAGGTTTTGTACTAGAAGTAGGTTGGTTGTTAAAATGGCAGCAAGTGTGACTGTGAAAAATGGAAAATCTGTTGAGTCGGTTATTGTGAAGCCGCCTGTGCATCCTACTTATGATTTAAAGGGTGTTATTAAGTTAGCCTTATCTGAAGATGCTGGAGATAAAGGTTTGGTTTTTATTGATTTTTTTGTACTCGTGTTGTCACGTTTTAATTATTTGAAAGATATGTGCATTGAAGGTGTGGTTATGGTGAAAAAGGGGGAAAAGCATTGGTTCTTTTGGTTTTGGTTTAATGTCGCATTGACTTTGTTACTTGTGCTAAGTAGTGTTCATATTTGTTTGTGATTCGTTTGTTGAGCCCTTTATAATGATGGAGATAACGGGTCTAGTTTCTTTTGAAATTGTCAAAAGGGGGATTAATTTATCCGGCCGAAAACCAAAAAAATGTCAAATTTGACTTTCTCACATGTGTAATGAGTGCTGATGGTTTGTAAGTCAGTTATATAGACTTTTTACACTAAGTTAGACTTTTTGTTTTAACTGGAAACTTGACAAGGTGAACTATTTGTATCATCCAACTAGTGTTGCTTATTCAATTTAGTAAAAAAGGAATGTCAAACTTATGGACCTTTTGATTGTGGATT
The DNA here is from genome assembly GCA_021014915.2 of Artemisia tridentata subsp. tridentata. NCBI lineage: Eukaryota > Viridiplantae > Streptophyta > Magnoliopsida > Asterales > Asteraceae > Artemisia > Artemisia tridentata. The sequence goes on along the minus strand of CP139501.1, from coordinate 215,021,304 downwards.
TATAACAGTAATGAAGTCCAGAAAGATATAATAGAATTAGGAGACATATAATCAATTTACAATTTAGTGATTTACCAATAATTTGCTATGGTTAATGTAGGGGATGTCACTTGTTTGGCCACCATACCAACTGAGATTGAAGTCGAGGCTTTTTTTCTGGCCAAGGATGATGGAATTGTTGCAGGGATTGCACTTGCTGAAATGATATTTAATGAAGTTGATCCTACATTGAAGGTATTGAGAGACAAAATACATTACGAAAATGCAGCGTCTTGCTAATTTGCTGAATGTTAGTAAATTTTGTCTGTTTAAAATTGTATCAGGTGGAATGGTTTAAGAATGATGGAGATAATGTTAGTAAAGGAATGAAGTTTGGCAAAGTGCATGGTAAGCAAGTTTTTGAATATAAATATAGGTTGTCTAAAAAATGTTTTGTCAAACATGTTGGTGTTTCATCTCTGTAGGGCGGGCACACAGCATTGTTGTAGCAGAAAGGGTCGTGCTCAATTTTATGCAGCGGATGAGTGGCATAGCCACACTGACAAAGGTATGGCATTTTTGTTTAAATATCTAATTGTGGATTGGTATTTGCATTTCAAAACTTGTATGAAGTTGCATGTACTTTATCTCTACTCACATTTGCTTAATGTCATTACCCAAATACATATTGCCCATGCACCAGAATCGATAACGCTCCACCCAGGGACGGAACCAGATGACAGTCACCAGGTGCATTTAGAGAAAATCAAACAAGATTACATACACAATTTTTTAGGACTGGGTGCATTAAACGATGTTCTTTTAACAAAATTAACACTACGACACAAAAATCCATGGGTGTCCCCGGACCCACCCTGGTTCCGTCATGGGCTCCACCACACATTGCACTATAAATGCAAACATGAATCAAAGAAGTATAAAGTAGGAAAGATTTTTCATACGCTTACATAATTTAATATCATGTGGAATTAAGTTCATGTTAGTCAGTTTTTAATTTAATTCAGAAGACTCAATTGTTTCAAATACTCTGTACCTATCAACATTAGACATTTGACATATCAATTATGTCATTGAATTCAGAAGACTCTTTCAAATACTCTTTACTTATCAACATTAGACATTTGACATATCAATTATGTCGTTGAATAGAAATAATCAAAGTTCTTTTAATTACTATATCTGTTTGTGAACTACTTATAATAAAATTTTGATCAACTGTTTACGCAGTTTTGTTAGCCAAAAGGATAATATTGATATACAACACACAAGTGTCCATAGGAGCTACAGTAAAGCCCGAAAATATACAAAAGTGCAAGCAAAAGATGAAGACCACAAGCTTAAACAAACACCATTAAAAAGTATCGATATAGAAATACATGTATAGATTATTATAACAAGACTCACAACTGCCATCAACAAAGGAAATACATTATCATTATATTGATCTTCATATCAGATCATTCTAGTTGAGTAGTTGGTAATCATAACCATATAGAATTGATTATCATTTTAGCCTTAGTAGTAATTTACAACTATCAACTGTAATCTGGACTGTGTGTCACAAGTCCATTCCAAAGTTTATACTGCGGTCTTTCAGTGTATATGATATATCCTCCACTCATGCCTACACACCATGGATTGAAAAATTTGACTCATGTTTGACCAAACACACAAACCAAATATTTAGGCTACATCAGTTAGTAAATATTTGTGATGACCAATCTAGTTTAAATTTTGAATGATGGTAGATAGTAAGTTAGAAGAAGTCATATTACTTGAAAATTTCATTTACATGGGTAAATTTATAACAGGCGATGGCAGATGCTGCTCATCCTGCATGCATTTTGGAAACAAGAAAGACGGCTCCAGTATTACGTTTGGTGGATAAGTGGGCGGTGTAGTTCCCTTGTCTCCCTTGCAATCTTATCTTCACACATACTCGAAATTACCTTTTCCTAACACATGTGCTTATCTTTTATCAAACAGGTACTGATAGGTGGAGGCCAGAATCACAGGATGGGTTTATTCGATATGGTGATGATAAAAGACAATCATATTTCCGTAGCTGGAGGTGTTTCAAATGCCCTTAAATCCGTAGACCTTTATTTGAAGAATAATAATCTTCAAATGGGTGTTGAGGTAACTTCTTAAAAAAATCTATTTTGAAGCAAATTCACAAGTTCGTTGTACAATTTGTTTACTTTCTTATGAACAGGTGGAGACTAGGACTTTTGAAGAAATACATGAGGTAATAGATTATGCTTCACAAAATGAAACTATGTTAAGCCGGATAATGTTGGATAATATGGTTGTCCCTCAACCTGATGGGGATATTGATGTATCCATGCTTAAAGAAGCTGTGCAGCTGGTTAATGGGAAATTCGAGACTGAGGTAAAAGTCTAGAATCTCAATTTTTATTTTTATTTTTTACGAGTATTAACTACTTAAAGATCACAAATCCTTAAGACAATGACTTGGTGTATGTTAACAGGCATCTGGAAATGTTACCCTGGAAACAGTACACAAGATTGGGCAAACGGGAGTGACATACATATCGAGGTACTACCATCTATTTATTTACTTTAGATCAAGTGTATATTGCAAATGAAAAAGTCTATGATTCAAGTGTTTTATTTGCTTATGTTTGTAGTGGAGCACTGACACACTCGGTGAAAGCACTTGACATATCCCTGAAAATCGATACAGAGCTGGCATTGGAAGTTGGAAGGCGCACAAAACGAGCGTAGTTACTTATATATATAATTTTTGGTTTGTTTTCCGTCTGCAAGCATTTTGTTCCATAATCACATGTTATAATATCTATATACTTGGTGATAGAACGATTCAAAGAATAAGGTCATAGAGCGTGCTCAGAATAACTCGAACTCTTGTTATTTCCACCCAAGCCTAAATGTTTATGAATCATACCTATCGAAGGTATTGCTCTGATTCTCATCTGATATACATGCTTGTTTACATTTACTCCCTTTACTGTGATCTCTGATTCTCATCTGATATACATGCTTGTTTACATTTACTCCCTTTACTGTGATGCTATGTCTCGCACGGATAATGAGCTATAGGCTAAGTTTTATGGTTAAATGTAGATGCCTGAATTCCATTGCGGACTTTTCGTATTGACTATATATGTATGGTTATCATCATTGTTAACATCAAAGTTTGTTTCTCGTACTTTGTAGAAAAATAACATCATATATTTTAATGTTAAGAAAAGAACTTGATAGTGAGTTTGATAATACATTTTTTGGTCGACCGATCACTTTATATTCTTCCTATTGTATTTGGTATTGCAACAGGTCGAAACTCGAACGTCAGCTGCCATCTGATTATGAGAATGTTAACTTTTAGGAATTTTATGTACCCTTATTATAGGCTTATTAAAGGGTTGTACTAACCGAACCCTCCCTATATTGTCACATCATGGGGGGTTTGGTCAAATCATACAACGTGCGATACACACCGTACAAACCAACGATGCGTGCAATGATTGGAAACCCTCCCTATGGGAGGGTCCAAATAACTTGCCCCTTATTAAATAGTTTAACATTTGTGTAAATGATTAGATGTCCTAAATCCTAATAATGAGTTAATGATTAGTTAGTACAATGATTGTTGATGAATACTGTAGTTGATTGGCATAATCAGATAATGATTCTAACCAGGGTGTGAATGCCTGAACAATTATCCCAATCTGAATATGCTCTACTCTAATAATTTTCAGTTATATAAAACATGTATTTTAATTGCCTCTACACTTGCAAATAAGGTTTAAGAAGAAAAAGATTCACCTGCCAATCTTTAAAATATATTGAGGACATTGATTTTGCAATAAGAGAATATATGTTAGGCAACCATTATATAAAACTCCAATCATTTGTATAAACTGTGGTATTAATTTATCTTCAAACAAACACAAATGTTACATGTGAAACAAACAATTACATGATGAAATCAAATGAAACTTTGCAAACTTGTAACCAAAGAAGAAAACACAAAGAAAGCACAAGAAGTTGCTTGATCTCTTTGGGTATTCTTCATGTCAATAAATTTAAAAACGTAAAAAAATCGTGTAAATATTAGAATGAAATGAATCAAGTACCAGAAAGAAGTTAGTCAACCTGTTCAGGAGGTTGTTGTTGAGAGTCTTGAAACCTTTGAAGATACCCCAACAGTGAATTAGCCTTTCGTTGAGCTCGTTCTGTACCATTCTCAGCAATCTCTGTCAGCGGTATCACTGCCCCGAGTCTACTTATAAAGCCAAGATTGTCATTGTCTCTCTTACACAACGAAAGCAAAATTGAAGTTGCATTTTCTTTATTTCTTGAATTCCCAGATATTAGATGATCGACCAAATTAGGTATGACACAAGCTCTCACCATAGCAGCTTTAGCTTCTTGATGACTAGCAAGAAGAGATAGTATAGTCAAAGCTTCGTCAACCATCAAACCATTCGACTCTGTCAACATATTGATCAATACGAATATGATTCCAGCTCTAACCGCCTTCCCCTTATTTCCTTGATAAATACACAAGTTAAATAAAGCCGTAGCAGCATCATTCTTTCCTCTTTTGCTTCCATTTCTTAGCAGATCGACCAAAAGCGGAATTGCTCCCGATGCACCAATTATGATTTTATTTTCATCATCAAGTGATAAGCTAAAAAGGGTAGTAGCTGCATTTTCGCGTGTTTCCATTGTTCCTGTTTTAAGGACTTGCACAAGTGAAGGTACCGCATTTGCAAGCATTATGAGTTCCCTATTGTTGTCGTATATTGAAAGGTTAAGAATTGAAGTTACTACATGTTCTAATGTAATAGTATCTTCAGATGTTAATAAATCAACAAGAATTGGAATTGCTCCTGCTTCAGCAATTAGTATTCGATTGTCTGTACTTCTTTTTGATAAAGATCGAATTTTAGAGGCAGCTGTTCTTTGTTCCTCAATTGAGTGGCTTGAAAGGTTATGGACGATTGCTTCAATGAGATCAATGTCTTGACTTACATCAAGACACGTTCCATCACTCTTCTTTAGTCTTCGGTTTGCTAGTAGAGTTGGGTGGTCAACATTGTGATCTGTACACCATTGAGTGATTAAACTTCTTAAGACATAATTAGGAGTAAGAGTCATGTTTTGAAGTTTCTGTCGAGTTTTTGGGCACGTTGTATTTCCACAATTTATCCATCTTTGTATATATAATCTCTCGTAAGTCTGCAAAATAATATAAATAATTAGATTCATACATGCTCTATATCTAATTATCTAAGTTGGACAGTCAGTTTCATACCAGGTGCAAAAAAGGGTTATATTAGAATAAAAATACTATCACATAATCATTTTAAAAACACTTATCCAAACACTCCTATAATATCAGATTCAGCATACCTGTCCCGTGGACACAATTACAGGATCTTTCATGAGCTCAAGCGAAATCGGGCAAAGGAAATCATCTGGAATCACGGGAGAACCAGCCTTCTTGTTCTCCTCAATGTTGTTTGCTGTATCATCTCCGCACCCTGCACCACTAGGTTTTGATAGGCCTGATACATCAGATGAAGTAGTTGCAGGCTCGATCCTCGATCTTTCCACCTGATCAATCATATCATCTGAATCATTTGACAGTGTTTCATTTTCAATTACTTCCACTTTTGATTCAACGTCCGGATGATCATTCATAATTGCCTGAGTAGAACCAGACTCTTTCGCTAATGAATCAGATACGCCACAAGAAAGACTCATCAAATCTTGTGGTCCACAGTATCGTTTGGTGGCTCTTTTCAGCTGGCCCCTCACTAAATCAACCTACAAAAAATCAGATGCATTAAGAACGTAATTCCCAAGTACAGAGCATAACGATACAATCAAAGTGTTAAAAGTCTTACCTGTTCTTTCACTTCCTCTGATATGTCAAACTGATCATATTGCAAGTTAGCTAACGCTTTTTCCAATTTCTGCGTAACACTATGGAATTGTAACACGATTTTCTGGGTTGCTCCGTCCTTTAAACATGGCACAAGTATGATGGTTAGATAAAGTATTCACTCATAAGTATGGATATACTAAAACATTTATCTACCTAGAGATGATCACATAATCACATGAATCAATTAGACTATTAGATCATTTTTCATCACCTTTAACTGCATTTTACAGCTTTCCTTTTGCGCTAAAATATCGATACACATCTAATCTAATAATTTACTAAAAGATTCTGATTAAATAATCTGAAAGTTAACATATAAGCTTAATGAGCTACTCCTTTTTCGCCAATTGGTTTTAGAATAGATACACAGTTGAGCTTATAGCCTTATATGTTAAACTTGGGTTAGATTCTAGGCCGTAAAAATCATAACAAATCACATACTAAATTTCTAAACATTAATCTAGAATGTTAATATGTTATACAACAAAATTGAGATAAGAACTTACAGAGGACATATTATGATCAAAGCTCCCTGCAGATAGAATAAGTCCCTTAACACTTTTTATCGCTTCCATTAGCTCAGACAACGAGCCAGAAGACAACTCAAAATCCTTAATCTCTTCCAACAAATAATACAACAATGCAACTCTTCTAGACAAGTCAATACAATCCTTCTTGAACACTCCTGTAAATCCAATGCAAGAGCTTTTGGACACATCACATAAAAGAGACTGAATTTCAGTGATCATGGCATTAGAGTTTTCGTCTCGGGCCATTAGTGGGGATTGCATTTTTTTTTTTTTTTTGGGCTATGGGTTTGTCGAGTTTAATGATATTATTTAAGGATTCGAAGTTTTGAGGTTGGAGTTAATGATGAAATGAAAGAATGCGTGTATTTGGTGAAAGAGAGAAGACAGTTGTATAAGGAATCATATTATAGTTGTATTATGATAGCATTCAAAAGTTTGTTAGATATTAGTTGTAAGTTGTAAGTATCCGATAAAGGCCAAAAGTTATCTAACATTTATCGTATATCCAATTAACAAATTCTAATCATTTATTTTTTTATCAAAACAAAAAATATAAAATTTCATCTTTTTCTTAAAAATTAAATATCTCGCAAACCGTTAATCGTTACTCGAAAAAAATCATACCATCGCAACGAGAATTAAATTATCTTTCTATAGATATGCATTATTATATACTTTCGATGAACTTTTTTTTTCAAAATTTTCGCCCAGAAAAATCACAGGCGATTTGTAAAAATCACATGTGATTTGATTTTTACGAATCACATGTGATTTTTACAAATCATATGTGATTTTTCTGGGTGAAAATTAAAAAATAAATAAATATGGTCGAAAGTATAGAAAAATGCATATCTATAAATAGATAATTTAATTCTCGTCGAGACGGTGTATTTTTTGTAGCTTGAAGATTTATCGTTTGCAAGATATATTATTTTTTTTTTAAATGGTGAAAAATGATTTTTTTATTAAGATGTTGTATCAACTTTCTATTTTTAATCATTGTCTCCGTAAGTAGTGTTTTTAAACCTTTTTTAGTATTTATTTATTTTTATTTTTATTTTTATTTTATTTATGTATTTTTTTGTGTTTGGATATGGCTTTTTTATTTTATTTTTTTCCCTGCACCTTATTTTATGTTTTGTTTCATACAACTTTCAGATATGTTTCCTCATTCCGCTTTAATTTAATTGTCCAAAAATAAAAATTATTCGATTTATTATGATGTAAATAATGCAAAGTTTACTTATCAAAATTTGTATTTGACCTTTTTTTTACTAATGAGAGTTGTCTTGAATACTTGCCTTATAACAAAAGTAATTAAGGTTATAATTAAAATATCCTAATGTTGTATTGTTACTTATTTTATATTTTATATATATAAAGGTTGGATACCCTACAATTGTATTAACTATTTGTCCCATGGTACTTAAAGTTACGGGTGTCAATTCTTGGCACGACAAAAAACACGATCCGAGATCAATACAAAATAAACAGGTTTAGGTAAAAAACAGGTCGACCCACCTAAATCGTTTAACAAACGGATCAAGTTCGGGTTTGATAGATGTTAAATAGAACAATCCGTTTAACTATTGTTGATACAAAAGTTGGGCGTTCCTTGATTCCGTACCAATCAGATCTTAATGCTTGAGACCTGCGCACTAAGAAAACAAAAAGACACCGTTAGGCTTATCGTGGGATTGTCTCCCACGATTATCCTCCGGCGTGAGAGTAAGTAATCGGTTTTTAGGGTTTAGTTGAAGAGTTAGGGTTGTAAGTCGTACCTTTAATGAGAGTCGAGAGACTCTTTATATACACACGAAACCCTAGTTGGTTTCGTGTTCCTCACTCCTCAGCGTATCCCGCATGGGGCGGTTATTTGATACATATCCCATAAATAAGGGATATCCTATATCAAAGCCATAAATAACTTTGGGTTTGGGCCAACGTAAGCCCAAAGCGTTATCGTAATAGCCCATTCGTGATGGGCTTGAGCCCATTCGTGATGGACTGGAGTCCATTCGTGATGGACTTGAGTATGGGTCGGGTTCGTGACCCGAATGCGGACTATACGTCATCATGTCCCCCCAGTCTAGTGTGCGCAATGCGACATTGCGGACGCTAGACTAACAATTGTAGCTAAAAATATTCCTCGATGCGTAGCGGGGAAGTTTCAAGTATTTCCCGCCAAAAGTAGCAAACTAACCTAGTCCAAGTACATCCGTATCTCCTTTGAAAATCGTGAGGGTGGGTGAAAAAGTGCTTTACCTTTTGGGTTCCCAGCCACACGATTGGAACAAGTGGGGTACACATGTCATTCATCCACGAATATGTGTAACCCTATATAAAGTTGAGCCGTCATTTCACTGTGGCTATCACAGTAAAAATCAACCTTTTCCACCATTGTTGAACCTTCAAACAGCGATCAAAAAATCAACAAAAACTAAGGTAATAGCGCGTGCGCTTTATAAGAGTTATTGAAGGTTAATCATGGTTCTTCAATTGTCCGATATTAATTTCGATATATCTGAGGATGAACTTCGTCAGTTCACCTCAGATTATTACATCCCTCTCGCATTGCATCCGGTAGTGCCGGCCGCAAATGCGTCAATAGCGAATTTCCCGCAAGGGAAGGTGGGGGTTTATACGCGCTTCTTCGAATTTGCGAACCAGCGTGTGCCCATTTCCCTATTTTTGTGCGATATTTTAAACCATTATCGCTTACATATTTCACAACTGCACTGTATAGGTGCGGCGAAAATAACCAATTTTGAGGTAAATTGTCGCCTGTTGGCGATTGAACCCACAATTCATCTATTCCGCGCGTTTTACCACACGTCGTGGTCAAACGGGTGGGTATCTTTCTCTAAGCGCGCAGGGTCACTGCAGTGCTATACGGAGAAATTAGACGCACTGAGGGTATGGAGGGAAAAGTTTTTCTGGATTGATAGTGCATTCTTTCCATGGATTTTTGAGTTCTATACTCAAGAATCGTTACCGAGAGATGAGCGCCCAGACCCCGGATTGTATAACGTAGCGGATGCGGATACGATAAATACCAATCGCATACCGATTAAAGCGTATCCAGAAGAGTTTTTGGTGCACATGGGCATCAGTCGCAACTACTTCGGTAGTCCGGAAGAAGTGCCAACATTTTTGGATGAAGATAGCCGGGGTGGGTGCTTGTCTCTTCCTTCCCCTTCGCTTAGTAGTTGTAAGCATTCTTCCCTTTGTAGCTTATCTAACACATTTTGTTTTTGTTTGTTGTTTTGTTGCGCAGAGATGGATCTATTTGGTGTTGTTCGCTTGGCGAAGCCTACTCAGGTGACCGTAGGGGTGCGCCCTTTGAGAGATGACGAGGAGCCAATTCTACAGGCTACCGCGGGGCGCACGATGGTGATCGCGCAGGAGGAGACAGAGGAGACAGGGGAGGTCCCCACAGGTGTCACTATGGCTACTCCTCTGCGTAGCTTTCCCGCTCCTGGGTCGCAGATCCCTGTGGAGTTATTGCATATAGACTCGTCGGGGAGTGCTATGGATGAGTCTGAGGACGAGGGCCAAGGGTTAAAGCGCAAGAGATCATCTGGTGACGATGGCGCAGGGACATCAAGTAAGCGCCCTGCTATTTTTGTCGGGCAATCATCTGAGGAGGGTGCGTCATCGCATAAAACTCCTCCCCTCAAGTAAGTGCTCGTATCTTTAGATCTTCAGTCCTTCAATCCGCGTTTAATACTATAGAGTAACTTTGTTATTTGTGCGCAGTGCTGAAACTGCTATTGCGGATGATGCGTATGTTGGGAATTCGCCACCCAAGACTGGTTCTGCATATGTTGGTGAGTTTGTGCCTGAGAGTCCAGTGGATGAGGAAAAATCTTCTGGAGATGCGCCAAGAAATCGCCTTATAGAGGAGTTGGCGTTGGCTGCTGCGCACCAGGCTTCATTGGTTGCGCGGCTACAGGCTGAATATAGTGGTGAGGGTAGCCTGGTTGCGCAGAAGGACAAGGAGATTGACATTCTGAAGGCGCAGTTGGCTGATGCACAGGCTGAATTGAGGGCATCTGCTATGTACGACCAGAAAATTGCTGATGAGAAGATGTCGCTCATGGCCGAACTGAATCAAGAGCGCACTAGAGCAAAAGAATACAAGGCCTCCTGCCTTTGGGCCTTGAAATATATGGAGCTAAACAAGGGGAGACTCTTCTCTAACTTGGATGAATTCCGTAAGACTGTGGAGAGTTTGCTAGAGAATCAGGGAGCAAGCTGCGCAAGCTCAGCATCGAATATGATGAAGAGTTGTATCCTCATTTGGTGTCAACTATTGCTGAGCGCAGGTGGCTTATCAGCCATGGCTTGCGTCTTGCTGCCTTGACCACGCTGGAGTCTCAAGAGGTCAAGGACTCCTTTGGGGATGTGGTTCAATGTGCCCTAGCGCGTGGTAAGGCAGAAGCAGTAGAGGAGCTATGTGCGACCAAGGTTTTGGCTATGTCTCCCTCCGAAGTACCTGGTTATAATGAGAACGCTTATGGTGAACTTGTTGCTGCTATGGAGAAGTTGAAACTTTTTGAGCTTCCTCATATTGCACAGCTGGAGCGTGACCAGGATTACCCTATAGGCGTGATCATGCAGGGTTTAACTTTGGCTAGGCACTCATCCGAAGACGCTGAGGCACAGCTTGACTACTTTCTGAAGCCGGATGTGTCGCAGCTACATGTGCCTATTTTCGCTCGTCCCCGTGACATCCTCAACCCTTTTGCCCTTGAGAAGGAAATTCCATTGAGGGAGTCTTTAGAAGCCCATGAGATGAGACTTGCTAGGAAGAAGGGCGTGAAGGGGAAAGCCATTCTTTGTGGTCTTGGTGTGGCTCACATTCCCAGACCTGATGGAGTGCCCGTTAGCGTGGCAACAGTAGCACCCAAGGATGTTGACCTGTTGCAGAGGCTTAAAGATGCTGGTAGTGTGGCGCGCCAAGCGTGTAGCTCAGGGCTCAGGCGTACCTGTAGCGTGTCTTGGTAATATTGTGTAATAGATTAACATTTTGTTGCAGATGTGCATGTTAAGTCTATGTCTGGTATGAACTTGTTATCCATAATAAAGTGTTGATTTGAAAAATACGATTGTACGCATATTGTATCAAATTTGATTGTGGTTATAAGTTTTGTACTTAGTTATTTTGTCTTTGCGTAAAAGATGTCTAAGAATCAAACTGTTTGTATAAACACATTTAAGAGAAAAAAAATTACAAGGATTTATAATCACTTATATCATAATCGTGTATGAAATTCATGACTTAATCGTGTATAACATAATTGTGTATGAAATGCACAAGTTGTTATGTATCCATCGTGGGGTGCACAAGTGTATGGATTGCAGCGTGCTGCGAGTACCATCTTAAGGGGTTAATTGTCTTAACTCCTATTTTGTTAAACGCGCACAGTGTGCATTGATGTGTATCCGTCGTGGGGTACACATTGAACTTACTCCAACGTCTTGAGAGTAAGGTGTTTAACAAGGATGCTTGATCCGATGTTGATGGGTTTGCAACCCTCTTACTCAACGAGCCATTTATTAGGTTTACTCATCCTTTTACCATCGTGGGTTTTTAATTGGTGCATGCACGCCATGTAGGCAAAAGATAATGTAACAAACAGTATTGAGACATAAATGATATGTAAGCAATAAAGTAAAGTGTGTCACGGAGTTAGCTAGAAACCGCAACATTTTATTAATACTTGCAAGTTTTTGTAAAAAGATAAAACATTTTTCTAAATGAAACAAAATGTAAATACACGGATATTTATTAAGCACTTACTAAAGTGCGGAGGTGTCCGTGTGTGAGGTCGTAACCTTTCCTAAAGATAACATCTCTTGAGATTGCAAACATTCCATGTGCGCTGTAGCTCGCGGCCATCCATGTCACGCAGCTTGTATGCGCCTTTACCTAGTGCTTCAATGACCTCATAGGGTCCTTCCCACTTTGGTCCAAGTTTACCTGTATCTTCTGCGTGGCTTGCATCGTTGGCGCGATAGACAAAGTCGCCTGGTCTGAATGAGGTGCTTCGAACTTTAGCGTCGTAATATCCCTTCATTTTTGACTTGGCTTTTGCCTCACGTATAGCTGCGCGCTCGCGCCTTTCTTCCAATAGGTCCAAGTCTATTCGTCGTTCGTCGTCATTGGTCGCGACAATAACTTCCGCGGTGCGGATAGTTGGCATCCCAATTTCAGCTGGTATGACAGCTTCTGTCCCGTAGACAAGGGAAAAAGGAGTGTCTCCATTGCTAACTTTGATTGTCGTGCGGTGCGCCCATAAGACATGCGACAATTCGTCCACCCATCTTCCTTTGTGTTTGTCCAGGCGTGCTTTAATTCCTTCGCCTAGACTACGATTTGCGCGCTCAACTAAACCATTGGTTTGTGGGTGTTTAACTGATGCGAAGTGTTGTGTGATATTTAGCTCTGCGCACCAGTCCTTGAACGGGTTATCACGGAATTGTTTTCCATTGTCCGAAACAATTTTCCCAGGCAATCCAAAGCGGCATACAATATTTTCCAAAATGAATCGTTTTACTTGATTACCTGTGATTGTCGCCACTGCTTTTGCCTCAATCCACTTAGTGAAGTAGTCAATTGCAACAATAAGGAATTTCAGTCCTCCTGCTGCGACAGAAAAGGGACCCGCAATGTCGATACCCCATTTATAGAATGGCCACGGAGAAGTGATAGGTGTTAGTTCTTGTTGTGGTCTGCGCGGGATGGGTCTATGAACTTGGCAGTCGTTACATCTCTTTATCACATCGCGCGCATCACGGTGCATAGTGGGCCAGTAGTACCCTGAGCGCAATGCTCGTGCTACGACGGACCGTGGTCCTGAATGCATACTGCATGAACCAGCGTGGATCTCTCGGAGTACGTAATCTGCCTGAAGAGGTCCAACGCACCGAAGCCATGGTTGTAGGAATGAGCGCCGATATAGGATACCATCTCTAAGTTCGAACCTCTGCGCTGTGCACCGTATCCGTCGAGCGTCCTTCTGCTCATCGGGCAGTTTGCCCTTACTTATGAATTCGATGATAGGGGTCATCCATGTAGGATCCTGCTCTTCTATCACCGCAGATATCTCCATCTCCGAGATGGATTTGTTCTTTAGGATCTCCACCAACACTTGTTTTAACAGGTGCGCAAAGCTTGTAGATGCGATCTTGCTTAGCGCATCCGCTTTCTTATTTTCACCTCTAGGAACTTGTTTGATAGTAAACCTGTCAAAGCCTTGGATTAGTGATTTGGTTTTGTTGAGGTATTGAACCATGTTATCCTCTTTAGCCACATATTCGCCCAACACATGGTTGGCTACTAATCGGGAGTCCACATTTGCTTCTAGGTTACGTACACCCATTCGATTTGCAATGCGTAATCCGGCGATTAGGGCTTCATATTCTGCCTCGTTGTTCGTGGCTGTGAATTCGAAACGCAGTGCGTAAGTAAATTCCATTCCTTCTGGATTAGTGAGGATAAGGCCAGCGCCCGACCCATCCACGCATGAAGATCCATCCGTGAACAGGACCCATGGTTCGTGTAGTTCTACCTTGCTCAGTGGAGGTGCGTCATCGGTATCTGGTTTTTCGATGATGAAGTCTGCTAATATTTGCCCTTTAACCGCAGTGCGTGGTCTATAAGAGATGTTATATTCTCCTAGCAGCACACTCTATTTTTGTAATCGCCCTGATGCGTTAGGCTTAGAGATAACTTGCTTGATAGGTTGGTCTGTGATCACCGCTATTGGGTGCGCTTGAAAGTATCTACGCAGTCTTTTGGCGGCGAACACTAACGCCAGGACCAACTTTTCCATTGGGCTGTAGTTAATCTCTGTCTTCTTGAGTGCTTTGCCTACAAAATATACCGGTGTTTGTACATAATCTCTATCCGTCAGTAACACTGCGCTGACCGCTCCATGAGTTGCAGATAAGTAGAAGATTAATTCCTCCCCTGGTCGGGGTGCGACTAGCTTAGGAAGCGCTGCTATATGTTGCTTAAGCTGTGTGAAAGCTTCTTCCGCTTTCGTAGTCCAACGAAAGTCTCCCTTTTTTGTACACTTCTTGAGTGTTTTAAATAGAGGAAGTGACTTATCCACTGATTTTGACAGGAATCTGTTCAAACCGGCCAGCTTTCCATTCAGAGACTGAACTTCTTTCAATGTGCGCGGTGAAGGAAGTTGGATGACAGCCTCTGTTTTTTCTGGGCATGGCTTAATGCCATCTGGTTCTATCAAATATCCTAGGAACATGCCTTCTGTAGCGCCAAAAGTGCATTTCTTAGGATTCAACTTCATGTTGATATTTCGTAGTGTTCTAAATGTTTCTTCAATATCGCGCACCACTTCATCTTCAGTATGGCTTTTTATGACAAGGTCGTCCACATAGACCTCTAGGTTGCGGCCCACTTGCTTTTCAAATGCATTATCTACCAGTCGCTGGTAGGTGGCGCCCGCATTCTTCAGGCCAAAAGGCATCTTTGTATAACAAAAGACGCCTTGGCTTGTGTGGAAAGCTGTTTTTTCCTCGTCTTCCTTAGCCATTTGGATTTGGTGGTACCCTTTGTATGCATCTAAGAAACATTTAAAGGGATATCCGCACAGAGATTCCACCTTCCAGTCTATCTCTGGTAGTGGGTAGCAGTCCTATGGACATGCTTTGTTAAGGTCAGTGAAATCTACACACATCCGCCAACTACCATCGCTCTTTTTGACCATTACTGAATTGGAGAGCCAATCATGGTAATAGACTTCCCGCATGATGCCAGCGTCCGCAAGTTTGTGTACTTCTTCCAGGATGGCTTTTGCGCGCTCTGGAGCCTGGCCGCGCTTTTTCTGCCTTACTGGGGAATATCCTTGTCGGATTTTTAACTTGTGTTCTGCAATCGAGCGTGGCACACCAGTCATGTGCTTTGGTTCCCATGCGAAGATATCCAAATTCCTTTGCAAGAGTGCGCACACGGCCGCTCTTCCTTTGTCAGACAACGATCCCCCAATCGATACTTCTTGCTCCGGGTATTCAGGGTGAATTGCAACCTCTAGGTTTGATACTTTAGCTGGGCTCTGTTCTGGGGTATGCGTTGTTTCGCATGTAATCGTGTTACATTCTTTAGGTGGCGCGGCGCTATTGTAGATGGTGACAATGCCGCCTTCTACTGGGAATTTGAGCATCCCATGTGCTGTGGACGGTACTGCGCGTATTGCCGAAATTCCTGGTCTTCCAATAATGCCATTGTATGGTGAAGGAGATCTGATCACCATAAAACTCATCCAGGCTGTCGTAGAGTATTCCTTATTACCAACAGCGACTAGTAGTCGTAGTTGCCCCATGGGCCATATCTTTTCTCCTGTAAAGCCAGTAAGCGCAGTTGTGGCTGAGCTTAACTGTCTTTGTATCTCAGGGCGCAATCTCTTGAAACAATGCTCATACATTATATCCGCTGATGCCCCTCCATCAACATACATGCGGTGGATATCGTGACCCCCCGCACTTATCTCAATGGTGAGTGGTTCTGCCACTGCGTTGTCCGCAGCCAAGGTGGGGAAAGAGATTTCGCTTCCATGAGAAAATTTATGGCTCACCTTTTGCCTAGTCTTTCGCTGCCATGATTGTATCATGTAGATAGTATCAGCTTTTTCCTTAGGCGCTTCTTTCTTGCCTCCGGTTTTCTGTTTGTCTTTCCCATCCTTAATATTTTTAACGAGATGGTCCAATCTGCCCTCTTTTACTAGCTTCTCAATTAGTTGGCGCAATTGGACACACTCATTGGTGGTATGGCCCTTCTGTGTGTGATACTCGCAGTACCCGGTCCCTACGCGCTGCCCTTCTCGGGGTGCGCATTGGTGGGGGTCTCGGAAAGTTCGCGCCTTCCGTTGCAAATATCTCCCTTGGAGTCTTCGTTAGTGGGGTATACTTGTCGTTCCCCCGTCCGCCCCCTTGGCTACGATAGTTTTTGTTACGATTGCTACTCTGGTCATTGGATTGTCTCCTTGGCTCTTCTTGTGACCTGTGGTTTGAGTAGCCTTTCTTGCTATCCGCAGCGGCGGCTTCTCCTTGGATGAAGGACCTCGTGCGCTTCATCAATTCATCAAAGGTTTGGGGAACCTTATCATTTAATTTTTTGATAAGCTCTGGGTTATTGATCCCATTCATAAACCCTGAGATCTTTAGTATTTCAGGACATGCCTTGACATGTATGCATTCATCTTTAAAGCGCTCCATAAAAGCGCTTGTTGATTCCCCTTGGCGCTATTTTACCCTAGCGAGCTCGACAGGGTTTTTGGCGCACTTCTTCCTTTGAGTAAAGTTTAAACGAAACGCCTTTCGCAACTCTTCAAACCCACCGATGCTTCTGCGTGGAAGTTTACTGAACCAGTTGCGCGCATTCCCTACTAATGTAGAGTTAAACATGTGGCACCACACAGGTTGTGGCCAATTTTCGATAGTGGCTGCTGATTCGAAAATTTTTAGGTGATCATCAGGATCACCTGTCCCATCATATGTTTTGACATTAGCGGGCATGCGCCTTCTCTTATTTTCCAAAAAATCGCTGATGCGCCGAGTGAACGCATCAACTTTTTGGCGGCGCCAGGGACGAGACATGTCTTCGTCTTCCTGGTCGCGGTATCTTCCCCTTGATTTCCAATGTCCTGTTTCTTTGTCCTCGTTGTCCGAGGAGTCACTTGAGGATGAGCTTACTCTTTTGCGATGCTTGCGCCTACTATCATCGGAATCCGAGCTTGCTCCTCTGCGGTGCTTGCGCCGACTATCCTCGGAATCAGAGCTTGAAGGGCTTTCGCTTGGGGAGCACCGCCGCCCAAGTCTATCATGAACCCTGCGACTACCAAGCCTAGTGTGGACATTGGCGCGCCGTTCCCCATCTTCATGCTCCTCCAGATACTGAAAGTCGGCTGCTTCGTCATCCACAACCTTCATTCCAATCCTAGTAAACACTGGGTGTTTGCGGCTATCCTTCTCGCGTCTTTCCTTTCGGTAGCGCGGTGGGGATGCTTCATGCTCAGGGTCGAAGTTGAGCCTGGCGTGCAGGCTTTGACTTGACCTCTTTTTCGCTTCCTCTCGCATTAGCGCAGCCAAGGTTTCGTAGTTCTGGGACACGAAATCACTTGGCGCTAGTTCAGGCGCAACTCCTTCTAGCGCGAGAGTGTCTGTTTCCAAATCAGGACCCTTGTTTCGGGTGGGCGCATTTGGCGGTTCAGTGAAGTTTAACTCTGGCATGGTGAGAGGAGTGCGCATTAGATCCACTGTGCTAGTGGTTGTTGTAGTAGCATGGGTAGTCCTTGTGATCGGTTCTACTGGGGTAAAAGCCAAATCTGAGTATGATCCTAGGCTTTTGGGCGCACTGGTTGTTCCAGAGGGCGGCTTAGCGGCAGAATCAGTTTGCTGCTTCTTCCCCAGTAGGTCGTCATGTGTTTTCTTTGTCTGCGGAGTCCGCTGATTTGGGTTTCCATGCTTCGTCATTCTAGTTCTTCGTAGAGTTCTTAGTGTAGGGTCCCACGGATGGCGCCACTTGTTGATACAAAAGTTGGGCGTTCCTTGATTCCGTACCAATCAGATCTTAATGCTTGAGACCTGCGCACTAAGAAAACAAAAAGACACCGTTAGGCTTATCGTGGGATTGTCTCCCACGATTATCCTCCGGCGTGAGAGTAAGTAATCGGTTTTTAGGGTTTAGTTGAAGAGTTAGGGTTGTAAGTCGTACCTTTAATGAGAGTCGAGAGACTCTTTATATACACACGAAACCCTAGTTGGTTTCGTGTTCTTCACTCCTCAGCGTATCCCGCATGGGGCGGTTATTTGATACATATCCCATAAATAAGGGATATCCTATATCAAAGCCATAAATAACTTTGGGTTTGGGCCAACGTAAGCCCAAAGCGTTATCGTAATAGCCCATTCGTGATGGGCTTGAGCCCATTCGTGATGGACTGGAGTCCATTCGTGATGGACTTGAGTATGGGTCGGGTTCGTGACCCGAATGCGGACTATACGTCATCAACTATATAAGCCTTTTGAAAATAAAAATAATAAATATTGAAAACAGAAAATGACTAGTTAGAGATTAAAATGTTTTGTTAGTTTGTGAAAAAAATAATTGGATTTGAAGGTTTATTGAAGTTTATATGTCGTTTATGCTATATTTTCATCAGTTTCTTAATTAGTATATAATTCTAGGAGCGGTTAACTTTAAAATATCAACCTACTAACTCGTTTGACATACTTAGGTGTTGTTTGTTTGTTATGAGGCTCTGAGTCTGAATTTGATTTGCACGTCTGAATCTGAATCTGTGGCGAAAAACTTTGAATCTGAATCAAATAATATTGTTTATTTTTTCAAATATCTAAATAGTTGGAATTAAAAAAAAAAAAAAAAAAATAGTTTATATATCATTAAGAGGTAGAAAGATCCTTTTCCAAGTCTTGTTGGGGAAGAGGTTTAAACCTTTTAACGCATCTAAACGAGGAAAAAAAAAGAACACTTGTAATATGTCAATAGCTCTTAATAGTTTAGATTTATAAGCTATTAAGTGGTATTAAGTGATTTTAGTAAGAAAACAAACACAACCTTAGTTAAATGGGTTACGCCAATCAAAGGTTATACATGTTTTACAAGTTTAAATTTGGATTGAGTTTCATGACACGATTAATAAATGAGTTATGTTTGGGTTGATGTGATACTCAACTTGGACAGGTTAACCCGAACACGACTCAATTGCCCCCTTTACTTAAAGTCACAACTTATGTTTAAACAAAAATTAAGCTAACAATCTCACACTTTATACACGATAAATATACTACACATATATGTTAGACATGACTAGAGCACGTAACCGTTAGCAATCTCTCATCCCATGATTATCCTTGAACTATTTAATTGACTTTACAACTATTTAATTGAAAAGCATGTCACACTACATAAACACAGTCTGTAACCTCCCGTAATTTTCCCTATGAATAGTAAATGCTAATAAATGATTTATAAATCATTACGTTATTTAATGACCCTTTCTACTAGTAACAATTTTTTTTTTTTGTTATTTATGCTACACTACGTTAAATCACAACGATACTTGTGACTACCGATTACCCAGGAACGATGCTTACACACGAGCCATGATAGTCTAAAAATCGCGAAATAATCTAAAACCCTTAACATTTAATACTTAACGTCTATACGCTTCGTCAAATAACCGAACGTGATCCAATGCAATCCCGAGTTCACGAAAATTTCCACAAGCACTCAGTAACTACATTGGGCCTGGACCCAACACCCAAGTGGACTGTGAAACCCATTGGGCCTAGCCCAATAATTCGGTAAGCTAAAAACACCACAACCGGACCTTATTATTTTCATTTCTTTCTCTTCTTGCGCTAGCCCACCAAACGAGCCCAAATCATAAACCAAGCCCAAAAACCTTATATATGTAACTTTCATTTTGGCAGCCACAAGGATCGAACAATTTGAATAAATAACGAGCAAATAAGCCTAACAAACATATCAATACTTTATACAACCCAATTCCCGACCTAGCCGAGAATCGAGTGAAACAAGCATCACCTCCTAACTCGATCATTTAGTTACTTAAAAATCACCAAAGCTCGACACATTTGGCCACGCTATGAACACAACCCAAATTTTATGTTTTAGTTTAACATGTTTCGTACAACTTCTAACCCGACCCAATATATGTTTTAACTAACAAATGAATTCGCCTGAGCTCTTATCGAATGAACAAATTAACAATCGAACCTTACACTAAACTCTTAATCACGTATAAAATGTGAAGTATTCGACTAAGTCACAAAACACAACATCCACTTTGTCTCTTTCCCTTTGGATGTGAGCGCCGACTAATAGCATCAAAAGAGCCATCATTTGGGTTACTAGCACACTCAAGATGGTTCATCATTTCAATTGTCAAAACACTCAAGCTATTCTCCAAGTTAAGACGTTCACGTTAGTAATCTTGCTGACATCTAAACACACCAAATAAAGTCAAGACAAAAACCTCATGATTCTACTTTGTTCCTTTTCTCTTGGTCGAACTATCACAAGGACGATTCACGCTTTCATATTTCACATGCTAGCCTAAGAATTTCACTATAAAATGCATGCATGCATGCCTTCGGCTAAACACCCACACAAAAACATATCACATTTTCCACGTAAATATAACAAAGTCTTACTATCCCATGGTCGAATAACTTGACACAAGTTGAAGGAGTTCTAGTCAAGCTAAGGAATCTCACAAACTCGTTCCTGTGTCTTTGGTGTACCAAGAATCGAGTTACATAGTTCTTTCGGCCTAACTCAGTCTCGTCATAGTGATACACCCCACCTTCGAGGTGAAGTAAGCACGTCTCAAACCATTCTCATTGTATTATTTTCATTTCTATCGCGTATCATGCTTAGCATCGATGCAATATTTTGTTATTTGTATTAACAACACACATAAGTCAATCGACATCTTAAATATTTGCCATACTATCTAACGAGAGCAACATTTATTCGAACCTTATATAAACATGCTAGCCTTAAACATCACACGTTTACATGTCACCTTGACAAACTTCCGAATTCTATAAAAACACTTAGAATTATTTTGAGCTTTAAAAACTGTTTTCATAATGAGCTATGTCACTTAACTATGGCCTTGTATTTTGCGAACTCGACATACAACACTTAAGTTTTATAGCTCGACCTGATAGTCGAGCTACCAAACTAATAGGTCATGCATTTCATTCGGCCTAGAAAATGAATCTTGAACCTCGTTAAACCCCAAAGTAAAGCACGTACACCACAGTTTTTAAAACTTAAAAATATATAACGATCGGCTTAAAAGCCCACTAAGCTATATCTAAGCTTATCGTATAAGCTGATCACATAAGCCCTCTGGTTATGTTTTCACAACCCAAAAATAAGCCCGTAACCAGGCCCAACTCCCCTCTAAACCCAATGGATCACAAACCCATAATGGGCCGAAGCTCCAACTCGTTAAAAAGCCCATAAGCTCGAATTATAAGCTTTTCGCAAAATAAGCTGTTTACATAAGTTAGAAAAGCTGTTTTGAACTTAGTTATAAAATAAAAATAGTAAACTTTGATTTTTATAAATTTTGGACTCGATTTGCAAAGAATTGCTAATCGAGGGACTAAAATTGTCAAAATTGGAAACTTTCGGTAAAATCTGTCATTTTAATAATCTTGTGATGAAAACTGTAAATCTAGGAACTTTTGAGTATAATATGTAAATATTGAAAGTTTTAGATTTAAAATATAAATAAAACTTAACCGAGGACTAACGGTGCAAATATTGTGCCGTTAGGGTCAAAAGTGTAACTTTAGGAAACTTAAAGGATATTTCAGAAATAATTATAATCTTATATAATTATTTTATAAACTCGTCAATCGACGTTAACAACGTTATTTTCACTATGATTATACGCGTATATATATATATATATATATATTTATAACTTATAAATATATATATATATATATATATATATATATATATATATATATATATATATATATATATAAACATAACCGCTTCACAAAAAGTTAAACATACAATGTAACCTAAACAAACTTTGATTTATCAACGACGATTTTCTCATCGATCTTATATACTCGCGAAAACTTACTCAAAAGATATATATATATAAATATATATAAATATATATATATATATATATATATATATATATATATATATATATATATATATATATATATATATATTATACATACTTTAGTTTTGAACTTTAAACATTTAAACACATATGTTTTAAATGTTACGAACTAATCATCAAATCAATAAAACCTTAAACGTTATGATTCGCGATAAACCAAACTTAGACTATCAAACCACTAAAAACTTGCCATATATTATTTAGGTCGTGTGTTGAAGCCGTTTCCTTTCATCGTTTGAATAACGATACTACTGCCACTACCGTACTACAAGGTGAGTTCATAGCCCACACTTAAACTTTAAATCTTTTGTGGGGAGATACATGCTACAAAACCTGAACACAAACTTTTTGTATGCTATGACTGTTATTATTATTGCTTAATTAGCTATTGCCGAAAGTCCCTCAATCATGAACCTTAATCACTTGCGAGTGAACGTAAATAATTGTGAATAGATCTATTAGGGACTGACAATCCCCGTTTGGGTCTGCTAGGATGAGCCACCCAGGCGCACTTTATTTGAACAAACTTATGGGTTATTGGCAAATACCCATCACGAGGGCCTTTATACTTTACATCATATTTGATGCCCGTTAAGCGTTGCGTGTCATGAGCTTAATGCAATAATAACTTGATTTTAACTTGTTTAATTGTAATTCGATGCAATTAACACTTATACTTGTGTTCAAACTGTTAAACTTAAACCTATGAACATCACTCAACTTTTGTTGACTTTTAGCATATTATCTCAGGAAATTAAAGGCTGGAACTCAAGGCGCGGAGTGGGCATTAAACCCTGTACGGGTGGTTTAAATAAATGTTTTATCATTCAAATTTAAATAAACATGTTCAACTATGAAACATCTCTGTATTTTAAACGATTGTATTTTGAATGATAAACTTAAAAACACCTTTTAAAGTCGTTTTCTATGATTATGACGAAAGATCCTCTACGTAACACCCAATTAAGTCTTCCAATGTTGCTATCCGAAATTGGGGGTGTTATACAGTCAGTGTTCATTTTTCAAGCTTTTAAATAAGGATTAATGGCATGTAATAACAACGTACTTTTTCATTTGTTTCATTATCAGATACGAACCCAGACTTCTCACACTTTTCTCACACACAAACACATTCAAACTTTAGATATTCAAATCCAAACTCAATTCCTTTAATCACTGCAAATGTCTTTCAAAAAAGATTTCTCCCAAAAATTCACCAGTCCTCCTCGTCGAGATTTCTCCCAACAATTCCCCAGTCCTCCAAATGAAGTTTATCACACTCCACCAGAAGATATATTTCCGGTTTTGTAGCAAACTGCAAAATTTCCTATAATTAACAATGTTTAATTTTATATTAATCTCAGTCATTATTTTTAATCACCATTTTTTTACAGGAAAATTTAAATTTTTCTTTATTATATTATTTTAACGCGGGAACAATATCACATAATTCACCAAATGACGGGACGAGTTCAACGCGTATTATGAAATTTAATTATTTCACAAACTTAATCATTTCACTAATATATACTAAATCGGACTAAACTTAATTCAGCCCAACTCAATCCCACATTTTACTATTCATCAGCCAACTATCAAGGGCCCAATTTCCCTCTTTATTTCAATTTCTGGTCGAGTAGATACTCACCCAAACGCCTCATTTTTCTTTCAAATCTTTAACGCAACATTCATATATATATATATATATATATATGTACCTCCTAATTGTCCTCCCACCAAGGAACTAGGATGCAAAATATTAGCTCGTGATACGAACGTTTGATATGTTTTTAAAGACCAAAGTGTTTGGCCATTGAACAACCAAATCGACATATAGTTAAGTTTCACAAACTTAACCGTTTTGACCCGGGTTTGTTCTAATCCGATTCTAATGATTATGTTTGATCATTTACGAGTTGTTTAGACTATTTATCATAGAAGATGTCAAGGTTGCTCGTTGGTTCCATGTTGTGTACACAATAACAATTCTAGTTGACATATTAGAAATGTCGACATACCCATGACTTTTCCCCTCACCCTCACAACTCCTAAAGTCCTTGTAATGTCAGAAAATCTATCCTAAAAATCCCAACATCTCCTGCCATGAATAGTGGTGTCAAGTGGTAAGAAGCAAAAATCTAATATAACACATATACGTATTATATTATACGTATAACTCATTCCCTTTTCATCACCTCTCATTCTCCACTCCTCGATACATTCCTAAATCCTCTTTGATCAGTAGGAGAGCTACAAACGACCAGAAGTGGTAGCCATCCTCGTTGGAAGCTTGTTCGAAATATATAGAGTTTATATATAAACCTGTATATTATTTCTAGCGATCGTGGGTTTTTCCTTCTTGTTCTAGTCTTCAATACGCATTCCCTCATCACCTTAGAGGTGTGGTAAGTATCCACAACCTCTTTTCAATTCATTTCCTACGTATATAATCCACCATGCATCGTATATTCATAATACTCGATCGTATATAATTTTACATACTTATTCACGTACCTCGTTAATATATAGAACACAAAACGTGGTTGCCTCTCTCGTGGAAGGCCTAGGAACCATGAAGAACACACATATCACATTTATAATATTGTTTCATGTATCATTCGAACCTCAAGCTGATCATTCTATACTCGTACAAAATTCAGAAAAACATAAAAATTAGCTAAGTCTTTTAATAGCTAAGAACTGTCCCAAGTCGTGACCTTCATCACCTCGTAAAACAAAATCTAAATTAACGATCACCCTATATTTTTACACCAACTAATAGACCATATTGCAAACTAAATGTTTCGTGTTTATAATTCGTAAAAACAAACTCATTTGCTAGTCCTAATTTGGCTAAAGTAAACCAACCAACATGTATATAACACAAACACTTAGAAAAATATTCTAAGTCTTTTACTAGTTAAAAACTGTTCCAAGCGACCACATAAATGACTTTGTAATACTCGATTCGGTTTAACAACAACCTATTATTTTTACATAACCTATTTCTCCTTGCTACTAGCTACATGTCTCATGTTTATAGTTCGTAAAGATAAGCTCGTTTGACCCCTTGAAACTTGCCAAAGTGAGTCGACCAACCCAATTCTCAAAACAGTCAATTATTTCCAAAATGGACTTAAAGCCCAATAAGCTGAATTTTAGCTTATTTGATAAGCTGGTCTCAAAGGCCTTTTGAATATGAATTTTCCACTTAAAAACAAGCCCAAGACCAGGCCCAACTTTCCTTAAAACCCCTCGGCTCTAAAAACCTTAACGGGCCTTTAAATTAACTCGTTAAGGCCCATTAAGTGAAAAATAAGCTATTTTGACAAATAAGCAGCTGATATAAGTTTTAATAGGCTCCATTAAGCTATGTAAAATTTCGGAATATTTTTCCCCATAAATTTTGTACGTTTGGACTAAAAATGCAAACTAGTTACACCTTGAGGGACTAAAACTGCCAACCGTGTAAAACTTGGACTGAAACTGCTAAAACAGAAAGTTTAGGATAGAAATTGATATTATTTAATATTCCAAGCTCAGAAAGTTATTTTGGACATGTAGTGGACTATAAATGCAATTTATACATAATTAAGGACTAACGGTGCAACGCTAACGCCGTTAGGGTGAAAAGTGTAAAAACAGTAAAATTGCAAGGACCAACAGAACCTGATTTATATTTTCATTTCCATATTTCATTTTCCGATTTCTCCGTCACATCACATACATTTTTGTATATTTCATTTCTTAATATATAACGTTCGTTATATTTATATATAAAACGTTTTAAACGATTTAACTTAACGATTCGTTTCCCCACTTTCGAGGAAACGATTTTATTGGTTTCAAAGACATAAAAACAAGATAATATTATGAAATATATTATTTTTGAACTTTAGGCATTTTAAGCATATCACACTCACATCACCGATCAAATCGTTATACGATTTCTCATTTTCACACTCATTATACGTAATAAGTCAAATACTTAGACTTCGCTTATATTCAGGTCTCGTGTTGAAGACGTTTCCGTAATCGTTCCCATAATCTTACTTGATCTTATAATTCCACCTTGTCGGATACGCTCAAGGTGAGTCATAGCCCCGTTTTTATACTTGTGTTATAAATATTATTTGGGGGAGATACATGCTCAACTGTTTTAAGTTTACTTTCATGCTCTGAAAACTCTCATGATTTACTCAGAACTATAACTCCTACTTACATGTTTTGATTTACTCTTTAGGAGAGATATATGCTCATTTTACTAGCAAATTGCTTGCTTAAGTACTGAACTCAATTGATAGCATTTTCAAACTGCTTGTGGTAACATGATACTGGTTCTCATTACGTAACATCATGAATGTACATCTCACTGTTATATGTCATTTCAAAACTTCAATGGAATATTTGCTAGAAAAGAGCATGCGTATTTTAGGTTCACCATTACCTTGATATTGCCTAAGCACCCCTACTGCCAGAAAGTCCCTTTATCATGAGCCATTAATCACTAGTAGTGAACGCGAATATAGTGGACAACTTCGAAACCTGTTAGAGGCTTGACATCCTATCCCACTAATTACTTGACGGAATGCCTTTGTGGCTAGTCGTATTAGTCGCGATGCACTATATTTGAGGAAAATAGGAATTGGCAAATCACCTATTACTCGAGGGCATATATCCATCATTGATTTGATGTTGATCACCTCCGTTTTACGGTACATTGTTAACGTTTGCGTGTCATGAGGCTTGGGGCAATATTCATAAGAGATTATGTGTCTTCACATATATCTAGATACAGCTGTATTAGTATTTCACCAGACCTTGATTATAGATTTCAGGCATAACATCATTGGTTCCATCTCATGCTAGGATTTTGATACTATACTTGAATTTAACTGAATACATATATGATTTACTTGTGGTTATACTCAACACTACTCATTACTTGTTTCATCGTTGTTAGCATTTATTACATTTATTACCTCGCTCTTGAAATCATTGAAATGAACTATTTATCAGTACTTGAAACTTATTTCGAATATCAATTCACCTCTGAAATTATTGAAAACTGACTGTTTACTCATACTTGAATTTATTTCAAATATCACTTCACCGTTGAAATTATTGAAAACTGATTGATTACTCATACTTGTACATATTCTAAATATCACTGTACACATCTTGAATTTATTGAAAATAAATTGTTTTCCCATTAAACTCTATGAACTCACCAACTATTGTGTTGACGCTTTAAGCATGTTTATCTCAGGTAATTAACGGAGCAGGACAAGACATGAAACGGGCATTATATACTCTGATAAATTAAATAGTGTAAAAATCAAATATGTCATTCTTTCTAAGTTATCAAACCCTTTCATGGGATTTTTAAATCAGATATTTCACCTTTATAACAAAAGTATTATTTGAATGACAAATAACTTTCAAAACGCCTCTTTTAAGCCGTTTTCTGTGATTATGACTTCGATCCTCAACGTAATTACCCCAATTACTTTTCCGCTGCTTTAACATAATTTAGGGGGTGTTACAGATTGGTATCAGATCCAGGTTTATAGAGAACCAAATGTTTTCAAACATTGAACTATAACTACATTTTCAAAATGAATGATTTTACACCATACCATTTTACGCCCTCCGTGCCTGCAGATTGTTGTGTTCAATACATTACCTAGTAGGATTATTTTACCCTAAGCTTTACATACTTGATATTTACTCTTCACTCGTTACGCACTTTATTATTTCATACTTACTGTTACACGTTTAACGTATGAATTACTCATAATTACTATTTTCGAAATACTACAGTACCATGTCTTCCAAACCAGTTGATATTACCAAAACTACCCTCAGTGCTACTCGTACATCACCTACTTATCAGATCGCTCCAGATACTGAAGATCCTTATGTATTAATGTCACAACCCCAGCCTGATATAGAACTTACTCAGAGACCACTCCCATCATCACCTACTTACTCACCTCCACATCAGAGACTTAGGAGAGCTACCGAATCTTATGAAGACTTGATTGGTGGTCAGGCAACATTCGAGGTTTGTACAGAGTTCACACCAAGGGACGACTTGGATGGATGTTGAGCCAACTTCTCCATTACCTGACACTCCAGACTCATCACTACCAAATATTCCAAATGACGTATCTTCACCTAATTCCCATGACTATAATGTAAACACTCGTGATTCGATATGGACTCGTCTTTATCAACAAGCTAGCATACTATACGTTCACACCAAACAACTGAGAGATTTACAACCAATATGTTTCGAATGGTACGACCGTAATATTGACACTCTGTTCAGAAGATCAGATGCTGAAAGACGAGAAGTGTTCGACTTAGGGATGAATGTTGGTAAGATGAAAGACACTTACGACCAGGAACTTAAAAGCTTGGATTCCAGAATCCGCTGTTCGAGAAGAGAACATGGTCATACACATGGTAGAGTTGAATACATTGAAAGAACCTTATGGATAGCCAGAGACACGGCAAGAAACCAGGGTCTGAAAATTTCCGCCCTAGAAACCATGTTGGCAAATCAGATGAACATGTGCCAGGAACGCTTCTCAGACATGAAAGCTGCACAACTGGAACTTGAGGCATAAGTTAAACGTCTACGTCAGGGACGTAACTGATCTTAAGTTTATATGTATCGTTGTTGTACCCACTAGACCAAATAGTTTTTGGTTAGTGTTTCATGTATTTTCCAATAATTCTGAAACTCTTAGAACCTGTAACAGACCTTTAATCAATAACAACCTCCTTCTGTTATATCTCTGTTGTGAATAAATTCTTTCTAGCATGATGCTATGCATGCATGTAATGACTCCACGCAAATCAATGGAGCATTAATAAAAGACCTTGTGTCGTTTGTTTTGCAAAAACAATCAATCAAGTTGTTAATACTATATTGTTTACAGTGATTATATCCAGACCTACCATGATATTACCTAGGATTATTATGATTCCTTATACCTGCCATAACTGGGCTATAACCATAGAATTTCCTAAAACAAATTTTCGGAAGAAAACTTGATGAATGAAGAGAAAGTTGCTAAACTTCAGCTTTTGTAGATGAATCAGTTTGTTCCTTAGCAATTTCATATCAAGAGTTGATCATTTATCTACGACACCACCCGGACATGTCATAGTTTTATGATTCTCAATTGGTTTTAATTTCACATTATGACCACGTTGTTAGCACTAATAAAAGAATACCACATTATTTGAATTATTCTAACATTAAGTGGATTCTAAATTCATATTTCTTGTGATATATATAGAAGATGGCCAGCATGAGCAGTACACATACCCCACCAGCACCTACCACAACTATGACTCCTGAAACTATCAGAAAGTTGGTAAACAACATCGTTGCAGTGGTACTCGAAGTGACTACCGTAGCTCGTCCATGTAGCAACAATATGGCCAGGGAAGAAAAGAAGACGAACGTGTCTTGTAAGCGTACCCATGAAAGTTGCACGGATTGTAGACTAGCTTACTTTAAAAGTCCAGAAGAAATGACAAGGCCTGCCATCACCCGTACCCAAGGGATTAAGCAAAGAGTTATACCTAAGAAAAATGACCATAAGCGAAAACTTGCTTAGAGAGAAACCATCATCCCCACCTACTGCAATTTCATCAATGCCCAAGACTGCTACCGCAAACATCTTCAAGATCGCATCAACTACCACCGCCAACTAGAATTCAGACAGGAAGCTGGTAGGGACTGCATCGCCACACCTGCCAACGGAAATGTTTATCGTGGAAATCAACCTCTGTGCCCAAAATGTGAGATGCATCACACCGGACCTTGCATGGCTAAGTGCGGGATATGCTAGAAAATAGGCCACAAGACAAAGAACTGCAAAGCCTGGGACAGAAAGGAACAGTCATCAACCGTTATATGCCACGGATGTGGTGGAAAAGGGCATTACAAGAGTCATTGCCCAAACTACAACGTCAAATGAAAAGCCAAGACTTGTGCAAGAGAATAAGGACTCGTTAAAGACCTCAACAGAGTCGAAGAATGGCACCCATGTTTAAGCAGATGAATAAAATTCCTGTTATAGATAAATAAACCGTAGTTTAAGACTTCCTAAGTTGTATTTTCTTTTATACATTACATTAGGTACGATGGATGTAACCTAAGTGCAACAACTACCTTTCTACCGTATGAAACTCTTTCTTGTAATATGTCCGTAATAATTATAAGCTACGTCTATTTCAATTTCTATTCCATTTGCCCTATTCTTAGTCATTACGTAACAATACACTGTTATCACCTTAGAAATCTGATTAACATCATTTCTGACCGAACTATAGATTATTACCACCTTGTAAGAATTTTCACTTGAACCCTAAATTTATACCAAAGATATCCTACTATCACCCTAGAAATTCCTGACTCATCACCATAGTATGAACGAAAATTTCTATTTTTCCTTTGAAAAATAATTACGTTGTTATTTTACAAAAATAACACGTTGAATACCATCTAAATTTTTTTAAAGAAACATAAATACCACTGTGACTGAACCAAGCATCATGTCATTTGGTCCTCAATTATACATAACCTGATCAACTATGTCTAAATTAGGAAGAATCATGTCATAAATAGAACAGTTATCTTTTCAGATTTCCTAATAACAATTTTCATTCAAAAGAAAATCCTTAAAAAAATAATAATAATAATAATAAAAATAAATAAATAGATAAATAAATAAATAAACTGTTCATAAACATCACTTTTGACCAACCACAATAAATACCTACACCTATTACCCATCACTTTTACGATAAGAAACTGACAAAAGTACAAGCATTAGAAACCTAAGAGTTCACAAAGATTTATGGAAAACACAAATAGCGAGAATTTTATTAGAAACCACGAAAATTAATACATAGTGAGATAATTAGCATCGGAAGTGCTAATGTTACAATGATTACAATAAAAGGCATAGAATCACTAATAGGTTGACCCGCCATAGCAACAAAGACCACCACCAACCCAGCAATAGCGAGAGCCACCACAGGATGAATCACCTTAATTATTCTGTATCATAAATACAAACAAAATATTAAAAACCATAACGAGACTAGTTCATAAACATAAAGACAAATAAGGTTTTATTTAACATTTATTAAGAGTTACATAGAAACATAACAAGGACTCATTTTAAACAACCCTAACTCAAGACTATTAGCCCCACATCTTATCCATGGCAATGGCTAGGACCGTGAGGAGTACGACGAACAATAACATTACGGCCAAGAATCTGGAGTCTTCGTCGGGGAAATAAGCCAAGTAGACGGCGGAGATAACGATGTACACAATCGCTAGCATAGTGATGAGGTGCGGCATTTTTGAGATGTGGAATAAGAGGGAAATGGTTGATGGAAGAATGGAAATTAAAATGGAGTATTTATAGGCTAAATCTAGCCGTTGGGGTACTATTCACAGTCGTTGGAATTTACTATTCCCGACCGTTGGTACACTGTTCACTAGCCGTTAATTTTTCACTATTCCTGACCGTTATTTTCACTATTCACAGCCCTCGGATTCATTAATTGACCAAACATTTAAATTAGTTCACCTAGTACGAACTTCCTAACTAAAACTTGTTTCCTCGATTTTCGAATAGAAATCTCTCGACAACATCTTTCCATAAATCCTGCACCCCTGAACATCACATTTTCAACAACTATCATAGACTGAACTTCGGGACGAAGTTCAAAATTTAGGGGTGGATACTGTAGCAAACTGAAAAATTTCCTATAATTAACAATGTTTAATTTTATATTAATCTCTGTCATTATTTTTAATCACCATTTTTTTACGGGAAAATTTAAATTTTTCTTTATTATATTATTTTAACGCGGGAACAATATCACATAATTCACCAAATGACGGGACGAGTTCAACGCGTATTATGAAATTTAATTATTTCACAAACTTAATCATTTCACTAATATATACTAAATCGGACTAAACTTAATTCAGCCCAACTCAATCCCACATTTTACTATTCATCAGCCAACTATCAAGGGCCCAATTTCCCTCTTTATTTCAATTTCTGGTCGAGTAGATACTCACCCAAACGCCTCATTTTTCTTTCAAATCTTTAACGCAACATATATGTTTGTGCAAATATTACGATATTTAAACTAAATGGTTTCTTCGGTTTTAATAATGACAAACATGTAACTTGTAATACATAACGTAAAATGTGCAAGTTACTTGTAAACACAAATCATCAATGCATACTTACATCAACACCTCCCGACGTCTCAAGTATGCTTCAACGAAGTCGTAGATTTCCATCCCGGCATAAATCACTCAAGGTATGGACAAACAAATCTACTACTTGACAAATGATCAAATGATTATATTTTTCTAAACATCACATTTTTAATGTGACAAAACATTTTTTCAAAAATATATTTTACAAATTATTTTTGAATTAAAAAGAAATGTTTTATTTTGAAAAATAAGTTTAAAAATCCCAACAGCTATTTTTCCCCCCAAAATCAGCTCCAACCTTCCCCAAATAAGTTTTCACCAGAAAAGACAAAATTTGGAGCGTCCTTGTCTGGGACGGCTCCACGGTTCCACTAAATTTAGTGGAGCCGTGGGACATTTAGTGGAGCCGTCCGTACAAAATTTTCTATAACGTTCAGATTTTTCTTGCCTATAAATAGTGGACCATTTCACACTTCCAACTTGATTTTTTCCAGTCACTTTTCTCTGGTCTAATCCCTCCTCACTTAGATGACTTTCTTTGATCATTTGGAGAGTCTTAGTTTGTTTAAGAGTGATCCAATCCTCCATTCAAATGATCCTCTTCATTCCTCTTGATTAGCAAGAGAAGAACACAAAGTATCCAAGTAGATACAAAGTGTTGTTATCCCTCTTGATTAGCAAGAGAAGAACACAAAGTATCCAAGTAGATACAAAGTGTTGTCATCCCTCTTGATTAGCAAGAGAAGAACACAAAGTATCCAAGTAGATACAAAGTGTTATCATTCCTCTTCATTTGCAAGAGAAGAACTCAAGGTATCCAAGAAGATACAAGAGTTGTAGTTGTTAGGTCTTGTAACATTTGTTACACTCTTGATTGTATCATAGCATACATCAAGATCATTTTTCTTTTGAGAGTTTGTGAGGGAAGATCATTGTGATCTTGTCGAGATCTTGGAGATCTCTTGAAGCCATTGGGCTTGTGTGATTGATCAAGTGGATCAAGGGTAGATCGGGTAGATCGAGTCAAGTGGGAGTAGATCATTGTGATCTTGTCGAGATCTTGGAGATCTCTTGAAGCCATTGGGCTTGTGTGATTGATCATGTGGATCAAGGGTAGATCGGGTAGATCGTGGTAGATTGGTGCCAGCTAAGATTAGCACTCGACATCTAGCTTAGTGTCGGAAATAGGATAAGCGACGTGTAGATTGGTGCTAGCTAAGATTAGCACTCGACATCTAGCTTAGTGTCGGAAAACAAGTTAAGCGACGTGTACGGTTTTCTCCGCCTGAAGGGAGTTTGTTGATTAGTGAAGTAACTCTCGAGTTGGGTACTCGGGGAGTGGAGTAGGGAGAAGAGGAGCTTCGTGACCGAACCACTATAAATCATCGTGTCCGGTTTGCGCCTTCTTACTTATCTCTTTACTTTCATTTTATTCTTTATCGCTTTATGTTTATATTTGCATTGCGTTTATGCTTGTGTGGCTAGTTGCTTATGTTATGTTAATTATGTATTTGTTATGGTTGATTGTGCTTGTGTTGTAGTTTAATTCATTCATCCCTAGATGATATATGATCATAGTTGACACTTTTCATATTACGTCACACTTGATCGGGAGTTTGATACAAAAAGTTTTAAGTTTTAAATGAAAACGTATTCACCCCCCCCCCCACCCCTCTACGGTTTCCACAATATATATATATATATTTTTGTACCTCTTAATTGTCCTCCCACCAAGGAACTAGGATGCAAAATATTAGCTCGTGATACGAACGTTTGATATGTTTTTAAAGACCAAATTGTTTGGCCATTGAACAACCAAATCGAAATATAGTTAAGTTTCACAAACTTAACCGTTTTGACCCGGGTTTGTTCTAATCCCATTCTAATGATTATGTTTGATCATTTACGAGTTGTTTAGACTATTTATCATAGAAGATGTCAAGGTTGCTCGTTGGTTCCATGTTGTGTACACAATAACAATTCTAGTCGACATATTAGAAATGTCGACATACCCATGACTTTTCCCCTCACCCTCACAACTCCTAAAGTCCTTGTAATGTCAGAAAATCTATCCAAAAAATCCCAACATCTCCTGCCATGAACAGTGGTGTCAAGTGGTAAGAAGCAAAAATCTAATATAACACATATACGTATTATATTATACGTATAACTAATTCCCTTTTCATCACCTCTCATTCTCCACTCCTCGATACATTTCTAAATCCTCTTTGATCAGTAGGAGAGCTACAAACGACCAGAAGTGGTAGCCATCCTCATTGGAAGCTTGTTCGAAATATATAGAGTTTATATATAAACGTGTATATTATTTCTAGCGATCATGGGTTTTTCCTTCTTGTTCTAGTCTTCAATACGCATTCCCTCATCACCTTAGAGGTGTGGTAAGTATCCACAACCTCTTTTCGATTCATTTCCTACGTATATAATCCACCATGCATCGTATATTCATAATACTCGATCGTATATAATTTTACGTACTTATTCATGTACCTCGTTAATATATAGAACACAAAACGTGGTTGCCTCTCTCGTAGAAGGCCTAGGAACCACGAAGAACACACATATCACATTTATAATATTGTTTCATGTATCATTCGAACCTCAAGCTGATCATTCTATACTCGTACAAAATTCAGAAAAACATAAAAATTAGCTAAGTCTTTTAATAGCTAAGAACTGTCCCAAGTCGTGACCTTCATCACCCCGTAAAACAAAATCTAAATTAACGATCACCCTATATTTTTACACCAACTAATAGACCATATTGCAAACTAAATGTTTCGTGTTTATAATTCGTAAAAACAAACTCATTTGCTAGTCCTAATTTGGCTAAAGTAAACCAACCAACATGTATATAACACAAACACTTAGAAAAATATTCTAAGTCTTTTACTAGTTAAAAACTGTTCCAAGCGACCACATAAATGACTTTGTAAAACTCGATTCGGTTTAACAACAACCTATTATTTTTACATAACCTATTTCTCCTTGCTACTAGCTACATGTCTCATGTTTATAGTTCGTAAAGATAAGCTCGTTTGACCCCTTGAAACTGGCCAAAGTGAGTCGACCAACCCAATTCTCAAAACAGTCAATTATTTCCAAATTGACTTAAAGCCCAATAAGCTGAATTTTAGCTTATTTGATAAGCTGGTCCCAAAGGCCTTTTGAATATGAATTTGCCACTTAAAAACAAGCCCAAGAACAGGCCCAACTTTCCTTAAAACCCCCCGGCTCTAAAAACCTTAACGGGCCTTTAAATTAACTCGTTAAGGCCCATTAAGTGAAAAATAAGCTATTTTGACAAATAAGCAGTTGATATAAGTTTTAATAGGCTCCATTAAGCTACAGAAAATTTCAGAATATTTTTCCCCATAAATTTTGTACGTTTGGACTAAAAATGCAAACTAGTTACACCTTGAGGGACTAAAACTGCCATCCGTGTAAAACTTGGACTGAAACTGCTAAAACAGAAAGTTTAGGATATAAATTGATATTATTTAATATTCCAAGCTCAGAAAGTTATTTTGGACATGTAGTGGACTATAAATGCAATTTATACATAATTAAGGACTAACGGTGCAACGCTAACGCCGTTAGGGTGAAAAGTGTAAAAACAGTAAAATTGCAAGGACCAACAGAACCTGATTTATATTTTCATTTCCATATTTCATTTTCCGATTTCTCCGTCACATCACATACATTTTTGTATATTTCATTTCTTAATATATAACGTTCGTTATATTTATATATAAAACGTTTTAAACGATTTAACTTAACGATTCGTTTCCCCACTTTCGAGGAAATGATTTTATTGGTTTCAAAGACATAAAAACAAGATAATATTATGAAATATATTATTTTTGAACTTTAGGCATTTTAAGCATATCACACTCACATCACCGATCAAATCGTTATACGATTTCTCATTTTCACACTCATTATACGTAATAAATCAAATACTTAGACTTCGCTTATATTCAGGTCTCGTGTTGAAG
Source organism: Artemisia tridentata subsp. tridentata (assembly GCA_021014915.2). NCBI lineage: Eukaryota > Viridiplantae > Streptophyta > Magnoliopsida > Asterales > Asteraceae > Artemisia > Artemisia tridentata. The sequence goes on along the minus strand of CP139501.1, from coordinate 214,984,807 downwards.
ACGTTTCCGTAATCGTTCCCATAATCTTACTTGATCTTATAATTCCACCTTGTCGGATACGCTCAAGGTGAGTCATAGCCCCGTTTTTATACTTGTGTTATAAATATTATTTGGGGGAGATACATGCTCAACTGTTTTAAGTTTACTTTCATGCTCTGAAAACTCTCATGATTTACTCAGAACTATAACTCCTACTTACATGTTTTGATTTACTCTTTAGGAGAGATATATGCTCGTTTTACTAACAAATTGCTTGCTTAAGTACTGAACTCAGTTGATAGCATTTTCAAACTGCTTGTGGTAACATGATACTGGTTCTCATTACGTAACATCATGAATGTACATCTCACTGTTATATGTCATTTCAAAACTTCAATGGAATACTTGCTAGAAAAGAGCATGCGTATTTTAGGTTCACCATTACCTTGATATTGCCTAAGCACCCCTACTGCTAGAAAGTCTCTTTATCATGAGCCATTAATCACTAGTAGTGAACACGAATGTAGTGGACAGCTTCGAAACCTGTTAGAGGCTTGACATCCTATCCCACTAATTACTTGACGGCAATGTTGCAAAAATCGGCTGTATCGGCCGATTAATCGTCGATATATCGCTTATCGACCTTCGACCTTGAAGAATTTTGAATATCGGTCAAAAAATCGGTCTGGGCAAAAAATGGGCCAAAAATCGGCCGTATCGGCCGTATCGGTCAGCTTTAAAAAAAATAAAAATTTAGGCATTCTACTTAATTTGGGGATCGTTTATTTCACTTATAACACACAATGAGCCTCATAATCAGAATTGGAGCCTTTTATTGAGGTTTGGAAACATAGTAGGCTTGAAATCAGTTACGATATTTAGTTTGGGCTCCAGAAATACCCAAAACATGCTAAAAATGCCAATCCGATTAATCACCGATTAATCCCGCCTTGGCCGATTAATCGCTGCAGGGTGGTCGACCGCCACGCTACCGATTCACAATTTTTGCAACATTGCTTGAATGAATGCCTTTGTGGCTAGTCGTATTAGTCGCGATGCACTATATTTGAGGATAATAGGAATTGGCAAATCACCTATTACTCGAGGGCATATATCCATCATTGATTTGATGTTGATCACCTCCGTTTTACGGTACATTGTTAACGTTTGCCTGTCATGAGGCTTGGGGCAATATTCATAAGAGATTATGTGTCTTTACATATATCTAGATACAGCTGTATTAGTACTTCACCAGACCTTGATTATAGATTTCAGGCATAACATCATTGGTTCCATCTCATGCTAGGATTTTGATCCTATACTTGAATTTAACTGAATACATATATGATTTACTTGTGGTTATACTCAACACCACTCATTACTTGTTTCATCGCTGTTAGCATTTATTACAGTTATTACCTCGCTCTTGAAATCATTGAAATGAACTATTTATCAGTACTTGAAACTTATTTCGAATATCAATTCACCTCTGAAATTATTGAAAACTGACTGTTTACTCATACTTGAATTTATTTCAAATATCACTTCACCGTTGAAATTATTGAAAACTGATTGATTACTCATACTTGTACATATTCCAAATATCACTGTACACATCTTGAATTTATTGAAAACAAATTGTTTTCCCATTAAACTCTATGAACTCACCAACCTTTGTGTTGACGCTTTTAGCATGTTTATCTCAGGTAATTAACGGAGCAGGACAAGACACGGAACGGGCATTATATACTCTGATAAATTAAATGGTGTAAAAATTAAATATGTCATTCTTTCCAAATTATCAAACCCTTTCATGGGATTTACAAATCAGATATTTCACCTTTATAACAAAAGTATTATTTGAATGACAAATAACTTTCAAAATGCCTCTTTCGAGCCGTTTTCTGTGATTATGACTTCGATCCTCAATGTAATACCCCAATTACTTTTCCGCTGCTTTAACATAATTTAGGGGGTGTTGCAGGTTTTCAACCGGAAAATAAACCGGTGAACACTCCACCGGTTGTCGAACATGAACCAAATTCATTTGGTCTAACTGAAGATGAACTCAGGCTTCTGGAACAAGATGAGGAAGTCCGGCGAGAAACAGAACAACATGAACTGGAAGAGTAAGCTGCTTGTTTGGAGCAGCAAGCTAGGGATGAAGAAAAACAGAGGAAGAACTGGTTTGACGTAATGGAGGCAAAGTGTTATGCCGGCGAGTTCAGATCATCTTCCTACAGTGAAGAAGGTTGGGTCTCAGATGACTCCTTTAATTAATTTGTAGTTTCATTACCGTATCGTAGTTTGTATTTCATGCTTAATGTAATTTTCATTCGATGATTAATGTATTTCTCCTTGTTAACTCTTTCTTCTTCCCCAGACGCAACACACAGTTCACAAAATACACACACTTCAGAAACACTACTAAAAAAAAAAAAAAAAAAAAAAAAAAAAAAAAACATTTCATATATATAAAATACCCTACTTGTCAGAAAACTTGGCTCGTCGTCTGCACGAGCAAGTTGAAAACGGCGAATGATGGCGAAGGGGGCGGTGCAATGGCGACGCATAAAGAGAAGCCACGTAGGCCACGGCGAGGGACGAAATGCATTGCACCGTTTGCTCTAACAATCATAAAATTGTTAACACTTGAACAATCATAATATTTCGATCAAAAAGTTATGAAAGTTACAATTGAACACCGACTAGACTTTGATACGTACTTAAACCAACAGGTATGATACTATCTAAATAATCCAGTGTTAAATCACATTATTTTGTAATTTTGTGTGTGTGTGTGTGTTTTGTTTTGTAAACTGAACAAATTATAAAAGACAAAAGGACATGTGAAAATGAATTAACGTTAACATTTTTTTTACAAGTAAGAGCACACGGTACAGGGACGGCACCATTCGCGCCGTCGGGAAAACGCCACGGGATGGCGCAAACAGCATACCACAACTTGCGTTTTCGCGTTTGGCGCCGTCAGGACCAGCCTAGTAGTCCGACATTTTTCAATTTTTCTCTTCTTTAACACGATGACATCACTTTTTGCAGGACGTCCTCACTTGATATGAAGGAGGATTGTTTTGGTATTGTGGTGGATTTTGGTATTATGGTAGATTTTGATGTTATAAAAAAAGTGGAATCACATTTTGCATGACACCAATTGTACCTACGCTCTAAGAAACTATTTGAGCCATTTTGGAGTGAAGTATGATTAACACATGGCCTTAAGTAGTTACAACTTACAGGTGTTTTTTTTTTTTTTTTTTTTTTTTTTTTTTTTTTTTTTTAAGTGAAAGCCAAATATGAAAAACAAAATATTATTCTCTTTATTTTCTGTGTCTTCTTCCGCGTCTGTTTCTTTATTCATATAGGGCCCCTTTGGTACAACCTTTTTTTGGGTGTGGATTTAAAGATTCTTTCAAAGATAATGGGTTTTCAACTTTTCAATCCAACCAATTTGATGGGTTTTCAAAATTGTAATTAGTTAAATGTAATATTTTATTTGATAGCTTTTTTCTTAGCCACATATTATTTCTTTTTATTCATATTTCTTACTTTTTTATTTCAAACAAATATATAAAATAAATTTATTAATCATTTATTTTCTCTCTCTCCTCATCTAATTCAAAACTTATGCTAAATTCAAATCCAAATTCAAATCTAAGGGCCCGTTTGGTTTGTAGACGGGTTTAGGATTTGGATTTGTATTTGGATTAGTCTTTGGATTTATATTTGATGTAGGAGAGATAAAAAAACCGAGAGAGAGGAACTATATAATTAAATAATTATTTTTGTAAATAAATATGTAAAATATAAGTCCAATATTACTTATAAAATAATTAAGAGTAAATTACAAAGATGGTCCCTGTGGTATGCGTGGACTTTCACTCTTGGTCCTTTGACTTTTTTTTTCACTTACAGCCACCAACTCTGAAACCCTTAACACTAATAGTCCCTTGACCAAACGACGTCAAGTTTGACTGTTAAACACCCCTCATTTGACTTGCACATGAGGGCAAAAATGTCATTTTAGTCCCTCTCTTTCTTTATCACCTTCTCCCACCACTACCCTTCTTCTTTCTTTTTCATCTTCACCCACAAACACCCCACCTCCCACCACCATTATTTCTGGTCATCAATATTTCCGGCTACCTCCACAATCTCTGATGTACAATAAAAATAAGCTCAGCCAGACAATCATAATTTATTTCGAGATACCGTTTTGGTTTCAGGTGGTGAATGATTTGGTGTGAGGGTTATGGGCAATGAATGCTTAATCTAAAAAAAAAAAAAAATCTACTCCCTGATTCATACTTTCTACATGATACTCACCACAACCTGATTTGTAACATACCCTGACACAACCATCAGCTTATCCAAGTTATACCCAGATCATATCCTTCTGATCCACAAATATCAGCTGACCCGTATCACTCTCTGATGACACTTTTTTCACACCTTCACTCCCTAATCCTCACACTATTTGACCTCAGATCTATCACTCTTCATTGGTCAAGAAAATTGAAAACAAATACAAGAAGGAAATGAAGAAACGAGAGGACCAGACAACATAATCCAATCGAACAACAAAAAGCCAGCAACAAATCCAATTAATAATCCTAAACCTCATCACCAACTGCCAACAAAACCGCATCAACAAGAAGTCACAACTATCCTAAACCCATCTCATCCAACAATCTATATCCTCTATCAAGACTCGAACTGAAAATAAATAATTAAACAAGATCTCAAATTGGTTTTCACTCGTATCTCTTATGAGATTTACAGAACCGTTAAGATATTCATACATGATAAAACCAACTCATCATTGATCTCTGTTGAAGCTTTGCTTCTCTTTTATATCCGAATCGTAAAAAAAAAAAAAAAAAAAAAAAAAAAAAAAAAAAAAAAAAAAAAAAAAAAGAAGAAAAAAAAGACAATCAAATTTGATATCATCTTTCTCTCTATTCGGTTTACTCAAGAACAAAAGACAACACGTATGTAGAACCTACCGTGGCCCTCCAAAGGATCTTTAAGCCGTAAAAACGCAATCTTGATTCGACTTGCGCATCAAATGTTAGTAAGGTCATGGTACGGTGGATGTGTGTGTGTGTCGGTGCTTAATTGTTTGTTGTTGGATGGATTTAAGATGGAGATGTGTTCAGATCGGTTATGATTTTGGATGGATGAGGAGATGATTTGATCTATGTTTTGGAGATGAAGAATGGATTTGAGATTTGATATTGAGAGTAAATTATAAAGATGATCCATGTGGTGGCTATAGAATAAGAAGAAAGACGATGTGAGGGAGTACTTGAATGGACGAAAATACCCTCCAATATTGCGCACATATTATAACTTAACGCCTTGACCTAACGAACGTTTCGTCAAGGGACTATTAGTGTTAAGGGTTTCAAAGTTGGTGGCTGTAAGTGCAAAAAAAAAAAAAAAAAAAAAAAAAAAAAATCAAAGGACCAAGAGTGAAAGTCAACGCATACAACATGGACCATCTTTGTAATTTACTCAATAATTAAATAAAACAAAGTGTGAGAGAGGTGTTTAAAATGGGCCACACAAAAATAAAAGCTACACTAAACCAAGGTCCATTACTGGGTTTTGTAGATGGTATGATATTTGGTTTAAATCCCAAATGCAAATCACATGAATACATACCAAACATTTGATTTGCATTAATTAATTCCCAACCCCAATCAAATACCCTATACCAAATGGGCCCTAAATTCAAATCCTAATCCTAAGCCCATCTACAAACCAAACGGGCTCTTATTCCTTTGTTCCAATCAAGCATGACAATGATTAGGATTCCATTGTTCTAATATCTCATAAAAGAGACATAATTTAATTTTCTTTAATCCATATAACAGAAAGATACTTTTCAAAATGTACAAATATCATAGAACTTTAAAAAATACCAAAATTGTATAAGTACTTCCAAAATTCGCCTCGATATCATACCTTAGTTATCGTGACATGATTAGTCATTGGTTAAATTAATTACACAACATTGTTAATGATTTTTAATAGTGATATGAAGATAACTCTAAGGTGGTGTTTGTTTATTAAGAGGGTCTGAATCTGAATCACACGTCTGAATCTGAATCTGATGCGTAAATGTCTGAATCTGAACACATCTGAACGAGAAAAAAAAACTCATGTTTGAACGGGAATTTTTTTTTTTTTTTTTTTGGTTATTTTGTGTCAACAAGAGTCATTCAGACGCGTTAAGACACCCCTCTCACGTCTTGACCATTAAGATCTAACTGCATCTGAACGCGTCTGAACGAAAAAAAAAAAAAAAAAAACAAACGGTTTGAACGAAAAAAAGGTCTGACCGATTCAGACACAGTGCCATTAAGAGGCTGGTCAGATGCTGTTCAGAGGTAAACAAACAAGGCCTAAATGTTTATTACTCATCTTACTTGCATTTTTCGTATATATCGTTGCAAACACTTTATGTACACAAATATGAATCCTAATGATCGTAAATCGATGCGATCAAAAAATTAAAGGAGAATTTATCATTCATTTGAATAAGTTTAATAGCAGAAATTCTCATGTTATTCATTTGTTCAATAATTATTATTTTGTAGTAAAACTAAGTTCCACTACGTTATAAAAAACACACTTCCGCTACATTAAAAGGTGCATTTCGAGTAGCATAAGTAGATGGTGAAGCGAACTAAAGAATGTAAATAAATATACACTATACAAAATTCAACATGGCAGTGAATGAGTGACATATAATGACGTGTCATGTACATATAATGTGGACTTTTGGCGTTTTAAAAATAAGCTTGTGATGGTAGCAGAACGTATTTTGAAAGTACGTGTACGGTATTGATATTTTTTAAAGTACACATATGATATTTGTACACTTTTTAAAGTATCTTGCTATTATATAAACTTAAACCTCAATTAACCAAATATAGCTACCATTCAAAGTTAAGGTACGACAATGAACATGAGCGATAGCATAATAACTATATTCAGATGGTTATCTTAAGAAACAAATGTACGTTATGCATAGTTAATTTGAAATGCTTGTAACTAGAAGAGTCAATGTTAATAATAATGATTCGTTTTATCTTTAATAGTTTTCATTGAATTTTTGCGAACTTCATGTAATTTAGTGGGCGCCATTGGTTATGGAGACGTTGGGGGTGTTGTATGTTACTACGTGCTATGTACTACTGCACATGTCTTTTTGCAAAATGTCCGAGTGTCCGTTTCAATGAATCAATTTGAGAGACGACCACACATGGCAAGTTGCCGGATAGCAGCAAAGAGACGAATATGTCATTTTCGATATGTTTTGTACTCCAACCGTAAATCTGCGATGAGTCAAGTTGGATATACTAATTTGAGCTTGGACAAATTCCATATCAATCAGTTGAACTTTATCGAGTTGATCAAGTTGAAGCTCGAAACATATAACATGAATTGAGTTTACAATATAACTTGAATCAAAACTTTTTGACTCCGGTATATATTTTAGGGTAAATGCTAAAAAAATGCATCGAAGTTGACACTTTTTGCGATTGTATGGTGCCAACTATTTTTCGTCTCATTGTATGACTAAAGTATTGATTCCGGCTCATTGTGGGTACCATGTCCACCTTGGCCTAAGCCAGCGTGTCATATTTGACACCTCATCTGCCAGCGTGTCAAGTACAACTATTTTTTTTTCATTGTATGCATAGAACTTGACACTTTTTGTTATTGTATGTATCCACATCAGCTAAACGTCGCATCATTAGTCCTTTATACTAACGGCCGTTAGTAAATAACTTACAATTCCGTTTTCTTACTTTTTTACACATTTTCATACGTTTTCGTCATTTTTTTACATTTTCGTCTGTTTTTACACGTTTTCGTCCGTTTTCATCCGTTTTCGTCCGTTTTCATCCGTTTTCATCCGTTTTTTTGCGTTTTCATACGTTTTCATCCGTTTTTTTACACGTTTTCGTCCGCTTTTACACGTTTTTGTCCGTTTTCATCCATTTTTTTTGCGTTTTCATCCATTTTTTTTGCGTTTTCATACGTTTTTACACGTTTTCGTTCGTTTTCATACTTTTTTTTTATTTTCGTCCGTTTTGACACTTTTTCGTCAGTTTTTACACATTTTCGTCCGTTTTTACATGTTTTCGTCTGTTTTTACACCTTTTTTTTGTTTTTATATGTTTTCGTCCGTTTTTACACGTTTTTTCACGTTTTCGTTTGCTTTTACACGTTTTCGTCCGTTTTTAGACGTTTTCGTTCGTTTTTGTATGTTTTTTTACGTTTTTATCCATTTTTTTTACGTTTTTATCTGTTTTTTATACGTTTTCATCTGTTTTTACACGTTTTCGTTCGCTTTTACATGTTTTCGTCCGTTTTTACACGTTTTTGTATGTTTTTTACTTTTTCATACGTTTTCATCCATTTTTTTTGCGTTTTCATCCGTTTTCGTCCGATTTATGCAATTAACTATACGTTTTTGTATGCTTTTTATTTTTTCATACGTTTTCATCAATTTTTTTTGCGTCTTCATCCATTTTCGTCCGATTTATGCAATTAACTATACAATTTTGTATGTTTTTTACTTTTTCATACGTTTTCATCCATTTTTTTTGCGTTTTCATCCGTTTTCGTCCGATTTATGCAATTAACTATACGATTTACACATATGAAAACGGACGAAAACATATAAAAATGGACAAAACATGTAAAAACAGATGAAAACATATAAAAACATATAAAGAAAGACGAAAATGGGCGCAAAAGTATAAAAACAGGCAAAAACATACAAAAAAAGAGGAAAAACGTGTAAAAACAGACGAAAATGTGTAAAAACAGACAAAAACGTGTAAAATGGACGAAAAACGTGTAAAAATGAATGAAAATGTGTAAAAACGGACGAAAACGCAAAAAAATGGATGAAAATTGTTGGGTTTTGAGATGCTGCTGCTCAGATTGGATAATACTGCTCATGGTTCTTAATGGAAAATTCACTAAGTGTGAATTCTAGTGCTGGTTAAAATGATACTGCTGCTATTGTATTTCATACTACTTGATGAGTGTGTAAATACTCATCATTTTTATACCCATTTAGACTAGAAAACAACCAAAAACACCCAAATAGACCATATTATACTACAAATATTCGTGGTTTGTGTTTTTATGTGTTTCAGGTACAAAAGGATCGAAAACAGGGCAAAACAGGCAAAAACCGAGCACAAGATTGGAAAGTCGTGAAAAGCTGAAGTCGGGAAAGGAAATTATGAGTTTGGACCGAAAAATTGATCAAGATGTCAGGATCAACCTTCAAGAATACCAAGTTGTCAAGATTGGCCCTTGGAATTATTTTTGCACAAATGTCATATTTGGTCCCTTAATTTTCAGAAATGACACATATGGTCCCTAAACTTTAAACCAAAATTTATCCTAACCTAAAACTAATACCTTTAACCCAATCCAACCCTTATCCTAAATCCTAAGCCCAACTAAACAAAAGCCCAAATAACCCACCCCGTATTTAACTTATCCCTGGTCAAACCTTCGGTCAAAACCATCATCTATCCCACAAAACCGCCAAAACCACAAACCAGGATACCACCATTACCAACCCCTGACACCCATGTCTTCCCCTGCTTTTCACTTACACACGCCTCCCCCCTCCTCTAGCCCCACTAGCTAAAAGATAAATGGAAGTTGTGTACTAATAATCTATGTAAGCCGAGACTTAACTTTTCACTCCCACAATTTATTCAAGTTAGGTGACTGTGCTTGATTTTCAAAATTTTGATCACAAAAATCGACGTTTTTATAAAACTTTGACTAATACTAGTTAAAAGATAAATTTAAAATTTACAACAAGCAAGCTTCAAAATTTATTGCATTTTGCAATATCATTCCATTTTATTTTATTTTTTTCTTTTCATTTTTTTTTTACTTGTGCATCATCATCATTTTTTTTTTTTTTTTTGTTTTTTTTACTTGTGCAACATAAACTAACGGAGTTTCACGGGAACCAAGACCTTAAACCTTCCTGGAATAAAGGATCCAAGGGCCGTTACAACGGAGAGTTCCAAGACCTTAACGCCTTTCAGAATTAAGGGTCCAAGGGCCGGTGTAAGAGGGTAGCCAAGACCTAAACGCCTTCCGGAAATAAGGATCCAATGGCCGATCTTGAACCTTAGCTTTTTAGCACATTTATTTATTACTTAACTTTTTGCAACTATGACATATGCTTGTTCCGAAGTTTAAATAAATCTTTGAACTAGTATTTTTCAAAATCGTATGAAAAAATGATTTTGTGTGTTCAAATGTTTGAAAATAAGCACTTATTAAGTCGGATTAGGAGCTACTGGGAGGAAAAGCCATAGATTACTTATATAAGCTCTAAAGAGAACCAACTACTCTACGCTTAGCATTTTCATTTGCACAAATCGTAAAACCTTAGTCTAACCGTTAAGGAAGCAGCCAGATCAACACTCTGGCAGAGTCGGGATTCCCTTTGTTCTAACCTAATCAAGACTAAACATAACACAATTTTTATTTAAAAACGACAAAAATTTTAAAATTTTGGTAAAAAACGGGGGTACTAGGGCACTAGAAGGTACATATGTGACAAAATTTGCGAGAATTCCCCCCCCCCCACACTTAGAATTGAATATTGCCTTCAATATTCAAAGTACCGGCTATTATGCCGAGACTTAGAACGTAAAAAGGTAATACTAATAGCCAAGTGTGTGAAAGAAATCTCAATTTTTCACAAAAAAGGTTGAAAAGATATCCCTAGATAAACGTTAGCAAAAGGATAGGATATTGGGCGGCTGGATTGAAAACAGGCGCGGCAATCATCACGATCCAAGGGAAACCTGCAAACAAGGGCAAACAACACAAAAACAGAGCACAGTAGAGGAATCCCCCCACACTTAGTGTCAGAAAATAGAAAGAAGTCAGAAACATGGGCGTTTACCCATGCAATGCTAATGTTTTTGTTCACCGAGTCACTAGCTTGACTCGACCCCGAATTCATTTGTTCTTGGGGAAGCATGTGGAAAAGAAAATCTCCATCGAACTTTCATTCAAGATGTTTGGATAAACATTGAAGTACTTGAAAGTTCCACTCCGATGAGATACATCCGGCTCAAAAGAATGGAGATGCCGGGGTCAAAAACTTTGTCCTCATTCCCGAACGAGAGAATGAGAGGACAAGCTACCTTATAGGAGAAGAAAGGTAGAAAAACTCGGATGACATATGTGAAATCAATATAATGGCGATCCTCAAAGGGCAACGTCACATATGTCGGAGAAGGAAGAATATCGGGATTAAGAACTGATGTCATATCATCAAGTTTATGAGTGATGGAGTCCTTGTCCTCATCGTTCTCTAACTCTTCATCAAAGAGAGGATTTATGCTAGAAAAGTACTCGTCATTAAATTCAAAAAGAGAATTCGAATGGACTTCGAGACTTTCATTTGAAACGTCCTCATCAGAAAGTGATTCGTCATCACTAGAGGAAAAATCATCATTTGAATTGAAGAAGGGGTTAGAAAACGTCCTGAAAAAATCATCAGTAGTGTCAAGAGGATGATCACTACAAATAGACGAATCACATTCACTGTCCGATATATCCTCAGACTCACTTGGGATTGGGACAAGGTTCTCAGCACTAGACTTTATGAATTCGTCCGATTCCTTTTCAGGAACAGTGCTAAGAGGCTCATCCCCCATAATAAGAGAGTCCTCGGGTTTAGACTAAGAGGGAAGGATGGACGTGATTGCAATAGACTGAGGGAGTTGAGAAATAATATCACTCAAAGGAATAATACTCTCCTCTTCGTCGTCATCGAGCATGCACGCCTGATTAAATAAGAAACGGTTATGTGCTGCACGTTCAATGGCGAGTAAATCTTCCATAGATTCACCATGATGATCTTCTTTGGTCTGTTTAGCAGCCCAAGCATTAAATGCATTCCTCACATCATGAAGTTTTTGGAATACATCTTTGAAAGCAGAATCCAGAAGATCATTCCTAATATTATGAATTTCTTGGAATGATTCTTGAGGAAATGGCTGAGGCTGCGTTTGAATTGGTTGATACTGTGGAGGTTGGTCACTACTGCTGGAGTTGCTAAGATGATTAAGGAAATACACTAAGTAGATACTACTGCTAGGCATTGTTGGGTTTTGAGATGCTGCTGCTCAGATTGGATAATACTGCTCATGGTACTTAATAAAAAATTCACTAAGTGTGAATTCTACTGCTAGTTAAAATAATACTGCTGCTAGTGTATTTCATACTACTGCTGGAGTTGCTGAGATGATTAAGGAAATACACTAAGTAGATACTACTGCTAGGCATAAAGATTCTACTGCTAGAGTTAGTATTCTACTGTTTATGTTATGTATAGTCGGTTAGATAAGTATGGAAAGGATTTTGTATATATCCTATTTAGATAGACTTATACATATCTTGTAAGGAACTCCTTAGCCTATAAAAGGAGGTTCTAGGGTTAGAGTTTTTGTACGTATCATTGTTAGAGTCGAATCACTTCAAGGTTTTGTAACCCTGTTACTATTGAGTAACCGTATTAATATATTGAAGTGTTTGTTGAGAGAATTCGATTGTGTTCATTGATAATTCTTCTTAAGGTTAAACATTAGATTCCGTATAATGTTTAATAATTGTTCAAGAACAGTTTCTATACTTATTGTTTTAGATCTATATCTAAGATAATTAACAAGATCAATAGCTCAACTGGGATCAACAAGTGGTATCAGAGCTTGTGATCTAGAAACTAATATCAAGAAGAATTTGTGATCTGTTATGTTTAACCTCTACTGAAACAATGGAATCCGAATCAACTCATATGGTGACTGCATCAAAAGTGCCCATGCTCAAGCCTGGTGAGTATGAGCTGTGGAAGATGAGAATTCAGCAGTACAATAAGATGCTTGACTACTCCATGTGGGAAGTCATTCAGAATGGTGATACACTACCGGCTAAAGCTGTTGATGGGACAATTTTACCCATTAAATCTGCTGAGGACAAGGCTCAGAGAATATTAGAGATAAAGATTCATAGTATTCTCATGATGGGGATACCGAATGAATATCAATTGAGTTTTAGTCACATACAAAATGCAAAGTCCTTGATGGAAGCTATTGAACTCAGATTTGGTGGGAATGAAGCCACCAAAAAGTCAAGGAAGAACTTACTAAAACATCAATTTGAGACCTTTGTGGCCTCAAGTACTGAAAACATTGATGCTACTTATGATAGATTACAGAAGCTGGTAAGTCAATTGGCTCTCATGAAGGTACCAGTGCCCCAAGAAGACATCAATCACAAGTTTCTCAGAAGTTTGTCATCTGAATGGAGCATGCATACTGTGGTCTGGAGGAACAAGGAGGATTTTGAAACAATGAGTTTGGATGATTTGTACAATAATTTGAAGGTTTATGAATCTGAAGTCAAAAGATCATCCAGTTCATCCTCTAATGCAAACAACCTAGCTTTTGTGTCCTCAAACAACAAGGGTTCTGGTAGCTCTCAAGAAAACTATTCTGCTGCTGGTCATGTAGTTTTTGTTGTTGGCACAAATGTTTCTGCTACTAGTTCTACAAACAGTGACAACATCAGTGATGCTGCTGTTTGTGCATTCTTGGCTGATCTTACCACAAGTACTACAGTTACTGATCAGGACTTGAAACAAATTGATCCTGATGATCTTGAGGAGATTGATTTGAAGTGGCATATGGCTATGCTAACCATGAGGGCTAGGAGATTTCTGAAGAAGACATGCAGGGAACTCAAATACAGAGGACAAACCAATGTGGGGTTTGATAAGTCAAAAGTTAGACACATATCAGAGTGCTACAATTGTCAGAGAAAGGGCCATTTTGCTAGGGAATGCAGAGCACCCAAGAAGAACGGAGAGAATGCAAGGATTGTTCCTATTGAGAAAACCAAGACTACTGCTGCTTTGGTGTCCTGTGATGGCTTGGGAGAATATGATTGGAGTGACCAAGCTGAGGAAGGACCCAACTTTGCTTTAATGGCTTATGCTTCTTCATCATCTGGTTCAGACTATGATGTATCTAATGAGTCCAGTTGTTCATTTAAATCATGTTTAGATACAGTAGAAGAGCTAAAGTCTAGGAATGAGAGTCTAAGAGCTGAAGTGGAAAAATTAAAACTAGATAACTTAGGTTCCAAATCAAATATCTAATACTTCCCCTCACTTTTATAATCTCATGCTAACCACTGACCTGATTAAAATTTTCTTTGACTTAGCAGGAAACCACAATATCAAATAAGTGATGCTAAGCACATGCTACGTATATTAACAATATAAGAGCAAAATCAATAGCTTGCATGAAATCTTTATTTGAGAATTCCCCCGACCCACAATGTGTGGAATATAAAAGAAAAAATTCACTACCAGCCACCGACCCACTATCTTCGAATTGTAGTGGACATGCAACATTCGAAGGACACATAACCAATTCTTTCCTGGTGTGGCTCCATCAGTACAAACTTCAATAAGGAAAACCCATCGTAGCATGCATAAGCCTCCAAATTAAATTCAAAAATTTAAAGTTCACCGTCCCATGTTCTCTTGATCGCGTCACATATTATATATAATCCAACCGGCCCATGATGTTGAAGAAGTAAGAAGTTAAATAAATTATCATCATCCCACGATCCAATGAATAATGCAAAGCAACCATGAATCATCCCATTGTCAGTACCATGCAAATATTTCTCTTCATAGAACATATCTTCCATCGTGCAATAATAACCATCCAAAACATCTGATCAGTAGGTGTATATAACGTAAGGGTCACAATGATGATAAGTTGTCCTCTTTATCGAACAAGTACCACTTGCAAAGCTTCACACGTCCACTTTCGCATAGCATCATGGTTAGCATAGCAGTACAAACTAAGAATGTCGGCAGTACAAAGTCGAGTAAAGTAGCAGTACAAACTAGTAACGGGCAGTACTAAGAATGGCAACGAGCAGTACAAACCAAAACTAGCAGTACCTTGAAGCAAATATGTTGATCAAGATCAGGAACTTGACTCGCATGTTTGCTCTCCGTAAGAGCCATCATCAATAACCTGTGCTAGGGCTTCACTAATCTTCAAAACGTGTTCTTCCCCTGAAGTTATCATTATCGGAACCAAGAGATACCATTCTAGGATTTTGAAAAACCCTAAACAACTCGAACCAGTAATCCTGATGAACAAGGCGATTAAATCCAATCTAAACCTGCTTTCGAACACGTATAATCGACACCAAACAACAAATAACCAACTTCCATGATGAATTAACAAGAATAGAACCGAATTTAGGAAGTTGAATCAAGAAAACCCTAAAAATTTGAAAATCACATACTTCTCTGCAGCAGTTTTCAAAAATTTATACGTGACGATCTAGAGCTCAGATCGAAGATCCCTCCGATGAAAATCTTCCTTGATGTATGAAGAATCTCCAGTAAAAATTTTAGCCCGATCCAACGGTTAACGAAGGAGTTATCGTCGTTCAAAAACAGGTCTGCAGTGAATTACTAAAATACGAACCAGTTACGATTTTTTTTGTTTTCTTCGATCTCTGACAAACAAAACCTTGTGAATCCCACGATCACGAGCCCCTTGGCTCTGATACCACTTGTTAAGATCGTTTATAGCTCGAGATTGGTTAGATCTCATCTAGGGATAACAATAACAAAAGGCTGAATATTCAATTAACGAATCAAATGTTATTGCTACAAGGTTTCTTTGTCATCATCTCCTAACAACTACTAACAATACACAAAACCTAGGCATCCATTTTAGGAACTTGATGCCTAGAACACACACACCCCCCATTCCTGGAGTTACATCTTTACTCCTGTACGTCAAACAATAGACGCCCCATCTCTTTATAAACTAGAGATTAGGGTTACAAAGACATTTAAATAATACATATTAGGTCCTTCATCTTTGTCTTCATAAGTCTCCTTCATCTTTCATCTTTTGTCAATATCAACTCAAATTATAATTCTCAACAAAAACGTAAAAAACATACAAAAGAGAACGAAAACGTGTAAAAGCGAACGAAAATGTGTAAAAGCGGACGAAAACGTGTAAAAACAGACGAAAACATGTAAAAGCGGACGAAAACGTGTAAAAATGGACGAAAATGGGCTAAAATGTATAAAAACGATCGAAAACGTGTAAAAACGTACGAAAATGTGTAAAAACGAACGAAAACGAATGAAAACGAACGAAAAGGTGTAAAATCATATGAAAACGCAAAAAATGGATGAAAATGGACGAAAACGTGTAAAAACGGATGAAAACGTGTAAAAGCATATGAAAACGCAAAAAAATGGGTGAAAACGGACGAAAACGTGTAAAAACGGATGAAAACGGACGAAAACGTGTAAAAACAGACGAAAACGGACGAAAACGTGTAAAAACAGACGAAAACGTAAAAAAGGACGAAAACGTATGAAAATGTATAAAAACGTAAGAAAACGGAATTGTAAGTTATTTACTAACGGCCGTTAGTATAAAGGACTAATGATGCGACGTTTAGCTGACGTGGATACATACAATAACAAAAAGTGTCAAGTTCGATGCATACAATGAAAAAAAATAGTTGGACTTGACACGCTGGCAGATGAGGTGTCAAATATGACATGCTGCCATAGGCCAAGGTGGACATAGTACCCACAATGACCCGAAATCAATACTTTAGTCATACAATGAGACAAAAAATAGTTGGCGCCATACAATCGCAAAAAGTGTCAACTTCAATGCATTTTTTTAGCATTTGTCCTATATTTTAATATGTACTCCGTATATACGTTTTATGCAATTATCGGCTAAGCTTGAATAACTTGTTTAGGTTGTGTTTGTTTCGGCTCATTCAGATCTGAATACGTCTGAATTCTGATTCGGTCAGACATTTTCAGATTCAGACTGTTTGTTTATTCAGACATCTGAAGTCTGAATACATCTGAATAGGGTCTGATTCATTCAGACATTTGAATATGTCTGATTACATCTGAAAAGCTTAAACTTTACACCTACTTCTTTTCAATCCTTATCTCCTCATCTTGGTCTTGATTTTTTTATTAATAATCATGAATGGAGGGTCTTTTGGTTTGTTTTATAGCGAAATGATTGTTTTTTGTTTATTCAGACACTTTATAAAAACAAACAGACTAAAATAATTCAGATTCAGACTTTTGGACCACTAATTCAGATTCAGACGTGGTATTCAGATTCAGACATAAAATGTCTGAATAAACAAACAGAGCTTACGTAGTCATGATATATATTTACAACCACATGGAGTTTTTAAATCAACTATATAGCTCAAACTTTCGTAAAGAAAGCTTGTCAGTTCGTCTAACACCGTTAATTAATTCGAGCTCGAATCCTTTGATCCAAAATATCCAATCCAAGTGGTTGCAAAAGTGATTGAATTAGGCAACCTTGATAGAAACTATTGAACCAACCAAAATACAACTTGAGCTAAATCATAAATTCATAATCAGGATCACTGAATCATTTAGAATGCAACTTGATACATCAAGACAAAATTTTATTCGGCGGCCATCAAAATACCAGTTTTTAGATATTAGAATGCAGATGCTATTAGTTATGTTCCTATCTATTATTAACTTATATTTAAAATAGGGAAATACTAACAACATCTTACACTTGTTAATATTGTTAACAACCAACTTTTCGAAACATTTGTTAATATTAAGACAAAGATACCAACCAATTCCCCATATTTCGCTTAAATGACCAATGGAGAGAGTGCATTGTGTTTGAGTTTGACAACATCAAGGAAATTATTGGTGATTATTCATGACTTTGTTTGGACATCATATATTTTCTAAGCTTTTTTTTTGAAAGGTATATATTTTCTAAGCTTGATTCTCGGAAATCAATTGTTAACAACAATTTATTTTTTATTTTATTATTATTATATTTTTTTTTACCTGGGTTCCGACTCAACATTGCAAGCCGACTAATCTCAGGGCGAATAACCTTTTAGATAGCCCGGAGTCATCGCAGGTGAACCTTTGTGGCCACATGGGGATTAATTTTCTCCCCAAGGTTTGAACCTGGGACCTCCAGGGAGTTACCCATTTATGAGACCAAATCCAAACCACTAGGTCACCCCATGTGGTTTATTAACAACAAAATTAAAGGTTGTTGTTAGCAAAACTTTTTAAAATATAGTTATAATTTTTTTTGATGATTTTTTTAGATACCCAAAAGTTGATATTGTATAATGAATAAACCATATATATAAGTTCAAGCATAAAGAGACAAATAAAACTTCATTCACTCGATAACAGATGGTAAGTAAATAATTTATCCCATTTCATAAAACAAGCATGGTGCTTGACTCAACTTTTTAACATGTTGCACTAGGAATGGCATGTTGCTAACCCCTTTTTGTATAGAAGAAAAAGGAGATTAAAATTTTATTAGTTGTTACTAGACATAGAATAAAGGGATTAGGTCGTAAAATAGCAATATACTTTTCTAAATATACCGATTTGGTACGTAAATTTTTTTAAAGTTGTAAAAATGTAACGAACTTTCATAAGTGTTACAATTAGGTACGTGATGATGACGTGTCATACTTGAAAATCTGACACGTGACACTATTTATAACGTGACACATCATCATCATGTACCAAATTAGAATACTTATGAAAGTTTGTTACATTTCTACAATTTTAAAAAAATTCATGTACCAAAATGGTACATTTAAAAAAATACATTGCTATTCTACGAAATATTCCCTAGAATAAAAGTTCCAACCATCAATTAGGAAGATGCATGTAATTTGTTCCTTTTCAAAATTAAGATCGATATGTTATGTTGTCATGTTGATAAACATTTTGTTGGTATGGTCTTTTGGACATATACGGTTTTGGGCTATCGCAATTGGGCTTGTGAGATCTCTACCATGTTATTACTAGATTTCAGTTATAAACTCATTATAACTAGATTAGTACTCTTAATTTTTTTGAACGAGATTAGTATTCTTAATTAAGGTACGTTAATCAGGGCCGCCCAAAATTTACATCCAACATAAATTATCAAGATATCCAAAAAAAAGTTAAAATAAACTCACATTTTTATACAATACTTAAGGTATGACATTTTATGTGCACACTTTTCATTTAGCCTAGACTTTGAGGCCTCACTTTTAGTTTTCTCCCACGGCTTTTAGAAACTCGAGAACAGCCCTGTCGTTGATGTTACATTATTCATGACACAAGTAATTTTATACATAAGTCTTAACTCTTAACTTATCTCAGTGACACTTGTTGACTAATATATATAACACTAGTAACATTTGATCTAGTACATTCTCTATAGTTTTGATGGTTAGTGAGTCGTAGCTGGCGTCATCGGTTGTCTTGAGCACAGATCGGTAACACTACTGGTTGTTTGGATTGGAACTTTGGAACACTAAGGCTGAAAGGCAGGCGGTCGGGAACCATAAAGGCGCTTGCTCTTGGCGCCAGGGGCTGTTGCTCACGTAAGCGAAAGGGTTTTTGGAGCAAAGGGCGACAATTTAGTTCTACTCCCTATTCATTTTGTTACTAAAAAAAGGAGGAAACTTAGTACCAAATGCTTGGCAACCAAATTGATTGAGGAAAAGGAAACCCCAACGACCAAACACTCACGCCCCCCAACACAATCACAACTGTTAAAAAAATATGTAAAAAAATAATCAAAATATCAACATAAATTATGAAGGATATAAACTTAAAACATGCAGGAGTTTTTTTACTCGAAAACATAAAACAAGGTACGATGATTATATATGTAACACCCTTAAAGGACATCACTTCAAATGAGACTCATAGCAAACATTTCCTGGTTTAACTATATCCATATCTATCATTCAAAAGATAAAACATTCAAGTAATATGCAACTATTGTCATTCATTAACATCATATTTTACTTGTTTTATACATCCTCACCCACAATTGCCTAAGTCTAAAAGTTTATATGGCATAAGCCTCTCTCTTTTCACTTATTTGACCAATTTCAAAGGCCTCATCATCACATTATCTTCATGATCCAATATCTGCAATAAAAATGAAATGCATAAATAACTTCACCAAACAATATGTAAGGAAACCAATTATTATATATCATACAGGATAATCAAAGATGAATATGTACGTTGAGTTGAGGAACTTACATGGCAATGGTAGACATAGCCAGGCTCTGCAGTTGCATCAAAGGGATACGATGCATTTGTATGTATGTAAGCAAACTTCACGATGATCTTTGTGAGAACTCCGGGTTGCATCTTATACACATTCTTCCACCCCTTTTCATATGGTTCCACACTTAGCTTTTTTCCAGTTGCATACTTTTCAATATTACATTTTTCCGCATTGTTAAGCTTATTCATACATTCTCTAAACTCGTCGATATTTGTTATATTTGTTTGATCCAATACTTTGAACAGTCCAAGATGGATATGCAATGGGTGATTATCCTCTGTTAGATTGATCACGTTCCAAATCTCTGTAGTCCCCACCTTAGGTTTCTCGGTTACTGGATCATCATACGACAATGCATTTATATAGAGATGAAGTGGCTCGTCAATAGCACTTGCATACTCATACATAGCAATGTAACGCGCTTTAGATACTTCAGATAGTTTTGGGGCCGGATATTTCAGCAACTTTTTAGGAACCCGTGAGGAGTCATACTCGCGTTTACCACTTATAATGAACTTCATGACTTTACTGTTGTTCTCATTCACCGGGTCTCCACCCGGAAACGGATAGGCAGCCCCATTATGTAGAATAACTGAGTTTGACTTTGACTTTGAAAAGTCAACTACCACATCAGATATCTCAGATGGGCCCATAAGTATCTCCTTAACCATTACTGACTCCTCGTTATAGACCGAGTCAGACGCCACATGGATAAATCTTAGACCATTACTGAAAAAGAACTTAAAAAACCTCGCGTTACTAGAGTTGATGATACGAAACCTGTACTTTCTTCTGCGAACATTCATGTAAGGCCATGCTTTCCCGTTAACAATGATAACATCACCAAAATACTCTGGTTGCCACACAGGATGGATTGATGGGTTGTTTCCTTTGGTGTCCATGTAAATCGATCCGTTAGTTCTAAAGCTACGATCAACGACAATTAAAGTTCTATCAAACTCATCTCCGCATGGGAGTCCAAGTGGGGCCTCGACTTTATTATCGCGTATAATGTAGGCCCCAAACAGCCCGGCAAGAATGTTGACTCTAGTCAACCCCATGGCATGGTCATGGTAATACAGATTGCCGGGTTGTTGTTTGTTATGATAATGATAAGTCTTTTTGGACCACATAGGCCCAACTTCTTTAAAGCCCGAGGTGAACCATGAATGTGAGTTTCCATCACTTTGTGGTTCATCGATACCACCATGCAGGTGCACTACCGTGGGAATGCCTTTGTGTTTACGAGGGATGGCCGTTGGGATGGTATCGTCTACTGGGAGTATGTGTTGTGAAGGGAGATGATTTTTCCAAGTCACGTATGTGCTAACACCGTGCATGGCCTCGATCGTAGGACCAGGAACTGTTGCAGTGTGCTTCGTTTCACCATATGCAAACACCTTAGTTGGTGGGAGGTCCTTGTGAAATTTCTGTACAATGAAGCAAAAGAGTTTAAAAAACATAGTACATTATTAACACTTTAATAGTATCCTCATAACACTTAAATAAACAAAAGAGTCAAATAACATTTTTATGCTTTTGTTTGGTTTTCGTTTATTATTAGCAAGAAGATTGGTTTATATTTTTTGAAACAAAAATAAATGAAGAGTAGTGCAAAACATTTTAAGATTATTATGTGATAATAGATTAACAATGATACTGAAAATGTCACGCAAGGAACATAAAAATAGGGCTGTTTATGGTCCAAACCTCGGACCGGACCCAAAAAAATGAGACCGAAGCGAGACCGATTTAGCCGAAAACCCTGGACCGAGAACCATACCGAATGTGTTCAGTCCAGTCCGATTCTTCAGTCAGTCTGATTCAAGAAGGCATAATGGTTGTTTGTACGTAATACCGGACCGGACAGGACCGGACCGAGAACCGAATATAAGATAAAAGGTGGATCGAGGACCGGACCAAAATAGGTTCGGTCCGGTCCAGTCCGGTCGTTCTGGTTCGGGCCGATTTCTCGGTTCAGTCCGATCCGTGGTCCGTTATGCTCAGCCATACATAAAAAGGTACTTTAACTAATGGAATAAAACTAACAATTGGCTAAGTTTATAATTGCCTAAAAGTGTTCCATTTTTAGATGAAAACGAAAAAATATGGCCAAATGAGTGAATTATTTTCCTTAACTTCAATTTGAATTCAATGTCACGTTTGCTACATCTGTAAAACACTCAATTTACAAAGAAAAAGTTTAAAAGAGAAAAAATACAACCTTTAACATTTTAAGTAAGAGTGTGTTTGGTTTGAGCCTATGAGAATGAAGGAATGAGTATGAGAATGATATATGTTGTTTGTTTCATGGTAATTGGCATGGTGAAATCCATATATTGGCTATACATTAAAGGAGGCAAAGGAGCATTGTATGAATCTATCATTGTTGAGGGGCCCACTACTACTATCAAACGCATACTAATTATTATTCCTATCATTAAACCAAACGGGCCCTTAACATTTTAAGTAAAAATATATATATAATGGTCCACATTCATCCAATAGTATTTCATATCGATTTCTAAAAAACGTACAAGCAGTAGCAATAAAGAATCACAAGAAATGCTTAACTTTTAAAAGGGGTATGAAACGACAAAAGTGGGGCTAAGAAAAAAATGGATAGTGTCTTGTTCTTGCAGCGGTATGTATGAGTTGTATGTCACCCCAAAAAGTGAGTATTCTCCACGTAGAATAAGTTAGTTTAATACACGTATCTTATATCTAAGACAGTAAATAAAATGTTTATATTCCTAATAATTGTACGTCTTTAAAAGATACTTACTAAGCATTTCATCTTTTGTATGTGTTAATGTGTTATCTAACTTTTTACAAACATGAAAATTGAAAAGTGTTCTCTAGATGATTTTAAAGAATTGTTAGAAGCTTAAAGATATGAACTTTTTAAGGGCAAATCATTAGACTGGGATTCATCTTAATATAAAGTGGAACACTATCTTTACTATCTATATAAAGAGTGAATGATATTTCTTCAAAACTTAAAAACTTAAAATTGAAATGTTAATGGACTATTATACGTTTAGTTAAAAATGATAACAACATTTATCATTACATTAATATTTTAAATATTATTTAATCTTTAAAGTTTTATCATTTTTTGTTTTTAACTCATAAACTTTTTTTTTCACAATGACTACAAATTAAGCCTGTAATTATTTGTCGGTATTCATGTAGTTACTAAACTTGGTATTACTAAAAAGTTACTACCTAGTATATGTTCTTCAAAGTCAAATTAGAATATACAATAAGCAGGGACAGAATCAGTATCAAATATGAAAGTTGCACAAAATTTTATGCAAGTATGCTAACTAAATAACACTATAAACATATTTTGACGGACAGGGTGCATTTAAAAAAAATCCATGTTTTTTCAAAAATTAACACAAATCGAAAAAATTCATGAATGTCTCGAACCTCGCGGGAACCCGGTTCCGTCCCTGACAATAAATATCTGCTAAAGAATTTATGAAGGAATTTAATGATCATAAAATAAGTTCCTTGACACTTTGTATGAGAAGGTTTGCATTCAATACGAACGTTATTGCAAATTTATTTATCAAAGTGAGTAGTACAAACAATAAAACGACAAGTACAAAAAAACAATATATGCTTGATAACATCAAGAAAAATGGATTATAATACATACCCAATGTTTTTGAAACATGGAGATTTTAAGAGTCTTTGAAACAGGAACACCATGAACAACATCATAGCCTTTGATTCGTGGCATATCCGGAATTTCGTCAACAAACATTTCCAACTTAGATGGACTTACTAACCCAACATCACCATAAACAACCACATAAAGACCCAAAATATGAGCTAGAACTATAGTACAAGTCATTTTTATTCCAATTCTACCCATCTTTGTTTCTGCATGAACATGAACATGAACACACAATTCTAGTGTGTTGTGTGTGCAAGAAAGTTGTGGTGAGAGACTAGATGGTTGTATTTTGTGTTTACTAATGGAATTAGATTCATATATATAGTCAATGAGAATGTGATAATGATTGGGTGGTGTATGAAGTGTGAAGAGGGGGTTTTGTAATGTTTATAAAACAAACAAGAAAAGTAATTCCCTTTTAATAAAAATGGGAAGAGAAATAACTTTTTGTTTATACTATTAAACCACATAACTTTCTCTTGTTAATATGCATCGATCCTTAAATATTACTTTGCTTTAATATTGATCCTTAAAGTTCTATGCTTTTCTTGGGTGAAGGCTGAAAACACGCAACATAGTTATTCAAAAGACACGATGTACGCAACAAACTTTTAAAATTACCATTGTACGCAATTTACTTTCAAATTTGGTGCAATATACGCAATATGACCTGGAACCAGCAGGTTACCAGGTTTCAAACTTTGAAAATTGACAGGAATGGTCCCTGTGGCTTGCGTTGACTTTCACCGGTCATCCCTTAACTTTTTTATCACTTAGAAAAGTTACAGTAATGGTCCTTATGGTCCCTGTGGCTTCCATTTTTGTCCCTTTTTTTACGTTTTCGTCCGTTTTTATACGTTTTCGTTCATTTTTATACATTTTCATTCGTTTTTATCCGTTTTCGTCCGTTTTTATACGTTTTCGTCCGTTTTTTTTTAATGTTTTCGTTCGTTTTTATACATCATCATCCTTTTTTAACGTTTTCGTCCGTTTTTTACGTTTTCTTCCGTTTTTATACGTTTTCGTTCGTTTTTATACATCTTCATCCGTTTTTTAACGTTTTCGTCCGTTTTTTTACATTTTCGTTCGTTTTTATACATCTTCATCCGTTTTTTAACGTTTTCGTCCGTTTTTTTACGTTTTCGTCCGTTTTGATACGTTTTCGTTCATTTTTATACATTTTCATCCGTTTTTATCTGTTTTCGTCCGTTTTTACACGTTTTCGTCCCTTTTTTTATGTTTTTGTTCGTTTTTATACGTTTTCGTTCGTTTTTATACATTTTTATCCGTTTTCGTCCGTAATTACACCTTTTCGTTCGTTTATGAACGTTTTTATACGTTTTCATCCATTTTTTTAATTTTTCGTCCGTTTTTTGTCGTTTTCATCCGTTTTTCTTACGTTTTCATACGGTTTTGTCCGTTTTTATACGTTTTCGTCCGTTTTTCATAAGTTTCATACGTTTTTGTCCGATTTTATACGTTTTCGTCCGTTTTAGTCGTTTTCATCCGTTTTTCATACGTTTTCATATGGTTTCATCTGTTTTTATATGTTTTCGTCCGTTTTTCTCACGTTTATTACGTTTTTGTCCGTTTTTATCCGTTTTCGTCTTTTTTTAACGTTTTTGTCCAATTTTCTTACGGTTTTGTCCGTTTTCGTCCGGTTTTCTTAAGTACGAAAAAGAATTAAAAAATTAAAAACAAATTAAAAAATTTAAAATTAAAAGAAAATTAAAAAGAAATTAAAAAATTAAAAATTTTAAAAATTAAAAAAAAATTAAAAAAATTCCTTTTTTTTCAAAATTTTTTTTCCGAATTAATTTTTTTTTCCGAAAATATTTTTTTTTCAAAATTTTTTTTCAAAAAAAAATATTTTCGGAAAAAATATATTTTGAAAAAAAAATATTTTCGGAAAAAATATATATTTATTTTAAATTCGGAAAAAAAAAATTGAAAAAAAAAGGGACAAAAACGAATGAAACGTTAGAAAAACGGATGAAAACGACAAAAAACGGACGAAAACGTATGAAACGCAAGAAAAATGGATGAAAACGTATAAAAACGGACAAAAGCGTATGAAATCGTAAAAAAACGGATGAAAACGACAAAAAACGGACGAAAATGTAAAAAAATAGACAAAAACGTATGAAACGTAAGAAAAACGGATGAAAACGTATAAAAACGGACAAAAGCGTATGAAAACGTAAGAAAAACGGATGAAAACGATAAAAAAACGGACGAAAACGTAAAAAAAAATGGACAAAACTGTATGAAACGTAAGAAAAACGGACGAAAACGTATAAAAACGGACGAAAACGGATAAAAACGGATGAAAATGTATAAAAACGAACGAAAACGTATAAAAACGGACGAAAACGTAAAAAAACGGATGAAAACGTTAAAAAAAGGATGATGATGTATAAAAACGGATGAAAACGTATAAAAACGAACAAAAACATAAAAAAACGGACGAAAACGTGTAAAAACGGACGAAAACAGATAAAAACGGATGAAAATTTATAAAAATGAACGAAAACGTATCAAAACGGACGAAAACGTAAAAAAACGGACGAAAACGTTAAAAAACGGATGAAGATGTATAAAAACGAACGAAAACGTAAAAAAACGGACGAAAACGTTAAAAAACGGATGAAGATGTATAAAAACGAACGAAAACGTATAAAAACGGAAGAAAACGTAAAAAACGGACGAAAACGTTAAAAAAGGATGATGATGTATAAAAACGAACGAAAACATTAAAAAAAACGGACGAAAACGTATAAAAACGGATAAAAACGAATGAAAATGTATAAAAATGAACAAAAACGTATAAAAACGGACGAAAACGTAAAAAAACGGACAAAAATGGAAGCCACAGGGACCATAAGGACCATTACTGTAACTTTTCTAAGTGATAAAAAAGTCAAGGGATGACCGGTGAAAGTCAACGCAAGCCACAGGGACCATTCCTGTCAATTTTCAAAGTTTGAAACCTGGTAACCTGCTGGTTCCAGGTCATATTGCGTACATTGCACCAAATTTGAAAGTAAATTGCGTACAATGATAATTTTAAAAGTTTGTTGCGTACATCGTGTCTTTTGAATAACTATGTTGCGTGTTTTCAGCTTTCATATTGATCCCTAAAGTTCTATGCTTTTCTTGTCAAATGCTATAATATTTTCTTATAAAATATCAAATGACTCATAAATATTAGGTTTTGTTAGGTTTCTACTTTAATTTTTAGAGCATAGGATATTGTGACTTGAGTCTCAGCGTCTCAGTAATTCACATTTTACATTCACATAACAAAATACATTTTCACTAATGGTTCAAGCTATTTTCAGTTTTTGAGACCCACAATTTTATTTTCTTAATTTTCAAATAAACTATTTTTTCATTCATTCAAATAAAAATATAAATTACAATACGAAAAAAAATATGAAAAAAATTAACGAAGAGGACTAATTGCGTTCATTCCATATTTTTTGCGGATTTCCTCTTACTCCATGTTGATAGAGTAGGCATCGCCATCTGACATTTCCTTGGTGTTAACCGCGAGAAACTTAATTTCTTCCAATTTCATTATTGTCCGGTCTTTCTCATTCGGCACCTCGTACGCTGATTGAGTGGCTTCCCGTTCGAGTTGAAACTCATTTTGCATAGCATCCTCAAATTCCGACCGAAACTTCCCGCGGTGCTAAACAAGGTTTCCGATTTGGTTTTAATCGAGGGACGTGGTCTCGTGTCATCACCGAATAGTTCGACACGTCCAGTGAGATCAACCGGATTAACGGGGTCGGCCGAATCCCATTTGATGTATTTTTTCAATATTTCCCATGCTCGTCTTCAAAAAACGCTTTTCTCGTTTTTGAGTCTTCACGATATGCTTGCCTAACACGGGTTATAAGATCAACATCGTTTTCCCTACTTCTACTCAAACGTTTTAAACGTTTGTAGATAGCGTTGAACATTTGGCAATTAGCGTTCAACGTTTTCCACTTTTCCATCAACATATCCTTGGTACGTGCGTGGTGGGAACTTTTGTTGAGCTAGAAAAGAACCTTGTACCAAAATGATTGGTCCTTTTGGTCATTTTCGAGTTTGTTATCCTCGAAAACGCCAACATAACACTAAGGCCTCAGCTAACGTTTCCTCCATCAAAACGACTATGCGATCGTGTTGGTTCATCGGTTTCGTCAGGTATATCGATTGTGGTACGTTTTGCGGCTCGTTTTCCTTTTCTCAGTTTCCTTTCTTCGTGGGACTTGGTTTCTTATGGTTGTGGCATCGATTGTGTTTGTTGTGATTGTTCGAATTGTGGTGGATTTTGTTAAAGATTTTATAATTGGTGGTTAAGTAGGTGTTGTTGTTGAAATAGTTGTTTGGGGTGTTTGACGGCATAGAGTATTGACTACTAAACGAATGAAAATTGGGATGTTGTGAGGAAGATATTGAGTGTTTGGACGAAGGTATATGAGAGTTTGACGAAGATGATTGTTGCGGCGTAATGATAAGATTCTTGAAAAATGGATCGTTAGGTTGTTAAGACCTTTTTTTAGAGTGGAAATGGAATATTAGTTTGTGTAAAGTGGGAATGGAAGAAATTGTATGTAAAAAATGTTGTATATATGGGTTTATATAGTGTGGAAAATGGTTGTGTTTTAGTTTAAAATAAAATAAAATATATGGCCGTTAAATAGCAGTTGGACCACATACGGGCGAAAAAAAATGGAAGAAATGCAATTGGCGCTGCGCCAATTTACACACACCATTAATGCCGCCGAGGAGGGGGTATGCACCAGAATAACGGTGCCGTTTGTGTGTCCACATGTGAATGGTGCGGTTCCTGTGTTATCACACCCCTTGCTCTTATGGGGCTTCCGTTTTAGTGATACTGTAGTTGAATGAGTCGTCATGTGTTCCATTGAAGAATTGTCAATTTGAATAAATGCTAATAAGAAGTTACATTGATTTCGAATAGTATACAAGTAGTTATATTATAAATCAACATGTGATATTGTGATGATTCTAGAAATCATTAATAAGTATACAAAATAAATGAAAAAAATATCAAAATGTAAAAACAAAAAAACAGATGAAGGTTTTCTTATTCGGGTTGCCCGAGAAAAAAATTCCAACTGTATCGAGAATTAGTGTAGATAGACAGTATTCTAAGGGAAACTGATTCCGAGTATAAGTATAAGTTAAATCATTAGGGTCTGTTCTCCAGTTTTATTTTGATAGGAAAAGGAAAGCAAAGGATAAAAGAACAGGAATGGTGGGGGAGGAAAGAAAGTCTGTGGGACCGTGCTACTTTCCTTCATCTCCATCCCAATATTGGGATGAAAGTTTTGTTAATAAAACAAGCTACACTTCCTCCCATTTTCAATAATTTTCACTTCCTTTCACTTCTCTCCTCTCCTACTTTTTTTCTTGAGAATACAAAAATATTTCATTCCTTTCACTTTCACTCCCTAAAAAATCTTGAGAACACAGTAAGGTTATGTTGTACATCATACATATTGAATGATTGCCATCGGATACCTTACAATTTTCTCTGTTTGTCAATAAAGTTCTTTCATTTGGTATGATATGATAGAGGAGAGTTATTTTACATACCAAACTTATTTTATATACCAAGAAACTCATCTACCATCCGTTTAAAATGAAATCAATGGTTGAGATTAAAAACATTTTAATATTTCACTTATTTTTAATAATTTAAATATCTCTTAAACCGTTAATCGTTAAGCGAAAATAATTACACCATCGCGACGAGCATTTAATTATCTTTCTATAGACAGGCACTTTGATATACTCTCAACAATTTTTTTTTCATTTTTTTCACCTTTTTTCCCCTCGTTTTTACGTCTTTTTTTTTTTTTTTTTTTTTTTTTTTTTTTTTTTTTTTTTTTTCATTATTGAAATTTGCATGAAAAATCACATGTGATATCAGTGTTAAATTCGTCGTAACGGTATATTTTTTTTTCGCTTAACGATTAACGGTTTGAAAGATATTAATATTTGAAAAAAAAAATGATGAAAATGAGTTTTTAAAATTGTTGGGATTAATCTCATCCATTAGATCAAATAAAGATGGAGAATAAAGATTAATCATAAAAATATTTTGGTCCTCAAATAATTTTAAATCGATATGATATGATACGATAAATAACAATTGGAGTAATGTTTTATACACAAAGTAATTATCCACAATGCATATCTTTAAACGTGTTCAAGCATCTATAGTTTCTGATTTTATTAGATTTCCAATTTTGATGATTTCAACATGAGCCCTTTGAAAATAAATCACATTGCATCGATGCAACGCTGTATATTACAACGACTAGATACAACGCAGTTATAACAGCCTAAAATATTGTTTCTAAAATCCTTGACTAATTTGAACTTGAACCTGAATACAACCTAAGTAACTAAGAGTTATAACTTTAAGGGTAAAACTTTTAAAAAAGTATGCAACTATACGTGAAAACCGGTTTTACGTAATGAACAAATTTTTTTTCGAAAATTTCACCTAAACTCCACAAAACACCCTCATAAACGCATAAAATGACTTTGGCAGCCGATTTTGTCCACTTCATCCGGTAATGCCACCTTGGCCTTTTCTTTCTTTTTTTTTCCCCCATACTTTCCACCTGTACAATTAAATAATACAAATACCCCTAACCTCACTTAATCCCTTTTCCCTCTTTCTCTCTTCTTCTTCAATCCCATAAACCCTAATTAATTTTCTGCAAATCACACCAATTGACAAGAACGAGGTTACAATTAAATTGTTGTAATGGCTTCATCTACTTCCTCATCTCGTTATTATCGAAGGAGATATAGCAAAGAAGAAATTGCTAGTATGACTCATTGCAGTTGTAAGTTTCCAATCTATGAACAAGTTGCTTGGACTCTTGAGAATCCTGGTCGAAGATTCAAAGGATGTCCCACACGTGTAAGTTTCCAACTTGTATGCATATTGATAACTAGTTAATATTTCTTCCTATTGAATTATGTTTATTGGACATATTGTCATAGAATAAGGAAAAAAATGTGATGTTTATGGATTTCTTGATGATGAATTACCTTCACAATACTACAAGGACCTTGTGTACAAGATGTATAAGGACAACCAGCTTTTGGAGTGCAAGCTAGACAGCCTTACCCACCAAGATTATGCTGAAAACCAAGTGTCAAACAACTCAACATGTGAACTACCCATGGAAGTCATTTACAAAGATTTGAAGGACTTAAAGGTGAAGGGTAAAGTGTATGACATTATGTTGGTTGGTTCCACTTCTTTGATCATTGTCCTGATGGTTTTGGTTGCATATGTAATTGTGCTCTCCAATAGAAAGTAGTTGTTGATGTAATCTAGTATGAAGTAGTCATGTTGAAGTTGTTAAGTACCTAATGTTGTCTAATGTAATCTAGTATGAAGTAATGATTCTCTAGTATGAACTACTGAAGCAATGTAATGGACCATTTTTTTGGTTGTAATTGATGAATGGTAACTTCTCTTCTGTTCTTTAAATTGTCACTCACTTGTTACAACATTCAGTTATGTTTACCATAGGTGGAACTTGTTTGTTTTGCCACTGCCATGGGGTTGTTTTTGTTTGTGTGTTTTGCCAATTATCCTATACTATGCAGCTAAACAAATTGAAATATGATGTGCAACATGTGTACTACCAAACCTGAGCAAACTTAAGTCATGCACACCTGAACAACAGGAAACTTAAGTCATCCACACCAAATTAACATACCTGGTGTGGATAAACATTCCCAGAGTCAACCAAACCTGAGCAAACTTAACTCAAATACAGTTTTAACAAAATTCATTCACTCAACAACAACAGATGCACAATTAATACCTGACCAAAACCTTAACACATAAATAAAATGACAAATTCTTATATCAACTTATGTTCTTTCATAACATCAATAGTTTCTGCAATGCAGCTTACTATGTTACAATAAGAACACATCCTTCTAACTTTCTGTACATAGCCCTTCTGTGTACAAAATAGGGCTTCGTAGTGGCATAAATTGCAGCACTACTTTACATATCTTACACGTCACAATAGTGGCAATAATTGCTGCACTATTGTACTTTCATAAGCTACCTTCTGTGTTTAAGCACATACACCAGTTAAACAAAATATGTGCAGCCTTTCTTGATCGTAAATGTTACTACTCAAGGACTATTTCGTTGTCGACACTTGAACCTGGTCCAATTACAGGTGCAGACAGTTTCTTTTGTAGAACTCTTTGACTCATCCTTGGTGGTGTCATTTGATGTGCAACTGATCTTGATTTCCTGGCAATGGATTTCTTTCTTGGAGTATGCCTTGGTTCTTGCGCTCCTGCTGATCCAGTTGCTCTTGGTACGTCTGGGCAGCTTGTTTGTTGAGGTGCAGTTGGTTTGGCTGTAGTTGGTCTTGGAATCTCAGATCTTGTTGCTCTAGTTGCTCTTGGTTCTTGTGGTCCTCCTGATGTACTGCTTCCTCTTCTTGGCAAACCAGTTGAAGTTTTTTCTATTTGAAAGTCTGTGCACCTTGGCTGATGAGGTGCAACAGTCTTTGATGATGTGGTTCCTTTCTTTAATGATTTGCTTTCTTTGGCAGGCTTCAATACTCTTGTTTCAATAATTTCAGCTTGCGCCGCTTGCCTAGATCTTGTTAAAATATTCCTGCTCACTCCAACGGCTCCACCAACTTGTGATTGTTGTGTAACTGCATTCACATTCAATATGTCAATATAAATTCTAGTAAACAAACATACATTTGGTATTTGTATTGTAAATAATCTGTACCTGCTATGTTTTCTGGGTTTGTATCTGTTTGTGTTGTGGGCGGCACTGATGCATTGAATTGTTGTTCATCCTCAATTGTATCTGAGGTTGCACCATCCGTAGCCAACCAAGTTCCCATCCTACTTACCCTCTTAGCTGGTACAAGTCTACCAGATTTAGTTTTCCCTCCTCTCATCTTCACGTGACCTATCTTACGACCCCCATGTGTCTTATTAGTCATTCTTCCCATATAAAAGACTCTTCCATCACTAAACCTCCCCCTCATATTTGTTTCTCCCATCTCAAACTCATTAATTTCATTGTTTACAAAGGTAGGAATATCATGCTCATCAACTAAACTAGGCTCAACGGTCTGTTTCTTTTTCGGCCTTCCTGGTTTTCCCTTTTGTTTAGGGACTAAAGGTGTTGGTTCTTTATGACATCCTGCTTTGATATGCCCAGCTTGGCCACAATTTTGACAAGTCATTGCAACACCAACCTTACTAATCCTAGTACCCATAGTCCCCGATGGTTCATGGCTTGCCCTGACCCTCTTTTTCTTAGGCCTACCAGGCATTGGCTTTCTAATGGGACCCAAAATCCTAGAAAGGTTACTACAATCGGGCCAAAAGTCAATGCCATCAACAGGTTGCATGTATTGGCTATAAGTCAACATATACCTAGCCTTCCTAAAACATTCTGGAACGTACTCCTCAACCATTTTATTTAATTTAAAGATACACGCTATGGCGTGGGTACAAGGCAAACCTGAAAGCTGCCACATTCGACATGAGCATTTTCTATTCGGCTCATCAACCTTGAAAGCATCACAACCCTTCCTAACTTCAAAGTTGTTTCCACCACATGGTATTACATGCCAAAACCTACGAAACAATAAGTTAAACAGATTATTCATATACTCAACAAAAAAAATTTACTGACGGGATAATTGTACCTTTGTTGATCCTTAGACAATTCCAATATCTTCTGAATGTTTGGACATATATCACCGGTCCACTTTTCCATCAACGTTCTCATAATATTCATTCTCTCCATTATGATCACTCGAATTGACTCCAACATTGTTATAATTGGTTTGTGTCTGACACAACCAACACTGAGTTGAAGCATTCGCTAAAACCATTCTCCACTGCTTCACAATATACGCCTTCCCTAAAAAAGGCTCGTGACCAGGTCTTAGGATCTTTTTTCTCCAAAAAGTCGTATGCTTTTGGATTGGCTCTCTTGATTTTTTCCATAATGTTCTTATGCTGTTGTGGGTATGACGATTTTGAAGCTGCCCAGAAGAGAGCTCTAAACTCCACACCGCTGAATTGTTTTCTGAAGCCTTCGTATATGTGGCGAGCACATTGTCGGTGCTCTGCAAGTGGCATAATTTCCTTCACAGCTTCAATCAACCCCTACGACAAAAGGTTAAGCACATATTAGTTTACATGTAATAGAATTGACACAGTTTATGAAGTTTACAAGATTCATAACTTTTACATAAAAGACGTACCTTGTGCTAGTCAGACATTAGTGTCAGACCATGTCCATTTGGTATCTCCAAGTCGTCACCCAATAAGTTCAAAAACCAGCTCCAGTTGTCTTTGTTCTCGACTGTTACAACAACCCATGCCACGGGGAATATATGGTTATTCCCATCCCTACCTACTGCCGTCAATATCTCTCCATGGTTTGGTTTCTTTAAGAAACAACCATCTAAAGCTACAATCCTATGACAACCTAACTTCCAACCTTCCTTCAAACCTTTGAAGCATACATACATTCTATCAAAGTAAGTCTTCTCATCCGAATTGACTGTCACACCAATTTTCACAGTACTACCTGGGTTTGACTCTACTAACGCCCTTGCGTATGACCTAAGCATACCATAATGATCTTGGATAGTTGCATCCATTTCGTTCAATGTGAATATCTTGGCATTCTTACACTGGGTACGAGTTACCTTGCATTTGTATTTCTTAAAAACTAATTCGGCTAATTCATTGATAGTCATTCTAGGATTCATCCTAATCTTTTCACCAAATGCCCTTCCTAGCCATTTAAAAGTAACTAGCCTCCCAAATTCAAAATTTCTAACACATGTGTGGGTATCACGTAAAGATATAACCTGAAATGTACCTTCCCCTTGCAACATCTTCCCGTAACACCTCCAAGGGCAATCCCTGTTGCCCGCTTTCGTAGAAGGCTATTTCTTGAAATTTGCTCTTTTGCCCTTAATTGGATCCCTGAGCTTCTGTGGAAAACTAGAAGGGGGGTTGAATAGTTTTACGTCTTTTTAATTTTATTATGAAAACTTTGTTTACTTTTAAAAACTTAGATTCGAATTTATGTGAACTCAACTCTTGAACAATATGAACAAATATAAGTAAATCTAAATAAACAATGCAAGTAAAGTAATGAAATGAAATGAAAGATAGAGATGGAAAGATCAAACCACGAGACAAAGGATTTATAGTGGTTCGGCTACAAGGACACCTTTCTTGCCCTACTCCACTCCTCGAGCACCTAACTCGAGAGTTTTCTTCACTATGTCAACAAGCTCCCTTATGGCGGAGAAAACCTTACACAACTGTGGAAACCGTAGAGGGGGGGGGGGGGGGTGAATACGTTTCCATTTAAAAACTTAAAAAAACTTTTTGTATCAAACACCCGATCGAGTGTGACGTAATATGAAATGTGTCAACTATGAGTTTATAGCATCTAGAGATGACTATAGTAAACTACAACATATGCACAATCAAACCATGGAGCATACATAATCAATCATGACATAAGCAACTAGCCACACAAACATATACGCTATGCAAATATAAATATAAAGCGATAACAAATGAAATGAAAGTAAAGAGATAAGTTAGAAGGCGCAAACCGGACACGGTGATTTATAGTGGTTCGGTCACGAAGCTCCTCTTCGCCCTACTCCACTCCCCGAGTACCCAACTCGAGAGTTACTTCACTAATCAACAAACTCTCTTTAGGCGGAGAAAACCGTACACGTCGCTTAACTTGTTTTTTGACACTAAGCTAGATGTCGAGTGCTAATCTTAGCTAGCACCAATCTACCACGATCTACCCGATCTACACCATACACGTCGCTTATCCTATTTCCGACACTAAGCTAGATGTCGAGTGCTAATCTTAGCTAGCACCAATCTACCACGATCTACCCGATCTACCCTTGATCCACATGATCAATCACACAAGCCCAATGGCTTCAAGAGATCTTCACTATCTCTTAAGATCACAACGATCTTGACTCTCTCTCTCTCTCTCACAAAAGAAAAACAATCTTGATGTATGCTATGATACAATCAAGAGTGTAACAAATGTTACAAGACCTAACAACTCCAACTCTTGTATCTTCTTGGATACCTTGAGTTCTTCTCTTGCTAATCAAGAAGGATGACAACACTTTGTATCAACTTGAATACTTTGTGTTCTTCTCTTGCTAATCAAGAGGGATGACAACACTTTGTATCTACTTGGATACTTTGTGTTTTTCTCTTGCTAATCAAGAGGGATGACAACAATTTGTATCTACTTGGATACTTTGTGTTCTTCTCTTGCTAATCAAGAGGAATGAAGAGGATCACTTGAATGGATGATTGGATCACTCTTAAACAACCTAAGACTCTCCAAATGATCAAGGAAAGTGTTTTAAGTGAGGTGGACTATACCAGAGAAAAACTCACTGGAAAATCAAGTTGGAAGTGTGGAATGGTCCACTATTTATAGGCAAGGGAAAATCTGACCGTTACAGTCCCACGGCTCCACTAAATACCCGACGGCTCCGTTAAATTTAATGGAGCCGTACCTATTTAATGGTGCCGTAGACGCTCCTTCGTTTGTCTTTAGTGGGGAAGGTTTATTTGGGGAAGTTAGGAGCTGTTTTGGGGGGAAATTTGACTGTTGGGATTTTCAAACATATTTTTCAAAATAAAACATTTCTTTTAATTCAGAAATAATTTGTGAAATATATTTTTGAAAAAATGTTTTGTCACATTAAAAATGTGAAGTTTTAGAAAAATAAAATCCTTTGATCATTTGTCAAGTAGTAGATTTGTTTGTCCATACCTTGAGTGATTTATGTCGGGATGGAAATCTACAACTTCGTTGAAGCATACTTGAGACGTCGGGAGGTGTAGATGTAAGTATGCATTGATGTTTTGTGTTTACAAGTAACTTGCACATTTTACGTTATGTATTACAAGTTACATGTTTGTCATTATTAAAACCGAAGAAACCGTTTAGTTTAAATATCGTAATATTTGCACTAACACCTTACACAACTTTCGCTTACACCGGTTTAACGACACAAAGCTAAATGTCGGGTCCTAATCGTAGCTAGAACCAATCTCACAACTTCTACACGACTTATTCACGACTTATTCACAACTTCTTCACGACGGCTTCACAACTTCTTCACGACGGCTTCACAACTTTTACACGACGGCTTCACAACTTTTACACGACGGCTTCACAACTTCTACACGATGGCTTCACAACTACTTCACAACCTAGCACTACTTATATACTCTTCTACTTCCTTACACCTTCACTACTTACACACCTTAACTTCTTCACAACTTCACCACTACCACACTAATCTAGCCTAAACAATTATGTTCACACCTATCTAACAAATATACACAAATGAATGAATGATTACACAAACAACTTAGGTAGCAAGATGATACTAAGTTGCAATACTTCTTCTCTAGTTGTTGAAGGAGTATTCTTCTTTTGCACTTGGATGGTAGAAGCTTGGATCACTTAGAAACCAATGCTTAAGAATATATGATCAAAGGATTTAGAAAGGATTTAGAAAGATAAGGAGAGATTTAGAACAGAAGGTTTGGGGTGCAAAAGGTGAGGAAAAAGTCCAGGGATGAACCAGTATTTATAGGCAAAATCTGACAGCTGGAGGAGCGGGGCGGTCCCCTTAAATAGGTGGTCGGTCCCCTTAAAATTAAGGGGGCTGCCTAGTAAAATTAAGGGGGCCGCCCTACCCGAACGTTGCTCAGATTTGTCTTTTTGTGGGGAAGGTTTTTCTGGAACATTTTTGCCATTTTTGGTTGAAAATTTGAATTCATAAATTTATAATGGATTAAACATTTTTATTAAATACCAAAAATGATTTTCTAAAAGATATAAAATGTTTGTGTCATTTTATAAAAAATCAAGTGATTAAGACAATGTTCCTTTGATCATATAATGCATTAAGCATTTGTTTATTCATACCTTAAGTGATTAAGTTGTAGAAATGAATATTTACAACTAAATACTTGTTTATTTAATAAGTTTATGTTTAATGAGTTTACATTTTGTGATTATCAAAACATAGAGATATCAAGAAGTATTAATAATGTTTTTAGGTATTATTTATATCAACAATCTCCCCCTTTTTGATGATTACAAAACTTAAACTCATTAAATCCAAAACATTATTTTTGGACAAGTATTTAGTGAGTTTATATTCACTTCTCCCCCTTTTTGTAGAATCAAAAAGGTTATACCAACAAGTTTTAGATAAAAAATTTGTCGGAACGAGAACTCCCCCTTGATTTGTGCTCCCCCTCGTTTGAGGGCATCAAGAAATCGAGATATGGAATACTTGCAAGAAAAATATTAGAAGCACAAGCATATATAGCAAAATATGGAATATAAGAACAACAATCATGGCAAACAACAATTATGGAAAACAAATATTAAGAACACATAGCAAGACATTCATTAATTTAAAGGTCCTAAATTGCCAAAGAGAGCTTTCGGACTTGCTTGCGACACGAAAGCTTGGAAAATGAGAAACATAAGCATATAGTATGCTTAGATGGTTGATGGTAGAGTGTTTGGGATGGAATTGGTTGAGTAAGGGTAAGAATGTTGGATTAATAGAGGTATATTTTTGGAGGTGGAGAGTTTGGAGGTAGAGAGTTTGGAGCGGAGTAGGTTGATTGAGGGTTAGAGTGTTGTGCTAGTGGAGGTGTTGTGCTAGAGTTTGGAGTGGAGGTACGACAAGGACAATAGTTGACATGATTATCAACTTGATTCAAGTTGTGGGGGTGAGGTAAGCAATTTGAGTAGAGTGAGGATGGAGGATCGAGGTTGGCCCTTGTTGTGTTGTGCGAGGTGTATAGCAAGGAGATCATAAAGGTCATGGATTTGGTTTATATCTTCACGGAACCTTTCCTTTTCCGTGAGAATGTGGATTTGATCATTTGGTGGAAGTGGATGAAATTGAGGTGTGTGGTTTGAGGTAAAGTTGGATGTTTGACCAATATGATGAGGGTTTTGAAAGGTTTCATTG
Organism: Artemisia tridentata subsp. tridentata; assembly: GCA_021014915.2. Taxonomy (NCBI): domain Eukaryota; kingdom Viridiplantae; phylum Streptophyta; class Magnoliopsida; order Asterales; family Asteraceae; genus Artemisia; species Artemisia tridentata. Next base: position 214,945,715 of record CP139501.1, on the reverse strand, counting down.
AGATTAGTTTGAGGTTGAGATGTGTAGTTTGGAACGAAGGTGGAGGTTGAGGTTATTTTGTGATGAAGGAGGGCTAGAAGGGTGTTGATCCAATCTTGCGTTGAGCAAGGTGTAAGGCAAGAAGAGCACAAAGCTCATGGGCTTCTTTAAGTTCTTCAATGAACTTCAAGTGTTTGGAAGAAGGTTATGATGGAGGAGTGTGGTTGTTATTTGGGATGGATGTTTGGATATGCAATATAGAAGAAGCATGTGAGTTGGTGGGAGATGGTGGTGATATTCTTGGTGGTGGAGACATTTGTGAGCTTGGGTAATCATGAGTGGATGAGGATGGAGATATGGAAGAAGAGGATATTCCAAGAGTGGTGAGTGTTTTGGATGGTTCATTGGTATGTTGAATAAGATGAGAGGTGTTGTGAATGAGATTGGGATTGTTGTTTTGGGGTTGATCATGCTCTTCATATGAATCATATGAGTGAGATGAAGGTGTATTTTCGGGAGTAAAGATGGATGGTTGGTTATTATGATGAGGTTTGTGAAAGGGTTCATTGGAATGAGCTTGAGGATTGGGAGTATAATTGAGAACAAATGTGGGTGGAGGTGTTGGTTGTTTAGCCACATCATTTGTTGTGATGGACTTGTTTCGGGGGTTTGGTTTTCTTCTCCAAACGGGTTTTTCGGTCATCCTTGCTAACCTTGAGAATATTGGCTTTGGTTTGATGGGAGATGGCATGAAGAGATGATGGAAGATTATGAGGAATGGGAGTGTTTATAGTGTAGGATTGATGGGATTAAGGAATGGATAAAATTTGTTGGATGGATTGGAAGTGAATTTTGGGAAGTGTAGGATGAAATGGGCTAAAAAGTAGAAAAGGAGACAGCACTCTCGACCATCAGATGACCGGTCCCCTTAAATAGGGGCCGGTCCCCTTAAACATTAAGGGGGCCGCCTTATGATTTAAGGGGGCCGCCCATCTGTAGGTTCCCAGATTACTGAAAATGGGTTTTTGGCAGAAAATTGTAGAAAGGGTTGTGTTTTTGGGTTTAGTTTCAAGCAAGTCCAACTCTTTGAGGCAATCAAGCATGTAATAGATATTTATGCAAAACATGTTAATTAAAGAGATTAAGCAAACACGTAATTTTATCTAGCATGTAAACATACTCATCAAGCAAGTAATATATATGGACTAGGAAACAATACACTACACCAAGTATTTTCTTAATTATATATAAGTGGGAAGATTAATGAACTATTTGATGGATCCTAATGTGTGCCTATGTGCAATAAATAGGAACTTAAGATAGCATGGACTTCTAGACTTGTTACAAACAAAATCTTAATAGACAAACCATGGTCCGCTTGATTTGACTTAGTTCACTTATAAATGTCATGTACATAAATGTAGATGACAAATATGAGATCACCATGCATGATTTAAAGAAATGTTTTTAGCATTATTCAACAATGTTTGAAAGTGGGTTTTTATGTAGATGTGAAAGTTATTTGAATAAAATAGATTGGGTTTTATTTCAAAAATGTGTTTATGAAAAATGGGTAAGAAAAAAAAATTCCCAATCTTTGACTTTAATCAAAATAGAATTATGGACGTAGATTAAGAAGAAAAATGAGATAGTAAAACATGTTAATAGAAAAGTGAAATAGTCATCTAAAAAATCATTTTTCCAAAATGTGAAGTTTCTGTATATTTTTAAAGATACAAGATTTTCGACAACAAATACCATTAATCCTAGATTTTAAAAAATGGTTGTTAAAGATCTCATGCTCAAGGGAATTGGTTAAGGCTATTGTCACATGCTACCCTTTTCTACATATCCTATGGTCATAAGGAAGTGATGACGAAATTCTATATGTTTGATGCGAGAGTGTTGAATGGGGTATAACCTAACATCTATAGCTCCTTTGTTGTCGCACACTTATCTAACTTGATGCCATATTCTACGAGAGCTTGTTTCATCCATAGTTTTCTAACGCGAGAAATCTAATCTTACTTCTATGTTAATGATTAATCCACTTAACTCATTTCACTTCATCACCATGAGTTTTCTAATAGTGGACATAGAAGATTTCCATTTTAAATTTGAGAATGTTAAATGAGCTCGACAGTGAATACTTCATTTAATACTTAGGGGGCTAACTAAAGGGTTTCTAGTTTATTAAATCATAAAACAGATATAACTAAAAGTGTAAATGCAATGCAACCTATCAAACTAAGCATATCCTAAGGCAATGATTAATAAGACTATATGTATGTAGTAACTACTCATGAAATTTAAAAAGAGAACGTACCTTATGTCCAGCTTTTCTTCAAATACTTCAAGGTGATATATTGACTTAAAGAAGCCAATCATAGATGAGTTTCCGAATTATTCAATAAGTGACAATTTAGCCACTTGGTCCCCATTGTCTCATTTGTCCAAAATTGTTTGAACCAAACATGGTTTGCATTTGCATGTATGGTGAAAGTATTCCCCAAGGGTTGAAACTTGGTTGAAGTGAATAACTCCACATTGGGTGATTATTATTATTAGGAAAGTTTTGTCTACCTTGATTTCTTCTAGGTTGAGGGGTTTTAGACCGAGGATGAGGATTATTTGGTCTATTTGGAGGTGGAGTTTTAGATCTTAATTTCGGTTTAGAAAATCCGGTTTCGGCTTTTAATGATGGTTTACAAAAACTTCTTACTTCCTCATCACTCGCAATAGGTATTTTTCTATCTTTTATAAGTATATACTTAGGTTTTGACTCTAAAGGTTTTTGTTTACTAGATTGACATTCAAACTTTACATTTTTATTTTCACTAGTTGAAACATTGTTTGAGTTGAATCCTAGACCGGTTTTATCTCCCGAAGTTCTTTGAACACTTATTATTTTCTTAAGTGAGTTACTACTATTTTTAAACTTGTCAAGTTTGGAAATTTCATCTTTAAGTTTTTCGTTTTCATTTTTGACCTCTAGACATGTTTTACATTCTATAACAACTTCTTTTCCTTTTTCTAAATGTTGTAGTTTAATTTTTAATTCGAGTACTTCATTTTCTAATCGATTATTAATATGTTTTAGTGATTTATTTTTAGCAATGACTTTTTGACCTAATTTTCATAACCTATTATATTCATTATCTAGATCTTTTTCGTCTAATGATTGATTTTTGTCACTAAAGTATTTGGTTTCGGAAAGTACCTCATTTGATGTCTTTTCCATAAGACATTTTTCGTCGTTTGCTTTGTCTGCTTCGTCTTTGTCGCTATCACTCCATGCTCCACTAACAAAGGCGCTTTGGTAATCATGACCCGGTGGCTTTGGACATTCGCCAATGAGATGGTTTGGGCTTCCACATCTAAAGCACTTTCTTTTCCCGTAGTTATCATTCATATTTCTTTGAAGCGATCTTCTTTCATCTCATGGTTGTCTTGTGAATCTTCCTCGTCTCTTTAGAAATTTCTTGAACTCTCTTACGGCCATTGCATATTCTTCGTCATTACTTTCGGAGGTTGAGTTATCCTCTTCACTAGATTCCTTCCTAGCTTTCAATGCAATTGACTTGCTTTGCTCTCTTTTTCCTTTGACCATCTCGGAGTCTTTCTTTATTATTACTTCGTAGACTTTCAAGTTGCCGATCAACTCGTCAAGTTGAAGAGTTGACAAGTTCTTCGATTCTTCAATCGCAGTAACTTTAGCCCGCCATTTTGGATGAAGAGCCCTAAGAAATTTCCTAACAAAATTCTTACTAGAAAAACTCTCATCAAGTGCTTTTAAACTTGTGATGATAGTGTTAAACCTAGCAAAAGCATTATCTATTGATTCCTCTTCCGGAATCGTAAATTGTTCATATTGTTGAACAAGAAGATCTATTTTATTATCTTTGACTTGACTATTACCTTGGTGAGTTATTAGTAAGGAGTTCCAAATTTCTTTTGCGGTTTCACACATAAAGATCCTTTCGTATTCTTTACGTGGTAACGCATTATAAATAACCATTTTTGCCTCATTATTTTTAGCAAGTTTTCTTTTTAAATCATCACTTTGTTTTTCAAAAGGTACAATTTCATCTATTTTAGTTAAAGGATTATTTTGAATAGGGGGAAAATCACCATAGGTAATAACATGCCAAAGATCAAGATCTTTTGATTTCACATAAGTTTCGAATCTATTTTTCCAATACAGAAAACCATGACTTTCAAATAGCGGTGGTCTTTGCATAGATTGCCCTTCTAAATATTTTTTCGATTCCATAGATCGTTTCATGTTTTAAAATACAACTTATTTTAAAAATCTTGTTTGACGTGGCTCTTGATACCAATTGTGGAAAACTAGAAGGGGGGTTGAATAGTTTTACGTCTTTTTAATTTTATTATGAAAACTTTGTTTACTGTTAGGAATATAAATATTCAGTTGAAGACTCGGTCACCCCGAGTACTTATTAGCACATCATAGCTCGTAGGTTTATCAGTAATATTATTAGTAGATTAGTTATTATTAGTATTGTGGAGTGGGTCGGGTCTTTACCCACTGTCAGCTCGCTCCACAGCCCACTAGGGGCACAATATGTAGTAAGTATAAATACCCCTTCCCTCACAAGGGAAGGGTTGGACCTTTCAAGCTAATAGATTACAAGTTACTTTCTCTCACTAAAGGCTCCCACTTTCTCTCTCTAACTCATCTCTTATTTGATCCATATCTTGCCTCAAACTAGCGTTTATGTGTTAGTGAATATCCTACAATTGGTATCAAGAGCCATGGTTAGGTCCATGTGTGTTGATATTCACGGATTTGTGTAGTTTGGGGTTGTTTTTGGTTCGAATAGTTTGCTCCTAAAAATCCATTTTACGCTTTGTTTAGAGGTTAAAAGTTGTTAAATCTTGTACTTTCTAGCTTAGGGATTACATAGGAGTAGTGTTTGGTGTTTGGAATCACAGATCTAGGCGTGTGTGTGGTGGTTTTTGGAAGATTAAAAGGTTGTTCGTGGTGGAGGTTTGTCTCACGGTAAAAAGTTCTTCGTGGCGATTTGTGTCTGGCTGGGAAAGAAAAGTAGCGATTTGTGTCTTTCTCGAGTTAGCTATTTGTCCCTTTACCGGATTTGGCAAAAACGACAAACAGCTACGATAGCGACTTGTTTGGCGTTTTGTCCCTGATAGTGACTGTTCTGTCGTTTAGCGACTTAGCGATTTGTGTCTGGCGTTTTGTGTCAAGATAGTGATTTATCCTATTTCCAAAAGTAGCGACTTGTCTCGTGACTGGCGTTTTGTCCTGATTCCAAAAGTTGGCGTTTTGTGTCTGGCGACTTGTGTCAAAATAGCAATTTGTCCAGTTTGCTTAAGTAGCGATTTGTGTGTAGTGATTTGTGTCAATCAAGAATAGGGTAAATGTTGCAAATGAATCAAATCCCAACAATGACCACTACTTCAGACTCCTTCATATCGGAGGTACTTAAATTGTACGATGCTAATGAGGATCATGGGAATTCTAATTACACACTTCAAACAGAAGCAAGTGATTCTGATTCGGCTGGAACAAATGAGTCATGCTCGCAATCACTCATGAAAGAATGTCTTCAGGCTATGCAGTTAGCCAATGAAAAGGAAAGTCAAGTTACATGCTTCCGTACACTTCAATCACATATCAAGGCTCTGTTTAAAAAATCTGAATGCGTGATGGGGTACACCCGGGCTTTCGTGACACTCTTTGGTCATGAAGTGCATGATTTCACAGTCAAAATGACACTATATCTGGATCAACTAGAACAGGAACTGGACAAGGAAGAATTTTCTCAAGAAAAATCCAGAGCCGCTCTAAATGTGATCAACAATCAACTCCAAGTGTTTATTGACTCTCAATACACTCTGGACTATGATTATGATTTTCAAATGACTAAAGAGTGTTTCACTAAATACACTGGGTCAGAGATTGCAATGTACAAAACGACACTGCTACTACTGATAAGGGATGTTAATGGGTTCATTGAGGAAAAAGCTGAACAAGTTGGGAATGGAACAAGATCAGACAAGATTGATGATGGTGACAGCACAGGAGGTGATTGCACAATGTGTGAGAATGCAGCCTTCGAACATGAAAATCACCAAGCACAGTCTGCTGTGGTACATCTGTCTTATCTAGATAATGCTCTTTCTAATGAACAACAACATACTGATCAACTTAAACCTACTTATGACACATATCTGTTGGAAAAGACTGATAGCAATATTACCTCTGATTCAACAAATATGAGTCATAAGGGGGGAGAGATTGATCAGGATGCTGAACATGATGATGCGTCAAGTTCTCTGCCTACGGCTGAGTTTTTCAAATCAGATGATATGGTTGAAAAAGAAGTTTATAATGAACTTTCAAACAGATTTTTACAACTTGAAAAACATTGTATTTCACTTGAAATTGCAATGCAACAAAAGGAAGAAAGTTTTCAAACTAAACTACCATGCAAAAATCCGGAACTCCCTGAATTCCGTGAATTTTTTATAATAAACGATTTGAAAGCTCAGCTGCAAGCCAAAAACTTAACGATCAACAACCTGAAAAAACGTATTGCTGAGATGTGTGATTTGTATAATGAAGTTAAAGCTAAACATGATGTTATTGCAACAACAAATGCTCAATTAGAACACAAAGTGGCTAAATTTATTAATGAAAATGAGTCTTTGAAAATTCATTGCAAAGAACTGTGTGATACAATCAAAGAAGCAAAAACTAAGTCTGTAGAGCAAACGACCTCTTTGATTGCCAAAAATGATGAATTCAAAGCTCAACTTCAGGAAAAGGGCTTTGCAATTGCAGCGTTGAAAAATGAATTAAGAAAATCAACAGAAAATGGTGTGAATACTAAGTTTGCAAAACCATCAATCTTGGGGAAACCACCACTTAGAAACCAATCAGTTGTTAGACAACCGACTGCGTTTAGATCTGAACGGCCAAAAGTTTTAAAAACACGGTTTGCCTCCCAAATTGATGCGGAAAAAGTTTTGTCAAAACCAGTCACTTCACAGTCTAGACCTAGTGAAAAGGAATATGTTGTTGCTAAAACACATCACATGAGTGCATCTAGTTCTTCTAGGATTAGTTCAACACGTATGCCATTTGTGGCACCAAAGGAACATGTTAGACATAAAGACATTGTTCAGAATCAAAACCTAGTGGACGCTAAGAAAAACACACATGAAAAGACTAGGAATTTGCCTGTTTCTAAGAGTTGTTGCGTGCCAATTAAGGCAATTCCCGTAGCCGACCACTCTAAGAACCCTAGATCTTTTTCTGACTCCAAACACTTTGTTTGCTCGACTTGTCAGAAATGTGTTTCTAATGCAACCCATGATGTTTGTTTAACAAAATCCCTGAAGGAAATGAATGCTCGGGCTAAGGTTCAAACCTCTAAGACTAGAAACAACAACAAGCCCGTAGAACCAAAGAGGTGTATACAGAAACCTGATAGGCTGGTTGCCCTAGGACAAAGGTTTTCTCCCAAAAAGTCTGTCACTGTGCATGAGAAACCAAACACTCCTAGATCTTGCCTTAGGTGGATACCGACGGGTAGAATTTTTAAGATTGTTGGTCTTAGATGGATACCTATTCGAAAGATGTTCACTAAGTGCGAAACCAAGGTTGACAATGAAACCCCAAATGGTCTAAACGCTGATATCACTAACCCATATAAATGCAAACAAACTCTTAATGTCAATGCAGGAAGTCTTTACTTAAGTGCAGGTACATCGTTCAGACCTCGTATTAAGGAAAGACTCAGAGTTTGGGTGCCGAAAAGAGTGATATCTCATGATGAAGGGGTTCAAACAATTCAAGGTTGATGAACATCAACGACTATGACGTCTGTACACATCAGTGCAGGCCTCGCTCTTCATTGGAAATGACGTTTGAACACTGCAGTTCAAGCCTCGGGTCTCAAAGTTTTCATAATGGCGTCTGCTGACAACTCTTCAGGCCCCATTCATCAAAGAAAAGAAAAGTGTACGCTTGTGTGCACTTTATCTTCTGAAGAAGAGGATTCCTCTTACTTATGACCATTCTCATCAAGCTTCATGTTCTTCTCATGCTCATTCAGTCATCAAGTGGATCTACTTACCGCCGATGGTATTCTTATTCACCCGGTCTATCAAAAATGGCAGTTGACCGTCATATGCAATTTTTGAGGGGGAGTGATGCGTGCGTGGTATTGCTCTAATTTTATATCCACGATATGTCGTTGTGGTTTTAGCAGTATTCAAGTTTTAAATTTATATTTAGCCGACTTATCAATAACACACACTTTAACGAGCAGTGTACCCGGTCAGTTTGAATATAATGGTAAGTAGAGTGTCGATCACTAAGAGTGGAACGTATTATCTAGTTATCCTAATCAGTATTTTAATATCTTAAGTTAGCTATACAACCTAATCTAACGCAAGGGGGTTTCAGCCTGAGAGACTGGCACGGTTTGGTTATGATTAAATAATAAACTAAACTAATAAGCACGAATCAGCGAGTAGCACACACGTACACAGATAAATACTTCAGACAATAAGAAGACCTGTCCTGATAGTTAAGTAGCTTGTCACTTGTTTTATTGCTAGTTTTATATGAAGTGTATAGTTCGATGCAACGCACCGAGATTAAGTCCTTTCTCGTTGGTTCTAATTTTATCGGCGAGTAAACCCTTAATGATTACTTATGACTATCCTATTTATCTTTCTTCCTACTTTTCTACAGACGATAGAATGCATAGGCGATCTAATAAATAGGCGAGGAAGGGGCATGGCGACCCAAGCAATGCTCAGCTAGACACAGAGGTTATCAATGCACTAATAAAAGTCACCAAAGACATCAACATATAAACTTTAATTAATGGGAAAGCAATTTTAAGGGGAGTCAAAGTGAATGATAACATAACACAAGCCCATCAATCCTGATCAATTAAAGTGTACTAATACAATAAAACAAAACTACTTAATGAATTAAATACATGCAGGACCTTCTTACAGCTCTTGTATCTTCGTTCAAGGTGTGTCTTGTGTTGCTACTTCGTCTGAATTCGGCTTAGGGCTTCTGTCCTTCGTATATCGTACGTACCAAAAGTCTCCGAAATTCGTCTGGCCTTGGGGTATTTATAGTTTCTGTCTGAGGTAAGATGCGGCGCATAGAATAAGTAGATGCGGCGCATTGACTTAACTTCGCGTGGGGTCCAAGATTAATATATTCAGGAATATTCGTACACCGCCAGAAGATGCGGCGTAACTCCATTTTTAGATGCGGCGCATGTCCTTTCTGTCTTGGATCGTAGCTTGTGAAATCTTGATAGTGATGCGCCGTATATAATAAGTAAGATGCGGCGTATCTGGAGCAGAATGTTGTACATTTCAGTAGACTCTTATCTTCTTGCTTGTTTTGCTCCATAATTAGTCCAAAATCGCCAAGTTTCACATAATACTTGTTTTTACCTGAGAATTACAAAAGTAAACATTAACGTATCAATTCTCACAGATAATATAATAAAACAAGTCAAATAAATAGGATAAATGATGGTAATAAAATGTACTTATTTGAGTTCATCAAATATCCCCCCACTTGAACTTTACTTGTCCCCAAGTAAACCTTAGAATTAATCTTATGAAAATGTATCCTAAAAGATATTAGGATTTATTTTTATATTTAAGCATGTATTCATTTTTGTCATAATCACACAACCAAACACTTAACGAATTAGAAGTAAAATAAAATAATTTGATAAAAGCAAATCTAATCGTTTAACTGTCTAGTTGTGACGAATATTCTATCATAAGCTTGGCAAGTATACGCATCTCCCCCACTAAAGCCAAGGAATAACAAGTCTAAAGCGGTAAAAAGGGTTTGTTGGTTAAGGGTTAATCATTCTCCTTAATCTCTATCGATCTCAAATTCCAGAAAAGGCGACAAAATCACAAATACTTGATTGAATCCACGAACATGATACTTGCAATTGCTCAAATCCTTAACTCGAATAGGCTAAAGATAGGACCAAGTAATCTTCACCAATAATATTATATCAAAAAGGGCGACAAAATCATAAATACATAGCTGAATCCACGACTACGATACTTAAGATTGCTCAAATCCCTAATCTCAATAAATCAAAGGTTTGGATAAAGAATAATATAGGGTATGGATAATATTTGGGATACAAATTGGTGTAAAATGAAAAATAAACAAAACAGATAAATTAAAATCCTAAGTGTGGTTAATCACTATCCCAACCATCCCATGAATAAGACTCATATCATAGAATAACTCACGCTTTAACACTTGAAACACACGCTTTAGGTAGACACGAATTATACTCAACAAGATCTTAATCAAATAATAACCTTAATTGGCGTTCCCATAACGTCCAACTCCCAATCAATCCATAGATATAATATACAACAACTAGTGGTGATATCGACCACTTAATACAAAACTTTACATAAGTTGGTTAAACAAACTTCCAACTTTTCCTTTTTCTTTTTCTTTTCGATTTTTTTTTTTTTTTTTTTTTTTTTTTTTTTTTTTTAAAAAAAAAAAAACTTGAAACATAAACATAGATGTGTAAAATTTCACCACATCACTATAATGATAACTCTGGATAATTTTTTCATACTTTTCATGACTTCAGAAATAACGGTAATAGTGAAAGTAGTAAACACACGAAAAATAAACTAAAAGATATACAATATTTACTTTCACTCCTATTGCATTGTGCAATTTCCCGACCTAACCAAAGATAATGAATTACGCACGCGAACACAGGTAATGTAAGGAAACACACTTTGCCTAAAGCAATTAACCAACCACGGATTTTAATCTACAGGGTAGGCTAAGGTGTAAGGGTGTAACGAAACATTATAACAAAGGTGTAAGAAACGAAAGGAATGGCTCAGAGTGTTTTTCTAGGGGTATCTTACTCTAAAAGTGAGAGTAACAAAAGGGTTTATACGGGGGTTAACTAACCAGTGTAGTTAGCTAATATCACATAACATATAAAGGCTATTTGGGTGTAATCCTAGAAATTTACCAATTTAGACAAGTCATTCCAATTATAAAAATAATACTTATTATGGTGGTCTCGAATAGTATACAAGCCAAGTTCTAAAGTCTACAAGTCACCGGCACACTCATAGATTTTTGAATTTTGAAAAATCACAATTTTTGAAAATAACGTTATGTGTGCAGCTATGCAACTTAGATCTTAAACAAAAACATGCTAAAAATTTTAAATTTTGATATATTAAGCGCATTTTAAGCATATTTTGAAAAAGTTCAGGACAAGTAAGTGTTCTAATTCTCCTATCCCCCCACTTAAGTTAAACAACGTCCTCGTTGTTTGTATCAAAGATTAAAAAAACTGGAAAATAAAAGAATTAGAACAGAAAAACTCCCCTGAGATTTGCTCGGTATGATCCTCCATTAGTTTAAGAGCAAAAATCAACTTCTTGTGGATGAGAACGTTAAAGCTTCATAGTTGATGTATCCACAGGAAATGCAGGAATCTATAATACCATCAAGACTTTAACACACCTGAGTTAAGAAAGGTTCAAACTTGCATAATACATTAGTAGTTAGTAAAAATAAAACTTAAAAATTAAAACTGAAAATCATCAGGTCAGTCGATGCGCCGTATCTTATGGAAGAAGATACGCCGTATCGAGCCTGAAATAAATACGAATCAGCATAGAAGATGCGTCACATCCTTAACCAGGGATGCGCCGCATTAAAATAAACTGATAAAAAGTTTTAAAGTCAAAAAATAAAAATGCAGAAAAATAAAGTAAGATATGACCAGTGCAGGAGATGCGTCGCATCTTGGGATTGAGATGCGCCGTATCTTCTGCGGGCCTGACTGACTCGACACAGAACAGAATAGTAAAAATTTTCTGGGTTGTCTCCCGGTCAGCACTTGTCTTTATTCTAGAGTCTTCAAGTTAGACTTACGTTCAGCTCCTTAATACCGATCATTGAAGGAGTCGGAAGCATCGCGCTCCCTTATTGCCAATTCAGTAATATTGAACACTCCTTGCTCGTCCTTAATTTCCACGCCATTCTTCTTTAGTATCTGTATAAACAAAGTTCTGTCCCTTTCGGGTAGAGATGACAAAATGATAGACGGGAAATTCTTATTATTATATAGGCATAAATAAGCAAGGTGGGGTGGTAGTTCAATAAACACATCATTATTCAAATTCGTATGCTCAACTATCCTCCTACGTTTTTTAATTACTACGCAATCATGCCACTCATCATCAGAATCATTAACAACATCGCGCCTAAGTTCGGTAGGTACATTAAGGTCAATAAATTCCTCAAAGTTCTCATGATTAGGATTAGTTGAGTTATTTTGAATCAATGTTTCTCCCATAAGCCTAGCTTCAAGATCGAGGTCCATACGTTCTCTTAATCCTAGCACATAGACGCCTCTAATTATGCTTTTAACAGGATCTTGGCACTTATAGACTAGTTTATTATTTCCTACCCTTAATGAGATTTTTCTTTTAAACACATCAATCTTAGCACGGGCGGTAGACAAGAAAGGTCTTCCAAGGATTAAATGAATCTTAACATCCTCAGGCATATCTAATATAACAAAGTCTACAGGGAAAACAAACTTCTCAATCTTAACTAGCACATTATAAGCAATCCCTTCAGGTCGTTTTACCGTTTTATCAGCCAATTCAATAAGCAACTTAGTTGGTGCTAATTTTCCTAGTCCTAGGGTAGTGAATGTCTTAAGGGGCATTACACTAACACTAGCTCCTAAGTCAGCTAACACATTATTGAAAGATATATCATTAATTGAACAAGGTAAAGTAAAACTTCCTGGGTCCTTTTCTTTATGAGGCAAGGCATGTAAGTCGGTTGCAGAGCTCTCTTCTTTCATTGTAGCCTTGATCTCCTCTTCAATCTTTGTCTTCTCTTTGAGTAGTCTCCTTAAACTGATTGAAGAATTAAAGAAAAATTCGGGTCTTGCACCATCATTACCATTCATCAGTCTTCTAGGAAAAAGAATGTTAGGAGTGACTTCTTCAGTGGTGCTTATGGCCTTGACATGATCTCTTGGGTTGGTTTCAGTTGAGCTCGGTAAACTTCCATATCCCCTTTCTTGAAGAACTTTGCTCATTTGACCAATTTGTTGTTCCAATGCTTTGATCGAAGCTCCTTGATTTCTTGTAATAGTGTCCGTTGAAGCTCGGATTTCCTTGATCATAGCAGTGTTCTCTTCATGTCTCTTAGCAGCATCGGCCATAATTTGCTTTAGAGTGTCATCTAAAGTCTGCCTCCTTTCTTGATAAGCGGGATTGAAGTTGTTCTTTTGATAGAATCCCGGAGTAGCTTCCCTAAATCTTCCTGAAGGTCGGAATGGTTGTCCAAATTGTGTGTAGTATGCTTCTTCAAACGTCTCACTTTCATTCTTATTCGGGCAATCTTTAGTGTAGTGAGGTCCTTCGCATTTTTCACATCCAACTTGGGCAGCATACACTTTTTCATCACGCTTCTTCATCTCTCTACTAATTTTATCCAATTGAGTTTGAATAGCAGCAACCCCGTCAAAATTAGTGCTGCTCTTAGATCTAGTAGAGGTTCCATCGTGCCATTTTTGAGAATGATCAGCAGCTTCTTGGATAGCTTTCCTAGCATTAGCTGCACTAATTTGAGGCACAGCTCCCTTAGCATCCAAAATCTGTCTAGTAGGCACGTCCAATCCTTGATAAAACAATATTATCTCCTGCATTGGTGTTAGATAGTGTTGAGGACATTTCACCAGTAAGTCTTTAAATCGTTCCCAATCTTGATAAAGAGTTTCATCAGGCTCTTGCTTGAAACTGTTGATAGCCTCCATCTTTTTAGCGGTTTTAGCAGGTGGACAATATCTTTTCAGGAATTTGCTTTTCAAATCTTCCCACGTTGTGATTGAACTAGCAGGTTCATTCCTTAGCCACTTATTAGCAGCTCCTTTAAGCGAGATTGGAAAGATTCTTAGCATGAGTTGATCGTCAGTGACTCCTTCTGTAGTGAACAAATCTGCAATCTCGAGGACCTTTTCAACATGCTCATTAGCATCTTCATGTTCCGATCCACTGAAAGCATTTTCTCTTAGCTCCTTGAGAAACTGACCCTTCAACTCAAATTTTGACTTTTCATCAAACTTTGGTCTAGCAACTCCTGAACTGTAATCAGCACGGGTACTGTTCATGTATTCCTCCATAGTTGTGTTTTCGCCCATTGCTTCTGTTTCTTCTTCCTCTTTCTCTTCAGAAAAATAATCAAGCTCGAATGAACTTGAAATATCAAAGCTTTTTGTGTTGAAAAGCCTTTTAAGCGAATGAAAGGCTCGTTCAGGATCTTCGAAAGGTGTAATCAAGTTCTTCGTAGAACTCCTGGTCATGCACTTCCTGAAACTATCACAAAAGCATCAGTAGGGTATGTTCAAGAAAGTAATATATCAGAAAATCAACAACGAAAACGGAATACGAAAAATTAAAGTTACTGATATCTGCAGACGATGCGCCGTATCCAAAAAGTTGGATACGCCGTATCTTATAATCGTCAAAATTAAATCAGACTTTTATTCAGAAAATAGATACGCCGCTTATAAATTTAGAATGCGCCGTATCAGTTTAATTTATCAAAAATCGATATTTATTTAAAATTAAATGCGTCGTATTAACAAAAGTTAATGCGCCGTATTTTCGTTACGTTTCAAAATACGAGATTTTTGATTCAGAAGATACGCCGTATCGACAGAGATCGATGCGTCGTATCTGTTTAATAATTCAAAAACTGTTTTTAATTAAAAATAATAGATACGCCGTATCTGCTAAAGCAGATGCGTCGTATGGCGTTATCGCTTAGAAAAATTTCTTATTAAAAACAGATACGTCGTATCTTGGGGAAAGATGCGTCGTATCGAATTTATTAAACGCGTTGTATTTTATAAAAATTAAACGCAATAAGCGGTATCTATGAAAATAGATGCGCCGTATCGTTTATATTAGCTTAGTACAACGATAGCAGAATACAGAAAATACGAAAAATAAAAACAAAAATAAAAACAAACGAAAATAAACAAAAAATAAAAGAAAACAAAAACAGAAAATATGCAAATAATTCAATGAATGCAATTAAACCTAATACACAACAGAGTTAGCGGTTAGAATTAAAAATTAAAAACCTAATTAAAATACTAATCAAATTAACAGATAATAACAATTCACTCCCCGGCAACGGCGCCAAAAACTTGATGCGTGCGTGGTATTGCTCTAATTTTATATCCACGATATGTCGTTGTGGTTTTAGCAGTATTCAAGTTTTAAATTTATATTTAGCCGACTTATCAATAACACACACTTTAACGAGCAGTGTACCCGGTCAGTATGAATATAATGGTAAGTAGAGTGTCGATCACTAAGAGTGGAACGTATTATCTAGTTATCCTAATCAGTATTTTAATATCTTAAGTCAGCTATACATCCTAATCTAACGCAAGGGGGTTTCAGCCTGAGAGACTGGCACGGTTTGGTTATGATTAAATAATAAACTAAACTAATAAGCACGAATCAGCGAGTAGCACACACGTACACAGATAAATACTTGAGACAATAAGAAGACCTGTCCTGATAGTTAAGTAGCTTGTCACTTGTTTTATTGCTAGTTTTATATGAAGTGTATAGTTCGATGCAACGCACCGAGATTAAGTCCTTTCTCGTTGGTTCTAATCTTATCGGCGAGTAAACCCTTAATGATTACTTATGACTATCCTATTTATCTTTCTTCCTACTTTTCTACAGACGATAGAATACATAGGCGATCTAATAAATAGGCGAGGAAGGGGCATGGCGACCCAAGCAATGCTCAGCTAGACACAGAGGTTATCAATGCACTAATAAAAGTCACCAAAGACATCAACATATAAACTTTAATTAATGGGAAAGCAATTTTAAGGGGAGTCGAAGTGAATGATAACATAACACAAGCCCATCAATCCTGATCAATAAAAGTGTACTAATACAATAAAACAAAACTACTTAATGAATTAAATACATGCAGGACCTTCTTACAGCTCTTGTATCTTCGTTCAAGGTGTGTCTTGTGTTGCTACTTCGTCTGAATTCGGCTTAGGGCTTCTGTCCTTCGTATATCGTACGTACCAAAAGTCTCTGAAATTCGTCTGGCCTTGGGGTATTTATAGTTTCTGTCTGAGGTAAGATGCGGCGCATAGGATAAGTAGATGCGGCGCATCGACTTAACTTCGCGTGGGGTCCAAGATTAATATATTCAGGAATATTCGTACACCGCCAGAAGATGCGGCGTAACTCCATTCTTAGATGCGGCGCATGTCCTTTCTGTCTTGGATCGTAGCTTGTGAAATCTTGATAGTGATGCGCCGTATATAATAAGTAAGATGCGGCGTATCTGGAGCAGAATGTTGTACATTTCAGTAGACTCTTAACTTCTTGCTTGTTTTGCTCCATAATTAGTCCAAAATCGCCAAGTTTCACATAATACTTGTTTTTACCTGAGAATTACAAAAGTAAACATTAACGTATCAATTCTCACAGATAATATAATAAAACAAGTCAAATAAATAGGATAAATGACGGTAATAAAATGTACTTATTTGAGTTCATCACTGAGAAAGGTGAATAAACTACATGGTGATTGAGATTTGAGAAGTGGTCATACAACTCTCCATGTTTCTGACTATTCTCATCAAAA
Source organism: Artemisia tridentata subsp. tridentata (assembly GCA_021014915.2). Taxonomy (NCBI): domain Eukaryota; kingdom Viridiplantae; phylum Streptophyta; class Magnoliopsida; order Asterales; family Asteraceae; genus Artemisia; species Artemisia tridentata. Next base: position 214,928,974 of record CP139501.1, on the reverse strand, counting down.
GGCTTCATACTTGCTCCATGCTCATTCAGATATCAAGTGGATCTACTTCCATCCGATTGGACGTTTATTCACTCAATCAAAAATGGCAACTTCAAATGCAATTTTTGAGGGGGAGAAGTGTGAACAGTGGATCAACCTCACATGCACTTGTTCAATCAAAAATAGCATCCTCGTATGCAATCTTTGAGGGGGAGAAGTGTGAACAGTGGATCAACCTCATATGCACTTGTTCAATCAAAGATGGCATCCTCGTATGCAATCTTTGAGGAGGAGAAGTGTGAACAAGTGATTCGATGTACACTTGGTTGTTGGTTCACTCACTTGTGTTGGGCATCTAATCGTAACCATGGAGTTGATCAGGTATCACTTATTCGAGATTGAAGTTGACTAAGTCAAAGGCGTGATCCTATCCTATCTTGAAGTCGAGGTTGGTTGGATGCATGACTTTCTATGATAACTTGCTCGTGCTCAAGATTCAAGTTGAAGACTTAGTTTATCTAGTTACCAGCAGTCGGGGTAACTATCACTTAAAGGAGTTACGTTGTAGTACTCAGTGTCACACGCCGCCGATGACGTTGTGGATAATCGCAAGAGGTGTTAATGTCTCATACTTTGGTTGAGTATTGAGTACTTAGAGATTTGCTTGGAAGCATTAATTCTCTACAGCGTTCTTCCAACAGTAGTGCAAGTTTAAGTCACAAGAACGGAGAATTCTACTTCAGTATCAAGTCTGGTAAATCGGGTTTGCTCCATCAGTCATCTCGTCAAAAGGCCTACTTGAGGGTTGGCAAAGATAGTCAGAGACGGTTTCGGTAGCTGTTGATTCTCACATAATACATTTGAGCCAATTTTGTTCTTCTCACGAGTCTACAAGTATATGTGCGTAAAATGTGTTGCTGATTCTGAGGTGTCAAAACCAGCAAGGGGGAAGGAGACATACATCTGAACGCACAACGAGTACACGTGATGAACTTTATACTTCTTCTTAAATGAAGTTATTCCGGGAAGACAAATGTCATAACCGCAGAGAAAATCAGTGTTTTAACTCGTGAGTCTTGATGTATTATTCCAACTACGTGGGGGAAGATATGTATGAAACAGTTTCTGATAATTAAAGAGGTTCACAATTGTATGATGACTTCTGGTTAGTCGGTATCCTACAGAAGGAAATGTGTTCATCCAGGACTTACTTGGTTTTCACGGTACTGTCTTGGTGTTATCATTTCGACTACACACGGGATAAATTGCTTACACTCGGGACTTAGTTGACTTTGGTGTAACAATTCTCATCTGCAATTTCCTGAAGGGAGAAAAGGGGATTTCTAGGTCTTAATTGATCTTGATGTTACGTTTTCGACTTCATTAATGGGATTGAGTGTGTACTTCGGGTTTTCGGGCTTCATACAATGAGACTGTTTGAATTTCTTCAACTACTTGGGGGGAAGTGGTCTCTGGATACTTTTGGTAGGCATTTCTTCAATCTTCAGCGGGAAGAAATGTGAGAAGAATTATTCAAATGTGAGATGATTCGTTGCTGATCTATTTGAGGATCCCCGAATGGAGAATCACGATGATTATTCTTAAAAAGGAGCAGTAATACTTGATGTGGTTTGCTACGGTTTCCGCTGTACACTTACCTTATGTAAGCTTGAAAGAGAGCTTAGAATCTGCTCAGTAAGAAGATTGTCGGTTTGGGGGGAAGCTATCAAAGCTGTACATTGGGAAGGCTCAAGTTCCGTCGATTGTTCAGGAGCCTCGAAAGCTTTGGTGGTGAAAGTTTAAGAGATGATTGACCACAAATTTCTACAACATACTGAACGTATCCTCATTTCGGTATTCATTTCATCATCATCTTAAACTGAATAATATAGTTTGTACATATCTTAAAACATACTGTAAATAGAAAATTATAGAAAACCTGCAAATTGTAAATAGAGATGCGTAAAACCAGAAAAACCATAAAAATTAAAAAATAGAAAATACCAAAAATAGTTTCACGTAGGCATGTCTTCTGTTTATCGATAGCATTTACGGACTTAGAAATGTCATTCAATAATGGCACGGGTCTTTAAATGAAGCTCGAGCAGAAGTTAAAATGGATTGTTAAAACATGTCTAAATGGCTTGCTATTACTTTAGATAGCAACCCGCGCTTCAAAATGGGGAAAGCACGTCGCCAAAAAGACGGTTGTTCCTCTCACTGGGTGAAGTTCACCCGGGCATGGATTACTTCAAATCCGTGCATCCCCGATTTGATGTACGCCTCAATGCATCATTTCTGGTAAAGGAAGAGAAATCTTCTTTGCATACAAATAGTTTTCATTCTATGATTCTTCTGAAAATTATTTGTGAGACACTTGGTGATTACGTGTTGCTTGAAATTCTTTTGACTTGGATTGTGCATAAAATTTGTCACTCAATCAACGACTACAAATCTTTACTAGAATACGGGTCATTGATTGAGGGGGAGAGTGAATTCAAATTTTACATCAACAAACGGGTTTCTTGGTTAACTCATACTTGTTAGAAATGGTTTTGTAGTCAATGGGGTATTAGTTGAAGAGGATCTTGCTAAAACTTTATATCAAATGGCCAAATGTGTTAGTTGCTAGAAAGTTTAGGACATTATGTGCAATTTGTTTATAGTCTCCTAGCTTTATGTATCTAGAAGGTTCATTTGTGTTACTTTGGAATCCTCGTTTAATCCCCTAAATACTTTAAGACTCAAAATCTAAAAGAAGTTAGAAAACCAGTTGTGTTTGATGTTTTTGAATACTCCAATGACATTTGTATGATCTAAATGAATGAATTTCAAATGTTGTTTGACTCTTGTTAGTCGATTGCTGCTTAATTGTTGTTGATATTGTGCATATGTTCTCAAGATTCGCTTAGGTATATTGCTATTATGTTAGAATCATGTTCCTAAGATCCTGAATTGAATATTGAAATCTGTGTGAATTGCCATGTTCATGATTGATACGAGTCAATTATAGTTCAAGGAAAACACACGTGGAAATATGTGTTAACCCGAGTCGTTTGTCCCGACGAAGATCGAATGGAATTTGTGTTCCCGGAACGTGATTCGTGTAGTGAATGAGTGTATAAAAGTGAGAATTGTGATTTTTCACTACGAACAATGAAATATTAAATGAAAACAACTAATTAAGCTAATTAAACAATTAAACTAAGCATACGAACTTAAAAACGAAAATTTGAATTTTTAAAAACGTTATGCGACGAATTATAAAACGTAAATAAAAGTGATTTTGTGAAATTTAAAACCTAAAAATATAAAAATAATTTTCCTATATTAAAAATGATAAAAGAAAATTTTTGGAAAAAGAAAAATATTTTTTTGACTTTTTAATATTTTTTATGAATTAAAAACTAATTAAAACAATTTAAATGATTTAAAAATAGTAAAACAGCTAGGAAAAATCTGAAAATTTTTGAGTAATTTTAAAATTGAATTCTAAATCTAGGAAAAATAAAATCAGAAGCAAATTCAGCTTAAATAAGCTGAACAGTACAATAAGCACTTCACAAATAAGCTAAAAATAAGCAAATAAGCTCCAAAAATCACAAAAAGCTCAGGGATCATGCAAAGGACTATTTCAAGCTCAATTCAACTCAGAAACATAAAATAAGCCCAGGCCGTAAGCCATTTAGCTACTGTACAGCTTACACTATAACCAGGTTCAAAACAGTTTCTATGTCTTATTTGAAGCAGAAAAATAAGCCAATCCAGACCTTAATTGGTGAATCCAGAAGAAAAACTAGAAAGATTATATGGGAAACTACTTTAAAACCAAAAATCCCCAAATTTCATACACAATTGCTTATCTAATTTAAGCCTAGAACATGTGGACTTAGACTGTTTTGCTGGTGCAGGGCAGTTTAGTCACTTATGGGCTGATTTGCAAGCCTAGATAAGCAGTCCAAATAAGCTCAAATCCCAAATCCCAGATATTGAGCTTCAAGTTTGTTGTTCAAACTGTCTTTAAATCAATTTCGAGGTCCTAGTCCTAACTAGATAAGCCACAATGTATGATAGTTCAGCAGCAAAAAAAATGGTTTGCACAAAAGTTCCTTGTGACAGCAGTTAACTGATTGGCGCAAAAACATGTGCAAAACTGACCAACTCCTACCTTGCTCTTAGAAGCTTATATTAACACTAAAAACTAACCCAAAAATGCCAAAGGGGGACTTTAGATAAACTCAGCTTGTGCTGAGCTTATTGAGGGCATGATTGGGCTTAAAAAGTATAATATGGGCAAATTGCTTCTAATAAGCTACAAACCTCAATACTTCTATTGAACTAGGCTTATAATCCATCAACTTAGCTATATCAGATCTTATTTTCTTGCAAAATAACAGTGAAAAGCCAAAACAACTATAATCCAAACGCTCCTTTTAACCTCAGATTTTGCAAAAATGCTCTTAGACTTAAACTGATCTATACTAATTTATATTGAACAATGATATTATAAGCTACTATGAATATAAAAAGCAGAAAAACAGGAATAATTGAGCTACCAAATAAGCTGATCTCTCTAAGGTCTAAAAATAAGCTAGAAAAGAAAAAATGGGTACTCACTGAGTTTACTGCTAATTCTAAATGAACTGAGTCACCTCCTGAACCCAGGCTTATAATAAGCCAATAATACCAACTCTGAACAGCTTATATTCCCAACTTAACTCCACAGCTTATTGTGTTGATTTATTTGACTGTCTTTGACTTTTTGCTCTTTAGAGATTTTAAGACTCTAAAGAAATAAATCCAAACCAATTTGAGACACGATCATTATACTAACTTCATAAAATCAAATAAAACTAAAAGAAGAAAAGTACCAGTAATAAGATCATAAGCAAATGAACAATTATGTTGACTAAATTTGACTTTTATTAAAACTTAAATACTGAATACAAAGTACTGGAAATGAAATTACAATAATTCTAAAACATGACTAACTGGAAATTAACTCTAACAATCTATTGATTCTAAAAATAAGGATTTAGAATAAGACTCAAAAACAGACTCAAGGACTAGACTCCCCTAATTCGTGATGAAGGAGGCTATTTATAGGCCTCCTCAGAACCTTCTGGCACTCTCCATCGATCAATCATCACCCTTGGATCCAAGTTTGCTCTCCACGCATGATTTCCAGCCGTAGGATCATAGATATGATGTGGCATATCCAATAAGCTTGCCCCACGTGTCCCTGGCAGTGTCAGATGCTTCCAGAAGGATTTAATCATGAGGTAATTATTGGGACGAGGTAATTTTGGTGGGGTTAGTAAATTAGGGTTCTTGGGTATTTGGGGTAAAATTAGGCGCGGGTGTGTGTGTGGGTTTTTTTTTTTTTTTTTTTTTTTTTATTTTTTTATTTTATTTTAGTTTGATTAGTGGGTTGACTGGGTAAAGTAGGGGTAAGGTTTGACCGGGTTTTGGGTTGGATCGGGTCAAGGGTTTAGTTAATGAAAGTTGGGCTCGGGTTGGGTAAACGTATTTTGGGGCTTGGGGTTTAGTTTGGTGGACTGGGATGGGTTAGGGGCTAAAGTGGGTTGGATTTTTAAAATGTAAAAGAATTTAAGGTTTTTAAGTTTCAAGGACTAAAGGTGTAAATTTAGAAATCCAAGGGACTGAAATTGTCAATTCAACAAAGATGATCTAAGGGTGATTTTTTTGACCATATCTTCTTTCCCGGTTCCGGTTCTGAGTCTTTTCCGTATCTCGTGCTTGGTTTCCCGGTTCTTTGCTTGATTTTGTCCTTTTCTTCGATATCTGTGCCTGCACACATAAAAATACAAAAACACAAGATATTTGGCATTTTGGACGGGTTTTTGGTCATTTTGGGTCCGGTTTTGGTCAAGAAAAGGTATGTGTTTAAGCACATACCAAAATTCCCCCAGACTAAGATATTGCAATGTCCTCATGCAATGTTATAAAAACACGTTTTTGAAACCGAAAATTTCCAATATCTTTTTACTAACTTTGAGAAGTAGCAAAATTTTCAAAAGAGATCAAGAAATCTTAAGTTCTAAAAACTCCCCGACTTTCCTTTTTATTCTATTTTTGTATTTTTCTCATAACCATGTGACGGTTTTGTTGACAATCATTATCTCACGATAACTTTTAGGGTCTTCGAGCAGGAAACACGACTCATAAAGAAGTGACCATACGGATAAAATTCGTCGTTCCTGATTTTTCACGAGTCCCCAAACTAAGCTTAAATACGAAATCATTGTTATTTACAAGTTAGATTGCCAACACTACTCAGAAAGCTAATTGTGTATTACTTCTCGTTCCCAAATTCCTATTTTCCTCTATTTATTTTATTTTTGGTGAGAAATGAATTTCTTCAAAATCTCGTTTTGATAATTTTAAGTCCGATAAAGATACCTAGTTTAGACGCTAAATAGTTTCCAAGCCTTCCCTCGAAAACCGTTGCATACAAAAATGAGGTCCACATCAAGGTCTCTGATTTAACACGATTTTGAGAATATCCCTTTTATTTGCGACCGAAACAACTCATCTACGAGTCCAGAGACGGAAGCCTTTATTAGGACACCCCCGGATTCGAAGTTTGGCATTTTTAAACATTATTAAGCACATTAACGTATTTAATCCTTGGCCCTTTATAACAATCACAACATCGGCTGCGAACCGGCAAGATGTGATAGTCTATTATGACCTTGGAATTTTTCCTCTGCCTTTATTAGAAGTCTACAACATCGGCTGCGAACCGGCAAGATGCAGAAAACTTTTTATGGCTTTGGATTATTATTATTCATTATCATCTTAATTATTTGCCAAACCCCAAGTCCTACGGCTTTTATAACAATCCCAACATCGGTTGCGAGCCGGCAAGATGGAATAGTCTATTACACCGTAACACTGACAGTACCTTGATGTGTACCCAACTCTTATAAGCAAGGATTTTCTTAAGAAGGATTAAAAACTAAATTTCGCCAAAACCAAAATAGCTTTAATTATTTATAGAGTACTATTCTTGGTGAAACAAGCTGATGGGAACAAGAAGCCACAAGTAACTTTGATGAGCTCTAAAGAGATCCAACTACTCCACGTTTAGCAATCTAACTTATGAACAACTCTATCATTTCTCGTTCTTCGCAAATTTAAAATCTTAAATAATAAGATCCGCGAATGCTTAGCCAAATAATCAAGCCATGCATATATAAAGTCAAATATGGGAACTTGCAAACTCTTAAAAAGAATTCGCATTTTCTAGCTCCTTGTGTAAAAGACTAGCACGAGCTTATAGATTATAAACGGTTAAGGAGACAAGCTAGGGCTCAACACGCCCGGTCAAGTCAGAATTTTATTCCTACTCTCTCCAGCGGAAAATCAACAAAAATGTCAAAATTATTATATTTTTGCACAAAATTTTTAAAATTTTCTCTTTTTTTTTTTGGATTTTTTCAATTTTTGATGAAAAACGGGGTTGCATGAGAAAACGGCAGAAATGCAAGGCAAAATCAAATCGAAAGATTACCCCCCCCCCCAGACTAAAACGAGACATTGTCCTCAATGTCTTAAAGGTAAGGGTTCTCCTACATAAATCTAAGGCCGTTTATTAATTATGCCAAAAGATAGATGTAAAATGATAAGATTTTGGATATTGGATAAGCAGCGGATGATGAAACTCGAGTAGCGTGAAGGAAACTACGAGCACGAGAGTCTTCATCATCGGGCATTCCTGGACACATCAGAAGAAAACACGAAACACAAGATACGGAAGAGGAAGCCCTCCTCACTCACTTTATTAGAAAATAGATAAGAAGATAGAAGGATAAGCATGGGGTGCCTCCCACGAAGCGCTTGTTTTTGGTAACCGAGTCACATGAGCTTGACTCGACCCCGAATTTATTTGTCCTTGGGGGAGCAAGTGGAAGAAATAATCTCAATCGGACTTTCGTTCAAGATGTTTGGATAAACATTGAAGCACACGAAAGTTCCACTCCGATGAGATACCCACGGCTCTAGATAGAAAAGAAAATGCCGGGGTCAAAGATGGTATCTTCACTCCCGAAGGAGTGAAAGATAGGAGAAGTCACCGGATAGGTGAGGAAAGGAAGAAAGATCATGATAACAATTGTAAAGAAATTGTCATCCTCACACCCGGAAGAGATAAAAAGGGTGGGTTGGTTTGGCAAATTATCATACTTTTCAAAAATCTCATCCACCACTTTAGAAGTCACAACACCCGTATCGGGCTTGATATCATCGGGTGGTTTAGCAGGCGGACGAGTGGGTGATGGCTCAACGTGTAATGACTCAGTTTTATGAAGTGAAAGGGGATCATCATTAAGCAATCTTGCAAGAAAAAGATTTTCCCCTTCCGAGTCATGGGAATCGTCAGGGCGAGGTATTGGTAAAATCAGCTCATCAAATGCAGAGTCCTCGTCCTCGACGTTCTCTAACCCTTCATCGAAAAGAGGATTAACTTTGCAAGAAGTATACTCATCATTGAATTCAAAAAGAGGGTTAGAGAAAATCCCGGAGGTAACTTTGGAAATATCAAGAGAATCTCCACAAGATTGCAGATCACTTTCACCGTCGGATATTTCCTCGGACTCACTTGGGATTGGGACAAGGTTCTCAACATTGTCTGATTCCGTTGCCGGAATAGTGTCGAGATGCTCGTCCCCCATTTTTAGAGAGTCCTCGGGTTCTACGGTAGGAAAGACGGGTGCAATTTGAGGGAAAACGTTGAATGGCACAAGTCTCTCCTTGTCATCATCGGAATCATCGTCGTAGGTAGATACTCTTTGAGGGAAAAGGTTGATCGTAATTTTCTCATCATAATCGTCGTAAATAAAAGACTTTTGATAATTGGACGCTCTTTCCTCGGCAAGTAATTCTTCTATAGACTTCTCATGATGATCGGGGGTAGAAGTATAGTGTTTAATCACCAATCTCTTAACTTCTTGGAAGTCTTCCCAAATTCTTTCAATTTCGCGCATTCTATCTTGATTTGGACAATTGCCGGGATTTTGTGGGGGTTGGTTAAAACCATGAGAATCGTAACACAAATTTGGCTCAAAATAAGAATTATCAAACGATCCCCACAATTTTCAAAATTTGACGAACTTTGAAATGAATCACCATTATAATACGGTACTTGCTCATACGAGTTTTGAAAAGGAAGATTGAAATCGTTTTGAGGATAATTATCAAAACTCGTATCACAAGCATAAGACGTTTCAGCACTCGGGACGTAGCATATACCATTCGTGTATCCACATTGATTGCAAAAACATTGTCCGCACGGTGATCCTTCATCGGATGGGTTTCCACAACTAAAACAAGTGAACGAAGGTGGTGGTGGTGGTGTCGGATAATAATCGGGAACGTTTGAAAAATTGTTAAACGAATTGTGAACATATTCGGGAGAATTACAATTCAAACAAACGCCATCATGAATATCACTACCACATTGTTCACACGTACACCAAACACATGAACCTTCGAAGAACGGTTCTCCACAATTATCACAAATTGGATCCATAAGAATTAAACATAAGAGGAAGAAAGATATAGAATTATCGGTTTAGAGGGTTTAAAGAAGAAGAATTATATGGATGAGAGGATAAGAAGATTATTTTTGGATTTTTATAAAAGAAAAACAAATAAAATATTTTTGGATTTTTTTTAAAAAAAATTAGATTTATTATCTCTTTGGTGATCGTTAATCAACCGTACTCGTTTCTTTCAAAACTACGCGCAGCGTGGCGGGAGAGAAGAATGGATCTCTCTTCGGTCTGCAATTTAATGTCAAGACCTCCTTAAACCCCGTGTATAGGTTGTAGTAAAGAAATAATCCAAGAAACGTTTAATTTTTCGATCTCTTTTGTTGTTTATTCGGAATGGTTTACAACCGCCCTCCTTCAACGGAAGACCGAGGATTTATTATTAATGGTGAAAACACTTTAGGAAAAGTGTTTTTTAATTATTTTCTTTTTGTATTTTTATTTTTTTTATAAAAACGATAACTTCCGAGGAAGGGTCTTCAAAACACGATTCGACGAACGAAATCACGAACTCACTTCAATCCTCCCCGGCAGCGGCGCCAAAAACTGATTCGAGTCAATTATAGTTCAAGGAAAACACACGTGGAAATATGTGTTAACCCGAGTCGTTTGTCCCGACGAAGATCGAATGGAATTTGTGTTCCCGGAACGTGATTCGTGCAGTGAATGAATGTGTATAAGTGAGAATTGTAATTTTACACTACGAGCAATGAAATATTAAATGAAAATAACTAATTAAGCTAATTAAACAATTAAACTAAGCATACGAACTTAAAAACGAAAATTTGAATTTTTAAAAACGTTACGCGACGAATTATAAAACGTAAATAAAAGTGATTTTGTGAAATTTAAAACCTAAAAATATAAAAATAATTTTCCTATATTAAAAATGATAAAAGAAAATTTTTGGAAAAAGAAAAATATTTTTTTGACTTTTTAATATTTTTTATGAATTAAAAACTAATTAAAACAATTTAAATGATTTAAAAATAGTAAAACAGCTAGGAAAAATCTGAAAATTTTTGAGTAATTTTAAAATTGAATTCTAAATCTAGGAAAAATAAAATCAGAAGCAAATTCAGCTTAAATAAGCTGAACAGTACAATAAGCACTTCACAAATAAGCTAAAAATAAGCAAATAAGCTCCAAAAATCACAAAAAGCTCAGGGATCATGCAAAGGACTATTTCAAGCTCAATTCAACTCAGAAACCATAAAATAAGCCCAGGCCGTAAGCCATTTAGCTACTGTACAGCTTACACTATAACCAGGTTCAAAACAGTTTCTATGTCTTATTTGAAGCAGAAAAATAAGCCAATCCAGACCTTAATTGGTGAATCCAGAAGAAAAACTAGAAAGATTATATGGGAAACTACTTTAAAACCAAAAATCCCCAAATTTCATACACAATTGCTTATCTAATTTAAGCCTAGAACATGTGGACTTAGACTGTTTTGCTGGTGCAGGGCAGTTTAGTCACTTATGGGCTGATTTGCAAGCCTAGATAAGCAGTCCAAATAAGCTCAAATCCCAAATCCCAGATATTGAGCTTCAAGTTTGTTGTTCAAACTGTCTTTAAATCAATTTCGAGGTCCTAGTCCTAACTAGATAAGCCACAATGTATGATAGTTCAGCAGCAAAAAAAATGGTTTGCACAAAAGTTCCTTGTGACAGCAGTTAACTGATTGGCGCAAAAACATGTGCAAAACTGACCAACTCCTACCTTGCTCTTAGAAGCTTATATTAACACTAAAAACTAACCCAAAAATGCCAAAGGGGGACTTTAGATAAACTCAGCTTGTGCTGAGCTTATTGAGGGCATGATTGGGCTTAAAAAGTATAATATGGGCAAATTGCTTCTAATAAGCTACAAACCTCAATACTTCTATTGAACTAGGCTTATAATCCATCAACTTAGCTATATCAGATCTTATTTTCTTGCAAAATAACAGTGAAAAGCCAAAACAACTATAATCCAAACGCTCCTTTTAACCTCAGATTTTGCAAAAATGCTCTTAGACTTAAACTGATCTATACTAATTTATATTGAACAATGATATTATAAGCTACTATGAATATAAAAAGCAGAAAAACAGGAATAATTGAGCTACCAAATAAGCTGATCTCTCTAAGGTCTAAAAATAAGCTAGAAAAGAAAAAATGGGTACTCACTGAGTTTACTGCTAATTCTAAATGAACTGAGTCACCTCCTGAACCCAGGCTTATAATAAGCCAATAATACCAACTCTGAACAGCTTATATTCCCAACTTAACTCCACAGCTTATTGTGTTGATTTATTTGACTGTCTTTGACTTTTTGCTCTTTAGAGATTTTAAGACTCTAAAGAAATAAATCCAAACCAATTTGAGACACGATCATTATACTAACTTCATAAAATCAAATAAAACTAAAAGAAGAAAAGTACCAGTAATAAGATCATAAGCAAATGAACAATTATGTTGACTAAATTTGACTTTTATTAAAATTTAAATACTGAATACAAAGTACTGGAAATGAAATTACAATAATTCTAAAACATGACTAACTGGAAATTAACTCTAACAATCTATTGATTCTAAAAATAAGGATTTAGAATAAGACTCAAAAACAGACTCAAGGACTAGACTCCCCTAATTCGTGATGAAGGAGGCTATTTATAGGCCTCCTCAGAACCTTCTGGCACTCTCCATCGATCAATCATCACCCTTGGATCCAAGTTTGCTCTCCACGCATGATTTCCAGCCGTAGGATCATAGATATGATGTGGCATATCCAATAAGCTTGCCCACGTGTCCCTGGCAGTGTCAGATGCTTCCAGAAGGATTTAATCATGAGGTAATTATTGGGACGAGGTAATTTTGGTGGGGTTAGTAAATTAGGGTTCTTGGGTATTTGGGGTAAAATTAGGCGCGGGTGTGTGTGTTGGGTTTTTTTTTTTTTTTTTTTTTTTTTTTTTTTTTTTTATTTTATTTTTTATTTTAGTTTGATTAGTGGGTTGACTGGGTAAAGTAGGGGTAAGGTTTGACCGGGTTTTGGGTTGGATCGGGTCAAGGGTTTAGTTAATGAAAGTTGGGCTCGGGTTGGGTAAACGTATTTTGGGGCTTGGGGTTTAGTTTGGTGGACTGGGATGGGTTAGGGGCTAAAGTGGGTTGGATTTTTAAAATGTAAAAGAATTTAAGGTTTTTAAGTTTCAAGGACTAAAGGTGTAAATTTAGAAATCCAAGGGACTGAAATTGTCAATTCAACAAAGATGATCTAAGGGTGATTTTTTTGACCATATCTTCTTTCCCGGTTCCGGTTCTGAGTCTTTTCCGTATCTCGTGCTTGGTTTCCCGGTTCTTTGCTTGATTTTGTCCTTTTCTTCGATATTTGTGCCTGCACACATAAAAATACAAAAACACAAGATATTTGGCATTTTGGACGGGTTTTTGGTCATTTTGGGTCCGGTTTTGGTCAAGAAAAGGTATGTGTTTAAGCACATACCAATGATTGCTAATTGCTCTTCATGCTAGATAGTGGTTTGACGTACTTCCTGATTGTGGTTTGATTATAAGATGAACTTGGTATTATAATGTGGCAAGCTGCTGAAGGGTAGCTATTAAGGAATAGTGTATCTGTATGTATGTATATCTGTGTTGATATTCTTATGCAGATTCCATAGCCAAAATTGTTGGTCCACGAATCGTATGTGGATCTCTAAGTAGCCTTGAATACTTAGTAGATGGTTGGGATAAATCCAAACCAGTCTAATTGAGAAACCCTTAACGATTGTTAATGTTAATGCGGAAACTTAACAAGAACAATGAAGAACCGAATTAACACTAACTTCGTATAATTCTATTAATCACAATTGTGAAACTCGTACAACTCTCTCATCGAACTAACAATCTTAGGGATCCTTTTATAACACCAAGGAAACCCTAATACTAACCGACTAAGAAGATATTCACGAATCTTCTAAAAAGATACTTACACGTTTTGTATCTTTTCCTAACATATCTCTAACAAACTTTCCTTAAAACACGACCAGACTTAACATAATAAGTCAACCAGACTTAATACAGACTACCAGACTTAACTTGTATTACCAGACCTAATACGAAAACAGACCTAACTCTGACATATTACCAGACCTAAATTTGTCTTCTCTTGAATCGTATGATAATTCCCAACAATCATCCCCTAACTTGATCTTCATGCTCCATGAACTTCAAGTTCTTCTGATTTAGCTTTCTGAGGATTGAATCTTGAACATCTTGAATTTTCTATAGGTCTTGAACCTTTCTAGTAGCTTCAATCTTGATAAGCTCTTCTGATATGGTCTTTGCAACAACATTGACTATATGTACATCAAATTCATTTAAGTTTCAGACTATTCTCATCACTTCCAGATGTGTTACCATCTGTGAGAGGTGAATCATTGAAAATGTAATAGATTTGAAATCTCTTTACCAATAGCCATTACCACTGGAGTAGCCAATGTTTTGGTGTGTCAGACCATGGTACATTAATAACCATATGATTTTTAGCAAATCATCAGCTTATCAACGGATTTGTTAAGTCTTTACCAAAAGCCGTTTGCTTCTGGACTAGCCAATTCTTTGATGGAAAAGCACCTCATCATGGTGAATTGATTACCATTTATGGTTTTCCACAGCCTTTACCACAAGCCATAACCTTGTGGGCTAGCCAACTCTTCACTTATCTTAGATATGGTGAGTTGAATACCATACAATTTTTGGCAAATTGTCAGCCATAAACGGATTTGAGCAATCTTTACCTGTAGCCGTTTGCTCAGGATTAGCCAGTCCTTGTGTGGATGAGACAAGGTGGACTGATTACCTTTTGTTGTGTTAGTGCAAAGCACCTCCACCAAGTGAGAAGTTCCAATAGTCTCACTTAACAACTTGTGAAAATTCTTTCAAACATCCTCAAGCTACATCCCTTAATGACTGCAATTTTATTAAGTCCAATATCTGCTCATATACTTCATCCTTCTTCACAGCAGACAACTTTCTGTTTATCATATCTTTGCAAACACTTGATGACAGAAGATATTCCACTTCTGCAAGCATATAAATATCACCATCTTTTACAGACAAACAATGTACCTTGCAGTTATAGAAGTAGGTCCAGCTGGTAATCTTCTGCTGTTCAGGGAGTTTCCACACTATATTTGACTCAGTTGGTGGCTCAAACATTACTTTCAAATTTCCCCAAAAGACTCTTGTAACATCATCTTCAGGTGGATTATCTCCAAATTTGATATTCACCACCTTGTATAGTTCCTGTAAATCCTCCCTGCTTATATCATGTAAAATAGCAGCAAAATTCATATACATTATATTAGAGTAATCTTCCCTAATAATCATATATGAAGCTCTATCTCCAGCCATAACAATTTTATAGTTAATTATCTTAGCAGGTTTCTTTGAGCTTTCAATTGTTCCCATAGTGGCTCCTTCAGATGAAGGTTCTTCCTCAGATTCCTCTTCTTCAATCACTTTCTTGTATTTACTTTTTCTTTCCAAACCTTTTCTTCTTTGAAACACAATTGGCTTTACTATTTCAGCTTGCAATTCTTCTGATGACTTCTCAACTTCAGGTTGTATTTCAACCATTTTATCAGGTTCAATAACAAGTTTAGTCTCTTTAACCTTCCTACCCTGAAAACAATATTTCTGCACATCATCATAATCAATAGCTTTATAACCTTGATCTCTCTCAAATGCTTTGAGATATGCAATTTGAATCTCCTCATATGACTTCCCTTTCATCTTTTCCAAAGATAGATGCATTTGATTCTTTAGATACATCTTCATATCATGTTTCTTTTCTGCAATAGTCCTCTTCTTGGGAATCTTTGATTTCTTCTGAAGCTTGAACTTTTCTAAGAATCCACCCAATGTATCATCATTAGCTCTTGCATTTATGAAGTCAGCTAACTGTTTGGCTTGTTCATCAGCAGTTAAACCTTCAACAGCTAGAAGCTCCTCATATTTTGCTCTCACTTCATCATCAACATTGAGCAGCTTTGTAAAGTCATCAGATTCTTCAGCCAATAGTCTTGCATAAACTGCATCTTGCCTCTTTTGTCTTTCTTCTTCAGCAATATCTTGTGCCTTAATCCTCTCAATTTCAGCCTCAGATGCTAGTTCTTCTCTTGTTTTTCTTTTAGACTTCTTTGGCTTTGAAGTTTCATCCACAACCTGCTTTCCTTCTCTTTGTGCAGAATGTTGCTCTTCATTACCAGAATTAAGTTCATTACCAGACTCTAAAGAACCAGACTTTCCTTCACCAGTATTAATTTCATTATCAGACTTTTCATCAGACACTGTGCCATACTTTGCAGTCTCTTCCTCAGCAGACAAAATTAACCTTCTTTTCTTCCTATCCTGTTTAATCTTGCCCATGGATTGAGCCAAAGTTTCTGCTACTTCCAGTGTCTCTGGACTGATGGTGGTGACAGGTTCTTGAACCAAATTCCTCCCCTGTTTGGAAGAATTTTCAGCTTCTCCCTCCTCATCATCAAAAGGAACACCCTTTTTCTTCATTGCCATTCCCATTTTCTTTACTTTTTGCACCAAAGTCACATAAGCTCTTCTGAGTGCCTCATTAGACTTCTCCAAAATAGCTATCTTCTTTTGCAGTTGAGGAACTAAAATGAGAAGATTTTCCACAGTTATTGGTGCATGTTCCTCCTCCCTTGCAGGACTTGGAACATTTGGTTGTGAAGGTGAAGATTGTGGGGTAGGTGTAGGTATTCTTTCAGCAGATGGTGAGGGTGTAGCCGACCTAGATGATGCTTGGGCTTGTTCCTCATCAGGTTGCACTTGAGCAGCTCCAGATGTACCTGCATTGTTAGTACCAAGCATAGCAGCAAGCAAAGGTCTATGTGCCCCTTGAAAACCCCTTTTTATATTTGCAAAAAGTTTTGGAGTAAAGGCCACACTGATGTAAGGCACTTTATCCTTAGTTTCATAGTTCAAGACCATTTGCAAAAATCGTGGATACATTAAAAATTTAGGGTCCTTAGCATTTTTCACCATTCCTTAAAAAAATAGTTTTGAAAAATTAAATTTCCTTCCAAGTGATAAACAGACCAATGCAGAAGCAATTCTGCTTCCAAATTGATCCCATCCACCACTCTTGGGACTTAAGCTTTGAAGTAAATGATGTACTAAAAACCTCCACTGTGGTGTAAAATGACTTTTCCAAAAGGTAAAACTTCCATCAGTGGGGTACCCAATGTTATCCAATCCCTCCAAAATATCATTACCAGGCAAATCAAATTCTCCTAAAGCATCATCCAATTGGAGACTTCCCCTAATGGAGGCTTCAGTAATGGTAAAACCATTTTTGTCAATAATTGCCCTTAAACATGGTGTCCCATCATCAAGAGTCTCAGAGGTAACCGACCCCCAGAACTGCTTAACAAGGGACTAATAAATAGTAGGATTATGAAGTAATGAATAACAAATGTAAGAACCTTTTAGGAAATCCACAATCTCCTCGAAACCTGCACTTTGATCTGGTTTCTTCAAGAAACCAACTTGATTATGCTTGTCAACAAACTTGAGGTTAGCCATGGATGAGTTAATGATTTAGGTCTGGTTGATTGGAAGGGTAGGGTTTGAAAATATTTGCGTATAAACAGAGTCGTGAGTCTAAAATAAAGATGATTTAAAATAGGAAGCAAATAAAGAATAAAAGGAGATAAAATATATCAAATTTTAGCCTTATATACTTCGTAAATATCTCTTTTTACCGAAAATAGTGCAACGGTAATATTTTAGATAAATCTTTATTACTCTGACCAGATCTAACGGTCATAATTTTAACACTACCCGACTTAAATTAGTCAACCAGGCCGAATCATAAACTTACCAGACCTAACCAAAAGAGTGGACTTACACACTGATTTTAGCGAATGCAAGGCTTTACATCATCATCATTCCAATCTTTTCTGCAAAAATTAGTTCAACAACAAGAAAGGGAGACAAAAACCAATATTTGCAAGAAAAGGTCAGCACACAAGCTACCAGATTTAACACTTAAGATTACCCGATTTTAAAAACTTGTACATTTGCCTCCCCTTAAATGTACATTACCTCCCCTTAAGCGTAAACCCCCTCCCTTTTTTTTTTTTTTTTTTTTTTTTTTTTTTTTTTTTTTTTTAAACATAAAACTTAAGCTAATATATGTAAACTAAATAATAAACACGGACAACTTTCCATAAATTACAATTAATAACTCTTTGCCTGCAAGAATTAACCCATACACCAACCAAGCATTTAATAGCATTAAACCTTGATTTTCCCTATAAAACCACCCATTGTATTATCACAAAACCATCACAAACCAAAAGAAAAACTTTATTAGTATAATGGATCCTTCCCACTCAGAAATCATAGAGATTTCATCCGATTCTTCTTGGGATCCAAATGGCTCATCTTCTGATTCATCATCAGGAGGATGGGGTGGATATTTTCCACCAGGTTTCTCCTCAATAACAAAAAACAAAACAGCAAGGGAGACAATACTGAAACATTGGTTAGCAGCATATGATCACACTGAGAAAGAGCCAGAGGACTCTTCTTCAGAGGATGAAGCAGAGGAGACTTCAGAAGATATAACTTCTTCAGAGGATTCTTCTATTGATTATGAAGCAGAGACCTCCAAGACTGTGACATCCAAGAGCACCAAGGTTGTGCCTCGTCCAACACCAAACAAGCAGGTTCTAGGACTCCTAAGTCCAAAGGTCAGAGACCTTATGGGTGAGAAGAAGACCAAGAATACCATGCCTGATGTGAAGGATAAAGGCAAAGGGAAGAAGAAGATGTAGGTGTTGGTGTTTGGCTTGCTAGGGTTTAGGCTTTTGTCTTTTGATGTGCTATGTTGGTGGTTGCCTTGTTTGTAACTTTGTTTATAATGAATAAAACTTTCAAGGTTC
The DNA here is from genome assembly GCA_021014915.2 of Artemisia tridentata subsp. tridentata. NCBI lineage: Eukaryota > Viridiplantae > Streptophyta > Magnoliopsida > Asterales > Asteraceae > Artemisia > Artemisia tridentata. Next base: position 214,910,467 of record CP139501.1, on the reverse strand, counting down.
TTTAGTCTTTAAATCAAAAACTGCAAAACAAAGTTATGCACAATATACCAAAAACAAATGTACTATGGAAAGTTGGAAACAAATTAACTACTGAAAATAAGAATAACCATGTAGAATAGCAAGATTGAAAACAAACAAGTATACAAACTATACAAAGTTAAGAAAGAGAAATCAGTTTTTCTTAACAACCCAGGCCTGAGTGGGCTTGAGTCCTCTTTGTGGAGCAACATACTTGAAGGTTTTGTATGAATCTGCTCCAGTGAAACTATGTTTGGACTTATAGGTATACTCATTTTTAAATGGATTCCAAGCCCAGCATTCTGAGAGGTTATCAGCAGAACCCCCATTTGAATTTGTTTGATTTACAACTGGTCTCCTCACAGGTGAATTTGATTTATAAAAATGATTTCTTTGATTCACTTGTGGTTTTTGAAAAGATTGTCTGGGTCTCACAGAATTAACATAACCAGTATTCACATTAGGCCTCATAAAATTACCATTTTGCCTATTCACATTAAAGTTCCTAAAGCCAGACCTAAAATTTTGTCTACCAGTATTAACATAAGAGTTAGGTCGGGTAGAGTAAAACTGTTGGGCTGGTCTGGGATTAAACTGGTTGGCATGATTAATCCTGTTAGCATTATTCCAAACTGGTTTATTTGAACCATGACCAATATTAGCATTCATTCTCTTTTGCTCAGACTCTCTCTTCATTCTCTTTTCATGAAAATCACAGTCCCTAATCAAGTGACCTAGACTTCCACAAACAAAACATCTTTTAGGAGCATAAGTGTAACTACTCCTACTTTCTCTGTGAACACTATTGCTTCTAGGTGACTCATTCATTTTAACAGATTCTCTAGGAGTTTTTATGTGCTGGGCACAACTAGGTTTGACTGTCTCAGGCTTTGATTTAGTTACTATAGGTTTAGTAACAACAGGTTCACACTTCTTAACAACCTTAGGTTCAGGATTCTCTTTTACCTCACTATTTGACTCAGACTTAGAGTGATCAGAGGAACCATCAATAGATCCTTCAGATTCATTGGATTGACAAGAAGAATACTTACTGGTTTTGTCCTCTGAGGTGGTTGATTCAGGCACTTGAGGACCTTTCTTACCATACACAAAAAGTGAATCATCCAACTCTTCTTTTTCAAGAGGAGTATAGTCATCACTCAATGGTGGTGGTACTCCGTTAAAGTCACCAGTCTTAACAAACCTATTATACAATGGTTTGCCCGCATAATCATCTTCTCTAGACTTAAGGATTGCCTTTTTCTCATCTTCCTCATATCCTAAGCCACATTTTTTATTGGACTTTATTTGAGAATCCCAACATTTGAACATGTTATTATTTGAATTGTTCCACTGATCTACCCGTTTTCTCAACTCATCCCTCTCCTTTTGAATTCTAAGGCCCATTTGTCTATACCTTTTAAGCTTCTCATCTTGTTCATATATTTTATTAGCTTGAAAGTATAGTTTTTCATTTAAAGCAGCATGTTGGTTTTGAAGGGTGACCTTTTGTGCCTCTAGTGTTTTTACAGCATTTTTATGTGCTAAAAGATTTACTTCTAGGTCACCTATTTGTCCTAACTGCTCATCACACAAAGCCTTAATATGATTATATGAATCAGTGCATAATTTAGAGCATAATGATACCTTATTACCAATGGCCATGAGAGCATGATCAGACTCCTCATTCACTCTTGGATGCTCACCCTAGTTGACACCTCCAGCTTCCATTGTCAGCAAGCTCATCTGATTCTTTTCCATCTTCCCATCTTCATCTCTTTTCCCATCAGCAGGCTTCTTCTCTGGACAATCTCTTGAAAAATGTCCATGCTTGTGACAGTTGTAGCATTCAACTGTCCTCTTTGTGTATCCCACTGGTGATTTGTTGTTGAAGTTGATGGTCCTTTCATATTGCTTCTGAAATCGTTTGACCCTTAAAGCAACCATGGCAATATGCCATTTTATGTCAATCTCCTCAACTTCAGCATCATTAATCTGTTCTAAATCTTCACTAATAAAGCTTTCATCTTCCGTTTGGTTGGCAAAGAAAGAATGGATCACTTCATCAGTAAAACTTGAAGCAGATCTTTCACTTGAAGGAGTTTCATAGCTACCAGACCTAACACTACCAGGTTTAACCTTGTAAGTGCTGCTTTTGTTCTGTGATACAAAAGCAACATTTGATGAACTGGTTGATGCCTGAGTGTTGTTACTGATGTCCCTTTCAAACATCCTAAGATTATTGTATAGGTCATCAGGTGTCATTGAATCTACTTCCTCCTTTATCCTCATCGCCACAGATACATTACCCCATTCTGATGGTAAAGATCTAAGGAACTTGTGGTTTGCATCCTCATTCAAAACTCCTGCACCATGAACTTCCAGCTGTGTTAACAGATGTTGAAATCTGTCATAGCCCTTCTCCAATCCTTCAGTTTTTGAAACACTGAATGTCTCAAATTGCTGTTTAAGAACAGCCTTTTGCATCTTCTTGGAGTTTGCATTGCCTCCAAAACGTTTCTTGATAGCCTCCCACATCTCTTTAGCATCAACCATGCCATGGAACCTTTGCAGATGCTCCTTAGGAATAGCCATAAGAAGCAAGGTTCTGGCCTTCTTTTCCTTCTCCACATCCCTAATCTCCTCAGCAGATACTGGTGGCATTATTCTCAGCTGCCCATCAGTCCCTTGTGAAATTCTTTTCTTAGAATTTCCCCTTTGAATAACCTTCCATACATCACTATCAATATATTCCAGATAATGTTCCATCTCCATGGCCCATATATCATATTCTTCTCTTTTCAGTAATGGAAGTTTTATGTTTGAGATTGTGGTTGTGGAAGGGATGGGTTGTTGTTGTGTTTGGGAGTTACTGGATTCAGGTTTTCCTTTATCTTCATGGTTTGAATTCTCATCCTCACTGTTATGGATTGAAAAAGTTTCAGTGTTGATAGGCTTATCGGTCTCAGACATTGTGTAGGGTGAATTGAGTGAGAATAGGTTTTTGAGGTTAAGTGTTCTTCGAACTCAGAGTCTCTCGCCTTGCTCTGATACCACTTGTTGGTCCACGAATCGTATGTGGATCTCTAAGTAGCCTTGAATACTTAGTAGATGGTTGGGATAAATCCAAACCAGTCTAAGTGAGAAACCCTTAACGATTGTTAATGTTAATGCGGAAACTTAACAAGAACAATGAAGAACAAAATTAACACTAACTTCGTATAATTCTATTAATCACAATTGTGAAACTCGTACAACTCTCTCATCGAACTAACAATCTTAGGGATCCTTTTATAACACCAAGGAAACCCTAATACTAACCGACTAAGAAGATATTCACGAATCTTCTAAAAAGATACTTACACGTTTTGTATCTTTTCCTAACATATCTCTAACAAACTTTCCTTAAAACACGACCAGACTTAACATAATAAGTCAACCAGACTTAATACAGACTACCAGACTTAACTTGTATTACCAGACCTAATACGAAAACAGACCTAACTCTGACATATTACCAGACCTAAATTTGTCTTCTCTTGAATCGTATGATAATTCCCAACAAAAATGAATGTGCCAGTTCCCATTCTAACCATTTGATCAGACATTCAAACTCTATTGATTGGCTCGGAATTCACCACAACAACAACGTCGGCAACAACAACAACAACAACAACACTGTCTTCACCTCCACCACCATCATTTCAACAAAGCAGTACTTATTCCGCCAAGTGGGGATCTACAATACTTGGACGTTTTGTTGGTGGATGGATAATCGATGTTGACCACTGACTCACTCAGAAAAGCGGGTGATTACATCATCTGCGCAAAAAGGTCAATATCATTTGTGTCATAATTGTCAACTTGTGCATAATAAGCAGTGAATCTCCCTTTTAGATTAAGGGGAGAATAGTATGTTCCATTATCAGAAAACATTAAATCGGACACATTTTCTCCCACATTTTCTAACTTATTTAAATCAATTGGGATCACAAATCTAAAATGGTTTGAAATTTTTGATCGGGGGAGAGAATGTGATTTAAATATGAAATCTGATAAAATGTGATGATTTGGAAGTAAAAGTAAGCTCTCCCGTATGTGCTAAACTATTTTGTATATCAGTGCACATATTGAGGGGGAGCAAAATGTTTTGGACATATAAGTAAGCTCTCCCATGTGTGCTAAACTACTTTATATATCGATGCACATATTGAGGAGGAGCGAATGGACAAAAAGGATTTGGCATGCATCTTATGTGAGCAAGGCTCAGACTTCACCAATGAATTAACGATAGCTAAAGTCAGTAGTCGAAAGGACATGTCCTGGACGGGTAATAATTTCAAGCCAGTTTATCTGGTGATGTAAGCGTGTCTCGCAAAGGACGTGTCTGAGTAGAATGTACCGATTTCGAGCGATTTTCTTTGAATGTGATCTGGACGGGTAATAATTTCAAGCTTGTTCACTAGTGATGTAAGCGTGTCTCGCGATGATCATGTTCTTGGAAAATCAATCAATTCAAAAGTGCGAGCTTCACCTGACATGTGCAAATTTATAAAACAATTACTCGAGCACATGTTGAGGGGGAGCATTTGAAAAATATAAAACTCTCAAGTGTTTGCAAAAATGTGTTTCAGAATCATGAACACTTTGAGAGATTTTTCAAAGATTTGGTTTATGGCAATCGTGGAAGTACACCAAAGACCGACCATTTTAATGAATATATGGAGTTATAAGGATGGTAAGGTTAGGCTCAAGTTCCCACGATCCCGCCAGATCCGGAGGGATCTACCCAGGGACAATTCACTAGTTAGTGTAGAAGTCCTTAGGTATGATTAAAAAGGAGAAAAGTGTGATTAAGGGAAGAGTGCCGACTGAGATGGAGCTAGTACTGGAACAAACCCAACAAGGTACTAGTAATGAAGTCTCAGTAAGCACTGAAGGGGTTGAAGAATGAAAAAGAATTGTAAAGATAAAGGGTGAAAAGAAAGAAGCCCTCCTTACAACTTAGGCAGAAACCGGGTCAATACATATGCTGTCAGAATCACTTAGTTGATTGCTGGCATTGAAGACAAAGTATCATGGACCCAGTGATACACTGCACAACCCTCCCTAGCCACTCAAGGTCCCTCAAAGGACTCTTGTTTCACTTGTCACGGAGATCAATACATTTCTATCGTCTCTCTCACTCCGATTTAGATGATATTGAAAAGGTGGCAGTCCTCTCCAGCCTCCGCTCACTAAATCAAAACGCACAATTGAGTCTAGAGCCACGAGATGCATAATAAGATCTCATAGGAACACATGCTACTTCTACACTGGTTGTTCAACATTAAGGACACCAGTTGTAAACTTAAGAGTCCTACGCAGATCTTAGCAATCTGCCAGAACATTTATGAGGGAATTTACAAATGTAATTCTCAATGATTGAATGGAAATTCCTGCCAGGGTCAACATCAAGCAGCCCTGAAAGCAGGTCACTTCGGTAATTCCTTGTGGATTACGCTTAGTGATCGCGGCGGTTTCAAACGGTCTACAGTCGTGGAGTGATCTCCAGCGACTCACCTAATCGTTGATTTGCTACGGTTGATCTTTAAAACCCTCTGTGGGTTTTCGATTTAGGAACGGTCTTGGTAAGGTTTAGAGAGAGTTTTCACACTATGCTGTTAACAATCTCGAAGTCCAAACCTGTAAGTACCGGGCGTTTTATTGCTAACTGTCGTATGCAGGAACACCTGGCGGTTGTAGCTGATTGCTGTTGCAGCTGATAAAGTTGTAGCAGACTGCTGTACAAGATGCCAATCCATCACCACATGTTCACACTTCGTCATCACCATAATTAAGGAAATCATGATATCTAAAAGACCATCAACACTGCTTCCGCAACTCTGAGGCTGAAGATCATGATCCAGAAAAGTGTGAGCATGTCGACACAACAAACACAATTCTTTACCACGTGTTTACTCTACACCATCATCTTACTCAAAGAAGTCATGACAAACTAAAAGACCTTCAACACTGCTGCTGCAAACTCTGATGCTGAATGTCATGACCCAAAATAGAGTGAACACGTCGATTTAAAGAATACCTCATCACATGAAGACATTCTGCTGAAAAGATGACCTGGAGACATACGTGGGATGATGACATCAAAGAATCACCAAACATCACCCAAGACAAAAGAACGGTCGTCAAAAGATCACTGCTGAATGTACAAAGATGTAATGATATTGAAGAATCAAAGGTTACGAGCTATGAAGACAAGATCCAAGGATGAAGTGCTAGAATTCAGAACATCACTTCCGGGGTGACCTCCCTTAGGGGGAGATTGTTAGGAATATAAATATTCAGTTGAAGACTCGGTCACCCCAAGTACTTATTAGCACATCATAGCTCGTAGGTTTATCAGTAACAATATTAGTAGATTAGTTATTATTAGTATTGTGGAGTGGGTCGAGTCTTTACCCACTGTCAGCTCGCTCTACAGCCCACTAGGGGCACAATATGTAGTAAGTATAAATACCCCTTCCCTCACAAGGGAAGGGTTGGACCTTTCAAGCTAATAGATTACAAGTTACTTTCTCTCACTAAAGGCTCCCACTTTCTCTCTCTAACTCATCTCTTATTCGATCCATATCTTGCCTCAAACTAGCGTTTATGTGTTAGTGAATATCCTACATTTACTTTTAAAAACTTAGATTCGAATTTATGTGAACTCAACTCTTGAACAATATGAACAAATATAAGTAAATCTAAATAAACAATGCAAGTAAAGTAATGAAATGAAATAAAAGATAGAGATGGAAAGATCGAACCGCGAGACAAAGGATTTATAGTGGTTTGGCTACAAGGACACCTTCCTTGCCCTACTCCACTCCTCGAGCACCTAACTCGAGAGTTTTCTTCACTATGTCAACAAGCTCCCTTATGGCGGAGAAAACCTTACACAACTTTCGCTTACACCGGTTTAACGACACAAAGCTAAATGTCGAGTCCTAATCGTAGCTAGAACCAATCTCACAACTTCTACACGACTTATTCACGACTTATTCACAACTTCTTCACGACGGCTTCACAACTTCTTCACGACGGCTTCACAACTTCTACACGACGGCTTCACAACTTCTACACGACGGCTTCACAACTACTTCACAACCTAGCACTACTTATATACTCTTCTACTTCCTTACACCTTCACTACTTACACACCTTAACTTCTTCACAACTTCACCACTACCACACTAATCTAGCCTAAACAATTATGTTCACACCTATCTAACAAATATACACAACTTATACATAAATGAATGAATGATTACACAAATAACTTAGGTAGTAAGATGATACTAAGTTGCAATACTTCTTCTCTAGTTGTTGAAGGAGTATTCTTCTTTTGCACTTGGATGGTAGAAGCTTGGATCACTTAGAAACCAATGCTTAAGAATATATGATCAAAGGATTTAGAAAGATAAGGAGAGATTTAGAACAGAAGGTTTGGGGTGCAAAAGGTGAGGAAAAAGTCCAGGGATGAACCAGTATTTATAGGCAAAATCTGACAGCTGGAGGAGCGGGGCGGTCCCTTTAAATAGGTGGCCGGTCCCCTTAAAATTAAGGGGGCCGCCTAGTAAAATTAAGGGGGCCGCCCTACCCGAACGTTGCTCAGATTTGTCTTTTTGTGGGGAAGGTTTTTCTGGAACATTTTTGCCATTTTTGGTTGAAAATTTGAATTCATAAATTTATAATGGATTAAACATTTTTATTAAATACCAAAAATAATTTTCTAAAAGATATAAAATGTTTGTGTCATTTTATAAAAAATCAAGTGATTAAGACAATGTTCTTTTGATCATATAATGCATTAAGCATTTGTTTATTCATACCTTAAGTGATTAAGTTGTAAAAATGAATATTTACAACTAAATACTTGTTTATTTAATAAGTTTATGTTTAATGAGTTTACATTTTGTGATTATCAAAACATAGGGATATCAAGAAGTATTAATAATGTTTTTAGGCATTATTTAAATCAACAGCTTCTCTTTCCGTTGTCTACATCTTGCTATGACATCTTTTTTTGTCGCCCGCTCAAGCCATAGTGAGTACCCGTTTGCCAACGCATAATGAGTAAGGCACTCTTTAAAACTGTCGGCATTTGCGTACTTCTCCCCAAGCTTTGAATAAAAGAAAACAAAAATTAGAGTCAGAAGTTTTAAAGATAGGCACAATAAAGTTGGTACGCATAAGATAAATACAAAATGTGTACATGTACCTTGGGTCTCTTCAATCTCCAATGAGTTTGGTCATCATGAATAGGGTACTTGTCATCGTTTTTGGAATTCTCCACAACGGCAAAAGGGTCTGTTATGCCAACTCCGTTACCCCTTAAATTCTTCAATAAAGATGCCATGTGCTTCTCATGCTCCTTTACTAACGGGGCTAAATTAAAAGAAGCAGAAGACTCAGACTCATCAGAAGACTCATCCTCACGTGCCTCTTCTGCATCTTGATCATCAGCAGTAGTATGTTTGCGCTCGAAGTAACGCTTTCTCAACTGAATTACCTCGTCTTCCCCATTACTTAAGTAATCATAAGACTTATCCGAGTCAATAGACGAGTCGTAAGACTCGTACCCAGAAGACTCGTTATCACTCGTATCAACACTCCTATCAACGACATCTTCACTATCACTTTCTTATGGCACAGGATTGGTGTTCTCCCTTATGTTTATACCAGTGCCCCGACGAACGTTATTTGTAGAATTTGATTTTGCCTTGTTTTTTGATGTCATTACAGATTTCCCCTTATCTAGTTTCTTTTGCCTAGCAAGCACAACTTCATCAATGTTCTCATGTGAACCATCCTGATCATGATTATCCTTTTCAACCATATTCTCGACAACCTCAACACTTGGATCTGTTTGCTGAAAATCAGTATCTTCAACCTCATTGTTCTCCTGCCTATCCTCCATAACGATATCAGGTTCATCATTTCCTACATGGGTAACCTCAATAACCTCATCAACAACTACATTGTCCGCAATCTTATCCCCTTCAACACCGTACTCCTTATAGACCTCTTCCTCACACTACAAAAAAACAAGCTTTCAGAGACTGAATTTCTAGGGACTGATATATCAGTCGCTGATACATAGCATCGGTAACTGAAACATCAGTTACTGATACTTTTAAGGACTGAACTTTTATTGACTGATTGCGGCGACTAAAAATCAGTCCTCGATTCAGTGACCTCATATCTGAGACTAAATTTCAGTTACTAATATGCCTGTGCGGGAAAAAAAATTTAGAGGCAAATTTGTTAGTGATTGAATAAGGGTGACAATTCAGTCCCTAGTACATGTACATCATATCTAAGACTAAATTTCAGTTACAAATATATTTGCACAATAAAAAATTTTGGCGGAAAATTTGTTAGTGACTGAATTATAGTCACTGTTCGGTCCCTAATACATGGAGATCATAGCTAAGACTAAGTTTCAGTTACAAATATGTCTACACAATAAAAAAGTTTGGAGGGAAATTTTTTAGTGACTGAATTTCAGTCACAGCTGCGTCCCTATTACATGGACATCATACCTAAGACTAAAATTCAGTTACAAATATGTTTGCGCAATAAAAAAAAGTTTGGAGGGAAATTTGTTAGTGACTGAATTTGAATCACAACTCAGTCCCTAATACATGGACATCATTGGTAAGACTAAAATGTATAAAAATAGATTAAAACGGACTAAAACGTTTAAAAACGGATGAAAACTTATAAAAACGGACAAAAACGTTTAAAATCAGACGAAAACGTAAAAAACGGACGAAAACGTATAAAAATGGACGTAAACGTAAAAAAAAGGGACTAAAACGGATGAAAACGTATAAAAACGTTAAAATATAACAGACAAAAACTGATGAAAACATAAAAATACGGATGAAATCGTATACAAACGGACGAAAACGGATGAAAATATATAAAAACGTAAAAAAAAAGGGACTAAAATGGATGAAAACGTATAAAACCGTAAAAAAACGGACGAAAACGTAAAAAACGGACAAAAACCGAAAATGTATAAAAACGGACGAAAACGTATAAAAACGAACAAAAACAGATAAAAACTGACAAAAACGGACGAAAATGGATTACCGACAGAATATACGGTTCTATATATTGTATTGTACTACACTTGTTTTTAAGACCTACATATATTTGTATCGTTGTTAGTAATTGTAAGTTTGTATATAAACCTATTTACGGATTGGTATTTATATGTAACACTTAGGGGCTCACGCACGAAACCTCGGTTTATACCCTCGTGACGAGGGAACTCGAGCAGAATTCAAGTTTCAGACGTTCATAACATCTTTAGTATTCACCGATGTCTTTCATTTTGAGTGTTGACAATTTAAGACGTGTAATCGGGATAATGACATCAATCAGTTGCTTCATCGAGCGCGACATCCCTTTTAAAGAAATGACTATTACGTTCTTACCATATATAATAAGTCATGGTGCCTATAGCAATCGTCAATCCACTATACTAGACACACCACTTCCATTCAATATAATAACAAAAAAGTTGCATATAGGCATATAGCCAATCAACGCACTCTACTTTACACACCACGTAGACCATCAGATTGCCTTTACGGGTTCTCACAACCCAAAAGGTCTCCTTATAAATACTAGACCATTTTCTCGAAATAGTCCAAGCCAATCCCAAGCAACATATCCTGCCTTGGGAACTCCACATTCAAGTCTATTATCCTCTAGGGTAATTGACACAAACCAACTGAGCCGACTCGACTCGAAAATAGAGTCGAGTAGCTTAAACTCGAGCTTGACTTGTTTAAATCGAGTTGATTTTGAGTAGTTTACGAGTCGATCTCGAATATAATGATTATGGATATTTTTAGGGTTTATATGTAACTACACTAGATGTATTTATTTATGAATGTATCAGTTTTTCGAGCTGAATTCAAATATTATCTTATAATTCAATCATAATGGTTTAAAAGACAAGTCAATCCAAATAAATCTAGTTTTCCGAACACCTTTTTATATATGTAGGAATACACTTTGGTACAAATTTGTTTGACATAATCTATATATATATAAATATTAATTTTAACTATTTCTTATAAACAAAATTATATAAGGCTAAAATAAAATTTAGATATTTTTTTATATTTGGTACCAAAAACATTAGGCTCTTCCTTCTCCCTCTCAGTCTTCCCTCTTACAATTTTTCACCAAAATCAAAACCCCAAAATTTCCCTCTTTCTCATTTTTGGCTAACTACCCGCCCATCTCTCCTTATCCATTCACTTTTCTTTTCCATTTTCCATTCAACAAACACCAATATGGCTATTTCCCACCATCTGATCCCGCCCCATCTCGGACGCACGCCCCCATACCCTGCTGCCATCTTTCATCATCCATCATCTCAGGTTGTGTCTCTTTACAGGACGATAATGTGTATTTTGATTATTTGGTTTTGGATCTATGGTAAACAGCTTGTGTCTCTTCACAGGACGATAACCGATTGGTGGAAACTGTTGGGATACCAGTTAACTGAAATCGCTGGATATTAGTCTTCTATTGTGAAATTTTAGCGAAGTAGCTGTAACCAGGTATAAATATGGCAATTTTTTTTCCTTGTATAGGTGAAGGATATTGGATTCACTGGGGTTTTTAGGTTGATTTTTAATCTGCTAGTTACCGAATTTCTTTACTTTTTGAGATCTTATTTTACACACATTACTATATAGAAAAGTACACTACATGTTACAAATTTCAAATTGATAATTAATACAATTGTTCGTCTTGTACATTTATGTGTTGCGAGAAGAAATATACGAGTGCCATTTTTATTCATGTGTCAACAAACTAAAACTGATTGCTAGTCCCATCTACATAGATGTGAAAAAAAATGTAAATGGAAAACCAACGGTGAAACAAGATCTTTTTATCAACAAACAGAACCATATATTATTGTTACACTTCTACTAATAAGTCCTTATGCTCGATATGTTACCCAACTCAAGGATCATAGATATCAAAAATATTTAAAACTGGACCTTTTGTATGTGGTTTATATTTTGCAGAAAAAGATGGATTTTACTCTGAAAGTAGTTGGTGGTGACATATCAGCTATTCCCAGTGTTGCTGATGCTCTTGAGGTGTGACTTTTTTATTTGTATTAATGATCTCTTTCGGTATGTTTATCACTGATTGAATATCTGTGAGACAAAAATGTTTTAATAATATTTTTAAGAGGTGATCATGTTTATGCAGAGTACCATACATGATGCTGTTGAGGATTCAATCACATGGCCTGTCCGAAAAGTTATTCCTATACTCCCTGGTGATTACAGGTATGGCTGCAAAACCAGCAACGAAACTTTTGCGAGGAAAATATTGTACGTAGGGCTTGTGTCACATATCGACTTACTATAGGGGTGGTTCCTGGCATTGGTTTCTTTTAAATCCCACGATCATGTCAACTGTCTAGAATAGGCTTATGACAAAATAATGTTTTTTGGTGGACCCAAATCATGCTTATAAATATAAATTTATCTCTAATGATGATAGAATCACTTCAAAACCTCTCAGAATGGTGCTTTTGTAAATAAGTTGCTAAGTTAATCTTATCTATGATATTTTAGCGACCTTGAACTAAAGCCTATGGGTAACAATGTTTTCTTCATACATGATGGTCTTATGCTAAACTGCTGTTTCTCATGACAGGCTTTTGATGCTATCGCTGAGTTGGATACATTAGGTGAGGACTCGTACAACCTCACTTTGTGACAACCTCACCCAAAGTGTGGACATCTGATATCGCGGTTCGTCACTCTCACTCACCCAAAGTGTTGTATACCCTTGATAGACTGCATATTAGGGACTCTTGTGGACAAAAAGTACTATGACATCTATCATTAATAAGTTTTCTTTTGACTGGCTGTTTCCTTGTTTTATATGAATCTGATTATATTTGCCTATAAAGACATAAACTTGTAGTTATAATCAGTTTTTTATAACCACTAAACTCAATTTGAATAATTTGTGATTGATTCAGGGGTAGATTCAGAGGATTCTAATGATCCAGCCATACAAAGGTAACTAGCTTAAAACTACTTGATGCATTCTCTCTTAGCATAAAAAAATATGCAATTTCTAAGTACTGGTCGAGCAGCTGTTAATAGAGGGGTGGACGAGTTGGGTAAGGGGTCAAAATGGTTCGGGTTGAAATATGCAATTTCTAAGTACTGGTCGAGCAGGGCTGGGCTGAGTTGGTTGACCCATTAACGCTCTTATGTCAAGTACTTGATTTCATTTATGCATATTGGAACTTGATTATGATTAAGAAAATTCTATACTATTACTATGATTATCTTAATTATCGAATAAAACACGTTAGGATGTGGTAATGCAGTGCTTAACCTGTCTCAAAACTTGTTATAAAAGGAAATAAACAAATGTTCTTACAGTTTCTCCATAATAATATGTGACGACACGGTATATATGGCTTTTCACTTTTCAGATTTGAAGAATTGAAGTCGAGGATACGGGATTATGGGTGAAGACTGAAGAGTGAAAGACATTATAATTGTTTACTTTTGTTTCGTTATGTATTAGTTATAAGGATTTATTAAAGACTTTTTGTTTCGTTATGTATTAGTTAAAAATATTATTAGGAACTCTCCTTAACATGTCCTTAACATGTTCTTAACACTTAACAGGTCCTTAACAGGTCCTTAACATGTTCCCTTGTGTTTTTTTGGTATAAATTTAGTATTTTTGTGACTAACAATCAGTCTTTAAAGCCTTTCATCGGAGACTAATCAGTTTTTAAATCCTATTATTAGAGACTGATTTGGTACGGTAATCTACAAAACAACGAAATGTATTAGGGACTATAAACAATGTTTATGGACTAATTTTCAGTCCCTAAATCTATGTGTTAGTAACTGATCAAACATGGTATTGGCGACTGACTTTTCAGTCGCCGATAATATGCATTGGGGACTGAAATAACATGATACCAACCCATAGAAATAAGGACTGACTTTTTTATTTTGGTGACTGATCTCTGGTCCTCGTTGGTTCGATACAACAAGGACTGAATTTCAGTTGATAACGTCACTTTCCGTAACTAAGCTTCTATCACTGATTAGTGACTAGCAAAATCAGTCCTTGATAGACCATTCGTAACTGATCATGGTGTATCGGAGACTGATTTTTCAGTCTCTGAAAGCCTGTTTTTTTGTAGTGTCAGTCAGGAATGGGTAATCATAAGCATGCTCATCTTCATGATTCCACACTCTAGTGAATGTAACCTTTCCCTCAAAGTCTTTTCTAAGAGGCCTATTCTTAAACGGGGGAGAAAACCTAAGGTATGGACTATGTATTCTTCCTCAGCCCATGCAATCAACTCATCAACAGACATATCACCTGCATCCTTTTTGAGCTTATCATGTTGCCTTTTTTTAGATGTAACTTCTGAGTCTGAACTATCTAAACACAAGTTCTGGTGGTAACAAGGTGCTAAATTTTGGGGGGAATGAGCAACAAAGAGTTCAACCAGGTTATGGCGTTTAGCATGATCATACAATGCATGGACATCTACATCCCTTTCTATTATTTTCAAGCCCCTACTATCAATATCTAACCCAGGAATGCAATAATACAAAGCCCATATATTTTGCCTGACCTTAGCAACTAGCAAGTCTAACAGTGGACTAAACATGATCCTATCAGACGATGAGGCCTCCATGACTAACTCCCTACCATAATCATACCTTAAGGGGTCAAACATAAACACCCCATTGTAGTGTATTTTGAAAACCACATCAAGTGGTATGTCCATCATATAATATCTGTTACAAAAAATAACAAAAATTTAGCCAAAAAACACTAACTTCTGGAAACCACAATAAAAAATTATTTTCAGTTAAAGTAATTCAAATGGGCTAAGAACAAGTTAAAATAAAGATGGAATATACCTTATGTCCACTCTAATTATTGAATGCACCAATCAATTGGGTGAATTTCACGTGCTTATCAATTAGGGTTTGGACCACTTTAGGTTGAGAGTGACGTTAAATGAAGATTGTGTGGGGTAAATTGAGGATAAGGTATGAATTAAATATTGGAACATCGTACAGGAACCTCGTACTATAACTCACATGTGCGGCAAGAATGGAGGAGTGTGGTGGGGATGGGGGAGAAGTGTGCCTAAATTCCATGGTGGAATTAAAGAAAAAGCGTATTTGATTAAAAAAAAAATGGCAACCGGCTGCCAAAGTCATTTTATGCGTTTATGAGGGTGTTTTGTGGAGTTTAGGTGAAATTTTGGAAAAAAATTTTGTTCACTACGTAAAACCGGTTTTCACGTATAGTTGCGTACTTTTTTAATGGTTTTCCCCTAACTTTAAACTACAAAATACTTAAACATATAAACCTAAACTATATAAAAGTCGACACACATGGTTAAATATCACACGTTTAAAGTCTATAGAAGGTCCGAAAATTTTTAAAGTTTGTACATCACTTGTAGCTTGTGCATATGTCTAGATTCATTGATATTTTGAAAGGGATTTAGTCTCCTTTGAATCCCCCTTTGCTCGGCCAAAATTCCCCCTATATTTCCCCATTTGTTGATTACTTCCAAGACCGTATTTCACACTTCCACCTCACACCAAAAACCCTAACGACACAATAACAAGTCGGCTGGTTATTTTGGCTCCAAAAAAATCAAGAAGTGTGATGCAAAAAGGAGAAGATTTGGGTGATTAGGTGATGTTTAAGCTTTGTTTAACCGTGGGGGCTATTCAGTCGAGGGTTTAGTTTGAGTTCGAGGGGTTAGTTTCGGCCTTGGCTCATGGTTCTTATGGTTCTTCGATCCTTGTGTCCTTGATCTGTTTGCATTCGACAAGAGGTATTCTTGGATCATCCTGGTGTTTTCTCGATTTGAATGTTATGAGTTTCATGCATATAAACATCAAAACTTAAGCTAATATACTCGTTAATATGGATATGCGAATGAGAATAACTTGTCACATAAAATCATAGATACGTATGAACATATATGTGTGTCGTGTGGTGTGTTACTTTTGAATTGATATTGGCTCGTAATGAAGGTGTAATCAAGACTAGAATCATTCTGGAATACATATGTGGTTGTCTCGTTAATCAGCTACATGAAATCATACAAAAATAACAAAGAGATACGCCCCTTTATAATTGTTTTGTGTCGTGTATTTGGGACTGTTTTGGGTGTCGTTTGTTTCCAGCCATGTTGATTATAAAACAACACTAATCAAGCCCTAAAAATCTGTTATGAACAATCATTAATATGACGACAAAGATAGAAACCCTAGGTGTGGTTTATTAACGAAAGAATCATGATTTTATGTGAGGTTTGTGTCTTAGTTTTGGCTTGTAAATCTTATGGTGTGTGTGGGCTGTTTGTGTGACGTTTGTTGGGAATTAAATATTCTGAAGATTAGAGTATTAGAAATTACTCTAAGTCAAGGTACTGCTCGTACATCAAAGTATTGCTAGTACATCAAGGTACTGCTAGTTCATGATCAAAGTACTGCTGCTTCATCAAAGTACTGCTGATCAGTGACTCATAGGATAAGATCGAAAAGATATTTATTGTATTTTGGTCAAACATATACGGTAGATAATATCTTACTCCATGTGCTTAGTTAACAAGTTGTATACATAGATACATGTTGTATCTTATGTACTGACACCAATATGCATAAGTTAAACAAGTAAGTCGGTCAAGACTTTTAGCAAAATTGTAAAGATCTCTTGCAACTATAAAAGAGATCTTAGACTTAGATATTATAAACTTTGACACAATAGAACATACATGCACATGCATAACTGTTAGAACAAGAACAAAAACAATATCACAAGTCTAAAACATAAGATTCAAGGTTTTGTAACCCTAGTGAAAAACTCAAGATCACTCGTATTATTTGGAATAATATTGAATCGTTTAGTGAAATACTTTCTTTGTTCATTGTTAAGTAACAAACATAATTCTTCCATTTCCATAACATACATAACCTTCTAAGTGTGATTAAGTAAATTCCGCGTGCTTAATCATATTAAGTCAATATATCTCATACACAAAGACACAAGGTTTAACCACCTTAACCGTGTATACAGTAGATCCTCACAGTTGGTATCAGAGCAAGAGTTGATATATTTGAATTAGAAGAAACAGAAATGGATCCACATGATGTTCAAACAAATGTTGCTGCAAAGTTGCCCATAATCAAACCCAATGAGTTTGAGTTATGGAGGATGAGAATTGAGCAATATTTCATGGTCCAAGATTATACTCTTTGGGATATAATTATATATGGTGATTCCTTTACACCAAGCTACTCAGAGGTTGTCCTAGAAGGTAAAACAAGTAGAAAAAGAAATACTGGACCAGTGTCAAATGAAGAGAAGATACTGAAGAGAAATGATCAGAAAGCAAGAAATTTGCTGCTTATGACCATTCCTAGTGAGCAGATGCTATCATTCAACAAGTATCTTGATGCAAAAACTCTTTTTGAAGAGATTTGTGCATATTTTGGTGGTAATGAAACTACCAAAAAGACACAGAAGACATTACTAAAGCAACAATTTGAAAACTTTACTGCTTTTAGTAATGAGTCTCTTGATAAGCTATTCTCAAGACTACATAAGCTTGTCAGTCAGTTAGCTGTGTTGGGTGTTGAGACAGAGAAGGAAGATCTCAACATGAAGTTTTTGAGAAGTCTACCTGATGAGTTCCATACTCATGTTATTGTCTGGATGAACAAACCAGACATTGAAACCATGAAGCTCAATGATTTGTACAACAACTTCAAAATTGTTGAACAAAGTCTGAAGAAATCTGGTCATTATGGTACTAGTTCTGGAAACGTGGCACTTTTGTCAGTTCCTAGTATTAGTAAGAATGAAGAGGTAGATGAAGGTGAAAGTGCTCCTTCCACAAGTTCTCACAAGGATGTTGCTGGTCTTGGAGATTCAACATTCTATGCTTTTATTACCAGTCAATCTAATGGCTCTCCTCTCAACCATGAAGACCTTGAGCAGGTAGATGGTGATGATTTGGAAGCTATGGATATTAAATGGCAGGTTGCTTTGCTTAGCATGAGGGCTAAGAAGTATTGGCAAAGAACTGGGAAGCAGATTACCATAAATGGTAATGATACTGCTGGGTTTGATAAGAAGAAAGTGGAGTGTTTCAACTGTCATAGGTTAGGACACTTTGCTAAGGAGTGCAGAAGCCCAAGAAAGCAGGAGAATAGAAACACATGGTATAAGCAAGATAGGAAAAAGGAAGTTACTGTTGAAGAGCCAAAGGCTATGTTGGCTATTGATGGTATTGGTTATGATTGGAGCTCTATGGCTATTGAAGAGGAAGCACCACCAAATGCTGCTCTTTTGGCCAATGAATTTGCTCTAATGGCTCATTCTGATTCAGAGGTAAACAATATTACATCTTGTACTGAATCATGTCCTAATCTTAAAGCTTATGAAGACCTTAATAAGAGATTTGAAGCTCATAAACAAGAGCTGCTTGACTCTTTGTTTAATTTAGCTAATCACAAAAGAGGTCTAGGTGTTTTGGAAAAACAAGTTTTACATTTTAAAAATAATGAAATTCATTTTGCTGATGACATCAATATACTAAAAAATGACATTAAGATCAGAGATGAGTGCATTGTTGAGCTGAATGAATCATTAGCTAAACATAAGAATGAAAGAGAAAATGTAAAGGTTTCTGTGGATGTTTTAGCACATTCCTCAGAAGGATTCAATAAGCTTTGGGAAGCCCAAGTTATTGATAAGGTCAATTCTGGTGTTGGATTTAAGTCTGTACCCCCTCCATACAGAGGTGTTCATTCACCTCCAGGTATTGATTTAGCACACACAGGGTTACCTGAGTTTCAAGAACCAATCATGGAATATGGTTCTAAGGTCACTAAATCTCCAAAGATAGAAAAGGTAAGTAAAAGTTTAGATAAAACTTTATCTTATCAGGACAAGGTGTCCTTTATTAAGAAAGGAGATACTATAGTTGTTGAAGATTGTACAACTGATAGTGATAGTGATGAAGAAGAACAGGTTATGTCTAAACCTGTATTGGTTAAGAAAGTAGAAACAAGTCTTCCTAAGATAGTCAATCACAACACTAACAGGCCTAAGTCAAATGGTAAAGGTACTGTTAGGAAACCAGTTAGATATTGTGAACAATATAGAACTACAAACAAGCCCAGAGGTAACCAAAGGAATTGGAACAACCTCAAGTCTAACCAATTAGGTGATGACTTTGCATTTTATAATAAAGCTTGTTATACATGTGGTAGTTTTGACCATCTTGCAGCTTTCTGCAACCAAAGGGTAACTGGGTATGAATACAATAGGGTGAATTACAAAAGGCAAACTCCTCAAACTCTTTTTCACTCTAATACTCATAGATCTAAACCCAGAACAGTCTCAAACAAGTCTGGACTCAAAGGTCCTGATAGACAAAAAGGTCCTGTTAACAAAGTACTGCCAGTTCAAACTCAAAGTACTGGTAAATCTAAAAGTACTGTTAGACCTTTGATGACTGTTAACCCAAAATCAACAGCTAAGGATGCAAAAACAACTTTCAAACATGCATCTAACACTGTTCTAAGGCCCATTCAAACAAAAGCAGTGGTTCACAAACAAATTTGGAAACCAAAGGGTGTGATTTCAAGGTTAGCAGACTCTGCTGAACATGTTACTCACTCTGCTGCTAAGGGTAATAGGGCAAATGCTGTTAAGGCCTCAGCATGTTGGATTCAAAAATCCAATGTTGCATCAACAGTTCTTAAAAGATTAAACTATATTGATGCAAGAGGCAGATTCAAGTCAGTAATGGCTTGGATCCCCAAAGAAAACTAACTTTCTTATTTGTGTGCAGGGACATTCTATTGATCATCAAGATCAAGGATACTCAGATAGTGGATGTTCCAATCACATGACAGGCAACATGTCTTATCTTTCAGATTTTCAAGAATTCAATGGAGGATATGTTACCTTTGGAGGTGGTTTTCGTGGCAAAATTTCTGGTAAAGGTACTATTAAAACCGGAAATTTAGATTTTGAAAATGTGTACTATGTACAAGAGTTAAAGTATAATCTTTTTAGTGTTTCACAAATGTGTGACAAAAAGAATAATGTACTTTTTACTGACACTGAATGTCTTGTTCTATCTAAGGATTTTAAAATGCCTGATGAAAATCAAGTACTTCTTAGAATTCCTAGAAAGGCCAATATGTATAGTGTTGATATGAAGAACATCATTCCTAAAGAAGATTTAACTTGTCTTGTATCAAAGGCCACATTGGATGAATCAATGTTATGGCATAGAAGGCTTGGTCATATTAACTTCAAAACCATAAATAAAATTGTTAAGAATGGTTTGGTAAGAGGTTTACCTCACAAAAGATTTGAAAATGATCAAACATGCATTGCTTGTCTAAAAGGCAAACAACACAAAGCCACTTGTAAGCCCAAAACTTTTAACTCTATCAATCAGTCATTGTTTATGCTGCATATGGACTTATTTGGACCAGTTTCAGTAAGGAGTATACAACATAAAAAATATTGTCTTGTTATAACTGATGACTATAGCAGATTTACATGGGTTTTTCTTTTTAGCCACTAAGGATGAGACATCAAGCATTCTTAAGGAATTCATTACACTGATAGAAAACCAAGTAAGCAAGAAAGTCAAAGTCATTAGGAGTGATAATGGGACAGAGTTTAGAAATAGAGTTATGGATGATTTCTGCAAAGAAAAAGGTATTAGGAGAGAATATAGTGTTGCTAGAACACCACAACAGAATGGAGTGGTTGAAAGAAAGAATAGAACACTAATTGAAGCTGCTAGAACAATGTTAGCTGATTCTAAGCTACCAATAATCTTTTGGGCAGAGGCAATTAACACTGCTTGCTATGTTCAAAATAGAGTTTTAGTTGTGCAGCCTCACAATAAGACATCATATGAACTCTTTAATGGTAGAACTCCTGCAATAGGATTTCTTAGACCTTTTGGATGTCATGTGACAATTCTCAATACCTTAGACCATTTAGGAAAATTTGATGGTAAAGCAGATGAAGGTTTCTTAGTTGGATATTCTCTTGTTAGCAAAGCTTTTAGAGTTTACAACTTAAGAACTGAGAAAGTTCAAGAAGAACTACATGTGGAGTTTCAGGAAAACAAATCCAGTGTAGTAGGTCAAGGACCCAAATGGATATTTGATCTTGATTATCTAACAAACTCTATGAATTATTTACCTGTTGTTGCAGAAACTAATAATTTTTCAGGTTCACAAGCAACAAATGAGGTGGAGTTAGATAAAGATCAATCTGATGTCATTATGCCATTGTGGTCAAGTACCAGTGTGGATTTAGCTTCAAACAATGATGAATCTTCTTCTGATAAAGCAAAAGAGGATGTTGAGGCTCAAAGAAAAGATGTTGGAACAGAGGAACAACTCAATATGTTGAATATTGAAAGTACTGCTGAGACAGAGCAAGGTACTGTGAGTACTTCTCAAGGTACTGGTGGTTCATTTGAAGGAACTGTTAGTTCAGCTGAAGGTCCTGCTGGTTCTTCACACTCAAAAGATGCAGAGTTCCAAGAAGATGAAGTGGATTTGACTAATCTTACACCATCTTATCATGTTCCCACTACCCCACACACAAGAATTCACAAAGTTCATTCCCTAGATAATGTGATTGGAGATGTACAATCTGGTGTGAAGACAAGAAGACAACTAGTCTCTTCAGACCAACAAGGGATTCTTGATGCCCTTTATGCTTCAAAACAACATGAACTTTCAAACTCATGTTTATTTGTATGTTTTCTCTCTCAAAAGGAACCAAAGAATATTCTTACAGCCCTAGATGATTCAAGCTGGGTAGAGGCTATGCAAGAAGAGCTTCTTCAGTTCAAGATTCAAAAGGTTTGGGTGCTAGCTGATTTACCTACAGGTGAGAAGCTAATTGGCACTAGATGGGTTTTTAAGAACAAAAGGGATGACAGAGGAATTGTGATCAAGAATAAGGCTAGATTAGTAGCACAAGGGTACACACAAGAAGAAGGAATAGATTATGATGAAGTTTATGCTCCAGTAGCAAGGATTGAGGCAATTAGGCTGTTTCTAGCTTATGCTTCATTCTTAGGCTTCACAGTCTATCAAATGGATGTCAAAAGCGCATTTTTATATGGTGAAATTGAAAGAGAGGTGTATGTTTCACAACCTCCTGGTTTCATTGATCCATTACATCCAAACAAAGTGTACAGAGTAGTGAAAGCTCTCTATGGCCTTCATCAGGCACCAAGAGCTTGGTATGCAACACTTGCTTCCTATTTATTAGAAAATGGATTTCAAAGAGGAAAGATTGATCAGACACTTTTCATCAAACAGCACAAGAAGGATCTTCTGTTAGTGCAGGTGTATGTGGATGACATTATCTTTGGATCTACAAGGAAGGAAATGTGTTTAGAATTTGAGAAGCTTATGAAAGATAAGTTTCAGATGAGTTCTATGGGAGAACTTACATTCTTTTTGGGTTTGCAAGTTAAGCAATCATCTGAAGGCATATTTATTAGTCAAGACAAATATGTTGCAGAGATACTTAGAAAATTTCAATTTGCTGATTCAAAAATAGCAAGCACACCAATGGACTCAGAGAAGCACCTTCTGAAAGATGAAGATGGAGAAAATGTAGATGTACACAATTACAGATCTATGATAGGCTCTTTGATGTATCTTACATCATCTAGACCTGATATCATGTTTCCTGTTTGTGTCTGTGCAAGATTTCAAGTTACTCCAAAGGTTTCTCATTTAACTGCAGTCAAGAGAATTTTTAGATATCTCAAAGGTCAACCAAAGTTGGGTATATGGTATTCTAGAGAATCTCCTTTTGATTTGGTAGCATATTCGGATAGTGATTATGCTGGTGCTAGCTTAGACAGAAAGTCAACAACTGGAGGATGTCAATTCCTTGGGTGTAGGCTTGTCTCATGGCAGTGTAAGAAGCAAACAAGTGTGGCAAATTCAACAACTGAAGCTGAATATATAGCTGCTGCAAGTTGCTCTAGTCAAGTTCTATGGCTTCAAAACCAACTTCTTGATTATGGGTACAATTTCTTAAACACTGTTATTTATATTGATAATAGTAGTACAATTTGTATTATTAAAAATCCGGTACAACACTCTAAAACAAAACACATTGAAATTAGACATCACTTTATAAGAGATTGCAATGAGAAAAGATTAATTCAAGTTCTTAAAATTGCTTCAGAACATAATTTTGCAGATCTGTTAACTAAAGCTTTTGATGTTTCAAGGTTTCAGTACTTAATTGCAAGTATTGGAATGCTTAATCTTTAAATTTTCAATATGATGTGTTTTTGTACATAAATTTTTGAAAGTACTGCTGGATTTATAAGGTACTGCTATATCAAAATTTGAATTGTGTTATTCATACAGTTGGTTTTATGATTAATCTAATGCAAGACAAGTACTTTGTACATTGCTCTTTTGGTTTTAGACTAACTATTTCAGGTATGAATATGTAAACACAAAGGATATTTCAAGTGAAATGGGAACAGCAGAATGCCTATTAAATTGCTGACCATAGTAGATTTATGATGGACTGAGTTTAGGAATTAAACCTCCTTAAAACTTCTTTCTTGAAATCTAGTTATGATATTTCACATTGAATTGATGACTTAGTTGATCAGATAGTAACTGATACAACTCACTTTCTATCATTTTATACTTTCAAGTATAATGAGTTAGTCTAAGGACATCTGATAGAAATAACAGCTAGTAAAAGTGAATCTAACACTTGTGTTGGAGGTAACAATTGCTATGAGCTGGAAACCCTGTCAAGAAAATCTTTTGAATAGATTTATCTTTTCACAGGCAGTTAGTGATAACTGAAATACATTGGTTCTCACACAACCAGAGGTTATTTTTAAACCGAAATTTTGATTAGGTGTCTGTTACACACTTGATTTCTTCAAAATGGTTGGACGTAGTATGATTTTTCAATTCTCAAAATCATGAACATACTACTAAGTTAAATGATTTCTTAAAAGGATTTTCAAGGATTCAGAAAAACCATTCATTAATGGATTATGAATCAAAATGTCCACTGATTCACCTCTCATAGGAGTTAACACACCTAGAAGTGATGAGGACAGCAACTTAAACTCTTAAGGAATTGATGGCGTCATGTACAATATTGTCTGAAAACAAGTTCAAACTGATAGATCAGGTGATATGAAGAGAAGTTCTGTAGTACATAGTGAGATCTTCCAAACAAGGGGAGGAAACAAAAGTTATTTACTTCAGGGGAGGTTATAATCTCAGAGAAGGAAATAATTGCCCAGAAAAGGAAGAGTAAACCAATATATGGAAGGAGAAGACAAGAGCATACAAGATGATGTAGAGGTTGAAAATGATTAGAACAGATCAAATATCTAGAAGGGATGAAGCATTCCTAAAGGAGAAAGTTCTATCTAGATCAAACGAAGAAAAGTTTCAATTTCACTTCAAAGACATGCTGGTTAGATGATTTCACTTGTTGAAACAAGCATCCAAGATACACAGCATCATTGCCTCTTACAATTCCTCCATCCAAGGAAATTGCACCATCTTTTGGTACAATGTTTTGATATTTGCTGAAGTCAAAGAAGAACAAAGCAGATGAGTTCAGAATAGAAGAATGTTCAGATTCAAGAAGTGTTTGAAAGATCTTCACAAGTCCTCATTTAATTCAGAAAAACATGTTTGAATTAATTCACATGTTTAGGGGAGGATTGTTGGGAATTAAATATTCTGAAGATTAGAGTATTAGAAATTACTCTAAGTCAAGGTACTGCTCGTACATCAAAGTATTGCTAGTACATCAAGGTACTGCTAGTTCATGATCAAAGTACTGCTGCTTCATCAAAGTACTGCTGATCAGTGACTCATAGGATAAGATCGAAAAGATATTTATTGTATTTTGGTCAAACATATACGGTAGATAATATCTTACTCCATGTGCTTAGTTAACAAGTTGTATACATAGATACATGTTGTATCTTATGTACTGACACCAATATGCATAAGTTAAACAAGTAAGTCGGTCAAGACTTTTAGCAAAATTGTAAAGATCTCTTGCAACTATAAAAGAGATCTTAGACTTAGATATTATAAACTTTGACACAATAGAACATACATGCACATGCATAACTGTTAGAACAAGAACAAAAACAATATCACAAGTCTAAAACATAAGATTCAAGGTTTTGTAACCCTAGTGAAAAACTCAAGATCACTCGTATTATTTGGAATAATATTGAATCGTTTAGTGAAATACTTTCTTTGTTCATTGTTAAGTAACAAACATAATTCTTCCATTTCCATAACATACATAACCTTCTAAGTGTGATTAAGTAAATTCCGCGTGCTTAATCATATTAAGTCAATATATCTCATACACAAAGACACAAGGTTTAACCACCTTAACCGTGTATACAGTAGATCCTCACAACGTTTATGTGGGAGTCTAAAACTGAATTAACATGTTACTAGTGTGTGTTAAGTGATGTTTAAAACATGCCTTGTGAAATTTAAGTTCTCGTGTACGTTTGTATAATTAGAACATGTTGTATGATGGCCTAATACGGATTTTTAAATAAGGCAGTTTTGTAAGCTGAATTTGGGTGCACCACAACTCAAGTTTCATAAGTGTATAATACTGGTTCTTTGTTTGTAAACCTATTTTAAGGTCTTAAATAAGTTCTCCAATTAGGTTGGAGTCGTATTGGCCATGTTTATGAATTTTATGGGATCATGTGTCAATCCTGAGTTTTGGAAACTTAAAATCAGTCGGTGTTTATGAATTTTAATTTTTAAACCACAAAGAACTAAGAGCTCTCCTTTTGTAGGGGTGATATTTAAGTTATGTGTGACTTCCTGTAATTTTTGTAGATTTTTCTAAAATGTCTCAATGGGTTAATCAAAGGCAAGCTTTCTGTGTGTATCTGCAGTTAACTTTCTAAACAGGTCTGCAAAGATGATTTTTAAAACAGTATTTGTGCTTAGTAGTAAAATCTATAAAAATTTGTGAAGGTACTTAACTGATAAGGGAATCACTGGTAATTATTTCATCATTTTTGGAGCTTAATTGGCAAGCCTAAAAAATCATAAGAATGTGATCCAGATTTACAAATATATCCTAATTAAGTGGTGTTTGATTTGGAAGTACCTATAAACCTTAAGTTTGGTTAATTATGAATGTAACATTAACTTACTAATTATGGAAACTTAATAAATATGGAAAGTTACTAATTTGGGAAAGTTACTTAATTCGGGAAACTCACTTAGTATGGAAAGTTACTAATTTGGGAAAGTTACTTAATTCGGGAAACTCACTTAATTCGGAAAGTTACTAATTTGGGAAAGTTACTAAATATGAAAAGTTACTAAATTTGGAAAGTTGCTATAAATAGCAGGAAACCTTAATATGGCAATCTTAACAACAATAAGTACTGAATTAGTAATGACTTATGAAATGGTTCTTAAATAATAAGACCACCATTAATTCGTGTAGATTTGCTGAAGAAGGATTAACTTCCGATCCATGTGTTTTCTGATATGGTTTCAATTGCGGTTTGAGGTACAGATATTTTACCTTTTCTCAGTAAAGGTTTCTCATGACTTCTCGATCCTTGAATTTGATTCAGTTACTATGATATGATCCATTTGCTATGGTCCATTTGATATGATCAATTGATATGATTCCGTTTGCTATCCATTTTGTTATGATATTCAGTATGCTATCTCATTTGCTATGAGATTCTGTTCAGTTTGATATGCTTTGTTAATTATACTATGATTGCTTCGTTATGATTATGGATAGCTTTGCTTTGTTCTGTTGCCCGAGCTAACTAGCCATGGAGGTACCATGGCCATGTCATTGAGGCACCGATGGCATGACACTTTCTGTGGAGGTGTGATTGATCCACGTCGTTCCCTTTTGTTATGTATGATTTGAGCTCATGGCCATTATGTATATATATGTACATTCTAGTACTTGCATATGTATTTTGTTTGCAGGGAGCGTATAGATGCATCCTAGGTATATGATTTGATATGGATATGATATGATATGACTTAGTGACTGGTTTGTACGTGCCATGTACCCCATTTCACTTTTGGTACTTAGAGGCCTCCCCTCTTCGTGCACTTATGATTTGACGGATATGTATATGTGATTATGTGGTCTATTTGAGTGTCTCGTTTAGACAAGCTCGTGGCTATTCCGTATATGTGATTATGTGGTCTATTCGAGTGTCTCATTTAGACAGGTTCGTGGCTATTCCTATATGATTCGTTTGATTCCTTATGATTATCTGATCCGTTTTTTCTCTTGATCTCTTACTTTATTTGACTCATTTGACTTATGATATTTGTTCAGTTGATCTTTGATCTCTTATTCTTTTGACAGAGGATATTCGTTTCAGCAGGAGCTTATGTTTCCTTTTTCCTATACTTATATATGTTTTGATTATTCGGTTGTTATATATATCTGTTCACTAGGCTTTTTAAGCTCAACCGCATTTCTTTTCATGCGGCAGGTTTTAGGTTGGAAGTTGGGTTTGAGTGAAGAGTGCATAGGAGCTCCTAGTGGACTACTCTGACGATAGACACCATTTGCTTTTGGATTAGAATTGGATTCATTTTCAGTTAGATTACTTTGGATTTGTATTTGCCTTTGGGACTCATTATATTTAGATGTTAGTATTTCATTATTACCTTAGAATACCTTTGTAATTATTATGCTTATAAATCTTCCGCTTGCGTTTGTATGTTCTGATTCACACCATAATGTGGCATTTTGACCCTTGTCGGGTTGGGGTGTTACATCAGTATATTAAAATGTATGTAACTTGGTAATATATGTCTTATAAGCATCAGGCAAAGGCATTAACACCTCAAGAATTGTGAGACAACTAAAATGCCGTTAAACTAAACAGTTTTGTTACATTTCCAAAATGTAATTCTAAATGAGTTGAAGTATAACAAGATTATAACGAGCTTAGATTTATGTTGATAAGTTAGGTAGTCTTCATATTTTATGTAAAGTCTTTCGTGTATGTCTTCAAACTCAAAAGGACATAAAAATGCTCAAAAGTTAATTACTTAATTAGTTGCTAAAAGTTCTATAAAACGGTCCTATTTTAACATAGTTCCATAATCTCTTAAAATTGTACGTGATTATTTGTGATTACTGTGAAATCGATCTCCCACCCGATTAAGAGCACTCCCAACGGGAGCGTTAAACCCACGTTAAAGAGAGAAAAGGGTGCGTTAAACCCACATTAAGCTGCGTTAAACGTTGGGACCTTGCTGCGTTAACGCAGCGTTAAGGGACCACGTTAAACCCTTAACGCTGCGTTAAGGGTGCGTTTAGTAAAAAAAAATATTCATTTTTGCCTCCTAAAACGGCTGAACTAGCCGTTAAATTCAAAAAAAAAATTACATTTTCGGCCATTGTGTTTATTAACCGTTAGATGAAACGGCTAGTTTTAATTTCGTTGTAATTTTTTTTATTAAGTATATAATGTTATATTTTTTAATGAATGTTATGTTTTTAAAAAATGAAGTATTTATAAGTTTAGGGGTTGAATTTGAAAATATTTGATTTAAAGGTGAGTTAAGGTGTGTTAAAGGTGAGTTATGGTTGGGTGTGTTAAAGCTGAGTTAAAGGTGAGTGTGTTAAAACTGACATGACAGTGTGTTAAAGTTTAAAGCTGAGTTATTGTCAGGAGTGCTCTAAGTATTAATGTCAAATGTCTTTCCAAACTACAGGAAAATAAAATTTGGCAAGTCTTGATCATGACTCATGAGTAATGCATGTGCCAGATGCAACCTACATTCTTTTAGCACACATTAATAGTCTAATATACTTTATATATAGTTATATACAATATGACTTGTTGCTAAACAACAAATATTTGTTACTTTTTTATACAAATTCTTTGAAGCTATCTAAAAAACAAGTAAATTTAAAAATATATCTGCACTAGTTTTTGTATTGGTTTTATACAAAATTGCCGTAATAGTCGCCACTCAATTACTTCTCACCCATTCACACTTCAAAAATCTAAGTTCAATTACTTCTCACCCATTCACACTTCAACGTCACATCATCCATTTTCCCTTTCACCCTTCGCTCACTACTCAAACTTCCATTAACCTTCACCCGCCATTTAACCAGAAACCAATTTTAAATATAATCACATATACATACACACAATGGTAAGGCTGCTCACCAATAGTAAGTCAAATTTTGTGTGAGAGGATCAAGCTGATTACTTGGTGCCTTAATTTTCGTAAAAAAACGCTAATTTTCTAAATGCACCTGGTCAAAATACATTGTGTTTCTAGTTATTGATTAGTTAGTCCATTAATAGGTGAAAAGTGAACTTAGCTAATTATTTTAACTGAAAATTATACTTTTTTGTTTATTTTTTTTCTTTATAACACAGTTAAAAAATTTGTTCACCCAATCACTTTTAGCTATGATTCCGTCCCTGATATGAATATTGATAATGATACTAAATTCTACTCATTCAAGTGTTCAACTTAGGATACATGATTTCTAGTAGTACTTAATATAATCTACATGGTAACTGGTAAGCATGACCATTCATCAACGTTTTAATTAGCCCTGCAGTATAAGGATTACAAGCTTAGGACAATCGCAAATTAAAGCTTCTAAAGTTGGTTGCTTGTTGAGTGACTCGAGTATACATAGGCATACATTTGACAGAAGACTTATATACTCGATTAACATACGTTTCACCATCTTTGTGCAATTCGATCTTCTTTTTTATAAGTTAGAATCGTTCAAATTAAGTTTTTAAACAAGTTAATTACTCGTAGTTTTTATAATTCTTCTCCACAACTTCATTATATCAAACATTATTCCGTGTCATCACCAACATTCATGTAGATCGACTATATTCACTACAGTATTTTTATAGCAAATATGAGGTCTATTTACGAGTTATATATGCATTATTGATCAAAAGTTCCAAACTTATTATTGATTAAGTAGATGTGTTGGTTTTCTTTATCAAAAGTTACAAAAGATGTATACTAAAAAACTTAAGATCGAGTTTTGGTGTACAAAATTTGTCCACGTACTTGTTTTCTAATATCAGAATCAGTTTAAAATAGATTTTCAATTAATAAGCATGTTATTTCAACTTTGTCTATGAAGCAAGTCAACAAGACCACACCTTCACTAGGCAAAATAGAACATATCTATGCTTTTCTTAATTCTGGTGATGATTAGCATCGTAGAATTTAATAATCATGACAAGTTCATATATTAATTTAGTAATCATTATATATATGCGGAAGCGTATGATCTATTTTAACACATAAATAATTAACTTAATATTAAAATGAACGTACCTTTTGATTCTAACAAAACAAGAATCAAACTTCAAATCTTCTTTAATCTTTATCAAGAATGGATTAACTAATTACTCCTTACCGTTTTGTAACTCAATCTAAGATATTATCTATAATGAGTTAATACCACGATCTTGTACACACGTACTATAATCGAGTTAATGCTTATGTTAGTAATTAAACACAAAATAAACCAAACAATTTTGTTTTATAAAAACCAAAGTCGATCGACCCTATATGGGTTTAGTTCGATCGGCCAAGAGCAAGAAAGAAGAAGAAAAAGACTTTAAGGTTATAGCAAGTGCACAAGAGTTAATGAATCAATAACCCTAGGTCTTTTATTTATAGCATGACAATCTTGGAGAACAAGTTGGCATGGGATTGGGTTTCCCAAGCCCATAACCGATCGGCCAAGGGATCCTTACGGATTCCGGAAGCTTCTTGTTCCTCTAATTTCATCTATAGTCCTTCTCTTATTCCCTAACGATCGTTAATCAATTGTCGTTAACTACTTAACGTCCGTTAGTCGTTATTTTTGTGTTTTAATAATTAAATACATAACGGTTTATATATTAATTATTATCCATTAATTCTTCATACGTAATGTGTGCAATCTCGTGGTCTCGAGTTCGATTCCAGACATATACACATTAATATTTGTCCACAAAACTTAACAGCTCCCACTTGGACGTCTATTAATAGTGTAATGACATTGGTTAGCGTCTAGCAACAAGCCAATGCCCCTAGTACAACTCGAGGGTGGTCTCCTGAAAAAACCATTCGATGATTCATCATCATACTTATCCTTTTGTTAATAATACCACGTTAATAGAGATATGGATCTTAGTCATTTCTCGTTGTTTCTGATTGAGCAAGATTACCAAGTAGTCTAAACGTATTTCAGATAGATCTTGGGCTTGGCCACGCAAACATCCTGTCAATCCTACGAGGGGCTCAACAGTATTAAACTTTAAAACAAATTTGAATGAACAAATTCTCTCTTGACTACGAGTCTAACCCATTAACTTTGCAACATTCCTGAAAACAATCCTTATAGCTACCAGTAACGTATAACGGTAAATTGCTTTACGGAAATGCACTACATCCATTACAGTTATATAGTATCTCAAGTCTGAGGATAACTATATTCATGATTTACTTGATGACAAGATCCATAAAGTAAACTCATGAAGTCGGGGTAAGTCCTATATTCAATTCATTGAATATCATGTGAAATTGGCATGTCAACGCATCAATATACTTTCAAGTATATTCTACCAATACTCAGATTTGTATTAATTTAATGATATTCCGATATCATTAATTGACAACGAACAATTTAGAATAATCAAATTATTCAAGGATTAAACATGCAAATACAGGATATATCATTAGGAAAATGATAATCAAACATAACTAATATTTCATTTCATTAAAATAATAATTGTTCATAACATCCCATTATCCAAACACTAATCACAGATGGGCATGAAACTACTAGCTAAATGAAGTCCTATTCCTTCAGCATGTCGATTAAGCTTTCCACCAGGTAAAGCCTTCGTTAAAGGATCAGCTAGGTTATTATCTGTGTGAACTTTGAGTAACTCGATTTCACCTATCTCGACTTATTCTCGAACACAGTGATATTTAATCGAGAAATGTCTGGTGCCTTTCATGATTCCAGGTTCATTGGAAAATGTAATTGCGGCTGAATTGTCACAATACATCTTTATAGGGTTTTCGATTGAGGGCATAACTCCAAGCCCATAAACGAACTTCCTAATCCAGACGGCTTCCATTGCAGCTTCTGAAGTAGCTATGTACCCACTTTCTGTTGTAGACATCACTATGGTACTCTGCTTCTTGCTCTTCGAATCCACAGGTCCTCCATTAATGACAAAGACATAACCCGTCTGAGACTTCGTATCATCTTTATCACATTTTCAAGAAGCATCACAGTAACCTGTTACACCAAGTTCTGATTCTGGAGTTCCCCCATATACTAAAAACATATCTCTTGTAGCCCTTAAGTACTTGAGAATATGTTTAACAGCAGTCCAGTGGAGTTCACCTGGATTCTGTTAATATCGACTGGTTATATTTTGAGCAAACGCCACATCAGGCCTTGTGCATCTCACCGCATACATAATAGATCCCACAGCCGAAGCATAAGGGACTCTCTTCATGCGTGTTACCTCTACAGGTGTTGAAGCACATTCTTTGCTACTTAAGCCATGATTCTCTTGCATCGGCAAATATCCCTTCTTGAAATTTTGCATATTGAATCTCTTCAATATTTTATCAATGTAAGCACTTTGGCTTAATCCAATCAACCGCTTTGATCTATCTCATTAAATCATGATTCCCAGAATGTATGCTTCTTCTCCTAAATCCTTCATGGAAAAACATTTTCAAAGATAGGCTTTAACCTCTTTCAATATTGGAATATTTTTATCCATGATTAATATGTCATCAACATATAGGACTAAAAAAATAACATTGATTGTTACAATTATACTCCAAAGGAATACAAAGGAAATATGTATTCCCGAGTCGTTATCCCAACGAAGGAATGAATGAAACTTGTGATTTCGAGTCGTGATTTCTGTCGTGAATAGTGAAAATAAGAGAGATTTGGATTCTAAGGCTACAATTATGAAATGAAAGCTAAATACAACTAATAAAGCAATTAAAACAAGTATGTAAGGCACACGTAAGCTAAAACGTAAAGAAAACTAAAAACGAGCACGCTCGGGCTAATCCCGAGCCCTAAAAAGTGAAATCTAAGAAATACTAATCCTAGCAATGCAAATCTATTTTTCCTAGGTCCTAAATGATAGAAGAAAATTTTGGGAAAAAGAAAAATATTTTTTTGACTTTTATTTAATTTATAATGAATTAAAAACTATTTTTAAAAGAAAAATATATAAAAAATATTAAAATAAAAGAGAAAAATTATGAAAATTTATAGAAAAGTACTTTAGGATAAGCAGATACTAGGAAAAATAAAAACTGGGTAACTGCTTATTGGGATAAGCAGTTTAAAAAGCAAAAGGAAAAATAAGCTTATAAATGAAAAGGTTGGTTAAATAAAAAATGTTGCAAAGCTATACACGAAGAAGACCCAAGGGCAGTTGGTGATGTTGTGTGTGGTGAGAAGGTAGAGATGGTTGAGGTCAAGGGTTCGAGCCTGGCTCACCATGGACTTCCCATTTCCCTTTTATTTTATTTTTAAAAATTTTCTTTTGGAACTTGAAGATAAGCTAAAAATAAGACACTTTTGTAAAAACAATATTTTTAGAAACTAGAAAGTAAGCCAGAAAAAGCTATTCTATGACAGACTGCTTATAAAAGGAAAAAAAAATGAACTTAAGCTAGAGGAAATGACTCACAAGCTTCTACAAAGCTTGTGAGTGATGAGAATTAGCTCCTATCATCTAAACTTACTCTAAAAAGCTAAATTTAACTGAAATAAGCAGAATTTAACTTCCTAATAAGCACATAAGAAAAGGTTAAGCAAATGAGCAAACTGCAGTCCCAAACAGCCCTGAAGACACTTTTAGGCTTAATTTTAAGCACTTAAATCTAAAGCTATACCCTAAAATCTTGAAACATATAAAGTTCATCCACCAATAACCTTAATAGAAGAAAAATCAGATCCAAAAGAACTAATAGGAGCTTAATAATAAGCTAAGAAAAAGGCAATCTGAGACACAAAATCTACTTATTATCAGAAACTATGATGCTGGTCTAGTGCTATTTAAGGCCTCTAAAAAAGCTCCAAAGAAACTAAGTTCTCAACTAGAAATGTGAAAACAGCATGAAACAACAATCAAAGAACTAGTAACAGGAATTTCCACCAATATGATCAACAATTAAGCTAAGAAAAATGGGCTAAAGAACTGACTGATCAGGCCTTTAAGTATTATAACTCTGTGCAGATTTTTAACTAAATTTTATCAAAAGGCTTCCAAAACCTTATGAACTTAAACCAACTCTTAAAAACATCCTTATATCACTAGTTTGGAATAAAAAACTATTATTAGAGGTGCTTATTCCTGATCTTAAGGATAATAAGCCCATACTACTAGTTTAAAACCCAAAGAACTTAAAAATCACTAAGAAACTTATAAATCTCCTGAGAACAGCTTAAATCAACTCAAATTAAGCTAATATGACTTTATTATATCTAATTCAACTTGGCTTAATGACCCACTAACAGTAAAACCATTTTTGACCAATTTTACAACCTTGTGCCAAACACCCCTTATAAACTGTTTTGAAAATTTAAAACTAAATAAGACTGATTTAGACTAAGATATTGAAAAACATATTATCAACTAAGTATGTAAAGACATAGAAAGCATTTTTGAACTATTGAAAAGCACTAATTAATAAGCTATACTAAAAAGCTAATACTTTTGGTTTTTTGGATTTTTTTATGAAAACTAGTAACAAAAGAGATTTAAACTACAAAATAGCAATAAAGAGCAATATTATACTAAGAAAAGCAAATAAAAGCAGTAAATAAGCAGTAACTAAGGCAAATAAGCAGTTTGACTATGAAATTGAAGTTAAATGAACAACTTACAAAAGCCCTTGCACAAACAGGGCAAAATATGCTCGCGGAGCTACTCTACTAGCTCTAGCTTGTCAAAAGACAAGCTAGTAACAGCAATAAGCCCTTCCCTTATTGGCTTATCATCCACAAACAACTTATTTGACTTTTTGTTGACTTATTTTGACTTTTTTGATTTTTTTGAAATTAAAACATAATTGAAAGCAACAAAACTCACAATAAGCTATTAGAAGCTTAAATGAGCTTATACAACAGAAATAAAGAGCTTATAAACTGAAATAAACAATAATTGAATGCTTAAAGGTAAATAAGACAAGATTTAAAGTAAATTAACTTTTATTAAAAATTGAAGGAGTACAATACTGAGAATTTAAAGACAACTGAATTTAAAAGACATGTAATTTAAATAAGCAGTAAATAAGTAAATGTTGGACTCAATAAGCTAATATTGGACGACTTCTATGCGTGAGGAGAGTCTTCTATTTATAGCTGAGGAGAGGTGCTCTTTAGGGTTTGGAGGAATCATCTGGATCATGAATTATAGCCCTTGATCATCCCTTGGCCACCAATCTATGCATATCAGCCCTTGATTACTTTGATGAGGTGTTGCAGCCAATCAAACAACTCCAATAGTCCAGCGTGGCATTCTTGTAGTCACATCATCCTTCTAGAAACGTTTTAAGTGACCTGGGTAAAAGGTGGGAGCAGGGTAACTTGTGTGGGAGATGATGAATAGTAACTAGGGTTGAAAAGGGCGGGTAAAGGGTTTTGGTGAATTTTTTTATTGTTTTGACTCGGGTTGGGTTAAATGGGGATTGGTCCGGGTTTTTAATATAACAGGATTGGGCATGTGTTCGATTTTGGGCTTTGGTAAGGATTTTGGGTTTAGTAAATATAGGATCCGGTTTAGTTTATTAATGATAGTTTTAAGATTTAACTTTTGTTAGTTTAGGGACTAGTTTTGCAAAACCAGGACTGAATTTGCAAAACTTCTTCAAGGACTATCTTTGCAATGTAATGTGATTCAAGGACTGATTTTAACAACTTGAGCTCAAATATGATCCATATTGATAAATTCTTCCCCGACCTCGGCTTTTTACCCTCTTTCCATTCTCGTGCTCGTTTTTGTCGGTTTTTCCTTGATTTTTGTCCATTTTCATGATATTCGTATCTGCACATGCATAAACACAAAAACAAGCATATATTTGGCATTTTCAATCAGTTTTTGGTCTATTAAGTCCGTTTTATTAGTTAAAAGGTATGTATAATTTAACACATACCAAAATCTCCAGACTAAGGTATTGCCGTGTCTTCACGCAATGTCATCACATCACGCTTTTAAAACCAAAGATTTCAACCTCTTTCTACTAAAGATTTTGAAAAGTAGCAAAATATTCCTCAAAAGAGATTAAGAAATCATTAGTTTCAAAAACTCCCCGTTTGACCATTTTATTAAATATATATTATCTTTTTGCACTTTTTCTGATATGACAGGATGTTGACTTTCATCATTTCACAATAACTTTTAGGATCATGGAGTAAGAAGCACTAATCATGAAAAGTGTCCATATGGATAAAATTCATCATCCCTGATTTTTCACGAGTCCCCAAACGAAGCTTAAAAACGAAATCATTGTTAAACACAAGTTAGATGCCAACACTACCCATGGATGCTAAGTGTGAACTCCTTGATCCCTTATTCCTATTTTCCTCTAAGTATTTTATGGAAAAATGATTTTTACTTAGTTTTCATATATTTTTAATCCGATAAAAGAACTAAGTTTAGACGCTAACTAGTTTAAAATCCTCTCCTCGAAAACCGTTGCCCATAAAAATGTGGTCCACATCAAGGTCCTAATTTAACATGTGATTTTGGGGATATCCTTTTTATTACGACCGAAACAACTCATCTACGAGTCCAGAGACAGTGGCTTTTATTAGGATATCCCCGGAGTCAAAATTTGGCCTTATTATTATTATTAAGCACATATTATTAATCCTCGGCCTTTTAAACAACCTAGACAACGGGAGCGAACCGTCAAAAATCGGGAGTCTTATTTTGACATTGGATATTTTTCCTCTGCCTTTTTGAAGTCTGAGTCAACGTGAGCGAACCGTCAGGAAACAGAAAACTTTTATCGGCTTTGGATCATTATTATTATTACCTCCACCCTTTAAACAACTGAGTCAACGTGAGCTAACCTTCAGGAAACAGTAGTCTTATTTCGGCTTCGGTTTATTACATATTAATTAGGGGCCAAATTCCGAGTTCTGCGGTCTTTCAACATCCGAAACAATAACACTTACTATCAGGAATCAGTTGTATTATTTTCCCACAACACTGACAGTACCTTGATGTGTACCCAACTCTTATAAGCAAGGATTCTCTAAAGAATGAGTAAAAACTAGTTATCGCCAAAACCGTGCACCTTTAATTATTCAGAAAATTTAAATTTTTCGGGTTTTCTAACTGATGGGAGCAAAAAGTCACAAATAACATCGATGGGCTCTAAAGAGATCCAACTACTCAACGCTTAGCATCGAACTTATCTTTAACTCTATCATTTCTCGTTCTCCGCAAATTTAAAATCTTAAATAATAAGATCCGCGAATTCTTAGTCAAATAAAATCAAGATGCGCATATTTAAAGTCAATTATGGAAACTCGCAAACTCTGAAAAGAATTCGCGTTTTATAGCTTCAGGTATAAAAGACTAGCACAACTTTCAATTATAAAGGTTAAGGGAACAAGCAAGAGCTCAACACGCTCGATCAAGTCAAAATTTTATTCCTACTCTCACCAGCGGAAAGTCAACAAGGTGTCAAAATACTTATTATATTTTTGCAAAATTTTTTTTAAAATTTTCTCTTTTTTTTTTTTTAATTATTTTTTTGCTATTTTTGGTGGAAAAACGGAGATGCGAGAGTAAACGGGAAAGAAAATGCAAGGTCAAATCAAATCGAAAGATTACCCCCCCCCCAGACTAAAACGAAACATTGTCCTCAATGTTTTTTTAAAAGAAGGGTTCTCTTATGTAAATCTAAGGCCGTTTATTAATTATGCCAAAAGATAAACGTTAGTCGATAAGATTTAGGATATCGGATGAGCAACGAAGGATGAGACTCGAGTGGAGAAAGACGAAACCTCGAGCACGAAAGTCTTCATACTTCGGACAAATCCTGGAAATAAACAACAACAAGCATAAAACACGAGAAATGGAAGAGGTGGCCATCCTCACGTTACACTTATTAGAAATAAGAAAGAAGATAGAAAGATAAGCATGGGGTGCCTCCCACGAAGCGCTTGTTTTTTATCGAGTCGTATAGCTTGACTCGCCCCGAATTTAATTGTTCTTGGGGGAGCATGTGGAAAAGATAATCTCCATCGGACGTCTGTTCAAGAGGTTTGGATAAACATTGAAGCATACGAAAGTTCCACACCGACGAGATACCCACGGTTCAAAGGAATAGCAACCATAAACGGTGATACCGGGGTGAAAGATAGTATCCTCACTCCCGAAGGAGTGAAGGAGAGGAGAACTCACATCATATGTGATGAAGGGAAGAAAATTTTTGATAATTAATGTGAAAAATTCTTCATCTTCAAAAGCAAATTTGTCCTTAATTTGTATATCAACATTAAAGCTCTTATGTTCATTTGCAACAAAAACCTCGGGAGGGAGGGTTGAGATGATATCATCAATAAGCAATATCTTATGATAGAGTACACCTCCCCCCGGGTCAAGATCTTCCTCAAGATCAAAATAGAAATGATCATACTCCGGAGGAGATATGATATGAGAGAGTTCACCGGAGAACTCATCAAAGATAAACGAATCATTCTTATAAAAAAGAAACGAGTCATACTCGGGAAGAGAGATATAAGCATGAGAAGTGGTACTGCCACTACTCGTCTCTTCCGTATGATCGATATCAAAGAAAAAGGCTTCATAAGCCGGGAGAGAATAATCGGGATGAGAAGTGGGATTGCCACTAATCTCCTCTTCCGTATTGAAGGAAAAACTTTCATATTCGGGTAGATACTCCTCGAGCTCGAGCTTCAGAGGTTCTGACGGCTTAACTTCAAAACTTTCTTCATCGGTATCTTCCTTCGGGGGGAGTGAAGGTGGCGGTTCATCAAATATCATCTTTTCTAATAAAGGAATATCTCCCCCCGGATCACAATTGGCATCAACAATGTTCGGTGAAATTAGATCATCAACAAGGAAAACTTCGAGCTCTTCCATAGTTAAATCACTTCCCTCATGTGGAGGAGAAGGATGGGAAGAGTCGGAAATGATTGGTTCAGAAGTCGGAGTGGGATTGCCACTCGAGGAATCGTTTGAAAATTCAAGGAATTTTTTAGCATACTCCTTAACATCTTTAATATCAATTCGGTTTACCGAAAAATTAAAGGAGTAGCTTGTAGTTTGGTCGATATTGAAGGTAACTGTGGAAAACTATATGGGGGGGGGGGGTTGAATAGTTTTACCAGTTTTTAAGTTCTTCTAGTCTTTTTAAAAACTTCTTAAAAACTTTACTATTGGAAACCTTTGATTCGATTCTTATGTGCAATCAAGCAACACCAATATGAACTACAAACTAAGCTAACTAATAATAAGTAATGAAAGTAAAGAGTAGAGATGGAAAGATCAAACCGAGACACAAGGATTTATAGTGGTTCGGCTACGAAGCTCCTCTTCGCCCTACTCCACTCCCCGAGTACCACACTCGAGAGTTTCAAGCACTATGTCAACAACCTCCCTTCAGGCGGAGAAAACCGTACACGTCGCTTAACTTGTTTTCCGAAACTAAGCTAGATGTCGAGTGCTAATCTTAGCTAGCACCAATCTACCAAGGTCCACTTAACCAATCACACAAGACTCGATCTACCCGATCTTCCTATGATCACACTTGATCAAACACACAAGCCCAATGGCTTCAAGAGATCTCCAAGATCTCGACACGATCACAATGATCAACACACTCTTGACTAACACTATCCTATTGACCCTTGATCTTCTTGATCAATCACACAAGCCCAATGGCTTCAAGAGATATTCACTATCTCTATAAGATCACAATGATCTTCACTCACACTCTCACAAAAAGAAAAATGATCTTGATGTATGCTATGATACAACAAGGATGTAACAAATGTTACAAGAAACCTAACAACTACAACTCTTGTATCTTCTTGGATACTTTGAGTTCTTCTCTTGCACTTGAAGAGGAATGACAACACCTTGTATCAACTTGGATACTTTATGTTCTTCTCTTGCTATTGAAGAGGAATGAAGAGGATCTCTAAATTGGATGAATGGATCACTCTTGAACAAAAGAAAAACTAAACTAAATGATCAAAAAAGGAAAATGGTGTGAGGGATTTAAACACAGAAGTTTCTGTGTGAAAAAGGGTGAAGAAAATCTGTGGAGTGGGCTGGTATTTATAGGCAGAAAAAATCTGGCCGTTATAGGGGGACGGCTCCACTAAATTTAGTGGAACCGTGTCAGACAAAGACGCTCCATTTTTTGTCTTTTCTGGTGAAAACTTATTTGGGGAAGTTTGGAGCTGATTTTGGGGGGAAAAATAGCTGTTATGTATTTTAAACATATTTTTCCATTAAAACATTTCTTAATTATTCAAAAATAATTTGTAAAGTATATTTTTGAAGAAAATATTTTGTCACATAAAAATGTGAAGTCTTAACTCCAAATTTACTTCTTTGATCATTAGTTAAGTTGTAAATTTGTTCTAGAGTGATTCGTGTAGAAACGGGATCTTCTGATTAAAAACTTGTTTACGTTAATTTTAACGTAACATGATTTCACATTTTGTCATCCTCAAAACGTGAAGTAATCGAAAGATAGAAATAACGTTTTTAGAACATTATTTGCATCAACAATCTCCCCTTTTTTGATGATGACAAAACATAAACTCATTTTAGGTTAAAATTAATTTAGACAAGTTTTTAATGAGTTTACTCCCATTTCTCCCCTTTTTTGTCGAAGCAAAAAGGTTGCTAAAACTCCCTCTTGATGTGTACTCCCCCTCATTTGGAGAAAACCAAGGAATCGAGCAATGATTCGTGCTACAAAACAAGGTTAGATAACAAGTATACAAAATCTAACATGTAGCACACATGACAAATATCCAACCACAAACGTGACTAAATAGCCAAGCCCCAAATAAAATAACCACATGAAAGAAAACATTCATTGATAAAATAAAGGTCATACAAAAGTATGACTACATGATAGAAGCAAAGTAAACAACAAGAAGACACATAAACATCAATAGTAGTATGAGGCTTCAAGATTTGCTTCAAACGTCAAAAGGGTTCCTAGACATTTATTGGAGAAACTAAACATAAGTATGTTTAGTTTGGGCTATTGTGTGGTGGTGGTGGTGGAAGAATGATGGGTTCTATTGGTGGTGTGAGGAGGTGCTTAAGGTATGAGAACCTAAAGCTCAACTTATCTCTAAGGCTCATGATGAGATTTTGGTTGTGGTCGCAACAAGGACAACTTAGGGTATGTGGTTGTAAGGGATAAAGAATGGGATGACCCATTAATGGTTGTGGTGATGGTGATAGGGAAGAGGATGATGTGTTATTCCCAAACTCAAAGGGAGTTGATGGTGATAAGGTTAGGGTAAGTGCTAAAGGTTGTGGTGATGGTGAGAGTGATGAGGATGATGTGTTGGTTCCAAGTTCAAGTGAAGTTGGTGGTGATAAGGTGAGTGTTAAGGCTAGTGGGTGAATGGGACTTGGTTGAGATAAAGGTGTGGTGATTCTTGTTGTGGGGGTGAATGATGATGTTGGACTTGTTGAGTTGGCCTTTGATGGTGCTAGAGGTGTAGAGATTGAGGAGGTTGATTTGGTTGAGGTTTGTGGTGTGTGGGCTTCATCATCATCATCCAAGGTTAGATCAATGAGAATTATCTCATTGGAAGATTTGGTTGAGGCTTGTGGTGTGTGTACAGTTTTGATCCATTGATCAAGAAGAGTTGCTTCATTGGTTGGTTTGAGGTTTAGCCTTGGTTTCTTGGTTTTGTGGGAAGTGGTAGCCATTATTGAAGACATGGTGATTTTATGGTGAATGTGAAGTGGTGAGGATGAGCAATGTATGATATTAGCTTAAATAGCCAAATCAAGACATGCAAGTATGGATAGGATGGTGGATTTGGGGATTTGGGTGTATTGGAATCAGGTTATGTTTGCAGATTTCCAGGAAAAGAGACTCAAAAAGTGGAAGAGGACAGTAAAATTCGTCTTCCCAGGGCACGGTACCACTAAAGGTACCACGGTACCACTAAATTTAGTGGAGCTGTTCCCTAATTAGTGGAGCCGTGGCCTCCAGTTGACTCTTTTTCCAGTTCTGCAGGTTCTAGGCTGCCTAAAGTGGGTAATTCTGGGTGGACTGTTTTGCAGCAAATCCCAAGGCCTCAAACAACTAAAGAGTAATCACATAGATTTCCTAACACTAGTTTCTACTAGCAACTATCAAAATCATGTGATCATCTAAGTTTAGGCAACTAGCAAGCATGCATCATTCCAAGCATTTTTATCATCTAGTGCATGCAAGATTGATTAACTAATAAAAGTAACCAATTTCAAGTAGGAAATGTTAAGACAATTCAAGCTAGTTTATGTTAAATGGACATTGCCATGACCTTATTTATAATAGCTTAATAATACTTAAGTTAGTAGTACTACTTAAGCTAATCATCTAGTCTTTTCTCATGATGAAACATCATAGCAAGATACCAAATCATCCTCATGATTCTCTCGAGATGATGTACATTCCCAATATAGAGATGTGTAGGTGTTTTGGGTTAAATGAGCCATTGTGGGATTGACAAAGAAATATCGTTTGCTTTGGAGGTGAGGGAAAGAGGTCATGACAAACCGATATAAACAAGTCAACAACATGCCATAGGGTATCGCTTTATTTAGACGACCCCTAAAACCGACAATTCTCCTTGCTACGAAGTAAGCGAGATTGTAGGGTTGCTCAGTGACTAGACAAAACAACATATGAGCACAACACGTCGGAAGTTGCTCACGGTTGTGAGGAAGACAGAAGACATTTTCACGGATGACTTCTATCCATCTACGTAGATATGGGTGAATTTCATCAACATAGATTTTGAGTGGATCTAAGTCATACTCATGAGACTCACGAAAGTCAATGTCAACGTTCTTTTTAAGAGAACCAAGAACTTTTTGAGGAAGACGAATATGAGCTTTTATCTCACATGGAGTGGGAATGTGGGTATGGTAAGGACCAGACTTAATTTGGTGACTTGTGAGGGTTTTGAGGGACCAACCTTCCGTGTAGGAACATTGTCCATGGTTTGGAAGTCCAAGAATATTGGCAAATTGGTCAAGAGTGAGTGAGATATCTTGGTTTTGAATTATGAATTGGATAGACAAAGTTTGATCCTCATTATGTACGAGTTTAACTTGTCGGTAGAATTCGAGAACGAATCGAGGACAAATTTGATCATTGATCCGAAGCAAGCAATCGAATCCGATTTCTTGAAACATGATTTGGATGTGATCATGGTTGAGAAAGGATGATTCGACAATTCGTCCTTCATGAAAAGGACGAGACTCTAGGTGTTGGAAACTTTGTATGTGAGAGAGTGGGGTGTCAGGTTCAGTTGATGGTTTGGGAATGTACTCATCTGTCAGTTCATGATCATAATCAAACATGTGATATCTCTTGTTACCTATGAAAATTTTTATCAAATATTAAGATTGAAACATTTCCATTTCAAAGATATGTGCCTAGTGTGTGCCTATATGCAAACTGTGTGGAGGTGCGGTAATCTCGACTCTAAAACAAAACTAATGAGATTACCCAAACACTCCTAACTTTACTTTTGCTCAAACAAATGTGTTGAAGAATACACATTAATTATGTAATTCGATCTACATTTGTGAGATCATGTATGCATGCAAAAACGTTTTTAATTTGTAACAATCAATGCATGAAAAAGATTTCATGATCCTAGATACGTGAACTTTTTTGAAAAACGATGGACTTGGGGTGTTTGGCAAACGCCTCAATTTGGCGCCAAAAATCTTAAGATTTGAAAATCTTCAATGTTAATCATTTCTTCTTCAATTTCAATCATCCTAAACATGATTCCACTAAAAATAATTAATCTTAATCCGATTTAAACGGTTAAAATCGGACTAGATTGTCCAAAATAAGTGGGTTTATGAAAATCCTAGGTTTTGGGAATCATGCAAGTACTACATTATCTAATCCTAGTCTTAATTGCACAAAAGTTTAAGAAAGATTGAAAAACCCCAATTCAATTTTATGCATAAGAACAAACCCTAGACTCGAATACGAGAGATAGAGTTAAATGACTTACAAATCATGTTGAATAGGTAAAAGTAGTTTGAAATCTTGAGAATCAATGTATTGAGTTTGATCTTGAAGAGATGTGACTGATTTATGGGTTGTGAGGTTCGTTTTTGACAGCTGGAGTGAGTGGTTTTGT
This sequence comes from Artemisia tridentata subsp. tridentata, assembly GCA_021014915.2. NCBI lineage: Eukaryota > Viridiplantae > Streptophyta > Magnoliopsida > Asterales > Asteraceae > Artemisia > Artemisia tridentata. The sequence continues at coordinate 214,865,797 of CP139501.1, read as the reverse complement.
TTGTTTGAATGAGTGTGCAGAGGGAAAATAGAAGAAAAGGGCGTTTTCTCAGACATACGGTACCACGGTACCGCTAAACATTAGTGGTGCCGTGCCACTATAGTGGAGTCGTGTGTCTCTGAGACCCTTTTTTGTTCTATTTTGACTCTTGACAGATTAATCTTACTTCTTTAGTAAGACTTTTTGATGCGAGGAAAAAGTTTATACATAATAAACTCTTTGACAGAAATGATTAGGTGAGACGACAAGGAATGACTTTAGTATTTCCAAAGAAATGTCTAAGTTGTCATTGGAGGAAAATGAGGATTGACTTTAAATATTTCCCGTGAAATAAGTAGAAGTCATGAGTCGAGATTTGGAGGATGACTACAATATTTCAAATGAAATATTTAATTAGTCATGAGCGGAATGAGACGAATAACTCATAGAGTTATGAAGTAAGACGAGAAACATGACTTAGTATTTCCAGTGAAATACTTGAGAAGTCGTGAGACGGATGGAGAGGGATGACTTGTAAAGTCGTGAGGCGATACGTGATGAATGACTTCAATATTTCCCATGAAATATTGAGCAAGTCACGTGATAGGACGCAAGGGATGACTTTAATATTTCTAGTGAAATATTGAAATAGTCATGAGTGGGATGAGAAGGATGACTTAAGAAGTCATAAGACGAGACGCAGGAGATGACTTCATTATTTCCGAAGAAATATTCAAATAGTCATGAGAGGGGTGTGACGTAACTCGATGGAGGAGATGACGTTATCGTGATGGAAGAAATGTCGTACTACGATGTACTTTGTACATGAGCAATTCACGGGGTTCTCGGTCAAGTCTATTTGCACTTCGGCTGCTGCACTTCATGGGGAAATGTCTCATTCATAGTGCTTGTTGTCATGCCTTTCCAGCGCTTACGAATTCGGCTTCGGTAGTGGAGATAGCAAGAGTGGTTTGTTTCTTGGAGAACCAAGAAGTTTGACAACAACCTATGAGGGCACAATCATCACTCTCTCTTTATCAATCCACATTAGCTCCCGCATTATCAGGGTTGGTATAGAAAACAATTTTTACACCAATCCCCTTGAGATATAATAATCTCAAATGTATAGTGCCCTTAATGCATCGGAAGATAAATCACACACTTTAAGGTAAGAAGTTTTGAGATCCTTCTTACAAGTGGGCACAAAGCCAAACATTAGACATGATAATGGGCCTACTTGTCGTTAGGTAAACTAAGTTACCTATCATGCCCCTAACCTAGTAATATCCGTGCACTCACCTTTATCGTCTCTTGTGAGATTCGTTTCCACGGATATGGGCTTTAGTATAGATTAGGATTTATCTAATCTAAGTATCTTATACGTATATAGTATACATAGGTTTATGAGGATACTTTCTTCAAGTAATATTATATACGGGCAAGGGAAGAAACTTGATTCACTCATCATTGCTCATCTCAAACTTTTCGCGCATGATCTTTGAGCGATCATTGTACATTTCTGGACAAGTTGAGTTTGTCATGATAATCCTTGACAAATATTTGAGTCATGATGAAATGTGAATTTCGTTTCTCTGTGATAGTGCCTACTATGTTTGATTCTAACGACACTACGTGCTTAGCATTTCTACTAACAGAGGGTGTTTTAAGAAAGCGTACCTTATCTAGAGGTGTTGCCCTTAAAGCTAGAAGACTAGACTACCTTTGTCGAGAGCTAAGCGAGATTGGACAAGACTTGACATTGCGACATAAGACTAGTGCAATCACTAATCGTACTCCATTTGTTAGACTCCAAGTTTATTTACAACTATGTTCATCTAGCAAAACAGAAGTTCAAACATCTGGTCCCCAATATCTCATGGGTCCAAAGTTGTTAGTGGCAAACATCCTACGCATTTGTTGCATTAGCTTAGGATGTGAAAATGGAGGACACATTTCCAATGGTAAGTAACTTTGTGATTGACGGTTATTCCAAGTTTTGGGGAAGTTACTTGGATAACTTTGTCTTCTTAAGTTACCTCTCGGTAGAGGAGTTCTTGACCGAGGTTTGGGAGAATTTGTTTTCGTAGGTGGAGGAGTCTTTGACCTAGTGTTAGGCTTTACGAATCCAAGTCTGGGAGTTGACAAGGGTTTGTAAAAGCTTTTGACTTCCTCTATGCTAGCAACTGGTACTTTAGTACCATTTACAACTATGTGACTTGATTCAGGACTTAAGTTATTTTTCAAAATTGATCCTGATCAGTCTTCAGCACCAGACGGTACCACTGTACCATTAAATTTAATGGTGCCGTGTATACCTTTAGTTGTGCCGTAACCTTCAGACTCAGACACTTCAAGTTTTACAAATTTTACTTGTTTAGTACTACTTGTAGAAGCCTGATTTGGGTCAAAACCTAAACCCGCACGGTCATGTTCATTATATCTAATGTTTTCAAGCATCTCATTAAGTGCCTTAGTTCCTTCTTCGAACTTAGTGATTCTCAAAGCATTTTCTTTGAGTTTCTCATTTTCTACTTGAAGACTTATGCATGACCCACATCCTAAGTCTACTTCTTTATTTTTCTCAAGTCTTTTGACATGATCCTTTAGTTCTAAAATTTGCACTTCAAGTTCTCGCAATTTTAATTTTAGTGTTCTATTTCTACCTAGAATTTTAGAACTAACCTCGCATAATTTATTGTATTAGTCATGTAACCTATTGCCATCTATTGACGAATTATTATCACTATAATAAGAAGAGTCGGAATGTACCTCATTAGAAGCTTGAGCCATTAGGCATGTTTCATCGTTGGGCTTCTTCTCTTCTTCTTCACCGCTATCACTCCAAGAGCCTCCTATGAAAGCTCGTTGGTTGTCGGATTTCAGTGGTTTGGGACATTCTCCTATGAGGTGATTAGGATCTCCGCATCTAAAGCATCTCCTATCACTCGTCCCTTTCCTTTCATCTCGGTTCTTTTGAGATGACCTCTTTTCATCGCGAGGTTGTCTAGGAAATCTACCTTTCCTCCTAAAGAACTTTCTAAAATTTCTAACGGCTAGTGCATACTCTTCATCTTCACTATCGGAACTCGAACATTCCTCATCACTAGACTCCTTCTTGGCTTTCAATGCTAGAGATCTAACTCTCACTTTTGCCTTTGACTATGTCGGAGTCCTTCTTGATTATCATCTCGTGAACTTTCAAGTTTCCTATTAGTTCATCGAGTGATAACGTCGCCAAGTCCTTTGACTCTTCTATGGCGGTGACCTTTGCTCTCCATTTAGGATGTAGAGCCCTAAGAAACTTCCTAACATAATTCTTGCTAGAGTAACCTTCATCAAGAGCTTTAAGACTAGTGATAATAGTATTAAATCTAGCAAAAGCATTATCTATTGACTCATCTTCCGAAATGGAAAATTTTTCATATTGTTGAACAAGAAGATCAATCTTGTTCTCTTTGACTTGGTTATTACCTTGGTGAGTGACTAACAAAGTTTTCCAAATATCTTTTGCCGTATTACACATAAAAATTCTTTCAAACTCCTTTTTAGGCAAAGCATTATAAATCATCATTTTAGCCTCATTATTTTTAGCTAGTTTTCTTTTTAGTTCATCACTTTGTTTTTCATAGGGAACTATTTCATCCCTTTTAGTTTCTAAATTCTTTTGAATTGGTTGAAAGTCACCCTCGGTAATAACATGCCAAAGATCAATGACTTTTGACTTCACATAGGTTTCGAATCTTGTTTTCCAATAGATGAAACAATCGGTTTCGAAAAGTGGTGGTCTTTGCATAGATTGCCCTTCTAGATATTTGTCGGAATCCATTGATCGATTCAAGTTTTAAAATACAATTTACTTTAAAATCTTGACTAACCTGACTCTGATACCAATTGTGGAAAACTAGAAGGGGGTTGAATAGTTTTACTGGTTTTTAAGTTCTTTTAGTCCTTTTAAAAACTTCTCAAAAACTTTACTATTGGAAACCTTTGATTCGATTCTTATGTGCAATCAAGCAACACCAATATGAACTACAAACTAAGCTAACTAATAATAAGTAATGAAAGTAAAGAGTAGAGATGGAAAGATCAAACCGAGACACAAGGATTTATAGTGGTTCGGCTACGAAGCTCCTCTTCGCCCTACTCCACTCCCCGAGTACCACACTCGAGAGTTTCAAGCACTATGTCAACAACCTCCCTTCAGGCGGAGAAAACCGTACACGTCGCTTAACTTGTTTTCCGACACTAAGCTAGATGTCGAGTGCTAATCTTAGCTAGCACCAATCTACCAAGGTCCACTTGACCAATCACACAAGACTCGATCTACCCAATCTTCCTATGATCACACTTGATCAAACACACAAGCCCAATGGCTTCAAGAGATCTCCAAGATCTCGACACGATCACAATGATCACACACTCTTGACTAACACTATCCTATTGACCCTTGATCTTCTTGATCAATCACACAAGCCCAATGGCTTCAAGAGATATTCACTATCTCTATAAGATCACAATGATCTTCACTCACACTCTCACAAAAAGAAAAATGATCTTGATGTATGCTATGATACAACAAGGATGTAACAAATGTTACAAGAAACCTAACAACTACAACTCTTGTATCTTCTTGGATATTCTTCTCTTGCACTTGAAGAGGAATGACAACACCTTGTATCAACTTGGATACTTTGTGTTCTTCTCTTGCTATTGAAGAGGAATGAAGAGGATCTCTAAGTAGGATGAATGGATCACTCTTGAACAAAAGAAAAACTAAACTAAATGATCAAGAAAGGAAAATTGTAATACCTGAAATTTGAAAACATGCAAAATGACCAAAATGCCCTTACAAATTTAAAAATTTATTTAAAAGCTTATAAATCACCAAATAAATCCCAAACCATCGGGAATGAACTAGATATGAATCCAAATAATTTTTGTGGCTACATTTCAACATTTTAAAAAGTACAAAAATATGCAAATAATTATTATGGCCGGTTGATATTATTTCGTGTATTATTATTATTATTATTAATTCAATTTAAATTAAATAAAATACAAGATAATCACCAATAAAATTAGGAAATTATTATATTCAGTATTTGATAAGTCTTGGACCGAAATCCTTGCCAAAAATCAGTATTTGAGTTGGTTTATAAATTATTCCCTATATATATATAATTTCCGAAAACCCTAAAACCTTAGAAACTCTAAACAAAATTCGATCTGCTACAATTCGACTTGGAAAAATTCTTGGGTTATTTTCTGGCATTGCTTGACATCTAAGGAAGCTAGAAAAATTGGTTAGAAGGTCGTGGGTTCATTCATTCAATCGCTAGGATTTTTGATTTGTCGAACTTTGCATTCGATAAGGTATAATTTTATATATCTCTTTCACATGTTCGATTCTTCATGAAGTATTTTTATTATGTTATTAAGATCATATAAGTCCTAAATAAAATATATAACATGGATCATGCAAACTTGAATGGTCATACGAATTTTAAATAGCTAAAACATACTTAATTCCCAAATATTAGTATACGATTTTTCTGGGTTGTTTTCATAATTTTTACATGTTCTATGATGATCATATAAGTCTCGAAAAATAGTTATTTGATTTGTAGAAGCTTAATTCATGTGTTCTTGAATTGTTTGTGTAATCGGATTTTAATGAAAAAGAAAGAAAATATAGAAAACCCTAGTAGCGATTTAGGGTTAGGGTTTGTATGTATAAATCTGGTCATTTAAGGCATATTAATGATTGGTAATGATTATTTGATGATTATATGAGCTAGGTTTTGTAATTGCTATTACAAAAGTATATACGATTTGTAAAATAAATAACAAGGACTTGTTTTGCCAACTTTGGAACTTAAAGGTTATTTTTATAATGTTAATTAGATCAGTATAAATGTATAAAAATTATAAGATGAGGTCCTTATGTGTAAAATATGCAAGATAATGATTTATTGGTAAATTAATGGTTCGAATTAGAAATTTATAAATTAGAAGGACTAAAAGTGTAAATTCAGGAAACTTATGATTGTTTAGTGTAAATAATATCAGTAGGGAGGTAATATGTAATTTTGGGTATTTATGGGGTCAAGGTGTAATTAAAATAAAGTAAGGATGTAAATTGTAATATTTGTAAATTAAAGGGATTAATTACGTAAATATGAGAAACATGGAGGTGTAATTCGTACCATATGATAGTGTGAGGGTATATTCTGTAATTTAGTAATTTTAAGGGCTTGTGATGTAATTATGAATATTGGTAAGGGTTAGATTGTAAATTAAGTAACTATAAGGTCTACTTTGTAAACTTTAATAACTATAAGGGTGTAAAGTGTAAATAATGAAACTTAAAGGACTAAAGATGTAATTCTGATTTAAAAGAGGTATTTAAATTAGTAACTTGTGATATTTCATTTAAAACCCTTAATTTTGATATGTTTACTTTTAAAACCCTAAGTTATGGAAACTTGACAAAATGAACCTTGAACTATCTTAACTTGCTAAAATGTACCCTATTTCCATAATAGTATTAATAAATGACTTAACAAGAATTGATACTTAAATCTTTCTAATTGAGGAAACTTTATAAAATGGAAACTTACTTGAGATGGAAAGATAACTGAAACACTTGTAATTTTGTCCTCTACTCCTCTAGGTGTGAAGAAGGAGTAACTCGATCTTTTTCAGCCTTTTGTCTTTGTTCTTGCTTGCTAATAAGGTACAGATATTCTGCCCTTCTTGTAAGGAGCCTTCGTTTCTCTTGATCTCTTGTTTCGATTCATTTAGGATTCCCCAAACCATTGCTATGTACCCTTGTTTGTGAACCTTAGACTTGAATCTTTGTTTCGAACCTTTGCCTTGATCTTTGCCTTGAAACACTATGAACCTTGATTTGAACCTTGCCATAAAACCTTGACTTGAACCCTAATATGCTTGATATTGAAATTGAATGAGAAAACCTTGTATTTAATTATGAAAATGTTTTAAGAAGACCATTTTAAAACTAGCTTATTGAAAACTATTTTAAAGACTATTTTTATGAGAACCAGTTTAAAAGATTATTTTATGGGAACTATTTTAAAAAGATTGCTTTCAGATGATCGTTTAGATTGAACTTTGACCTACTTATGGATATGACCTACTTGAACTAAAGTGAATTGAACCTATTGATATGTAAACACGAACTCGAAACTTGAACTTGACTTGTACACTTGATACTTGACCTTGACCTTGACCACAGTTTGAGACTACGAGCCATACTAGGCATGAGGGTTTCATGTCCTTGTCATTGTTGCACCAATGGCTTGACTTTTGGGTAGGAAAGTGATTACCTATCCCGTCCCTGCCATGACTTGATACTTGACTTGCGCGTAGACGAAGACATTGTGGCAGCCTACAGGGGCGCATGGATGCATCCTAGATTAGTATTGTACATGACTTGATTTACTTGTATTGCTTAGTGATATGATGGGTGTGTGCGATACACGTCATTCACTCTTGGGAGCACGCGACTCCAACCCTTGGAGGTATCCCCTCATATTATACTTGTCATACCGAGGACACCCCTCCGTATACATGTATACTTGTTACTTGATTGATATGATATGTTCTGGGCTCGTAGAGGATTGCTGTATCTGTTTATCTTTTCGTTTACCTTATCTTTTTCCAATTGTACATTATTCCTTAATTGTTTCCTATACCTTTACTCTTGATAACCGTTTTACATTTACATTTCGTAAACCTTTATTGCTGCTTGTTATCGTTATATCTGTTCACTGAGCTCTCGTAGCTCAGCCGCATTTTCTTTTCCTGCGGCAGGTATTTAAGCTAGGAAGCTGGGTTTTGCTTTGGGATGAGAGCAACTTTGAGTGAAGCATGGACCTTAGTACCTTAGTTCTACCATTTGAGAATTGATTTGTTTAGTACTTCATTTAATTCTTTTCATTGTCTTGTTGAACTTGATATAAGTCTTGTTGGCTTATTATCTTTTGGTTTAATGTTAAGATTTCCGCTGTTTTATTATTACTTGTTCTGATGTGAAACCATAGCATTGTGACATCTTTGCCCTTCTCGGGTCGGGGTGTTACAAAAATGGTGTGAGGGATTTAAACACAGAAGTTTCTGTGTGAAAAAGGGTGAAGAAAATCTGTGGAGTGGGCTGGTATTTATAGGCAGAAAAAATCTGGCCGTTATAGGGGGACGGCTCCACTAAATCACCCACGGCTCCACTAAATTTAGTGGAACCGTGGAGCCGTGTCAGACAAAGACGCTCCATTTTTTGTCTTTTCTGGTGAAAACTTATTTGGGGAAGTTTGGAGCTGATTTTGGGGGGAAAAATAGCTGTTATATATTTTAAACATATTTTTCCGTTAAAACATTTCTTAATTATTCAAAAATAATTTGTAAAGTATATTTTTGAAGAAAATATTTTGTCACATAAAAATGTGAAGTCTTAACTCCAAATTTACTTCTTTGATCATTAGTTAAATTGTAAATTTGTTCTAGAGTGATTTGTGTAAAAACGGGATCTTCCGATTAAAAACTTGTTTACGTTAATTTTAACGTAACTTGATTTCACATTTTGTCATCCTCAAAACATGAAGTAATCGAAAGATAGAAATAACGTTTTTAGAACATTATTTGCATCAACAGTAAAGGCTTCATCATCAACTCTAAGAGTTAATTCTTCCGCATAAACATCTATTAAGGCACGGCCCGTCCTAAAAAAGGATCTCCCGAGAATGAGGGGAACCCGAGAATCGGCATCGAAATCAACTACAACGAAGTCAACCGGGAAATGGAACTTACCTACCTTCACGATGACATCTTCAGCGATACCTTTTGTACAAGTAATCGAACGGTCCGCGAGTTCGAGAGTCATTCGGGTAGAGAAAGCTTTTTCCACATGGAAAGAGGCATGAGATTGATGCTTGCACCAAGATAGGCCAAGGCTAAGCACTCAATCATTCCCATAAAATCACACGGGATGAGGAATTTTCCGGGGTCCTCAAGCTTTTCGGGAAGCTTCTTAAGGATTACCGCCGAGCAATTCTCATTCAACGGTGTGTTAGCTAACTCAAACAACTTCTCTTTATTATTCATTAAGCTCTTGAAAGTTGAAGCAAACTTAAGCATATGAAGTGAAGCATCTGCAAAGTTCAAATCAAAAGGAAGCTTTTGAAAAAGTTGAAGGAATTTCAACATTTGTTGATTGTTCTTCTCACGGAGCTTTGGATTAGTCGGATAAGGTAACAACTTTTAAAACTTTGGAGCACTTTGGACAATCGGAGGTTGGACGTCTTCGGTACTTCCGTTATTAGTAGGAAGCACCGTGTCCTTTGTCGCCTCGGTTTCACGTTCTACTACTTGAGGAGGAAGAGAAGAAGAAGTAGTAGGAATCGTGGGTCCCTCATAAGCTACACCACTTCTTGTAGTGATGGCTTTCAATTCACCCTTAGGGTTTGGAATGGTATTTTCTGGGAGAGATCCTGAAGTTGAAGCTTGATGACATTGAATTTGATTGATGAGAGTATCAAACATGTTCTCAATGTTGGTTTGAGATTGATCAATTTTGTTCTTAAGCTCATTACCCTGCTTAGTCATAGAATTTTGAAAATCATTTTTCAAAGTTGTTATCTAATTTTGCATTACCCTCATGTTAGCCTCATTTGTCTTAATGTAATTTGAAAGATCATTGGAGGGAACAATCGGGGATGGGTAATTAGGAGCTTGATACCCTTGATTGACTCCTTGGGTCGGGTATTGATTGATCGAGGCTTGAAATTGATTTTGAATATTTTGCCCTCTTCCTTGGTTTTGATTGAACCTATTTTGGTTATTTGATTGAGAAAACCCGAGTGGTCCTACTTGATTGTTAGCACAATAGCTCGGGTTAACTTGAGGAGGGTATTGAGTACCTCCTTGGTTTAAAGACCCAGCTACGGCATTGATTTCAAAAGGACGACCATCGGTGGCGGTATAATTGTAGTAAGCATGAGGACCACCACAAGTGACACAAGTTTCTACCACCGCTTTGACTTGAGTGGGTGGAGAAGTTTGTGGGGTAGAAAGATGAGAAAGAAGCAAAGTTTGGATAGCATCCGTAAGCTTGTCGAGTTTAGCATCCGTGCTAGAAGCATTAGTGCTCACTTTTGAAACAACCGGCTTGTTTCATGAGGTCGGCACTTTTGACTTGTTCTCGATAATGATCATAAGATCCCTTGGAGTTCGATTCAAAATGTTACCACCGGCGGCAGCATTTAGCGAATCTTGATCGTTTTGCGTTAAAGCATTGTAGAACGTGTCAATTTTGTGCAACTTGGAGAAACCGTGATGAGGGCATTTTCGTAGGAGATCCTTAAATTGTTCCCATGCCTCACCAAAGTTCTCATCAAACCGTTGCTGAAAATTTGTGATATCATTCATGAGATTAGTTGTTTTGGACGGAGGAAAGAAATGATTCACGAACTTGGAGACAAGGTCTTCCCAAGTTGTGATGGATCCAGGGGGCTCTTTTTCTAGCCATATCCGGGCTGCCCCCTCCAAAGAGTATGGAAATAGCATCAACTTGATAGCACTATGAGGGACATCCCGATACTTCATAGTTGAGGTCAACTTGTTGAGCCATCGGATGTGTGCGTGGGGATCGTCCCTTTCAAAACCGTGAAATTGGTTTGATGTGATTAGTTGAATTAAACCAGTTTTAAGCTCAAAATTCTCGGATAAGATTTGTGGTAAAACAATTGCGTCTCCGTAAGCCTCGGTGGGTGCTTGGATTAACTCCGACATTGTTCGGGTATCCGCCATCTCGGTAATGGGAATTTCAACTAAAGCATGTATCTCGGGTACGTTTACTTGTTTGTGTTGACGATAACGATGGGTCGGTATAGTTCAAGATTTATCAAGTAAGTTTGATTTGAAACGGGTGAGCATACACCAAAAAGAAAATAAATTTTAAAAGGAAAAATAAATTTGGAAAGAGAAAATATTTTTGGATTTTTATATTAAAGAAAAATTTGAAAAACACAATATTTTTTGTAATCGATTCGTCAACCGATATTCGTTTCTTTTTAGACTACTCGCAGAGTGGCGGAAGAGAAGAATGGATCTCTTTTCGGTTTGCAATTTAATGTCAAAACCTCCTTAAACCCCTTTTATAGGTTGTAATCTAAAAGTAATCCGAAAACAATTAATTTCACGATTTGTTTTGTTATTTTTTAATTAATTTTTTTTGGTATTACAAACACTTTAGGAAAAGTGTTTTGGTTTTTTTTATTTTTTTTTAATTTTTTTTAATAAGAAAATATTTACAAATGAAAACGATAACTTCACGAGGAAGGGTCTTCAAAACACGAATCATTGAACGAGAATCAAAAATTCACTTCACACCTTCCCCGGTAGCGGCGCCAAAAATTGATTGTTACAATTATGCTCCAAAGGAATACAAAGGAAATATGTATTCCCGAGTCGTTATCCCAACGAAGGAATGAATAGAACTTGAAATTTCGAGTCGTGATTTGTGTCGTGAATAGTGAAAATAAGAGAGATCTGGATTTTAAGGCTACAATTATGAAATGAAAGCTAACTACAACTAATAAAGCAATTAAAACAAGTATGTAAGTGTAATACACTGTAAAATTTCATTGTAATTATGATCGTTAATCAATATTAACCTCAGTTATAATTTTCTGATCTCCATTTTTGCGGGAAAATTTGAAAATTTCTTATTATATTATTTTGTCGTGATTACGATATCACATAAATCACCAAATGACGGGACGAGTTCACAACGCGTAACACAAAAACTTAATTATACACTAAATATACTAGACGTGCCAAAGACTATTTCAGCCCATCACCATCCCACGTCCACTGTTCATCAGCCCAAGCCCAACTTCTTTTTTTTGTTATTTCATGTGAAATTCGACTAGACACTCCACCAAAACGCCTCCCATTCTCTCGAATCCTAAACGCGATATATGAATGTTTTTACACAATCTCACTCACCTCCTACCATACTATATGAATGTTGAATTTCAGATTTGGATGTCGAGTTTTGATAGGTTTTTAAAAGCCAAAGTGATCGGCCATAATCCACCCAACCCGATATGAACAAAAATCCCATACGTAACCGTTTTGACTCCAACTAGATTCCACCCTCTCCTAATCATTTTTCTAGCCTAATGACGTGTTGTTGGATCAGTTTTAACAACATGGGACAAGTATTACACGATAAAACCCATTTGGCACCCATTTTAAATAACTAGTCAACATATATGAATTGCAAAAACAAGATATAACTTTCCTACTCACTCACATTCCTTCTTAAAGTCATAAAATGTCAGAAATAACTCTTGGGAACCCTTCATTCACTGACAAGAACTATTGTAGCAAGTAGAGATTGTCTTTTGCATTATTGAAACCCATACGTGTACATAACATTTGTATAAAACTACCCCTAGCTCACCACCTTCTATCATGCATTCATTACTATCATATTAACTCTCATTCACCTACAAAAATTCCTCTAGAAGGCCAGAAGATCTCCTTGGTTCATTTGAAAGCTTGTCGAAGAAACGGGTTATATATATAAACGTATAAGTGGGTTAGCGATCGTGGATCATTTTCCTTGTGTTTCGTTCATTCCCACACGACTCTCTACCACCCAAGAGGTGTAGTAAGTCGTTACAAACCTTCCATGATTTCATTTCGTACGTTATTATGTATCCATGCATCATATATAAATCATACTCGAACGTGTTCACTTTAACAATTTATTTACGTATACATGTTCATATAGCACACGAATAGTGACTAGCCTCCCTTATGGAAGGCCTAGGAGTCACGATACACACCCATATCACTCTCATATTTACGTTACATGCACCATTCGAAGTCATTTGCATCATATCTCAAAACGTAAAATAAAACTGAAAACACTTAGAATATTTCTAAGTGTTTTACTCAGAAAAAATACGCCCATGTCACCTTAAAAACGACCATATATCTTAAAACTTGACTTAACGAGCATACTATACTTTTACATGATCTATTAGACCCCATTACTAGCTACAAGTTTCGTATAAATAACTTGTAAAAACGAGCACATTTAGACCCTCAAAATCGATCAAAGAGAAGTGGAAAATTCTTTCAGAAACTGTTAACCAAAACACGATGTGGACTGTTAAGCCCATTAATCAAATTTTAAGCAATTGTGCTAAGCTAGCTTATCTAGGTCTTTTGATATGAAAATAGAACGTTAAAAATGAGCTTATGGATGAGCCCAACTCGTCTCAAAGCTTACAGTTTTTAAAACGTTAATGGGCTTTGAAAATGGCTCGTTAAAAGCCCAATCATAGAAAAAAAAAGCTCTTTGCCATATAAGCTGTTAAAATAAGCTTTAATAAGCTTGAATATGCCTCAGGAAAATTCGCTTACTTTTTCCACAATTTTTTGCACATTTGGACTAAAAATGCAATTCGAATTCACTTAAAAGGGCCAAAACTGCCAACCGTCTAAAATAGGGACTGAAAATGTGAAAACAGAAACTTTAAGGTGAAAATTGTTATATTATTTAATTCCAAGCTCATAATGTAAATTTGGACAAGTAGTGGACTATAAATGCAACTTATACATAACTAAGGACTAACGGTGCAACGCAAACGCCGTTAGGGTAAAAAGTGTAAAACCTGGAAAAGGACAAGGACCAACAGATTATATTTGACATTCTTATTTTATTTTCCATTTTACGTTATCCCATCACGTCACGTGCATTTTTTATATTTCATTCACATATTATTTAAGGTTACGTTAATTATTATAATGAGATTTTTGACGATCTAACTTTACGTATTGTTTCACCACTTTCGAGGAAACCACATTTTGGATTAATTGACATAAAATTAAGATAATATTTCATGTGATATCATTTTTAACTTCATGTATTTCTTTAGCATATCACCCTTTTCACTTTAACGATTAATTCGTTACTCGTTATTCATTAATCGTTATTCGTTACTCGTTTCACAACCACCATTAGTATTTGGTCAGATTCTCAGACCTTCCTATTTATCAGGTTTTGTTTCGAAGCCGTTACCATAATCTCACCTGGAATCACTTTTCACCATCACCAGTATCACATAAGGTGAGTCATAGCCTCACATTTACTTCTTTAACAACTTTAAACTCCGTGAGGGGGATACATGCTATAAACAGATCACAAGTATTTTTATGTATGCTTTACCTGACTTGATATATGCCTAGATTACCTTATTGCCACAAGACCCTTTATCATGAGCCATTAATCACTTGTAAGTGAACGCGAATATAGTGAATAGATCTATTAGAGGTTGACGACCTATCCCACTAATACTGGACGGAATGCTTTTTGCTAGTCGTATTTAGTCGCTATGCACTATATTTGAGAAAAATAGGAATTGGCAAATCACCTATTACACGAGGGCAACATATCCATCATTTCTTTGATGTTGATCACCTCCGTTTTTACGGTACTTTGTTAACGTTTTGCGTGTCATGAGACTTAGGGCAATATATATACTGCAATATCAACTTTTCAACTGATTGTATTCCCAATACAATCTTACTTGTGTATCGAACTGATTATTAAATTTCAAACTCTATGATTTCACTCAACATTTTTGTTGACTTTTAAGCATGTTATCTCAGGTAATTAGCGGAGCAGCAAGGGCATGGAGCGGGTTGTGACTTATCTTTATTATGGTATAAAATAAAACGTGTAATTCAGTTTTAAAAAAATATTTCCTTTAAGGATTTCATCACTCTGATATGAAACTTTGTAACTGAATTAATAAGAAGGACCTATATTTTCTAAACGTCTCTTTCGAGCCGTTTTCTATGATTATGACTTCGATCCTCACAGTAATACCCCGATTAGTCTTCCGCTGTTATCTCATAATTTAGGGGGTGTAACAGATTGGTACCAGAGCTATAGTTATAGAGAACCAAATGTTTTCAAACATCGGACTATAACTACACTTTCAAATGAATAAATTTTACACCATATTACTTTACGCCCTCCGTGCCTGCTTGCTACCGCGCTCAGTACATTACTTATTATGATTATTTTATCCTAATCTTCGCGCAATAGATTTATGCTCCCTTGATGGTAATGATTACTTACTTTTACTATTTACGGGTTATTACATTACCATGTCATTCGTCACGCATTTTATAATATCATCAGATTCAGATTCTGTGGGCTCCTTAGCATCAGTTACATCACCCTTATTTCCTTGTGCGTTAGCACCAGATGCTTTATCCGACGGGACGGAGCCCTTCGAGGAGGGTGAAGTTGCCATTACTCCACCATTGATACCTCCCGTATTACCAGATTTCCTTTTATCTGAGGACCCATACGTACTAGCCTTACCGGCACATATACCACCACCACATCATGATTTCAATTCATATGCCCCTTTTTACATCCCACCACTTGATGATGCGTACATGGAGAGTCAGCAGTGGCTCCCTGCAGATGATACACCTTTGCCTATTCCACCTCCTTCTTCATCATCCTTTAGAGGCAAGGAAGTTAGGACGTTAACACCCTTACGACCCGATCACCTATTTGACCTTTGCACCCAGACATATCCATCCACACCCCATCAGCGGGAACCGACTCTCGAGGAAGACATACCTTCATCGAGCCGACCTTGCATTTCAGATCCCATCCATCCATCCTCACCATCACTACCTTTTCCCCTGGTTTTACTTCCCCAGCTCAGGTTCTTGAGACTGGAGAAGACTTCAGGGCGGTAGTTACCTACACCCTTACACCATCTACAGTAGTGACGCGTCTGGAGCATCACGAGGAGCAGATCGACTCACTCCTCCGTATGATTGATCATTCATCATTGAACCGCCCAGAGACGGTCAGTGATACTCTCCACAGACTCATATCCTGCAGAGTAGAGTTACAGCAGGGCCTGACTCGGACACAGTCAGACATATCAGAGACACGCACTTTCGCGATATCTTTACGAAGAGAGGGATAGACCCAGGCTTGGGAAGCGCAACTGGCACACCGTAGAGCCGATACCTTGGAGAACCTAGTAGGATACATACAGGTCCAGTACCAGACAGAGATGCAGAGACTTCGAGACCATATCTCAGAGTTTACAGGACATATGGACGGACCCAGCCACTAGACATAGTTAGCATTTGTATAGTTTTGAGGCATCTTAGCCTGCCACATGTGGCAATTAATAAAGATTCTTGTATCGTTTTGTTATGTAACTCAATTGATCAAGTTATTAATGTTATGTTTTGGTTGTGATATTACTATATATTGATGTTAATTCATGTTTTTATGGTTGTTCATGTGTATTGTAATTGTATCTAGACATGTCGTGGTGTTACTTGTTATTATTATGGTTCTTTAAATGTTACAAAAATAATAAAATTCCAAACACATAATGAATAGAAATCCAGAATAAACTTGATGAATGTAGAGAAAGTTGCTGAACTTCAGCTTTTGTAGATGAATCAGTTTGTTCCTTAGCAATCCTATACCAAAAATTTATCACTTACTTACAATAGTACCCAAACATGTCGTAATTGTTGTGATTTTCAATTTAATCGTAACTTCACATTGTTACAATATTGTTAGAACTCATATGCTCGTTTCCCCATTACTCAAATCATTCTAACAAAATCATCATTATGTAAATTCTAAATCTGTGTTCTTGTGTTATTAATAGAAATATGGTTCGCACAAGAAACGGAACTGCCAACACCATGGCAACAATGACTCCAGCAGATATTCAGAGAATGATCGCCGAGGGCATCGCTGCAGCTCGCGAAGCTGATACTCCAAACCGCTCGAGTAACAACATAGGGGCAACGAATGAAGGTGAGGCATCTACACCTCGTAAATGTACTTATAAAGACGTCATAAGTTGCCAGCCAACCACCTTCAAAGGTACAGAAGGGGTAACAGAGTTAGCTCAGTGGTTCGAATGTACCGAAACGGTATTTATGAGAAGCAATTGTGCAGAGAACAACAAAGTCACTTTTGCTATTGGAACCTTGCGAGGAGACGCGCTGTCTTGGTGGAATACTACTGCCAAGACCATGGGTACTGAAGTAGCATTTCAAATCTCCTGGACAGAATTGAAGAAAAAGATGTTAAAGAAATATTGTCCTTGGACAGAGATTAGGAAATTAGAAGATGAATTTCATCATCTAGTAGTGAAAGGAAATGACCTAAAAACTTACAACCGGAAATTTCTAGAATTATCAGTGTTATGTCCATCCATGGTACTGTACATTGAGAAGACGTTGGACAAGTATGTGGAGGGACTACCCCAAGGTATTAAGGGGGACGTTACCTCGTCTAACTTAAATACTCTCGAAGAAGCGATCGCACTTTCACAACGATTGTTAGACCGGGTGATCAAACGGAGTTCTACCTCCGTAATCAATGAGCACAAGAAAAGTTTCGATAACCATGGGAACAACAACAGCAGCAATAGGAACAACAACAACAACAGGAGCTACACCAGCAACAACCAGAACAACAGCCGCAACCGAGACCATCAGCAAAACCGCAACGACCGCCACCACCAGCAGAATTGCCGTCAAGAAGCCGCCAGGGCTTATGTGGCTGTGCCCACTAAAAGAAAGGGTTATACCGGGACTAAACCACAGTGTAACAAATGTAGAATGCATCACACCGGACCTTGTACAGCAATCTGCGGCAACTGCATAAGAGTAGGACATCAGACTAAGGTCTGCCGAACCACAGGGGCCAACACACAACCGATAGTAGTAAAGTGCCATGGTTGTGGTGAATTGGGACATTATAAGAGTCACTGTCCAAAGAACCCCAACAACGTTGCCCGTGGAAGAGCATACGTGCTCGGTGATGGAAACGCACCTCAAAACCCCGACGTCGCTGCGGGTACGTTCTTGTTAAATCAACGCAGTGCTAAGATATTATTTGATTCTGGAGCTGATAAGAGCTTTGTATCTACTTCGCTTGCCTTACTGCTTAATATTGCTCCCATAGAACTAGATACCACTTATGAAATAGAAATAGCCAACGGAAATCTCCTAAGCACCAATAACCTGATCAAAGATTGCACCTTAACTCTTCAAAATAAAACCTTCCCCATTGACCTCATGTCCATCCAACTTGGAAGTTTTGACGTCATCATTGGCATGGATTGGTTATCCAAGCACCATGCCAGAATCATTTGTGATGAGAATGTTGTCCAAATTCCTTTCAACGGTGAAACTCTTATCGTTCGTTGTGATCACCATAGAACCCAACTCAATATCATCTCATATATCAAGACGATGAAGTACATAAACAGAGGATGTCACGTATTTTTTATTCAAGTGACGGAAGGTGAATCAAAAGAGAATGAGAAACAACTTGAAGAGGTACCAGTCGTAAATAAATTTTCTGAAGTGTTTCCTGAAGACTTGCTAGGTATTCCACCAGTTCGGCAAGTAGAATTTCGAATCAATCTAGTGCCTGGAGCAGCACCTGTTGCAAAAGCACCTTATCGATTAGCACCCTCCGAAATGAAATAATTATCTGAGCAGTTGAAAGAACTGTCAGATAAAGGATTCATTCAACCAAGCTCATCACATTGGGGAGCACCAGTCCTATTTGTCAAAAAGAAAGACGGAACATTTCGAATGTGTATTGATTACAGAGAGTTGAACAAACTCACAGTGAAAAATCGATATCCATTACCCAGGATTGACGATCTATTTGACCAACTGCAAGGATCGAGTGTTTACTTAAAAATCGATCTGAGATCGGGATATCATCAATTATGAGTCAGGGAAAAAGACATTCCCAAGACAACCTTTCGAACACGATATGGACATTATGAATTCCAAGTAATGCCATTTGGTCTTACCAACGCACAAGCAGTTTTCATGGATTTAATAAACCGGGTATGCAAGCCATACTTGGACAAGTTCGTGATTGTATTCATTGATGACATCTTGATCTACTCGCGTAGCGAAAAAGAGCATGCTGAATACTTGAGAACCATTCTGGAGTTACTCAAGAAAGAAAAGTTGTATGCTAAATTTTCCAAATGTGATTTTTGGATTCCCACCGTTCAATTTCTAGGCCACATCATCAATAGCCGAGGTATCCACGTAGACCCTGCCAAGATCAAAGCGGTTAAAGGTTAGGCATCACCCACCACTCCAACTAAAATTCATCAATTTCTATGTCTCGCTGGTTACTATCGAAGGTTTATAGAAAACTTTTCCAAGATCGCAAAACCCTTGACAGAACTCACTCAGAAAAACAAGAAGTTCATCTGGGAAGAGAAACAAGAGTCAGCATTTCAACTCTTAAAGCAGAAACTCTGTGAGGCACCAATTTTAGCACTACCGGAAGGAAATGACGACTTTGTAGTGTATTGTGACGCATCTCATCATGGTTTAGGTACGGTACTAATGTAGAGAAACAAAGTTATAGCCTATGCCTCACGACAGCTCCAGAATAATGAGAAAAACTATACCACTCATGATCTAGAATTAGGAGCAGTGGTCTTCGGTCTTAAGATATGGAGACGTTACCTATACGGTACGAAGTGCACGATTTTCACCGATCACAAGAGTCTTCAACACATACTGGATCAGAAGGAGCTGAACATAAGACAACGCCGATGGTTGGAACTACTCAACGACTACGACTGTGAAATTTGCTATCACCCCGGTAAAGTGAATGTCGTGGCCGATGCATTGAGTAGAAAGGAAAGAATCAAACCCCTTAGAGTCCGATCTCTAGGAATGACAATTTGTTCACCACTCCCATCCCAAATTCTCAAAGCACAATCAGGAGCTCTTCAAGAAGAAAATCGACCTCATGAAAAAATTTATGGCATGCCAGAAAGTGGAAACAAATTCGTAAAAAGATCTGATGGAATGCTATGTTTCAAAGAAAGATAATGGGTTCCTCTCTACGGAGGTATTCGAGATCTTACCATGCATGAATCCCACAAATCCAAATATTCCATCCACCCAGGTTCCAATAAAATTTATCAAGATCTCAAAAAGATCTACTGGTGGCCGAACATGAAAGCCGATATCGCTGAGTATGTTGGAAAATGTTTAACTTGTTCAAGAGTCAAGGCGAAAAGTCAGAAGCCGTTAGGACTACTCGTACAACCAGAATTACCAGTCTGGAAATGGGAAAGAATCACCAAGGATTTTATTACCAAATTACCAAGGACGTCGACTGGATTAGACACCATCTGGGTCTTCATCGATCGTTTAACCAAATCCGCACATTTCCTACCTATCAAGGAAACTGACGAGATGGATACACTCGCTCAGTTATATCTCAAGGAAATTGTGATTCGACATGGAGTGCCAATCTCCATCATTTCAGATAGAAACAGTCGATTTAACTCAAGATTTTGGCAAACTCTACAGAAAGCTCTCGGTACTCGTCTAGACATGAGCACCGCTTATCACCTACAGATCGATGGACAGAGTGAAAGAACGATCCGAACCTTGGAAGATATGCTCCGAGCATGTGTTATTGACTTCGTAAAAGGTTGGGATAAACACTTACCGTTGGTTGAATTCTCTTACAATAACAGTTACCACGCCAGCATAAAAGCCGCACCCTTTGAAGCACTTTACGGGAGAGTGCAGATCGTCTGTCTGTTGGACGGAAGTTGGAGACATACAACTCACCGGACCAGAACTGATACGCAACACAACAGAAAAGATATTCAAGATCAGAAAACGCCTACAAGCTGCTCGTGACAGACAAAAGAGCTATGCTGATATCAGAAGAAAACCCATGGAATTTCAAGTTGGCGACAGAGTTATGTTGAAAGTTTCTCCCTAGAAGGGAATGATAAGCTTTGGAAAGCGTGGAAAGTTAAACCCGAGGTACATTGGACCCTTCAAAATCCTCGAAAGGATTGGTCCAGTTGCTTATAAGTTATAACTCCCAGAAGAACTCAGTAGGGTACACCCTACATTTCACGTGTCACAACTCAAGAAATGTTTGTCGGATGAAACTCTCGTCATCCCACTGAAAGAAATCAGACTTGACGACAAACTTGTGTTCACAGAAGAACCTGTGGAAATAATGGATAGAGAAGTGAAACAACTTAAGCAGAACCGTATTCCCATTGTCAAAGTTAGATGGAACTCCAAGAGAGGACCAGTGTACACGTGGGAACGCGAAGATCAAATTCGTGAAAAATATCCACACCTATTTTCATAGACCACCCTCATAACTTTCTTAGACTTGAATTCCAGGACGGAATTCAGAATAACGAGTGAGTACTGTAATACACTGTAAAATTTCATTGTAATTATGATCGTTAATCAATATTAACCTCGGTAACTATTTTCTGATCTCCATTTTTGCGGGAAAATTTGAAATTTTCTTATTATATTATTTTGTCGTGATTATGATATCACATAAATCACCAAATGACGGGACGAGTTCACAACGTGTGTTGGGAATTAAATGTTCTGAAGATAAGTGTTGGAAACTAAATGTTCACAAGGTTAGTACTACTCAAGGAAATGCACTAACAGTACTAACTGCTAAGTTAGTACTGCTAGTATAAAGAAGGTACTGCTAGTGTTAGAGTTTCTACTGCCGCAAGGATACCACTGCTAGTGCAACTCTTCCTACTGCTGAATGGATAAGTGTCGCGTATTCTACTGCTGAGTAGATAAGTATGAAAAAGATATTTATGTATAAAAGTCAAATATATACGGTAGACAATATCTTAGATATGTGTTCAGTCAACAAGTTGTAAAACACAGAGCAAGTTGTATCTTAGCTACTGACACACACAAGCTAGCAAGTAGTCGAATACTCAAGTGTTCATGTGCTTAGATATTTCATATATATAGAGAGTTAGACATTAGTTAGAAAAGGACTGAGTGACTAACTACGTTAAACACAATAGAAAATATTTTTCTTTGTAATAGAGATTCAAGGTTTGTAACCCTAGTGATAGTGAAGATCACTCGTATTATTCTCAATAATATTGAATCGTTTGGTGTTAAACATTCTGTGTTCATTGTTCATCATAACTTCCAATAACCAATAACCTTCTAAGTGTGGTTAAGTAGATTCTGCATACTTAATCATATTCAGTCAAAGTATCATATACACTCGTTACAAAACGATTAACATCCTCATAGTGTATACAATCCTCGCAAGTGGTATCAGAGCTCAGGCTGATATCTTTGATTTAGAAGTTGAAGAAGAAATGGAGATGGAGTCACCAAACATTACTGCAAAGTTACATATGCTCAAACAGAATGAGTTTGAGTTGTGGAGGCTAAGGATCGAACAATACTTCTTGGTTCAAGATTATGCTCTCTGGAATAATATTCTGTATGGTGATTCTTTTACACCAGGTATTACAGAATCCATTCTTGAAGGCAAAACAGTTCAGAAACGGAATACTGGACCAATCACCAATGATGAAAGGATACTGAAGAGGAATGATCAAAAGACAATAAATTTATTGCTTATGACCATTCATGGTGAACATATGTTATCTTTTAGCAAGTATCCTGATGCAAAAACTCTGTTTGAAGAGATATGTGCATGGTTTGGTGGTAATGAAACTACCAAGAAAACTCAGAAGACATTGCTGAAACAAAATTTTGAAAACTTTAGCTCAAACAGCAATGAATCTCTTGATAAGTTGTTCACAAGATTGCACAAGCGTGTCAGTCAGTTAGCTGTGTTGGGAGTTGAGATAGCTAAGGAAGATCTCAACATGAAGTTTTTAAGAAGTCTACCTGTAGAATTCAATACTCATGTAGTTGTCTGGATGAATAAGCCAGACATTGAATAAGCCAGACATTGTTGAACAAAGTCTGAAGAAGTCAGGAAACTACAACACTAGTATTGGGAATGTGGCACTTTTGTCATCTCCCAGCATTAGTAAGTCAGAAGAGGTAGATGAAGATGAAGGTGTTTCTACTGCTAGCTTTGGTGTTCCTACTGCTAGTTCACAGA
This sequence comes from Artemisia tridentata subsp. tridentata, assembly GCA_021014915.2. NCBI lineage: Eukaryota > Viridiplantae > Streptophyta > Magnoliopsida > Asterales > Asteraceae > Artemisia > Artemisia tridentata. The sequence goes on along the minus strand of CP139501.1, from coordinate 214,842,777 downwards.
AGAATGTTGCTGGACTTGGAGATTCAACATTCTATGCATTCCTAACCAATCAAACTAGTGGTTCTCCTCTAACTCATGAAGACCTTGAACAGGTGGATGATGATGATTTAGAAGAGATTGATATCAAGTGGCAGGTTGCTTTACTGAGCATGAGGGCTAAAAAGTTTTGGCAGAGAACAGGAAAGCAAATTACCATCAATGGTAATGAAACTGCTGGGTTTAATAAGATGAAAGTAGAGTGTTTCAATTGTCACAAGTTGGGACACTTTGCAAGAGAGTACAGAAAGCCAAGAAAGCAGGATAATAGGAGCACATGGTATAAGCAAGATAAGAGGAAGGAAGTCACAGTGGAAGAGCCAAAGGCTATGCTAGCTATTGATGGTGTTAGCTATGATTGGAGCTTCATGGCTGATGAAGAGGAAGCACCAACAGAAGCTGCAATGGTGGCAACTGAGACTGCATTGATGGCCTTTACTGATACTGAGGTAAATTCTAAAATCGGTTGTTCTGAATCTTGTTCAGCTCTTAAAGCTTTTGAAGTTCTTAAAAAGCAATTTGATGATCGACTGATGGAGCTAAGTAACACTACTTATAACTTAGCTAATCATAAAAGAGGTTTAGCTGTTCTTGAAACACAAATCTTGCATTATAAAGGAAATGAATCTAAGTTTAGTGATGACATAGCTGTGCTAAAAAGAGACTTAGAATACAAAATAGATGTGATTTGTGTACTGAAAGAAGAACTAGAAAAGGTCAAAAAGGTAAATGAAAATGTTAAGATAACAGTAGATACTCTAGCTCATGCCTCAGATAGAATCAATAAAATTTGGGAAGCTCAAGTTATCAATAAAGCTAAGTCTGGTATAGGTTACAAGTATGTTCCTCCACCATACAGAGGTGTTCCTTCACCTCCAGGTATTGACCTAGCACACACAGGTTTAGTTGAGTTTCAAGAATCAACATTTGAATATGGTTCTAAGTCTACTGAGAGTCCTAAATTAGCAGAAGTTTTTGAGAGTGCAAGTGATGCTTCACTCCCTGAGGACAAGGTGTCCTCTAGTACAAAATCAGATGGTCCAATCATTGAGGACTGGACTTTTGATGATGATGGGAAAGAACAGGTTATGTCTAAACCTGATGTTGTTATGAAAGTAGGAACAAGTGTTCCTAAAGTGGTCAAGAATCATACAGATAGGCCTAAAACAAATGTTAAACATGTTAGGCAACCAGTAAGATATTGTGAACAATATAGAACCACGAACAAGCCCAGAGGTAACCAAAGGAATTGGAATGGCCTCAAGTCTCACCAACTAGGTGATGACTTTGTCTTTTATAACAAAGCTTGTTACACTTGTGGAAGTTTTGATCATCTTGAAGCTTTCTGTAACCAATGGGTATCTGGGTATTCAAATCATATGGTGAATTTAAAAAGGCATACAACTAAAAGTCACTCTAATTTTACTACTACAAAACCCAGAGCAGTTTCATTCAAGTCTGGCACAAAAGCAGTTCCTACTGCTAGACAAGCAGTTCCTATAACTAGACCATTTCAAACTGTTTACCCACAACCAACAGTTAAAAGTGCAAAAACAACTTCAAAACATGCACCAACAACTGTTAAAAGGCCCTTTCAATAAAAAATAGTGGTCCAAAAACAAATTTAGAAACCAAATGGTAAAACTGCAAAACTAGCAGTTCCTACTGCTAGGCAAGCAGTTCATACTGCTGCTAGAAAAACAGGGCAAATGTTGTTACGGCCTCAGCATGTTGGGTTTGGAGACCAATTAAACCCAATGGTGCATCAATTATTTTGAAAAGATTAGATTACATTGAAGCACGAGGCAGATCCAAGTCAGTAATGGCTTGGGTCCCCAAAGGAAACTAATATTCCTTATTTATGTGCAGGAACATTCAAATTCTAAACAAGAGGATCAAGGATATTCAGACAAGGGGTGTTCAAGGCACATGACAGGCAACATGTCTTATCTTTCAGACTTTCAATCATTAGATGGAGGATATGTTAGCTTTAGAGGAGGTATTGGTGGTAAAATTTCTAGTCAAGGTACTATTAAGACTAGAAATTTATACTTTGAAGATGTGTACTTTGTAAAAGAACTTAAGTATAATCTCTTTAGTGTCTCACAAATGTGTGACAAAAAGAACAAGGTTCTTTTTACTGACACTGAATGCCTTGTACTTTCTTCTGATTTTAAGCTACCTGATGAAAGTCAAGTATTGTTTAAAATTCCAAGAAAGGGCAACATGCACAGTGTTGATATGAAGAAGATTGTTCCTAAAGAGGCACTTACTTATTTGATTGCAAAAGCCACATTGGATGAGTCAATAAAATGTCATAGGAGGCTTGGTCACATTAATTTCAAAACCATAAATAAAATTGTCAAAGATGGTTTGGTAAGAGGCTTGCCTCAGAAAAGATTTGAAAATGACCGAACATGCATTGCTTGTCTCAAAGGCAAACAACATAAAGCCACTTGTAAGAACAAGATTTTTAACTCTATTGATCAATCATTGTTTATGCTTCATATGGACTTATTTGGACCTACAAATGTGAGTAGTATAAAGCATAAAAGATTTTGTCTAGTTGTTACTGATGACTATAGCATATTTACATGGGTATTCTTTTTAAGTTCTAAGGATGAGACTTCTAGCATTCTTAAGACATTCATTACAGAGATAGAAAACCTAGTAGACAAGAAAGTAAAAGTCATAAGATGTGACAATGGGACAGAGTTTAAGAATAGAGTTATGGATGATTTCTGCAAAGAAAATGGTATTAGAAGAGAATTTAGTGTTGCTAGAACTCCTCAGCAGAATGGAGTAGCTGAGAGCAGAAATAGGACACTCATAGAAGCTGCTAGAACCATGTTAGCTGACTCTAAGTTGCCTATCACTTTTTGGGCTGAAGCAGTTAATATTGCTTGTTATGTCTAGAACAGGGTTTTAGTTGTTAAGTCTCACAATAAGACATCATATGAGCTTTTTAGAGGAAGAACTCCTGCAATAGGATTTCTTAGACCTTTTGGATGTCATGTGACAATTCTGAATACCTTAGACCATCTAGGAAAGTTTAATGGCAAAGCAGATGAAGGATTCTTGGTTGGATATTCTCTCAATAGCAAAGCATTTAGAGTATACAACTCAAGAACTAGGAGAGTAGAGGAAAACCTGCATGTGGAATTTTTAGAGAACAAATCCAATGTAGCAGGTGAAGGTCCCAAATGGCTATTTGATCTTGAGCCACTAACCCAATCAATGAATTATGTACCTATTGTTGCAGAAACTAATGAATTTTCAGGTTCAAAAGCTGATGATGCAACAAATGAGGCTGGGTTAGGAAAAGAGAAAGATAAAGATTATATCTTGATGCCAATATGGACAAGTGTGGAGTCACCTTCAATGAATGATGAACCTTCTTCTGATGAAGTTAAAGAAGGGATTGAAGATGAAAACAAGAAAGTTGGAATTGAGGAACAAGAGAATCAAGTCAGCAGTACAATCATTATTCCTACTGCTGAGCTAAAAATTCATACTGCTGAGACAGAGCAAGATACTGCCAGGCCAAATGTTTCTACTACTGGCCCATCAGAATCAACAGAAGCAGATTTCTCAGAAGATGAGGTGGATTTCAACAATCTCCCACCTCATTATCAAGCTCCTTCTACACCACACAAAAGGATTCACAAAGTCCACTCCTTGGACAATGTGATTAGAGATGTACAATCAGGAGTAAAAACAAGGAAACAAATTATGTCTTCAGACCAACAAGGGCTTCTTGATGCTCTTTATGCATCAAAGTAGCATGAGTATGCAAACTCTTGTTTATTTGTATGTTTCATCTCTCAAGCAGAACCCAAGAATGTTCTCAAGGCCTTAGATGATTCAAGCTGGGTAGAAGCTATGCAAGAGGAGCTTCTCCAATTTAAAATTCAGAAGGTTTGGATGCTAGTTGATTTTACCCAAAGGTGCAAGGGTAATTGGCACTAAATGGGTTTTTAGGAACAAAAGGGATAAAAGGGGCATAGTGATTAGAAACAAGGCTAAACTTGTAGCCCAAGGGTATACACAAGAGGAAGGGATAGACTATGAAGAGGTTTTTGCTCCAGTAGCAAGAATTGAAGCCATTAGATTATTTTTAGCTTATGTTTCATTTATGGGCTTCACAGTTTATTAAATGGATGTCTAGAGTGCTTTTTTATATGGTACTATTGAAGATGAGGTGTATGTCTCACAACCTCCAGGTTTTATTGATCCAGCACATCCAGACAATGTGTACAAGGTAGTCAAGGCTCTTTATGGCCTTCATCAGGCACCAAGAGCATGGTATGAAACACTGGCTTCCTATTTAATTGAAAATGGATTTCAAAGAGGAAAGATAGATCAGACATTATTCATCAAGAAGCACAAGAAGGATATTTTGCTAGTTCAGGTGTATGTAGATGATATCATCTTTGGCTCTACAAGGAAGGAGATGTGTTTAGAGTTTGAGAAACTTATGCATGATAAGTTTCAGATGAGTTCCATGGGGGAACTTACATTCTTTTTGGGTCTGCAAGTTAAGCAATCCAGTGAAGGCATATTTATCAGCCAAGATAAATATGTTGCAGAGATTCTAAGGAAATTTCAATTTGCTGATTCAAAAGTGGCAAGCACACCAATAGACTCAGAGAAGCCTCTTCTTAAAGATGTAGATGGAGAAAATGTGGATGTACACACATACAGATCTATGATAGGCACTTTGATGTATCTCACATCATCAAGACCTGATATCATGTTCTCTATTTGTGCTTATTCAAGATTTCAAGTAACTCCTAAGGTTTCTCATTTAACAGCAGTTAAGAGGATTTTTAGATATCTCAAGGGTCAACCTAGGTTGGGTCTATGGTATTCTAGGGAATCACCTTTTGACTTGGTAGCATATTCAGATAGTGATTATGCAGGTGCAAGCTTGGACAGAAAGTCAACAACTGGAGGATGTCAATTCCTTGGATGTAGACTTATTTCATGGCAGTGTAAGAAGCAAACAATTGTGGCTACTTCAACAACTGAAGCTGAATATGTAGCTGCTGCAAGTTGCTGTGGTCAAGTACTTTGGCTTCAAAATCAACTTCTTGACTATGGGTACAATTTCATAAACACTGTCATATATATTGATAATAGTAGTACAATTTGCATAATTAAAAATCCAATGCAATACTCTAAAACAAAACACATTGAAATTAGACATCATTTTATTAGAGACTGCAATGAGAAAAAGTTGATTGAAGTTATTAAAATTGATTTTGAACACAACTTTGCAGATCTTCTTACAAAAGCTTTTGATGTTGGAAGGTTTCAATACTTGGTAGCAATTATTGGGATGCTTAATCCTCAATGATTTAAAACTCTGTGTTTTTGTACATAAAAATAAGTTTGTACTGCTAGCTTTGTAAATTGGTACTGTTATTGAAAAGTTTGTATTGCTAGTACAAATTTGGATTATTTTGTTCATACTGTTAGTCATATAATTCTACTGCTATAAGACAAATGCAGTGCATTTTGTTTTCTTGGTTTTGGAGTAACAATTTCAGGTATGAACATTTGAGCACAAAGGAAGTCTCAAGTGAAATGTGTGAGCAGAAGAATGAAAATACAAGTTGCTAACATAATAGGTGGACCGAGTTTGGGAATTCATTAACAAAGGTTTACACCTAAGTTAATTGATTCTTTAAAACTTCTTTCTTGAAACCTGATTATGATGTTTCACATTGACTTGATGGCTCAGTTGGTCAGATAGTAACTGACACAACTCACTTTCTATCATTTTATACTTTAATTAGTATAATGAGCAAGTCTAAGGATATCTGATAGAAAGAACAGCGAGCAAAAGTGAATCTAACACTTGTGTTAGAGGCAACAATTGCCACGAGCTGAAAACCCTGTCAAGAAAGCCCTTTGAATGGGTTTATCTTTACACAGGCATTTATTTATAACTGAAAACATTGGTTCTCACACAACCAGAGGTTAATTTAAACCGAAATATTGATTAAGTGTCTGTTACTACACTTAATCCCTTCAAAATGGTTGTAAGCAGTATGATTTTTTTCCATAAAATCAAGTTCATACTGCTAAGTTAAAAGTTTCTTTAAATAGATTTTCAAAGTGGCTTAGAAAAACATCAAATGATGGATTATGAGTCAATGCCCCATGACTTACCTCTCACAGGAGTTAACACACCTGGAAGTGATGAGGGCAGCAGATTACCTCTTAAGGAAATGATGGCTACATGTACAAAATTGTCTGATAAGAAGTGAAAGTTCAGATAATGGTGAGAAACCATGATGGTGAGAGATCTTCCAAACAGGGGAGGAAATAAAACTCAGGGGAGGAAATGAAGCCCAGGCGAGGAAGATTAACCAATCAGGGGAGGATAAAAGACTATGAATGTGTATGCTCAGAAACAGAGGAGGAAGTTTAAATTGATCAAGATCAAGAAGTGCATGAGTCTAGTAAAAGCATCAGCATTGTCAACATGTCTTATTATTCAGCCAATAATAAGAACAAGCTACAAGTTCAGTTGATGGATGCTAGGACAAGATTCTGGAGTATTATATATATTCAGAAGGGATGAAGCATTTCAAATGAAGAAAGCTCTTTCAGTTTCAATTTCAGTTCACTACGTTTGTTAATCACTTGCACGGCTAGCTGAGAGATGACTTGACTTCATGGAAGATTGGTACTGCTAGAGTTAAAGACAAAGAAAATGGCAGATGAGTATGGACAGAAAGATACTTAGTCTTGCAGAACAGAGGAAAGCTCAGATCAAGAGTCTGACTATGTAGTGTTTGAAAGATCTTCACAATCCACATTTAATTCAGAAGAAACTTCTGGATTTGGGATCTTCACAATCCTCATTTAAATCATAAGTTTAGGGGAGGATTGTTGGGAATTAAATGTTCTGAAGATAAGTGTTGGAAACTAAATGTTCACAAAGTTAGTACTGCTCAAGGAAATACACTAACAATACTAACTGCTAAGTTAGTACTGCTAGTATAAAGAAGGTATTGCTAGTGTTAGAGTTTCTACTGCCGCAAGGATACTACTGCTAGTGCAACTCTTCCTACTGCTGAATGGATAAGTGTCGCGTATTCTACTGCTGAGTAGATAAGTATGAAAAAGATATTTGTGTATAAAATTCAAATATATACGGTAGACAATATCTTAGATATGTGTTCAGTCAACAAGTTGTAAAACACAGAGCAAGTTGTATCTTAGCTACTGACACACACAAGCTAGCAAGTAGTCGAATACTCAAGTGTTCATGTGCTTAGATATTTCATATATATAGAGAGTTAGACATTAGTTAGAAAAGGACTGAGTGACTAACTACGTTAAACACAATAGAAAATAGTTTTATTTGTAATAGAGATTCAAGATTTGTAACCCTAGTGATAGTGAAGATCACTCGTATTATTCTCAATAATATTGAATCGTTTTGTGTTAAACATTATGTGTTCATTGTTCATCATAACAAGCATTACTGTTCCATTTCCAATAACCAATAACCTTCTATGTGTGGTTAAGTAGATTCCGCATACTTAATCATATTCACTCAAATTATCATATACACTCGTTACAAAAGGACTAACATCCTCATAGTGTATACACTCCTTACAACGCATAACACAAAAACTTAATTATACACTAAATATACTAGATAGGCCAAAGGCTATTTTAGCCCATCACCATCCCACTTCCACTGTTCATCAGCCCAAGCCCAACGTCTTTTTTTTGTTATTTCATGTGAAATTCGACTAGACACTCCTCCAAAACGCCTCCCATTCTCTCGAATCCGAAACGCGACATATTAAAGGTTTTACACAATCTCACTCACCTCCTACCAAACAATATGAATGTAGAAATTCAGATTTGGATGTCGAGTTTTGATAGGTTTTTAAAAGCCAAAGTGATCGGCCATAATCCACCCAACCCGATATGAACAAAAATCACATACGTAACCGTTTTGACTCCAACTTGATTCCACCCTCTCCTAATCATTTTTCTAGCCTAATGACATGTTGTTGGATCATTTTTAACAACATGGGACAAGTATTACACGTTAAAACCCATTTGGTACCCATTTTAAATAACTAGTCGACATATATGAATTGCAAAAACAAGATATAACTTTCCTACTCACTCACATTCCTTATTAAAGTCATAAAATGTCAGAAATATCTCTTGGGAACCCTTCATTCACTGACAAGAACTATTGTAGCAAGTAGAGATTGTCTTTTGCATTATTGAAACCCATACGTGTACATAACATTTGTATAAAACTACCCCTAGCTCACCACCTTCTATCATGCATTCAATACTATCATATTAACTCCCATTCACCTACAAAAACTCCTCTGGAAGACCAGAAGATCTCCTTGGTTCATTTGAAAGCTTGTCGAATAAACGGGTTATATATATAAACGTATAAGTGGGTTAGCGATCGTGGATCATTTTCCTTGTGTTTCGTTCATTCCCACACGACTCTCTACCACCCTAGAGGTGTAGTAAGTCGTTACAAACCTTCCTTGATTTCATTTTGTACGTTATTATGTATCCATGCATCATATATAAATCATACTCGAACGTGTTCACTTTAACTATTTATTTACGTATACATGTTCATATAGCACACGAATAGTGACTAGCCTCCCTTATGGAAGGCCTAGGAGTCACGATACACACCCATATCACTCTTATATTTACGTTACATGCACCATTTGAAGTCATTTGCATCATATCTCAAAACGTAAAATAAAACTGAAAACACTTAGAATATTTCTAAGTGTTTTACTCAGAAAAAATACGCCCATGTCACCTTAAAAATGACCATATATCTTAAAACTTGACTTAACGAGCATACTATACTTTTACACGATCTATTAGACCCCATTACTAGCTACAACTTTCGTATAAATAACTTGTAAAAACGAGCACATTTAGATCCTCAAAATCGATCAAAGTGAAGTGCAAAATTCTTTCAGAAACTGTTAACCAAAACACGATGTGGACAGTTAAGCCCATTAATCAAATTTTAAGAAATTGTGATAAGCTAGCTTATCTAGGTATTTTGATATGAAAATAGAACGTTAAAAATGAGCTTATGGATGAGCCCAACTCGTCTCAAAGCTTACGGTTTTTAAAACGTTAATGGGCTTTGAAAATGGCTCGTTAAAAGCCCAATCATAGAAAAAATAATCTCTTTATCATATAAGCTGTTAAAATAAGCTTTAATAAGCTTGAATATACCTCAGAAAAATTCGCTTACTTTTTCCACAATTTTTTGCACATTTGGACTATAAATGAAAATCGAATTCACTTAAAAGGGCCAAAACTGCCAACCGTCTAAAATAGGGACTGAAAATGTGAAAACAGAAACTTTAAGGTGAAAATTGTTATATTATTTAATTCCAAGCTCAGTATGTGAATTTGGACAAGTAGTGGACTATAAATGCAACTTATACATAACCAAGGACTAACGGTGCAACGCTAACGCAGTTAGGATTAAAAGTGTAAAAACTGGAAAAGGACAAGGACCAACAGATTATATTTGACATTCTTATTTTATTTTCCATTTTACGTTATCCCATCACGTCACGTGCATTTTGTATATTTCATTCACGTATTATTTAAGGTTACGTTAATTGTTATAATGAGATTTTTGACGATCTAACTTTACGTATTGTTTCACCACTTTCGAGGAAACAACATTTTGGATTAATTGACATAAAATTAAGATAATATTTCATGTGATATCATTTTTAACTTCATGCATTTCTTTAGCATATCACCCTTTTCACTTTAACGATTAATTCGTTACTCGTTATTCATTAATCGTTATTCGTTACTCGTTTCACACCCACCATTAGTATTTGGTCAGATTCTCAGACCTTCCTATTTATCAGGTTTTGTTTCGAAGCCGTTACCATAATCTCACCTGGAATCACTTTTCACCATCACCAGTATCACATAAGGTGAGTCATAGCCTCACATTTACTTCTTTAACAACTTTAAACTCCGTGAGGGGGATACATGCTATAAACAGATCACAAGTATTTTTATGTATGCTTTACCTGACTTGATATATGCCTAAGTTACCTTATTGCCACAAGGCCCTTTATCATGAGCCATTAATCACTTGTAAGTGAACGAGAATATAGTGGATAGATCTATTAGAGGTTGATGACCTATCCCACTAATACTGGACGGAATGCTTTTTGCTAGTCGTATTCAGTCGCGATGCACTATATTTGATAAAAATAGGAATTGGCAAATCACCTATTACACGAGGGCAACATATCCATCATTTCTTTGATGTTGATCACCTCCGTTTTTACGGTACTTTGTTAACGTTTTGCGTGTCATGAGACTTAGGGCAATATATATACTGCAATATCAACTTTTCAACTGATTGTATTCCCAATACAATCTTACTTGTGTTTCGAACTGATTATTAAATTTCAAACTCTATGATTTCACTCAACATTTTTGTTGACTTTTAAGCATGTTATCTCAGGTAATTAGCGGAGCAGCAAGGGCATGGAGCGGGCTATGACTTATCTTTATTATGGTGTAAAATAAAACGTGTAATTCAGTTTAAAAATAATATTTCCTTTAAGGATTTCATCACTCTGATTTGAAACTTTGTAACTGAATTAATAAAAGGACCTATATTTTCTAAATGTCTCTTTCGAGCCGTTTTCTATGATTATGACTTCGATCCTCACAGTAATACCCCGATTAGTCTTCCGCTATTATCTCATAATTTAGGGGGTGTTACAGTAAGGCACACGTAAGCTAAAACATAAAGAAAACTAAAAACGAGCACGCTCGGGCTAATCCCGAGCCCTAAAAATTGAAATCTTAGAAATACTTATCCGATGAATTAAAAACTATTTTTAAAAGAAATATATATAAAAAATACTAAATAAAAGAGAAAAATTATGAAAATTTACAGAAAAGTACTTTAGGATAAGCAGATACTAGGAAAAATAAAAACTGGGTAACTGCTTATTGGGATAAGCAGTTTAAAAAGCAAAAGGAAAAATAAGCTTATAAATGAAAAGGTTGGTTAAATAAAAAATGTTGCAAAGCTATACACGAAGAAGACCCAAGGGCAGTTGGTGATGTTGTGTGTGGTGAGAAGGTAGCGATGGTTGAGGTCCAGGGTTCGAGCCTGGCTCACCATGGACTTCCCATTTCCCTTTTTATTTTATTTTTGAAAATTTTCTTTTGGAACTTGAAGATAAGCTAAAAATAAGACACTTTTGTAAAAACAATATTTTTAGAAACTAGAAAATAAGCCAGAAAAAGCTATTCTATGACAGACTGCTTATAAAAGGAAAAAAAATGAACTTAAGCTAGAGGAAATGACTCACAAGCTTCTACAAAGCTTGTGAGTGATGAGAATAAGCACCTATCATCTAAACTTACTCTAAAAAACTAAATTTAACTGAAATAAGCAGAATTTAACTGCCTAATAAGCACAGAAGAAAAAGTTAAGCAAATGAGCAAACTGCAGTCCCAAACAGCCCTAAAGGCACTTTTGGGCTTAATTTTAAGCACTTAAATCTAAAGCTATACCCTAAAATCTTGAAACATATAAAGTTCATCCACCAATAACCTTAATAGAAGAAAAATCAGATCCAAAAGAACTAATAGGAGCTTAATAATAAGCTAAGAAAAAGGCAATCTGAGACACAAAATCTACTTATTAATCAGAAACTATGATGATGGTCTAGTGCTATTTAAGGCCTCTATAAAAGCTCCAAAGAAACTAAGTTCTCAACTAGAAATGTGAAAACAGCATGAAACAACAATCAAAGAACTAGTAACAGGAATTTCCACCAATATGATCAACAATTACGCTAAGAAAAATGGGCTAAAGAACTGACTGATCAGGCCTTTAAGTATTATAACTCTGTGCAGATTTTTAACTAAATTTTATCAAAAGGCTTCCAAAACCTTATGAACTTAAACCAACTCTTAAAAACATCCTTATATCACTAGTTTGGAATCAAAAACTATTATTAGAGGTGCTTATTCCTGATCTTAAGGATAATAAGCCCATACTACTAGTTTAAAACCCAAAGAACTTAAAAATCACTAAGAAACTTATAAATCTCCTGAGAACAGCTTAAATCAACTCAAATTAAGCTAATATGACTTTATTATATCTAATTCAACTTGGCTTAATGACCCACTAACAGTAAAACCATTTTTGACCAATTTTACAACCTTGTGCCAAACACCCCTTATAAACTGTTTTGAAAATTTAAAACTAAATAAGACTGATTTAGACTAAGATATTGAAAAACATATTATCAACTAAGTATGTAAAGACATAAAAAGCATTTTTGAACTATTGAAAAGCACTAATTAATAAGCTATACTAAAAAGCTAATACTTTTGGTTTTTTGGATTTTTTTATGAAAACTAGAAACAAAAGAGATTTAAACTACAAGATAGCAATAAAGAGCAATATTATACTAAGAAAAGAAAATAAAAGCAGTAAATAAGTAGTAACTAAAGCAAATAAGCAGTTTGACTATGAAATTGAAGTTAAATGAACAACTTACAAAAGCCCTTGCACAAACAGGGCAAAATATGCTCGCGGAGCTACTCTACTAGCTCTAGCTTGTCAAAAGACAAGCTAGTAACAGCAATGAGCCCTTCCCTTATTGGCTTATCATCCACAAACAGCCTATTTGACTTTTTGTTGACTTATTTTGACTTTTTTTATTTTTTTGAAATTAAAACAGAGTTGAAAGCAATAAAACTCACAATAAGCTATTAAAAGCTTAAATGAGCTTATACAACAGAAATAAAGAGCTTATAAACTGAAATAAATAATAATTGAATGCTTAAAGGTAAATAAGACAAGACTTAAAGTAAATTAACTTTTATTAAAAATTGAAGGAGTACAATACTGAGAATTTAAAGACAACTGAATTTAAAAGACAAGCAATTTTAATAAGAAGTAAATAAGTAAACGTTGGACTCAATAAGCTAATATTGGACGACTTATATGTCTGAGGAGAGTCTTCTATTTATAGCTGAGGAGAGGTGCTCTTTAGGGTTTGGAGGAATCATCTGGATCATGAATTATAGCCCTTGATCATCCCTTGGCCACCAATCTATGCATATCAGCCCTTGATTACTTTGATGAGGTGTTGCAGCTAATCAAACAGCTCCAATAGACCAGCGTGGCATTCTTGTAGTCACATCATCCTTCTAGAAACGTTTTAAGTGACCTGGGTAAAAGGTGGGAGCAGGGTAACTTGTGTTGGAGATGATGAATAGTAAGTGGGGTTGAAAAGGGTGGGTAAAGGGTTTTGGTAAATTTTTTATTGTTTTGACTCGGGTTGGGTTAAATGGGGATTGGTCCGGGTTTTTAATAAAACGGGATTGGGCCTATGTTCGATTTTGGGCTTTGGTAAGGATTTTGGGTTTAGTAAATATAGGATCCGGTTTAGTTTATTAATGATAGTTTTAAGATTTAACTTTTGTTAGTTTAGGGACTAGTTTTGCAAAACCAGGACTGACTTTGCAAAACTTCTTCAAGGGCTATCTTTGCAATGTAATGTGATTCAAAGACTGATTTTAACAATTTGAGCTCAAATATGATCCATATTGATAAATTCTTCCCCGGCCTCGGCTTTTTAGTTTTTACCCTCTTTCCATTCTCGTGCTCATTTTTATCGGTTTTTCCTTGATTTTTGTCAATTTTCATGATATTCGTACCTGCACATGTATAAACACAAAAACAAACATATATTTGGCATTTTCAATCAGTTTTTGGTCTATTAAGTCCGTTTTATTAGGTAAAAGGTATGTGTAATTTAACACATACCAACATCACTCCCACTAGCTTTGTGATTTCTTCATCAAATCTTTTATTCCATTGCCGTGATGCTTGCTTCAATCCATAAATGGATCTTTGAAGTTTGCATACACGATTTGGAAAGTCTGGATTCACAAACCCCTCAGGTTGCGCCATATAGATGTCTTCATCTAGGCGACCATTTAAGAAGGCGGTTTTGACATCCATTTGCCAAATCGCATAGTCATAGTATGCAGCTATAGCTATGAGAATCTTAATGGCCCTTATGTCAGCTACAGGAGAAAAGGTCTCCTCATAGTCAACACCATATGTTTGAGTAACGCCTTTAGCTACCAAACGAGCTTTATAGATGTGTACATTGCCATCCATGTCAGTTTTCTTCTTGAAGAGCCACTTACTTCCAACTACATTGGCATTGGGAGAAAGGTCTACTTCAATCCAGACTTCATTATCTCTCATGGATTGCTGATTGTTTTTCAATTATATCTTCAAGGGATTACAAAGGAAATACGTAAACCCGGGTCGATTCTCCAAAGAAGGATGAATGGAATTTTGTGAATTCGAGTCGTGATTTTGTGTCGTGAATAGTGAAAAATATGAGATTTTGGATTTCTATGCTAAAATTTATAAAAATAAACTAAACACAACTAAATAAGCAAGGAAAACAATTATGAAAAGCAAACGCAAGCAAAAACGTAAAAGAAACCTAAAAACGCACACGCTCGAGCTAATCCCAAGCTTTAAAAATGAAATCTAAGAAATATAAACCCTAGGTATGAGATTCTATTTTTCCTAACTCCTAAATGATAAAAGAAATTTTTAGAAAAAAGAAAATTATTTTTTTGATTTATATTTTAATTTTTATGAATTAAAAACTAATTTTAAAAGGAAATTATATTACAAATAATAAGAGAAAGAGATAAATTATGAAAAATCACAGAAAAGTCCTCAAGGCAAAGAAGAAACTAGGAAAACTAAGCAAGAACTAATTGCTAAAAGAAATAAGTAGTTTATAAGCTAGATTAGAAAATAAGCAAAGAAATGAAAAGAAGGATAAAAGAATTAAAGAAGTACCCCTGGGCAGAAAAGATCCAAGGGCACGTTTGGTTGTGAGGAGGTGTGGCTAAGGCTGAGGTCTCAGGTTTGACCCCTGACCTCAGTTTTTTTTTTGGAAAAACTAACTTTTTTTTTTTTTTTTTTTTTTGAAAACTTAATAAGCAAAAGAAAATAAGCAATTTTTATAAAAACTATTATTATTGAAAACTTAAAATAAGCACAGAAATTGCTTTTAAAATGAAACAGTTTGCTTATAACAAAAAATTAAGCTAAGGTAAATCTAAATAAGCTCAAAAGCTATCTAAAAGTTAAGGTACAGTTTTATAAGCTAAATCATACTAAAATAAATCTAAATAAGCTAAAGGAATACAGATTAAGCAACAATTAAGCAAATAAGCACTTAATCCAAAATAGCAAATTAGACTACTGATGTGCAGGCCCAAAAAAAAGGGTTCCTGAGGCAACTTAAAGCTAAAGGAAAAGCTGTGAAACAATAAGCTAATGCTACAAAAGCAGGAAATAAGTCAAGTATGAACACCAATGAGCAAGTAGGAGAAGTTTCAGGCCAATTAGGACTTAATAACAACTTAAAAATAAGCTTAGAAATAGGTTACTTGTGTCAAATGCACACTGAGTTTTCAGTGTGCATTTGGCTTGATAAGCTACTTTTGAGCTGATTTTTAAGTTGAAATGGGCTAAGAACAAGGATGATTCAGGTGAATTAGTACACTACAACAAGCTATAAGCTAAGAAAATGAAGATCAAACATATATAACCATAAATAAGCACCTAAATTGATCTAGAAATTTCCTCTAGTCAGTTCAGAAGTGAACTATCCGACTGATGCATTGTGCATACTGAAATGACCATAACCTATATAGAACCTTAATGAAATCAAACCAACCTCTGAATTTCAACTTTAATGAACTAAAATGAACTTAGGAATACCGAAAGCAAGGACCAAAATGGCTAAGTCCTACAATAAGCAAATAAGATCAGTGTCTAACCTAAAAACTATACTAATCAACTCAAATCATTAAAATCCTCAAAAACAGATCAAATCAGCCTACAAATTACTTATCTAACTCATTTTAAGCAATATCAAAAGATCACAAGAGTGCAAATGAACAGTAACATACAATTATGCCCATTTTAAGCCTTGTTCCAAACACCCCCTTAAGTCTATTGATTTGAGTTTAATGCTTGAATAGACCTATTTAAGCTAAGATTCTGAAACACAAAAGGTTAACTAGCTATATTGAAGTAAAAAAAGCACTTATGAACATAGATTAAGCACTTAAATAAGCTATATCTAGATATGTCTTATTTTTTGGAATTTTGATGATTATTAAGTAAAAACTAAAACAAGCAATTAAAATCTAACTAAGTAACATCAAATAGCACCAATAAGAACAAATAAGCAGGAATGAGTCAAATAAGCACTTATTTAAACAAAAATAAGCTAATGCACTTGAAATTTAAAGAAATTAATGAAAGTTACAAATACCCTTGCACAAACAGAGCACAATTGGCTCGAGGAGCTACTTTACAAGCTCTAGCTTGTCAAAAGACAAGCTAGTAACAGCAATAAGCCCTTCCCTTACTGGCTTATCATCCATAACAGTTTATTTGACTTAATTTGACTTTTTTTGACTTCTTGAAATTAAGACTGAATTAAACCAATTAACCTTGACAAAAGCTAAAACAAGCTCATATGAGCTTATAAGAACAGTAATGAAAACTTAAGGACTACTTTTGAATAAGAAAAGTGCTAAGAAAGTAAATTCAACAAGGTATTTAAATGGAAACTTCAAATTGTATTAACAAACGAGTAAATTACAATACTTAAAACAGAATTACAAAGCTATTAATCTAAATTTCTGAAAATTAACAAACAATAAGTAAATGGCCTAAATTTCTCTAAAAACATGAAAAATTTGACAAATTTGTGCCTTGAGGAGAGTCTGGTATTTATAACTGAAGAGGGTGCATCCTAATGTTTCTCAGATGCTTCTGGATCAATAATCTCAACCCTTGATTCTCTTCCTACTCGGAATTCCTTATTTCAGCCCTTGGGTCATGATGGTGAGGTGTCCCAGCCAATAAAATGCTTCCATTTTGTCACGTTGTCATTCCGGTGTTAGTCACATGTCAGAGCTTCTAGAAGCTTATAATTGTACGGGTTAATTTTTTGTGACGCAGGGTTAAAGGAGAGAAGAAGGAAGGTGAATAGTAATTTAGGGATTGGCGGTAAAAGGGGTTGTGTTTGACTGGCTATTAATTGGGGTTGACCGGGTTTGGGTTATGATATGGGTTTTGGGTTTTAATAAAAGGGAAGGTGGGCTTATGGATGTTGGGCTGGTGATTGGGTTTTATAATTATAGTGATCCGGTTATGCATTTAGTTTTAGGATTTAATTGTGAAATTGATTTAACTTTTAAGGACTAATCCTGCCAATTAGGAAAAGTTATTCCAAGGACTGATTTTGACAAATAAAATGATCCAAGGGCTGAATCTGAAATTTTGAGCTCAAATATCTTCCTCGGCTTCGGCTTTAAATACTTTTTCCATTTCTCATGCTCGGTTTTGCCGGTTTTTCTTTGATTTTGTCCTTTTTCACATATCCGTTGCCTGCACAATTACAAACACAAAAACACAAATATCTTTTTCATTTTGGTTAGTTTTTGGTCTATTTGGTCCGTTTTATTAGGTAAAATGTATGTGTAATTTAACACATACCAATTGCATTTCCCCATTCATAGGAATCTTCCATTTATCCTTTTCAGGATCGTTCATGGCAGCTCTATAATTAGCAGGTTCTCCAAGATCCCCTAATATAGTTTCCTCAACTTCTACGTTAAGACATAGACGTTCAGGTGCCTTCACAGTCCTTGCAGATCTGCGAATGGGAACAACTTCAGGTGGAGGACCCAGACTTTCAGGTTCCACAGGAAGTTCTCTAGTGTTTTCAGAAGGTAATGTATCACAAATATCTTTTTCATCTTTCAGATCATAAATCCTCCCACTGAATTCTTGAGATATGAGATCTTTTTCAAGAAAATCTCCATACCTAGCAACAATCACTTTGTTTTCAGGTGAGTAGTAGAAGTAGTAACTCATCGTTTTCTTTGGGTATCCTACAAAGATACACTTTACAGATCTCTATTGGAGTTTATCTGTTGAGTCACGTTTAACAAACGCCTCGCAATCCCAGACCTTTAAATAAGACAAGTTAGGAGTTTTTCCATACCATAACTCATAAGGTGTCTTATCAACCTTCTTGGTCGAAACCATATTCAAAATGCGAATAGCAGATTCTAAGGCATAATCCCAAAAGGATAAAGGAAGAGTGGTAAGATTAAACATTGATCGCATCATGTCCAACAATGTATGATTTTTTCTCTCAGATACACCATTTTGTTGTGGAGTATATGGAGATGTGAGATGTTGGACAATTCCATTCTCAGCTAAATAATCTTTAAACTCTTGACTCAGGTATTCACCACCTCTGTCAAATCGAGGAGCTTTAATCTTCTTTCCATGTTGCAATTCTACTTCTGCTTTAAAAACCTTAAATGTTTCAAACACCTCATGTTTATGTTTATATTTAAGTAAATAAACATATCCATAACGGCTGAAATTATCAGTAAAGGTGAAGAATTAGCTAGCACTTCTATTTGACACATGTCTAAGTGGTCCACATACATCAGTATGTATTAAACCAAGTAGATCAGAAGCCCTTTCCAAACGATTATTGAAAGGTTTCTTTGTCATCTTCCCAGATATACAAGATTCGCATTTATCAAATGATTCAACATTGATATCTTGTAAAAGCCCATCACGTTGCAGCTTTTCCATACGAGTCTTGCCTATATGAGCAAGTCGACAATGCCAAAGATAAGATGAATCCAAAACATTTTTGATTCTCTTATTATTGATGATATACATTGAATTATAATTATTTGATTCATTCATATTAATTTCAAAAACACCATTCACAGCAATAGCATTAAAATTAAAAAAAAAATTATTTAAATAAACAGAAATTCCATTGCTCGTAATAGTATGTTTAAAACCAATATCCAATAAACACGAAAAGTAAACAACACCTAACAATAGTAGGTGCATAATGACAATTATTTAAAAACAATGCTAAGCCTGAAGGCAAAACTAATTTAAATATGCCTATAGCTTCAATAGTTGCATGTGCTCCGTTACCCACGTGCAGATATTGTTCTCCATAGGCCAGTTTCCTTTCAACTCTAAACCCCTGTAGTGTATTGCAAATATGAGTACCACATCCAGTATCGTAAAACCAGGAATTTATTTTATGAGTTAATGAAAATAATTCAATCATGAAAAAGTCACTTGGATGATATCTTGAATAAATTTGGGTTCGGTGGTAGATGGAGATGATGGATTCAAGGGTGTCTTAAATCGGCTATGGGATCAGTTCTTGTTAACGGGAGCCCTACGGTTGAATTTCAATTTTATAGAGGTCTTAAGCAGGGAGATCCCCTTTCACCGTTCTTGTTCTTATTGGTTATGGAAAGTTTACATATTTCTTTTTCTCGAGTATTGAATGAAGGATTATTC
Source organism: Artemisia tridentata subsp. tridentata (assembly GCA_021014915.2). Lineage (NCBI taxonomy): Eukaryota > Viridiplantae > Streptophyta > Magnoliopsida > Asterales > Asteraceae > Artemisia > Artemisia tridentata. The sequence goes on along the minus strand of CP139501.1, from coordinate 214,823,228 downwards.
CCAGGAATTAATATTGGGCCTTCGTTGAAGATATCTCACTTGTTCTATGCGGATGATGCAGTTTTTGTAGGTGAATGGAAAAAGTCGAACCTTACTATTATTGTCAATGTTCTGAAATGTTTCTTTTTTGAATCAGGTCTTAAAATAAATATGCAAAAAAGAAAGTTGATGGGGATAGGTGTGGCTATGGGAGAAATTGATCAGGCAGCTTCTTTGTTGGATGTTCAACATTTACAACTCCATTTTATTATCTTGGTGTTATGGTGGGAGGATCAATGTCTAGAATACACACATGGGATGGTGTGACTAGTAAGATTTCATCTCGATTGTCCAAATGGTAGCTTCAAACTCTTTCAATTGGTGGCAGGTTGACGCTATTAAAATTTGTTCTTGGTTCATTGCCTTTGTATCATATGGCGATTTTTAAAGTTCCCATGGGTGTGTTGAAAACAATGGAAGCGGTTCGTAGAAATTTTTTTATTGGAGCAGAGGGAAAAGATTGTAAAATGATGTGGGTGTGTTGTAATAAAGTGTTAGCCTCAAAGAAGAAAGGTGGCCTTGGGGTCTCTAGTTTCTATCCGTTGAACCGAGCACTTTTGTTCAAATGGGTGTGGAGATTCATCACTCAAAATTCTTCTCTATGGTCTCGGGTTATTAAAGCAATTCATGGTGACAGTGGCCTGTTGGATCGCAACATCTCTATGTCTAGACGATCTCTTTGGTTAGATATAATTAAGGAAGCGTCGGCTCTGAAAAAAGGGGATAGATCTAATGATTTATTGTAGAAAAAAGGTAGGTAAAGGAGAAGATACGCTATTTTGGGAAGAAGTTTGGATGGGGGATAAAGCTTTGAAGTTTCAATACCCTAGATTGTATGCTTTGGAATTGAGTAAGCGAATTACAATTGCGAACAAGCTGAGACATAATTATATTGATTTGACGTTTCAAAGGATGCCAAGGGGAGGGGCCGAATATGAGCAGCATTCTGATTTGAGTTCACGGATTAATTCGCTAGAGTTGGCCCAAATGCACGATCGTTGGTATTGCTCTCTGATGGGCACGGGTATATTTTCGGTTAAGTCGGTTCGGAATTTTATCGATGATTTCATGCTTGTTTCGGATGAGGTGCCCACTCGATGGGTAAAGGTGATTCCTATTAAAGTCAATGTTTTTGCTTGGAGAGTTCGAATGGATAAAGTGCCTACTAGGTTGAATTTATCCTTGAGAGGAATGGAAATCCCTTCAATTTTATGTCCTATATGTGATGTTGAAGTTCTCATCTTTTATTTTCATGCTCTATGGCAAGAGACATTTTGTTCAAGGTGTTTCGATGGTGGAGTTTAGATGCGACGAGCTTGCATTCATATGAAGATTGGTTATCATGGCTTACTAATATTCGTATTAGTAAACAAGTAAAGTTAGTTTTGGAAGGTGTGTTCTATGTTATGTGGTGGGAGATTTGGAGGTTTCGGAATAGTTTGGTGTTTGGCTCGATCGCGCCTAGGAAGGAGACTATTTTTGATGATATAGTTACTCTAACTTATTTATACATGGTGTTCTAATAGATGTAAGTCCAAGTTCAATTGGGTGACTTTGATGCAAAATCCTATGAGTGCTATTATGTAAGTGTTTCTTTCTAGCTTCTTGCTAGAAGTGTTCTTATCAAATTGCTGTTCAAAAAAAAAAAAAAAAAAAAAAAAAAAAAAAAAAAAAAAACTTTTAACCGGTTGGAGTTCATCAAATATATAGTCATATATATTTGTAATCTAATATGTTGTCTATGAATCTAAGGCCACAAGTCTACAAGCATAACTTAACCAAAGCCTTAGTGGAGTAGTCTATATTACTCCATCAAGTATCTGAAATTGAAATCTATATACACCAAACAAAAAAATATAAATGGTTAATGAGACAAAAGAATCAAAATCATGTTGGGGATAAAAAGAAGCCATCATATTCATTAAGGAGACTTTCTCATTACTATTGCTGACTTAAGTTTGATTGATTTTTGATGCAACGACGAAATTACAAAGGTCTGGACAAATAAGATAAAACGTGGTTCAAAATTGAACTCTTGTTTGAAATATTCATACCCATTGATTTTTGTTATTGACATGAAACTTCATGGACCAGAAATCGTATTCCATTTTGTATAGAATAATTATAACTTGTTCGAGTGATACTAGGGATACTCATATTCCAATAGTCCTCTTACGTGAGTAAATATTGTACGTTCATATCATTTTCAATTCTTTGTTATCGTTTGCATAATCGTACGTTAAAAGGTTATGTTTCAACATAATTAATTATTTTTATGAATTTTGGTTTCTTACAACCATAAATTAAATATCTCATTTTTATTTTTGCATTTTTAATTAAACTTTGTACATTTTGCGTTTTGCGCGGTTTCAATTTTTAAACATCAAGTAATCACCCAACAAGCTCAAAGATCATCTAAAATATCAAAATTGGTTTTTTTTGTCAAGTTTTAATAATTTTGTAAGTTTTGTATTTTTACATTACCCGATTTTATGTTTCGCGTCTTAAAAACATCACATTTGCAATTACCGGGATCAAACTAATACCCACTAATACCTAGATTATATAAATTAACAAAACCACTAGCCCAAAACCACTTATGTGGCCAGCCATATGATTCACCAAAGACACTTGTGTCTTGGTTAGATAGTGCTATGACACATGTACATTTGAAATGCATGTAATTGCATGTATCCACTTAGACATACACTCATCTCTTTCATTGCCATTTCCTACAGTTTACTCCACCAAGTTTTCTTCTTTCTCCCCTCCAAATTTCGTGTATAATCAGCCCAAGACACCCATTTCATAAAAATTTCATTAAATTATTGATCATAGATTAAAGATCTTGAAGCCCTAGTCTTGTTCTTGGTTTATTACATTCAAACAACACATAAATCTCATCAAATCTTGGTTTATATTAGAAGTTCTTGCAAGGGTTTAATAAGGTGTTTAAGGGCTGAGGTTATAAATTGTTTTCAAGGGTGGATCAAGGTTATTAAGGGTTATTTGGTTGGGTAAAAGATAGGAAGTAAATGGTGCAAGTTTTGTTGGTAATCATAGGTTTAGGGTCCTTGTTTCTTGTAATTTTTCTTGTTCATCAACCATTGTAAGGAATCAACCACTCAACTTTCCATTTACTACTGTGATTACATGTTAAATTATGTATTTTATGCGTTTCATAAGTTTATTATGATTGGTTATGCTTGGTACATGCTTCGAATCACAAGAAAACCGAATAAGGACTAGACATGCAAAACTATTTTCTGACCAAGGGTAAAAATGGAATAAACTAATTTTATCAGTGGACTTTGGACCTAAACTAAAAATATGTGGTTAAGTATCTATGTCTTGTGGTCGTTTTTCCGGGTGGCGTACCTTGTGGCGACACCCGATGATTAAAATAGAAAATAAATGGTAAACATTGTCGGAAACCGCACACTGAGTTTCTATGGCCTTTTTATCAAAGATTTTATATAACACCGCCTACTGAGGTATAAACGAAAGTGGTAGCTAACATCTTAACTTAAATGTTTCCACAAAAATGGGGTTAAAAGGGCTTGTAGAACTCTAGATATTGCATTTTTCCCGAGACTGTTGTGATGCTGTTAAAATCAGAACTGGGTAGTTAAGGGTAAACTGGTAATTTCACTACTATTAGATAATTTTTGACTCGGTGGGACTTACAAATCTAGTTAGTACACTCAAATACCTTTCCAGGGATATAAAAATCATAATTTTTTGACTTACGGTTTGCGAATAATGAATTTTTGAACATGGACATTGTTATAAAATTTCTAACAGCATTTGACTTAAAATTTGCAAAAAGTTATTAACTTATGAAAATTGACCCTTGAACTATTAGAAACTTGACAACTAACATTTCTTGACCATTTTTACATAAAGACAGAAGTGGTAGGACCCACTATCAGAAATAGACCCGTGAATCCTCCCGTAGACTAAAGAAACTAAAAATGACTAAAGTTGGACTTATGACGTATTTTGGAAACTTTGAGTTGAATATTTAACCATTTAATATATTTTGAACTCTTTGACTTAAATTGAACTTTTTGAAGTGATTTGAACCCTTTCGACTTAATTTAAACCATTTAACTAAATTTGAACCCTTGGACTTAAATTGAACCTTATGACTTGTCTTGGGCTTATGGACTAAATTGACATAAGACTTGATTTTTGGGATAATTTACATAATTTGGACTTTTAATTATTTTAAAGTGTCAAACTAAATCTAGACACTTATTTATATCAAGCATAATTGAAATAATAATCTATAAGACATATAGACATACTTACCTTATTATTTTAGAATCTGAGACACATGTATATGTTTAGGTTGCTCTTAGGACACTTGCGGTTTATGCACCACTACTTTCACTTTGATTGATCACTTTGCTTAACGGTGAGTTCATAGCCCCACTTTAACTCTTTAAACTATTTGTAAACCCATTAGGGGAGATACATGCTATTTTACAATTTGGACACAAGTGTTTTAAACTGTATGCTTATCAGAACATATTATTGCTAAAGTACCGATATTGCCAAAAATAAGTCCCTAACTGTATCATGAACCATTAATCACTTGTGTGTGAACGATAATATTGTGAATAGGCCTATTGGGATTGACGAATCCCGTTTGTGTGATCAGATAAGATGCCACAAACGCACTATATTTGAATATTAGGTAAAATGGCAATTTACTTTTCAGGGCATTGGTTCATTCTATGAACCTTCAGTCAGTTTGCGTGTCATGAGCTTGAGCAATAATTATTATTTACCCGTAATTGTATTCGTTGCAATTATTATTTTAACTCTGAAATCTTGTAGTCCAGTAATTATTTATAAACCTATGAATTTCACTCAACTTTTGTGTTGACTTTTTAGCATGTTTTATCGCAGGTCCTTAAGGTATTTGGCAAGCACGAAGTCGCACAGAGAATGTTTTGATGGCTTGGATTTCGTTATCATTCGATAAACTCTTAAAAACTTTTATGTTTACGTATTATGTATTCTAAAACTACTTGGGATCTTTTGTAACTCTGGTGTTTTATTTTGATCGAATGATAAACTTTTAAAACGTCTCATTTAGAGTCGTTTTCTATGATTATGACTATTGTACTAATAAGTAGCACCCCAATGATATTGCATTCCGTTGCGATATTTTGGGGGTGTTACACACTTGATATTGAGGAATCAACCAAACCGTCATACCACTCTTGTATGCTATCCCCAACTGAAATCGTTAAGTCACACCCAGGGACGGAGCCAGAAATAAAATGACCGGGTGGACCAATTTTTTTGAACCTTAATATAATAGAGTTAAAAACTGGATTAAAACGAATATCTCATTAAAAAGATAAATAAATGAACATATTACCTTTTAATTATTGATTCTACGATCTCCCATAGCAAAAAAACGCTTACGTACACCCTCATTTTTAACGTTAATAAGTTATTCTTTTTCTATAGCACAAGTTAAAGCACTGTTAAAATAATCATTACCCATCCGATTAAGCAAATCAGTTTTAATGAGCTTCATTTTAGAAAAACATCTTTCAACTACAACCGATAAACCAAAGGATGAGATGTAAGCTTTTTCTTATCTACCATCTTCTCAGCAAGTTTGGCAATACTATCGAAGTTAGCGAAATCTTTATCATTACGCATAATCTGATAATAGATTCTAAATTCAGTAGGAAGACTTAACCTTTCCTTATAAGTAAAATCAAGCGGATATATCTCACTAAGTTTCACTAACTTTGAGACACAATTTGATGCACCCGGGTGCATTTAAGATACATTTAGGAAAAATTGATTAATTTTTTCAAAAATTAACACTATATCGAAAAATCCATGGAGTGCACGTGAACCCGCGGGCACCCCCTGGCTCCGTCCCTGGTCACACCATCGACGTTTTATATGATGCTTAGATTTTACTCAATATGTTGTCAAAACCTCAAATTATCTGGAAGAATACACCATTGCTACTTTTGTCGTCTCACTTTTGATCAACGTTGGTTAGAGAAGGAATCAATTTTTAACCTATGCTTGTTCATATTGTTGGAAAATTTAGTGCACTTGAGGGATCAGTTCACACCTGGTAATGGGTCAGGAGGTACGGAGTGTACACCCATCAGGTCCCTGACTACCCTGACTCAAATAGTGGTTAGGAGTAACTAATCAGAAGGTTTAATCCTTCACTGAGTTACTACTGCTAGTACTGTGTTAGTACTGCTGGAGCAGAGGTAATACTGCTAGTACTAAGTTAGTACTGCTGGAGCAGAGTTAATACTTCTAGTACTTTGTTAGCACTGTTGAGTTAGTACTGCGGGTACTAAGTTAGTACTGCTGAGTTAGTACTGCTGAGTTGGTACTGCTGGTATAAGTATGTAACTACTTTGACCTATTCAAGTGGCAGTTAAAACTGCACTTATGACCACGTTTAATTGGTTATGTAACCACTATTTTTGCTATAATGGAGATAATTATGAGGCGATTAATGGGCCGATTAATCCTTATAATTCCATTTGAATAGCTGTGAGTACTTTCCTATATATAGGAAATCAATCGAGCATGAAGTATACATACAAAAAACATAAACACTTGGATGCGCAAGGGTTATTGATTTGTGCCTAATTCAATAACAAACATTTTGTCTTATCACAAGTAGATATTCGTGATACCCAGGCAATAGGGTCGAATAATTTACTTTGGAAAGTGATAACACGATTCCAAGAGATATCCGGTAACCATTCATTAGTTCGTAGTTAGGTCATTGATTATCTTCACCCTGTTTTAGGCTAACCCACAACCAATAATCAAAGTAAACTATTTTGTGATAATCAATGGCTGCTGTTGCTATGAAACACATGGCTTCAAACTTTGCCAAGCTTGATAAGTTTGAAGGGGTGGACTTCAGGAGATGGCAGAAGAAGATGCACTTCTTGCTTTCAAGCATGAGTGTGGTGTATGTTCTGAGCACTCCTATTCCTGATGATGGTGATGATGCTACTGTGGAACAAATGAGGAAGAGGAGCAAATGGGAGAATGATGATTAACATTTGCAGAGGATTAATCCTCAATGGTATGTCTGATTATCTCTTTGATATTTATCAGAATGTTGAATCTTCCAAAGAACTATGGGATTCCTTGGATGTCAAATATATGGCTGAGGATGCATCAAGTAAGAAGTTTCTTGTAAGTAATTTCACTAATTACAAAATGACTGATTCAAGACCAGTTATGAAACAATACAATGAACTTCTTGGTACACTTGGAAGGTTTACACAACATAAAATGAACATGGATGAGGCTATTTCAGTCTCTTGTATCATTGACAAACTACCTCCTTATTGAAAAGATTTCAAGCATACCTTGAAACATAAGAATGAAGAACTGACTCTTGTTCAGTTGGGCAGTCATCTGCGTATTAAGGAATCCCTCAGGGCACAGGACAGTGACAAGCCAAAGAGTAGCAATGCTACTGGTGCATCTGTTATCAATATGGTGGACCATAACAACTCCACAAGGTACAATGACAACAAGGGCAAACGTAAACATCATGATAACACAAGGGCTGACCCTAACAAGAAGGCAACACCTACTTGTTGGAAATGTGGCAAAACTGGTCACATTAAAAGGGATTGCAAAGGTGTTAAGGTTGGTGGTAAAGCCAATGGTTCAGGAACTAGTGGTTCAGGGAGTGGTGGTTCTGCCAACTCACTTAAAGGTCAGAATATGTTTAATAAATCCTTTCAGATTTATTATGTTACATATGTATATGAATCTAACTATGTGCAGTTTGATGATGTTGCGTGGTGGGTTGACTCTGGAGCAACTGTTCATGTGTGCAAAGATAGACGCTGGTTCAAGACTTACGAGTCACTGAATGATGGTTCTATTCTTCACATGGGAAATGAGTCAACAGCCCTGGTGCATGGTCGTGGTTATGTAGATCTTAGTTTTAGTTCTAGAAAAATTGTAACTTTGTTTAATGTTATTCATGTTCCTGATATAAGGAAAAACTTGGTTTCAAGTAGTGTTTTGAATAATCATGGTTTTAAACAAGTTATTGGAAAATTTAGTGTACTTGAGGGATCAGTTCACACCTGGTAATGGGTCAGGAGGTATAGAGTGTACACCCATCAGGTCCCTGACTACCCTAACTCAAATAGTGGTTAAGAGTAACTCATCAGAAGGTTTAATCCTTCATTGAGTTACTATTGCTAGTATTGTGCTAGTACTGTTGGAGCAGAGTTAATACTGCTAGTACTAAATTAGTACTGCTGGAGCAGAGTTAATACTGCTAGTACTTTGTTAGCACTGCTGAGTTAGTACTGCTGGTACTAAGTTAGTACTGCTGAGTTGGTACTGCTGGTATAAGTATGTAACTACTTTGACATATTCAAGTGGTATTTAAAACTGCACTTATGACCACGTTTAATTGGTCATGTAACCACTATTTTTGCTATAATGGAGATAATTATGAGGCGATTAATGGGCCGATTAATCCTTATAATTTCATTTGACTAGTTGTGAGTACTTTCCTATATATAGGAAATCAATCAAGCATGAAGTATACATACAAAAAACATAAACACTTGGATGCGCAAGGGTTATTGATTTATGCCTAATTCAATAACAAATATTTGGTCTTATTCCAAGTAGATATTCGTGATACCCAGGCAATAGGGTCGAATAGTTTACTTTGGAAAGTGATAACACGATTCCAAGTGATATCCGCTAACCATTCATTGATACGTAGTTAGGTCATTGATTATCTTCACCCTGTTCTAAGCTAACCCACAACCAACACATATTCATCTTTTTTTCTCATCCTTGCAACTTTTCCACAATTTTGACTTTATATACATTCTTCTAACATAATTGAGTTTACATTCTTTTGGGTTTGACCCACCTTGTGATGTGCTCTTTCACAGCTAACAAAAATTTTAACATTGTATTGTCTATCTCATGTCGTGTAAATTTATCGGTTCTCATAGAAAGTATGAATATTTTATACTTTCTACCCCTTTGTACCCTTGTTTACAATACAACGCAGTTTTTTGTCAATTATTGTTTCGTACTTTTTGCCAGTTTAATACTTTTGACTTGTTAAACTTTATATTTTTTATTTCGCATTTTCAGTTTCACAGTTTTATATTATAAACAAAATTCAAATTTAAAAAAAAAAAAAAAAAAAAAAAAAAAAAAAAAAAGCGGGTACAACTCGTAGATTTAGGAGGTTTTTATAACCTGTCCTTAAATTTATGTTCAAGCGTACATCTTTTATCTTTAGATAATTTTCTTTAATTATCAAGGATTTTAATGATGCAACTTCGGTATCCTTTGGTAAAATACTAACTTATCTATGAACTATGACGTAAAATAAGATCTTTGTTAAGATGCTTGTGTGATTTACATTAGGGGTTGATACTTATATCATTTTTTTTATGCACACATCACAATGTTACATCATTAATGCACATGTTACAACATACTATATGCATAATTATGATGTGCGATTCAATAAAAGTGATGTAAGTATCACTACCCTTTACATTACAATCTAAAGCTATGATGGGATTGAACTTATGGTTCGAGTTAATTAGTTCAATTTCGTTTGGCGTATAAATATTCACGTTAAGTAATACGTAGCAACAAATTATCATGCTCTCCCTAATCCTTTTTTTTTTTTTTTTTTTTTAAAAAGTTAAACTTGATTTTCATTCAAACAAACTTGATTTTAAGTATATTTTTTATTTATTGAGCAATGAAACATCTAAGAACAGTACTATTTCTATGACTTCTTAGTCGTTTGATGTATTGTTCTTGTCTCCTCTTCTATATCCCCGACATTATCAACATTAACTTATAGACCCTTATTTTTTATATCATGAATTAATTAGATTTACAAAGAGTTGAAAGGCAAACGAGCAACAAGTTGCGTCGTTAGTCTTTTTCGAATTGCAAAACTGATTCTCTTAAAAACAACATTTGTAGATCTAAGTGTCATAAAATTACTAAGCATAAGTGCATAACATGTTAAATTCTGTTGAGAAACTCCACTAACCAGGTCTATCAACATTATTGAAGAAATATGATAACAACTCTTTTTTTTTGAGCACTCATAATATCACTATTTGCTTCCGATTTCAATAATTAAATTCGTACGAATCCTCCTATACTTATGTGAAATGATAATGCTCTTGTTTTTTGAATGTATATAATCCTAAAGTAAAGGGTATGAATTCAATAGGTCTATAAAATCTTTACAAAAATATTTTTTACACTACGGAAAAATGTATGTATCTGCCACCCTTTTGCCTCAAGTACATCCACCCGAGCCTCGTAACATGGCAACGAAATAGGCAACCCTGCATTCTGATATAATAAAGTTATTCGGTAAAGTAGTAAAAAGATGCAACAATATACAACCAGCCAAAAATGCTCATGATTCTATAGAAGATGAAAGATATACACACATGACTGATAGTGATAACTGATATGTGTATGTGGGTTTTGTCCCCAAAAGGTAGATAATTTTTTATGACAAAATGATTTGTCATGAGACTATACTTCAAAAAGCTTTTGGGCTCGAGTTGATAGTGGATATTGTATATCTGCAAAAAGCAAATCTAACTACTTAATTAATCATTGAAAAAACGAGTTAGTGTATTCCCAGTGTGTAGTCCACTTCCATTGCATGCTCAAGTTTTTTTATTTCCTTAAACTATTCATATGCAATTAAAATTTATTTAACAACTTAGCTCAATTCTAATAATTCATTAATCATTGCTAAACCGGAAATTTAAATTATCGTAATCTAGGTTTTTTCCTTCATCGATGGATTTTCGATCATTTGCAGTCTCCGAAGAACAAGAAGAGGGCAAGGGACTAAAATTGGGACATACGTTCATTCCTTTATTGTTCATGATATATTTACCTACTTGTTGTCCAAATGAATCATTACTTAAGCACAATGGTTTAGAATTATTTATTAGCAAATGTGGTGTTAGGAAGTGTGAACTATGATGACATTTGACTAGACATCACTTATACAAATCTTTAATTATGTCATATTGATTACAACTAAGTTAACTTGTTGAAATTATATATGTGGTGAAAGACTTGAATAAAAAAAAAAAAAAAAAAAAAAAAAAAAAAAAAAAAAAAAAAACAATGTTCATTGTGAGTAAATATTCAATTGACAGCAGAGACAAGCAGTGATGGAACTAGGGTGGGTTCCGGAACACCCATAAAATTTTGCGTTATAGTTTTAATTTTTGGTAAAAATCTCGTTTTTTCGTAAATACACTCGGTCCTTAAAAATTATGTATCTGGTTTTGTATAATTTCTTATAAATGCACCAAATTTATGATAGACTATATAGATATGTATGTAATCTGGTTCACTTAACATATTGGCCCAACTCAAAACATCAATAACTTTTTAACATTTTGACTTTAAGTTCTATATCTGTGTAAGCTTTCACTTAGTTTAACAAAAGTTTCTAAACGACTGATCAAATGCCTAAACACCTCTTAAGATCAACACCAGAAACTCGTTAGCACAATCAATCTCACTAATATCTTGTAACGATCGCCAATTAGCAAAACAGGTCATTCGAAAATGCATTATTAATCTACAAACTACAAGTTCAGTATAGTTCATAATACACCATTTCAAAGCAAATTTAGCCTAAACCAAAACAGTAAAAACAAACCATACTCACAAATCACCATCAGGCCCTCGACTCGAGCCAACAGGACTAATCGGCTCACCCAAATCGTCATCCGACTCATCAAAATCTTCTTCCAGCTCAAGTACCGAAATAACATCACTAACACCATGAATCACAAGCCAATCGCTATAATACATATCCGGAAACACAATGTTAACTTCATTAACCTTCAATGTAACACCAGATCTCGTAACATTAACCCGAAAACCATTCAGAAAAGTATCCAAACTCAAAACCGGCCCATTTTCAATACTGACAAGCTCGTTCAACAAAACTTTACACGGCAACACATGTCGTAAAAACAACGACGGATAATCCGGAAACCGATCCGAATAATCAACCATTACTTCATCAACTGGTGCGAAAATAGTCAAACCACTCCGTTGACTTTGACTTTGACTTTCCTCAAACCCTAACCCTAACAGTTGCAAATTCAAAAATGAAGCCATAACAGAATAGCCTCTAGATATCAACACATTTCCGGCATCGTGAAACGCGCTCTGATCACCTCCATCCATCTTCCGGCAACCGTTTCCGCCACCGATCGGCGCCGGTGCATCGGCGACCCGAAAATCCGGTTCAAAAAAATTTTCAACTCCGAAAACCGCCAAAATGCCGTCGTCTAAAATCGGCGAATCAGTGACTCTGACGTTATTTATCGAAATGTGATCGGATGATGACGTGGAGGTAATGATCAGGTAGTGATCTGAGACCATTGTAGGGATTCTGGTTCTGGTGATGAGTGATCTGAGGCTTGAAGATGAGAAGATTAACGGCGAAAAATGGTATTGGATGATCGAAAGTGACGGTTGGCCGAAATGTGCGAAAATTAGGTCCGGCGGAGCGAAAATGGTGGCGGAGGTGGTTTCGGAAAGTAACGAGTTCATGTCGTGGTTTAGAGTTAACGACATTGCGATGTAGCCGGAGTTTTGGAGTGTTTCGGCTGCGTTGGTGAGTGTTTCGGGTGGGATTGCGGTTATCGGGGAGAGGATTGTTAGGATTAGGAGGAGGGTTATCGGAATTAGAATTGTCGGGTTTTTCGCCATTGAAGCGTAGCGGTGGTAGGTGGTTGGTTACGGTGGTAGAAATGGTGTGTTTTGGTTGAATGATTTTTGGCGGGAGAATCTGTTATAAACTTGGGCTAAGTGGTTATGTTAAGTAGTTTAGTTGTGAAATATTAAATAACAGCTCATTAATTATTAGAGTAAACTCCAAAATACATCAATGTGGTTTACCCCATTTCGCACCATACATCCCTCTCGAAAAAGTTACAAAATATACATCACTCCGTTAGTAAAAGTTAACCAATATACATCCACGAGGACGAACGGTGCAAATATTGTGTCGTTAACTTGGACACGTGGCAGTTAAGTAAGGGCAATTCTGTCATTTTATCTTTCACACCTACTCTCACCACTCTTTTAATACATTTTTTCAGTCAAACACAATTCATAAACACAAATCAAATAACGCAAATCAAAAACACAAATCAAAGACACTTTTTTCTTTAATCTTAAACCGAAACACTAAGTTCAAAAAAAAAAAAAAACACCGAAACACAGTGTCTTCAAGGTCTTTTTAAGAAGGTCTCAGGTAGGTTTTCTTTTGATTTTCGTATCTTTGTTGTTGTTTGTGGTTGTTGATGGCTGATGATGAGTTATTTCTTATTTTTTGTTTTTCTAATCTAGAAAGGTTACCGAGATGAATGATGGGTTTGTTGTATATATGTTAAATGATCTTTTCATGAAATGATTAAAATAACTTGAGATCGGTTGTGGTATTTTTTTTAAAATTTCAAAACTTGGTTGGCTGAAAGGAGATGAAGTTATTATTTATTGTTAAGTGATGGAGTTCGGAAATGAGATTAGGTTGTTGTTTGATTGTTGCAGCTTGTTGTTTGTTGATGGGATGGATAGATTGATGGTTGGAATTTAACAGGCCATGGTTCTATCTTTCTCTTTTAAATGAAAATTAGGAGTGATTGTAGATTAGATCTATGGAATAATGTCTATGAAAAAATTAGTATAGTGTTTGCCCAAAAAAATGCCGGAGAAGATGGTGGTTGTCGGAAAAGAGGCCGGAGAAGAAGGTGGTTGCCGGAAAAAAAATGTCAGAGAAGAAGGTGGTTGCCGGAAAATTAGCCGAAGAAGATAGTGAGTGGGGTAGAAAAGGATTTAATGGAGTTTGGAAAAAAAAATATAGAAAAATATGTTTGATGTATGATGATAGAAATGTGGGTTTATTGTACTCAAATTGGAAATGTGGGTTTATTTTGATTTTTGATTTGTCAGTTTGATTTCTGTTCGTGTTTTTGATTTGCGTTATTTGATTTGTGTTTATGAATTGTGTTTGATTGAAAAAAATGTATTGAAAGAGTGGTGAGAGTAGGTGTGAAAGATAAAATGATAGAATTGCCCTTACTTAACTGCCATGTGTCCAAGTTAACGACACAATATTTGCACCGTTCGTCCTCGTGGATGTATATTGGTTAACTTTTACTAACGGAGTGATATATATGTTGCAACTTTTTCAAGAGGGATGTATGGTGCGAAATGGGATAAACCACATGGATGTATTTTTGAGTTTACTATTAATTATTATGATTGGATAATGCAACCTAAAAATGTAGAAACCTAACAAGTACTTTGGTTCATGGCCATTAAGATCTAGATGCTACTATAAATCATTTTTGTTTTTGTAAGATCAGAATCGTAAGATCCAAGAGATCGGAAGATTCTACTTAAATGTTTAAAAGTCTTATTTGTCTAGTAATTCGTATTCAAATCTGATTATATAACAAAATTATGAAGAAATAAGAGTTCTAAAAGTTATAATAATATGAAAATAAAACGTGTAATGATTTAAAAATACTAAAATATCTAAACGATGATTAAAGACGTCAGGTCTTTTAATCTAATAATTTATATATTTTACTTTTATAAAACATTTATAATAATCCACGCTTGCTTTATTGTTTTACTTTAACAAAATTCTTTCATTTATAGTTTATTATTAGTTGGTTAATTTAAGAGAAGTAGGATTGAATCGGATTTGAATCTTACGATCCTATGGTAAGATCGAGATCTTACTTAAGATCCCATGCCTTTTATGATCCTACGAAAGGTCGACTCGTTTGTGCTCGACGAGATCGTAAAATTAAAAGATCTTAGATCGAGATCTTAACAGTGAACTTGTGATTGATTGAAGAAAATTCTAATTGTAGAAGTTATTAACAAAACCCATAATAACAGTGATTTAAAACAATAAAGTTTCTTAAATTATACATAGTGAATATTGATACATTCATATTTATCCAAGGGCATGAATGGCAGAAAATTAAATATTGCTCTCTGATCAACCAACACAGAGATAATTCACAGTTCGAATTTTGAAATGAACAAATAAAGCAAAAACAATAAGATGAAAATAACTAGTACCAGCAATCGATTTAATATGATATAGAAGTAGCAAAGAGCAAATTCATACAAAGCACTCTTTTCTCTTCCCATGGAATTGGGAATTGTGGCCATTTAAGCTTTTATTAAACATCCACAAAGCAAGAGAATGATTTTGATACACACACTCCACTTTAGACTTTTTTGTCAAACATGGGTTGCGCATAAAGTGACAGAACAAGCAAAAAAGAAAACAATCTGATGGATGTTTTACATGAAGTCCTCTTCAAGTTCCTGTAAGGTCTTCTGGGTTGAAGCAATCTCTTTGTTGGAAGTCATTTTGTCAGCAACCATGAGATTTTTGTAGCTCCTTACCTCAGCTTGTTTCTCCTTTTCAAGCCTCTCCATTTCCTCTCGTCGTTTCTGCATCATCATACCACCATTACATTATTATTACAGCTTCACATGCAATAAAAGCAAATCATGGCACTAAACCATAGATTCATATACAGAGAGATCATGGCATCATGCATAATACAAATTTGAATTTCTTCATAAGAATAACAAATGATATCAGCTCACTAATAACTAGGGGTGGCAAATTCATAAAGACATGAACTTACAGACCAGACACAAAATAAACAGGTTTGGATTGTGGGTTCAAATGTGATATTGTAAGCGCGACTAACTTGTTAAGTCTACAGGAGTACAGGTCACTTCAGGCCTCACCAACCAACTTGTTTATCTTGATACAATAAAAAAGTAACTGCCGTGAGTACTAATTATGGGGTGTTTTAAGATTTCAGTACTCCTGTTTTGTTTATAAATGACGGTTTTTATTCTAGTCTTCTTTTGTTATGCAAGCAATCAATTAGAATTTTAGTTATGTTTAAATCTTTTTGGAGTTAGGTTGACCCACCAACATATTTGACCTATTTAACCCACCAACCCATTCGACTTTTGGATGATCGGGCTATGCACAATGTGTTTGGTTCCCTGTGTCATAGCGTATCCATCATCTTGACACAGATAATCAAGCATGACTTGTTATTTCATTCCATTCCACCTCTGGCCATGGAATATAAATTAACAAAATGGGAGGAAACAAATTCTAATGGCAATTATTTCGCAACTACGCAAGTCCATAAAATAAAGTAAAAGCCATCATAGAAATAGCTACATGATATCAAGATTGTGAATATCGCTCGGCGGTACCGTGGCGGTCGACCCCCGCCAAGCGCCATATCGGTCTTGGCGGTGATATATCAGAGACCATAAATTATAAAGAAATTATATGTATTTCATATTTTATATAAAATCTGCAGTCCAATTCTTCCCTTCAGAATTCGTCCCTTTAGATTTAAGCCAACCGATTAAACATCAAGCCCAGTCCAATTCTTGTGAGTCCAAGTCCAATATGAAAAACTAACCAAGGCCCAACACTAAACCTAATAAGCCTAATTTTGGACTATATAAGACCACTACTTTCCCTAGCTACCCTAATCACTTTATCACACACAAACATAAACGCAGTCAGACAAACGTTTTCTTGCAGCCACCAACAAATCAAAGCTCAAATCGTCCCTTTGTTTTCTTATATCTATACGATTAGCAAACACCCTCTTTGTAACTACACCAACACGAATCACAGCACTCTATTTCTTGGATTCTTTTTGCTACGAAATCAAACGACGATTTAGTATACCAAGAAATAGAGTGTGTTGTGATTCATGATTGTTGGTAGGTTTAGTTCCTTTGTGATTGTTGGTTTTCTTTTATCTGAATGAAAGAAGGTATGAAACCGTACTTGTTTTTCGTTTTTTAGATCGATTTTGACCCATTTTGGACCAATTTGGACCGATCTTGACCGATATTGACCAAAACCAATTTTTTTGGCCGATTAGTGAAAAATCGTATCGGTTGACCACCGATAAGCGATATATCAGTGATATATCGGCCGCCAAGACCGATATTTACAACACTGCATGATATTATAACTAAATGTTATTGCTTGAGATTTTATTTAATAAGCAACTCAAGCTAATATTTATAACAAAGGACTAAATCAGTAAAAACCCTATATCCATGATTAATGCATACGGGCAGTGAGTCAAAATGGGTAACTTTTGTCCCATCAAAACAGGTCGGTCCGGGTCGACCTAAAAAACCTTTCTTCTATAACCTTCTTAACTAATTAACAAATGAATTGTGTCAACATTTGATTAACAGTTGTACTACATTATTTCACAGATAATCTAATACTTTTAATAAAAAATCACTTTAGAGGTTGGAACTTGGATGCAATAAAACTAGGACTTTGGCCCCAACCCGTTAATTTTAGCGGAGGTTCCATTTTTATTTGAACTTGTTTTGCTAGCTAGGTAAACAAGAACACCTTGACCAGTTCCCAAGTCAACGGGTTAAAACCGCCACCTCTGCCTATATATGTAAATATTATCTTAGATACTTCCAAAGATATAACTAAACAGATATACTTACTTTGTCTCTCAGCTGCACCTTCCTCTCTGCCCTTTCTGCTGCATTGACTGATTCACGCTCAGCTACACGCATGGACAATGAAATTACATGACATCAGAAAAAAAATTCAATAGCTAGCTTTCACTTGTTGATTCTAATTTTGTCACTAGAATTCAGTTTCTGAGAGTTAAATGGAGGTTTTGAAAAAGCTTGTATAAAAGAGTGAGTACCTTTGAGATCCGGTTTTCTTTCCACTTTGGTACGGTTCAGCCTATTAACAACCTCATTAATTCGCTTCTCCACTCTCACAGTGCGCACCTGAAAACATATAACAATCTCTGCTGTGATAACTGAAGTCTGAAGGACAGTTCAGAAAGCAAAACAGAGGTGTTACTCACTGCTTTATTGTTGTGGAAACCAACTTGACCAACATCCATGGCTGGAGTTTTCTTTAAGTTTTGCCAAGGAGTATAAACAACATCTATGTTGTTCACTTTGTTTCCTGCATCAGCCATCAGGCACAGAAAAATGACAATACAGTACTGAGGAGGGAACAAATTTAACCCACTAATGTATTAAAGTTGCAATCTAATGATCATGAGTCAGATAGGTAAAATTCAAAAACCTCCTCAATTTCTACTAAAGGATAAAAACTTAAAAACACAAATCAATATTTTAATAATGGTTTTTTGCTATCATATTCAATGATTCTACTTATTCATAGAAATTAAAGAGTTGGCAGGTCAACCCAGTTTGAACTAAAGCTGTTTTAACAAGACCCGCTCCCACAGTTGTCAACTCATGACTAGACTCTTGACTCGAAATCCTGAATCTCCACCTATTGACTCAAATTATATAGTGATATACGTTCAAAAGAAATAGGTGGCGCACGTTTGAAAACAAGATATAATTGATCTTTAAATTTATTTCAAACAAACACAAAATAATCCTAAGGAGGAGGTTAGTTGCCTTGGATGGAATTTGCTTTGACAAGTTGAACACAATCTTCAAGAACCCCTTCCGATATGTCATCAATTGTCTGGCCCTTGCGCATCCTCAGATAGACGTGGGCAGAAGACATTTTATCCACATGGAACCTGTGGTAACAAAAAAACCCTGTATGAAAAACTAGATTAAGGTGATAATAATCAACTGACAAAATAAGTTGCCCAAAAATTAGAGCAAACTGATACAACAAAGAAACTTAAACAGGCTCTTCAAATAAACTCCAATAAAAGGAAAAGGTTCTGTGAATGTAAAAAAAAAAAAAAAAAGAACAAACAGATTGCATGCATCCTTCACTCTTCACGTGTGTCTCCTTTTCTCTTCACTAATGTGTATCTTTAGCTATTTCCTTTCCTTATTGATCAATTTATATGGGTGTAGAATGTCAAATAATATGATTATAAAATCAACTTGTCATCTTTTAATTTGATGCGCGTTGAAGTTGGCACCGTTCTGATGCAAGACGTTCAGAACGATAGTTGTATTTATGATTACATGTTTTTAGCTAACTTTCTTTAGGTTCATGTAGTTAACTTTCGGCCATAACATACTTTTATTACTTGTTAATAAGAAGTTTACCTTGGTATTTATATATGTTTATTTGCTTTTTAACCTTATATTTTGCAAAGTTTTCAGGGTGAAACATTCATGGTAACTATGGAGATTTGCCCACTAGAAAACCTCAGCCCAAGTTCACATACTGATATTCTTTTATCGTCAGATGTCAACATTATTGTAAGTAGATGTGGAGATGAAAAACTAAAATTATCACAAAGCACTGCTGTCCAATGTCATGAAAAAATGACCTGTACATGCCTAACTGTCTCACTCCAAAGGTATAGAAAATTCATACTAACAGAAATGAATATGCTGATCTGCTCCACTACTCAGAACAACCATATCAGCCCAAATATTCACCTCATCTTTACAACTTTGTATTTTAAACTCCAAAGACACATAAGTAGCTATTTATCAACTAATTATACACATAACAGAAAACATGAACCCAATGATCCTTTAGTTAGCCTATTCAGTAGCAAGTACAGATCATTTCCTAATCCGTGATCTACTCTCAAAACATGGTGTAAAACTAGTCTCCTCATTGTCTTTTGAATATTAACAGCCCTACTACTAAACTAGTTAATATCTTTCATTCCAATAACCCAGGCCATAAATAATATAGTAATATCCTCCCTCGTCAACCTCCTTCTGGAATCAACACACCACTAATCCTCAAAGCAAACAATAGATCAACTTGAAAATGCGTTAGAACTTGTAAGTAATGAATAGAATGGAAGAAATGTAGACATTTTGCAGAAATTGACAAAGATAATTTTGAGACTAAACTGAGGATTTTAAATATTCATCATGTAGAAAAAAAAAGAAGTAACGGAAATGGTCTTGCATCCAATACTCGTAATTTCACTTCTCTAGTAAAATTATATAACTATCCATTAATCCATTAGTACATTCACCAGATTCCCTTTTTGCCTGAAGAAAAAACTACTACCGCTCAAACAGATCTTGAATTCATTTATACGAGATTAATCCCAGAAAACAGTGCTTCTACTTTTATGTGTCGTTTCCTAATGTCATCTTTGCCTTAAATGGGTTTGACACAGTTATTTAATTACAGCAATGCAGATGTTGTTTTGTTTGTATGAAGAATCTATCCCCTTAACACAAACAAATGCTCTCATTCCTAAATCCTCAAAACAAAGGCATAGTTATTACTACTCTTCGGTGAACAAAATTTCAAGAAGCAATTACCTAGCCTTTAAGTTGCGGTATGAAAAACTATAGAGTTAGCAAGTGAAATGTACATGGGGAAATGGGAAAGGTACCCGTAACCGATAACCCAAGATTGTAATAAAACACCTACGTGTGTGTGTGTACTAAAATCCATTAATGAAAGCTTAATCATCAGATTCCTTTTTCTAATACTCTCCGCTCTTGTAGAATCCCTAGTCTAGCTTTGTACCTCTCGTCATTTATCATATATTTCTATCAAGTTGATACAGCCCGTAAATCAAAACTTACACACATATAAAATAACCATTTTCATGAATGAAGTTTTACATTAGAGGGGTAAAGGAATGATGATAAAGTTGGATATGAGTTAAAAAAAGAATGAACAGAGATTAAACGGAAGACTTGTGGAAATGAAACGATTAGAATTGATATTAATACCAGATGTCTTCAGGGAAACCGTATTTGATCAGTTCTTCGTTCTCAAACTTGTCAAGACCCATGAAGATGGTGTAGTCTCCGGCTTCTGGTCTAGCTTTAAAGTAAAACACCATCTTCGATCTCTTCTTTCTTAGAGTTGCTTCTTGTGTTTACAAAAAGAAAGTTCAGGAGATGCTCAAATAACCGCTAATACCGCCACCAAACACCTGAAAAACAAAGTTAAGAAGTTCAAGATTTTATCAATATAAGTAAATAAATAATATTTATGGTTGCAGATAATGCAGCGTTTTACTGCAAGTTTGAATGCAGTTTAACAAATTGGCAATGGCAAGATGAAAAAAAAATGATGTTCTACTAAGTATACGTCTTAAGAGTGGGGGTACAGTTTATTTATTGAAGAACTCAAAGAGGCAACGATCTCTATTAGGATCATGTGTTAAGATTAGACATAATCATGATAATGCATTGAAAAAATTCAAAAATAAAGATTGGAAAAGCCCATTGAAGCATTACGTCAAACATACAGTATGCATTACAAAATTTCTGATTTTCCAAGAACAATCAATAAAAACGGCCATTTAAAACTGGTTCACGAGAACAAAAAATTAAGCATATGGTTCCGATTGTCAACTCCGACCGAACTCAAGGACTGAGGCTAAATATACAGCTTCACAAACTATGCCAAAGAATTAAAAGCAAACAACCAATTGAACCACGGTTTCATAAGCGTCTTTTTGTCAACCAGTTTGTTTGTTGCTTTTATTGTTAAGGCACGGATTATGAAACAGTATACTTAGCCATAATCTTAATCTTCCGTACCAATTGATTAATAAATTCGAACAAGCAATCAAAATCCAAATAAACAAAAAATCGACACTCAAAGCAACATGTGATACCATCATTATCAAAGGCAATTAAAAACATTCACCTAAAACAAACACATATATTGTCCTATAGAATACCTAATAGATTAAAATCTAAAATAGCTAAAAATCGACACACGATCCACATAAGCATAGTTGAAACTAAGACAATCATAAACTAAAAAAAAAAAAAACTACTAGTAACATATATTATCGTATCGAATAGAATACCTAAGCAAAAACTATTACAACCTTAACATTCCACATAAACATACATCAAACTAGAACTACGATAAACTGAAGCCGAACGCGATATATAAATTCTAATGAATTAACATCTAAAACAGCTCAAAATTGACTAACAATTAAAACATATCATCCAAATAATAGAAAACCTGTAAAATAGATGAAAACCTAAAGAACAGATGAGAATTATAATAATGAAAGAAGATGCGTATGGATTGTAAATAAATGAATGAAACTTACTATTATTTTAGGGTTAGATTAAAATGAATGATACCAAGAAATTCTCCTCCTTTTCTTTCTTTTATACTGTATTACTCCGTATTATTCTTGCTTTTTTGTCTTCTACGGGTTATATAACTGGGGTGGGTGGGTGGGCCGCTTGATATGATATGGGTAAGGAAAGTGCAAAAGTACACTGATCTAGTCAACACATAAACACACATTATGTTATTGTAGTAACAAGTTTTTCATTATACTTTTTCTTTTAAGATATAGATCATCTATGCAAGTTCGCCGAAAGCAATGTACTATCAGGCAACTTTTTAGATTTCAACTAAAATTAGTAGCCCATTACTTTAAGTTTATAGCAAGGATTGCCTACTTCTTTAGGCTGAAGGTAGTAATGGTAAGCCTTCACTCGTGAGGCACCATTTCACGCGCCATCACCACTACATCATCCAAAGGTCACGCACGAGGTAAGGAATAAAATGGCATGAAGGGTGAGCAGCTCATCTTTGGTTGTGGTTAGTTTGTAAAAAATTAAAATAAATAAATAATAATAAAAAATTTACACTACCATATTTTCAACTATAAATACCTTAACACTTCACCATTTTAATACACATATCCTCATATTCACTTAAACAACATATATCTCATTCCTCATTATCCAAATGAATTCCGAAACGTTTTTGTTAACCCACTCAGAAGAAGAACAAGAAGTTGTTAAGCCGGGACTTGAATTTTCTTAGAAGTGCGGTGTCGTTTATTAAGAATTTACGACGAGCAAATCGACCTAAAAGAACACGATAGAGCGAGATGGGTATGGTTCTCATGAGCGTTTAGTCGCCGCCTATTTTAGTGAGAACCCGATGTTCGATGCATGTAAATTCCGGAAGAGGTTCCGGATGAGTCACCCCCATTTCAACTGGATAGTTCGGGAGGTAACTATTCAATCTCCATACTTTTGTAATAATATTGACTGTATCGGAAGAGAAGGCATCTCCCCGTTGATGAAGTGCACCTCCACAATTCGTCATTTGGCATACAACACTGTTCCTGATGCTTTAGACTCTGCAATGGGTGAGAAAACTTCTCGTCTATCTCTTGATCATTTTTGTAATTCTGTTATGAATTTTTTTGACCAAAGTATAAAAGGAAACCTACTATGACTGATGTTGTAAAGCTTTATCGACATCACGAAGAAACACACGGGTTTCTGGGGATATTAGGAAGCCTTGATTATACATATTGGGAGTGGTTAGTTGTCCAAACGCACATAAAGGGGCATATTGTAGATGTAATAATGGTCCGAATCCATTCATTTTGATGGAAGTTGTTGCGTCACAATACCTATGGATATTGCATGCTTTCTTTGGTGTTTTTGGGTCAAATAACGAAATCAACGTTTTACAACAATCCCTTTTATTTAATGATCTCAAAGAAGAAAAGCACCAGAGATTCTATTTGTGGCTAACGGCATAACTTACCCATTCGGATACTATCTGATGATGACCACAAGCGAATAAGGTATAAGCAAATGCTAGAATCGGCAAGAAAAGATGTGGAACGAGCGTTTGGTGTTCTGAAGAAGAAATGGGCTATAATAGCCAATCTCGCACGATCGATGAAAAAAGAAAGAATTATGAATATGATGTATACATGCATCATACTAATATAGTTCGAAAAGACAAAATAAATATATATATATATATATATATATATATATATATATATATATATATATATATATATATATATATATATATTATATATATGGGGGCTTTATTTTCAGAACCCTCTTAAGTGCGGGAACTGCAAGAACTCTTCTAAACCAATGAAATTTTTTTAAATATTAAAAATTATTATTAATTCAAAAGGGTATTATAGTAAAATACATTTGAATTTTTTTTATAAATCCGGATTTTTAAATATTCCAAAATTTTCGGATTTTTTTTTTTTTTAGGCTAGCATGATTCCAGATATTACAGGTGCATATATGTTTTTTCTTATAAAAGATGAGGTGCATGTATGTTTTTTAAATATGTTTCTAGTATGTAATTGTTTACACTTTTTTTTTTTTTTTTTTATCAAACTCTTGATATTTTTGCCTAACCATTATTATTTTTGAAAGTTTGATACACGAATCAAATAAACATTTATAAAATAAAAAACAAGATTCATAAATTTATATGTTACATTTCATTTAATTACAAATACAACAAAACACACATGAAATAATCGCATCTTTTTATAAATTGCAAATTATCTTCATGTATAAATATGTTCATCAACTTCTAGGTCTTCAATGATCATCATCTTCAATAATCTGAAAGAATAATACACAAAAACAATTAAACCACAAACAAATAGAAAACGAAATTTAATCACAATTAGGATAACACATGCATGTTCATAGAAAACATGTATGTTTTAACCATACACCTTAATAAAGCTAAAAGATAAACATGTATGTTCATAGAAAACATGTATGTTTTTTTACCATACACCTTCATAAACATAATGGCTAAAGATGCATGTTCATAGAAAACATGTATGTTTTTACCATACACCTTAATAAAACTACTAGATAAACATGCATGTTCATAAAAAACATGTATTTTTTTTACCATACACCTTGATAAACATAATGGCTAAAGATGCATGTTCATATAAAACATTTATGTTTTTTCCATACACCTTAATAAAGCTAATAGATAAACATGCATGTTTATAGAAAACATGTATGTTTTTTACCATACACCTTAATAAACATACTGCCTAAACATAAATGTTCATAGAAAACATGTATGTTTTCTAATGTCAAACAAAAGATAAACAAATGCAACACAGAATATTTTAAGAAAAAAATATTCACGAAGAACCAAAAATCATACAAACTGTTCATGAATAAAACACTTAAAAAATCAATTTTTTTTTAAAAACATCATTACCTCATTTTAATAAATTGTTAAACTAATAAATAAACTCCACCGTTAAATCAAATACAATTGACCCACATCAATTATCCAATACACGACACAATTTATTTAATTCTTATTCATTGTACGCCACATTAATTTGACCAAAAACGTTTGACCAATTCATGCCTCACAATTGAATAATAATCATAGCCCCACTCACCGAATATAATATTGTGTATTAATCAGTAAGCGACAGATCCATACTACCGATTAATTAATTTTACATCGAATCAGTACGAGGTAAATAAAATCAGCCATTTAATTCCACACTCAATTGAACCAATCGTCCCCACAAACCGAATTAAAATAATACGAGGCTATTTTAATTTAAAGCCGCCAATCAGATCTGCTCAAAAAAAAAAAAAAAAAAACGAAAATTTAAAAAACGCTTACCTTTTGTGCTTAACCCCGAACAAAGATCAACAATGAATCCAGATTTAATTTCTGCCTCTTTTCCCCTAAGTCGATTTTGTGGTGGCTGAGAGGATGATTAGGGTTTGAGAGAGAGATGTGTGAGAGAAAAAGTGATTACAATTAAATGAATGATCCTAAAAATATGGACAATTTTTCAAAATTAATAATATTGAAATTCCCTTAATGCCCTTAACTCACTTAAAATCATTTACTTTAGGTTTCTTTTAATTACATTAGTTACAATAATGGCACAAGCCATCTCATCCATTGATAAAACAATCTAACGGTTCAAGAAGAGTTCTCGCATTTCTCGCACCTAAGAGGGTTCTGAAAATAAAGTTACACTATATATATATATATATATATATATATATATATATATATATATATATATATATAAATAAAAGAAGAAGTGATATCTCCAAATTGGTACCTGGAGGAAGCACATCAACCGGACGACCTCGTACGATCTGATAAACAAGTGCGGCGAGTTATGAGGCACATCAAACCGTCACAAACGCATCAAAACCTTCATGCCGATTTGGTCGAACACTTGTCTCGTAATATTTAATTTTAGTTTTAAATGTAACATTTTTAATATTCGAAGTCTATGTAATCGATGTCATTTCGGATCTTGCAAGTTTAATTATACTATCTGATCTTATTATTTGGGATGAGGCACTGTTACAACATCGACATGCTTTTGAAGCTGATGATAGAACATTCCGAGATATTTGCAAGCATGATAATCCTAATGTTGAGAATCAAGTATTTAGCGGAAAAGTAGTTGTGCTTGGTGAAGACTTTCGGCAAATCCTACCAGTTATTCCAAATGCACCAAGGGCCGTAGTTGTTGCTTCTGCTGTAAACTAAGTCATCATCTATATGGGATAACTGTAGGGTTTTTGTTTTGTCTATTAACATGCATCTTTGTGTTCCAACAATTGATGTTGTACATGTCGATGAAATGATTGCGTTTTCACAATTAGCTTATGTCCATGGGAGATGGTAGGCTTTCGCCTATTGCACTAGATGACGAAGATGAGGCTACATGGCTAATGTGACAAATTGTAATTTCAGGTCATTTTCCAAACCTCGACAATTTACTATTTATCATTTACTATTTATCATTTCACTATTCATCGTTTTTGAAGTCAGTTTACGACTTTGAGATGTTTTCAAAAATTTTACTATTCACGAAACACTATTCATCCCGTAGGGAATTCACTATTCATGGTTATCATTCATCATTTCGTAAACTAGGTTTACGGGTATTCATAATTCGCGTAACCTTAAGGGTTTAGCAGCGTATTCATGAACCATCATTAAGGACACATCATATAGACTAGAGTAGTCTACATATCATCAGTAACATCATCTGCATGTTAGGTCATGCACGGGTTTGCATAATTTCAATTAACGTATGTTTAATTATTTAATAAACGTTACCACTCAGTCATTTACTACAAACAATATCCCCGACACTTCAGACTATGGTCCTGATATATTTTCACACTCATTATAATGATATAAAAGTTATATTATTAGTTTACCCGGTGTTTTTAAATCATTTACTATATTTACCGTTAAAAGCTTATAACTACGACGGTTTGCGTAATTTCAACACGATAACTATTTGAACACCCGATTCTTGCAAGGAATGTGATTTTACAATTTTTACAACTTCGTCATACTTTATTTCATTCCGTCAAAATTTATTTCTAGTTAACTCGGTACCCGGTAACACCTAATACACATCAATAACTAGCTAAATCTTATCATCCATGGAGACAAGTTCATTTATGAGCACACACACTTTTTCTTTCACTTGATTGTTTTGACTAACGTTACTACTAACTAAATATATACTTTCAATATTTCACTATCTCATTTATTCATCCAAGTAACTAACAAACACTTCAAGATTTTCTCTCATCCTCTCCTTTCTCATATGGTTCGGCCAAGACAACAAAACAAGAAGGAGTTCACCAAATTTTTCAAGATCTAGTATTTAGAGTCCAATTAGTATCCTAGTTAAGGTTTTGAAATAAAAACCTCAAGGATAATTAAGTGTTTTTGCTCCAAAACTCATCAAAACTTCAAGTAAGCTTCTAAATAAATTTTCTACTCTTTTATACTTCCATTTACTATATTTTGATGTTCTAGTAGTAAATCATGCAAATGTACATATGTTACATACCACTTAATGTTTATTTTCTCACTAAAATGGAGTTAATGAATTTTTATTAGTAATCTTATGAGATCCACCACTTTTGGTGAAGATTAGGAACCCATGACACCCTAAGAAGGTGTATGGTAGGCTTAGACTAGTTGTGGTGTTGATTGGAAGTGTTATATACAAGCCTTGAACTAGAAAAATTGGTTTTAACAACATATAGAAAAGGTTCTGTCCATTTTTGTGAATTCTGGAAAAATCAGTAAACCATGGACTATTTTGGCTTAAATATTTAGAAAATACTCTCAAAAACGAAACTGTGGCCGCTGGAATGAGCAAAAACGAGCTTACGACGAGAAAGATACGCTAATTTTAAGTTTGACGACGAAAACTATTTTTCTGAAAATTTACGTGCTGTTACACGAATTTCAACGAGTAAAACGAGGTGTTAGACGTGATCTAGACGAGCCGACATGCCAAGAATCTATTAGTTAGCTGTAATACGAAGACGTGGATATAAAAAATGTAGAAAATGAGCTTATAACGACCGAGATACAAGCATTTGAAAACCGACGATTCACCAAAGATTTTATCAGCTTTTAATAGAAAAATATTTCTAAGTCTAAAACTGTTTTTGTGACACACCATGTTGAGAGCCGTTTTTCTTATTGATCGGGACACGTATGGACAAAAGTTCGAAGATACGAATTCAATATATTGTTATAAGGTTTCTAAAAACGCCGAGCTTATTTTCTAACACTCAATGTACACCGTTTTATGGCTAGTTTTGCGAGGCCATTTAGTCATTTTTATAAGTTGTGAAAGTTGATAATTTACGACGTAAAACGCTATTTTTTTTCCAACAATTCACCAAACGACGATCGTGGGATATCGTTACAACATATTTACATGTAAAATATTTTACAACTTAACGAGACGTCAAAAATATATTTTTCGACGATAAACGTTATTTTCAAAAATTCACGAGTGGTATCGATAACATACGTATTTGCATGTGTAGCATAAATTCATGACTTACATTAGATCATATCATTCATATTAGGTTGCGGTTAAAGATCGTACCTCATTTCAGTGTACCCACTTTTGTCATCATTTCTGTTGCATCATTCATATTAGGTTGCGGTTAAAAATCGTACCTCATTTCTGTTGCATCAGGTGAGTTTTCATAGCCCCGTTTTTCAATTTATATTTTCATTTCTAAACTTGCGGGGGAGAATACATTGCACCATTTTTCATACAGACCAAAGTAGCAAATTCATTTACATTGTTTAAGTTACCATCATTGCCCAGATTAAAGTCCCCTTTTATTTATCATGAACCGTTAATTACGGAGTAAGCGAGAGTGAGTGAATAGATCTATTGAGGGTGACGCCTCCGTTCAGGTTGGTAGCGCCAACTAGTCATACGAACGCATTTCATTTGAATCATATTAGAGTGTCTGGCAAAACACTCAGGTTGGGGCATTTATTTCAGTCTAGCTTCGGGGTCATGAGCTTAAGAGCTAATGTATTATTTTATGTGATATTTATGTCATTTCACCTCATACTTGTGGTTACCGTACGAACTATTCATTTACATAAACCTATGATTCTCACCAACATTATTGTTGACCATTTTTAGCAATGTATTTTCAGGTAATTAGGGTACTCGCATCATGGCATGCATGTGGACATATTTTGGAGTCGCGGTGACGACGCGTCTCACTTGTATTTTATGCACTTAATTATCGTTTGATTTGTAACAAACTTATTTCCGCAAACATGAATCATCTTTTGGGACATAGATTTTGTAAACTCTGAATGTTTTAATTTATCAAACGATGTATTTTTAAAACGTCACTTTAGGTCGTTCAATATAACTATAACTGTGATGCTATAATCAGTTACGCCCTCAAGTGTTCTATTCCGCTGCAAGTCATGTATTTGGGGGTGTGACAGATAACAATTCCCAATAACCTTTTAATTCCATTAGTTGATAACCCTATCGAGATTCGAGGCTATTGTGTCAAGTACATACCGAATCTCCCAAATAGAATCCAAGATATCGACTACCTAAAAGAGAAATGTATCCTAAGCCCAACAAACAATGTCGTTGATAAGATCAACTCACACGTTCTTGCTTCAATGTCAGGTGACATGCATGAGCTGTTTAGTGCTGATATGATATGTTCAACCTCAGATAACTTAGAAGAGATGAAAATCATGTACCCGCTTGAATTTCTAAATACTTTGAGGTTCTCTGGTTTCCCAAACTTTTAATCATGCATGTGCCTACCTTGTGAAACCAATATTTACTCACAGGCAACTTTATGTTGCTGCATCGTGTGTGACTTCCCGCGCTGCTGCGATTTTATATTGATAACGGAGGAATTTGTGCTAATAATTTGACTAAAAATATTGTTTACAAAGAAGTCTTTTACAATCTTCCTAGAGGTATATTTAACAATATAATCATTTTAGAAATTCAGGACCTTAATATATGATGATATATTGTTTCATTGCAGTTCCCATTGAGCAATAATGAGTATTCTTTATCATCATGTCAGTGATTTGCATCATAATCTTACTGATAAGTGGACGGTTAATGTTATGGCTGCACGTGTATGGACTACTTACAATTCGACAACTAATTGAATTCTTTCTATAGACCTGATTATAGTAGATGAACGTGTAAGTACACCCCACCTGTCTTTTTTTTTTTTTTTTTTTTTTTTTTAAGTACACCCCACCTTTTTTTTTTTTTATGCGTATAACCGTTTGATTTACATTACATGTCTACTTAACCTTTTTATAAATTTCCGCATACTTTAATTCATGTAAAGATTCCTGCAAGTCTCATTAGTAAATTTGGTATTCATGTCAAAGAGGGTTGCGTCTACAAGATAAACAAATTCACAGTGATTAATTATGGGGACTCAAAATACATGCATTTGGAAATCAAGTTCTTTGTGCAGTTCGGTTACACAACTGACATTCAACCATCATCTCTTCGACCTCAATTGTCTGACAGATATGTGTTTAACTTTGTACAGTTCGTAAACCTTCAACGTTGTATCGGAAACGATACATATCTCACAGGTTATCATATTATTATTACATTTTTATTCCTCCTTTAAGTTAACAAATGTATTGCTTGCTTTGCTATGTCGTATGTATGGTAACCCGGTTTTCACTCTGTACCCGAAATGGTCACATATCACCTGTAAATTTACCACAACTCCATCAATAAAAATATTTTTAAAAGGGTGTTTGGGATTGCTTAGTGAATGTTTGGATATATCGGCTTATTGGCCCATTTCAATTAAATTAAGCATTTAGGAAATTAGTGATCCCAAACGCCTCTTTAAACCTAAAGTTTATTCTTTAAGTAATGAAAATGAAACTACGTAGCACACCAACCAGCCCACATGTCATCGTACTTACCGATAGGTTGACAGTCACCCATGAGCCCAAAATACATGGCGGGTCCAGTGACTTCCCTGTGTAAACCAAGGTTCATTCCACACATATAAAAAAAGGGTCCCTTTTGGGATGGTCAAGACAGCATTCACATACCTGCAAATTTCATGTATGCAATACACATTCAGAAGTAGATGGTCATTGGTACAGTTGTTTGTCTTTTGACCCATTAGACGGGTAAAACAGAAGCTATTTGTCATAAAGGATGATAGTAAAACCTGTCGATAGTTGTCCAAAATAAAAATAAAACCTTATATATCATTAACAAGTGTTTTGATCCACTCCAACCCGACCCATTTCAACATGCATTGGACCTGTTACACAGCGCACCAGACTCTCCCTTGGTCCATGCAAGACAAGAAGTATTTGGCGTTATGTTTTATCTTTAACTGGTCAAATCCGTCAAACCTTCATTTATTGTTAGAAGTTTTCTCTCCTTTAATTTTTTTAATTTTTTATTTTTTTATGTATATAATAGATGTCATAGGTGTTCTTCGAGAATGAGGTCCTCTTCAAAATAGTGTTGAGAGCATCCAAGGTTGTAACCCCCAGGTCCGCAAAATTGTAATAGCTGATACTGTTAGTTTATGGACATATTTTAATATGTGTATGACCTGATTCGAACTCGAGACTACGGGATTGCACACTTTGCGTATGAGACTCGATGTTTAAATAATTATTATAAAATTTTATATTCAAGTATTAAATTTACAATAAATGACTAAAGAGCGTTTAATAATTAACGGAATTGACTAATAATCGGTAAATGTTGGGTATGCTTCTCACACGAAAATGTGACAACATATTTGGGATTACATTATCTATCTTGTTAGGCACAAACACAAGGACTAGAAGCGTCAATATTGTAAAGTCTTGTGTTTGGCCCTTTATATACCTCCTAGACTTCACTAGGAGGGTAAAGCTTATGTGTGTTTTTCACCTTTCCTTATCATTAATAAAACATCAAGGTTTTCCATCTCTCTCTCTACACTTTCTCTCTCTAACCTTTGCCATGGAGATGATGTTCTTTCATCTTCCAAGACCTCCCGATCTACAATATAGTCACCAAAACACGATCCATCAATTGGTATCAAGAGCCATGGTTTTAGTTTTGGTTGATTTGTGTGAATTTTTTCTTGTCAAAATCGTTCAGATCTGCTTTTGAATCTGTTTTTGAAATACTGGTCAATATTTTATCAACTTTTTTGTTTTTGAAATACTGGTCAATATTTTTTCAACTTTTTTAGTGTATCTGGTCCATCTTTATCATCTGTTTGTGTGACTGATTGGATTATTCCCGTGAAGATTATGTGGTCGGAGAAAATATAGTCTAAATGGTGTTCGCCAAGTGGTCAGATGAAGCTGGTCTTTTACTGGTCAGAAAAAGGGTCCGATAGCTGGTCAGATTAAGTGGTCGGAAAACTGGAAAAAAATTAGTTGGCCGGAAAAGTCATCGGAAAAGTCATCAGAAGGTTTTTATCGCAATTGCTTGTAAAGCATTTGCGATAAACCCTTTTTTATCGCAAATCCGAACTGATATCGCAACCGCTTGTAAAGCATTTGCGATGAACCCTTTTTTTATCGCAAACGATTTTATCGCAAATGATACGATGTTATCGCAAACGATGTTATCACAAACGCGACATAAGACCACTTATCGCAAATGGCTTTATCCGGGTCAACGGGTCAACGGTCAAATACTTATCGCAAATCAAAAGAAAAGAAAGAAACAAGATGAAGAAACAGACTTTGACCACTAACCATTACACGACTCAAAGTGACTAGTCTGTACGCTACATCAGATACCACTTACATCATGTCCAAGAGCCAAGAATCAATTAAAAATAAAAATGAAGACCAGACACCACTACTACTAATCCCACAACCAAACCATTATTTATCTTAATCCCACAACTAAGCTAATCTCATCACCATCCTCTCGACTACTAATAAAATAAACAAGATTCAAGATCTCAGTTTCAGTTCACGTTGGGTACCAATCTTTACAGATTTTAAATACGTGAACCACCAACCATCATCGATCTAATGAAGCTTACTTTTTATTATACGAAACTAAAAGAGACAGAAATATAACAATTATGTTACACTCTTCACTTTGGTTCGACTAAAACTAAAACACAAATCCTAATCATGTACCTTACCCGAGACCTCTTTAAGAGGTCTAGTAGTCTTTGACGGCTCGATAACAGTGCAGCAAGGGTGAGTGGAATATGAGATTTGGGGACTGCTTATTGAAAGTTATAAAAAGAGACGGATTTTGTTCTTTCCAGATCTAATTTTATGTGGGGGCTGTGAGAGAAGTTAGGGAAAAAAAAGGGGGGCGGATTTATGAGAGATTAGGGTTAGTGTGTGGTGTTTAAAGCATTATTATACCCCGAGGGATTAGGGTTATAGATTTGGATGGGCTTGGTGTTGGGTTAGTTATGGAGTTGGGCCGATTGATGGGCTTGGAATTTTTTATTTCATACGAAAATTATATCAAATTTGAGTTGAAAAAGTGATTATTCAAAATGTATTTTGGCTATTACAAATTTTTCACGGGGATACGTTTTTGACAAGATCGGGATAAAACCATTATCATAGTTCACTTAAACCGTCAAAAAGGCTAGTGTTGAGAATTGAACCGCAAAATGTGACTACGGGGTTAATTCTTTATTATTTATTTGAGGTTGAAGTGGAATATCACGGGTGCGTGTACTTAGTATCTTGAAGATATCGGGGTTGGTTGGATGCATGATTCTTCGAGATCCTTGTTCGAGCTTTTACCATTCAAAATGATTAAGACTTGAGTTATCTAGTTATACCTGATGTAAGGAGTTACGTTGTTGTGCTCACAGAGTATAGCTATCACTTTAAAGGAGTTACGTTGTAGTACTCAAGTGTCACACAAAGATGTGGATTATTCAAGATGAGTTCATATACAGTAAAGGAAGGTTGGATGGGTATATGAAACGATCTATGCTTAAAGGAGTTACGTTGTAGTGCTCAGTATAGGTTCTTAGTCAGACAATAGTGCAAGTTTAAGTCACAAGCTTGGGGTATTTTACTTCAGTCTCAAGTTCGTAATACTGGGTTTTTCTCCATCAGTGGTCACTACAAAAAGCCGTCAGAATGATAATGGGGTCGGTAAAGAGTTAGATGAGGAAAGTATAGAAGAGTAGAGATTTTATCAGCAGTTGATTCTCACGGGCTATTTTTGGTACTTCACACATCTTAGACTAATTGGACATACAAGGTTTACGCTGCCTCCGTTTCCATCATAACCATAGTGTGTATGCTTCCGATTCCGCGAAGACATCGTGGGGGAAGAGAGAGTGGATGTTCTTGGACTTTTCTTGCATTCTTTGCGAAAACACTCTTTTTCCAGATGGATCTGCATTCAGGGGGAAGAAATGTGTACATCAGGGACGCATAACGGATTCACATGATCTAGCTTAGAATTTTATTACTACCGAAAGACGTCAGCAGAGATGATCAGTGGTTCAGTTTTGTGATTTTGGTGTACTCGTTTCTACTTTCGCAGGTTGTGAAGTGTGAAGTAGCCTACTTATGTGAGAAGATCTTGCTGATTTCTTGCATGTTACCCCCAAACGGAGTTTCCGCATTGAGCATAATCGTTACTGAGTACTAGTCAGATTTCCTTGGTGTGGTTTACGATGTCATCTACAAATTCCGCTGCGTATTTACAACCTTCAAAAGTTAGAAGACATGTTAACTACATCAAAGTTTCGAATCTGCTGAAGACGGTTGTCAGTTTGGGGGGAAGCTGATTCAGAAACTTCACCAAAAAGAAGTATATGAAGAAGTCGTTAAAAACATGCAGCATGAATTGGGGGGAAGTTAATCCAGTTCATGTATATTACATCAATTGACTACAAGTGAAGAAAAGTTCTCAAGCCGAGGTACAAGATGAAGACAAACAGCGTCAACTGTCGTCAACCTTAGCACTTGAAGAGCTTATGAAGACCTTTCTTTATTTGTATTTGTACTTGTAGGAAATGATGTAAGTAATCCCATATGTTGCCACATTGGGGGAAGATTGTTGGGTATGCTTCTCACACGAAAATGTGACAACATATTCGGGATTACATTAGTTATCTTATTTGCCTCAAACACATGGACTGAAACCATCATTATTGTAAAGTCATGTGTATTGTAGCCTTTATATACCCTCCTAGACTTCACTAGGAGGGTGAGGCTTGTGTGTGTTTATCCTTTCACTTTCATTTTATAATAAAACAACCAGGTTCCATCTTTATCTCTCTAACACTTTCTCTTTCTAAACCTTTACCATGAAGATGATGTTCTTTCATCTTCCCCGACCTCCCGATTCACAATAACATCACCAAAACACGATCTAACACTAACGGTCGGTAAATGTCAACGGGATACGAAGAAAAGGAAACAAGCCAAGAGAAGGTTCTAGAAACCCTCTCTTGGGCTTGTTTGTGGCCGAACAATGGGATCCCACATAGGAAATCATTGTAAACTTGATATCTACCATAAGGGTATAAATACATCCCCATGTATTCATCCTTTGGTACACTTGATTTCAATAGAAGGCCAAACTTCTTCTTTTCTCCTCTCTTGTTCCTAGGTCGACGAGTGAAGCCCTAAAAAAGGGATTTGCGAGTAACCTTGAACGTAACAAAGTGTTTGGTTAATCTATTGTGATCAAGAACTAGCATTCACATCGAATCGCTAATAGTACGTGTGTACAAGAACGTGGTGCAAACACATTATTGTTTGCTACTAGGAGGTGATCGACTTTGTGTTAGTCGACTTTTACAAAACCCTTTATTAGGGTTTTACTTGTTCTTGTTTATTGATTCCTTGTTTCGCTAGGAATCACAAAGGTACGCATTTTCTTTTATTATTCGGTTAACTAATTACATGTTATATGATCCTTACGCTTCCGCATGCTCTTTGATGTTTTATGTGTTTTATATATATGTTAGTCATGTTATGTAATTCCAACAGATACGAGGTATTCTATCATTTTGAATAAGATAATTTTAGCTCCATGTGTTATCAGAAAAATATAAGCAAGTTCAATTCATTAATCAATTGCAGTGATATAAAACTGAACATATCGTTGTGGGGGAAATGTGCTTTGATGTACGAAGATAACATGATCGAGTCTAAAAAAAATACCAACATCGATGTGGTCTTGACGTTTTTGCAGAGTTCGATTTTATGCAGGTGGCGTCTTGAATACTTTAAATATACAATCATAAGACTATAATCTAAATAGGCTATTTTCACTTTTATAATTCTTTTTTTCTTTATCTCAGGTGGACCGCAATTGAAGACAACGGTATCGACACAATTTCATTTGAACCTTCCGACCACTGAAACTCTTGTATATTGCCAAAGGTGACATTTAATTTCTACCGGGACACACGGTACCAAATTTAAGACGTTTTCCAGCCTTCTTATATAATTACCTTGAGATTCTGTTTTTTAGGGTTTTGCTAACAACAACCCAATGGGTGTTGTTTAAGCTTACCTTAATTAATAATGTTTCCAAATATTAACTCATTTGATATTAATACTTACCTTATTAAATTCATTTACTCGTGTATTTATAGAAATTATGAGTTCATTTTTGGAAACAATGTTATTTAGGGTAAGCTTAAAAAACACTCATTGGGTTGTTGTTAGCAAAACCCATATATTAATTACCTTGAGATTCTGTTTTTTAGGCTTGTCCATCCTGCTGTCTTTACATCTGTAATGTAAGTGTTGAGACTGATGTGTTGAAAGTAACACCAACTACAGAGATTTATAAGTGCTTGGCTAAATGCTAATGGCGCTACTGTGGTAATTTGCCATATTACTATAAAGACTGAATGATTGAATTGGAAGATGTGTTATTAGAATAATATTACATGGCTTAAATAGGCCAATTACAACAAGGAGTATACAAAGGAAAGGAGAACATCACGGCTATAATTATGTGGGTCAATAACTACAACAATCTTTTCTAAATATAAACTGGAAAACTGTCAATTAACACTATTACGGAGTATCCTTATTGTTATCCTTAATATGCCCCCGCAAGATGGAGGATCCGTCGGATACTCCAATCTTGGATCACAGTCGATGAAATGGTCCTCGACCAAGAGGTTTGGTAAGTACATCAGCGAGTTGATCTGCAGAGTGAATGTGTTGAACTCGCAATGAACCATTTGCTATTTTCTCGCGAACAAAGTGATAATCTAGTGCTACGTGTTTCATACGTGAATGGTAGACCGGATTTGCACACAAATAAGTAGCCCCCACATTGTCACAAAATAGTGTAGGTGAGTTAGTCATGGATAAACCAAGTTCCAGCAGTAGATTCTGGACCCATGAAAGTTCAGCCGCACCATTATTTGCTAATGCTTTATACTCAGCTTCGGTAGAGGAACAAGAGACCAATTTTTGATGCGTCGAGCCATGAGAGGATGTTTGAGCCAAGATAGATAATATAGGCAGTTGTGGAACGCCCCCCATCGGTGATGCCACTCCAATCAGAATCAGTGAAGGCTTGAAGATCGAGAGGAGAGCCACGATTAAGAAACAACCCATGATGAATGGTGCCTTTAAGGTACTGAAGAACACGTTCCAATGCTTGCCAATGAAGTTTAGTTGGTGCATGCATGTATTGAGATAGTTTGTTGACAGCAAAGGAAACGTCAGGTCGAGTAAATGCGAGGTACTGAAGGGAGCCTACAAGTTGGCGATACAGTGTAGGAACAATTTTAGACGAGCCATCAATGAGAGATAGTATCTTGGTGGAGCTAAGAGGTATAGCAACAGGTTTTGCACCATCCATTTTAAATTTGGTGAGCAAGTTTTGTACATGTTAGACTATTAGCTGTCATTAGTTGTGATTAGTTGTCAATTAGCATGATTTATGGGGTTTACCCAAAATAGCTTATGTAATCCTCCTATATGTAGCCCATGGTTTGGCAGTAATCGTCAAGCAATGATAATCACCTCTCTCTAATATCAACCTCTTACATGGTATCAGGCCTAATCGGTCCTCCCTCAAAACCGTAAACAAAACCGATTCAGCCGCCGCCTCCGGCCGCCGGCTACATGCCGGAGGTTCGGAGGGCTCCCTTTAACCCATCATCCAAGTCATCACCCATCACCATACCCATCAAACAATACCATCTGTCGTTCCCAACTGTCGCATATCATCCGCTCCCTAATCCTCTTAATCTGCTACTGTTCTTCATGTATGTCGATCGTTGGTACAATCAGATTACCAGTCAACTAGTTTATTTTGTTTGATGGTCGATCGTTGGCTTGTGTGATAGCCAGTCGACTTTCTTGTTTGTGTGGTCGGATCTAACCGGATCTGTCTGGATAGCCATAGATTCCGGTAGTCGGAATCATAGGGAAAACAAATGGGTGAAAGCTTGGGATATTTGAAGCATATAATTACAGTGAAGATGATGATGGGTTTTTGCTAAAGGCAATAGGAATATTAAAGAGGGTGAGTGAGTAAGTGATGGTGGGTTGTCTGTTTGTATTTTATTTATCTAATGGCAGTGGGAATATCATGGGTAATAAGGAAGTGGGAATATGATGGTACCATTTATGTTTTTTTTTTTTTTAAAAAAAAAAAAAAAAGCTGGATCTTTATGTTTTTGTGTAGGGAAAAACACGCCCCGTTTGTTCGGAAGGTTCTTTGGGGGTTGAAGCTTTAGAACCAACTTTAAAGTTATTTTGTTTGTTTGTTAGTCGATTGTTCGTACGACTTTGTTACCAGTTGACTAAAGTTGATCGTTGGTACCAGTCCCTAATATCGACCGTTGGTACAAAAAGATTACCAGTCGACTTAGCCGACCGTTGGTACCAGTCGACTAAAATCAACCGTTGGTATGGGTTTGTTACGAGTCGACTAATGTTATGTTTTTATTAGGTTAATGGGTTGTCTTTCTTTTCTTTTCTAGTTTACTACTCCAGTCCGAGCTTTCGCGATTTCGCCGCTCGGACTGCGGGGAGTGTTATGGGATTAGGATAAGCCCAAGCCCGATTTGTGGGTTTAGGGTATTAAGGTTTGTACTCTATAAATATCGATCAATAATAAAGTTATACATACCGGTTTACATTATCTTACCAAGTTTTGTACATGTGCATGTTGAGATAAAAATAGGCCTTTGACTGTGGAGATGACTTCTATCCCAAGAAAATGGTGCAACATGCCAAGATCTTTGATTGAGAATTTTTCGGATAGTGCTTAAATGTACAAAAGGATTGTTGTTGCCTGTCAAGACGATATCTTCAACATAAACCAAAAAATAGGAAACAATGCCATCCTGATTATAGATAAACAAAGATGGATCTGCCAAGGACTTTTTAAAACCAAGTTCTAAAAGAAATGTGGCAAGTTCCATGTACCAAGCACGGGGTGTTTGTTTGAGCGCATAAAGTGATTTCCTTAGTTGAAAAAGGTGATTGGCCGGTAGGTCCGGATTAACATATCTAAGAGGTTGGGACATATAGACGTCTTCATGCAAGGTGCCATGCAAGAAGGCATTATTAACGTTGAGTTGCCGAATTGACCAGCTTTGAGACAAGGCAATAGCAAGAACCATGCGGATGGTTACGGGTTTAGTGACCGGACTAAATGTTTCAAAATAATCTTTGCTATGTTCTTGAAGAAACCCCTTCGTGACTAGACGGGCTTTGTATTTTCCAATGGATCCATCCGGACGTCGTTTGATACGGAACACCCACTTACATCCAATAGGTTTGTGTTGTAACGGAGGAACAAGGTTCCACGTGGCATTTTTTAGAAGAGAATTGAACTCATTATCCATTGCCTTACGCCACTCGGGATCTTTCATTGCTTGAGTGTGAGTGGTTGGTTCAATAGCAGGAGGAATTGGGTGAAGTGTAGTTTGATTAACAAACTTGGAGTTAAAGTATTTAGAGTTGGGTTTGCGTGTGCGTGGAGGTAGGGGTGATTGGAAGTACTAATTTACTAATCCATGAAAGTCAAACATGAAAGTCAAATATGTAGTATTTATGTATGTATATGATGAACTCAAATAAGTACATTTTATTACCATCATTTATCCTATTTATTTGACTTGTTTTATTATATTATCTGTGAGAATTGATACTTAATCGTTTACTTTTGTAATTCTCAGTTAAAAACAAGCATTTGGTGAAACTTGGCGATTTTGGACTAATTATGGAGCAAAACAAGCAAGAAGTTAAGAGTCTACTGAAATGTACAATATCAAGACATTCTGCTCCAGATGCGCCGCATCTCGCTTATTACATACGGCGCATCACTATCAAGATTTCACAAGATATTATCCAAGACGGCAAAGGACATGCGCCGCATCCAAGAATGAAGATACGCCGCATCTTCTGGCGGTGTACGAATATTCCTGAATATATTAATCTTGGACCCCACGCGAAGTTAAGTCAATGCGCCGCATCTACTTATTAGATGCGCCGCATCTTACCCTCAGACAGAAACTATAAATACCCCACAGTCAGACGAAGAAAAGAGTGGGACAGTTTTACAAGACCGAAGTACAGAAACCCTAAGGCCGAACTCAGACGATTAGGCAGCACAAGACACACCCGAACGAAGATACAAGAGCTGTAAGAAGGTCCTGCATGTATTTAATTCATTAAGTAGTTTTGTTTTATTGTGTTAGTAAACTTTAATTCATCAGGATTGGTGGCTTGTGTAATGTGAGGAGAAAGATTGCACTCCCTTAAAACTGCTTTCCCATCAATTAAAGTTTATATGTTGATGTCTTTGGTTACTACTTATTAGTGCATTGATAACCTCTGTGTTTATTAGTGGCCTGCGCATTTGACTACGGAAGAGAATGTGGCTCCCACGGTTGTTACTAAATTGATCACTTAGGAATGACTTTTAGACATAAGTAATCATTAAGGGATTTCTCACCGATAAGATTAGGACCAACGAGAAATGGTTAATTACATACACTTCATATAAAACTATCAATAAAACAAGTGACAATCTACTTAATCATCAGGACAGGTCTTCTTATTGTCTCGAGTATTTATCTGTGTACGTGCATGCCTATCGCTGATTCGTGCTCATTAGTTTAGTTTATTATTTAATTGCAACCAAAATGTGCCAGTCTCTCAGGCTGAACCCCCCTTGCGTTAGATTAGGTTGTATAATTAACTTAGAATATTAAAATACTGATTGGAATAACTAGATAATACGTTCCACTCTTAGTGATCGACACTCTACTTACCATTATATTCATACTGACCGGGTACACTGCTCGTTAAGTGTGTGTGTTATTGATAAGTCGGCTAAATATAAATTTAAAACTTGAGTAGGCATTAATACTGCTAAACCGCAACGACACATCGCACGCATCAGTATATAAGTCAAGGGGTCTAGTGTGTCAAAAACAAAGCCTACAACCGAATGGTAGTTAATTTCGGTTATGGCAGTTACGTTAGAAAGGTTGTGTCTGTTAGAAAAGTCATACCGATTAGTGAATAGGTATGATGGTTCGTATGTGTCTATTGGATATCTATAAATATCCATGTAAACCAAGTTTGTAAAGTAACGATTGTCTATCAATAAATTAGTGTGATTATTATTCGTATTCAATTGTTCATAGAAAGATAAGTTAACAACAGTGGCATCAGAGCCAAAGGTTCGAACCAGAGAGGTTGACCAGCGATTCAGGGAATCGCTACAGAGAGAAGAGAAAGACAGATTGATTCAGGGAATCAATCAAGAGGAAACCGATTCAGGGAATCGTTCAAAAATAAGAAAAGAAAGAAAAAGAAGAAATTGATTCAGGGAATCAATCAAGGAGAAACCAATTAAGTAAAGATCGAATCAGAGGAAGGAATTGAAAAGAAACATACCGGTTGTGTAAAGAAGAAACCACCGCCGTGTGTTTGCTGGAGAAGACAAAGGAAGAGAGTAACCATCATTACTAGATAAGAAGTGAAACACCGATTAACCACTACCACCATTTGATTAGAAGAAAATCAGAAGAAGGATTACCAGGGAGTGACCAGAGTTTGCCCTAATTGAGAGAAAGGAAGAAGAAGAAGCGTTTTTATTTGGGGATAAAAGGAACGGTCCTTTTTTGTTTAAGGGAAGGAGCCCACAAAAAACAAAGCCCAAGTAACAAGTTTTATTATTACTTTTTAAATATTTGTTACTTTTATCTATTAGAAGAATAGATTAGAAAAGTTTAGAATTTGAGAATTATTGTGGATTAGACAGAAATTTAAGTTCGACTATTGTTAGAGTTATATTGGTTTTAGTAGAAACTAAAAGTGAAGATCATTAGGAAAGAGAATATGTCGGGAGATAAAAACGAAAATATTGTTTTCGCCTCATCATTATCATCATATCAATGTCCAGTTCTAAACAATACGAACTATACATTATGGGCATTAAGAATGAAAAAGATACTATTGGCAAATGGAGTATGGGGTTTAGTAGAAGGAACAAGTACATCAAAAGAGATTGATGTAAAAAAGGATAGTTCTGCATCAGCATATCTATTTCAAGGATTACCAGAAGATTTGCAAATGCAAGTTGCGGGATGTGAAACAACAAAAGAAATTTGGGATTCTTTAAAGGCCAGATTCGTTGGGACAGAAGATGTCCAACAGGCACACTCGCAACAATTGAAATCAGAATTTGAGAGAATCGTGATGAAAGAAGATGAATCAATAGATTCATTTTCAGGGAAGTTGATGAGTATTATTACAAAGGCCGCTACATGTGGATTGATGTTTGATGAACAAACAAAAGTACGGAAATTACTTAATGCAGTGCCAGATAAATTTGTACCAGTAGTAGCAACCATTGAAATGGTTGTTGATTTTAAGACTGTAAAGTTGGAGGAAATTATCGGGAAACTTAAGACTTATGAAGAAAGGCTTAAGTTTAGAAAAGGAAGTGATGAAGATAACAGTGAGAAGTTGTTGTTCACACGTCAAGGGAATGACAGAAATTATGAACGCAACTATGGAAGTTATAGAAGAGGAGGTGGTAATCAGACACGAGGAAGAGGCCAAGGAAGATTCGTAAGAGATAATAGGAATGAAGATAGTTATAATAGAGGGGCGAGAAGCCCTAGAGATCAAAACTATCCAAGAAGAGATCTTAGAGAAATACAATGTTATAATTGTCAAGAGTTTGGACACTTTGCTGCAAATTGTTCAAAACCAAACCGTAGAGAAGAAAAAGTAAACCTTGTGCTCGAAGATGATGAACCAGCGCTATTGATGGTTACTAGTAAAGATGAAAAAGAGATAACATGCTTAAAAGAAGAGAAGAGAAGAAATGAAATTGTCATTGAAAAGGATGAAATTCCAAAAGAAAAGTTAGAAGACATGAGATCAGAGATAGAAACTGACTTAAAGTGTAAATTAGAGTTTTGGAAGTTCGAAATGCTTCAAGAGTTAGAGATGGAGAAACAATAGTTTGAGAAGAAAATGAGAAATAGAGAAATGGCATTTGAGAAACAAATGTAGAGAGAGTTAGAGAACCTCAAGAAGATGAGAGATTGCACAAGCAAAGAGATGAAAGAGTTAAAGACATGTTAGCTTTTATAAAAAGTGATGGTCATTTGTGTTTTATTATTTTTGTAAAAGTGTTGTTGTTTAGTTAAAGGAATAGTCAATGGGCTTGAGCTAAAGTAATATGTAGTCAAAGTAGTGGGCTAGTAGTATTAGTTTTATTATAGTCCAATGTATAAGTGTAATACACTTACTAGTCTACTCTAGGCCCAAGTAAAAGCCCAAGCCCAACCCTAAGTGTAAGACTATAAAGCCTCCAACCCTCTCATTTCCAGAGGTTGGAGGTGTGTGTTTTTATGTGTAAAGTTTATCTCTCTAGTTTCTCTCACTAGAAATCTTGCACCACACTTCACCATTGTGCCTCACATTGATTGGGGTTGTTAGATAAGGTT
Organism: Artemisia tridentata subsp. tridentata; assembly: GCA_021014915.2. Lineage (NCBI taxonomy): Eukaryota > Viridiplantae > Streptophyta > Magnoliopsida > Asterales > Asteraceae > Artemisia > Artemisia tridentata. The sequence continues at coordinate 214,779,011 of CP139501.1, read as the reverse complement.
AGATTTAGGGCGTAACAAGTGGTATCAACAGCCAAACATTGATCTAGGGGTTTAATTTTTGATTTTCGGAGCTGTTCTTAGCGATATTTCCGAGTAAGGAAATTTTTCTCCGAGTAAATCCAAAAATTTCCGAGTAAAAATCAAAAAATTTCCGAGTAAGTCGAACTTTTTCCGAGTTGCGCAGAAACCTCCGAGTAAGAGTTCCGAGTAAGAGGAAAATCCTCCGAGTAAGTGGAATTTTCTTCCGAGTTAGCTCAAAATCTTCCGAGTAAGAGGAAATTCTTCCGAGTTAGACCCAAATCTTTCGAGTAATTCTAATTCTTCCGAGTAAGGACTTCCGAGATAGGACTTCCGAGCAAGTTTTGTTCCGAGCAAAGTTTTCTCCGAGTAAAGTCTTCCGAGCAAGTCTAATTCTTCCAAGTAAGGACTTCCGAGATAGGACTTCCGAGCAAGTTTTGTTCCGAGCAAGATTTTCTTCCGAGCAAAGTTATTTCTTCCGAGCTAGGGCTGTTTTCCGAGTAAGTTCAAGTTTTTCCGAGTAAGTGAGAAATCAAAACTTCCGAGCAAGATAAAAAATTTTCCGAGCAAGAAAATTTTTTCTTTTCCGAGCAAGATAAAAAATTTCCGAGCAAGAAATTTTTTTCCGAGCAAATACTTTCCGAGCTAGGATATTTTTTCGAGTTAGGAACATATTTTTAGTGTAAGAAGTTTTTCTCCTACTTAGGAATACCTCAACTTAGGAAGCCTTAAACTTAGAACTCCATCACGTAAGCAAAACTCGAGAAAGGACAATACTTACATCAAACACAACTCCTATTTCTTTGAACCGATCCAACATCAACTTTATCATACACAACTTCATCAATGACGACTCAACAAGACATTCATGCCGCAGGTTCAGAAAACCGACCTCCAATGTTAGAAAAAGGTGGTTATCTTCCTTGGACGAGTCGTATGAAAAGATACATGAAAACAAAGCCTCAAGGACAAGGTAGACTCTTGATCAAATCCATAGAGGAAGGTCCATTTAAGCCTCGTCAGATTCAAGTCACAGCTGGGAATCCTGATGCAACTCCTCCAATTGAAGCAACCTTCCGGACTCAAGCAGAAGAGGAATACACATTGGCAGATCAGAAGCAAATTGAAGCAGATGACATGGCAATGCATTTAATTCAACTCGGGTTGCCACAAGAAATATTTTGTGCCGTAGATAGTTGTGAAACTGCCTATGAAATGTGGGATCGAGTTAGACGGCTTTGCTATGGTACAGAAATTGGCAAACAAGACATGGAAAACAAGCTTCTGACTGAATGGGAGAAGTTCACATCCACACCAGCTGAACAGATTGAATCTTACTACACACGGTTTTGTACTCTAATGAATGAGTTGATCAGACACAATTTGGCACCTAAACCAATTGTTCAGAACATCAAGTTCATCAACAACCTTCCAGAGGAATGGGGACGATATGTCACTATTGTCAACCAAACTAAGAATCTTCACGATGTGAACTATGATCAGCTCTATGACTTTCTCAAACAAAACCAAGCAGAGGCAAATGAAGTCAGAAAAGAAAAACTTGCAAAGCAACAAGATCCTCTTGCACTCATAGTCCAATCACCTACACCCACAACAGTCAATGCACAACCATCATCATCTTCATCCCAACACTTCATGCAACAACAATACAATCCACAAACACCATTCTACCCACAACAACAACATGTAATCCCACAACAACAATACCCACAACACCCAGATCAAGATGATCAGGATGAGTCAACTGCTGCTTTGACTCAAGCTTTTGCTTACCTAACAAAAGCATTCCAAGGACGCTACTCCACACCCACCAACAACAATCAACGAATCTCATCGAACACTCGCAACAAGCAGATTGCACAGCCGAGTTTCAACATGGGACAGCAAGGACAGATGGTTGGGGGATATGGGAATCAGCAGGGATATGCTCCAAGATATCAGATGGGTAATCAGAATGCAGGGCAGTATGTTGGTAATCAAATGGGTCAGTATGCAGGGAATCAGATGGGTACAGCTGTTGGTAATCAAAGGGTACAGAATGCTGGAAATCAGTTTAGGAATGTTGCTCAAGGAGCTGGGAATATGAATCAGGGTAATGTGATGAAATGCTTCAACTGTCAGGGTGTTGGTCATATGGCTAGGAACTGTCTAGATAAGCCGAAAAAGAGGGATCCAGCTTACTTGCAGAAAGCATTAATGTTGGCACAGAAGGAAACGGCTGGGTTACAGTTGAGTGCTGAAGAGAATGACTTCATGGCTCTTATGGATGATGCAGAAGATCTTGAAGACATCGATGCAAACTGCATTTTCATGGCAAATCTCCAGGAGGCAAAGTATGACACAGATTCGGAAGCACCTCCTGCTTTTGACACCAATGCGGTTTCTGAGGTACAACCATATGCTACATGTCACAATAATGAAATGTTTGATATGTCACCTCAAAATGAACAGCATCCTAAGACTCCTAATCTCATTTATGATACATATTTGGACGAACCAAGTTGTAGTAATACTAATTTGGTAACTCCAGATATGGATCCTAATGAAGAATTCGAGTCACAGCATACTGATAATGATGAGGAAACACGTGCTATGCTTGAATCATTATTGCAAAATTGTAGTATGGAAATAGAAAAGGTCAAAAAAATTAATCGCGATGTTAAGGCCGCGAATGTAATCTTGACCACTGAGCTTGAGAGTTATAAGGAAAATGCTAAAGCTTTTGATTTTCACAACAAATGTCAGACAGATCTTGAGGTTAGCTTAAGAGATTCTGAGTTAAGAGAGAAACATTTGCAAATAAAATTTGACACTCTAGATGTTAATTTGAATTTGCAAATCAAATCTCTTAACAAAGAAATTTCTGAACTAACCAACCAGCTTTCAAAACAAAAATCAACTTATTCCAATCTTGAAAAAGAAAAGAAGGAGTTGAATGAAAGGTTTTCAAAACGTGAAATGGATCTTCAAAAGGAGATTACTGACAAAAAGGAAACCATTGCAAAGTTGGAAGATTTACTTGTAAAAACGGGTCATTCTACACAAACAGTTAACATGTTAATAAACGATCCAAACCCGATTTTACATACATTAAAAAAGGTGGCTATCGGTTATGAAAACCCTTATAATCTCAAGAAAGCTCAAAAAGAACAGAATGTGCTTTTTAATGGTAATTTAATAAATGCTATCCATGACCCTCCTTCGCGTTATGATTCTTGCGAAACGATTGAGCTTTCAGAAGTGAGTAGAAAGAAAATGAGACAATTGAACAGAGAAATAAAACCCATTGACTATAATGAAGTTAACAAACTTGCTGGGGTTCATCTTGTTCAAAAGGAGTCACCTTTGTTTTTTCAAAAACCAGTGGTTTTCACAAGACAAAAAGCTGTTTCAAAACATCTGCCTAACATCGAACAAATGGCATCTAAAAACACTTATGATTCAAGTGCAGCTAGACTATATTTGGTTGATCTTAAACAGAGAATTGAAACACTTCAAAGTATTGTGGCATCCAAAACAAATAGTCAACAAATGGAATGGTTTTCAAGTGTTAATTCTGAACTGAAAAAGATTTTCAAAGAAGAAATTAATCCACATATTGCTGGAATCTATGCGGTTGCTCAAAATGTGGAACATAATCTTTTGAAAGAGTCAGCAGAATTCGTTAAGGACCACAAATCCTTAGTGAATGAAGCTAATGAATACTTGGAACGCATAACGATTTTGGAAAAACTAAATGACTCTCTCTCCTTCGAAGCTCTATCGACTGATATTATGTCTATTATTTACCAAACATATTCTGTTGAGGATGATGAACGACTTCGAGCTGAGACTTCCCAAATTGTTGTAAAATATGAAAAGGCACTTGCCAAGATTGAAAAACAAAATGTCACATATTTTAAACAACTTGATCAGAAAAAGGAAGAATGCAAGTATGACAAATTGTCGTATGAGCGTTCTTACCACAACATGCAAAAACAAATTGATCTTTTGAAATCTCAGCTTGACAGTCAAAAAGGGAAGGGTGAGAAAACTACGGGTATTGCACCATTAACCCCCTTGCCTAATGAGAAACAAAAAGAGAAAGTTGTTGTCCAAACATCGAATGTAATAGCACCTGGCCTTTATAGGATTAGTCCCACTACTGCGTCTGCCTCTACATCTAAAACATATAGGGCGATAGACAAAAGTAAGAAAGATACTCCAAATGAGTCTAGGAATGCTACTACAACATCTAAGGACAACAACAAAAATTCTAATGAGTGTGCCTTACCTTCTACAGGAATAGAAAGCAACTCTAGGAGCAAAAGACAGTCTAGGAGCAATAACAAGAAACCTAGTGTCTCGCCTGTTTCTGAGAGTGCAAGCAAGAAAGTAGAAGAACACCCTAGGAATTTACCGCTTTCCAAGAAGAAACATGTATCATCTAGTTGTAATGTTAAGACTTCTGTTTCTAATGCATGTAATGATTCTGATTGTTTAATGCAAAAGAAAACTTTGTCTGTAAATGCTTGTGATGATAATGTTTCTAATGATGTGAATAAGAATGATATGCTTGAACAGAAAAAGGTTCCTTTAGTAACTAAGGCTAAGTCTAGATATATTCGGAGACTTATTGCAAAAGCTAGGAATACCACTAGCAGCCTATTGCCTAAGGATCAGTCTAAGTTTTGTGCATGGAAACCAACGGGTAGAATGTTCACACTTAAGAATGGCACATTAGAAATAGTTCCCAATGCATCAACGGAAACCATCTCTAAGTGTAATTCACCTGTTACATCTAACCCCTTGGAACCAAATGTTAAACGGTTTCCATATACAAAATCATCTGTTCTTTGTAGGTCATTGAAAATTGTCTTTGGATCGTCGACTCGGGTTGCTCCAAGCACATGACCGGGAATCTGAAGCTGCTGATCAATTTTGTGTGGCAGTTCATGGGGACTGTACGTTTTGGGAATGATCATGTTGCAGCTATTCTGGGTTATGGAGATCTTCGGTTTGGAAATTATCTGATCACTCGGGTTTACTATGTCGAAGGGTTGGGACACAATCTGTTCTCTGTTGGGCAGTTTTGTGATGCTGATTTAGAGGTTGCTTTTAGGAGAAACACTTGCTTTGTTAGAAATTTGGTTGGAAATGATCTCTTAATTGGGAATCGTGGCACCAATCTATATGCAATTGACATAAACCAAATGGCCTCTTCATCTCCTATTTGTCTCATGACCAGGGCAGGCGAAACAAAATCCTGGTTGTGGCATAGACGTTTGTCCCATCTGAACTTTGACACGATCAACAAGCTTGCCAAAGACAACATCGTCTCCGGTCTTCCGAAATTTAAATACACCAAAGAACACCTATGTCCATCATGTGAGCAAGGCAAGAGCAAAAGGGCAACATATAAACCTAAACCCGTACCTAGTTCGGTTGATAGGTTGCATTTGCTGCACATGGACTTATGTGGCCCGATGAGAGTTCAAAGCATAAATGGGAAAAAGTATATTCTTGTAATTGTTGACGATTATTCAAGATATACATGGGTAAAGTTTTTGAGATCAAAAGACGAAGCACCAAGCACCATAATAACATTTCTGAAGCATATTCAAGTTTTACTTCAAGCTCCAGTTAGGATAGTAAGAACTGACAATGGCACGGAATTTGTCAATCAGGAGTTAAGAACATTCTTTGAAGAAACTGGTATTACTCACCAGACATCCGCTGTTAGAACTCCACAGCAGAATGGAGTAGTTGAAAGAAGGAATCGAACCCTTGTAGAAGCTGCTCGCACTATGCTGATCTATTCCAGTGCTCCGTTATTCTTATGGGCTGATGCTGTTTCCACTGCTTGTTTTACTCAAAACCGATCCCTAATCCATCCAAGATTCAATAAAACCCCATATGAACTTATCAACAACCGAAAACCTGATATCTCTTACCTACATGTATTTGGTGCTTTATGTTATCTAACAAATGATAGAGAAGATCTGGGAAAGTTGAAAGCCAAGGGTGATATTGGAATCTTCATTGGTTATTCTGAAAACTCGAGGGCATTCAGGGTGTATAACAGGAGAACGAAAAAGATCATGGAGACGATGAATGTGAAATTTGATGAAATTTCACAAATGGCTTCTGAGAGACTCGCTCTAGAACCCGCGCTTAACCCGATGACTTCCGGACATATCAGTTCGGGACTCGCATCTCAAGGAGCTCAATCAATTCATAACGAACAACCCACAAATCAGGAACTGGATAATTTCTTCGAGTTCATGTACGATGAATACTATGGTGGCGCTTCAAAAAATGCATCTAACCAACATTCCGCTACACCCACTCAACATCAACAACCACCACCACCACCACATCCAGATGCATCCACAACATTCGAAGCTGGCGCACCAACTCCATCAACATCAACATCATCTACATTTACTCCAGCAACTCCATTCATTGAAATTGTTCTACCAAGAATTGATGAGCAAGAACAAAATAATGCTGTGTTAGACGAAGAAGTCTTTGAAAACCCGTTTGGAACGGTATCTGGTGAATCATCTTCCATATTACATGAACCGTCTAACACACATTCAAACAGACCAAGGTACCCTTCAACTCTACAGTGGACAAAAGACCACCCAATAGAACAGGTTATTGGTGAACCCTCAAGACCAATTCAGACGAGAAAACAACTAAACACCGATTGCGACATGTGCATCTATGTCTGCTCAGTCAGTCTCATAGAACCTAAGAACATTCGGGAAGCAATGGCAGATAATGCCTGGATTGAAGCGATGCAGGAAGAACTTCTTCAATTTCAAATCCATGACACCTGGGATTTAGTTCCAAGACCAATTGACAAACTAGTCATTGATCTTAAGTGGTTATGGAAAAACAAAAAGGATGAAGAAATGACTGTAATTCGCAACAAAGCTCGTCTGGTGGCAAAGGGATATAGACAAGAAGAAGGGATAGATTTTGAAGAGTCATTCGCACCAGTTGCAAGGCTTGAAGCAGTCAGGATTTTCTTAGCTTATGCGGCTCACAAGAGCATCACGGTTTATCAGATGGACATCAAGACGGCTTTCTTGAATGGTACTCTGAAAGAAGAAGTGTACGTGAGTCAGCCAGACGGTTTCGTTGACAAAGATCATCCGGAATACGTCTACAAGCTAAAGAAAGCAATCTATGGTTTGAAACAAGCACCACGGGCGTGGTATGACGAGTTATCATCTTTCCTACTTCATAATAATTTCACCAAAGGAACAATTGATCCGACCTTGTTTACAAGAAAATACAAAAATGATATTTTGATTGTTCAGATTTACGTGGACGACATAATATTTGGGTCCACTAATTCGACACATTCAAAACATTTTGAAAATCTCATGAAAAGCAAATTTGAAATGTCCATGATGGGTGAATTAAAATTCTTTTTAGGCTTACAAATTCATCAATCCCCACGTGGTATTTTTCTTAATCAGGCTAAATACACAATTGAGATTTTGAAAAAACATGGAATGGACAATTGTGACTCTGTTGGTACTTCAATGGTCACTTCACCAAAAATTAGCGCTGACCTATATGGGAAACCCATGGATCCGAAGAAATATCAGAGCATGATTGGTTCTCTCATGTACCTAACTGCAAGCCGACCAGATATTCATTTTGCTGTGTGTTTACTTGCACGGTTTCAGGTAAGGCCTACCGAACTTCACCTCCAAGAGGTTAAACGGATCTTTCGATACCTTCGAAGAACCATTAACATGGGACTTTGGTATCCGAAGGATTCGGAGTTTACACTAATAGCATTTTCAGATGCAGACCATGCCGGTTGCCAAGTTACAGCGAAAAGTACATCAGGCGGAGCGCAATTTCTGGGAGAAAAGCTAGTAGGCTGGTCCTCAAGGAAACAAGACTGCACTGCTTTATCAACAGCAGAAGCCGAGTATGTGTCTTTATCTGCGTGTTGTGCCCAAGTTCTCTGGATGAGGACACAACTCACAGATTATGGTTTCTCTTTCGACCGCATACCTTTGTATTGCGACTCGAAAAGTGCCATAGCCATCTCGTGCAATCCAGTGCAACACTCGAAGACCAAGCATATTAGAGTCCGCTACCACTTCATCAAAGAGCACGTTGAAGAGGGTACTGTTGAATTGTTTTTCGTGAAGACTGAATATCAACTCGCCGATCTATTTACTAAGGCCCTCCCAAAAGAGCGGTTTGAAAATTTAGTTCGTCGAATTGGAATGCGAGGCCTAACTCCCGAAGAGTTAGAAAGTCTTCTCGAATCTTCTTGATTTATATCAACGAGCTTCGCATGTAAATATTTTTGTAAATATATACTTGTTCAAATCAAAATTACTGTAAATACAGAAAATTTCAAAAAGACATAAAAAATATAAAATTCAAAAAACCAAAAATATTCCTCTCACGACATGTCTCTCGTATAATCGATATTCTGTACGTACTTAGAAATGTCATTCAATAATGATACGGGCATGTACAGATGCTTGAGCGAGAGTTCTTTTTTATGTTTTTCCAAAACATGTCGTTTCTCAAATTTTTCTTCATAAAGGCTTTCGTGCATATCCGTACGAAACCCGTGCTTTACTGGGAAAACTTCAAATGTAGCCTTTGTTTGAAATCTTCAAAGACAGTTCTCGTGCAATTCTGTACGAAACACGCGCTACATTGATGACTTCTGATTATTTCCGATCAGAACTCGCAATGTTAATGGCGAAAAGCTAAAACCTGTGAGCACTTAATCAAAATTGTTTCAAAAGATTTTTCAAAGTCTTTTTATAAATTTTGTGCTCACAACAACTCCCTCTAAGACCTCTAAATGATTTTAAACTCAAAAGTTTAATCATTTGCTCTGATTAAGGGGGAGTATATAAAAAGAAAATGTTCCATTTTCATGCTAAAATCAGTTCGTCCCTCCACAAAAAGTTTCATTTTAATCAACTGTTTTCAAAAATACCACTTCATGCTATTTTTGAGGGGAAGATTAAGTGTTTATTATAAATATGGGGGAGAGGACGTGATTAAAATGTGATCTAAAAGAAGTTTTGTCGTTTGAATCTCAAAACGAGTTCTTCAAAAAGACTCAGAACAACCCTCGAATTGACGAAACTAACTGTCCGTTATCGAAAAGACTAGTCCGGGACGGGTAATAATTTCAAGCTGGTTTTCCAGTGATGTAAGCGTGTCTCGCAAAGGACTTGTCTGAGTAGAATGTACCAATTCGAGAGATGATCATTGAATATGACCGGGACGGGTAATAATTTCAAGCTAGTCTAACTAGTGATGCAAGCGTGTCTCGCAAAGGTCATGATCATTGAAAGTCGATCATTTCAAATGTGCGAACTCTACCCAACATGTGCAGTTTATTTCAAAAATGCATGAGCACATGTGAAGGGGGAGTATTTCAAAAATGCAAAACTCTCAATGTGTTAACTAAATGTGTTTTCTCATAAAAATGTTGAGAGATTTTCACAAGGTTTAATGACATGTGATAAATAATCTAGGATAATCATGGAGTAATAAGGTGATTATGGTTAGGTTATGTCCAATGATCCGCCAGAACCGGAGGGATCTTCCCAAGGACAATTCCAATTGCTTAGCATTAGAAGTCCTTAGGAAAGATTGAAAAAAGGAGTATAATGAGAAAAGAGAAAGAAGGGGTTGAAGAATGAAAAAGAAAAGTTTTTGTAAGGGTGAAAAGAAATAGCCCTCCATGAAAACTTAGGTCAGAAACCGGGTCAATACATCTGCTATCGGTACTCACTAAGGTGATACTGGTATTGAAGATAAGACGTCATGGACCCAGTGACGCATTGCACCACCCCTCCTATCCACTCAGATATCTCTTAAAAGATATTTGTTTCATTTCTCACGGAGAACACTACATAATCTATCGACCTCTCACTCCGAGATGTGTTGATATTGAAAAGGTGGCACTCTGCTCCATGCCTCCGATGACTAAAACCAAAACGCACATTATTGAGTCTAGAGACATGAGATTCATCAAAAGATCTCTTAGGAACACTTCCAATGAAATACACTTGTATTCAATCAAAAGGATACAAGTTGTATGAGTCTGAATGAGATCTAAGGATCTTGCCTTATGACATGATGACCGCTGGACGATTTATTGCTAACTGTTTTATGCAGGTACTGACGAAAGTCCATTGACCATCATCATCTACAACGACGACGAATCTGGACAGAAGAAGTAGATCAAGGCAAGACCGACCAAAAGACGATACTTTGAAGATCACAAAGCATGAAGGAACAAAGAAGCAAGACTATTCTAAAACAACACACTAAGCTCAAGACATTGAAGACGAATGACCTAATCACACGGAGCGTCATTTGAATGACCATCCCTTAGGGGGAGATTGTTAGCTTTTATAAAAAGTGATGGTCATTTGTGTTTTATTATTTTTGTAAAAGTGGTGTTGTTTAGTTAAAAGAATAGTCATTGGGCTTGAGCTAAAGTAATATGTAGTCAAAGTAGTGGGCTAGTAGTATTAGTTTTATTATAGTCCAATATATAAGTGTAATACACTTACTAGTCCACTCTAGGCCCAAGTAAAAGCCCAAGCCCAACCCCAAGTGTAAGACTATAAAAGCCTCCAATCCTCTCATTTCCAGAGGTTGGAGGTGTGTGTTTTTATGTGTAAAGTGTATCTCTCTAGTTTCTCTCACTAGAAATCTTGCACCACACTTCACCAAAGTGCCTCACATTGATTGGGGTTGTTAGATAAGGTTAGATTTAGGCCGTAACAAGACAAAAGGAGAACAGTTTGAGAAAGAAAACCATGAAGTTGTTTCAGATAAGAAACATCCCGAAGAAGAATCAAGAGTTGACAAGGGCGAATGCAAGAAGCATCAAGAGACGCCATCAAGATTTCAGAAGGAAAGCCAGAATGAGAAAGACATCAAGTCAAGCAACAAGAAATTTGAACCAGAAGATCGTGATATAAGAGATAGATTGTTAGAGATTCAAGATTATGAAAAGATACAAATAAAGGAAGATGGTGACAAAGGTGACAAAGATAATCAAGATGAGATTCAAGACAACGAAGAGCAGATTCAAATCAAGAAGAAAGTTCAAGACATAGTTCGTGTTAAAGATCAAGACAACAGAAGTGGAAACAAGCCAAAGTTCAAAAATAAAGATGATGAAGCTTGAAGATATCGAAGACATGGATTAATAAATTAGGGGGGAGTATTGGATACTAATTTACTAATCCATGAAAGTCAAACATGAAAGTCAAATATGCATTATTTATGTATGTATATAAGTCAAGGGGTCTAGTGTGTCAAAAACAAAGCCTACAACCGAATGGCAGTTAATTTCGGTTAAGGCAGTTACGTTAGAAAGGTTGTGTCTGTTAGAAAAGTCATACCGATTAGTGAATAGGTATGATGGTACGTATGTGTCTATTGGATATCTATAAATATCCATGTAAACCAAGTTTGTAAAGTAACGATTGTCTATCAATAAATTAGTGTAATTATTATTCTTATTCAATTGTTCATAGAAATATAAGATTGACAACGTAGGGGTGAGGGTGAAGTGCTAAAAGAAGTTGATGGGGGGTGTTTGGGAGATAGAGGAGGACGTATTAGTGGTTGAATTTTGGTCAGAGGTTTCTCAGTCAGAAGGACTGCTGGATTCAGAATGTAAGCGTGGACTGGTGGGACTTGAGGGAGGATTGGAGTGGGCTGAATTTGGGTTTGATATTTAAGTTTGGTGTTGTGGGCTGATTGGTTCAATAGAGGTTGAAGGGGAAGGCTGCTGGGTAGGAACAATATGATTGGGTGGAGGTGAATTTTGTGAGTGGGCTGTTGGAGTGTGTGTGTCCAGTGAGATACCGAAAAACTTATCCACAGTGGGAATGGCAATGTGTGAATTCGGTTGTGAGTGTAGTGGGAATTGAGTTTCAAAAAATTCCACATGCCGTCAGTGATATAGACGCCGATTGGTAGGATCGTAACACTTGTAGGCAGATTTAGATGATGAGTAGCCTAATAAAATACATTTCTCCGAGCGTGGGTGAAGTTTGGATTTGGCGTAAGGGGATAGCCACGGATAACACAAGCATCCAAAAGGTTTGACTTTAGTGTAAGTCGGATTTTTCTTTTAGAGAATGGAATACGGGCTTTTGAAATCAAGAATTGGAGTGGCTAAACGGTTGATTAGATAAACGGTGGTTTGAAACGCATGTGTCCAAAAATTAAGTGGAAGACGGGCATAGTGGAGGAGTGATAGACCGGTCTCCACAATGTGGTGATGACGACGTTCGGCAACGCCGTTTTGCTCCAGGGTATGCGGTGGGGTGGTAAAGTGAGACATACCTTGAGCTTGAAGATAGGCGGTGAGGCCAATGTATTCTCCACCATTGTCAGTGAACAGAGAAATTAATGGGGTTTGAAAGAATTTTTCTACCAGCAATTTGAATTGTGGAAATAAAGTGTAGAGACATCAGATTTGTGTTTCATCGGATATAGCCAAATGTACTTGGTGTGAAAATCTACAAAAATCACATAATTGGTGAAGCCATCAATTGATTTTTCAACTGGTCCCCAAACATCCGAGTATATTATTTGTAAAGGTTTTGTAGTAGTAAATGAATTCATGCCAAAGGAATCCTTATGACTTTTATTGATGGAACACGAAGTACAGTGGAAATTTTGAAGATTAAAGTGTAAACCTAAACATGTGGCTATTTTCTTGAGAATCCGAATAGAAGGGTGCCTAAGTTTGTGATGCCAAAAAAGAGACGAAGTGGTGGAAACTGCATTTATTTGAGGTAATGATGGAAGATGTGCATAGTAGACGTCAAGGTAATTCTCCCCCCGCATTAGATGTGCCCCCGTTCATAGATCCTTGACAAAGAAATGGGTTGGAAAAAACTCCACAGAAACATGGTTAGTTTTGCATAATTTAGCAATATATATTAATTTGTTTTTGAAATGAGGAACACATAAAACGTCTTTTAAGGAAAAAGAACCATTAGACGTAGGAATATGTGTTTGACCAATGTGAGTAATAGTGAGGGTTTTACCATTGCCAAGGACAATCTCGTCTGGTCCACCATACTCAGATAGAGAGTGAAGAGACGCACGATCAGGGTTGACATGGTGGGAGGCCCCAGTGTCAAACATCTACGAGGAAGAGGAAGCCGGGCGAGAGGTAGTGACATTGGCAGTCGGTGTGGCTAGATTTTGGGTCGTAGAACCACCTATGGTCACATGATTTTCACGAAGAAAGCGAGCCAGTTTCTGACAGTCTTTGGCTTCGTGACCTGCAAAATTACAATATTGACAGCAAATTCTTTTGCAGTTGTCACGATTGGTACCATTCGAGTGAGAGCTGTTGGACCATTGATTGCGAGGTGTTTTGTTGTTGAAATTGCCCTGATTGTTACGGCGGTCAGGTGCGGGTCGAAAACCGGATCTTGCCTGTCGTTGGGTATAATTCGCAGTAGCCATGAGAGTTGGTGATGAAGTTGTTGTGTTGTTTAGTTCTCTTTCAAAATCAACTAGTTTCTCGAATAATAGTGGAAACATGATCTTTGTGTCAAGAAAACGTAGGGCGGCTGCAATGTTCTTGTAATCATCACCTAACTGACAAAGAACATGAACCATGAGATCTTCATCTGTCACTGGCTGCTGGACGAGGGCGAGTTCGTCAGCAATTGATTTCATATCACGGAGATATTCAGTCACAGTACGGTTGCCTTTTGGGTTTGACGCCAGTTTAGATTTGAGAGATATAACCCTTGTTAACAAGATTTAAAGATACAATCGTGCAACAAAAACTAACCACTTTATGTAATAGTATGTATGTTGAATGTTTGTAGTCAAGCTATTACATTGTTAGTTACTATGGTCGCAAGTTTATGCATTCAATTTACTAAGTATGTATCATATGATAACTTATAGACGATATTATTTTTTAGGGTGCAGGCGACCCTATCTGGATAGTTTTACTTCATTTATAAACTTTGCACTCAATGGGTTGTTCTCGAAATCAAGATTGATAGATTTAATCTACCACCTACGTATGTCAAAAGATATACTGTTACTAAATACTATGGTAGCGATGTCAATGACTTGATGAAACATTGTGGGAGTTCATCAATGTCTAGATTCTAATGTATCATCGCGAGTAAACTATTCTCAGATGGTTGCTTCTGCTATTGATTAGAGTATGAAAAATGGGGAACCGCTATAACCAAGGATGAAGAAAAGCTGATGGATGAAATTGAGCGGGGCTGGGTCTCTCAATTAAATCCTCCTACAACCCATATAGCTACAAATGAGGCTCCTCATGCACCTAATACAAGCATGAATGATGTCATTCTGAACGGCCCTAACAAAGAAAAAACGGTTTTGGAGGTTAATGCTATTGAGGTTAAAGAGTTTGCGGTTGGTTCCAAAGTGAGAGATTCAAATGAAATTGCAAAGCGTAAAACTAGATAACTTTATAAATCTTCTAACTATTGTAATGTTACATGTACATGCGTATTTATACTACACGAATGGTTTCTATTTTAACCATCGTGACTGTTCACATAAAGTTGTGTTGCTTCTGTTTGTTCGAACAGGTACAAGTCAAACAACACAACCATTCGGTTCTATAACTGCTATAACTACTAACTATATTAACTACCATAACTAACTAACCGACATAACGGTTATTATCTTTATAACGAGCAACTTTGGTCCTTCATGTTTCTGTGTCTTCGACTGTAGCAATGAGCGAGATTATATGCTCACATTCTCCTCCTTAATCTTGATCGTTGCTTCGTCCTAAGTCTTGAACTCCGAGCATTTGTCGCATAGTTGCAAACTTGAGTCTTGGTAAGGCTTTTGTTAAGATGTCTGCTCGTTGTAGTTCTCCACTTACGTGTTCTACCTTGATATGACCATTCTCTACGCATTCACGAATGAAATGATAGCGAATGTCGATGTGCTTGCTCCTTCCATGAAATACTGTGTTCCTTTGATGTATCGGATTACTTGTTTCACTGCCTTCAGGTGATGATCCTTTGGGTCTTGCATAAATCTGCTGAGTAGTCCGACTGAATAACTAAGATCTGGTCTTGTATGTAGTAAGTATCTGAGACTTCCAATTAAGCTTCGGTAGTAAGTTGCGTCAACTGGGTTTCCATCTTCCGCCTTGACCAACTTAGTGCCGGGATCCATTGGTATCTTCGTATCATTACTGTCCGTCATGCTTGTTTCTTTCAAGATCTTGTTAATATATCCTGTTTGCTTGATTGTAATCTCTCCTCCTGTCTGTGTAACTTCTATCCCAGGTAATAAGCTAGCAACCCTAAGTCGCTCATTTCAAATTTGTCTTTCATCTGGGATTTGAATAAGTCTATTTCTTTCTTTGGAGTGCCCGTGATTATCAAATCATCTACATATACTCCAACTATTAGTGTAGAAGTCTTGCTTCTCTTCGTGTAAACTGCTTGTTCGAGATTACATTTCTTAAAATCTAATGACTTCAAGGTTTGATCAAGCTTCATGTTCCAAGCTCTCGGTGCTTGTCGTAAGCCATACAAAGCTTTAGTTAGCTTGTAGACTTTTCCTGAGTTTCCTTCTTGAATGAAACCTTCAGGTTGTGTAACATAGACTTCTTCTTTCAATTCTCCATGTAAAAATGCTGATTTTACATCTAAGTGGTGTACTTGCCAACCATGATGTGCTGCTAGTGCTAATATCAGACGAACGGTCTCTATCCTAGCAACTGGTGCGAATACTTCATCGAAGTCTATTCCTTGTTCTTGTACATATCCTTTTGCTACTAATCTTGCCTTATATCTAATGATCCTACCTTCAGCATCCCTTTTGGTCTTGAAGACCCATTTAAGTCCTATTGCCTTCTGATTTTCTGGCAATGTTGTGAGGGTCCATGTGTGATTCTTATTAATTGAATCCAGTTCTTCTTTCATGGCCTCAATCCATTTCTTATTTGTTGATGCTTCTTTATAATTTCGAGGTTCTTCTTCTGTGAAGAATAAACTAGGTGTTTCTACTTCACGTGCATGTTGGTAGATTTCTGTTACTTGTTTGAAACCTCGTATTGGTTGATCATCAAATCTATGGTCTGAGCTTCCTGATGAGCTAAGTGTAGCTTCATCTTCATTTTCTGAGTTAGGGTTGTAAGTGTATGTTTGTGGTGTAACTGGTGATTCGGGTTCTGGTATAGGCTCCGGTTCCTGATAAGTGTTATCATTGTTTTCTGTGTTAACTGGTGTAGGGTTTTCTTTGTCACCATCGTCTAACACAAAACTAGCCCAAAATGTATCTTCTATACTTGTATCTTTTCCATCTTTATCCCAATCCCACGGTTTTGTTTCCATAAACTTCACATCCCTACTAACATGTTTCTTCTTTCCTTTCGGATCATATAGCCTACATGCTTTTGATCCTTCCTCTACTCCTAAGTAAACCATTGGTATGCTTCTATCATCTAACTTCTTCAAGTGAGGTATCGTTATCTTAGCATAAGCTGTGCATCCAAATATTCTTAGGTATTCCAGGTTCGGTTTTCTGTTGTAGAGGGCTTCATATGGTGTTTTATCTTCTAGGGCTTTGGTAGGTACCCTGTTGAGTATGTAAATGGCGTGTCTGACTGCTTTCGCCCAAAAAGTTAAGGGTAACTTCATTGCTTTCATCATACTCCTAGTAGTTGATAAAACTATCCTATTCTTTCTTTCTACTACACCATTCTGTTGTGGTGAGTACGGCGATGTTAACTGTCTTGCGATACCATTTTCCTTACAGTAGTTGGTGAATTCGTTAGACGTAAATTCACCTCCTCTATCTGTTCTTAGCATTTTCAATTTCAACTTCAACTCCATTTCTACCTTCTGCCTAAATTCCTTGAATGTGTTAAATGCCTGATCTTTCGAGGTTAGAAAGTAGGCCCACATAAAACGTGTACAGTCATCTACTAATAAGAAGATGAGCTTCTTTCCAGAATTTGTGGCTGGGCTTATGGGACCACAAAGATCTCCATATACCAAGTCCAACGGGTTCTTGGATCTGAATTTAGCTTTGTTTGGAAATGGTGTTCTGATGTGTTTTCCTAATAAGCATGCATCACATATTTGTCCTGCATGTTGTATTCTCGGTATCCCTTCTACTAGACCTTTTCTTGTCATCTTGTCTAATGCATCAAAATTCAGATGACCCAATCTAGCATGCCATAACCATGCTTGGTTATCTATGTTTGCTAAGAGACATATAGGTGCTTCAATGTGTAGTTTGATACTGTAAAGTCGATTCTTAGATCTTTCTACTTTCATCAACAAAGTCTTGTTCTTATCATACAAAGTCAGTATATTTTCATCCATGATGATCTTGCAACCTATCTCGGTAAGTTGTCCTAGACTAAGTATGTTGCTCTTGAGGTTTGGAATGTAGTAAACGTCCGAAACTATCTTTTGTTGTTGGTTTCTACATCCTAACAATATTGAACCTCTACCCTTTATCTCTACATACGATCCATCTCCAAAACGAACGCGTCCAGTGATGCTTTCGTCAATATCTTTAAAATGACTCTTGGTTCCGGTCATATGGTTACTTGCACCATTATCTAAATACCATATGCTAGCATCTGTTGTAGCATACTTCTGGGGTTGTATTTGACCTTCGTTCAATAAAACTTCTTCAGTTTCATATGTAGCCATTAACAGTGATGGTTCTTCGTCTTCTAAGATAAGGTTTGAATGTTCCTGATTTGTTGATGGTTTTCTATAGGTTCTTTGCATGTGTCCTAGTTTTCCACAGTTGTAGCACTTTATCTTACTCTTATCCCACCCTTGTCTATCATTATTTGATTTATCTTTGTGAGATGAGTTTCCTTTATTCGAGTTGCCTTTATTTCCCTTATTCTGCCAGTTTCCTCGTGAGTAGTTTGATCTACCACCGCGTTTGTGAAAACGTCTTCCTTTCTTAGAGTGTTCGCCTTGTGCGAATAACAGATTATCCTGGCTTTCTACTTGTCCACCCTTTCAGAGTTTTATCCTTTCCTCGAATGCCTTAAGTTTTCCTACGACCTCATCTAACATAATGTCATCGAGATCATTTGTCTGTTCTATGGATGCTACTATCTGAATGAACCTATCTGGTGTGGAGTCTAATAGTTTTCGTACTAAAAGTGATTCATCCAATGTCTTTCCTAATTCTTTTGCCTTCGTGGCGTAGCCGTTCAATTTGGCTGTAAATGCATCCACCGTTTCATCTTCCTTCATCTGAAGGGTCTGAAATCCAATCATTAATGATTGTAACCATGCCTGTTGCACTTTTTCTTCTCCAACGTGTCTCCTTTTTATCGATTCCCACAATTCCTTTGACGTTTTACAACTTGCTACTTGTAAAATTACGTCTTCGGTCAATGCTTGATACAGGAAGGCGGTTGTTGCCTTATCCTTCTTATCGTCTACTTGCGTGTTTTCCTTAGGTTCCATCGCTTCCCATAAACCATGTGCTTCTAATATGACTTTAATTTGTATAGCCCAAACAGTGTAATTTGTGGTTTTTAATTTTGGACATTGATATTGTGCGGTTGGTGTTGTAGGGGGTCTTGGTGGCGTAGTACCATTTGCATCGTCACCCGACATTCTAAAGGTGTTTATAATCTTCACCTTCTAAACGTATGGGAATTTCTAACTAGTGTGGTATCACTTAATACTACGGGAACAGAAATAGTTATCCGGGAATCCTAATATAAATTCTATGGATTTCTAATAGTATAAAATAAATATCTATACTATGTAAGTATGAAATGAAATCCAAAAGTTTGGAATTTTGTTGTGACCTCGTTGTGTTAGTCACACGTGTATTCCCTTCTTGTTGGTACTTGAATATTCCAACTAATGCTTTTCTTTGTCCCTTGTTCTTGTTTCCAAAGACAAACGGTACACCCTTTCTTTGATGTTGTCGACTTGCCTTTTTCCTATAACCACTTCGTACCACGTTGCTCTTTCTCCTTTGTGTTGATTTTGAAACAATTCCGTGCCCTAGACTTTTATTTTTCTCGGCTGTTTGTTTACCAAAAAGAACTCGAAAGTTCTTGTTGTGTTGTTTCCAAATTCGTATGAACACAAAGCCACAAATACTCTCGGTATTTTAACCAAAACAAGCGTTTGCTTATTTCCTTCTTCTTACTACTCGACGGTAGTGAAACCAACAAAGTTAGCGAATTTCTCAAACTTTGTTCCCTTCGTTGCTTGTCCGCGTTCCACAATACTCTTCTTCTTTATTCTTCCACACCGTATCTACAACAACCTACGAGAATACTCAATGATATTCCATGCGAACAAGTGATCAAATTTGTTCCTGTTGTCGTCCCTTGTATTGGAGCGTGTTCCTAAACAATCCTTGATTGTTTCTCTTCTTCTATCGGTACCTTTTCTAAATCCCAAGCAACGGAATCAACTTCTGTCCAAACGTTTGCGTTTGCAAGCGTGGATCTTCTATCTTTCTTATGACGTCTTCTACTTCAAAAATCTGTTGCGATAGATAACAACAACTAGGCCTACTATAAGTTTTGTTGTATGATTGTTGGTTGCAAACAAAGAGACGTTTGTAAACAAACGTTAGTGTCTTTGTTTTATGTAGAATCACACACCCAAAAATAAACAAGTCACCACTTCAATTGGTGCCTTTTCGATTGCAATTCCCACACAAGTACGGTCGTGCACTACTTTCCTTGCGTTCAAAGTTATCCAGGCAGCGTATGATGATGTATACGTTGCGTCTTCTTCTCCTGAAACAAGAGTTTCAGCGTGGTTTTCTTCTTGGTTTCCTTTTGTACTCGTTAAAATGTTTCTGTTTTGTTAGTGTAACGAGCGTGAGGCTCTGATACCAAATGTTGGTCCCAAAGTGAGAGATTCAAATGAAATTGCAAAGCGTAAAACTAGATAACTTTATAAATCTTCTAACCATTGTAATGTTACATGTACATGCGTATTTATACTACACGAATGGTTTCTATTTTAACCATCGTGACTGTTCACATAAAGTTGTGTTGCTTCTGTTTGTTCGAACAGGTACAAGTCAAACAACACAACCATTCGGTTCTATAACTGCTATAACTACTAACTATATTAACTACCATAACTAACTAACCGACATAACGGTTATTATCTTTATAACGAGCAACTTTGGTCCTTGAAGTTTCTGTGTCTTCGAATAGAGCAATGAGCGAGATTATATGCTCACGAGGTTAAAGAGGTTGCGGTTCATCAACATGTGGAACTTATGCAGAATGAGGTATCTGAAGAAGTTGTTAATCATAGTATTTTACTTGCATCATTTAGACAATTTGCAGTCAATATTTCGTTCACATGTTTACTTTGATAATTCAGTACATTATGGAAGTAATGAGTTTAGACCATCGTACTTTATGCTTTAATATGTCCCAGGATTATATCTTGAATTTACATAAGATTGGTTTATATTTACTAACATTTGTTGGATTGGTTCATATTTACTAACTTGCAGCTAGGAAGGTGTTCCATAGAGAACTGATAGGGAACTTTCTGTTCATTTGAAAATTGAAACATTAAGGTAAAAAAGTGACTTGATGATATGAATAACTGATGGGGCATTTGGCATTGCACTTTGAAAGTGATTTATCAGTTTTTACTTTATAATTTTTTGAATTATAGGGAAGCTCAGATTTATCTAAAGGGTCATTTCACAAGTTAATTCTGAAATAAGCAAACACTTCCATCCAAATACGCAAACAACAGAAGCACATCCAAACACTCTATCCTGCAGCTGATTATCTGATTCTGATTATTTATATCACATGATCACTTTTGAAAGAAAAAGTTGTGAGAAAGAATGGCAGCCATTAAAGACCAGGAGATTGGCATTCATTGGCAAGTAAAAGGTACCCATTTTGGAAGGTCAATGTAAACCAACTTAACCCGTTTACTGCAACACTATCAAAGTTACCCATTTTGATATCTTATTCAGCATGTTTCAAAAGTCCCTTTCACTGTACCAATGGACTTTCATACAAAATCATGTTAATTGATATTTCATACAAAACCATTGGATTGGTAGGCGATGGTTGATTCCTTTTATATTGAATTATGTGGAGATATTATTTGAACAACGAATGCCATTTCCCTTTGTTTACTTGCATTTTCGTACAAAAGACATATCATACTGAATTGGCTAAATGATGTGGAAAGATTATTTGAACAACAAGCATTTCCTTTTGTTTACTTGCAACTTATTTTGTTAGCATGGCCGAGTGAAAGGGTATTCGGTCAATAGCCCAAGTTGTCAATGTCCTCTCGCTATAGCAATCTTAAAATATCCTGTTCTCTCCTTCATGTTTTTGTTACCACCATGAAGATATCCACATGTTCGTACCATTAGGTTTAATTTATGTTGTATTAAACGTGAACCTGAGTTTGTTGTTATCGATGTTAAATAGTCAATTGATGAAAAAGATCCTGATGATCTTTAGTCTTCACCGAACCTATAGTTGCTTAACCGATTAAGCTAAAGTCAATCTTGCAACTCTAATCATGCTAAAATGGACACTTACGCAAAGTTGAAAGTTTGATAGATAAACTATTTGAAAAGTGATGTGTAACAAAAATATCAAAATATTTCCATACATCTGACAAATTTGTATCTCAATTGTATGGCATTGATTATTTATATCTATTAACTTTATATATTCAAACTCTTTCTAACTAATACAAACGTCGTCAAAAAGTAGTATCCCGGGCAACGCACGGGTATTACACTTTACGGGCCTCAAGACCACTTTTATTCTTTTGTTATTAATTACAAGTCTTTTGGTAATAGACAACATGTTTCTTTTAATATTCCTTTGTTGCATCAGTGAAATTTCTTTTGGAACGAATAGACGAGCTATTATCATCTAGAATTCTAGATGTGCATAAGAATATTGTAGTTGTCAAAAATGTATAGATGATAGCTGGGAATACAAGCTTACTTGCACCACAAACAACCTTCAAAGAATGTGGTTTTAGTCTACGGATCGGAACTTGATTAGGGGCCAAATTTAGTGCAATGTACAACTTAAACAAACTAATTTATTTCGAGTAATTACTTAAGTTTTAAATTTTAAGTTAACATTTTTCATAAATATCCTATAAAAGGATGCACTCAAAAAACTGAAAAGGAAAAATAGCGATAGGAGTTATTTAATGGATATTCATATCCTAATTTATCAAAAGATAATGATAATGATATACTCAAAACGTACACCTAGTAAAATACGGAGTATAATATCGTAAGTTATAGTAATCAGGTAGCACAAACTTTTGTAGTTCCATTATACGTCTGTCTTCACCATTTAAATAAGTTTCTTATAGATTTTTGTTGCACAATCTAAATATACGCATAAACCTACATAAACTTATAATCAATTATAGTTTATGTTACTTGTTCTTGCAAAACGTTCATAACCAGCAACCACAGGTGGCGGAACCAGGAGCCGAGATCAGGGGTAGCGAAATACGAAAATTTGTTTAGGGGTAGCGAAAATTTGTTTCAGGGGTCGCGAAATCGCGAAAAAATGGCCAAAAATCGCCAAAAATCCCACTACCGGGTAAAAGTTCAGGGGTAGCGACCGCTACCCCTCGGCTCTATGTAGTTCCGCCCAAACGTTGATAACCAGCAACCACAGGTTTATGTTAATTACTTTGTTCGTTTTGCTTCATGATCTAAGCTCTATATTTTAACCACAATGCATCGGTTACTAATTGGATTATTGCATGAACACATGAAGACAATGCAAGAAGAAATATTCAGTGCAGTTGTTCCATTATTAAAGCTTCTGTCGTTAACAGTTATGGGATTAATACTTGCTCATAAAAAGATACAAATTATTCCAAAAGACACATTTAAGTTACTAAGCAAACTTGTATTTGCTCTCTTTTTACCATGCCTTATATTCATCGACTTAGGTAGATCAGTTACACTCGAGAATATTACACTTTGGTGGTTTATTCCTGTGAATGTAGTTATTAGCATGGTGATAGGCTTTGTGTTGGGGGTGATTGTCGTGTTGGTATGTCGTCCACCACCAGAGTTTGTTAGGTTCACTATTGTTATGACTATGTGTGGGAACACGGGTAATCTTCCTATTGCTATATTGGGTTCGTTATGCCATAGTCGTGATAATCCGTTTGGAAAAGACTGTCTTCAGAGAGGGGTGGCGTATGTGTCTTTTGCTCAATGGGTGTCGGTTGTTGTTGTTTATACGCTTATTTACCATATGATGGAGCCTCC
Source organism: Artemisia tridentata subsp. tridentata (assembly GCA_021014915.2). NCBI lineage: Eukaryota > Viridiplantae > Streptophyta > Magnoliopsida > Asterales > Asteraceae > Artemisia > Artemisia tridentata. The sequence goes on along the minus strand of CP139501.1, from coordinate 214,755,659 downwards.
TGCTGAGTATTATGAGATTGTTGAAGATGAAAGCGTTAAATATGGTAGTGGCAGTGAAGAAAGTGATGTTTTAAGAGAACCATTGATTACTAATAATGTTCAAGATGATGAAGAAATGCAAGCACGTGAAACACGAACACAAGGCATGAGATTAAAACTTGTACAAAAGATTAGAGTTGTTGCGGAAAAGACTCCAATCAAGAACATTTTTCAGCCTCCAATCATAGCTTCATTGCTAGCTAAATTCGTAGGTTTGGTCCCTCAAGTGAAATCTTTTGTTTTTGGACATGATGCGCCGCTTGCTTTTGTAACAGATAGTTTAGAGATATTCGGTAGGGCTATGGTGCCTTCGGTTATCCTTGTTTTAGGAGGAATGCTTGCTGAGGGTCCAAAAGTATCTAAACTTGGAGTAAAAACGACTATTGGTATAACGGTGGCTAGATTATTAGTGCTACCGATTTTAGGAATTGGGATTGTTTCCTTGGCTGATAAGATGCATCTACTTTTAAATGATGATGCTATGTATAAATATGTACTTTTGTTGCAGTATGCGACTCCAAGTGCTATTCTTTTGGGAGTTGTGGCTAGAATGAGAGGTTATGCTGTTAGTGAGTCTTCTGCACTTTTGTTTTGGCAACATATATTTGCACTTTTTTCACTGTCCTTTTACATCTTCATCTACTCTAAACTGGTAGCACCTATATGAGGCCATACATATAGACATATAGTATCAGTTTTTTTTCCCAGAAGATTCGATTTCCGGGTAAATGATGGTGAAGAAGAAAGCATGATAATTCAACTTTTGGGAACATACGCCAGAATTTCAAAACTGTTGGATGCACACAGAAGTGGAGGCTTATAGTAACTAATGAAGGAGCAAAAAGTAAATTATAGGTAGAGGCGTATATCTTCAGGAATTTTTAGTATTAGATTAACTAATTTGTTATTAGTTGTAACGGATATCTAAATTCTAACATGGACAAATTTACATCTTGCTGACCCGTTTTGGTAAGAACTTTTTAGTCTAGTGATTTTACTAATGCTTCATGATATGATTGTGTTTGAGTAACTGACTCTTTAAGCTGTCATGTTTGATTGACCGTTGCCATTAAACGACCGTAATAGCAAGCTTTTGTAAAAAAAAAAGGACAGTTTTGGTGAAATATGCCATATATTGTGTTTTTTGGCAGATATGCAGAGAGATACATATGCGCATGCATGTGTATGACACTATGATTGTACATACGTGTGGATGTTTAATGTTATTTATTCACACACATTAATACATCTGTGTGTGAATAATCTGAGTATATAGCAGCCATGCCTTAATATCGTTCCCCTCTCCTATAATCTCACAAAGGTTAGTAAATGTAATTTTGATAGTTAAGGGATAGTATCTTGGTGTGAATTACGACATTGTGAAGACTCAATTATCGAAATAAATCCCGCCCAATTCCATAATCCCATGAATAGACAATTTTTAGGGGCTGTTTCTTTTCAGCTTAATGGGCTGTTTGAAACTAGTTCACAATCTATCTAGGAATTTGCATGTTTCTTTTTAACTTATTAGGAAGGGATATCCTGGTTGGTCTAAAAAAGTTGCCCTCTTCCACTCAGGACACAATAATGACAAATAAACCTTATCATGTTCTCTTTCTTTTTCTCACCATAGAATCACAACCACCAAAATTCATAGCAACTTCTCCCATCTTCGATCCCATTTTCTGATAAAATGGCGGGAAGTCAGTAACATATATCTAGGGCTTCTACTGAACCAGTTTCATTTTCCCCCAATTTTTTTTATAAAAATAAAATAATAATGCCAACATACAAAATCAGGGGAATCGATGTCGAATTCCCGTTCGAGGCGTACGATTGTCAAATCGTTTACATGGTTCGAGGTCGAAAGAACATTTGAAAAGAGAGAAGGTGTCAAGATTCTTGATGGTCTCAGGTAGGTACGATAAGGTTTGTTTCGATCTATGTTTTAGCCAAATAAGAGGAAGACTGAAGATGGGATCAAGAGAGTTAGATTAGATGTTATGTAGTTATTTGAATTAGTTGTTGTGAAGTGGGTTGTGAGTGATTGTAAAAATGTTGTGAGATGACTGTTTTGTTTTGAATAAAGGAAAATTAATTTGTTGTTTGTTGTTGATGTTCAGATTTGGATTTGTTTTTGTTGTAATTTCTTTGTGAATCTGTTGAATTTGTTTTGAAGAAGAACTTGTGTAGATTGTGGTTTAGGGGTTTGATTTGTCATTAAGAAATAAAAAGAAACACAATTTATGCACCTAGTATCATCTCGAAACAGATACCATTATGCAAAAAGATATCATTTCCAAACAGGATAAAAAAAGAAAACAGCCCCGTCAGGTTCCACAATTGGATCAGGGCAACTTGACGACTGAGCAACTAGCTATATTTGTGACATGTGTCCAATATTTATTTATTATAGTACAAAATTTGAATGTATTTGGAATGTATGTGTAAGTGTGTAAGGTATTTTTGCATAGGACAACTTGTCGGACGACATGTATTGGGCAACTTTATATTTTTTGTCTTTTAGCAAATTTTAAATCTTAATTAAATATTTATGTAGAACATTTGTTTAACCAATAATAATAATAATAATAATAATAATAATAATAATAATAATAATAATAATAATAATAATAATAATAATAATAATAATAAAAACACTTGCTTCCCACACACACTTCATCCTCTCCAACAAACTTTCCAGCATCAAACACAACTTTGAAACCCATTACCCATATTGTTTAAAAAAATGTGGTATAACAGGGTAGGTATATTTTTTCCATGCATGTTTGAGAAATGTGCTTTTAATTAAGTTGCATATTTATTTACCGAAAAAAAAATGTATGATATTTTGTTTGATTTGTTTTATAAATATGATTATGTGTTTTCATAATTATTAAATTTATTTTGTCCTTATATATTTTTTATAAAATGAAAAAGATATTAGTTTCATTGAGATTAGATGCATTGAGATTTGTTCAACTTTTGTGACTATATACAGTGTTTGATGGGATAGCGAACCGGCGGTGCATGTACTCAAGGCTATAAGACACACACACACACACACAAACACATCTAATTTTCCATCTCATTTACAATCTAATCTGTAGCAAAACATCAATGGCTCGTCTTGAACGTTTTGATGAACTTGCTAAAGCTTGCGGTTCCACCTTGTTGGAACGTCAGTTAGATTCATATTTTGAGAGGTCTGTTGCTGAAGACAAGGCTCTAGAGAGTGATATTAGGAAGGTCTACTTGAAGTTATGTGATTCCATCAATGAAACTCGTGGTTTTCTTAAGAAAGTTTGTGTTATGAAGGGAAGGGTAGAGGTAGTTGAGACTGCAAAGTTTCTTAGGCACCGTCTGCATAAGGATAGCCTTAGGTTGATGGCTTTGATGATTTCCATAAAGGAGACTGAATTAAGTCAGCGTGAGAAGGAGATATTTGTTAAGAAGCTGAAGGGGTGGTTGACATTCTAGGGTCTGGGACATATGTTGTTGGTATTTTGGGGTTTTTGGGTTTTGTTCTAGGCTTTTGGTAACTTGGTTGTTGGTTAATATCAATTAGTATGGTTTATGCTTTTAGGGTGTCTCTGATTCGAGGGAATCAAGTCGTATTTTTCCAAGGAATACAATGGAAGTTGTATTCCCGGGTCGTTATCCCCAACGAAGGCGTGAATGGAATTCGTGATCTCGAATCATGATTGCGTGCAGTGAATGGTGAATAAAAGTGGGATTTTGGTTTTCTATGCTAAGATTGATGAACATAAATTAAAAACAATTTAATAAAATAGAAAAACAATTTAAGAAAAACAACCGTAATTAAAAACGTAAAAGAAAAACTTAAAAACGCGATTTTAACGAAAACGGGAACTGAGAACGAACCTAAAAACGTCAAAACTATGAAATATTAACTTTACGGGTACAATTCTAATTTTCCTATATCCTAAATGACAAAATAAAATTTTGGGAAAAAGAAAATATTTTTTTTTGACTTTTTAATTAATTAATATGAATTAAAAACTAAATTAAACTAATAAAATGATTTAAAAATAGTAAACTGATTTGGAAAAATCTGAAAAAATTCAAGTAAATCTAAAATTATATTTAAAAGCTAGGAAAAATAAAAGCAGAACTTATCTAAACCTAATAAGCAGAATGGGACAAATAAGCAGTTTACAAATAAGCTAAAAATAAGCTAAAGTTAACTAAAAATTACCAAAATCTCAGAAACTGATTAACATACTATTTTAAACTTAAAACAACAGAATAATATCAAAGAAGCACTAAGAATAAGCCAAAAAGCACAATAGTGCAGCTGCAATAAGTCAAATACAAAAGGCTGAACAGCCAAATTGCAGCTGATCTAGAAGCTAGGGGGGCTTATCAGGCAAAACCAAAAGCAGATATGGAAAGCTGATGCAACAGACTACACTAAAACTAAAAATTCCTAAAATCTAACCTCAATTGCTACTCCAAATAAGCATTAGATCAGATGCTAGAAAAAACAAAAACTGAGTACAGGGCAAATGAGCAGGCCAAGGGGGGAACTTGCAGACAGAAAATAAGCTATCTAATAAGCTAAACATGTGTATACCAGATGATTCCCTCAAAGATCACTACCTAAACTATCTGAATACCAATAATTAGGACCTAAGGCTAATCTAATAAGCTGTACCAAAGCCTAGATCAGCAGACAAAACTGGTCTGCATAATCAGATTCTGAGACATCAGATTTTGAATATTTGGACTTTTTCAAATGCAAACTAAATTGACTAAATTGAGTTTAGATTAATCCTAGATGACTAATTATGTTATACTAAGCTATTATATGATGAAATTAAGCTAGTGCACCTACTTTTGCAACTATATGAGAAATTATGTAAGCTATAATTCCAACAGTTAAGCAGAAATGGAATTTAAAGGAGATTTTGACTTTTTAACTTATGACCAATGATTTTTATGATTGAATTGACTATTATTAACCCTATATGACTAGAATGAACTAAATGCTTAAACTAAAACAACCTCAAACACTAAGAATTCTACTGATCCAAACACTCCTACAAAGGCAGTTTCTACTAACTTTTTGTGAAACAAGCTTCTAAAACTCAATCCAAAAGCTTAAACTGATTGCTTATCTAATATTAAACCTATGTGACTGACTAAATCTACTATAACTGGATAATACAAATTAAGCTTAAAAATTAAATATGAAACTTACAAACTAACCCCAGCTAAACAGGGGTATAACTTGAACTGAGCCTATCTTTAGATAAGCTCAAAACAGCATCCAAACCTTGGAACCACCTTCTGATAAGCAAGTAGCTTATTGAGAGCTTGTTGACTTTTTGACTTTTGACTATTTAACACTGACTTTTAATTAAACATGAAATGAGTACACAGCTTGATCAAACTAGAATCAACAACTTAAAAAGACTTTCATTTAACTGAGAAAACAAGGAACCAAAGAAGCATTAATAATAAGCTAAAAAGCAGTTGACCAATTCGTTGACTACAGGCAATATCTTGAAATTAACATTGAACAAAAATTAAACTAAGATTTCAATAAAACCAAAGGAGTACAAAGCTTCTAAAAGTTTACCAACACTGAAAATTAAATTACAATAATATAGAAAACAGATTTAAACTAAATTTTACACTAAGAAATGGTCTAAAGCAGTGACAATCTTTCTTGGTGTGAGAAGATAGCTTTTATATCATCCCAAAAGTCTTCTCTGAGCGTCCACAAAAAATCCCAGCCGTTTGATTGAATTAAGATCATCTCAATCGTTAACTTTCATTTTGGCGGGAAACCAGGGGATGTGATTTTAACTTTTTTGAGCACACGTGGGTTGGTGGTATCATGTGAGGGGCTAAGTGTAGGTAGAGGCGTGTTGGCAGAGAAAGCATGGGGGAGGGGGACATTGTTGTCTGATTTTTGGGGAATTGGTGGTGGTTTTGGCGGGTTAGTAGTTTTGGGAAGGAGGGATTGACCGATGGTTTGACTGTGGGTTAACTAAAAATACGGGGTAAGGTTGGGTTTGGTGGTTAATGGGCTTGGGGTTTAATGGATTAAGGGAAATAGCTGGGTTTAGGATTAAATGGGATTGGGTTGTTTTTAGTTTTAAGGGTTTTTGGAATTAGTGATAAGGTTTAGGGATTATTTGTGTAATTTGTTTAAACATTGAGGGACCTTTGTTGCCAACTTCTGAAAATTATCCCAAGGGCCAATTCTATCAATTTTGATTACTTGAGGGTTGACATTTGACACTTGAACAATTTCCCGGTCCAAACTCGTAAATTCCTTCCCGGCCTCGGCTTTTCACGCTTTTCCAATCTTGTGCTCGGTTTTTGTCTGTTTTCGCCCTGTTTTCGATCCTTTTGTACCTGAAACACATAAAAACACAAACCAAGGATATTTGCAATAATATATGGTGTATTTGGCCGTTTTCAGTATTTTTATGGTCTAAAATGGGCATAAAATGATGAGTATTTACACACTCATCAATCCCCCACACTAAGCTATTGCTAGTCCCTAGCAATCCAATCATATGAAGTAATGAAAGGAACCAAGTATACCCCGTTTCGACTTTTTATTTGATGCGAGAAATTTAGACTAGAACATAAATAAAAAACATGCTTGATTTTCAAAAATGGTATCATGGAACGGGATTCACACAAAATGGGTGTCTCCAGGGGATTGTAATCGTCATCCTCTTTTTATACTCCCAACTAAGCTTAAACTTATTGTGCAAATATTTTTGTAAAATGTTAACACTACTTATACTAATAATCTATGTAAGCCGAAACTTAACTTTTCACTCATACAATTTATTCAAGTTAGGTGACTGTGCTAATTTTCAAAATTTTGACCGCAAAAATCGACATTTATTTATGGTTGTTATTTGTTTAAGTCAAATACTAATTTACTGGAAACCTCAAAAATCTAAGGATCAAAAAGGGCCTTTTCCATGTAGCGGCTTTCTTCTCGGCACATCCCAAACCAGTTGGTTTTAGGTGACCAGGCTTTTGACACCCCACAGAGAATAGTACCGGAATCAGCGGAATTTCGATTTCAAAGATTTTGGATATTCCAACTACGCTAGCATTAAATACTTAAATAGATAACAACAAACGGTCATTTAGAGATTAGAGACTCAAAGACGAGATCACTCATGTAACGGCTTTCTTCTCGGCACATCCCAAACCAGTTGGTTTTAGGTGACCAGGCTTTTGACACCCCACAGAGAATAATACCGGAGATTTCGAAGCCCTTTGAAATCAACAATCTACTAAATTACCGTTTAACCTTTGTACAAAATCGACGAATCCAAGTTCAACTTCCGATTCAAATTTAAGAGAAAGCAATTTTCCTACATTTATTAACACATACATCTTTATTTTCACAACATCAAAACTTATTGCATTTTGCAATATCATTCCATTTTTGCATTTTGCAATATCATTCCATTTTCTTATTTTTTTCTTTTTCATTTTTTTCATTTTTCATTTTTTTTAACTTATATATATATATTTACATATATGCTTTCTCCAAAATTAAAATAAAAAGTTGAACTCGGGCTCTATATCAAAATTGTATAAAAATTTGTTTTGCATAACAACATGATTTTGGCGTTTAAACGTTTGAAAACAGCACGTATTTAATCCGATTAGTTATCTTCTGGGAGGAAAAGCCATAGATTACTTGTATAAGCTCTAAAGAAAACCAACTATTCTACGCTTAGCATTTTCATTTGCACACATCGTAAAACCTTAGTCTAAAAGTTAAGGAAGCAGCCAGATCAACACTCTGGCAGAGTCGGGATTCCCTTTGTTCTAACCTAATCAAGACTAAACATAACACAATTTTTTATTTAAAAACGACAAAAATTTTAAAATTTTGGTCAAAACGGGGTACTAGGGCACTAGAAGGTACATATGTGACAAAATTCGCGAGAATTCCCCCCCACACTTAGAATTGAATATTGCCCTCAATATTCAAAGTACCGGCTATTATGCCGACACTTAGAACGTAAAAAGGTAATACTAATAGCCAAGTGTGGAACAGAAATCTCCATTTTTCACAAAAAAGGTCGAAAAGATATCCCTAGATAAACGTTAGCAAAAGGATAGGATATTGGGCGGCTGGATTGAAAACAAGCGCGGCAATCATCACGATCCAAGGGAAACCTGCAAACAAGGGCAAACAACACACAAACAGAGCACAGTAGAGGAATCCCCCCACACTTAGTGTCAGAAAATAGAAAGAAGTCAGAAACATGGGCGTTTACCCATGCAATGCTAATGTTTTTGTTCACCGAGTCACTAGCTTGACTCGACCCCGAATTCATTTGTTCATGGGGAAGCAAGTGGAAGAGAAAATCTCCATCGGACTTTCGTTCAAAATGTTTGGATAAACATTGAAGTACATGAAAGTTCCACTCCGATGAGATACAACCAGCTCAAAAGAATGATAAATTAAGATGCCGGGATCAAAAACTTTGTCCTCATTCCCAAATGAGAGAATGAGAGGACAATCTACCTTATAGGAGAAGAAAGGTAGAAAAACTCGAACGACATATGTGAAATCAATATAATGATATCCTCAAAGGGCAACGTCACATATGTTGGAGAAGGAAGAATATCGGGATTAAGAACTGAGGTCATATCATCAAGTTTATGAGTGATAGAGTCCTTGACCTCATCGTTCTCTAACTCTTCATCAAAGAGAGGATTTATGCTAGAAAAGTACTCGTCATCAAATTCAAAAAGAGAATTTGAATAGACTTCGAGACTTTCATTTGAAGCTTCATCATCAGAAAGTGATTCGTCATCACTAGAGGAAAAATCATCTTTGAAATTGAAAAGTGGGTTAGAAAATGTAACACCCCCAATTTCGTGATGTGCAGCGGAATTTAATTTGGGTGTTACTTCATGGCACAACAGTTGAATAGTAGAAAACGATCACCAATTTGGTCGTTTTAAAAGATTTATCATTCGAATATCAGAGTTTACAAAGTAAGGTCCCCGTAGTTTCAAAGTTTATTAAATAGGTTTTCGAATGATATTTATAGCCTTCATAATTGTCTGTGCTCCTCCGTGCCATCCGTGCTCATTGTGAACCTGAGATAAATACATGCTTAAAACGTCAACACAATGGTTGGTGAGTTCGTGGAGTTTGATAGAAAATAACTTCTTTCAATGAATTTAAAAGGTGTATAGCGGTTGTCGAAATGAATAATAGTTTTTCATGAAATCAGTAATAAGGTGAGTTGAATAAAAATCCACTAATAATTCATGTATGATCTCAGGGGATCATAAGTTTCAAGTTTCTAAACGAAGATGAGCTACATTGTTATACGCTCGAAATGACGTGTTGGATCAACTTTTAGTATTAATGATATACTAAGCATGATTCAAACATGTAAAGCATAGTGGATGATTTTGAGTAAATCATGAGAGTTTTATATAAGTAACTTAAAACAGTTAAAGCATGTATCTCCCCCAAAAGAGTTATTAAAACAAGTATTAAAATTGGAGGGGCCACGACTCACGGTAAGTCATAAGAGTTTTCATAGTACTTATAAAAGTATTGTATTGCAAATCAAATCATATATTTGATAAATGAGTAAAATATTTCGAAGCATGTATCTCCCCCAAAAATAGTTAGAAAATCGGTAAAAGTAGGGGCCATGAACTCACGGTAAGTCATAAGAGTTTTCATAGTACTTATAAAAGTATTGTATTGCAAAACAAATCATATATATGATAAATGAGTAAAATATTTCGAAGCATGTATCTCCCCAAAAAATAGTTAGAAAATTGGTAAAAGTAGGGGCCATGAACTCACGGTAAGTCATAAGAGTTTTCATAGTACTTATAAAAGTATTGTATTGCAAAACAAATCATATATATGATAAATGAGTAAAATATTTCGAAGTATGTATCTCCCCCAAAAATAGTTAGAAAATCGGTAAAAGTAGGGGCCATGAACTCACCTGGAGCGTATTTGACAAGACGAAATTATAAGGTCAAGTAAACGATCACGAAAACTTCTTCAGTACGAGACCTGAATATAAACGAAGTCTAAGAGTCTAATTTACTACTAATAACGAATGTGGAAATGAGGAATCGTATAACGATTTGATCGGTGATGTGAGTGTGATATGCTTAAAATGCCTCAAGTTAAAAATATATATCTATAGTATTATCTTGATTCTTTTATCAATCGACCCAAAATATTACTTATGCAAAAAGGATATGTAAAGTGAAATCGCTAATATTTCTAATAACTAAACTTAATTAATGCACAACCTAAAATGTAAAATGCATATGTAATGAGGGTGAAAAATAAAATAAGAATGTCAAGTAAATTAATTGGTCCTTGCCCTTTTCAGATTGTTATTCTTTTTGCTCTAACTGCGATTGCGTTACATCGTTAGTCCTCGGTTAAGTCCATAGTCCATAATAGTCCAATAATTGTCCATATGTCCATATAAGGCTTGGCATTCAATAATTTGTCAAATAATACCCTATATGTTCTGTTTTTACAGATTTAGTCCTTGCTTTAGAGGGTTGACAGTTTTAGTCCCTCGGTGTGAAAGTGCGTTGCAAATTTAGTCCATAGTTCATAATTTACAAAATTTTATTTCCTTTCCTTTGATCCGGTTTAAAAGTTTATATTTTTAACTTTATGCATGCTAAATTTTCGAAATGATTCCTACATAATTTCGACTGGGCCTTAAAGTCCAACATATATGTGAGCTTTGTAAATATGCAAAGTAACCATTGGGCTTGCTAGCCCAATCGTGGGTCTGGGGTTTTCACTTAGTGGCGTAGCAAAGCAGGTACATAATTTATAGAGAATGAATACTTATATCATGCAACTCTTTACTGTTTCGAACTTTGGTGGATCGACTTGGTTATTACAGACTCCACCATTGAGCCAAAGGCTCGATGGTGCAATGTTTGCACTTGTTTGCTTTACAACATTTTCAACTGGGTTTAGTTCGCTTGTTTTTCTTTTCGACACTTCAAGATAGGTGTGATTTTCCTTTTATAGTTCGACTTTAATGTTTATCCCTTACGTTTTCAAAACTCATGAGGTTTGGAATTACTAGGTTTCGTTCTATTCTAGTTAACACAAAAGAAAATGTATGTTTGCATGCAACTAGAGTTTTAAACGTGAAAGTGAAGTGAGAGTCGACTTCTAAGCCTCTCGTGATGGAGAGTCGACCCATGTTGGTGGATTACACAAAATAAGGGTGTACGAAAGATGCTGAAAATGAATTATATGTTTGAATACGAAACTATATGATGCATGATGAGTGGTGTACGTGAGAATGAAAGGAAAGAGTGTTCGTAGATACTTACTACTACACCTTTTGGAAGGTGGTGAGGACTTGCATGGAATCGGTTTGAACACATGGGTGAGCAGCCCTCTTGTTGGAATTCGTTTGTACACGTATTCTTTGTAACTCATTTAAGTTTAAATGGTGCAAAAAGGGTTGAGTATGTGTAAGAGAGGTGAGGGTGAGAGGTGGTAAAAGGGTTGTAATGTTCGAATAATAACACAAGGAGAAAGTAGGCAGTAGGCTTTTAGCGAGCTCCATGCATGTTTTCAAGGGTTTAGTTCTTACCCGTATTGTTTTCTTTAAAGGGAGATAAACATTTCTGGGTTTGCAAGTTGTATTGTGAGAGTGAAATGAGTGAATGTTAGGTAGGGCAAGTGGCTAGAATGAGTAGGATTCATAGAAGGAATGTCACACGTTTATATTGACCATTAGAATTCAACCCAATTATTGGTAGTTACTGTAGCCGAAGGGACACCTAGGCTAGTTGTTCTGACAGTAGAAGATATTTAGTAGAGATAGTAACATGGGGAAATCTTATCTTTACTTGTTGGGTTATTTGTATACATGTTTTATCTCATACGAGTTCTAAAATGAAGATAGCGAACTATACAATTCCTCTGTGTTCCTAGCCAACTTCTGGTCGTCCTATTTTGTTGAGAGTATCATTAGGAGTACATAGGAAAAAGCGGGGAATGATTTGGTGGAGTTTCGATAGGTTACGTATATCGGATGAGGTTAAAATGGGACAAACGAGATGAGCTTGGATTTCACAATAATACTCGATATATAGGGCTGCGAGTTGGCACCTATAGAGTCTAGTGGGTGGGAAATGAGATGATACAAAAACATGGGCGAGTCGTGTTTGATAATCGGAAGAACTCAAGCCATTTTGGAGAGTGCATGTTAGTCGAACACAATTAATATTCACAGAAGGATTTTGGTTTATGATGTTGGGCTCATGTGGCGTGTTTGGTGATGTTGGGCCTGATGGTCCGATGGGTTTTAAGGCTTAGTTAGTTTGTGTAAAAGAAAACATAGTTAGTGTATGTTTAATATTTGTGTTATAATTAGTGAAAGTTTAGATGTGATTTAAGGTATAATTGAAATCAAATTATAGATTTAATAGTTTTAACTATAACGTGTACTTTGTGTAGTATAAATTTAGTGTAGATGGAGTTTTGTGAATCACTGAGTCCCGAGGTACGGGTTGTCATTTAATATATATTGTCCCAAACGTAATTGTGGTAATGATACTAAGAGGAGAAAAATTTTAATTTCTCCGTAAAAATGGGTTTTGTTAAATAGTAATGCGAGGTTATTATTAATTAACAAGGATTATCATAGCGGATTTTTGTAGGATCTTACAGTATCTACCCCTCAATTTTGAACTTCGTCCCGAAGTTCAGTCCGTGATAGGTATTGAAAAATGTGGTGTTCTGAGGTGAGAGTTTATGGAAGATGTTGTCGAGAGATTTCTTATTTGACTAACCAGAGGCGAGATTTCAACTAGATTTATTAATACTATATGAAATAAATTTGAATGTTTGGTCAATAATTTAATTTATAGACTACGAATAGTAAAAGTAACGGCCGAGAGTAGGAAGTATTTAGCACTTAATGTTTAGGGTTCTAATGGTCGAGACTAGGGGATTTTTAAATGGTAGTGATTTGAAATTTTAATGATCGTGAATAGTAAAATAACGGGTACTTTCTCCACTTATATTCCCTATTTAAACCCTATCCACCTTTTTCCTTTTTCACCTTTCCGCTCCTCCTTTTTCATTCAACTTCATCTTCTCCGAAAAAAATTACACCATGCCGCCGATCGCCATTGTCGTAGCCACCGTGTACATTGTCCTTGTCGCCGTTTATCTGGCCTTCTTCCCGATGAAAACTCCGATTACTACATCGCATCCTTGGTGTTCGTCGTACCTCTCACAGTGTTAGCGATTAACGTCGACAAGCTGTTGGGGTGAGGATCTAGGTTGGTGTTGCTAGTGTGGTTAGAATGTAGCTTTGTTGTGTGTCGATGTAACCTTTAATGAATGTGGAATAAAATCTCGTTTTATGTTTAGTTATAAGTCTCGATATAGCTTTTAATATTTTGTTGTATTTATGACGCAGAATAATCAAGGTGCTTCATCCTATGGTGGCTTTTGCTATCGTTGGGTTGGTGGGGGTTGTTGTTTCTATGGTGGGCCAACCGATTGAAGATTGTATGCCTTATATTGTGTTTATTGTACTATTAGCACTTCCGATGTTAATCATTTCGCTATGTATTAACTTCCATGGTTTTTAATGAAATTTATGTTATTTGTGTCTCCCAATATTGTTGTGAATTTTTAAAGTTTCTATATTCGTATTTTTCCTCGACTGCGTATAAGGGGGTGTAGATCTTACTGAGGTTGGTTAAAAGTGAGGTTTATGAATAAATTATTTTGTCTCGAGATTCTGTTTTTGAAATGAAAATTGTTATTCTATTGCGTTTTGAAAATAAACATGATTCATAATTTTTGAAGATCACAAATTTATGGGGTAGCCTATTCGTTAAACAAAGAGTTTGTAAATAATAGATTTTTAACAATGAGGGTTTCGGATGAGAACTTGCTGAATGTAAAGATAGCTGTTGAACTTTAGCTTTTGTAAAGAAAAACTTGTTGGATAAAGTTTTTAGTGACAATACAGAATTGGTTCCAAGTTTGTCCAAGGATAAATAAGGGTGCATTAGGTTATTGTAGCCATGGGCTGAGGCCCAAACGTTTCAAGGGTAAGTTTGGTTTGGCGAATATGAAATGTTGAACACACGTTCCATGACATGTATGGTTACGAGGTAGTTTCTAGATCATCGAAATCTCGTATAATGCCTAAGAGTTTCGAGAGGACGTTAGGAGGTTCAAAATCTTCTAGAGGATGAGTAGTCAAATCGTACAGAAGTGTTATTTGTATGTGGCGTGTTCATGATTTTTAAATCATGGTGTGGCGTGTTTAACGCAATTTGTTCCTGCCTCTTGCGTTGAAATACGAAAATCAAAGCAGAATTTTTACCACGTATCCTAGAACTAGTTGCTAGTTTTAATAGACACAAAATTTTGAAAGTTTTACCGTTTGAATACAAACGAGTATATTTCCGAGAATAAAATAATTGAAAAATATTTTTCAAACCCTTATAAATACCATTGGCATGCTTGTGTTATCCATACACACACACAATCAATGGCTTGTAAACTACCACATACCGCTGAACAATTTCAATTGTTTATCAAGGCAGAAACTGAGGGTAGTGACGTGGATCGTCAAAATGCTATTGTGAAGGTCATACTGCAGTTTGAGGCTATGAAACAACTGAAACGACGACTTAGAGAAAGCTACGCCATGTGCACAGACATTTCAGACGATAGGAAGTATGTGATCGACACGTTTTTGTATGATGAGTATTGTAAGGACGCTGCTGTCATCGAATCGCTGTGGGCTTGTGTTCATCAGATAGATAACCAGATTTCCAACAAGATCCGTTGGAGTTTGGAAGAGAATGTTGAAGCTGCTAGGGTTGAACATCAACGACAACAATTACAACAACAACAACAACAACAACAACAACAACAACAACAACAACAACAACGACAACAACAACAACAACAACAACAACAACAACAACAACAACAACAACAACAACAACAACAACAACAACAACAACAGAATCCACCACCACCACAACAGCAACAACAACCACAACTACAACAAGGTGCATCAAGTTCATCTACACCAAGGGTGGTTGTGCAACAACAACATTTGCCTCATCTGGATCATTTCCAGCCAAGTTTCGAGGAGAATGTGGCAGTTGATGATGGTGGGTGGACTTCTGACATGGAGCGGAATCTGAGCAGGTTGGAAGTGTTGGAATTAATGTCCAAGTTCATAACTAATTGGTGAGACTATCGTCAAAAGTAGAGTCCTTTTTTGGGTCGCCCTCGATGAACCGTAAAAGAGAATATCTATTCGGAGTAACAAGGCATGGTTTGGTTTTTTGTGGTTATCCCACATCGCCCAGAAGGGTAAACCAAACCCTTTTGGTTTCCTTATAAATAGAAGGGCATGCCTTGGGTTTAATTACCAATCTTCTCATTCTATTTCCTACTCCTTATAAGAGTCTTTCGTGTATCGGGACCTTAGGAGTTTGAAAGAATAGTTTTTTTGGTTCGTGGGTGTGAGCTATTAGAGGTACTCTCGTTTGGGTACTCGCCTCCAAGTTCGACCAAGGTGGTCCGCGTGTGAGAAATTCGATTTTCTCAAAGGTTAGTAATTTTCTTATTTCTTATTTATTTAATTATTTCTTTTAAGTTGCTTTTAGTTAATTAGGTTTAGATCCTTTAGGGTTTAGTTCCCTTCTTGCTCTAGATTATTATTTCCGCTGCGTATTAATCTAGTTAGGGAATAGAAAACCCAACAGTGGTATCAGAGCTTTAGCCTAATTCTATTAGCACTTAAAAGGTAAATTGTTAACATGTGATAAGTGTAAATAATAATTGTATATTATGTTATTGTCTTATGATCATTGAATGTTAATATGAATTTACATTTTGAACCTTATATTTTAAAATGTTTAAAATAGAACCCAAAAGTTTAAAATGTTTAAATGAAACCTTATATATAATTGTTATATTATATGTATCACTAAAGCTAAGTACGTCGTTAGTCAATTTGAATGAGATCGGCTCACCCATAGTGAACAAACTATAAGAGAGGTATAAAGGCGGGTCGCTGACCTGCTTCTCTACTTCTTTGTGCGTTCAATGGAGCTACCGAGAACTTTTGATAGGATGATGTCTATATATTAAAAGTGTTAATATAAAAGTACTAAAACAAAATTCCCGTTTTAGATATATAGAAAATATGAATAGTATGCTAACCCATGAAAACCGCACATCTATCATATGGGCTGTTAATGGAGCGTGTGTGGTTTACCGGCACATTAATAAGAGAACATAAGTGAAAGGTGATGTGGGTCTCGCGATTCTCGGGCTGACTCGAGCCGGGTACCACGCGGGTTTTGCATGGTTAATTTCACCATCTTATTCATGATCCTCGGCAACCCAGTCATGAATAGTAGATGAGCATATCCGAGATTAACATGCCATTGATCAGAATCAATGAATCTCAAAAGAACTAGGAATTTCATAGAGAATGAAATTGACAAAGACATTGTCTACCTAAAATAAATTCGTGATGTGATTACGGCAACCCTCTTCACAAACGAATCTAAAATATGGATCCTAGCCTTAATATAAAATTGGGTAATTGATTAAGGAATATTCATGCTAAACTAAAAACGTTTTTATCTTATAGATGTCTACAGAAAATGGTGTCAATCCTCCCGTTCCCAATCCCACACATAACTCGAACTTCTCATTACTCTCAGTTCTTGGGAGGGAAAGACTCACCGGTCCTAACTATATGGACTGGATGCGAAACCTTAGGTTCACCCTAAGGTACGAGAACAAAGAGTATGTTCTCGATGAGCAAATTCCAAAAATTGATGATGATTCAACCCAAGAAGAGATTGAAGCTCACCGAAAGCACTATGATGATGCGAACAAAGTGTCATGCATCATGGCATCTTCCATGAGCCCTGAACTGCAAAAGACTTTTGAGAACACTTGGGCTTATGAGATGAACCAACAGCTCAAAGAAATGTTTCAGGCAAAGGCAAGCAAGGAACGCCTTGATGTTGTTAAATCCCTCATGGCTTGCAAACCAAAACCTGGAGCCTCTATTTGTGCTTTTGTCTTAGAGATGAAAGGGTACTTTGACAGATTGGAATCTCTGAACATGGTATTCGATACTGAGCTTTCTATCAACATAATCCTATCTGGTCTGCCAGCTGATTACAATCAGTTTGTGCTCTCGTATCAAATGAACGGGAAAGAGACCTCAATAATGGAACTCCATAGCTTGTTGCAAACCGCTGAGCAAGGGATCAAGAAGATTGATGTGCCCTCTACTTCAGCGGCTCCTGTGTTGACTGTAGGTCATAATGCAAAGAAAAGAAAGACTTCTCATTCCAACTGGAAAGGAAAGGCCACAAAAGGAAAGTCCGATCATGGGTCTAAGAGAAAGGATGAATCTGAGATTGCACCAATAAGTGATCCAAAGGAAGCAGTGTTCTTCTACTGCAACACAAAGGGACATTGGAAGCGTAGCTGCCCAAAATATCTGAAGGACCTCAAAGACGGAAAGGTCGAAAAGGGTAGTCACTCAGGTATGTTTATGATCGAACTCCACAATACTACAACTTCTGATTCATGGGTCTTGGATACAGGGTGTGGTACTCACATTTGCACTGTATTGCAGGGTCTAAAGGAAAATAGGAAGTTGAAGCATGGAGAGCTCAACTTAGTCATGGGAAACAGGAAAATCACACCTGTGACGAAGATTGGAAAGTTCGAGCTCATGCTAAAGTCTGGAGTTAGGATAAATTTAAATAATTGTTGTTATTTGTCAGAAATGACAAGAAACATTATTTCATTTCATGCTTTGTTTAAAGATGGTTATTAATTTTCATTTGACAATGAGAATGGAGATATTTTGGTTTATTCAAATGATTGTTTTATATTTAAAGCTTCTCCTTGCAAAGGCATATATGAAACTGTTGAATGTATTAGTGATAATGGCAATGTGATTTTAAATGTTGGTTCGTCTAATGAGCTTGATAAATCAAAATTGTGGCATTCTCGTCTTGGGCACATAAACAAGAAACGCATCGCCCAACTCCAAAAGGATGGAGTGTTGGAATCATTCGATTTCAAATCGGATGATGTATGCGAGTCTTGCTTATTGGGAAAGATGACTAAATCACCATTCACAGGAACATGTGAAAGAGGTGAAGGATTATTGGACTTAGTACACACGGATGTGTGTGGACCATTCCGATCAGCCACAAAAGATGGAAACCACTACTACGTTACATTTACTGATGATTTCAGTAGATATGGATATGTTTATCTGATTAAACATAAGTCGGATACTTTTGAAGTATTCAAAAGGTATCAAAACGAAGTAGAGAACCAACTGGGCAGAAAGATAAAGGTACTCCGATCCGACAGGGGAGGAGAATACCTTAGTATCGAGTTTTTCGATCATCTTAGAAACTGTGGTATAGTTTCACAATTAACTCCTCCTAGAACACCACAACTGAATGGTGTTGCTGAGAGGAGAAATAGAACCTTGTTAGACATGGTTTGATCTATGATGTGTTGAGAAACACTTCCAATAAGCTTCTGGGGTTACGCATTAGAAACAGCCGCCCATATCTTAAATCTTGTACCTACTAAGAAGGTTTCGAAGACACCTTTTGAGATGTGGAAGGGAAAACGTCCTTCCCTTGGGCACATCAAAATCTGGGGTTGTGAGGTTTTCGTTAGACGAGAAGCTCAAGACAAACTAGAAACCAGATCTGAAAAGTGTATTTTCGTCGGTTATCCGAAAGAGTCATTTGGATATTTGTTTTACAGACCCAAGGATAATGTGGTGTTTGTAGCTCGAAGAGGAACATTCCTCGAGAGAGAAATGATATCCAAAGAGGACAGTGGGAGTAAAATAGACCTTGAAGAAATTCAAGATTCTGCCGATGAAGAACCTATAGTAAACACTGACACTCAACAAGAGGTGGTGACACCTGTTGAACCTGATGATATATCCTTACCCATTCGCAGAACAAGTAGTAGAGTAAGCAAGGCTTCTCAGGATCCTCAATTCTATTATGGTTTCCATATTGAAGAGGACAAGATTAGTGATAGTACACTAATTGATTTGAATGAGCCTGATAACTACAAGGAAGCGATGGCAAGCCCTGAGGCTGCTAAGTGGAAGGAAGCTATGAAAAGCGAGATTCAATCTATGTATGACAACCAAGTTTGGAATTTGTTTGACACTATACCTGGTCTTAAGACGGTGGGATGTAAGTGGATCTTCAAAAAGAAGACAGACATGGATGGGAAAGTACACACTTATAAAGCTAGGTTGGTTGCGAAGGGTTATACTCAAACCCACGGGATTGATTATGAGGAAACCTTCTCACCAGTAGCTAAAATAAAGTCAATTAGGATAATGCTTGCCATAGCTGCGTTTCATGATTATGAAATATGGCAGATGGATGTCAAGACCGCTTTCCTTAACGGAAAACTAACAGAGGATGTGTTTATGGCACAACCAGAAGGTTTTGAAAATGATAAGTATCCTAAAAGAGTGTGCAAGCTTCTAAAGGCCATTTATGGACTTAAACAGGCTTCTCGTAGCTGGAATCTATGCTTCCATGAGAAAGTCACACAGTTTGGATTTTCTAGAAGTGAAGATGAGTCATGTATATATATCAAAGTCAGTGGGAGTGTTGTAGTCTTCCTGGTATTATATGTGGATGATATACTACTCATAGGAAACGATATCCCAACGTTACAAAGTGTAAAAGAATGGTTGGGGAAATGTTTCGCTATGAAAGATTTGGGAGATGCAACATTTGTTCTTGGTATAAAGATTTATAGAGATAGGACAAGACGTCTTATAGGACTTAGTCAGGACACGTACTTAGATAAAATTTTGAAAAGATTCAAAATGGAGAATTCTAAGAAAAGGGAATCTACCCTTACATCATGGCATAAAGATTAGTAAGGATCTATGTCCGAAAACTGATGAAGAACTGGACAGAATGAGTCGAGTCCCATATGCTTCGGCTGTAGGATCGATCATGTATGCCATGACGTGTACAAGGCCTGATGTCTCCTTTGCTTTGAGCATGGTAAGTCGACATCAGCAGAATCCTGGTGAAGGTCATTGGACAGCTGTAAAGAACATTCTTAAGTATCTAAGAAATACTAAAGACAGGTTCTTAGTTTATGGTGGAGAAGAAGAACTCAGAGTGACTGGTTATAGTGATGCAAGTTTCCAAACAGATAAAGATGATAGTCGTTCACAGTCTGGTTGGGTATTTTTGCTAAATGGGGGAGCGGTGACATGGAAAAGTTCAAAGCAAGATACTGTGGCAGACTCCACATGCGAGTCCGAGTATATTGCAGCTTGTGAGGCTTCTAAGGAAGCTATCTGGATGAGGAATTTCATTGGAGATCTTGGAGTTGTTCCAACAGTACAAGACCCGATTGAAATATTCTGTGATAATGAGAGTGCAGTCGCCTTGACTAAAGAACCCAAGGATCATGGAAAGTCAAAGCACATTGAAAGAAAATACCATTTTGTTCGAAGCAAAGTAGAAGAAGGACACGTGATTGTGAAGCACATACGATCAGAGGATAATCCAGCTGATCAATTCACAAAGGCATTGGCTAAGTCTAGACACGATGAACATGCTTGGAGCATTGGATTGAAAGATAAAATAAAGTTTTAGTTGTTAGTTTGAGTTTGAAACATTATAAAAAATGATTGAAATCATAATAGATTTGGTGATTAAATAATGGAGATTTGTTTATTTGCAAGTGTGCTACCATTTACTATTGTTTATCATTGTGTTTCATTTTTGCATGTTTAGAATCCACTTCCTGAGTACTTAGTTTACTCAAACCTCCTCAGTCGTTCATACTACAGGAAGTAAGTATTGATTTAAGAATGTCATGGAGTGTTAGTAGATTTTCTATAGAGATTAGACATGGCATAGAGAATGCTGCAACACTCATGAGTACTTAATGGGAATTAAGTATAGGATAAACCCGTACTTAGAAAGATTACTTCATGGATTGAGATCACGAGTAATTCTAAGATGATAATATCCTCTATTCTTAAAATGGAGATGCATCGAGTTTCTAGTTTTCAAGTCTATTATACTTTAGTTTATTCAAACGCTGTGCGTAAATGCCAGTTATAAAGGGTATGCTAGGTATGACATGATAAGTTTACTAGTTCTATGTATTCAAAGTTTATTTGTTCCTTTCGCCTAAAAGGGAAAGCGATATCAATGGGCCCCTCGATGATTAAATATTGACTTAAATGTACTAGGCCTAGCCGGGACTAAATTGATGTGTTCAATTCAGTAGTCTCATATAGTCAAATAATCGAAAATCGAGAAACAAAATTGTTGAACCTGGAGATTGATTAAAATCCATGTCTCAGGTTCAAATGATATCAGTAGAACAAAGGAATAGTTGATCGCTTATCTAAGGGCTGACTCTAAGATATGATTCAGAGTTTGGCAGTTGCATTGGATGGCACTCTCTGCTTAGTCGATCGGAATAGGCTTAGACCAATTATAGTTGATGAATTGTCCAAGTGGGAGACTGTTGGAATTAATGTCCAAGTTCATAACTAATTGGTGAGACTATCGTCAAAAGTAGAGTCCTTTTTGGGTCGCCCTCGATGAACCGTAAAAGAGAATATCTATTCGGAGTAACAAGGCATGGTTTGGTTTTTTGTGGTTATCCCACATCGCCCAGAAGGGTAAACCAAACCCTTTTGGTTTCCTTATAAATAGAAGGGCATGCCTTGGGTTTAATTACCAATCTTCTCATTCTATTTCCTACTCCTTATAAGAGTCTTTCGTGTATCGGGACCTTAGGAGTTTGAAAGAATAGTTTTTTTGGTTCGTGGGTGTGAGCTATTAGAGGTACTCTCGTTTGGGTACTCGCCTCCAAGTTCGACCAAGGTGGTCCGCGTGTGAGAAATTCGATTTTCTCAAAGGTTAGTAATTTTCTTATTTCTTATTTATTTAATTATTTCTTTTAAGTTGCTTTTAGTTAATTAGGTTTAGATCCTTTAGGGTTTAGTTCCCTTCTTGCTCTAGATTATTATTTCCGCTGCGTATTAATCTAGTTAGGGAATAGAAAACCCAACAGGAAGCTCAATGGGAAGAAGAGAAGTTGGCGAGCTTTGATCCTTATGATGACGGTTATCAGTCCAACAACTCTCAGACTTGGGATCATCCGGACTACCTTTGAAGTCTAGGTTTATGTTTATGTGATGTTTTAATCCAGTATCGTTTGTAATGTTTAAGTATTTGAATAATATGGTGTTTGAATTTAATTGAGATTACTGTAGAATCTACAGTGCCTGAGATTGAACTATAGGAATCACTGTATCACTTACAGTGTTCAAGAAAAGTAGAGGCCACTGTATTTACTCACAATGTCTGTTAAGAAAATAGAGACCACTAGGGTTTTGTGATAAAGTGGTAAGACGTAAGGTTACGAAGAGATTTTGAGACCATTGTACATACAATGTCTGGGGGTTTAGGGGAAGCATCATGAAATTCACAACGTTAAAGGGATGAGTAGAGCCATGGTGTAGTTCATAGTGTCTTAATAGTGGATGAATTTATTGTAATCTTATGTGAAATTTGCTATTTCCCAGTTAACACAACTTGGAAAAAATTTTCCTTTGGAATAACTATTGTTATTCTTTTATGAAATTTCACATGGTTTCCAATTATAAGGATCTGTGCGGGTAACCTACCGTTAAACAAAAGAGTTTTGTTGATAATAGATTCTTACACAGTGATATTCGAATGAGGATTCGGTGTATGTAGAGAAAGTTGCTGAATCCCAGCTTTTAGGGGATGAGAAATCTTGTTTGTCCTTGTGTGAGGAATAGTTAATGCAAGTGGCTAGAATAGTGGGAGATAGTATTACGATAAGAATGTTGCTTTGAACTCGTATAGTAACATCATGTATTAGTGTTTTATTGCATTTATAACTTGTGTATTCTTGTTGTACAGGATATTTGAGGTGTTGAACCTAGTCGTGGTTCTTGTTCTTGCTGGTGTAGTGGTGTTTTCATTGACATAGCGGTTCAACCGATTGGTAATGTTATGCCTTTCTTAGTGATATTTGTAATGTTAGCATTACCAATGCTAATTATATCATTAGGTATTAATAATTATGGTTTCTAATGAGAGTTATGCTGTGGTTTGATAAATATTCGTGGTTATTGGTTTCATACTAGTGCCCTTACAGATAAAAATAAGCCCACTTATTTATAATTCGTTATTTACATAGAGAGGCGTCCCAAACAATGTAAATGAGGAAATATAAACTTATGGTTCAGCGCTTTACAATTTCTTTATTTAAATAAAAGGCATCCCAATCATTCAAATAAAGACATTGTAAACCATCTTACTTAAGAAGTTCTGATTTAACACTCGTACCAATCCACACAATATCCATGCGCGGATTTTCCGGAAATACAGTAAAGTTTATTTCACACGCATCTATAAAGATACGTATAAGATAATTAAAGGTGGTTGGTACAGTACTCGAAATAGTTGGTGAGTATATATACATCAATATATTAGAGTGTTGGTGTAGCAAAATTATCTAGAAGTCACATAAGCGTCTGGCGGATGGTAAGCACGGAGAGCGAAAGGCTATAAAATGTTTTGTTTGTAAAAGTAGTTATAGTTCGGACCTCATTTAGACCCGTTTCTCTATAACTGTAGCTCTGATACCAATCTGTAACACCCCCAATTTCGTGATGTGCAGCGGAATTTAATTTGGGTGTTACTTCATGGCACAACAGTTGAATAGTAGAAAACGATCACCAATTTGGTCGTTTTAAAAGATTTATCATTCGAATATCAGAGTTTACAAAGTAAGGTCCCCGTGGTTTCAAAGTTTATTAAATAGGTTTTCGAATGATATTTATAGCCTTCATAATTGTCCGTGCTCCTCTGTGCCATCCGTGCTCATTGTGAACCTGAGATAAATACATGCTTAAAACGTCAACACAATGGTTGGTGAGTTCGTGGAGTTTGATAGAAAATAACTTCTTTCAATGAATTTAAAAAGTGTATAGCGGTTGTCGAAATGAATAATAGTTTTTCATGAAATCAGTAATAAGGTGAGTTGAATAAAAATCCACTAATAATTCATGTATGATCTCAGGCGATCATAAGTTTCAAGTTTCTAAACGAAGATGAGCTACGTTGTTATACGCTCGAAATGACGTGTTGGATCAACTTTTAGTATTAATGATATACTAAGCAATTTGAGTTGTCTTTTATAGAATTCACGATTTAGTCGCATATGGTAACAGTTAAAGTTCAAGTACATGATTCATAATCATAACACATTGTGAAAATAATAATCTAGAATCTGAAATCTATCAGTGTAAAGTGGTGGTTTACTAATACAGCTGTATCCTAGGATATATATGAAACATTCATATATTCATAAAGTTATATTGCCCTAAGCCTCATGACACGCAAAACGTTAACAGTGTACCGGAAAACGGAGTGTTCACCAAATTAATGACGAAAGTTTTGCCCTCATGTAATAGGTGACTTGCCAATTCCTATTTTTCTCAAATATAGTGCATCGCGACTAAATACGACTAACCATATAGGCATTCCGTCCCAGTATTTAGTGGGATAGGTCGTCAGCCTCCAACAGGTTTCGAAGCTGTTCACTATATTCGCGCTCACCGCAGTGATTAATGGCTCATGATCAAGGGACTTTATGGCAATAAAGTAAACTTAGGCAATATAGGTTTCAGGGTGCATGAATTATGTGTAATTTTTGTTTTGGCAATTATTTCTAGTGAAAGGTAGAAATATCATAATAAAGTAACAGTACATTCATTTGTCACATGAATGCATACAATAAGCCTCAGTATCATGTTACATCAAGTAGCTTAAAAATGTTATCTTCCAAGTTCCGTGTTTAAGCTAAACAGACAATTTGCACATATAATGAGCATGTATTCCTTTCAAGTATGATTCAAACATGTAAAGCATAGTGGATGATTTTGAGTAAATCATGAGAGTTTTATATAAGTAACTTAAAATAGTTAAAACATGTATCTCCCCCAAAAGAGTTATTAAAACAAATATTAAAATAGGAGGGGCCACGACTCACGGTGAGTCATAAGAGTTTTCATAGTACTTATAAAAGTATTGTATTGCAAATCAAATCATATATTTGATAAATGAGTAAAATATTTCGAAGCATGTATCTCCCCCAAAAATAGTTAGAAAATCAGTAAAAGTAGGGGCCATGAACTCACGGTAAGTCATAAGAGTTTTCATAGTACTTATAAAAGTATTGTATTGCAAAACAAATCATATATATGATAAATGAGTAAAATATTTCGAAGCATGTATCTCCCCCAAAAATAGTTAGAAAATGGGTAAAAGTAGGGGCCATGAACTCACCTGGAGCGTATTTGACAAGACGAAATTATAAGGTCAAGTAAACGATCACGAAAACTTCTTCAGTACGAGACCTGAATATAAACGAAGTCTAAGAGTCTAACTTACTACTAATAACGAATGTGGAAATGAGGAATCGTATAACGATTTGATCGGTGATGTGAGTGTGATATGCTTAAAATGCCTCAAGTTAAAAATATATATCTATAGTATTATCTTGATTCTTTTATCAATCGACCCAAAATATTACTTATGCAAAAAGGATATGCAAAGTGAAATCGCTAATATTTCTAATAACTAAACTTAATTAATGCACAACCTAAAATGTAAAATGCATATGTAATGAGGGTGAAAAATAAAATAAGAATGTCAAGTAAATTAATTGGTCCTTGCCCTTTTCAGATTGTTATTCTTTTTGCTCTAACTGCGATTGCGTTACGTCGTTAGTCCTCGGTTAAGTCCATAGTCCATAATAGTCCAATAATTGTCCATATGTCCATATAAGGCTTGGCATTCAATAATTTGTCAAATAATACCCTATATGTTCTGTTTTTACAGATTTAGTCCTTGCTTTAGAGGGTTGACAGTTTTAGTCCCTCGATGTGAAAGTGCGTTGCAAATTTAGTCCATAGTTCATAATTTACAAAATTTTATTTCCTTTCCTTTGATCCGGTTTAAAAGTTTATATTTTTAACTTTATGCATGCTAAATTTTCGAAATGATTCCTACATAATTTCGACTGGGCCTTAAAGTTCAACATATATGTGAGCTTTGTAAATATGCAAAGTAACCATTGGGCTTGCTAGCCCAATCGTGGGTCTGGGTTTTCACTTAGTGGCGTAGCAAAGCAGGTACATAATTTATAGAGAATGAATACTTATATCATGCAACTCTTTACTGTTTCGAACTTTGGTGGATCGACTTGGTTATTACAGACTCCACCATTGAGCCAAAGGCTCGATGGTGCAATGTTTGCACTTGTTTGCTTTACAACATTTTCAACTGGGTTTAGTTCGCTTGTTTTTCTTTTCGACACTACAAGATAGGTGTGATTTTCCTTTTATAGTTCGACTTTAATGTTTATCCCTTACGTTTTCAAAACTCATGAGGTTTGGAATTACTAGGTTTCGTTCTATTCTAGTTAACACAAAAGAAAATGTATGTTTGCATGCAACTAGAGTTTTAAACGTGAAAGTGAAGTGAGAGTCGACTTCTAAGCCTCTCGTGATGGAGAGTCGACCCATGTTGGTGGATTACACAAAATAAGGGTGTACGAAAGATGCTGAAAATGAATTATATGTTTGAATACGAAACTATATGATGCATGATGAGTGGTGTACGTGAGAATGAAAGGAAAGAGTGTTCGTAGATACTTACTACTACACCTTTTGGAAGGTGGTGAGGACTTGCATGGAATCGGTTGAACACATGGGTGAGTAGCCCTCTTGTTGGAATTCGTTTGTACACGTGTTCTTGTAACCCATTTAAGTTTAAATGGTGCAAAAAGGGTTGAGTCTGTGTAAGAGAGGTGAGGGTAAGAGGTGGTAAAAGGGTTGTAATGTTCGAATAATAACACAAGGAGAAAGTAGGCAGTATGCTTTTAGCGAGCTCTATGCATGTTTTCAAGGGTTTAGTTCTTACCCGTATTGTTTTCTTTAAAGGGAGATAAACATTTCTGGGTTTGCAAGTTGTATTGTGAGAGTGAAATGAGTGAATGTTAGGTAGGGCAAGTGGCTAGAATGAGTATGATTCATTGAAGGAATGTTACACGTTTATATTGACCATTAGATTTCAACCCAATTATTGGTAGTTACTGTAGCCGAAGGGACACCTAGGCTAGTTGTTCTGACAGTAGAAGATATTTAGTAGTGATAGTAACATGGGGAAATCTTATCTTTACTTGTTGGGTTATTTGTATACCTGTTTTACCTCATACGAGTTCTAAAATGAATATAGCGAACTATACAAGTCCTCTGTGTTCCTAGTCAACTTCTGGTCGTCCTATTTTGTTGAGGGTATCATTAGTAGTACATAGGAAAAAGCGGGGAATGATTTGGTGGAGTTTTGATAGGTTACGTATATCGGATGAGGTTAAAATGGGACAAACGAAATGAGCTTGGATTTCACAATAATACTCGATATATAGGGCTGCAATTTGGCACCTATAGAGTCTAGTGGGTGGGAAATAAGATGATACAAAAACATGGGCGAGTCGTGTTTGATAATCGGAAGAACTCAAGCCATTTTGGAAAGTGCATGTTAGTCGAACACAATTAATATTCACAGAAGGATTTTGGTTTCTGATGTTGGGCTCATGTGGCGTGTTTGGTGATGTTGGGCCTGATGGTCCGATGGGTTTTGAGGCTTAGTTAGTTTGTGTAAAAGAAAACATAATTAGTGTATGTTTAATATTTGTGTTATAATTAGTGAAAGTTTAGATGTGATTAAGGTATAATTGAAATCAAATTATAGATTTAATAGTTTTAACTATAACGTGTACTTTGTGTAGTATAAATTTAGTGTAGATGCAGTTTTGTGAATCACTGAGTCCCGAGGTACGGGTTGTCATTTAATATATATTGTCCCAAACGTAATTGTGGTAATGATACTAAGAGGAGAAAAATTTTAATTTCCCCGTAAAAATGGGTTTTGTTAAATAGTAATACGAGGTTATTATTAATTAATGAGGATTATCATAGCGGATTTTTGTAGGATCTTACAGAAAACATTCCGAAAAAATCATCAGTAGTGTCAAGAGGATGATCACTACAAATAGACGAATCACATTCACTGTCCGATATATCCTCAGACTCACTTGGGATTGGGACAAGGTTCTCAGCACTAGACTTTATGAATTCGTCCGATTCCTTTTCAGGAACAGTGCTAAGAGGCTCATCCCCCATAATAAGAGAGTCCTCGGGTTTAGATTGAGAGGGAAGGATTGACGTGATTGCAATAGACTGAGGGAGTTGAGAAATAATATCACTCAAAGGAATAGTACTCTCCTCGTCGTCGTCATCTTTGTCATCGAGCATGCACGCCTGATTAAATAAGAAACGGTTATGTGCTGCATGTTCAATGGCGAGTAAATCTTCCATAGATTCACCATGACGATTTTCTTTGGTCTGTTTAGCAGCCCAAGCATTAAATGCATTCCTCACATCATGAAGTTTTTGGAATACACCTTTGAAAGCAGAATCCAGAAGATCATTCCTAATATTATGAATTTCTTGGAATGATTCTTGAGGAAATGGCTGAGGCTGCGTTTGAATTGGTTGATACTGTGGAGGTTGGTCATGATACGAATAATCATAATTGTTACAAGGACCATGCTCATAGACAAGCGGGGTCCTTGTTTGACAATCGGAATTATAGTGCGGACCTCCACAGTATTCACAACAGTAAAACTGTTGTGGCGGTGAATAATATGAAGATGTGTCAAATCCGGACGGTGTCTGATTGTTATAAGGGTTCTGCTCATAGACAAGCACGTCTCCCGTTCGACAATCATATCCCGGATGAGGACAACCTCCACAAAATTCACACAAGTATGTCTCCATATGATGTTGTGGGGGTTGGTTGAAAAGGTGGGGTGTTTCATTGTAGGGATTTTGGTCATAGACAAACCCGTTTCCCGAATTTACAATGCTACAACCGGGACAATTTCCACCATTTAGAGGTCCCCCACACCATTCACAACCATAGTTGTAAGATGAAGACATAAAAAGAATTAAACGGATAAGAGGGATACGAAGAATATTTTTGGTTTTTTAGAAACATTTTGAAAAATATAAAGGGAAAATAAATTTTGAAATGAAAATCTTTTTGGGTTTTTTTTTTTTTTTTTTTTTTTTTTTTTTTTTTTTTTTTTTTTTTATTTAATGAGAAAATATTTACGAAGATTCAAAACACTCAACGATAAACGAGAATTCAAAATTCGCGTCAGCCCTCCCCGGCAGCGGCGCCAAAAATTGATTCGCTGTTATCAAGTCGTATTTTTCCAAGGAATACAATGGAAGTTGTATTCCCGGGTCGTTATCCCCAACGAAGGCGTGAATGGAATTCGTGATCTCGAATCATGATTGCGTGTAGTGAATGGTGAATAAAAGTGGGATTTTGGTTTTCTATGCTAAGATTGATGAACATAAATTAAAAACGATTTAATAAAATAGAAAAACAATTTAAGAAAAACAACCGTAATTAAAAACGTAAAAGAAAAACTTAAAAACGCGATTTTAACGAAAACGGGAACTGAGAACGAACCTAAAAACGTCAAAACTATGAAATATTAACTTTACGGGTACAATTCTAATTTTCCTATATCCTAAATGACAAAATAAAATTTTGGGAAAAAGAAAAATATTTTTTTTGACTTTTTAATTAATTAATATGAATTAAAAACTAAATTAAACTAATAAAATGATTTAAAAATAGTAAACTGATTTGGAAAAATCTGAAAAAATTCAAGTAAATCTAAAATTATATTTAAAAGCTAGGAAAAATAAAATCAGAACTTATCTAAACCTAATAAGCAGAATGGGACAAATAAGCAGTTTACAAATAAGCTAAAAATAAGCTAAAGTTAACTAAAAATTACCAAAATCTCAGAAACTGATTAACATACTATTTTAAACTTAAAACAACAGAATAATATCAAAGAAGCACTAGGAATAAGCCAAAAAGCACAATAGTGCAGCTGCAATAAGTCAAATACAAAAGGCTGAACAGCCAAATTGCAGCTGATATAGAAGCTAGGGGGCTTATCAGGCAAAACCAAAAGCAGATATGGATAGCTGATGCAACAGACTACACTAAAACTAAAAATGCCTAAAATCTAACCTCAATTGCTACTTCAAATAAGCATTAGATCAGATGCTAGAAAAAACAAAAACTAAGTACAGGGCAAATGAGCAGGCCAAGGGGGAACTTGCAGACAGAAAATAGGTTATCTAATAAGCTAAACATGTGTATACCAGATGATTCCCTCAAAGATCACTACCTAAACTATCTGAATACCAATAATTAGGACCTAAGGCTAATCTAATAAGCTGTACCAAAGCCTAGATCAGCAGACAAAACTGGTCTGCATAATCAGATTCTGAGACATCAGATTTTGAATATTTGGACTTTTTCAAATGCAAACTAAATTGACTAAATTGAGTTTAGATTAATCCTAAAAACTGAGTACAGGGCAAATGAGCAGGCCTCGGCTTTTCACGCTTTTCCAATCTTGTGCTCGGTTTTTGTCTGTTTTCGCCCTGTTTTCGATCCTTTTGTACCTGAAACACATAAAAACACAAACCAAGGATATTTGCAATAATATATGGTGTATTTGACCGTTTTCAGTATTTTTATGGTCTAAAATGGGCATAAAATGATGAGTATTTACACACTCATCAGTCTCCTTGGCTGGGTTTAGATTGATTTTAGGTATTTCCATTATCATGGGTATCATGATTTATGTTTGATAATGGTTGTTGATGTTATTATGAATGAATGGTTAATTATATATTTTATGATTTTTATTTAATTTACAAATGCTTATTGGTTTTTATTTATTCATTTGATCGAGTTGTACTTCTTTAAATTTTAGTTATTGTGATACTCATGATTGATGGAATTCAAAATCACATATGTTTAAGGTACTGTGCCTATATTGCTTATTAAGAACTTGATGTGTCGTGTGCGTATGCTCTAATTTATACCCACGGTATGTCGTTGTGGTTTTAGCAGTATTCAAGTTTTAAATTTATATTTAGCCGACTTATCAATAACACACACACTTTAACGATCAGTGTACCCAGTCAGTATGAATATAATGGTAAGTAGAGTGTCGATCACTAAGAGTGGAACGTATTATCTAGTTATTCTAATTAGTATTTTAATATCTTAAGTTAGCTATACAACCTAATCTAACGCAAGGGGGTTCAGCCTGAGAGACTGGCACGGTTTGGTTATGATTAAATAATAAACTAAACTAATAAGCACGAATCAGCGAATAGCACACACGTACACAGATAAATACTTGAGACAATAAGAAGACCTGTCCTGATAGTTAAGTAGTTTGTCACTTGTTTTATTGCTAGTTTTATATGAAGAGTATAGTTCGATGCAACGCACCGAGATTAATTCCTTTCTCGTTGGCTCTAATCTTATCGGCGAGTAAACCCTTAATGATCACTTATGACTATCCTATTTATCTTTCTTCCTACTTTTCTACAGACGATAGAATGCATAGGCGATCTAATAAATAGGCGAGGAAGGGGCATGGCGACCCAAGCAATGCTCAGCTAGACACAGAGGTTATCAATGCACTAATAAAAGTCACCAAAGACATCAACATATAAACTTTAATTAATGGGAAAGCAATTTTAAGGGGAGTTGAAGTGCATGATTAAATCAATGACACAAGCCCATCAATCCTGACCAATTAAAGTGTACTAATACAATAAAACAAAACTACTTAATGAATTGAATACATGCAGGACCTTCTTACAGCTCTTGTATCTTCGTTCAAGGTGTGTCTTGTGCTGCTACTTCGTCTGAATTCGGCTTAGGGTTTCTTCTGTCTCGTATTTAGCTAAATTGTCGAACTCTGAAATTCGTCTGACTTTGGGGTATTTATAGTTTCTGTCTGAGGGCTAGATGCGGCGCATAGAATAAGTAGATGCGGCGCATTGACTTAACTTCGCGTGGGGTCCAAGATTAATATATTCAGGAATATTCGTACACCGCCAGAAGATGCGGCGTAACTCCATTCTTAGATGCGGCGCATGTCCTTGCTGTCTTGGATCGTAGCTTGTGAAATCTTGATAGTGATGCGCCGTATATAATAAGTAAGATGCGGCGTATCTGGAGCAAAATGATCTTGATCTTGTACATTTCAGTAGACTCTTAACTTCTTACTTGTTTTGCTCCATAATTAGTCCAAAATCGCCAAGTTTCACATAATACTTGTTTTTACCTGATAATTACAAAAGTAAACATTAACGTATCAATTCTCACAGATAATATAATAAAACAAGTCAAATAAATAGGATAAATGATGGTAATAAAATGTACTTATTTGAGTTCATCAAATATCCCCCCACTTGAACTTTACTTGTCCCCAAGTAAACCTTAGAATTAATCTTATGAAAATGTATCCTAAAAGATGTTAGGACTTATTTTTATATTTAAGCATGTATTCATTTTTGTCATAATCACACAACCAAACACTTAACGAATTAGAAGTAAAATAAAATATATTGATAAAAGCAAATCTAATCATTTAACTGTCCAGTCGTGACGAATATTCTATCATAAGCTTGGCAAGTATACGCATCTCCCCCACTAAAGCCAAGGAATAACAAGTCTAAAGCGGTAAAAAGAGTTTGTAGGTTAAGGGTTAATCATTCTTCTTAATCTCTATCGATCTCAAATTCCAGAAAAGGCGACAAAATCACAAATACATGATCGAATCCACGAACACGATACTTGCAATTGCTCAAATCCTTAACTCGAATAGGCTAAAGATAGGACCAAGTAATCTTCACCAATAATATTATATCAAAAAGGGCGACAAAATCATAAATACATAGCCGAATCCACGACTACGATACTTAAGATTGCTCAAATCCCTAATCTCAATAAATCAAAGGTTTGGATAAAGAATAATATAGGGTATGGATAATATTTGGGATATAAATTGGTGTAAAATGAAAAATAAACAAAACAGATAAATTAAAATCCTAAGTGTGGTTAATCACTATCCCAACCATCCCATGAATAAGACTCATATCATTGAATAACTCACGCTTTAACACTTGAAACACACGCTTTAGGTAGACACGAATTATACTCAACAAGATCTCAATCAAAGAATAACCTTAGTTGGCGTTCCCATAACGTCCAACTCCTAATCAATCCATAGATATAATATACAACAACTAGTGGTGATATCGACCACTTAATACAAAACTTTACATAAGTTGGTTAAAACAAACATCCAACTTTTCCTTTTTTATTTTAAAAAAAAAAAACTTGAAACATAAACATAGATGTGTAAAATTTCACCACATCACTATAACGATAATTCTGGATAATTTTTCCATACTTTTCATGACTTCAGAAATAACGGTAATAGTGAAAGTAGTAAACACACGAAAAATAAACTCAAAGATATACAATATTTACTTTCACTCCAATTGCATTGTGCAATTTCCCGACTCAACCAAAGATAATGAATTACGCACGCGAACACAGGTAATGTAAGGAAACACACTTTGCCTAAAGCAATTAACCAACCACGGATTTTAATCTACAGGGTAGGCTAAGGTGTAAGGGTGTAACGAAACATTATAACAAAGGTGTAAGAAACGAAAGGAATGGCTCTGAGTCTTTTTCTAGGGGTATCTTACTCTAAAAATGAGAGTAACAAAAGGGTTTATACGGGGGTTAACTAACCAGTGTAGTTAGCTAATATCACATAACATATAAAGGCTATTTGGGTGTAATCCTAGAAATTTACCAATTTAGACAAGTCATTCCAATTATAAAAATAATACTTATTATGGTGGTCTCGAATAGTATACAAGCCAAATTCTAAAGTTTACAAGTCACCGACACACTCATAGATTTGTGAATTTTGAAAAGTTCACAATTTTTGAAAATAACGTCATGTGTGCAGCTATGTAATTTAGACTTTAAACAAAAACATGCTAAAAATTTTAAATTTTGATATATTAAGCACATTTTAAGCACATTTTGAAAAAGTTTAGGACAAGTAAGTGTTCTAATTCTCCAATCCCCCCACTTAAGTTAAACAACGTCCTCGTTGTTTGTATAAAATATTAAAAACTGAAAAATAAAAGAATTAGAACAGAAAAACTCCCCTGAGATTTGCTCGGTATGATCCTCCATTATTTGTGTAAGAGCAAAAATCATCTTTCTTGTGGATGAAAACGTTTAAGCTTCATAGTTGATGTATCCACAGGAAATGCAGGAATCTATAATACCACCAAGACTTTAACACACCTAAGTTAAGAAGGTTCAAACTTGCATAATACATTAGTAGTTAGTAAAAATAAAACTTAAAAATAAAAATGAAAATCATCAGGTCAGTCGATACGCCGTATCTTATGGAAGAAGATGCGCCGTATCGAGCCTGGAATAAATACGAATCAGAATAGAAGATGCGTCGCATCCTTAACCAGGGATGCGCCGCATTAAAATAAACTGATAAAAAGTTTTAAAGTCAAAAATAAAAATGCAGAAAATAAAGTGAGATATGACCAATGCAGGAGATGCGTCACATCTCAGGATTGAGATGCGCCGTATCTAATGCAGGTCTGACAGACTCAATACAAAATTAGAAAATAAAATAAAATAAAAGATAAGCATGGGTTGCCTCCCACAAAGCGCTTGTTTTTGTTCGAGTCACGAGCCTGACTCCACCCTTATTTACTGTGTAATAGGGTGTTGTTCCCCCCACTTGGGATCAAGTGCGGGTGATAGTAGCAATAAACACGAAAAGAGTGTAAATTTGCTATTAAAGATGGAAGAAATAAATAAAGATCATACCTTGGCAATATATGTACATCTTTCCTATTTTTACCCGGTTTGGTTGATAAATTGGATGACTTGACCACTTCATCTGAAAGAGTGGTATGTTGAGGAAAAATGAGTCTCCTTTCTTCTTGGTTAGTCTCTTTGGTAGTAAGGCGTCCCTCGACTTCCGCAGAAGATGAGAAAGGGTCTTTAGCAAGTAAAAGTTCGAGTTCCTCTATATCCTTCATAGGGTCGAAATCATCATCTTCATCAATCATAGCAATGTTTAAGAGCTCATCACCAAATTCTTCCTCGAGCTCCACCAAAAACGGGTTGATCACAGGTGCTTCATGTGCTTCAATAGGTAGTGTAATAAATTTGACCTCATCATTCTTTTGTTTTGCAACCTGTTTAGGAAAACTAGCAAGATTATTAGTAACGGGATTAATAATATTTAATGAATTTGTACCACTTTGTGTTGTAAGTGACTCCAATTCATCTCGTGAATCTCCATCTTCAACTAGTGGTCTTGCAATTTCAGCATCGTCCCGAATTTCATTCTTAAATAAGTAATCCCAGATTTCTTCAAAATCCCTCGTTGGGTCAAAATCTGGTTGAGGTATGTCATCATAAACTATGGCGTCAAATGGTTCGAAATCAAAATTAGAATACTTTTCATTTTCATCCGTCGGATTGTCTAATGGTGGTAATACGATTGCAAAATATTCTTCAACGTAAGGTTCTGTATACTCATCATCTTGCACAATCTCCTTAGAAAAAGTACTATCAATAACAATTGCCGGAATTGGTTTCACGGTATATGAATCTTCTTCATCATCATTTGACATACACCAAGTGTGTTGAAATGGCAATTTGTTTCTTTCTTTCCTTGACTTTTCTTGTCCAAAAATCAAGTATTCTTCTATAGTGATTTCTTTCGTCTCAATGACTTGTGCACCATATCTTGCTCTTTTCCAATCGTAGATCCCATTATTGCTCAAGGCTCTTTCCTCTTCAAGTCTGATATATTCTTCCATTGTAATATCTGGATCGTCCATCTTCCTGAAATAAAACTTACTCGTGCAAAAGAAGAGTGAAACAATCAAAGTAAAATAAAAGTTGCTGATATCAGCTGATGATGCGCCGTATCCAGAAAGTTGGATACGCCGTATCTTATAATCGTTAAAATTTAATCAGACTTTATTCAGAAAACAGATACGCCGCTTATAATTTTAGAATGCGCCGTATCAGTTTTACTTATCAAAAATCAACGTATATTTATTAAAATTAAATGCGTCGTATTAACAAAAGTTAATGCGCCGTATTTTCGTTACGTTTCAAAATACAAGATTTTTGATTCAGAAGATGCGCCGTATCGATAAAAATTGATGCGTCGTATCTGTTTAATAATTCGAAAACTGTTTTTAAATAAAATAATAGATACGCCGTATCTGTGAAAACAGATGCGTCGTATGGCATTATCGTTTAGAATTTTTTTTTTTATTAAAAACAGATACGCCGTATCTTGGGGAAAGATGCGTCGTATCGAATTTATTAAACGCGTTGTATTTTATAAAAATTAAACGCAATACGCCGTATCTATGAAAATAGATGCGCCGTATCGTTTGAATTAGCTCAGTACAACGATAGCAGAATACAGAAAAATAAAAAATAAAAACAAAAATAAAAAACAAACGAAAATAAACAAAAATAAAAACACACAAAAAAAGAAAATATGCAAAATAATACAATGAATGCAATTTAACTAATATACAACAGAGTTAGCGGTTAGAATTAAAAAATTAAAAAGAAACACCTAATTAAAATACTAATCAAATTAACAGATAATAACAATTCACTCCCCGGCAGCGGCGCCAAAAACTTGATGTGTCGTGTGCGTATGCTCTAATTTATACCCACAGTATGTCGTTGTGGTTTTAGCAGTATTCAAGTTTTAAATTTATATTTAGCCGACTTATCAATAACACACACACTTTAATGAGCTGTGTACCCGGTCAGTATGAATATAATGGTAAGTAGAGTGTCGATCACTAAGAGTGGAACGTATTATCTAGTTATTCTAATTAGTATTTTAATATCTTAAGTTAACTATACAACCTAATCTAACGCAAGGGGGTTCAGCCTGAGAGACTGGCACGGTTTGGTTATGATTAAATAATAAACTAAACTAATAAGCACGAATCAGCGAATATCACACACGTACACAGATAAATACTTGAGACAATAAGAAGACCTGTCCTGATAGTTAAGTAGTTTGTCACTTGTTTTATCGCTAGTTTTATATGAAGTGTATAGTTCGATGCAACGCACCGAGATTAATTCCTTTCTCGTTGGCTCTAATCTTATCGGCGAGTAAACCTTTAATGATCACTTATGACTATCCTATTTATCTTTCTTCCTACTTTTCTACAGACGATAGAATGCATAGGCGATCTAATAAATAGGCGAGGAAGGGGCATGGCGACCCAAGCAATGCTCAGCTAGACACAGAGGTTATCAATGCACTAATAAAAGTCACCAAAGACATCAACATATAAACTTTAATTAATGGGAAAGCAATTTTAAGGGGAGTTGAAGTGCATGATTAAATCAATGACACAAGCCCATCAATCCTGACCAATTAAAGTGTACTAATACAATAAAACAAAACTACTTAATGAATTGAATACATGCAGGACCTTCTTACAGCTCTTGTATCTTCGTTCAAGGTGTGTCTTGTGCTGCTACTTTGTCTGAATTCGGCTTAGGGTTTCTTCTGTCTCGTACTTAGCTAAATTGTCGAACTCTGAAATTCGTCTGACTTTGGGGTATTTATAGTTTCTGTCTGAGGGCTAGATGCGGCGCATAGAATAAGTAGATGCGGCGCATTGACTTAACTTCGCGTGGGGTCCAAGATTAATATATTCAGGAATATTCGTACACCGCCAGAAGATGCGGCGTAACTCCATTCTTAGATGCGGCGCATGTCCTTGCTGTCTTGGATCGTAGCTTGTGAAATCTTGATAGTGATGCGCCGTATATAATAAGTAAGATGCGGCGTATCTGGAGCAGAATGATCTTGATCTTGTACATTTCAGTAGACTCTTAACTTCTTGCTTGTTTTGCTCCATAATTAGTCCAAAATCGCCAAGTTTCACATAATACTTGTTTTTACCTGAGAATTACAAAAGTAAACATTAACGTATCAATTCTCACAGATAATATAATAAAACAAGTCAAATAAATAGGATAAATGATGGTAATAAAATGTACTTATTTGAGTTCATCAGAACTGCTTATGTTATTGCTTATTCATAAATGGTTATTGTACTGCTTATTTTTAAGGTTTTGTTAGGTGTAGTTTGTTAGTTTAGTGTAGTTGTCTAAAGTCAAGATTTAAGAATAGCAAAATGAAGTATGGTTATTTTAAAGTGCTTATATTGATAAGTCGATGTTGTCTTTTGGAAATTTAATTTTCACATTATGGTGTTGGTGCAAAATTAAGTATGCTTATTATAAAGTGCTTATTTTGAATTCAAAGAGACTTAGGTTTATGTTTGGATGAAAGATTGGAATGGACTGTCATGTTTTCCTCTTGTTGACAGAGATGGTAAATGATGAGCGATAGTGCATAAGCTTCTCTGATATAGGATGTATGGTTTTATGATTTGTATCTGATTTGGTAGATGTCCAAATTCAGTTGTATGTTTATATTGAAGTGGTTTTTTGGTTCAGTTTGTTAGTGTAATCTGACTGTCTAAATTGTTGGTGTTTAACTGTGATTGAAGGAGGTTGGAAATTGGCCTGACATTGGTTTACAAAATGGTTGGTTTTGCATAGCTTATACCCGATTAATTCATGATTATACTTGACCTACTTCCATTGAGAAGCAAGGAATCATGTCCCTGATCATTAATCGGTATAAGTTTTGTACCACGCTGTTTAGTGATTATATTCTCGGGTTATAGTAAAACTACTGTCTATGTCAAGTTTATTTGTTAAATGCTTGCTCCTCTGTTTGTTCCTATGTTGTTGATGCTCTGATCATGAAGGTTGAGTTTGCTCCTATGTTTGTTCCTCTGTTGTTGTTCCTCTGTTGTTGATGCAAAGTTGACTTTGCGATGTATACCATTACAATTGATTTTTTTTGTTTGATTTCCTTGCAAGGAGTATGAAACAAAAGTCATCATTAGAAGTAAATTGAACTACTTTTTGTTAATAAAACGAAAGCTAGATGCAAAAAGACAGCACTTGTTTAGGCGTACTTGTTTCGGAGGATGGTTGGATCTTTTGTAACTACATTTTTGGTCCTCGTAGTTTACCGGGTATAACGATTTTGGTCCAATAGTTTCATTTGTAACGGATCATGTCCTATTTTGTCTTACCCATAACGGGTTTAGTCCAAATTTAACACTTCCGTTATCTTTGACCGTTAACTCGTTTAGTTGACTAAAATTTGAGGGCAAATTAGTCATTCTTTATCAATCCTCTTTATATACTCTTCCCTTCTCTTTTCTAACTCACTTATAGTGAAACCTAAATCCAAAAACACGTATAACACACAACCATGGTTCATTTTACAAGGTGCCATTTGAGAGCAATTGTTCGAACATCATAGACTGATATTAATCCAGGAAGGCGTTTCTATTGCTGTTCTAGAAGGGTAAGACCTTAATTATTAGATCTTTTAAATATCACATACTTTCACTAATTTGGTGATGTTTTTTATTAAGGCAAAAATTATGGTATTATTGATTGGTATGACCCACCAATTTGTGAAAGAGCTGTTCAGATTATTCCTGGGCTTTTACGAAACATGAATGGGTTACAAGGTACTGTTGCAAGATACCAAGGTGAAGCAAGAAGATTGAAGATCATGTTAGGGTTTAGTTGGTTGTTATTTGTGTTGTATTTTCTTCTTAAATGAAGTTGGTTGTTGTTGGTTTGAAGTAACTGTAATGTATTAGATAATGTCAGTAGGTCTTTTGTGTTTTGGCATCAAGTTAATGGAATGCTATTATGACTTTTCAAGATTTGTTGTAGTTGACTTATTTAACATGTCAAATGGGTCAAATTGGTTTGTTTGTAGTTGTAAAACCAGTCACACAACAATGAACAAACAAGTCATAAAACATACTACAAATAACAAACATACTGCAAATACCATACTCATAAAACATTTCCTAATACAAAAGTGATAATAGTCTTACACAAGTCATAATAGTCAACAGTCATAATACATAACCAAAACACAAGTCTTAAAACACATAACCAAAGTCATAATACATAAACAAAAGACAAGTCTTAAAACACATCAATTTCCACTTGGACCTTCAGAAGGTTTTGGTGCAGTGTTAGTAGCTTTGATAGGTGATAGTCTGCTTGCACTTCTCTTGGAAAACCTGAAACTTGATGATGCAGACTGAGATGGTACCACATTTGCAGACTGAGATGGTACATTTGCAGACTGAGATGGCACATTTGCAGACTGAGATGGTACCACTTCTGGGGCAACTTGAGATGGTGTAGACTGTGTTGCCCTTTGGCTTGACTGTGATGGTCTTTTAGTGGGTTTTTTTGCTTGTGTTGCTCTTTGGCTTGACTGTGATGTTCTTTCAGTAGACTGAGACTCTCTTCTACCTCTACAAGCTCTACTATTGTGACCTTTCTGATGACATTTCATACAAGTCACAGTTTTCCCAGCCCTACTCAGTTTACCATTGTTTACCATTCCATCATACAACTCTGCAGCACTCTTCTTTCTCTTTTTTGGAGGCCTGCCAATGGGAGTGTGATAATCTGGTGGGGTTATAATTATAGGGCTATCTGATGGAGGCCACATATCTGGACCAGCACAAGGGTTGATCTTAAAGCTATACATTTCCTCCCAAGTTGCTAGCCAATAACTTGGGTGTACCCATGACTCAGGTATCCCAGGTTCCAAACCATTCTCTGCCATGTTCCAGATAGATGCCACTCCATGTTTGCATGGCATCCCAGTCAAATCCCACTTTCTGCAAGAACAAGTTCTTGCAGTCACATTGACCACACATTGGTCACCATGTGGACCAGATGCTTGATACAAATCCCCACCATTCCATGTAACATCATATTGGGCAGCTTCTTTCTTAATGATATCAAACATTCTAGTGGCAACAGGGGTTAGTGGACCAGTAGTCTTCCTAATTACATTTTGAACTATCACAATCCTTTTCATCAAATAGTGTCTTATAAACTCAAGGCATGTAATTATAGGCTTATCCCTTCCATCCAAAAGTTGTTTGTTTAAAACCTCACACATGTTGTTCAAAAGAACATCACAATGAGGTCTTGCTGCAATTAGAATAGTCTAAGTATGAATTTTGACTGATATGAAATTATGCAGTTTCAAATGATAGTGTGCAGGATGAATTAAACTTACGAGAAAAGTGGGACCTTGCCCAATGCTGAGGAGGAATCAGTTTTAACCATTCATACACCTCCTTGTTTGCTGCCCTGAGTTCTTCCATGTTTCTGTTAAACTGTGGTATGGTAGTTGCAGTTGCACATCTCTATAATAGATCCTTAAATTGCTTTCCTCTCCATTGCAACTTCATATTATCATAGATATGCTTCAGGCAAAACCTGTGTTCTGCTGCTGGGAACAACTCTGCCAATGCTGGTATAATCCCCTAAAAAGA
Source organism: Artemisia tridentata subsp. tridentata (assembly GCA_021014915.2). Classification (NCBI taxonomy): domain Eukaryota; kingdom Viridiplantae; phylum Streptophyta; class Magnoliopsida; order Asterales; family Asteraceae; genus Artemisia; species Artemisia tridentata. The sequence continues at coordinate 214,713,918 of CP139501.1, read as the reverse complement.
ATTAAATGAGTTAAATACTTTTGCACAACACAAACATATTTGTATATTTTGTAGAACAAAATGAAATAACAATGATTACCTTTTGCCTGTCTGTAACAAATGTGAAGTTTGAATTTCTAAACAACTCTAAGTCATCTCCAAGGCAGTCAAGAAACCAAAGCCAAGATTGTTTAGTTTCTGACTCAACCACTGCATAAGCCAAAGGATATGTTCCATTATTTGGATCCACACCTACTGCTGTTAAGATCTGACTAGGAAATGGCCCAGACATAAAGCAACCATCAAGGCCTAAAAGATCTCTTTGCCCAGCTTTGAATCCACTTTTCAAAGCCCCTAAACAAACATAGATTCTTCTAAACTTCCTTGTCTGACTATCAGCTTCAAAGTTTCTTTCAACATCAATCTTGACTGTTGTATTTGGGTTCTTCTCTTTCAACTCTAAGCAATATTGTCTCAACTGAGCATATTGTTTTGTGTGATCTCCAATCACCTTCTGTTGTGCCATTTGTTTTGCCCTAAAGATCTTCTGTTTTGACAGACCTAATTCATACTTCTTTGATAGTTGATCTTTGAGAGCAGAAAGGGGTATTTTAGGATTTGGTTTGATTGTTTGCTCAATCTCTTTAGATAGAAATGAAGCTGTACACTTTGGGACAGTCCTGGATTTAAGACAAGTATGGGTATCTTGAAATATTTTCACATACCATGTGCCTTCCCCCTAGGTTTAGAACAGTGCAATAACCAAGGGCACTTTAATTCCCCACCAACTATCTTTAACCCTTTTTTTGTTGACTTCTTTTTGGAATCCACCCCACTTGGACCGTGACTTACACTTGGGCCTTGACTGTTGCCTTCACCCAGCCCATCAACATTTGGCCCACTATTAGAAAACTGAGGAATAATACCTCTGCACTCTGCTCTTACCCTTACCTTATCATTTTTAGTCAAATATATTTGCCTCCTCTGCTCAACTGCAATTCTTGTCACCATTTGTTTTATCAACTCTTTGTTAGCAAATGTTTGACTAACATAAAAGTTTTCAGTATAAAACTTACCATCTACAGACTTGTTAGCTTTTCCCAACTTCCTCAAAGCTTTCTTCCTCTCAGCCTCATCATCATCGAAATCAATATCACTATCAAAATCCTCAATGTCACATTCCTCATATTCCATGTCAACATCAGCATCTACTTCACTAGGATCTACCTCATCAGAACCAACCCATTCTACACTAGGATCAGTGTTTTTTCTAAACATTTCCATGTCAACATCAACATCATTAATCATATCCTCTAGATCACACTCAAAATCACTGTCTTCACTGTCATCATGTGAATCACTTTCATCACTACCTTCACTACCATCATTTGAATCACTTTTATCACTACCTTCAATGTCTTCTCTAACATCAGTAGTTTCATTAGGACTAGGTCTAGGCTCACTTGATTGTCCCATTTCATTGATAGGGTAAGAAAACAGAGGATCAAACTCATCAACATTATGACTAGGTGTAGGCTCACTTGACTGCCCTAAATCAACATTAACATCAACATTATCATTCCCTAAACCAACATTGGCACTCCCTAAATCATCATTTTCCTGTGTGTCTAAACCTACATTAGCATTCTCTAAATCAACATTTTCCTGGTTTTCAAGGTCTATTTCTATAGCAATGCTATCAATAGGATGCTCAACAAATACCTCCATTAGTTTGAACTTATGCACATAGGTTATCATATCCAACACATCAACATCTTTGAATAGTGGTTCAAGCCCTTTATCTAAATCTTGTGTAGGTCTTTTGAAATACACTTTCATTTTAGGATTCACATAACCTAACTCTTTTAGCATACCTGATACTTCTATAATTGAAAACCCATCTGCATCAACATCATCAAACCAGTCCGCATCACCACCTCTGTATACACGTCTGGGAGCCCTAGTTCTTTTTGGACCAGGAAAATAAGTGAAATGACCTCCATGGTTGATTTTCAGGGAAAAAAGATTAGGCTCATTCTCTGTATCAAAAAATTACAACAAATGATCTTCAAACACACATTCCTTTAAACAAATACAAAACCAAATACAATATGCAAAAGACCAAAATGACTTACTATATTTTACGTATGGATTAAATGTGGCACCTTTTTCTCTCAACTTCCATGTTGAAACCATTCTTGGGGAATATCAATCTTAATTAGGGTTTTGACTTATCAGTGATCAAAATTATTGATGGGAGTGAATGAGAAGGTAGGTGGATGATTTTTGAGGTGAGTGGGTATTAATTGGACTGACTGGGTACTCAATGCCTAGAGTTTATAGCGGGAAATATTAAAAGACTTATATGTCCCTGGAAATATTAGTGAATCACAAGTTTACTGTCACATGCGTGTCACGTGAGGGCAAAAGATAATGGGAGTGTTAAATTTGGACTAAACCCGTTACGGGTCAGACAAAATAGGACATGATCCATTACAAATGAAACTATTGGACCAAAATCGTTATACCTGGTAAACCACGAGGACCAAAAATGTAGTTAACTCTTATTCATTTGATCGAGTTGTACTTCTTTAAATTTTAGTTATTGTGATACTCATGATTGATGGAATTCAAAATCACATATGTTTAAGGTACTGTGCCTATATTGCTTATTAAGAACTGCTTATGTTATTGCTTATTCATAAATGGTTATTGTACTGCTTATTTTTAAGGTTTTGTTACGTGTAGTTTGTTAGTTTAGTGTAGTTGTCTAAAGTCAAGATTTAAGAATAGTAAAATGAAGTATGGTTATTTTAAAGTGCTTATATTGATAAGTCGATGTTGTCTTTTGGAAATTTAATTTGCACATTATGGTGTTGGTGCAAAATTAAGTATGCTTATTATAAAGTGCTTATTTAGAATTCAGAGAGACTTAGGTTTATGTTTGGATGAAAGATTGAAATGGACTGTCATGTTTTCCTCTTGTTGACAGAGATGGTAAATGATGAGCGATATTGCATAAGCTTCTCTGATATAGGATGTATGGTTTTATGATTTGTATCTGATTTGGTAGATGTCCAAATTCAGTTGTATGTTTATATTGAAGTGGTTTTTTGGTTCAGTTTGTTAATGTAATCTGACTGTCTAAATTGTTGGTGTTTAACTGTGATTGAAGGAGGTTGGAAATTGGCCTGACATTGGTTTACAAAATGGTTGGTTTTGCATAGCTTATACCCGATTAATTCATGATTATACTTGACCTACTTCCATTGAGAAGCAAGGAATCATGTCCCTGATCATTAATCGGTATAAGTTTTGTACCACGCTGTTTAGTGATTATATTCTCGGGTTATAGTAAAACTACTGTCTATGTCAAGTTTATTTGTTAAATGCTTGCTCCTCTGTTTGTTCCTATGTTGTTGATGCTCTGCTCATGAAGGTAGAGTTTGCTCCTCTGTTTGTTCCTCTGTTTATTTGTTAAATGCTTGCTCCTCTGTTTGCTCCTCTGTTTGTTCCTCTGTTGTTGTTCCTCTGTTGTTGATGCAAAGTTGACTTTGCGATGTATACCATTACAACTGAGTTTTTTTTGTTTGATTTCCTTGCAAGGAGTATGAAACAAAAGTCATCATTAGAAGTAAATTGAACTAATTTTTGTTAATAAAATGAAAGCTAGATGCAAAAAGACAGCACTTGTTTAGGCGTACTTGTTTCGGAAGATGGTTGGATCTTTTGTACTTTGACCATGAAACACATGTCATAGATTATATGCTACGAAAACAGCATCAGGTTGATGATGCTCATTATGATATGCCTTTAATTTATTATGTCGAAGGTCATAGTCTACATTTTGGTCGTCCTGAATTTGCTCTTATAACCGGGTTCCGTTTTGGATCTGTATCGTTTGGGTTATATACCTCCGGTGAAGTAGAGTTTCGTAATAGGATATTTCCTCACCGGATAGGGTTAAGCGTTACCAACTTAGATCTTATTGGTCTTATCGAGGATGAAGAGTTGTTTGGCAAGATATCTGATGAAGATGCAGTACGTGTATGTCTCTTGTTAGCTTTAGAAGTTATCTTTATGGGTAGGTTGTTGACTAACGAAGTGGATGATAAGTTCATGAGGTTGGTTGAAAGTCTTGAAGCTTGGAATGCGTTTCCATGGGGTGAGCACATATGGACTCATTTGTACGATCAAATCATAGATGTAATACGTAAGAACAGTGATGAGCACCTTGAAGGACTGAAGAAAGATGGCATGTATGTTCCACCATATATGCTGGGGGGGGGGGGGCTTTGTTTTTGCTTTCCAGGTTAATATTATTTTAAAAATATTTTTTTTATCCATGATGTATTTTGTTTTCACACCTAATTTTTATTGATTTTTCTTTGACCTCATATTGAGATTTGGATTCTTAAGACTTATGAAATAAGTAATCTACGGTGGATTAAGCTCGCGCCAGTGATACCAAAAGTGGTGGCTTGGTCCAAAAAATCTATCTTCAAACGATCGGATTGTTCTAAGCTTTTTGCAAAGGTTATTTCTTCAAAATAGCTCTTTTTAATTTATATATATATTTTTTAAAATTTTGATCTCAGTTCTTTTATTGTGACTATTTTTTTTAGGAATCAAAACCAACTTGTGATATCAAACCTACTAGAGCTTAGTACGAATCAAATTGGTGGATACATAGCAATGATTTTATCCAACAGTACATTCCCAAGCCTCCTCCTTTAAGAGGACAAAATAGCCTTTTGGATACTTATCTTGCCAAGTTGGAAAAGGCATGTAAACATGGGGAAATAGATGTTCGTGAAATATCGATTGTTAGCAGGACAGACAGTAGTATGAGAGAAAAGAGTCTTAAGGATCGTGTGATTACAGAGTTGAATACTCGTGTTTTCAAACTTGAGGCAATTATTCAGGTTTAGATTTATTCAAAATATTACAACAAGGATATTGTTACTACATCTTTTTAAGAAAGTAAATGTGATTGTAATATTTATGCAAACTATGCAGGTTCTTGATCGTGAAAGAAATGGTAGAGTTGTGGTAATATGCTTCGTAAACTCATTTATGTATATTGGACATACTTTTTATTATTTTATCATTTGAACAAAATCACATTTCATTTACAGGCCAAACTCGAGTTTGATGACTGTTTTTCCAATATGAACTCTGATTTTCATGCTTTGCTTAATTATCTTTACCTTGATTTGATCAAGTTGCCTGAGTGTGATGAAGATATTGTTCTGGTAATTTAAAATCCTGACTTGTATTTAATTCTGTTATATACCAGTTAATATATCATAGGATATTTAACAACCATAACTTGTCACAAGAGTATCTTCGTGAAGAGGAGTTAAGATTGAGGTTGGAAGAGGAAGATAGGTTGCAATTGGAAGATGAGAAGATGAGGAAAGAGGAGATGCGGTGTAGGGTGGAAGAGTATAAAAGGATGAGGTTAGAGGAAGAAAAGATGTTGCAGTTGGCTGAGGAGAAGAAGAAAAAGCGTAATGAGTTTCTGAGTTCCTCTCATTTCAAAAAAACTTTGGGGCGAGTAGCACCTACTAAAAGGCTTCACGCAGATGGTGTTACATCAGAAACTAATTACAAAGTTTCTTGGTTGAAAATAAAAAAACATCGTGGGTACATTAATGATCCATCTATGGTAGAACGTCTAAAAAATGTGAAACCTTGGAAAGAGGTATGAAATTACATCAAATGATTTACATTTTACATTAGACTGTCATCGTGCAATGACGTGATACACTTATAATTTTGTGTAGGATCTATCCCGATGGTTTCATACTGTTGACACTCTTTGGTTGACTGATGATATTGATATGTTTCTTTCAAAGCCGGGTACGGTTAAATTTAAGTTTCCTTGGTCTGATGATTTTAATGTGAATCAAAATTTCTGGCTAAGATTAGTATGCTTAGACCTTGCAAGGAAAGGGTGGCTAACGGATGAGGTGAGTATTTGTATGAACATCCAATAATATTTTTTTAATACTAAATATATGTTTTATCATTGACTACATAGTCTTTTTGTTTGATGTAATTAAACAGCACATAGACTTATGGGTGGACTACATTTGGCATGTGAGACCCGAGAATTGTAACTGGGCAATGGTTAGTACTTACTTTGTTCAGCTTCTTCTTCAAAACTGCATGCCCTTGTTTTATGTTGACGGTAGAAGGTACCCCCAATGTTGATCAGGTAAAACCTTTTGTTAATAAAACGGAACCTTATTGCATAATTTTGATTTCTTGTCATAACTACCCATCATTCCTAAACCTTGTAGGTCCTTATGCTGATTAATGAAACTGAAAGACATTGGTGTCTTGCGCATTTTGATATCCTTTCTGGATTGGTCACATTCTATGATAGCGGGGACACATATGACTATGAATGGCGTGATTGGTATGTCCGGCTAAGGGACTGTTTACAGGTACGACTTTATTTTGATTTCTTATTATCATTAAGTTGTTAGTAGCTAAATGATATCATAAAGTTATGATTAGTGTTAGTTTAAACGCGGCACAGTCATCGCAATCGAAGGTTTAAAATGATCTAAGTGTTGTGTTCATATTGAGGTGATACCCATTATAGGTGATACCCACTTAGCGAAACTAAATACTTAGGTGATACCCACTATAAATTCAACCATAAACCAAACAATCTTTTTATTAAACCATTTCAAATTAACATTAATCAGTTGTAATTTTGCATGACTTAACTGATATATCTATAATATTTGTAAAACTAAACCATTAAACAAATTACTAGTGTGATACAGCATTGCATATCTTTTTGCAGTACCTAAGTACAGTGACTACAGTACTACAACTTGATTTTTTGCTTAATATATATGAAGGGCATTATTCTAAGTCATGCAACTTAATTTTTAACATATATTTGGTGATGGTTTGCAATAGGTTTGTGTTTATTAAGTTTGTTTGTAACTAGATGTATGTTTAGTTCATTTTTAAGAAACTGAATTTGTACTTTATCAAGTGTCATGGGTATTAGAGCTTACCCCTTGTGGCCACAATTGCATTGACCAAATTCAAACCTCACTTACCCCCTTCAAATCAAATTAATTAGTTTTGGCATCTATTGAACATTGACATGATCCCCACTATTCACAAGTTGCCCAATCTTTATCTTCCTATATAAGGAAGAAACCACTTACTCATTTTCATACCACACTTACTCTCTCTATCCTCTCAACTAATAACCAACATCACACTTAATTACTCTACAACTGCTATGGCTGGCCTAGCTGGCCTTACTATTGTGGCAAACTGATGACATCAAATAGTTCTGATATTTTAATGTCAATTTCCCCCTAATATGCTCATTATTGTATTGGTTTATATGGATATATGCTTTGATTTCTTTATATTTCGTTTCTAGGTTGTAAATGAGCATAGGAGCAAAAGAGACGCGGAATTGGAAAAGTACTTACAAAGATACACACTTTAGTATGCTTAGAAGAAGTTACGGCGTAGCTCCACTCTCCACTTACGCCGTAGCTACGGATTTATACACAAAGACCAAGTCAACGGAAATCGAAGATTACAGCGTAACTACCACACGAGGTTACGCCGTAACAATTTAAAGACTTAGAAGAAATTTGTGACTATGAAGGTTACGCCGTAAGCCATGCAATACGTTACGTCGTAAGTTTTACACAGAATGTTGATTGAAGTGATTTAAGAAATTACGGCGTAACCAGAATGATGATTATGACATAATTGTTGCCGTCAAAGATTGTGGCGTAACTGTCCATCAAGTTACGCCGTAACTACTATGAATCGGATAAGGATCGTTTGAAGATACACTAGTTACGGCGTAACCATACCTAGAGGTTACGCCGTAGCTTTGTCGGGCCTATAAATACAAACCCTATTTCCTGCATTTTACACATCTTTCACACCACAAAATGTCAGAGAACGAAGTAGGGTTCCAGAAGGACGATCTCCAGCAGCATACGGAGCATTTTCCAAGAGAGAGATCACGACATAACATCAATAAGTTTTAGCGATTTATATTCATTTTACATTTACGATTCCATGTCTTTCATTACCATGCAAAACATTGAATCTTCTGTACTTTTCAATATGATCGGCTAAGCACCTTTGGTGCTAGCCTAGTTATGATTCCTTCATTGTTATGATTATGTTTTTGCGCTTTTATTATTGCTTCTAGTGTGTGCATGCTTAGTTTTTCGTAAGATCCTCTAGTTTTGGTAGTTTTGAAGAACGGTTGTACTTATTACACTAGGAGAATTGACCAAAGGACCATAGAGTAGTAGGTTGCGAGGGTTGGTAAGAATTGACCAAAGGACTACCAATTCCTTGTGTGCGAATTGACCAAAGGATCACCTTCCGTGTTGGATGAACTTAAGAAGTTAGATGTGTGGTCTAAGATCCGAGAGGCCAGATCACACAAAGAATAAATCTAGTATGTAGCGGCACTTAATGACTTGAACTAGTCTACTTACAAATTCTGATAATCACTTAGGATCAGACCTATGATATCTGAGTAGGATTCTAGGGATATATGCTAGACGAATTGACCAAAGGAGTCTAGTGAATCTTATGCCCCACTTGAAGCGATAGGAAGTTTAATTAGAAAACATAGTCATTGCATTATAGGATGAATAACTAGGCTAGTACACTTTCTCCCTACTGCATTCAACTCAATTTAATTTCCGCATTTCATTTATGTTATTTAGTTAATTAATCAAACATCATAAAACCCGTTTTAAAACGTGACATAGACTTAAGTTAAAATCCAGACACACATAGCTCTAGGGACGACCTCGGCTTTACCGATTACTACACTACACACGACCAGGTACACTACCCGTGAGTGCATAAGGTAGACCATAGGTAGACGAGACAATTATAAATATTAAAACCTGGTCAGAAATACTGCATCAAGTTTTTGGCGCCGTTGCCGGGGAGCTATATTAGGGTTTTTATTTAAGTTTTCATTTTCTTATGTTGTTTAATTGTTATTTTTCTTACATCTTTCTTTACGTTTCAGGTACAATGGCAGTTGTTGACATTAATACGGTTACCCTCGAGGAGTACCTTGCTATGACCCGAGAAGAGCAAGGGTCGGGGCTTGTTAGGCCGGTTATTGGAGCTGATGTTCACTTCGAGATCAAGAATCAGTTCATGAGGGAGTTGCGTGAAAAACCCTTTTCTAGAAACAAGACTGAAGATGCTTATGAGCATGTGGAACATGTCTTGTACATCGCGAGCCTCTTCAACATTCTAGGTGTTTCTCACGATGCTATCATGCTTCGAGTGTTTTCGATGATACTCACAGGAGCAACTAAAAGATGGGTTGATAGGTTACCCGCTGGAGTCATCAACACATGGGATCTCCTTAAAAGAAAATTTATCCAACGATATTGCCCTCCCTCGAAGACGGAAAAACAACTAGAGGAGATCCATAACTTTAGTCAAGAAGCGGATGAGACATTATACCAAGCTTGGGATAGGTATAATGATCTTCTCTACAGATGCCCAACTCATGACCTTAACAAATAGCAGAAGGTCAACATATTCTACAAGGGTCTTAACATTATAACAAGGCAGATGCTCGATTCTCAGGGGCCAATCCCTAGAATGACTCTTGTTCAAGCCCTTGATGCTATTCAAGACATGGCAGACCACTCGCAAAAGTGACATGATGGAGGCAGCAGCAGAAGCATGGGCGGTAGTTTGGATGGTATATCTATTATTTCTAACAAACTTGAAAGTCTTGGCAGGGATATGAAGAAGCTGAAGGAAAATGTGCATGCTATACAAGTAGGATGCGACACTTGCAGAGGAGCTCACCTAGGCAGAGACTGCCCATTGGATGAAGAAGATGAGAAAGTTAAAGAGGTTAAATATGGCAAAGCTAAGATGCCTTTTCAAGGAAATAACGGTAATGGGGCAAGGTATCGCGTTGGACCACCAGGATACTACTCTAGAGTAGACAACCGACCTCCTTATAGGGAAAGGAAGTCGACCACTGAGGAGTCAATTCAAAAATACCTGGAAGAATATGCTAAAAGACAAGATGATAGAGAGGATTGGCTCAAAAGTTTTCAGGAAGGAACATAAGCAAATCTCAAGGCCCATGACGAGACCCTTAGAAGTCTCAAAACAAAAACTGGGTTGATAACGAATGATGTTTAGGAGCAGAGTACGAGGGAGAATGCTGGAGCCTGCAAGGCTATTTTCACCAATGATGGACAACCCCCCCCCCCCTCTATACCCCTTTCAGGTACTCAGAAGAAGAAATTGAATATTTTTCTAACTTGTCTAAGCAGGATGAATATAAGTACGATGATGACAATGAGGAAAAGGACTTTCTGACACACCTGGGGCCATCTTCTAAGAAAAAAGACTTGCTCAAAGATGAATCAACAAAAGTAGGGGAGGAAATCAAATTGAACGAACGTTGTTCAGCTGTTGTTCAGAACCATCTACCCCCAAAAGAGAAAGACCCAGGGAGTTTCCTTCTTCCTTGTTCTATTGATAATTTATGCGTTAAAAATGCATTGGCAGACCTAGGGGCTAGTATTAGCATAATGCCATTCTCTATGTGCAAAAGGCTCAATTTAGGACCTCTAAAACCTATCTCTATGACCATAGAAATGGCAGACCGAACTGTTAGTATCCCTAAAGGCATCCTTGAAAACATTCTAGTTAGGATTGATAAATTCACTTTTCCAGTGGACTTTGTCATTCTTGATATGGAAGAAGACCTAGAAACACCTTTGATTCTAGGAAGGCCACTCCTTGCTACAACACGCGCCATAATTGATGTTTTCAATAAGCGCATTTCTCTTAAAATTGATAATAGTGAGCTCGTTTTCAAAATGGATGAAAGGGGGAAATGTCATCCAATTGAGACTATGTGTGTCATTAAGAAGGACACGTCGAGTAATGACCAGAATCTTACTGATAACCTTGCACACGAGCACTTTAATACTAATCATGTAAACTCTTTGAGTAAGGTTTTGCAGGAAACTAATGCTGGAATGAGCGATAAGGGGAGTTACACTGTAACTCTAATGTTGAGTTACGGCGTAACCCTGGCCTAGAATTTGAGGTAATCCCCAACACAAAGTGTGAATTGGTCGATGGGAACGAGGAGCTCAAGGTGATCATTAGCTCATCATTGACTAATGACGAAACTAAGAATCTTATGAAAATCGTGGCACTGCATCACAAAAAAGCTAATGACATTCCTAGGAAGATCGAGAAGGAATACCATTGGTGCGAAGCTATACCGGTTGACAATGGAAAGTGGTACGACTTATGGGCATCCTGTGACCCCAATGTCGATCTTTGTGATGGTGGGGGTGACGAAGTGAGGTTACGAAGTAACAGGCATTTATGGACTTCCACTAATGATAAGGATAGAAGGAACCTTAAATGGAATGGAATAATACCATTCGATTATTGGGTACAAATTATCTATGGCAAGGTTGATCGTGACACAAAAATGAGCATTTGATCGGACCTGAACCGAGTCTACGATAGTGAAATCCCTATCATCAATGATAGCCCTGAATCACAAGATGAAATGCTTAAAGACAATGAAGTTTGTAAGAGTAGTGTAGATGACTCAAGTGATAATGAAAGAGGAACGATTGGACGAAAACATTGGTGCGAAAAGATTAGGACTGAAGGCACCAATGGTGAAGTGTTTTAGGCTTCTTGTGACCCATATGACGAAGATTGTAATGGAGGAAGTAGCATGGTAAGGGTTGGGGATGATGAGTTTCTATGGACCTCAACAAACGATGATGAAAGAAGTGAACTACCATGGCTTGACAGGTTAGGCTTTGATAATTGGATTAAAATCAGGTACGGAAAAGTGGATGCTTCAACTAAAGAGAAAATTTGGAAGGGTTGCATGGAATGGGAGGCTCTAAACGATGACGGAAATCCTAGTGATGTAAAGGATGAGAATGAAGAAGAATAGAAAAAGACCGTTGTAAGCGAGAGCTTATTGAAGATAAGCTTGATGACGATTGGTTTAGGGGAACGGAATCCGAAGACGATGATTTAGATGGAATCATGGACTACCTTGAGTTACAAGGGCATGATGGGTTCACGGATCCGGATGATGAAGCATACGAACAACGAAGATGTAAACTCTTAGGTATTCCTTACAAGAGACCCCCACCGATTGTGGCAGAAAAATTTGAAATTACTAGGTACCATTTAGGACCTGATGAGAGGTTTTCCAAAGCACGGAAAATTGAACGAAAGGAGTTTCTTCGTACCACCACAAATGTTACCTTGGTAAGACATAATTTGATGAGAGAGATGGACGAGCTTGGTCAAGTCCGTCGGCAACAATGAGGAATCGCGGCTTTGAGTCTAACTTAAAGACTCGGTAAAAAACAAAAGTGATCTTTCGAGAGACAACCCGAATTATCCTTTTTCTTTTTCATTTTATTAGAATAGTTGTGTTTGTGTTCTTATTTTGCAGGAATTGGAGCAAGGAGGATAGTGTGAAGTTCACTGTAGATGGAATCAGTCTGAAGAATCCATTATGTGCAGACTTTACGGCGTAACCAAATTCCATGGTTACGCTGTAACCATTCCTCCGATATCGGACGACTCCCAGGTTTGAACAATTACGGTGTAACTCAGGAATGAGTTTACGCCGTAAACTGCCCTGTATCCAAATTTAATTTTTAATCTTACACACCATAACCTTGTATTAGTTTTAAATGAACTTTGTGGGTGTGTTCCCTGTAAACCCTCACGATACTTCACTCGTCCACTTGGGACACCGAGTGGTTTAAAAGGCTTGTTACATACGCTAAATGCAACCGTGATTCCTACGAAAGTGAGTTAGGTTTTTATTTTTTTTTATTTTTCCTTTTTATTTTAGAATTATGCTTGTTGGTAGTGTCGTGATTTAAGGGAATTGAAGTTTGCTCATGCAGAAAAGACGAAGGCACGCATGTTCCACGTGATCCTTCTTTCATTTTGGAGCGAATTTCAGGGAAGTTCTCGTTCCAATTCTACTTTTACCTCATCTTTATTTCATGTTTAGTACAAAAGGGACTTTTTACATTTCAAGTGGGGGGACGGGAGTAGAATTATAACTTGAACTTGTTTGCCCTCATTTTTCTAGTTTATTTTGAAAAATTGTGCCATTTTTAAAATTTTGACATGTTTTTCTCAACCTAACTAGAATAGACCTTAGCCGAGCACACTGTAACCCTTGATTTCCATGGTGAGATTTAGCCTTTCCAATTCCCCTTATTTACTTCAAATCCACCAAATAGTGAGTGTGCCGGTAGTATGTAAACTTTAGAACTTGGCCTTTACATCATTTCGAGACCATAGACGAGTAGTGTGTTGAGTTAGCTTGATACATTTGGAAGAGACAATTCGAGAAGGCAATATTTTAGGATTAACACCCAAATAGCCATATGTGTATATAATTGTGTGCGTTTATCGATTAGTCACCTCGACTTTTTGACCCCTGTGTTAAAACCCTTTCGTTGCACTCACCTTTAGTGCAAGATACCCCTAGATACACCTTTCCGAGCCATTCTTTTCGTTTCATACCCTTATCAATATTGTTTCAATATACCTATTCGCCTTAGCCTACCGTGTAGTCCTAGCTCATGATTGGAAAGTCGTCGTTTGCTTAAGTTTGAGGTTCGAGCAGAGAGATTCGGAAATCACGCCTACGTCGAAGACATATATTTGAAGATTATTGAAGACCCCCTATATTTTCTCATATATGATTCATCTTATGTGGGGCGATGATATTATTTATTTTTGTAATAGTTATGATAATAATAATAATAATAATAATGTGAGTTTATGTATGTATATAGTAGTATTGATAGTGCATCATGTAAAAGTACTAAGTTATGAGCTTATCAAATTTAGTATCGAGGAGGCCACTTCGATCACATTTGAAGATTTGAGTTGGTGACAAGTTTACACCAACATGTTGATGAAGACCAAGTAGTGTGCTCATCATGACGTCCGCTAATGACACACCTACTTGTTACATTATGATCCAGTTTTTGCGTCTTGAAGCGTGGATTTTGGATGGATGGCGGGCGGGTGACAACTTGGTTGTAGGCTAAGACTATTTGTTTCTTATTTTTATTTTTCACCATTTATGTGCATCCCATATTTTATCCTACCATTTAGTCGTGAATCATGCTTAGGTGAGGGAATAGAGCAGTCATTTGTGTCATGGCCATGGATTTGGTCGTGTATCGATGGTCTTTGTCGCCTTCGCCATAGTATGTTAGTAACGACACTACACCCTAGCCTTATAATTTGTTCACCCAATATTTCCTTCGAAGATTGTTTTGACCTTAGCTCTAGTGGTGGAGATATGTGTAACCGCCAAGCCTATGATAGAATACATGCTATGACTGTGCGTTGAGTGATCACCCCAAAATTGAAACTTAGATTAGGGAGAGTATGAGTGTTTGTTTCCCATTTCGTGAGGTGTTCGGATTTGAATATTCTAGCATAGGAAAATTTTAATCTCATATTTCCCAAGTAACGTGGGTGATATCTTTTTAGAAATGATTCTAATAGATCTACTTGAGGGCAAGTAGAGTTTAAGTGGGGGGATATTTGATGACATCAAATATTCCTGATATTTTAGTGTCAATTTCCCCCTAATATGCTCATTATTGTATTGGTTTATATGGATATATGCTTTGATTTCTTTATATTTCGTTTCCAGGTTGTAAATGAGCATAGGAGCAAAAGATACGCGGAATTGGAAAAGTACTTACAAAGATACACACTTTAGTATGCTTAGAAGAAGTTACGGCGTAGCTCCACTCTCCACTTACGCCGTAGCTAAGGATTTATACACAAAGACCAAGTCAACGCAAATCGAAGATTACAGTGTAACTACCACGAGAGGTTACGCCATAACAATTTAAAGACTTAAAAGAAATTCGTGACTATGAAGGTTACGCCGTAAACCATGCAATAGGTTATGGCGTAAATTTTACACAGAATGTTGATTGAAGTGATTTAAGAGATTACGGCGTAACCAGTATGATGATTACGACCTAATTGTTGCCGTCAAAGATTACGGCGTAACTGTCCATCAAATTACGCCGTAACTACTATTAATCGGATAAGGATCGTTTGAAGATACACTAGTTACGGCGTAACCATACCTAGAGGTTACGCCATAGCTTTGTCGGGCCTATAAATACAAACCCTATTTCCTGCATTTTACACATCTTTCACACCACAAAAAGTCAAAGAACGAAGTAGGGTTCCAGAAGGACGATCTCCAGCAGCATACAGAGCATTTTCCAAGAGAGAGATCACGACTTGATATCAATAAGTTTTTGCGATTTATATTCATTTTACATTTACGATTCCATTTCTTTCATTACCATGCAAAACATTGAATCTTCTGTACTTTTCAATATGATCGACTAAGCACCTTTGGTGCTAGCCTAGTTATGAGTCCATCATTGTTATGATTATGTTTTTGTGCTTTTATTATTGCTTCTAGTGTGTGCATGCTTAGTTTTTCGTAAGATCCTCTAGTTTCGGTAGTTTTGAAGAACGGTTGTACTTATTACACTAGGAGAATTGACTAAAGGACCCTAGAGTAGTAGGTTGCGAGGGTTGGTAAGAATTGACCAAAGGACTACCAATTCCTTGTGTGCGAATTGACCAAAGGATCACCTTCCGTGTTGGATGAACTTAAGAAGTTAGATATGTGGTCTAAGATCCAAGAGGCCGGATCACACAAAGAATAAATCTAGTATGTAGCGGCACTTAATGACTTGAATTAGTCTACCTGCAAGCTCTGATAATCACTTAGGATCATACCTATGATATCTGAGAAGGATTCTAGGGATATAGGCTAGACGAATTGATCAAAGGAGTCTAGTGAATCTTACGCCCCACTTGAAGCGATAGGAAGTTTATTTAGAAAACATAGTCATTGCATTATAGGATGAATAACTAGGCTAGTACACTTTCTCCCTACTGCATTCAACTCAATTTAATTTCCGCATTTCATTTATGTTATTTAGTTAATTAATCAAACATCTTAAAACCCCTTTTAAAATGTGACATAGACTTAAGTTAAAATCCAGAAACACATAGCTCTAGGGACGACCTCGGCTTTACCGATTACTACACTACACACGACCGGGTACACTGCCTATGAGTGCATAAGGTATACCATAGGTAGACGAGACAATTATAAATATTAAAACCTGGTCAGAAATCCTGCATCACAAACTCAGCATCATTGAAAGAAATGATGCTCGTCTTGTTTGAACAAGATAATGAAAAGGACTTTAAGCTAGTGCAAGAAACTCATACTCTTTGCCAAGAGCTGTGTGAGCGTGTTAGGGAGCGGGATGAGGTTATTAAGCAGCTTGAAAGTTTGTCTATTATTGTTCTAGCTCGTGACAATCTCAAGCTACTAAAGGAGATGCAGGATGCTGACTTGGCAAAAACAAGGGGCATGATGAAGTTGATAAGTGAGTCACAGCTCAGGGTCCTCAAAATTTTTTTTTTTGTTGTTCAAATGGGTAAAAAGTGATATGTAGTGTTGTGATGGTGTCCGTTGTGCTCTCTTTTGCCTTCTGTCATGTTAAGCCATTCTGTTTTAGTTGTTTATGTTTGGTCATGTTGTCTTTTGTGTCGTGGTTTATGATCTTCTAAATCCTTGTTAGGTAATGGTGTATCCAGGGACATGGCCATGAAGGGTAATATTCCCTGTTGTTATCTTTTGTAGCTGTTTCAGTCTACTATTAATGAATGCAATGTTTATATTATGTTTACATGTCTTTTTTTTTTAAACCATGAATAATCATACGAATCCTAATTGATTACAAGCATAAAGCATTTGATGACTACAATTTCAAACCAACAATACTAACACCTAACAATTGGTAATATTATGTGGATCAATGGTACTGTTTCAGGGGTCCATTTGGTTTATGTAAGCGTAGGTGTTTAAAGACGTTAATGTTATATTCCATAATACAAACACGTAACAATTCCAAAATTATTTGGATCAATGATAATTTTTTAATAGGACGTTTAGGTTTATCTAAGTGTTGTTGTTTTATGACTATTAGCAACTATAAATCAACTCATGACTACTAAACCAACATGAGTCACATGACCACAGTCATAACATTATTAATAGTTGGACTAGTTTGCACTTGCACATTCCATTGTATTTTATGATAACTTTGTTTATCTTTTTAGCTTGTATTAATTCACATTATTTGTACAAGCTCGACTACCCGTCGTTTTAGAGAAAGCTAAAGTATCCGAGATGAAAGGGATACATCCGAGTGACTATAAAATTACCTTTAATTAAGCTAGCGGAGAACATTCCTAAGCAGGGGGTATCTTTGGTGATTGTGGTGTTTTTGTGTGTATATTTTTATATCGTTTGGCACATGGCATACCGTGGCATCTCGATGACCCTGTTGACGCCGCCTTAGCATATCGTGAGAAGATGGCCCTTTTTTATTTTAAACACAAATGTTGATAATGTTAGTCGTATATGTATGTTAGCCAGATTTTACTTGTTAGATGTTGGAACTTATGTGCATTGCCCTTATTTTGCTTTACATCGACCCCTTCAGTAACGAATGATGAATCCATGCTTGTATTGTATAGAGACACGACATTGTAAAAAAATTAACATAAACTCTCACATGGTTTTGTTCAACCTGCTAAACCTGAATACAATATACATAACAATGGAATACCAAATGACATCATACATAACTATTTAGAAACCTAGTGACTACAGTTGATAAAAACCTAAGTTCAAAAAAAAGTTGATAAAAACCTTATAAAACTTTAAACACATGTTCAATAAAATTATATAATATAGTTGCCCAAAAAACAAAAATAGGTTGCCCAAAAAGCTATAATAGGTTGCTCAAAATAAATAGTTTCTAGTTGGCATGCAATGGCATACGTACTTTTTTTGTACTTGACATGCATTTTATGTTTATAAATTCTCATTGGCAAAAGTAATTCTTAATTGAAGGCCACTAGTGGTCCATATAATTACAAGTTATTTTCTATTAGTGGCGGTTTACTATCATAAAATATCACTCTTAAGAGGTAAGATTGGAATAGTACATTGAACTTGAGGATGGATTATGATGAAGCGAAAAGTGTACCGTTTTTAAGGGGTCATTTAAGCCCTAAATCGTATTTATTTGATCAAATATTGCCCTAAATCGTTCATTTTGTCATTTTAGGTACTTTTGAGAAGAAATCTGGAAAAGGAAGCATTTTGGACGTTTTTGGAGCATAAAAGTGAAGAAAACGACAAAGTCTCAAAATCTTGCTGGAAGTTACCTTTGACGGCGTCAGGATTTACCCTGGACGGCGTCATGGCTTGGCAAAAGTGGTGGATGTGAAATTTACTCATGATAAGCCAGAGAAATTGCATGGAAATTCTGACGGCGTCACCCTTTAATTTGATCAAGGTCGTCACGTTATAATTCAAAGAGGGACGGCGTCACGTTCATAGTTTGAGGGCGTCAAGCCTTGATAAGCCAGAACGGATTTTGGAGAGCTAAAGAGGGACGGCGTCAAGAAGGTCATTCGAGAACCCTAAAAGCGGCGAGGTGACGGCGTCACACTCCATAACGTGACGCCGTCAGATCCAAAAATCTATATATAGTTTTGCAATTCTTTGTCATTAGTGTGGAACTTATTGGGGAACTTTGTGTGTGAAAACCCTAGGACGAATTTGGCAGCTCTTTCAAGGCTTTTTGCCTTGAGATCTTCCATGTTACATTGAAGATAAGTTATCAATTAATCATTCAATATGTCTATGTGTTGTTTGATTCTATCTTATTCTTGTCTTTTGTTTAACATGTTAGGCTACATTTATCTTGTGTTTGCTTAGATCTAATGAAACCTAGCTATTGATTATTGGTTATTAGTGTGTTGTTAGTTGTATTGGATGATTGTTCATCTATGTTAGGCTAAAGAAAACTGGCTAACTTCCTATTCGGTAACTTGCTTGAACGTCTTAAGAAACATGAACCAATGCGTACTAAAGGTTTTTATGGTTGTATTTAATGCACAAGCGAATTCTAGTGATCCCATGTTAGGAGCTTCCTAGCCGGCTCGACATAGGAGTGAAGTAGGAGCTTGTAGAGTTGGGGAAGTACGTACGCCACCCCACGAATGGTATTAAGGAATACACCCGTCATCCACGCGACTAATACACACTAATCAACCGGTAAAAGATAGTTAGGGAGTAAGGAAATCTAAGTAAACACATTTCCCTCCACATAAGTTTTCACAAACATTTTCATTTTCTGTTATTTTATTTAATTTGCATTCGTAGTAATTTGGGTTAGTTGACTAGCAACTAATTCCGCCCACTCTTTCAAACCCGAGATTTTACTTGCTTTCATAAAAAATATAAAAGCATAAAAAGAATCTTCTCTCACCCTTAGACCTATTAGAGTAATTTTTCATACCTAACGAACACTATTCCCTGTGGAGAATGATCAATCCCCCGTACTTACCACTACACTATACTACATCGGTCAGGTACACTGCCTGGTGGGGTTGTAAGCCTCTTGAGATCCCTCAAGAGGTAAAACCTGTTGTAAGGTCGCAAAACCACGCATCAAGTTTTTGGCGCCGCTGCCGGGGAATAGTTATTGTTTAGGTTGAATTTTTATTTTATAGGTCTACTCACTAGATTCCTTTCTAGTGAGATTTTTATTTTCTTTTTATAGGTTTTCTTTAGTCTATCTTATTTCTTTGTACTTTTGTTTGTGATACCTTCCACTTACCTCATGAGTAACATTGGTCATTTGATCCCTGTTATTCGTATTTTTCGCCGTGCAAACTTTCAACTACCCGTTCCCGCCCCCATCATAGAAAACAACAACCTTTCACCCGACCACCACTTTGGTAACAATTCTGAGATGGAGGAGTCTGACCATGAGAATGACCATGTTAGTCCGTTTTACTACTCAGACTCCGATGAGGATGCCGGTAATGGAGAAGTAGTTAACGAGGAATGGGGAAAAGAGGAAATTGATCCCTTTAAGTATGTTGACCCTAGGACTAAGATCGAAAAGGATAGCCTCTTTAACATGCAATTTCCGTGTAAGATTGGTTATCATGATTTTTATGCTTATCTTAACTCATCTTTGCCTATGAACATTATCTCTCGCGCTAATTATAATAAAATCATGGTAGATGAGCTAGAACATCAAGGAGATAACATTGTTGCTAGGACTAAGCCACTACACGTATTCGTTGGAAGTTTTGTGTATTTGGTGGATTTTATGGTTATGGAGAACTTAGGAGAATTCATTGATAACAAATTAACCCAAGTCATTTTTGGAGAACCCTTCAAAAGGTTGACCCACCTTGACGAAAAACTTGTGGACGGGTTAATTACATTCTCGGATGGGGATGAAGATTTTACTTACCAAATGCCCCGAGCACATCCTAGGTTTAAAAACTACTCCATTGAATCTTGCAATAGACTTGTGCCTCTTGATTTGTTAAGTGAGAATGATAAGAGGAAGGGGCTCAAATATCCACATGAGAAAAATAAGAGATACTATCATGGATGTTTGGAGCTGAATGATGAATACAAGAAAGATGAGGCAACAATTAGATGGCTCACACTCGGATACGTGAGCATAAGCGACACTAGATGAGCCTTACTTTGAGTCTAGCTACAAGACTCGTTAATAAAGAAAAGCGCTTCTTGGGAGGCAACCCAAGCTTTATTTGCTTTGTGTGTTTATTTACTTGTTTGTTTGTTTGTTTTTATTTGTTTCCGTATGTATGTTTAAATTTTATTATTATTGATTCATGTTCAAAACTAATTTGTGAAAATGCTTTATTTTGTTTTTAACTTCGTCTTAACTACATATAAAGGTATTTTGCAAAAGTTAAGTGTAAGGGAAATCTAAATCGGTTTATTAGAACACAAATGAACATGAATCATAATAATAATAAATTAACATACATATTAGTATTTGTTTGAGTCAAATGCTTGTATCGAGTCATAATGATGTTTTGCAGGATTTCCAGGAAGTAAGGTATAGGTTTTTACAAAATTTTTCCGGAAACGTAACATGAGAATTCTGTCAGATCATTTCTGACGGCGTCAGGAGTTACAACTTGACGGCGTCAGGTTTAATTTTCTGAAAATTTTTGAAAGTTTTGTTTTCATAAAAAGTTTTTATTAAGTCTATAACTTATAATCTCCAGGAATCTGCAAAATTATCATTCCACAAGCATTATATCCTTATATATAGATTTATCCCGCCGATGTTATGCAGGTTTTCGTGTTTGTTTTCTCAGGTTTAACAGGTTATTTTGGACAAGGAAATGTTTTGGATCAAGCTTTTGGCGATGCATTAGTCATGGAGCTTCAACATTACTTTGGAAGAAGATCTAACCGTGTTACTTCATTATCCACCGAACGAATCAGGGGAGTATTTGATTTCATTCTTTTACTTTATACTTTTACATCTTGTTATTTGAACATTGGGGACAATGTTCATCTTAAGTGTAAGGGGGGGTAAAAGTACGATTAGAGAATGCTATTGCGCTTGATTTTTGTTTGTTTAATAATAGATGTGTAATAAAACTGAGATAAATACCTGTTAGGGTAATTTTAGTGCCAAATTTAAAATTTTTTACAACATATAGGAGTGAAACTTTGATCTTAATGAGCGTCTCACGGATAGGAGTTATATGACTAGCACAAAAACCGTACCACTAAAAAATTTTCCACCCCCAAATATGAGAGGTTCGCCCCTAGAATTGGTAGGAAAAGCATTTATGCTATGATGTGTGTACCGGTAGCACTTAGATTCTAGAACTTGCGTTAGGACCATTCCAAGGCCACAAGTGAGACTACATTCGTGTAGTTAGATTTACTACATGATAAGAGGCATTAGGATTCACCCATTGTTTTACACCTGTGTTTTTGTTATAATTACATTGGCTACATTGGTCAAGTAATTCTCCCACACCCTTTGCGTTGTACTCATTTTTAGTACACGATACCCCTAGTACACCCCTCAGAGCCTATCTTTTCGTTTCGACCTTTAAGCATTTTACTTAAAGGAAGAATTTGTTACACCCCACTAAAATGTACACCCAAATCACCTTAGCCTACCTTGTGTGCACTCATCTTTAGTGCATTATTGTGACAACATTTGTTTAAACCCTTAGTTAATTATCTAATTGATTACATGGTTGCTAAGTCGAGTCATATCCTTGTACATATTGTTTTGGGACGATTGGGACTCATGGGTAAAGTACTAGTGTAATGGAGTAATGGGGAAGAACATCATTTATTACCCCCATATGTGCTAAATATTTTAAAAGTACTCCAAGTTTTTCAATTATCTTAATTCGAGTCATTAGAATAGTAATTGTAAAGTTATGTAAAAGTTTAAGTGTAAGGGGATTGCAATGCCCCTATGATGTATTATTTTGGATGGTAGGGCAAAAGTGTATGCAAAAAAAAAAAAAAAAAAAAAAAAAAAAAAAAAAAGAAAAAAAAAATCGAAAAAAATCAAGAAAAATACAAAAAAAATGAGAAAAAGAAAAGTAGAAAAAACATACGGACTACCATCCCGTTTTATTTTATGTTTATTTTATGTTTTTGTTATTTTCTTTCATTAGCTTAAGATTGAGTCGAGTCTTGGCTTAGCAACATTGTATAGTACATGTAATTGATCAAGATTTTTAACTCGCCACCAGTAAAATATCCTTTATCCAACAAATTCGTGCTTATCATATCCCTACACCTAACGTTATAACCCATTTAAAAGCCCTCTTTGATAGTTTATCTTAGGTGCTTACGCCTAGTGGAGGAGGTTTTCGATCCTTTCCCAAGCCTATGGTAATCTATTTGCTATGACAGGTAGTGAGAGATATTATCCGTTTTCATTTATGAGATTTATTTTGATGACACTTGAGAGATGTGAGTATCTAAACACTACTTGTGAGGTGCTAGTTTGTAATCTCCGTGCTTATTATGATTAAAGTAGAACGATTATTTGCTGTAATTACTTTTATATTAGTGTTAAATGACCCCTAACTTGTATTTTGATTAGAATAAAAGCGCATTTGCTTGAGGACAAGCAAATCTCAAGTGTAAGGGTATTTGATGAAGCAACTAATTCTGCCCACTCTTTCAAACCCGAGATTTTACTTGCTTTCATAAAAAATATAAAAACATAAAAAGAATCTTCTCTCACCCTTAGACCTGTTAGAGTAATTTTTCATACCTAACGAACACTATTCCCTGTGGAGAACGATCAATCCCCCGTACTTACCACTACACTATACTACATCGGTCAGGTACACTGCCTGGTGGGGTTGTAAGCCTCTTGAGATCCCTCGAGAGGTAAAACCTGTTGTAAGGTCGCAAAACCACGCATCAGATTACTACTCAGATTCATCAAATTATTCAGCCAACCCTGAACCTATTTGGCCTTCTCCTGAACCAGATCAAAAGTAAGTAATGTTAAATAAATGTTGTATCTTTATCAGATAATTTATGGTTGTAAAAGTTTTTTTTCATCTATTCAAGGAAGAAAAAGATGAAGATTATATGGTGTTTGAAGTTTTCCATAATGGTGCTTTCTATGAATGCCCTTTAAGGTATGAGTATCCAAAGATCCTAGTACTTAAGGTATCTCGGTCAAAAAGGATGTCGTTTAAAGAATTATGTGACTTGTTGGTGTTCAAACTAGAATGCAAGATATGGTCTTTGTTTTATTGTATTCCTAGAAGGAGTCTTGAAAAGGGGTTGACAATTGTCAAAACTAATGCTGAGATGAAAAGAATGTATGATGTGGCTGCATATTATGGCTTACTTGAGGTGTATATTGCCCATGAACCTCACAACTTAGCACAATACTACTATAATAACTTGTCTTTCGAAGTGTTCGATGATGAGGTTACTTCAAAACTAAAAAGCCATGAAAAAAGAAAGCTAGATGCTGGTTCAATGTCGTATGAGCAGCTTGTTGAATGGGCAGAGGAAGAATCTCCTTCGCCTTACCTTAGGACACCTCCTGCCTTACCTTAGGACACCTCCTGATAAGCCTAGGAAAAAAGGCGTTCACTTTGAAGGTAAGAATTTGTTTGAAGATTTTTTGCATAGCAGCTGTGTTGGAGATGAGTTAGAGGGTCCTCCTGGTTGGCTAGAAGATGGGCTCGGTGAACAAGGTTGGATTGATGTTGGAGCGACTAATATTTTGTCTCCTTGGCTAAATGAAGCTAGGGGAATATATGATGATGGTTCACTGCCGGATGTGGTTAAAGATGGTTTTGAAAATGATGTAGTCCTAGATCAGGAATGGTCCAATGTCCCAGATATTGGTGGGTCTAGTAAGCCAGCTGAAACAGGGTCTACTGTGCCAGTTGCAGTTGAAAAAAAGGGTAAGAACAGGGTTAAGTTTAATAGAAAGAGGGTGGGTTTAAAGAGGGCAAAGTCTATGTGGGTAACCAAAGGCTTACGAACAAATAGGTTGAGTTGACGTGTTGGAAAAAGAGTTGAAAGTGGTCCAAGGTATGGAAGGCTGTCTACTTTGTTTGCATTGAATGATGATCAGCTTGAGGATGATGGACCATATGTAACTCAAACATCTCAAACAGGTTCATGTGGGTCTAATGTGAAAGATGTGGTCTACACTCCTAAGTAGTCTTATGTATCTGGCTTGAACTTTGCTACAACCAGAAAGTGTTTTCAATAAAACATCCACATGAGTTGTCAATGTTTTTTTGTAAACATTTTGTGGTTGTAGCAATAATATTAGAATCCTTTGGGTACTACATATATTGTGCACATCTTTTGGGTTGTGTGTAGGTTGTGCACAAGATATAGGTAATGTTGTATCTTTATTAGTCGTGTTAATGTATTAACTTATCACTTGCTTGTAGCTCAAATGAAACTTAAATGCCTATCTGTTCACATCTATATAGTTAACCAGTAGTTCATTGGTTTAAACCACCAGTAATAATGCGAAGGTAGGTATTCAATGTTATAGCAAAAATAGACAGAGATAACAAAATAAGGTCGCGTTTTTACATCCCAACATGTCTTGTACATTTGCAGTTTGAAAGAAAGTTGATAAATGTCAAACATGTTGGATACAATATAAGTTCTTGCATAGTTATAGCTTACATAGACAAAGATAACAAAACAAGGTAGCATTTTTACATCCATCATGACTTCTACATTTGCCGTTTGAAAGAAATCTGATAAATGACAAACATGTTTGATACAATATAAGTTCTTGCATAAGTTTAAAAGATACAATTATGTTGCATGTTAGACTAAAAAGTTTTGTAGAGTGGACAATTGAGATAACCAGTTGATCATGAGATTCGTTCTCATTCATAGACTACTGGTTAGATGGCTATGGATGTGCCTCATTGTTCAAGTATTCATTTGTAGTAGAAGATCCAGGGTTCCCATTAGCAATGTTTTGAACTCCGCATATATCCTTCAGTGACCTCAGTTTTTGAGTTGCAGATTTCTGCCAAATAATACACAAGTAAACATTAATTCTGACTAAATACAAAAATATTCATTTGATAGGAATAAGAGACTTGCTTTTTTTTTTTCACCAACGGCACGTTACATGAATTTTGGTTGTGCCATTGGCACCACACCTAGTACATTGTGACATGTTAGCCTCCTCCCCTTGTGATCTGATGCGATCTTTGTTTTTTGGCCTCCCCGATTGCCTCTTATTCAGAACCGATGGCAATACAACTTGTAAGTTATCTGGAGTTTGCCACATAGACACATCTTGTAGAGGATTAAACAAGCCTTTGTATGTATTTTTCAGGGTTGTTCTGAAAAAACAACTTTGTACCAATTCTTCAACACTTGTCAACCCTGCTACTCTAGCCACAGCACATACGTGCCTACATGGTAAACCGGAAAGTTGCCATTTGCGACAAGAGCATGTCCCTTCTGTCAAATCAACAATATGACCTCTTCGGTTGTCTTTGACTTCATACTTTTTCATCAAGTGAATGCCCTTAACAGTCCAATTAACACTCTTTAGTCTTTAAGATTCTATCATTGATTTTTGCAGGTGCCCAGTCTGAAACTTCTTCTTCCATTGCATCTATCATTAAAAGAGTAACATCATTATTGTTACTTGTTTTAGAATTGTTTGTCCAAAAAAATAAAACACTTGCCAAAATATTACATCATATGTAATTACATAGTACGAAAATGTTAAGGAAACATTGGAAATTTTTAGGACATTACCTTCGTAAAGTGCTCGACGTTCACAATACCACTGTTGAAGAAGCGCTCTATACCAATCCATGAGCATCATAATTGGGACTCTTCGAACATCCTTTGTCAAAGCATTGATTGACTTGATGCTATTTGAAGTCATGTAATTGTATTTGTTTGCAGGGCAGTATGCTCTAGACCATTTATCAAACCCTGCTTCCTCTAGTTTTTTGTACGCATCGGGTTTAACGGCATGAATTACAGAAACAGAACTATCAAATTCCTCCCTTGTGTAAGCCTTGCAAGTCTTCCAATATAAACCCTTTAGCCTTTCACTTTGCATATTGGAATTCATCATCAAATGATGACAACAATAACCATGAAAGGCGTTTGGAAAAACATTCTTACATGCAAGGGTAATTGCATAATGTTCGTCAGATATGATAACCAAACCTGGAACATCACCTATGCATTCTTTCAACTTTGTCAAAAACCAGGACCACGACTCACTTGTCTCACCTTAAGACACACCGGTTGCAATGGGAATGATTTGATTATTTCCGTCCATTCCAACGGCAGCAAGATTTGTGCCAAGGTAACGGCCTTTAAGATGTGCGCCATTGATTATTATCAATGGCCGCATGAAGCATAAAAAACTCTTAACCTATTAGAGTAACAACATATTAGATATTGGATAATAAGCTGAAACATTTGATAGTTGATATTACTAAACATTTTTAAGTTGTCCAACGTAAATAATATGTACACGAGAATTTAAAAAATAAGCTTACCGCAAAACCAAAGGCTACAAAACACTGCTTAAAGCGTCCTTGATCATCCGTGTCAATGTGTGTTACGGTTCCTTCGTTTGCCAGCTTTAAGTTACGGAAATAAGACGGTAACTACTCAAAGGAAGCCTTAGGGCAGCCCTGAGTATACTCCAATGCAAATTGCTTCCCTTTCCAGGCTCTTTTGTATGAAATGTCTATATTCCACGCTAAATTAAAATCAAGTTGTATGTCCTTTGGCTTATAAACCCTGGAAGTGTCTCTCATTTTTGGAACAAGTAAATGAGCCAACATTTTGGCTCTAGCATTGCAATGATTAGCGTTAATCTTTGTTTTGGAACACGTGTGAACATCGTTGACGTTATGTTGATGCAAATAATGTTCTAAAAACGTTATTTATATCTTTCGATAACTTCACGTTTTGAGGATGACAAAATGTGAAATCACGTTACGTTAAAATTAACGTAAACAAGTTTTTAGTCGAAAGATCCCATTTCTACGCAAATCACTCTAGGTATGCACAAACAAATTTACAACTTGACAAATGATCAAAGAAGTGAATTTATGTTTAATACTTCACATTTTTAATGTGACAAAAATTTTTTTCAAAAATATACTTTACAAGTTATTTTTGAATAATTAAGAAATGTTTTATTGGAAAAATAAGTTCAAATAACATAACAGCTATTTTTCCCCACAAAATCAGCTCCAAACTTCCCCAAATAAGTTTTCACCACTAAAGACCAAAAGAGGAGCATTTTTGTCTGGCACGGTACCACGGTACCACTAAATTTAGTGGTACCGTGGGTGATTTAGTGGTACCGTGTCTTCATAACGGCTAGAATTTTTCTGCCTATAAATACCAGCCCTCTTCACAGTTTTTGGGCATCCTTTTTCACATAGAATTTTCTGAGTTCAATACTCTTATCACATTTTCTCTTCTTGATCATTTAGTTTAGTTTTCTTTTGTTTTAAGAGTGATCCAATCATCCAACCAAGTGATCCTCTTCATTCATCTTCTAGTGCAAGAGAAGAACACAAGGTATCAAAGAAGATACAAAGTGTTGTAGTTGTAGTTAGAGCACTTGTTACATACTTGTTGTATCTTTGTATACATCAAGATCATTTTTCTTTTGAGAGTTTGTAAGAGAAGATCATTATGATCTTGTAGAGATATTGAATATCTCTTGTAGCTTGTGAGCTAGTGTGTTGATCAAGTTGATCAAGGGTAGATAGGGTAGATTGAGTCAAGTGAGGGTTGATCATTGTGATCTTGTTGAGATCTTAGAGATCTCTTGTAGCTTGTGGGCTAGTGTATTGATCAAGTGGATCAAGGGTAGATTGAGTCAAGGGTGTTGATTGTGTGAAGTAGAAAGGATCGAGTGGATTGTGGTAGATTGGTGCTAGCTAAGATTAGCACTCGACATTTAGCTTAGTGTCGGAAAATAGGATAAGCGACGTTGTATGGTTTTCTCCGCCTGAAGGGAGGTTTGTTGACATAGTGCTTGAAACTCTCGATTGTGGTACTCGGGGAGTGGAGTAGGGCGAAGAAAAGCTTCGTGACCGAACCACTATAAATCTCTTTGTCCCGGTTTGATCTTTCCATCTCTTTTCTTTACATTTATTGTTTATATTACATAGTATAGTGTAGTGTTCATATTGGTGTTGATTGATTACACATAAGATTCGAATCAAGGTTTTTCAATAGTAAAGTTTTGAAACAAATTAAAAACCGGTAAAAGTAATCAACCCCCCCCCTTCTAGTTTTCCATACGTTAGTTATTTGAAATTTCTTATAACCTTTAAGCCTACGATTGAAAACAAACCAATTGCAATTGGGCTTCTTAAATCTTACACAGTAAGCGAGCTGACAAGGTTTAACAACTTTATATTGATAACCTTATTTTATACATTTTACTCCTATCTCTTTGATGCATTCTTCCTTATCGTCAAATTCATCATATTTCGCCAGAACATTTGCAGCAAAGTAATGCTTCTTTGGCTTTTTAAAAACATTTGGTGGATTGGGAGGGACAGGCATATAGTTGAATTTGTTTTTTTCCATGATGCTCATAATTCAGATTTTCATTTCTGTTAACCGGTTGCTCATTAGAATGCTCAACAATGTTGCTTTTGTTGCATGGTGGTTCATTTAACAAGCCAATATTAAGATCCAAACCTAAAGGTACAGAACACGAAGTTTGGATTACCTCTCCAGTTTGTTGGCCGACTTTGATGAACAAATTTTTAACTTCTGGCCTCGACTCAACCACCTCATTGATGAAGTATACCACGTCATCGTCGTCAATTATGTAGTGTAACCTCTCGTAATTTTCCCTATAAATAGTAAATGCTAATAAATGATTAACGAATCATTACGTTATTTAATAACCGTTTTTGCCAATGACAAATTTTTTTTTTGTTATTCATACCATACTATTTTAAATCACAACGATATTTGTGATTCACCATTTACCTAGGAACGATGCTTACACACGAACCTTGATAGTCTAAAAATCGCGAATTTATCTAAAACAATTAACGCTTAATATTTAACGTTTATACGTCTCGTCAATTAACCAAACGTGATCAAATAAATTCCCGAGCTCACAAAAATTTCCACAAGTACTCAGTAACGATATTGGGCCTCGACCCAATACCCAATATACACCAAATGGGCTGCTAGACCCATTGGGCCTCGACCCAATAATACTACAAACCAAACGCACCAAACGGACCCTTATTATTTTCTTTTCGTCTTGGGCCAGCCCACGAAACCAACCCAACTTATATAATCCTAACTATAGACTCGACAAGGACCGATCACTTTGGCCAATTTACGCGCAATCTAGATTAACAACAACATAATACTTTTACACCACTCAATTCTCAACCCAGCTGAGAATCGAGTGTGACAAACCTCGTGTTCTAAGTCGATCATTTACTTGTTAAAAATCCATCAAAGCTCAACCCATGTATCATAGATCAACCAAAAACTCAAAACTCATAAACCTTATACGTTCGACCTACAAACAATCTGAAACAAGCCACACTTGGTTTTGGTCACGTTGCTATAGTTGCTTGACCCCCTTGAGAACCCCAACGAGCCACAAACGAGCTTGGAAACAATTTTCATATTACCTTGACCTCTTGTGTACACTAGCGAGCCACAAACACCAACATTAAAACTCATTTTGTCTTCTTATTCTTGGTCCTTAGTGCCGGCTAACACAACCAAAAACAACCATCATTTAGCCTACTTACACACTCAAACTTGACTTATCAATAACCTTCCCTGCTACTCTCTTACACCCTCATCATGCTTCATCATTACACTCACCATAACACTCAATGTTTCACCCTTAAAATGCCCTAAAACTTTCGGCATTCTAACACACAAACATATACAACTCAAAAATATTTCTAAGTCTATTTCAGTTCCTGAGCACGCTTAGCTTTGATCGTTTTTCATGGTGTTCAAGTTAAACCAAGAGGCATTCAAACCTTGTTCCTGATTATTCGAAGTATAAAGAATCGAGCCACACTCATTCTCTAGTCATACTCAGCCCATACATCACGTTTTACCCCCACCTTTTGAGGTGAGGTGAGCCATTTTCCCTATCTTCAATTTCCTTACATTCTCATGTTGCTCGAATGATCATTTACTTTGTCTAAATATTTCGTTATTTACATTAACAACACATATATGTTATTCGACACCCTAAGTGTTTGCTATGCTAACTATCGAAAACAACAACTATTCGAACCTTATATAATCGTATAAACCATAAAAATCACACGTTCCTAAGTCATTTTGGACACTTTCGAATTTTATAAAATACTTAGAATATTTTGGAACATGAAAAACTGTTTTCGCATAGCCCAAGTCGCTTGAACTTGTGCCTCGTATTTTCTTATTTCGACACACAACACATAAGTTTTATAGCTCGACCTGATAGTCGAGCTACCAAACTAACGGGTCATGTATTTTATTCGACCTAGTGAGCTTATCTTGAACCTTGTTAAACCCCAAAGTAAAACACGTTCGCAACAATTTTTAAAACTTAAAATATATAACGATTAGGCTTAAAGCCCAATAAGCTATTTATAAGCTTTTCGTATAAGCTGATTATATAAGCCCTCTTGATATATTTTTACAACCATAAAATGAGCCCGTAACCAGGCCCATTAGCCCTTGAAACCCAATGGATCGAAAACCCTTAATGGGCCATGTCTTTGACTCGTTAAAGGCCCATAAGCTTAAAAATAAGCTCTCGACAAAATAAGCTGTTTATATAAGTTACATAAGCTGTTTTAAACTTATTTATGAAATAAAAATAGTGAACTTTGATTTCTATAAAGTTTGGACTTGTTTTGCAATAGTTTGCTAACCGAGGGACCAAAACTGTCAAGTTTGGAAACTTGGGGTACAAACTGTCATTTTAATATCTTGTGATGAAAACTGTAAATTTAAGGACTTTTGGGTATAAAATGTAAATATTAAAGGTTTTAGACTCAAAACGTAATAAAACTTAACCGAGGACTAACGGTGCAAATATTTCTCCGTTAGGGTCAAAAGTGTAACTTTGTAAAACCCAAAGGTTATTTCTGATTTTATACTTGTAATAATATTTCACGAACTCCAAACCCGAAACGAATGTGTTCTAATCACGCAAATCGATATTTATCGTCACATTTTTCCTATAATTATATATAACTTATAAATATATATATATATATATATATATATATATATATATATATATATATATATATATATATATATATATATATATATATATATATATATATATATATATATATATATATATATATAACCACTTAACGAAACATTAAACGTAAAACATAACTTATCATAAACCAACTTTGATTTATAAACGACAATCTCTTTAGTCAACCTTATATACTCCGACAAACGAGCACACACCCAAGAGTTATATATATATATATATATATATATATATATATATATATATATATATATATATATATATATATATATATATATATATATATATAACTTTATTTTTTTTTAACCTCAAGCATTTAAACACGCATGTTTTAATGTTAACAAATTAATTATCAATCGATAAAACCTTGAACGTTATGATTCGCGATAAACCAAACTTGGACTATCAAACCACTAAAACTTGCCATATATTATTTAGGTCGTGTGTTGAAGCCGTTTCCTTTCGTCGTTTGAGTTACGATACTACCACCACTACTGTACTACTAAGGTGAGTTCATAGCCCACTCTTAAACTTTTAAACCCTTTTGTGGGGAGATACATGCTACAAACATGAACACAAACTTTTTAGTATGCTATGTCTGATGTTATTATTGCTTAAGTAGCTATTGCTAGAAGTCCCTCTATCATGAACCTTAATCACTTGCGAGTGAACGTAAATAGTTGTGAATAGATCTATTTGGGACTGACAATCCCCGTTTTGGGTCTGCTAGGATGAGCCACCCAAACGCACTTTATTTAAACATACTTATAGGTTATTGGCAAAGACCTATCCCGAGGGCCTATATACTTTACATCATTTTGATGCCTGTTAAACGTTGCGTGTCATGAGCTTAATGCAATAACAACTTGATTTTAACTCGTTTAATTGTAATTCGATGCAATTAACACTTATACTTTGTGTTCAATTATTAAACTTAAACCTATGAATATCACTCAACTTTTGTTGACTTTTAGCATGTTATCTCAGGTAACTAAAAGTTGGAACTCAAGGCACGGAGTGGGCACTAAACCCAGCACGGGTGCAAAATAAATGTTTTATCATTCAAGTTTAAATAAACATGTTAAACTATGAAACTTCTTTGTATTTCAAATGCTTGTATTTTGAATGATAAACTTAAAACGTCTCTTTTAAGTCATTTTCCTATGGTTATGACTACGATCCACTACGTAATACCCCATTAAGTCTTCCGCTATTGATATCCGAATTTAGGGGGTGTTACATGTAGACCTTGTTTGCATTGATATTGTAAGATAACATAATCAATGACAACTTAACGTTCAGCTTAAACTTTTTCTTTACACAACGAAGTAGGCCTGCGTAATTAATATCGTCTGGAAGTTGAACAACAAATTTTGATCCTTAATATCGCCTGAAGGGAGGTTTGTTGATATAGTGCTTGAAACTCTCGAGTGTGGTACTCGGGGAGTGGAGTAGGGCGAAGAAGAGCTTCGTGACCGAACCACTATAAATCTCTTTGTCCTGGTTTGATCTTTCCATCTCTTTTCTTTACATTTATTGTTTATATTACATAGTATAGTGTAGTGTTCATATTGGTGTTGATTGATTACACATAAGATTCAAATCAAGGTTTTTCAATAGTAAAGTTTTGAAACAAATTAAAAACTGGTAAAACTATTCAACCCCCCTTCTAGTTTTCCACAATTGGTACCAGAGCCACGTCAGTCAAGATTTTAAAGTAAATTGTATTTTAAAACTTGAATCGATCAATGGATTCCGAAAAATACCAAGAAGGGCAATCTATGCAAAGACCACCACTTTTCGAAACCGATTGTTTTATATATTGGAAAACAAGATTCAAAACGTATGTGAAATCAAAAGACATTGATCTTTGGCATATTATTACCGAGGGTGACTTTCAACCGATTCAAAAGAATCCGGAAACTAAAAGGGATGAAATAGTTCCTTATAGTAAACAAAGTGATGAACTTAAAAGAAAACTAGCCAAAAATGATGAGGCTAAAATGATGATTTACAATGCTTTGCCGAAAAAGGAATTTGAAAGAATTTTTATGTGCAATACGGCAAAAGATATTTGGAAAACTTTGTTAGTCACTCACCAAGGTAATAATCAAGTCAAAGAGAACAAGATAGATCTTCTTGTGCAACAATTGTTAGTGGATATTACTTAGTGTGTAGTATTATTGTGTTGTCCAAGTCTAGTTTGTATGGGCTAAGGCCCAAAGTGTCCTTAAATATGTATTGTATCCATGTATGTTTCTGATCGATCAATAACACAACACTTTACCTTCTTACATGGTATCACAGCCTCCATCGATCCTCCCCTAAATATCTATACAAACCCTAATTTTTTTCCCTCGTTTCCATCACAAGCACCATATACACGATTCTCCATATCCTTTTCCATATCCTTTTCCATAATTAATTTCAGATATAAACATTATCTGTCAACTGAGTGATCTCATTCGAAATTGATTTGGAATCGTGTTTTGAAATTGATTTGGAGACTTTTGAAGAGTTTATTGATTATTATAATCAAAGGGACATTATTGAGTCTGGTGCGTTGATGTCAGCAGTTGCATCACGATCCATTGTAGTTTGATTGGCTTTGAAATTAATTCAAGTGTTATTGTGTTTTGAAATTGGTTTGGAGATTTTTGAAGAGTTTATTGATTATTATAATCAAAGGGACATCATGACTAATGCACAAGTCACGGCATTTCAACAAAGAGCCCTGCTTCTTCAACTTGCTCAAGCACAACAACAAGTAATAGCACAGTATCAGTTTCTACAAAAACTGGGCGAGACTCAACACACTTTTCAGCAGGCCCACGTGGCTAGTCCAGTCCAATCGAGTACTCTACAAGCTTTTAACGCACTGAATCCTCAAGACTACACGGGTTGGAATATGGATACAGGTGCGTATTCCCATTTAAATTCAAATGCAAATAATCTTAGTACTATTTATAATAAAAGTATTTATCCGTCTGTCTTTGTTGGTGACGGTAAATCCATACCCGTCATTAACACGGGCCATAGCTTGTTGCCTAACCCTCACCGTCCACTTCATCTTCACAATGTTTTAGTTACTCCACATATTGTAAAAAATTTAATTTCTGTACGCCAGTTTACTCGTGACAACAAAGTTTCTATTGAATTTGACGAGTTTGGTTTTTCTGTGAAAGACTATTTGACTCGGCAAATTCTCCTCCATTGTGATAGCACTGGAGACCTCTATCCTGTCACCTTGCCTACATCCTACCCACAAGCTTTTCTTGCTAGTCATCACACGTGGCACCAATGACTTGGACATCCGGGAAATGAAGTGCTACGTTCTTTACTTTCCAATAATTCTATTTTGTGTAATAAAGTGAAGTCTCCTCACCTTTGCCATGCTTGTCAACTTGGGAAGCATGTGAGGCTTTCGTTTTCTGTTTCTGATACTGTAGTCAATTTTGCTTTTGATATTGTGCATTCGGATTTGTGGACTTCCCCACTTCCGAGTCAAAGTGGTATCAAATACTATGTTATTTTTTTGGACCATTATTCTCATTACTTGTGGGTATATCCTTTGCGTAACAAATCTGACACTTTTGCTAAATTTGTTGAATTTCGTTCTCTTGTAAAAACTCAGTTTAATAAGGAAATTAAAGCTTTTCAATGTGACCACGGTGGTGAGTTTGATTACACCATATTTCACCGATTATTTACCAAACACGGCATTCAAACACGTTTCTCATGCCCCCGTACCTCTCAACAAAATGGTAAATCCGAACGCATGATTCGGAAAATAAACAACCTTATCTGTGCCTTACTTTTTCAAGCCCATCTTCCTCCTCATTTTTGGGTTGAAGCCCTTCACATGGCCACCTACCTCTTAAATATCTTACCATCCACCGCCATAAATAACGACACACCTCACTTTCGTCTATATAACCCAAACCCAAACTACACGTCTTTACATGTCTTTGGTTGTTTGTGTTATGTCCACATTGACACCAATCATAAACTTAGCCCACGCTCCACTCCCTGTATTTTCCTTGGCTACCCGTCCAACCACCATGGATTTCGTTGCCTTAACCTTTCCACTAATAAAATCATTATTTCCCGTCATGTCACCTTTGATGAGACCATTTTTCCATTCGGGTCTGTCACACCTAATGATGCCCCTTCCTACACATTTCTCGACACCACTCCAAACCTTATTGCTCGTCATATTCTCCAACAACCAACACCACATGTTCAGCCCACCGCCCCAACTCCCCTCCCCAATACCACCAACCAACTCCCCACACCGGTTACTCCTGGCCCAACTACTCCTATCCCTCCTACCATCGACCCAAACATCACACCGGTTATTACCGACCCAACACCACATGTCCAGCTCAACCCACCTCCACCTCCAGTGCCTAATCCAGCTGCACCTAATCCTCATCCAAACCAACCTCAACTCATCCCATGGTCACGCGTTTTCATGTTGGTACTGATGCGTGGTTTTGCGACCTTACAACAGGTTTTACCTCTCGAGGGATCTCAAGAGGCTTGCAATCCCCACCAGGCAGTGTACCTGACCGATGTAGTATAGTATAGTGGCAAGTACCGGGGGATTGATCGTTCTCTAGGGGAATAGTGTCGTTAGGATTGAAAAACTACTCTAATAGGTCTAAGGGTGAGGGAAGATTCTTTTTGTATTTTTATATTTTTTATGAAAGCAAGTAAAATCTCGGGTTTGAAGGAGTGGGCGGAATTAGTTGCTAGTCAACTAACCCAAATAACTACAAATGCAAATAAAATAAAATAACCGAAAATGAAAAGGTTGTGAAACTTATATGGAGAGAAATGTGTTTACTTAGATTTCCTTACTCCCTAACTATCTTTTACCGGTTGATTAGTGTGTATTAATTGCGTGGATGACGGGTGTATTCCTTAATACCAATCATGGGGTGGCGTACGTACTTCCCCAACTCTACAAGCTCCTACTTCACTCCTATGTCGAGCCGGCTAAGAAGCTCCTAACATGGGATCACTAGAATTCGCTCATGCATTAAATACAACCATAAAAACCTTAGTACACATTGGTTCATGTTTCTTAAGACGTTCAAGCAAGTTACCGTATAGGAAGTTAGCCAGTTTTCTTAAGCCTAACATCGATAAACAATCATCCAATACAATTAATAACATACTAATAACCAATAATCAATAGTTAGGTTTCATTAGATCTAAGCAAACACAAGATAAATCTAGCCTAGTATGTTAATTAAAAGACAAGAATAAGATATAATCAAACAACACATAGACATATTGATTGATTAAGTGATTACTTATCTTCAATTAAACATGGGAGATCCAAGGGTATAAAACCCTTAAAAAATGGCAGGAAATTCGTCTAGGGTTTCTCCTCACAAAGTTGCACACCATGAATAAAAATTGCAAAACTATATATAGTGTTTAGTGGCTGACGGCGTCACGTTGTAGGAGGTGACGCCGTCACCTCGCCGTGGCTAGGGTTCCCGGATGGTCTTCCTGACGCCGTCCCTTTTTAATCCTCCAAAATCCGCTCTGGCCTATCAAGGGTTGACGCCGTCAGATTAGTGCTTGACGCCGTCTCTCTTTAACTTAAACCGTGATGGCCTTGATCACCTTAAAGGGTGACGCCGTCAGATTTACTTTGCAAAACTCTCTGGCGCGTCACGTGTATTTTGTCATATCCACCTCTTTTGCCAAGCCGTGACGCCGTCTAGAACAATTCTTGACGCCGTCAAGTGTACTTTTCCAGCAACTTTGAAGACTTTGTCGTTTTCTTCACTTTTATGCTCCAAAAACGTCCAAAATGCTTCTTTTTCCAGATTTCTTCTCCAAAGTACCTAAAATGACAAAAGGAACGATTTAGGGCAATATTTGATCAAATAAATACGATTTAGGGCTTAAATGACCCCCTAAAAGCGGTACACTTTTCGCTTCATCAAATACCCTTACACTTGAGATTTGCTTGTCCTCAAGCAAATGCGCTTTTATTCTAATCAAAACACAAGTTAGGGGTCATTTAATGCTAATATAAAAGTAATTACAACAAATAGTCATTCCACTTTAATCATAATAAGCACGGAGATTACAAACTAGCACCTCACAAGTAGTGTTTAGATACTCACATCTCTTAGGTGTCATAAAAGTATATCTCATAAATGAAAATGGATAATATCTCTCACTACCTGTCATAGCAAATAGATTACCATAGGCTTGGGAAAGGATCAAAAACCTCCTCCACTAGGCGTAAGCACCTAATATAAACTATCAAAGAGGGCTTTTACATGGGTTATAACGTGAGGTGTAGGGATATGATAAACACGGTTTTGTTG
This sequence comes from Artemisia tridentata subsp. tridentata, assembly GCA_021014915.2. Classification (NCBI taxonomy): domain Eukaryota; kingdom Viridiplantae; phylum Streptophyta; class Magnoliopsida; order Asterales; family Asteraceae; genus Artemisia; species Artemisia tridentata. Next base: position 214,675,736 of record CP139501.1, on the reverse strand, counting down.
GATAAGGGATATTTTACTGGTGGCGAGTTAAAGATCTTGATTAATTACATGTACAATATGGCGTTGCTAAGCCAAGACTAGACTCGACTTAAGCTAAAAACAAAATAACAAAAACATAAAATAAACATAAAATGAAACGGGATGGTAGTCCGTATGTTTTTTCTACTTTTCTTTTTTTCATTTTTTTGTATTTTTCTTGATCTTTTTCGATTTTTTTTTTTTTTTTTTTTTTTTCATACACTCTTGCCCTACCATCCAAAATAATACATCATAGGGGCGTTGTATCCCCCTTAAACTTGAACTTTTACATAACTTTACAATTAACTATTCTAATGACTCGAATTAAGATAATCGAAACACTTGAAGTAATTTTTGAAATATTTAGCACATATGGGGGTAATAATGTTGTTCTTCCCCATTACTCCATTACACTAGTACTTTACCCATGAGTCCCAATCGTCCCAAAACAATATGTACAAGGATATGATTCGACTTAGCAACCATGTAATCAATTAGATAATTAACTTGGGGTTTAAACAAATGTTGTTACAATAATGCACTAAAAATGAGTGCATACAAGGTAGGCTAAGGCGATTTGGGTGTACATTTAAGTGGGGTGTAAACAAATTCTTACTTTAAGTAAAATGCTTAAAGTTAGAAACGAAAAGATAGGCTCTGAGGGGTGTACTAGGGGTATCGTGTACTAAAAATGAGTACAACGCAAAGGGTGTGGGAGAATTACTTGACCAATGTAGCCAATGTAATTATAACAAAAACACAGGTGTAAAACAATGGGTTAATCCTAATGCCTCTTATCATGTAGTAAATCTAACTACACGAATGTAGTCTCACTTGTGGCCTCGGAATGGTCCTAACGCAAGTTCTAGAATCTAAGTGCTACCGGTACACACATCATAGCATAAATGCTTTTCCTACCAATTCTAGGGGCGAACCTCACATATTTGGGGGTGGAAAATTTTTTAGTGGTACGGTTTTGAGCATTCTCTAAAGTATCGTACTTTACCCCCCCTTACACTTAAGATGAACATTGTCCCCAATGTTCAAATAACAAGATGTAAAAGTAAATAAGGTAAAAGAATGAAATCAAATACTCCCCTGATTCGCTCGGTGGATAAAGAGGTAACATGGTTAGATCTTCTTCCAAGGTAATGTTGAAGCTTCAAGACTAATGCATCGCCAAAAGCTTGATTCCACATACATTTCCTTGTCCAAAATAACCTGTTAAACCTGAGAAAACAAACACGAAAAACCAAAGCATCAAACCGAACAAAGACAACTCACAACTAGATGTAATTCCAGACTTAGAAATAAAAACAAAACAATTAAAGATATAATGCTTGTAGAATGAATATTTGCAGATTTCCTGGAGTTTATAAAACTAAAGATTTAACAAAAACTTTATGACTCCAGTAGAAAAACAAAACTTGCAAAATTTCCAGAATTTTACACTTGACGCCGTCAGGTGTTAACCTTGACGCCGTCAGAAGTGACCTGCAGAAATTTTATGGTTAGTTTCCGGAAAATTTCTGGAAAAACTTATGCCTCACTTCCTGGAAATCCTGCAAAATATTCATTATAACTCGATACAAGCATTTGACTCTAACAATTACTAGTATGCATGCTCATTTAATATTGTTGTGATTCATGTTCAATCTTGTTCTTGTAAACAAATTTGGATTCCCTTACACTTATCTTTTGCAAAATACCTTTATATGTAGTTAAGACGAAGTTAAAAACAAAATAAAGCATTTTCACAATTTACTTTGAAACATGAGCACAAACAATAACAATTAAACTTGCATACGGAAAAAAATAAAATCAAACAAACAAACAAACAAACACACAAAGCAAATAAAGCTTGGGTTGCCTCCCAAGAAGCGCTTGTTTTTGTTCGAGTCACGAGCCTGACTCTACCCTTATTTAACGGAAATAGGGGAGGTTTTCCCTACACTTAGGATTAAGTGTGGGTGAAAGTAGCGATACACACCCTTAGGGTGGAAATATGCCACGTGAGGAAAGAGTGACGGGTGAATTATATGCTCAAAGGTGCGGGATCCTATCATCATAACCTTACCTAATTCAATTGGGTTAGTGGGCGGATTAAGATTTTCTCCTAGAAAGGGATCATCTTCTATCAACTTCGAGAGACTCCAAGTTAAGAATCCACTTTGACCTAATAAACCCGGTTTAAACCCATAATGTTTCTTGTGATCAATCATGAATGGGTGATGTAAGTATGTAAGGTCATGGTTCACTCCTATGTTGTCTTCCTCACTACAAGGCTTAGAGTCTACTACCTTAATCTTAACATTACCCGGACTACATGGTTTGATGGGTGGATCGGGACCTTTTTCAATTCCTAAATTCACATCTAAGGATGGAAGATTAGGTAACGGTTTTGGCTGAGGCTCCGGTTCATCAAAACTAGGAACTTCCATATAACTAAAAGAAAGGTTATGACTACAAGTATTCAAACCTATATCCTCTAGTTGTGTTTGGTCCAAGGGTTCTACCTCTATTGGGGTTCCTATAGTCTCTTCTACTTCTTCTGGGTAAGTCACGGGTGGTGTGTGTGCCTCAAATGATGGTAGGACTTGTGGGGTACTTGGTGGGCTTATGTTACTTACCTCATCATTCCTTGTGTCAAGATCACCTATATCCTCATCATGTGTTTTAGTAGAATCTAACCCTAACATTTTCCCAAGTATCTCAAGTGCTTCTCTAGGCATCTCAACTTTTATGTCCGAATCATAAGGATCATCCTCAATATTCTGACTGCTATATTCAAATTGCCCAAAAGATTCATCATGTGTTTCTTGAGATTCATCGTCATCGATCATAAAACCTAGGTCTTTTTTATCAATGTGATCATGCTCTGCTAGATCCTCCATCACATCAAGATCACCTAAGTGTTCACCCTGTATTATGGTAGTGCCTAACCATGACATGCAGCTAGGTGGCTCAACTCTACCCTCATGTGTGTCGTATGTTTTGGTGAAATCTATCCCACTCATGCAACTAACCATCTCAGAATCTTGGTTTGATTCTAAGTCCATGTTCTTAGAAACTAGGTCTCTTTGCTCATACGAATCCACCAATTCGTTCCACTTATGGGTCATGGTTAGGAAGCTTTCCTCAAAATTCATCCAAAGGGCCTGACTAAAAGGAATTGATCCAGATAATGCTCGTCTAATAGAAATCTCACATGCATAGAATTCATTAAACCCATCTAACCTTACCCCTAACTCCTTTTGGAAATCACAAAGATCAACAAAAAATTCATAGGAATGATAGGAAACAAATCTATTGGTGAAATATAATTGTTCCTCTATTGTCAATGATCTAAATGGAATTTCATCCGTCATAGTGACAAATGAAAATGGTTTTACAAACAAAGGGCACAAAGAAAAAGATAGACAACAAGAAATCCTAGAAAAATAAAATAAAAAATCTTTCTAGAAAGGAATCTAGTGAGTAGACCTAATAAAATAAAATTTCAACCTAAGCAATAACTACTCCCCGGCAGCGGCGCCAAAAACTTGATGCGTGGTTTTGTGACCTTACAACAGGTTTTACCTCTCGAGGGATCTCAAGAGGCTTGCAATCCTCACCAGGCAGTGTACCTGACCGATGTAGTATAGTGTAGTGGCAAGTACCGGGGGATTGATCGTTCTCTAGGGGAATAGTGTCGTTAGGATTGAAAAACTACTCTAATAGGTCTAAGGGTGAGGGAAGATTCTTTTTGTATTTTTATATTTTTTATGAAAGCAAGTAAAATCTCGGGTTTGAAGGAGTGGGCGGAATTAGTTGCTAGTCAACTAACCCAAATAACTACAAATGCAAATAAAATAAAATAACCGAAAATGAAAAGGTTGTGAAACTTATATGGAGAGAAATGTGTTTACTTAGATTTCCTTACTCCCTAACTATCTTTTACCGGTTGATTAGTGTGTATTAATTGCGTGGATGACGGGTGTATTCCTTAATACCAATCGTGGGGTGGCGTACGTACTTCCCCAACTCTACAAGCTCCTACTTCACTCCTATGTCGAGCCGGCTAAGAAGCTCCTAACATGGGATCACTAGAATTCGCTCATGCATTAAATACAACCATAAAAACCTTAGTACGCATTGGTTCATGTTTCTTAAGACGTTCAAGCAAGTTACCGTATAGGAAGTTAGCCAGTTTTCTTAAGCCTAACATCGATAAACAATCATCCAATACAATTAATAACACACTAATAACCAATAATCAATAGTTAGGTTTCATTAGATCTAAGCAAACACAAGATAAATCTAGCCTAGCATGTTAATTAAAAGACAAGAACAAGATATAATCAAACAACACATAGACATATTGATTGATTAAGTGATTACTTATCTTCAATTAAACATGGGAGATCCAAGGGTATAAAACCCTTAAAAAATGGCAGGAAATTCATCTAGGGTTTCTCCTCACAAAGTTGCACACCATGAATAAAAATTGCAAAACTATATATAGAGTTTAGTGGCTGACGGCGTCACGTTGTAGGAGGTGACGCCGTCACCTCGTCGTGGCTAGGGTTCCCGGATGGTCTTCCTGACGCCGTCCCTTTTTAATCCTCCAAAATCCGCTCTGGCCTATCAAGGGTTGACGCCGTCAGATTAGTGCTTGACGCCGTCTCTCTTTAACTTAAACCGTGATGGCCTTGATCACCTTAAAGGGTGACGCCGTCAGATTTACTTTGCAAAACTCTCTGGCGCGTCACGTGTATTTTGTCATATCCACCTCTTTTGCCAAGCCGTGACGCCGTCTAGAACAATTCTTGACGCCGTCAAGTGTACTTTTCCAGCAACTTTGAAGACTTTGTCGTTTTCTTCACTTTTATGCTCCAAAAACGTCCAAAATGCTTCCTTTTCCAGATTTCTTCTCCAAAGTACCTAAAATGACAAAAGGAATGATTTAGGGCAATATTTGATCAAATAAATACGATTTAGGGCTTAAATGACCCCCTAAAAGCGGTACACTTTTCGCTTCATCAGGTACTAATAAAAAGAATCCTCGTTATAATTGTCATGTGTCTACCATTTCTCCTCTTCCCAAATCATACGCCATAACCATCAAAGATCCTAACTGGCAATGAGCTATGCTTGACGAATGTAATGCTTTAATTAAAAATAATACTTGGGTTCTTGTGCCACGGCCATCGGACGTGAACATTGTTCGTTCCATGTGGTTGTTTAAGCACAAGCATTTTACAGATGGATCTTTAAGTAGGTACAAAGCACGGCTTGTAGCTAATGGGAACAGTCAACAACTTGGGGTTGACTATGACGAGACATTTAGTCCGGTTGTTAAACCGACCACGATTCGCACGGTGCTCAGTCTAGCTGCATCTCGACATCGGTCTGTTCATCAGCTTGATGTCAAGAATGCATTTCTACATGGTACCTTGTCTGAGACTGTTTACATGCATCAGCCTCCTTGTTTTCGGGATCCTCAGCGTCTCGACCATGTTTGTCTCTTACAGCGATCATTATATGGCCTTAAGCAGGCACCTCGTTCATGGTTTCAGCGGTTTGCGAGTTATGCTACTCGTGTTGGTTTTCGTCACAGCAAATGCGATTCGTCCTTGTTCATCTATAAACACGGATCTGATGTTGCTTACTTATTACTTTATGTGGATGATATTTTGTTGACAGCTTCTTCTACAACATTTTTACAGAGGATTATCACTTCCTTACATCAGGAGTTTTCTATGACTGATATTGGTCGGGTGAACTATTTTCTGGGCATCTCTGTCACCCGTACCACCAAGGGGATGTTTCTTTTCCAGAAAAAGTATGCAACGAAGGTTCTTGAGCGCGCAGGTATGCGAAATTGTCATTCGTGCAGGACTCCCGTTCATACGGAGTCCAAGTTGGGGGCTGATGGCACTCCGGTTGCTGATCCGACTCTTTATAGAAGCCTTACAGGGGCTTTACAATATCTCACCTTCACTAGACCTGATTTGTCTTATGCGGTTCAGCAGGTTTGTCTTTATATGCATGATCCTCGGGAGCCTCATCTTGCTGCTCTTAAGAGGATCTTACGTTATGTCCGCGGCACTTTGGATTATGGTCTTCGATTGTACTCTTCCTCGACATCTTCTCTGGTTGCTTATTCAGATGCTGATTGGGCAGGCTGTCCAACTACTCGTCGTTCTACTTCAGGTTATTGTGTTTTCCTTGGCAACAATTTACTCTCTTGGTCGTCTAAGAGGCAGTACACTCTGTCTCGTTCTAGTGCCGAGGCTGAGTATCGTGGTGTTGCCAATGCAGTGGCTGAGACATCCTGGTTGCGGAATCTTCTTCGAGAGCTCCACTCTCCTGTACATTCTGCCACCATTGTTTATTGTGATAATGTCAATGCGGTTTATTTATCCTCCAATCCCGTGCAGCATCAACGCACGAAGCATATCGAGATTGACATTCACTTTGTTCGAGATCAGGTTGCTACTGGTTAGGTTCGCGTTTTGCATGTTCCATCTCGTTATCAGTATGCGGATATTTTCACAAAGGGACTCTCGTCTGCTCTGTTTGATGAGTTTCGCACCAGTTTGAGTGTTCAGCGCCCTCCCGCTCCAACTGCGGGGGGCTGTTAGTGGATATTACTTAGTGTGTAGTATTATTGTGTTGTCCAAGTCTAGTTTGTATGGGCTAAGGCCCAAAGTGTCCTTGTATATGTATTGTATCCATGTATGTTTCTGATCGATGAATAACACAACACTTTACCTTCTTACAACAATATGAACAATTTTCCATTTCGGAAGATGAATCTATTGATAATGTTTTTGCTAGATTTAATACCAATGTTGCAAAAATCGTGAATCGGTAGTCGGGCGGTCGACCACCCTGCAGCGATTAATCGGTTAAGGCGGGATTAATCGGTGATTAATCGGATTGGCATTTCTTGCAAGTTTTGGGTATTTCTGGAGACCAAACTAAAGATCTTAACTGATTCCAAGCCTACTATGTTTCCAAACCTCAATAAAAGGCACCAATTCTGATTATGAGGCCCATTGTGCGTTATAAGTGAAATAAACGATCCCCAAATTAAGTAGAATACCTAAAATATTAATTTTTTAAAAATTGACCGATTAGTCCGATTTGGCCGATTAGTCCGATTTTGACTGATTCGGCCGATTTTTTACCGATTCGGCCGATTTTTGACTGATTAGTGGCCGATTTTTGACTAGGCCGATTTTTTCCACCGATTTTCAAAAATCAACACGGTATAAGGCCGATTACCGATTAATCGGCCGCCTAGGCCGATTTTTGCAACATTGTTTAATACTATTATCACTAGTCTTAAAGCTCTTGATGAAGGTTACTCTAGCAGAACTATGTTAGGAAGTTTCTTAGGGCTCTACATCCCAAATGGAGAGAAAAGGTCACCGCCATTGAAGAGTCAGAGGACTTGGCGACATTATCTCTTGATGAACTAATAGGAAACTTGAAGGTTCATGAGATGATAATCAAGAAAGACTCCGATATAGTCAAAGGCAAAAGCGAGAGAGTTAGATCTCTAGCATTAAAAGCCAAAAAGGAGTCTAGTAATGAGGAATGTTCGGATTCCGATAGTGAAGATGAAGAGTATGCGTTAGCCGTTAGAGACTTTAAAAAGTTCTTTAGGAGAAGAGGTAGGTTCGTTAGGCAACCTCGTGATGACAAGAAGCCGTCACAAAAGAACCGAGTTGAGTAGAAAGGAACGAGTGATAGGAGATGTTTTAGATGTGGAGATTCTAATCATCCCATAGGAGAATGTCCTAAACCACCGAAAACCAACAACCAAAGAGCTTTCATTGGAGGCTCTTGGAGTGATAGCGGTGAAGAAGAAGAGAAGAAGCCCAACGATGAAACATGTCTAATGGCTCAGGCTTCGAATGAGGTACATTCTGACTCTTCCTATTATAGTGATGATAATTCGTCAATAGATGACAATAGATTACATGACCAATATAATAAACTATGCGAAGTAAGTTCTAAAATTTTAGAAAGAAACAAAACACTAAAATTAAAATTGCATGAACTCGAAGTGCAAGTTTTAGAACTAAAGGATCAAGTTAAAAGACTTGAGAAAAATAAAGAGATAGATGTAGGATGTAGGTCATGTATAAGTCTTCGAGTAGAAAATGAAAAACTCAAAGAAAATGCGTTAAGGATCATTAAGTTTGAAGAAGGAACGAAGGCACTTAATGATATGCTTGAAAACATTAGGTTTAGTGAACATGGCCGTGCAGGCTTAGGATTTGACCCAAACCAAGCTTCTACAAGTGGTACTAAACAAGTAAAATTTGTAAAGCCTGAAGAATCTGAAATATCAGATGACGGCACCACTAAAGGTACAGACGGAACCACTAAAATTAGTGGTACCGTGGTACCGTCTGGTGCTAAAGTCAGATCTGGGTCAATTTTGAAAAATAACTTAAGTCCTAAACCGAGTCACTTAGTTATTAATAATGTAGAAGTACCTATTACTAGTAAAAAGGAAGTCAAAAGTTTTTACAAACCCTTGTCAACTCCCGTACTTGGTTTTGTAAAACCTGATATTAGATTAAAGACTACATCACCTAAAAGAACAAATGTTCCAAAACCTCGGTCAAGAACTCCTCTACCGAGAGGTAACTTTAGAAGATAAAGTTATCCAAGTAACTTTCCCGTAACTTGGAATAACCGTCAACCACAAAGTTACATACCATGGGAAATGTGTCCTCCATTCCAACATCCCAACCAAATGCGACAAATGCATGGGATGTTTAACACTAACAACTTTGGACCCATGAGATATTGGGGACCAAATGTTTGAGCTTCTGTCTTGCTAGATAGATATGGTTGTGAAGCAACCTGAAGCCCAACGAATGGAGTATGATTAGTGATTGCACTAATCTTGTGACGCAAAGTCAAGTCATGTCTCATCTTGCTTAGCTTTCAACAAAGGTAGTCTAGTCTTCTAGTTTTAAGGGCAACACCTCAGGCTAAGGTACACTTTCTTAAAACCCCCTTTGTTAGTAGACATGTCGAGCATGTAGTGATCTTAGAATTTAACTTAGTAGGCACTAACGTAATGTACGTGAAAAGTGCATCTTCAAATGGTTTTGTCAACAAGGAGGTATATGTAGTACAACCTCCAGGGTTTGTTGATCTATAAAAACCATATCATGTTTATAAATTCAAGAAAGCATTGTATGTTCTTAAACAAGCCTCTTAAGCGTGGTAAGACACATTAAAGGCTCTCTTACATAAACATGAAAATACCATGAAAATGGTTGACAACATGCCTTTCACAAAAAGACGAAATTCACATCTCATCATTGCTCAAATATTTGTCGACGACAATTATATTAAACTCAACTTGTCCAGAAATGTACAATGATCGCTCAAAGATCATGCGTGACAAGTTTGAGATGAGCATGATGAGTGAATTAAGTCTCTGTCCTAGCCCTCATGTAATATTACTTGAAGATTGTATCTTCTTAAGTCTAAGTATACTAAAATTATATATATATATATATATATATATATATATATATTATATATATATATATATATATATATATATATATATATATATATATAAGATATTTAGCTTAGAACAATCTTAATCAATATAAACGCCCATGTCCGCGAAGACGAATCTCACAAGAGATGATGAAGGTGAGTGCGCGGATAGTACTGGGTTAGGGGCATGATAGGTAATTTGATTTACCTAACGACAAGTAGGCCCAATATCATGTCTAGTGTCTGCACTTGTGCTCGCTTGTAAGAAGGATCCCAAAACTTCTTACTTTAAAAACGGTTAAGTGTATCTTCCGATGCATTAAAGGCACTATACACTTGGGATTGTAATATCTCAAGGAGATCGGTGTAGAAACTATTGTCTATGCCGACTCTGATCATGCAGGAGATTATGTGAATCGAAAAAGTACGAGTGGCATTTGTACCTTCATGGATTGTTGTCTAACTTCTTGGTTCTCAAAGAAACAAACGGCTCTTGCTATCTCCATGACCGAAGCCGAGTATGTAAGCGCCGGAAAGGCATGTCAACAAGCACTATGGATGAAACAAGCTCTTAATAACTATGACATCCATCTAGACAATGTTCCCATTATGTGCGATAATAAAGGTGCTATTGACTTGAGCAAAACCCCGTTCAACACTCTCGTACTAAACACATCGAAATTCGTCACCACTTCCTTCGCGATAACGTTCAGAAAGGAAACATTTCTATTGAGAAAGTTCCCTCTCAAGACAATATCGCCGACATCCTAACCAAACCTCTCAAACGAGAATCCCTCAACTATCTTCGTCTAGGTCTAGGAATGATGGAACATATTCCATAAATCTCATGACTATTTAAATATTTCACTGGAAATATTGAAGTCATCTCGTGTGTCTCGTCTCATGACTCTTTAAATATTTCACTAGAAATATTGAGTCATTCTTCACATCCCTCGTATGACTATTTGAATATTTAACTGGAAAAATTAAAGTCATCTCCTTTCATTTAGTCTAGGTTCTCCTCGTCAAAAGAATTTATTAGGTATACATTCTTTCCTCGTGTCAAAAAGTCTCACTAAAACAGCGAGACTTATTCGTCAAAAATCAAAATGGGACGAAAATTCATCCCTGCAGATCACGGCACCACTAAAGTGGCATGGCACCATTAGATTTAATGGTACCGTGTATCTGATACAACCCGTATTTCAGTCCTCTTTGTTGGATCATGCCTCCTTGATAGATCTTATGAGCCGGTTAAGATCAATAGAATGTTTATGTAATCACAAACAAACTAAGAGAAACTCTAACTATTGTTTACGCGGAATATAAACAACAGAATTGAAAGAAGAGAAGAAAATAACTAATAACTCTTGATCCTCTATGGATCTGTATTTACTAATGAAACTATTTCCAAAGCTTACAATACTCATAGCCGTATGTTTCTTTTATACTATATGAAACCCTAATACGGCCCATTACCAGAAGATATGCCCTATCACTTCCTAATATAACTCATGCATATCCTCACCTTCTAATAATACGGAAACAAAATAATAACTACCAGCAGTAACAAACTGCTACTAACAGCAGGAACCATACCAGCAGGAACTACATACCTGCCAGTAGGAACACAACTATACTAACAGCAGTAATGAAATAAACCTAAATATATAATGAAATAAAACTAAATATACTAATTCCTAACAATCCTCCCCTAAACTTGAAGTTGACTAGGTTAACTTCAAGTTTCCAGATAGATCTTTGACGTCCAGGGATAGAGGATTGAACCAGCAGCATCAAAAAGTAACCAGCAGCAATACCATCTTGAAGCACAAACTTCCAGCAGCAACTTCTGAGTAACAGCAGCAACAAGAAAATCTTCAATTCATAATCTGGTTACCCCTGATATGCAATGCACTTGAACTTCACAGCAACAATGACATATTGTACATCAAAACATTTAAGTTTCAGACTATTCTCATCACATCCAGGTGTGTAAACTCCTGTGAGAGGTGAATCATTGAAAATTAATGGATTTGATGTCTCTTTACCAATAGCCATCACTACTGGAGTAGCCAATGTTTAGGTGTGTGAGACCATGGTACACTGATAACCATATGATTTTTAGTAAATCATCAACTATAAACGGATTTGAGTTGTCTTTACCTGTAGCCGTTTGCTCAGGACTAGTCAATTCTTAGGTTGAAGATAACCTTTGGTGAATTGATGACCAAATATGGTTTTCCTCTGCCTTTACCACATGCCATATACATGGGGGCTAGCCAATTCTTTGGAAACCCCAAAGGGTAAAATCCATGGTGAATTGAAAACCATTCAACTCTCAGTAATGAAACATGGGTGAGTTGAGAACCCTATAGTTTTGAGCAAACTATTACAGCTATCAACGGATTTGATGATCACACCAGAGCCGTACCCTCATGGTGAGTCAACTCTTTCTTGTCTGTTAGACATGGTGAGTTGATTACCATTTGTTGTGTGGTAAGAAATGTACCTGCAAACAGAGTATGCCAACAGCTAAAAATATACAAGTGAGTTTTTTTTTTTTTTTTTTTTTTTTTTTTTTTTTTTTTTTTTTTTTTTTTTTAAATAAACATAAAGAAAATAAAGAAAGAAAATGAAAAAGAAAAACAATTTTTTTTTATCAAGAGCAGCAGAATCCGAAGCAACCAGCAGAAATGGTGTTACCAGCAGGAACTGGAACACTGCCAGCAGAATATAATAACTACCAGCAGAAACAAAGCGAGAGTAACAGCAGTATCCATGTGAGAGCAGCAGACAAATTAATGCAGCAGCAGAATCAAAATAGCATTAATTCCCACACTTATCTGTACGAGTCAATAGCAGCAACATCACAAACTTTAATACCCATACTGATCTGCTTCAATACTCCACTTGCAACAAACCATTCATTAATTCGGACCAATCAAATCGAGTAACAATATTGTCTCGAATCGATAACAGTAAAGGAATAGAATAAATTGACTCACGTGAACACCCACTTGAGTATTTCACATTGGTCCCACATATCGACAATTCTCTGCTCAACTCATAATCAATTGACCAATCACAATCGAATGACATATTGACCACACGCTTCTACAAGCGACAAACAAACAAGCAGCCCACACAATTAGCTATTGACCAATATAATATTCAACAGCAACAACCACTCACTTAATAATAGGAAGCGACAAATTCAACAACAGCATTATTTTAGTTAGGAACACAAAAAAAACTAAAAAAATGTTAGTTAGCACAAAATATACAATAATAAGCCTCCCCTTAGGCTTATGCCTCCCCTCAATTCCAGCAAGATGTAAACCACGTAGATTGATGAGATCCACCATTGTTCTTGGACCCCTTTCTCAAACATTTGTCATTATGTCTCCAAGAACAACCTGCTGAGGATGTAACAGCAGTTTCCCATCTTCCCCCCCCCCCTTTGCATTGGGTCAAAATAATACACAGGCCTATAATCATTTTGAAAATAAGTGCTTGTAGGTCTGTAGAAAGGTCTAGCATCATTCCTCTTCCAACCAGCAGAAATCGATTTACCAGCTGGAACTGGCTTACCAGCAGGAAAAACAGCTCGACAAGAGCTCATTTTTGCTGCTTGAGGAACATATGGGGGTATTTTATCTACATTGTTCCATAATGGCCTAGATTGCTGTTGACCAGCACACATACCCATCCTTTTCTCATAAAAGTCACAATCTTTGATAAGATGAGCATAGCTACCACACACAAAACAAGATTTCTTTCTAAAAGATTTATTCTTAACCTGACTTTTCTTATCATGACCTTGCTTATTACACAAAAACTTCTCACAAACAGAACCAGAAGCAAAATTGTTTTTAACATAACTAAAAGAGATGTCTTCTAAAGTAGCTGTCTTAGAATTGGATTCCACACTAGCTACTCTAGGTGAGAAGTCATCAGACTTGGGTGTGGGAGACTTGTCATTTGAATCACAAGATGTAAAATCATTGGTCTTGATTTCTGAAGATTTGTCACTGTTAGAACAAGAGACAAAATCATTAGAGTCACAATCAAGATTAAGCAAGTCATTGGACTTTTTGCCATAGGACATATGTGATTCATCAAAGTCAATGTCAAGGTCTGAGTGGATAGGGATAGGTTTAAATACTCCTCTTATAGGTGGAGGAACAGCATGCATTTCTCCTTCTTTGACATACTTAACAGGAATTTGGTAATTTACCTCCTTAGGGGTAGGGTCAAAGCTTCTTGACTCAGTAGAGTCATCTATTTTAGGATACCCCATACCTCTCTTAGACTTTACATACTGAGAACTAGTATTCAATTTATCTACAAGTCTAGTTGATTCTTTGTATGAAGTACACTTGCCCTCTTCACTTTCTAGCTTAGCCTGTAATTCCTGTTTCTCTAAAATTACCTTAGCATGTTCTCTCTCAGAATGTTTTAACTCATTAGTGGTGTTTTCTAAGTCTCTTTCTAACACCCTAATCTTTTGCTCATATGCCAACTGATTATTTTGGTACCAAGCTTTTTGTTTTTCTAAAGTTTTAACAGCCTTTTCATAAGCTTGAACTTTAACAAACAATTCTTTATATTCAGGTTCTATATCATCAAATTCTCTCTTAAGTGCATCATATTTAATTTCGCAACCAAATGGACAATTTTGTACCTGAGATGGGTAGCCCATCAAAGCAAATTCCTCATTATTATCCTGAGCTTCATCAATCATACTGGGTGTCTGATTGACACTCCCTTCCTCAGCTTTAGCATGTCCTGTCCACTCTACCCTTGATTCAAAAGGTAGCAAGGCTCTAATCTTCAAGGCAAATATCTCAAACGAATCATCAGTTCCAAATGAAGTCATTGTATGAGGGTTTAATCGTTTGACCACCGAATATGTAATAAACTTTTAACCAATCAGATCGAATCCCACACGATGAACACTGATTGACTATACCAACAATAGCCACGATCAATTTATTAACCAAACAATAAGCGACAAACAGATCAACAAAAAGGCTACCAACCAATCAATTGAATATAGAATCAGTAGGCGACAAATTGATGTAATTAGATCAACCCCACAATATTTGATATCTTCAATCGATCAATCAATGAAAACAGTAAGCGACAAACAAAATTGACTGCCCCATTAATTCATACACAGACCAATTAATTTCAACCAACCGCTAGCGACAAACCTTCAATTGAATGAACCTCGACCAATGAATATCAATGACAACTAGCGACAAACTGAATTCAGGAATCGTTATCCCCACACATCGAATAAAATAATAAGAGGCAATCTTAATTAAAAGCCGCTAATCAGATCTGCTCAAAACTTTTTCGAAACTGCTCTTCTTTCACAGAGTCTCTAACCAGGCTCTGATACCACTTGTTGGATCGTGCCTCCTTGATAGATCTTATGAGCCGGTTAAGATCAATAGAATGTTTATGTAATCACAAACAAACTAAGAGAAACTCTAACTATTGTTTACGCGGAATATAAACAACAGAATTGAAAGAAGAGAAGAAAATAACTAATAACTCTTGATCCTCTATGGATCTGTATTCACTAATAAAACTGTTTCCCAGCTTACAATACTCATAGCCGTATGTTTCTTTTATACTATATGAAACCCTAATACAGCCCATTACCAGAAGATATGCCCTATCACTTCCTAATATAACTCATGCATATCCTCACCTTCTAATAATACGGAAACAAAATAATAACTACCAGCAGTAACAAACTGCAACTAACAGCAAGAACCATACCAGCAGGAACTACATACCTGCCAGTAGGAACACAACTATACTAACAGCAGTAATGAAATAAAACTAAATATATAATGAAATAAAACTAAATATACTAATTCCTAACACTCTTTTCCCACATTATTTATTTTAAACCTTCCCAACTTCTGCAATTGCTGTCAAAACCAAACCTCACAACCCAAAATTCAATTACACCTCTTCAAGATCATATTCAAGGCATTAGTTTTCAAGATTATCAACTATTCTTACCTTTTCAACATAAATTGTAAGTCATTTGACTCTATTCTTCTTTAATCTTAAGTCTAGGGTTTGTTCATACATGAAAATTGAATTGGGGTTTTTCAATTTTGAATGAGTCTCTATGAAATTAGGATTAGGATTAGACAATGCATAACCTTCATGATTCCCTTAACATAGGATTTGCATAAACCCACTTAAATCACATATTTTAGTTCAAACCTTGTTTTTGTTAGATTAAGTAGGTTTAAGAGGAATCATGTCTAGGAAACTTGCAATTAGGATTAGGAGTCATCAACACTCAAATTTTTCAAAACTTTTGGCGCCAAAACTTTGAAGTCGCCCAAACACCCCAATTCAATCATTTTTGAAAAATTTCACGAAATTAGGATCATGAAACATTTTTCGTGCATTGTTGATGCAAACTAAAAACGTTTTCTCATGCATACATGATCTCACGAATATTGATCGAATTACATAACTAATATGTATTTATCGACATATTCGCTTGAGCAAAAGTGAAGTTAGGAGCGTTTGGGTAATCTCATTATTTATACTTTTAGAGTCGAGATTACCGCAACTCCACATAGTTTGCATATAGGCACACACTAGGCACGTGTCTTTAAAGCAACTATTCTCAATTTTAATTTTTCCTTAAATTTTCTTATAGGTAACAATAATGTCTCATGAGTATGATTTTGATCATCTTCTAACCGACACCTATACTCCCGAAATTTCTCGTGAACCTACCACACCCGGTAGTCACATTTGTGCCTATGTTAATCTTGAAACCCGTCGGTTTCATGAAGGTCGAGTCGTTGATCCATCCTTAGTTTATCATAGGGATATCAACACCTCATTTAGAGCTATAGTATTCGATTGCTTGCTTCACATTAACGAGCACATTTGTCCTCGTTTTGTATTGGAATTCTTTCGACAAGTTGAACTCGTATGTAACGAGGATCAATCTTTGTCACTTTGGTTTTGGATCTGAAACTACAAATTCGTCTTAACTCTTGAGCAATTTGCTCAAATTCTTCGAATCCCCAATCATGGGCAATGTGCCTATACTGAGGATTGGTGTCTCGAGTCTCTCTTCAACTATCGAGAATAGAATAGTCCGTATTGTTCCTATATACCCTCTCCAACCAAACTTACCAAACTCATTCGTACTCATAAGTACTCCTCTTACTCAAATCCAACGAAAATTCGTTTGGAAGATGTTCGTCATGAATTACTTTCTTGGGCAGTCATCCTGCGAGAAAATGTTCTAAGTCTAACAGGAAATCATGAGCAACTTCTGGCGTGTTGTGCTCATATGATTTACTGTCTTCTTACTCAACAACCGTACAATCTTGCCTACTTCTTCGCTAAGCGAATTTTACATCTCAAGGGTAACAAAAATAAATTGATACTCTATGGGATGTTCCTAACTCGTCTTTATCACCACTTCATGAACTCTCATCCATACCTTCGTGGTCCTCAATACTCACTTTTCGATCCCATCATGAAACCCCTCAAAGAGTCGTATGTCTCATCCATTCTCATTTCTGAAACCTCCACCAACCATGCACCCTTTGATGATCCTAATCATGAGGAAGAGATGCATGATCAAGACGAGAATGTGTTAAAAACGGGAGAATTCTCAAGTCATAAGTAGTTAAGGAGGGACTTATACTTCTTATTAGGATTTATCTATGATGAATTATATTAGGGATTAATACACTTTGCTATTTTGCATGCTTGACATTTATTCTATCACCTTGCATGAATTTTTATATGATTATTGGATGATAGCTTATTTTGTCCCTTGTGTTTGCATGCTTATAGATTATCTTAGAAACTTACATGATAATCTTTATGTGCTAGGAGTAGCTTAATATGGGACACATTAGGCAAATAAATCTTTAGTGATTTGAGGCACCAACATTTCCTGCAAATAGTTCCCCTAGAAAACTTCCCTTAGCTGCCAGGAACTAGGCTGCACAGGAAAATTCGTGACTCACATGTCACGGTACCGTTAAATAGGCCACGGTACCGTGTGGTATTTAGTGGTACCGTGCCCTTGTTTGACGAATTTTCACTGTTTCCTCTAGAAACCTGCATCCCTAACCTCAAACCTGCAAATTTTGCAAACTCACATACACCCCAAGATTCCCTTGCTACACCATAGGACACTACCCCCAACTCTTGCCTATATAAGGCCTCACCATTGCAAGCTTATCTTGCATTTCATCTTCAACCTCACACAACTCAATCACCATGTCTTTCACACAAGGATCAACAAACCACATTTCCAAGAAACCTAGGATAACCGTAAGACCACCATCCAAACCTCTCTTTGTTGATCTAACAAAAGATGATGAAGTCACAACACCACCTTCCCAAGCCACTCCTCACTCACCATCTCCACCTAATGCTCCTTCCAAAACTTCTTCCACTAGAACCACATCTTCATCATCTCCCTCTCTCAACACCATGCCATCATCCATGGACTACACTCTCTCACCCATCACTCCATTAGATTATGCCATGCCAACCCCATCACCAACTAACTCACCACCACCTCCTTCCCCAATCATGGGACAACCAATCCAACGTCATCCCTTTGATCTACATAGTGCTAATTTCCTATGTTGCCTCCACAACCGTAACCTCATCTTCTCCTTGAGAGATGAGATACATTTCATGTTTTCCTATGTGGAGCATCTCTTGACACCACTATCCCTCCCCCTCCCCCAATCATGTCACCATCTCCACCACCTCCTAGCCCGCAAAACTAGCATGTTCATGTTTAGTTTTCAACAATAAACCTTTAGGACCCCTTTTGGAAATGAAGCTTGCCTCAAGTCATTAAGGATTTATGCTTCTTGTTGTTTCTCTTTGTGTTTGTTATGTAGTCATACCTATGTATGACATTTGTTTTTATGAATGAATGGGCTTTTTATGTGGTTGTTTATCTTTTATGGTGTTTGGCTACTTAGCCAATTTTTTTTTTTTTGTGGTTGGATATTTTTCATGTTAGATCTTGTATACTTGTCATCTAACTTTGTTTTGTAGCAAGAATCATTGCTCGATTCCTTGGTGTCCTCCAAACGAGGGGGAGTATACATCAAGGGGGAGCTTTAGCAACCTTTTTGCTTCGACAAAAAGGGGGAGAAATGGGATAAACTCATTAAAAACTTGTTAAAATTAATTTTAACTTAAAATGAGTTTAGGTTTTGTCATCATCAAAAAGGGGGAGATTGTTGATGCAAATAATGTTCTAAAAATGTTATTTATATCTTTCGATAACTTCACATTTTGAGAATGACAAAATGTGAAATCACGTTACGTTAAAATTAATGTAAACAAGTTTTTAGTCGAAAGATTCCATTTCTACGCAAATCACTTTAGGTATGCACAAACAAATTTACAACTTGACAAATGATCAAAGAAGTGAATTTGTGTTTAATACATCACATTTTTAATGTGACAAAACATTTTTTTAAAAATATACTTTAAAAGTTATTTTTGAATAATTAAAAAATGTTTTATTGGAAAAATAAGTTCAAATAACATAACAGCTATTTTTCCCCCCAAAATCAGCTCGAAACTTCCCCAAATAAGTTTTCACCACTAAAGACAAAAAGAGGAGCATTTTTTTCTGGCACGGTACCACTAAATTTAGTGGTACCGTGGGTGATTTAGTGGTACCATGTCTTCATAACGGCTAGAATTTTTTTGCCTATAAATACCAGCCCTCTTCACAGTTTTTGGGCATCCTTTTTCACACAGAATTTTCTGAGTTCAATACTCTTATCACATTTTCTCTTCTTGATCATTTAGTTTAGTTTTCTTTTGTTTTAAGAGTGATCCAATCATCCAACCAAGTGATCCTCTTCATTCCTCTTCTATTGCAAGAGAAGAACACAAGGTATCAAAGAAGATACAAAGTGTTGTAGTTGTAGTTAGAGCACTTGTTACATAATTGTTGTATCTTTGTATACATCAAGATCATTTTTCTTTTGAGAGTTTGTGAGAGAAGATCATTGTGATCTTGTAGAGATATTGAATATCTCTTGTAGCTTGTAAGCTAGTGTGTTGATCAAGTTGATCAAGGGTAGATAGGGTAGATTGAGTCAAGTGAGGGTTGATCATTGTGATCTTGTCGAGATCTTAGAGATCTCTTGTAGCTTGTGGGCTATTGTATTGATCAAGTGGATCAAGGGTAGATTGAGTCAAGGGTGTTGATTGTGTGAAGTAGAAAGGATTGAGTGGATCGTGGTAGATTGGTGCTAGCTAAGATTAGCACTCGACATTTAGCTTAGTGTCGGAAAATAGGATAAGCGACGTTGTACGGTTTTCTCCGCCTGAAGGGAGGTTTGTTGACATAGTGCTTGAAACTCTCGATTGTGGTACTCGGGGAGTGGAGTAGGGCGAAGAAGAGCTTCGTGACTGAACCTCTATAAATCTCTTTGTCCCGGTTTGATCTTTCCATCTCTTTTCTTTACATTTATTGTTTATATTACATAGTATAGTGTAGTGTTCATATTGGTGTTGATTGATTACACATAAGATTCGAATCAAGGTTTTTCAATAGTAAAGTTTTGAAACAAATTAAAAACTGGTAAAACTATTCAACCCCCCCCTCTAGTTTTCCACACGTTAGTTATTTGAAATTTCTTACAACCTTTAAGCCTACGATTGAAAACAAACCAATTGCAATTGGGCTTCTTAAATCTTACACAGTAAGCGAGCTGACAAGGTTTAACAACTTTATATTGATAACCTTATTTTATACATTTTACTCCTATCTCTTTGATGCATTCTTCCTTATCGTCAAATTCATCATATTTCGCCAGAACATTTGCAGCAAAGTAATGCTTCTTTGGCTTTTTAAAAACATTTGGTGGATTGGGAGGGACAGGCATATAGTTGAATGTGTTTTTTTTCCATGATGCTCATAATTCAGATTTTCATTTCTGTTAACTGGTTGCTCATTAGAATGCTCAACAATGTTGCTTTTGTTGCTTGGTGGTTCATATAACAAGCCAATATTAAGATCCAAACCTAAAGGTACAGAACACGAAGTTTGGATTACCTCTCCGGTTTGTTGGCCGACTTTGATGAACAAATTTTTAACTTCTGGCCTCGACTCAACCACCTCATTGATGAAGTATA
This sequence comes from Artemisia tridentata subsp. tridentata, assembly GCA_021014915.2. Lineage (NCBI taxonomy): Eukaryota > Viridiplantae > Streptophyta > Magnoliopsida > Asterales > Asteraceae > Artemisia > Artemisia tridentata. The sequence goes on along the minus strand of CP139501.1, from coordinate 214,655,000 downwards.
CCACGTCATCGTCGTCAATTATGTAGACCTTGTTTGCATTGATATTGTAAGATAACACAATCAATGACAACTTAACGTTAAGCTTAAACTTTTTCTTTACACAACGAAGTAGGCCTGCGTAATTAATATCGTCTGGAAGTTGAACAACAAATTTTGATCCTTCATACAAAAAACAAAAAAAAAAAACTTTTATTGTTGAGGAAAGCATATTTTTGGGTAATCAAATGATATAACTAAAGTAAACAAATGTTGTTAAGTTAATACATAGTTTCTTGGGAAAAATAATACAACACCTACTAGTCGCCCAAAGAAATAAAGTGTTGCTCAAAATTGTGGAACAACCAGTCGCCCAATGTACAAATAGTTCTTGTACTTGTCCTTATATTATAATATAATATAAAAACCATAAGTTTATTAAAACACAAACTTATTGCAAAATAAACTAACCTTATAAAGTACTAAAGTATATATTAACTACAGTAAACAAATGTTATAACTAAAGTAAGCAAATGTTTTTAAGTTAATACATATTTTTTTGGGAAAACTAATACAATATCTACTAGTCTCCCAAACAAATAAGTTGTTGCTCAAAATGAGGTACAACCAGTCTGTTAGGAATATAAATATTCATATGAAGACTCGGTCACCCCGAGTACTCATTGGCATTAAAGTAGCTCGTATGATTATTAGTATTGTTAGTATTGGTTTAGTTATTTTAGTATTTATGGAGTTGGGTCGGGTCTTTACCCACTGTCAGCTCACTCCACAGCCCACTAGGGGCAACTTAGCTAGTAGTATAAATACCCCTTCCCAAGTGTGGGAAGGGTTGGAGCTTCTAATCATTCAACTCATTTTTTTTCACTTTCTCTCTCTAAAGAAGTTCCCACTCTCTCTTTCTTTCTCTCTCTCTCTAGAATTCAACCTAACATCAAATCCAAGTGTGTGTTATGATAATTAATATGTTACAATTGGTATCAGAGCCAGGTTAGGTTCGATTGATTGTGTGTGCTTGGATTCGTGGTTTCTATTTTCTCATTTTTATTTTTTTTGTTCGAACATTATTTCAAGAAAGTTTGTTATTTACTTTTGGTTCGAACATCAGTTTGGTTTACAAGTCCATTTGAGTTTTAATTTGGGCTTTAACAGTTTAAGGATTTGAAAGCTTGTTATTTACTTTAATAGTTCCATATCATTTTGGTTTGCAAGTCCAGTTGAGGTGTTAAGATTGGCTAAGGATTGATTGTTCACGTTTTATGGCTCATCTGTTGGTTATTTCAAGATTTTTGTTGCTTATTTGTGGTTAAATGTGCGTTTTAAAAAGCTGTTCTTGGTTGAGTTTTGTCTGGTTTCTTGACTGCGATTTGGGTGGTATTCTTGGTTGAGATTTGGGTGGTATTCTTGACTGCGATTTGGGTGGTATCCTTAGCTGCGGTTTTTACTTAAAAGGAAAAAATAATTTGTTGCGATTTACCTGGTTTGTTACTTGCGTTTTGGATTTTAACTAAAATTGTGTATAAAGACAAAATCCGGTGAAAGTGACATTCCTGTCTCTTGCGGTTTGTCTGTTTGCAGTTGCGATTTGGCATACGATTGAGTAAAGTTGCGATTTGGTTGCGGTTTGCTACTAAATATTACGTTTTGTGGTTTGCTGCATTTTTGGTCTTTATGTTTTGCTACAAGATTGAGTTTTGATATAACATCAAACCTGATCATATAACATCAAACCAGTAACCACAGCCGAGCCAACAACAACCCATTTAACAATCACATTTTTGACCAAAACCAAATCAAATCCGAAACAAGAACATAACCTACAACCCATCCCAACCCCTTGTCTCACGTTTAACGTATCACATCTAAAAGAGACTCACCAACGTAACTTAAACACAAAACGTAGATCTCAGTGTTTCTCTTAATATAATCAAAGATTCGTTCTTAAAAGAAACGTTTAAGAGATTAACCATCATCGATCAACTGAACAACAAAGCTTCATACTTATATTCGAACACTTAAAGGAAAGAACAAAAACAAAAGTGTTTCATTCTCACTTGTCTTTCGGTTCAGAAGAAAACAAATCATCAAGTTCAATTTGATCTCAGTTTGGTTTTTATCGTATCTCTTATGAGATTTAAGGAACGTTAAAGAACATTTCATAACGATACAACCAACTCTTCATAGATCACGTTTAAAGCAAGGCTTCATTTTTTCTCTAATATCCGAAGTGTTAAAAGAACAAACAAAAACCATATTGATTTTCATCTTTCTTTTATTTCGGTTTGAACAAGAAACGGGACACAACATATCAGTAATAAAAAAAAATAAAGAAACCTACCAAGGATTTAGAAGCCACAAAGAAAGAAATCAAATAAGTGGATGTTCTTTGCTTCGAGTGGATCTGAAAAGGGTGGAGGCGTGTATATTTTTTTTGGTGAAAGTTTTGGTGTGGCTGCGTTTTTTTTTTTTTTTTTTTTTTTTTTTTTTTTTTTTTTTTTTTTTGTGTGTTTAGGGTTATTAAGATTTGGGTTAAGTGGGATTAGTGGTGTTATATAGACCGAATTTAGGGTTAGGTTAGTTATAAGATTGGATTTGGGTTGTGTTTGTTAAAGTCAAGTGTTTGGGCTGCAAAAAGTTGGGCTGCAAATTCTTGGACTGGGATTTCACTTACTATCGTAGGCTGATATAAAAGAATTTGTGTTAAGGCTGATAAATTACAAGGAACGATTTTTGGTGTAAATTTACACATTATTTGGACCGCGGTTTTCATTGTGAATAATTTTGGGGTGTGATATTTTCGGGGTTTATTCGGATTTCGTAACACGAATGTTGTCTGAAATTCACTGAGACTTGTCTACTTCATAACTTAAACTCATTTCAACCAAACCAAATCATAATTGAACAACATATCACCTAATCGAGCATTCTTCAACACAATCACGTTCAACACATAATCACTAATCATTGTACCGATCCAACGGTTATCATAACACATATCAATTATCATTTCATGGTTTTTTCTTGATTTTGTAAAATCCCGCGAAAGATTCTATTTCTCGGTTTAAATCATAGATTTGTAAAATCCCGTGCTTGTTAATACCATGTCAAAAACTTCGGATTCAGTCATAGCTGAGGTACTCAAACTGTACGACATGATCGATGAACATAAGATTCCCAACAAAGCACAACTAACAAACGGTTTTGGACAGACAAACATTTTTTAGTCTGATAATGCTAATATGGAATCGTCGTGCTCGAATTCTCAAAAGAAAGAGTTTAATCAGTCAATAATGTTACCTAATGCAAATGAAAGTTGCATTGAATGTTTTCGATTACTTCATTCACATCTCAAGGTTCTCTTTGAACAACCTGGATACTTGGGAGGATACAGACGTGCATTCGCATCACTCTTTGGTCAAGATGTTCAGACTTTCACAGTCAAAATGATTCTGTATTTGGATCAACTTGAACAACAACTTGACAAAGGAGAATTTTCTGGAGATAGATCCATGGCTGCCTTGTGTGTGATCAACAACCAACTCCAAGTGTTCATTGATTCGCAATTCACTGAAGATTATGATTATAACAGTCAAATGACGAAAAAATGTTTTGCTAATTACACTGGAATCGAGGTTGACATGTTTAGAGTTACACTAATCCAGCTCATGAGTAATGTTAAGGAGTTCATTAATGAAAGAGCACAACACATGAGGAATGGGACAGAGTCAAATAAGCATGATGATAGCAACAGCTCAGGGACTGATATCACACATGGTGTGGATGCAGATCTCAGTCCAGTAAATCACCAAGTACCATCTGCTGAGGTACATCTGTCTGATCAACATAATGTTCTTTCTAATGAACAACAAAATACTGATCAAATTAAACCTACTTATGACACATATCTGTTGGAAAAGACTGATAGCAATATCACCTCTAATTCAACAAATATGAGTCATAAGGGGGGAGAAATTGATCAGGATGCTGAACATGCTGATGCGTCAAGTTCTTTGCTTACGACTGAGTTTTTCAAATCAAATGATATGGTTGGAAAAGAAGTTTATAATGAACTTTCAAACAGATTTTTACAACTTGAAAAACATTGTATTTCACTTGAAATCTCAATGCAACAAAAGGAAGAAAGTCTTCAAACTAACCAACCATGTAGGAATCCAGAATTTCCTGAATTCTGTGAATTTTTTATGATAAACGATCTGAAAGCTCAGCTACAAGCCAAAAACTTAACGATCAACAACCTGAAAAAACGTATTGCTAAGATGTGTGATATGTGTAATGAAGTTAAGGCTAAACATGACAGTGATGTTATTGCAATAAAAAATGCTGAATTAGAACATAAAGTGGCTGAATTACTTAATGAAAATGAGACTTTGAAAATTCATTGCAAAGAACTGTGTGACTCAATCAAAGAAACGAAAACTAAGACTGTAGAGCAGACAACCACTTTGATTGCCAAAAATGATGAATTTAAAGCTCAACTTCAGGAAAAGGGTTTTGCTATTGCAGCGTTGAAAAACGAGTTAAGAAAATTGACAGGAAATGGTGTGAACACTAAGTTTGTAAAACCATCAATCTTGGGGAAACCAGTTTTACAACCACTTAGAAACCAATCAGTTGTTAGACAACCGACTGCGTTTAGATCTGAACGACCAAAATCTTCAAAACCACGGTTTGCCTCCCAAGTTGATTCGAAACAAGTTTTCTCAAAACCAGTCACTTCACAGTCTAGACCTAATGAAAAGGAATATACGTTTGCAAAACCTCATCATATGAGTGCCTCTAGTTCTTCTAGGATTAGTTCAAAGCTTGTGTCATGTGTGACACCAAAGGAACATGGTAGACATAAAAACAGTGTTCAGAATCACAACCTAGAGGATGCTAAGAAAAACACACATGAAAAGACTAGGAATTTGCCTGTTTCTAAGAGTAGTTGCGTATCGATTAATGCGATTCCCGTAGCAGATCACTCTAAGAATTCTAGATCTTTCTCTGAATCTAAACACTTTGTTTGCTCAACTTGTCAGAAATGTATTTTTAAGGCAAATCATGATAATTGTGTAACAAAATTCCTGAAGGAAGTGAATGCTCGTGCTAAGGTTCAATCCTCTAAGACTAGAAACAACAACAAGCCCGTAAAACCAAAGAGTGATATTCAGAAACCTGGTAGGCTTATTGCTATAGGACAAAGGTTTTCTCCCAACAAGTCTTTCACTGTGCATGAGAAACCAAACACTCCTAGATCTTGTCTTAGGTGGATACCGACGGGTAGAATTTTTAAGATTGTTGGTCTTAAATGGATACCTATTAGAAAGATGTTCACTGAGTGCAAAACCAAGGTTGACAGTGAAACCCCAAATGGTCTAGATGCTGATATCACTAACCCATATAAATGCAAACAAACTCTTAATGTCAGTGCAGGTAGTCTTTACTTAAGTGCAGGTACATCGTTCACTCCTATTAAGGAAAGACTCAGGGTTTGGTTGCCGAAAAGACTGATATCTCATGAATTAGGGGTTCAAGAAACTCAAGCTTGATGAACATCGACAATGACGTCTGTTCACATCAGTTCAGGCCTCGATCTTCATCGACAATGACGTCTGTTCACTTCAGTTCAAGCCTCGATCCTCAATGTCAACATAATGGCGTCTACAGATAACACTTCAGGCCCCATTCCTCAAAGAAAAGAAAGGCGTACGCTTGAGTGCGCTTTATCTTCGGAAGAAGAGAAATCTTCTTGTTTCTGACTATTCTCATCAACAAGCTTCATACTTGCTCCATGCTCGTTCAGCCATCAAGTGGATCTACTTTCATTAGATTGGATTTTTATTCACTCGATCAAAAATGGCAACCTCAAATGCAATTTTTGAGGGGGAGAAGTGTGAACAGTGGAGATCAACCTCATATGCACTTGTTCAATCAAAAATAGCAATCTCATATGCAATTTTTGAGGGGGAGAAGTGTGAACAGTGGATCGACGTACGTTTGATTGTATGCTCACTTACTTGTTGGGCATGTGACTCTAATTGTGAATACGGAGTTGATCAGGTATCACTTATTTGAGATTGAAGTTGACTTTCACAAAGGCATGATTTTATTTTATCTTGAGTCGGGGTTGGTTGGATGCATGACTTGCAATGATAACTTGCTCATGCTTAAGATTTAAATTGAAGACTTAGTTTATCTAGTTACTAGCAGTCGGAGTAAATGTTTGAAGACCTGGTTAACTATCACTTAAAGGAGTTACGTTGTGGTACTCAGTGTCACACGCCGATGACGTTGTGGATAATAGCAAGAGGTGTTAATGTCTCATATTTTGGTTGGGTATTGAGTACTTAGAGATTTGCTTGGAGCATAAATTCTCTACACCGTTCTTCCAACATTAGTGCAAGCTTAAGTCACGAGAACGGGGAATTCTACTTTAGTTTCAAGTTTGGTATATCGGGTTTGCTCATTCAGTTATCACTTCAAATAGCCTACTTAAGGGTTGGTAAAGATAGCCAGAAAGAGTTTCGGTAGTGGTTGATTCTCACTTGATACATTTGAGCCAATTTTGTTCTTCTCACAAGATTTCAAGTATATGTGCGTAAAATGTGTTGCTGATTCTGAGGTATCAAAACCAGCAAGGGGAAGGAGACATACATCTGAACGCACAACGAGTACACGTGATGAACTTTATACTTCTTCTTAATTGAAGTTATTCCGGGAAGACAAATGTCATAACCGCAGAGAAAATCAGTGTCTTAACTCGTAACTTTTGGTGTATTATTCCAACTACGTGGGGGAAGAGATGTAAGAAACAGTTTTTGATGATTAAAGAGGTACACAATTGTATGATGATTCCTCTGGTTAGTCGGTATCCTACAGAAGGAAATGTTTTCATCCAGGACTTACTTGATTTTTATGGTACTGTTTTGGTGTTATCATTTCGACTACATCCGGTACTCAGTTACTTTTGTGGTACTGTCTTGGTGTTATCATTTCGACTACATACGGGATAAATTGCTTACACTCGGGACTTAGTTGACTTTGGTGTAACAATTCGCATCTGCAATTTCCTGAAGGGAGAAAAGTGCATTTCCGAGTCTTAATTGATTTTGATGTTACGTTTTCGACTTCATTAATGGGATTAAGTGTGTACTTCGGGTTGTTGGGCTTCATACAATGAGACTGATTGCATCACTTTAATTACTAAGGGGAAGTGGTCTCTGGATACTTTTGGTATGCATTACTTCAGAATTCAGCGGGAAAAAATGTGAGAAGAATTATTCAAGTGTGAGATGATACACTGCTGATCTATTTGATGATCCCCCGAACGGAGAATCATGATGATTATTCTTAAAAGGAGCAGCAATATTTGATGTGGTTTGCTACGATTTCTACTGTACACTTACCTTATGTAAGCTTGAAAGAGAGCTTTGAAACTGCTTAAAAAGAAGATTGTAGGTTTGGGGAAGCTATCAAAGCATCACATTGAGAAGGCTCAAGTTCAGACGACTATTCAGGAGCCTCGAAAGCTTTGGTGGTGAAAGTTTAAGAGATGTTGACTACAGACTTCTACAACGTACATAACGATATCCTTATTTCGGTATTCATGTCAACATCTTCTTAAATTGAATAATATAGTTTGTACATATCTTAAACCAAAATGTAAATAGAAAATTATAAAACCAAAATGTAAATAGAAATATATAAAACCAAGAAAAACCATAAAAATCAGAAAAACAGAAAATTCCAAAAATAGTTTTTCAAGGCATGTCTTCTGGTATCGATAACATTTACGGTCCTAGAAATGTCATTCAATAATGACACGGGTCTTTAAATGAAGTTCGAGCAGAAGTTCAAAAAGTTTTCAAAACATGCCTAAATGGCTTGCTATTACTTTAGATATGCAACCCGATTTTTTTCAAAATGAGGAAAGCACGTCGACAAAAAGACGGCTGTTCCTAACAACGGGTGAAGTTCACCTAGGCATGGATTACTTCATATCCGTGCATCCCCGATTTAATGCACGCCTCAGTGCATTATTTTATGATACAGAAGAGAAGTCTTCTGTCCTGAACAAATAATTTTCTTTCTATGATTCTTCTAAAAATTATTTGTGAGACACAAGGTGGTAACATGTTGTTTGAAATTCTTTCAGAGTTGGATTGTTTATAAAATTTGTCACTCAATCAATGACTACAGCTCGTTAACTCGAATACGGGTCATTGATTGAGGGGGAGAGTGATTTCAAATTTTATATCATCAAACGGGTTTATTGGTTATCTCATAATTGTTAGAAAAGGTTTTGTAGTTAATGGGGTATTAGTTGAAGAGGAACTTACTAAGCTTTATCTCAAATGGCCAAATGTGTTAGTTGTTAGAAATATTAGGACATTATGTGCAATTTGCTTATAGTTTCCTAGCTTTATGTAACTATATGGTTCATTTGTGTCACTCTGGAATCCTCGTTTAATCCCCTAAATACTTTAAAAACCAAAATCTAAAAGGAGTTAGAAAACCCATTGTGTTTGATGTTCTTTAAATACTCCACTGGCATTTGTATGGTCTGATTGAATGAGTTTCAAATGTAGATTGACTTTTGTTAGTCGATAGCTGCTTAATTGATGTTGATTTAGTGCATGTGCACTCAGGATATGCTTAGGTATGTAGCTATCATGTTAGAATATTGTCCCTAAGATCCTGAGTTGAATGTTGAAATATGAGTGAATTGCCATGTTCATGATTGTTTATTGCTCTTCATGCTAGATAGCGGTTTGATGTATTTCCTGACTGTGGTTTGTTTATGAGATGAATATGGTATTATGAGTAGGCAAGCTGCTACGTGGTAGCTGTTAATGAAGAGTGAATTTGTATGTATGTATATCTATGTTGATATTCTTATGCAGATTCCATGGCCGATATGAATGTGCCTGCTCCCGCTCTAACCATCTGATCAAATGTTTAAACTCTATTGACTGGCTCTGAATTCACCACAACAACAACATCAGCAACAAAAACAACAACAACAACACTGTCATCACCACCACCACCTTCATTTCAACAAAGCATTACTTATTCTGGTCTCGCCAAGTGGGGATCTACAATATTTGGGAAATTTTTGTTGGTGGATGGATAATTGATGTTGACTACTGACTCCCTCAGAGAAGCGGATGATCACATCGTCTGTGCAAAAGGTCAATGTCATCTGTGTCATTACAGTTATCATGTACATCATAAGTAGTGAATAAACATTTGTTGTTATGTGTTAGTGTATGATTGTTTTAATTCAAAATCTTTCAAACCTATCATACCTGACACTAACATTCTCCCTCATAGATTGAGGGGGAGCATCGTAATGTTCCATTATTAGTATATATTAAATCAGACCACATTTTCTCCCATAATTTCTAAACTTATTTAAATCAATTGGGATCACAAATCTCAAAAGGTTTGAAATTTTTGATCGGGCGAGAGAATGTGATTTAAATATGAAAACTGATAAAATGTGATCTTTTGAACTCAAGTGTAGGCTCTCTCATATGTGCTAAACTCTTTCGTATATCGATGCACATATTGAGGGGGAGCGAATGATTTGTGATGGCAATTGTGGAAGAATACCAAAGACCGACCATTTTACTTAATGTACTGGAGTTATAAGGATGGTAAGGTTAGGTATCAGTTCCCATGATCCAGCCAGAACCGGAGGGATCTTCCCAGGGACAATCCTCTAGTTAGAATAAAAGTCCTTAGGAATGATTAAAAAGGAGAAAAGTGAATAAGGGAAGAGTGCCGACTGAGATGGAGCTAGTACTGGAACAAACCCAACACGGTACTAGTGGTGAAGTCTCGGTAAGCGCTGAAGGGGTTGAAGAATGAAAAAGAAATGTAAAGATAAAGGGTGAAAAGAAATAAGCCCTCCTTACACTCTAGGCAGAAACCGGGTCAATACATATGCTGTCAGAATCACTTAGTTGATTGCTGACATTGAAGACAAGTATCATGGACCCAGTGATATGCTGCACAACCCTCCCTAGCCACTCAAGGTCCCTCAAAGGACTCTTGTTTCATTTGTCAAGAAGATCAATACATTTCTATCGTCTCTCTCACTCCGAGTTAGACGATATTGAAAAGGTAGCAGTCCTCTCCAGCCTCCGATCACTAAATCAAAACGCACTATTGAGTCTAGAGCTAAGAGATCATCCATAAATCTCATTGGGACACATTTCCAATATGTTTGATGTCTCATACACAGTGAAAAGTAAGAAAACATATATTAAGAGTCCAACGCATTATCCCTGTGGTATTGCCAGAACATCAGAGTGATACGAAAGTATTCACAATGAAGATGAAAATCCTTCTAGAGCCAACATTAAACAAGCTCTTGGTAGGTGACATGTGAGATCCTTCATGGATCAAACTAGTGACAACTGGAAAGAAACGATGGGGCGATTCACATTTGAATCAAACTTGTTCCAGGAAAAGGATTGACGGATGCTTTTGGAAAACCTTTCAATGTGCTCACCAACTGAGTTTCGAGCACATTGATTGTGTAAATTTTCAAACAAAAGTGTTTATGATGAAAATGTGATTTAACTTATAAAACTCTCGTCGTGTTGCATAAAATGTTTATCCAGTGACACGCGAGTGATTTTTCTAATCAATTTCTCATCAATCAGGGGGTATTTAATTCACTGATTCACTCTACCGTGCTGTCTGCTTTGAGACGTTCCGGTATGAGAACATGCTTTGTATGATGATTCTGATGTTAATTCGTTGGATGATTCTTTACAACAAGCTGGAAAGTCCTGTCAAGGAGAATTTTCTTTAAAGGGGATTCTACCTGATCACAGGTCGGTCCTCACGGAACCGAAGGTTAATCCAACCACACCGAGCGAATGACAAAGCCATATTCGTTCTCCAACTTTATTTGCTAACTGTTTTATTTCAGGTTCTTATAAAGATGGTGATGGTGGTTCCTGATTCCAGTAGAGACGTGTCAATCCACACTCCATACTCACACTTCCAATTCATTATCAAAGACATCATGATAGCTGAAAGATCTACATCACAGCTTCTGCAACTCTGATGATAGTTATCATGATCCAGAAAAGTGTGAGCATGCAATCCAAAGGTCACAACAAATCACATGGAGGCAATAGTACCACAACGGATGAAATTGGAGATTTACGGTGGCTGATGATCTCAAAGAATGCTCAAAGATCACAACATCACATGGAAACAATAATGCAACAAGATGACTTAAAGACGTATGTTGGATGATGACCTCAAAGAATCCTCAAAGATCATCCAAGACAAAAGATCAGTCATCAAAAGTTCACTGCTGAATGTACAAAGACTAAAGACTTTGAAGAATCAAAGACTACGAGCTAGGAACTCTAATCTATGTAATAGAATGCTAGAATTCAAAATGTAATTTCTGGGGTGACCTCCCTTAGAAGGAGATTGTTAGGAATATAAATATTCATATGAAGACTCGGTCACCCCAAGTACTCATTGGCATTAAATTAGCTCGTATGATTATTAGTATTATTAGTATTGGTTTAGTTATATTAGTATTTGTAGAGTTGGGTTGGGTCTTTATCCACTGTCACCTCTCCTCTGAATGTATTCATTCTCACAATCCGATCCTCATACGGTTTCACCCTTTCGTTCTTAACATAGAATGTCATATCAGTAGCATATATTAGTTTGAAGCTCGTTTGCTAGATATCTTGAATAAAATCTCCAGCAAGCAAATACATGGGGAAACAAAAGATGTAACTTGTTATCCGTTCATTATAGTATAACTACTATTTTTTTTCTTTAAAATAGAAAACAGAGTTTATAATTGCATAAAGCTAATGTTTTTACCGTGAGTCCATCGGGATTGTAGGTTGTCAAACACCGTATCATCCTTGGGCCTATTGTACGCCTGTCATACCCAGTACACTCTGAACCATCATTCGCATAGACTGTAACATAGTAATCATCGTCTCCTTGCTTGATAAAATGAATGTCTGATGTTTCATCAGGGACATTTGCAGAAACAAATGCCTGCCACTCTAAGTCCCACAGAACCCATCGTCCATCTTTGTTTGTCACCTCTGTCTTGTAACGCAACCTGTTGTTGCCTGTCAAGTACATGTGGTCATTTTCGGACTTGAAATACTCACCAAAATACTCGGGAAGAACCTGTTGCATAATTTAGTATGTAAACCAAAATAAGTTTCATCCTCTGTTCTTTACAGTTATGTTTAACAAGTAACTCATTCATATAGGGAAAACGTTGGTTTAATTACCATTACTTGTTCACTTAGAAACGTGTTATGCACGTATGGAAATACGAATTGTTGAGCCATCCTGTATAACGAACACTATATACGTCAATAAATGCAACTAAATTTTTTAAAAAAATGTTAACCTTCAACATATGATACACTTGTACCAATTCTTAATGTTCATTATACTTAGCTTATAATTATCGTTCAAGCGATGCTACACTAACACATTCAAATGTGGGTGACCATATGAAACTTGTATGTCATCCTTGCAAAAGGCCATCAAAATCGCTTACTCTATAAGTGAATTAGTTGTGACTTCTGGACTCACAATAGTGGTGCTTCCATACGACCTACATTATCATCCTTGTTACTTCTATGTACTACTTACTTATCTTAAAAAATTACCAGGACTTATAACAGATCTACCAATTTACAATAAGCAAAAAAGTTTCTATAATAAGACTTAGCTATCATATAATCTATTTCAGTACCATGGGTATCCTATTTTCATTTCTATGATTATGAATATCATCAAATAATCAGACCTAATTTCTATCATCAACAAAAACACGCATAAACAGTGTCATATTTTCATTTATATGATTATGACTATCATCAAATGATCATACCTTTTTCTATCATCAACAAAAATACGCATAAACGGTGTCACAACACATGGTGATTTCCAATATTCATTGTTATCAAAGGTATCAGTTGTTCGTTCGAGGCTTCAATGTTATCATAACAAAATAGAAAAAAAAAACAAAAAAAAGTATAATTACTTACCTTTCGGAACCCTCTGGATATGATATGACTGACAAGTGCAAGTGAGATGATTTGCGGTAAATGAAGGAGTATTATAGGTTTGTATAGGTACTTGATGTTTAAAAGCAAGTTGCATGTTGAAATCTTTTGGTCTACCTATAAAAAATATGTTGTCTCATTTAATTAAATTTTATTTGTTATTGGGCTTATTGATTTTCAGTTGGGTTGACTAAAATAAGTGTTGAAAGTTTTTTGCCTTGGGTTTAAACAACCCGAGTCGAGTACTCCCGAGTTACATGTCTAGTCAATTACAAAACGTCCAGATCGAAACCGCGATGAGTTTGGTAGAGGTTTTGATATCCAGGTCGAGGTTGGCTCGATGTTGATGGATAATAGGATATCAAGCTTGTCTTGATTTGGTTTTATGACAAAAACTTAACTACATTTTTATAAAAGGGGAAACATTTTTTAGAGAGGTGATTTTGCATACAACGAAGTAGTCTCGTTAACACCTCTATATTTTGCTACATGAAGTATGAAACTTATTGGATTTTTTATGTTAATATATACTTAGTACTTTATAAGGTAAGTTTATTTTGCAACAACTTTTTGTTTCAATTAACATGTGGTTTTTATATTATATTATATTATAAGGACAAGTACAAAAGGTATTTGTACTTTGGGCGACTGTGTAACATATTAATTATCATAACGCACACTTGGATTTGATGTTAGGTTGAATTCTAGAGAGAGATCGGGTGTGTGTTCCCAACTGTGTGAAGCCATTGTTGTAGATGAAAATGTAGCACAGTTGGTATAGCCCTTGCAGTGGAGAGGTTATGGGTTCCTAGTGAAGCCACTAATCTAGCTTATCATGGTTATTGTGATGGCAGGTTGAATGATCATGATAAGTAGATAAGGTGGAAATGTAGCTAGATGGTTATTGATGCATAAAAGGTGAATTTGATGCTGCAGTGAGATGATTTGCCTGCAGGCTTGTGTTGGAATTGAAGACTGTATGAAGCATGTTTGATACTTGTTCTGAGTCTTTGTTATCTAAGATGTTTTAGTGTTCTCTGATGTATATCATATGTTTGTATTCTCAAGAGTTATAGGCACGTCTATATCTCTTTCTTTGATTGTATGAGCCATTGTTATTAATAATATATGTTCACCTTTTGCACCAAAAAAAAAATACATTCAGAGGAGATGGGTGGGATGATTTTATTGAGACTGCTGGTCTAGAATCTAGTTAGAGGCTTGCATTTACAAACCTCGAAAGATACATGTTATCGGTTGTTGTGCTAGGAGGAGATGGTCTTGGATTGAGCAGAGAAGATATCCATTATCAGTTGCCAAAGAAGCCCCCAAGACATGTTTTTTTCCGTGACCGACATGGTAATACCTATTTTCCGATTTCTTCTTTAACGTACTTTGAAAATATCGTTGCAATGTTGTCAATTGAGCATGTGAAAAATAAGTCAGTAATGTATTTGCGTTTATATTCACAGACTTGAGGTTGGAGCACATTTGCACCTGGGGACATCATGCCGATCATGTTAATGAGGACCACGTTATCTACACTCGATTTACTGCAGAGGATCTGGTATTATTCAATTATTTAAACTAAAACTACTATTTGTTTTCTATAGTTGTGATAAAAGATGTTAACAAAAAATAATTTTTTCACAGAAAATAGTATATGATTTCGATCAAACACAACAGTTGCATCGCTACACAAGAGCGAAAGTTGTACACAGGAATGTGTTGGGGATTGGTTTTCAAATGCGTGTACAAATGGTTTTCCAACATGACAACCGAAGAATGAAAGAAATGCTGTTACTGAAGGGGAACTGGTTAGAATTTGGGAAAGATTGTGCTTTTGAGCAGAATAGAATGATGCGTTTGAAACTTGTCCGTATTGATAAACAATATGTCGGTGGTGCAGAGGATGGGGTTCCTGTATTTCATGTTTGCTAAGATACTAATATGTGTATTTTATATTTTTATGTGTCTAAAAATTTGCTGTGTTATTTTGGTACAATCTGCAGGTCAGATTGTTTAAACATATGTGTTAAGTAGGGATGTATGCATGAAATGGTTTGTTGCTACGAATATGTTGACTTTAACTTTGTTGATTTTAACTTGTATGAAGTTATATTTTGCTTCGTTATTATTCTATAAATGCTTATAATAGTTTCGTAGTATATTAATGGGTTATAACTAAAATAGTTATGAAATATTGATGCCACTAGTTTCAAGAAAAGTGCAACTGCGACGAGGATATGGATAGTCCAGAAAAGTAAAACAACACCCACTAGTCGTCCAATAAAATATGATCATTGACTAGTCGCCCAAAAAATTATAATTACCTATAAGTCGCCCAAAAAAAATTAAAGTACAACAAATGGCATTTGCAGTTTAAATAGGGAGAACGACACCTCTTTATCACACACTATCTAACACACACACATTAGTCTAAACATAAACTTTAAAATGCCATCATCCTCCTCGACCTCTTATAGATCTAGGCGTTACACTGTTGAAGAGTTGATCAATAAAACCGAGTGTGATTGTAAGCCTCCTTTACCAATTGAGGAGAAAGTTTCTTGGACAAGATTGAATCCTGGTAGAAGGTTTAAAGCATGTCCCATCTATTTAAGTATTTGTGTTGTAAATAATTACTGGTACAAGAAAGATTTGTCCTTTACTTATGTGTTTATGTATTATTTTTGTATTTTGCAAGGACCTCGAAACAAAGTGTGGGTTGTATGGTTTCATTGATCCTGAAATACCTTCAAAATATTATAAGGACTTGCTTTACAAAATGTATGTGGATAACAATAAGTGTAAAGGGAAGACAAGTAAAGTGAGTGGTAAAGAGGAGCCGAATAAGCAGCTGGTGAAGATGAACGAAGAGTTGATTTTCATTAACTCTCGACTTACTTTGTTAACTAGAGTTGTTGTCTTCCTTTCTGTTGTAATTTCTTATTGTATGATTTAGAAACAAGGGTCTTTGTTTTAGCAACATGACTTTGGGTTGTAATGTTTTGTGTTATGATTTGTATGCTTTGTTCTGTGTTAGATGACTTTATGTTATAATGGTATGCTTTGTTCTGTGTTATAATTTGTGCTTACACTTTAGATACATGAGCTTCAAAGAAACATTAAATAAATAGATACATGAAGTATTAAATAAGTGTCACTAGCCTAGATATATTAAGTAACCAAGTAAATAACCAGTTAGCAAATTGTATAAATGGTATGCTTTGTTCTGTGTTACAATTTGTGCTTACACTTTAGATACACGAGGTTCAAAGATACATGAAATAGATAGATACATGAAATACTAAAGAAGACTCCAGCTTACATACATTAAGTAGGAAAGCAAGTAACCGATCAACAAATTCTATAAGAGAGAAGCAAGCTACAAGTGTATTCAAAACACTAAACTCAAATATTAACCTTGTTAAACACATCCTACATGACAAGAGATGAAACTGGAATATAAAACAAGCCATACGTTAATACAAGTCATCGTACATTACAACAATTAATGAACATAAAACATAGGTTTATCGAAGGATAGATAGCGCACAACAAACAAATAAACTCCAAAGAGAAGTAATACCCAAAGTCATTGATGATATCAAATAACTACATTTTATTGGCATCATTTATCTTATGTTATTCGCTTGTTTTATATTATTTTATATGAGAATTGATACTTAATCGCTTACTTTTGTAATTCTCAGTTATAAACAAGCATTTGGTGAAAGTTAGCTATTTTGGACGTAAATTAGAGCAAAATGGATCAAGTTGGAGAATTCTACTGAACTGAAGGAAGATACGCCGTATCATTCTAGACAGATACGCCGTACATAAAGACTTAGACGATTATGAAGACCATTGCCTGACTTTGAAGCATACGCCTTATGGAATTATCTCATGCGTCGTATATGAAACATTGGTCAACGAGAAGATCTGACTTGTTTTACTCAGATACGCCGTATTACATTCCAGATATGCGGCGTATTAATATCAAGACTTCACCAGATAATCCAAGATACTGAAGGACAATGCGTCGCACGAAGATTGAAGCTACGCCGTATCTAATGACGGTGTACGAATATTTCAGAATATAATAATCTTGGACCCACGCGAAGTTACGTAGATATGGCGTATCAACTTAATGGATACGCCGTATCGATTCTATTATCAGAAATTATAAATACCCCATTCGACAGCCACATTCGACACACATAACAAGGGAGAAAACCAGACAAATTGGCAGCACAAGATACAACCTAAAGGACGAATTCAGAGCAGTAAGAAGGTCCTGCTAGTATTTTAATTCATAGGAAAACTAATTTACTTGTATTAGCAATGTGTTAATAGTTGAGTTAGCGTCTTTTTCACTATTTGATCGGACTTAATTGTTTCTAGCTTTTATAAAGAGTATTTGATGTTTATTTGGTTTCTTAATGCATGTGCTTTGATTACATATTGAGTTTATCGCGCCTTGTCGACGTAGGCTCGCGCAATTACTTCATTAACATCGTTTGCATAGTTAATGTAAGCCTGTAAAAGGGATAAATAATACATAAACCTAGTAATCATTGAGTGTTTACTGTTGGAGTATGCTCGTGTCATAATAAATAATTATATGGCTAGACATATGTGAGCCTATGGGGTCACACACTTATACACAGAGATACCATTTTATATATTGTATTTATCGTATTTACACTATATATAAGACTACGTAACTTGGGATCAATAACGGGCTACTAATAACTAAGCTACTACTTAGTTTATTAGATTGGACCAACAAATGGGCAAGCCTATTTAGGGCCCCCATGTGGCTGGCCATGGTGGGAAATAAGAGGGAAAAGAGCAAGGGGTTAAGTGTAACATTATTTCTTATAACCTCCCATTGATTTGGTCATTAAAGAATAATCAATTACATTAACCACTTACCAACTTTCTCTCCCTCTCTCCTTCTCTTGAAACCTACGGCACAAAACACCCCCCCTCTAGGGTTTGTGTTTTGATCATTTCTTTGCTTAATCTATTGTAGGTTGCTGCAAGAATAAGTGTTACGAGGTCAAGACTAGCATCGGATGGTAATCGGTGACGTGTAGTGTGTTTCTATCATAGAAGTGATCAACCTCATTGATCGTTTGGGTTTCTTATTCCATTCGTGGGTTTGGTGATTGTTAGAGACTCCAGAATCACTGTTGGATCGTGCCTTCCTGATAGATCTTTGAGCTTGGTAGACTGTCTACGTAATCACAAACAGCCTAAGAGAATCTCTATGAATGAAACTTATGCTTAGGCGGAATCTAAACATAAGAGTTAAGAAGAAAACAAACTATAAAACGTTGATCCTCTATGGATCTTTTATTTACTAAAGATATTAAGAATTCGTTAAAAGGCTTACAAAACTCAATGCCGCATGTTTCTTTTATACTAAAAGAAACCCTAACGCTGCATCACTAAGAAAACGTGTAAAGAGATACACACTATCTCTTCCTAAAATAACTCTAACAAACTTTCTAAACATACGGATTACCCGCAGCAATGACAACTAACAGCAGGAACAACCTGCACTACCAGCAGGAACCAACACCAGCAGGAACTACATACCTGCCAGCAGGAACCGCTATAACTAACAGCAGGAATGAAAATAAAATATTATTCTAATAATTCCTAACAATCCTCCTCTAAACTTGAATTTGACTTCGTTAACTTCAAGTTTCCAGATAGATCTTTGACGTCCAGGGATAGAGGATTGAACCAGCAACATCAGAAAGTAACCAGCAGCAACACCATCTGTAAGCACAAGCTTCCAGCAGCAACATATGTGGATCAGCAGCAACAGGAACATCTTTAATTCATAAGCTGGTTACCCCTGATATGCAATGCACTTGAACTTCACAGCAACAATGACATATTGTACATCAAAACATTTAAGTTTCATACTATTCTCATCACATCCAGGTGTGTAAACTCCTGTGAGAGGTGAATCATTGAAAATTAATGGATTTGATATCTCTTTACCAATAGCCATCACTACTGGAGTAGCCAATGTTTAGGTGTGTGAGACCATGGGACATTGATAACCATATGATTTTTAGTAAATCATCAACTATAAACGGATTTAAGTTGTCTTTACCTGTAGCCGTTTGCTCAGGACTAGCCAATTCTTAGGTTGAAGATAACCTTGGTGAATTGATTACCAAATATGGTTTTCCACTGCCTTTACCACATGCCATATACATGGGGGCTAGCCAATTCTTTGGAAACCCCAAAGGGTAAAATCCATGGTGAATTGAAAACCATTCAACTCTCAGTAATGAAACATGAGTGAGTTGAATACCCTATAGTTTTGAGCAAACTATTACAGCTGTCAACAGATTTGATTATCACACCAGAGCCGTACCCTCATGGTGAGTCAACTCTTTCTTGTCTGTTAGACATAGTGAGATGATTACCATTTGAGGTGTGGTTAAAAACCCCAATTATAATGATACCAGCAGCAATCACTGGTCAACCAGCTGGAATGGATGGTCAACCAGCAGGAATGAAGTGGTTTTGACCAATAGTCAAAATTATGCACTGGATCCGATCAATTCCTCAATCGCCATGATAATGAAACCCAAATCTTCAATACCAGCAGCAACCACAAGTCAACCAGCAGAAACAAAAGGTCAACCAGCAGGAACAAACTGCTGTTTGACCAAAACTCACAATTAACTCCAGAACGTCAAATCCTTAATTAACTTCACTCCTGAAAGAAATTTATTTCAAAACCAACCCAACATTCATGATCCTTAATTCGCCATTGTCTATAAAAGGCCTTGAGTAATCAACTTCACACATCACAAACTTGACCCCCTAAATCAAACAATACTCACCCAATGAGTTCCCCCAAACAAGACATTGTAGATATCTCCTCTGATTCGTCATCCGAATCATCAGGGTGGGTGATGAACTCAAATAAGTACATTTTATTACCATCATTTATCCTATTTATTTGACTTGTTTTATTATATTATCTGTGAGAATTGATACTTAATCGTTTACTTTTGTAATTCTCAGTTAAAAACAAGCATTTGGTGAAACTTGGCGATTTTGGACTAATTATGGAGCAAAACAAGCAAGAAGTTAAGAGTCTACTGAAATGTACAAGATAAAGACATTCTGCTCCAGATACGCCGCATCTTGCTTATTACATACGGCGCATCACTATCAAGATTTCACAAGATACGATCCAAGACAGCAAGGACATGCGCCGCATCTGAGAATGGAGTTACACCGCATCTTCTGGCGGTGTACGAATATTCCTGAATATATTAATCTTGGACCCCACGCGAAGTTAAGTCAATGCGCCGCATCTGCTTACTAGATGCGCCGCATCTTACCCTCAGACAGAAATTATAAATACCCCAAGACCAGACGAAAGAGGAGAGCGACACATAATATATACGAAGTACGAAGACCACAGAAACCTAAGGCCGAATTCAGACGATTAGGCAGCACAAGACACACCCGAACGAAGATACAAGAGCTGTAAGAAGGTCCTGCATGTATTTAATTCATTAAGTAGTTTTGTTTTATTGTGTTAGTAAACTTTAATTCATCAGGATTGGTGGCTTGTGTAATGTGACGAGAAAGATTGCACTCCCTTAAAACTGCTTTCCCATCAATTAAAGTTTATATGTTGATGTCTTTGGTTACTACTTATTAGTGCATTGATAACCTCTGTGTTTATAGTGGCCTGCACATATGACTACGGAAGAGAATGTGGCTCCCACGGTTGTTACTAAATTGATCACTTAAAAATAACTTTTAAACATAAGTAATCATTAAGGGTTTACTCGCCGATAAGATTAGGGCCAACGAGAAAGGGTTAATTACATACACTTCATATAAAACTATCAATAAAACAAGTGACAATCTACTTAATCATCAGGACAGGTCTTCTTATTGTCTCGAGTATTTATCTGTGTACGTGCATGCCTATCGCTGATTCGTGCTCATTAGTTTAGTTTATTATTTAATTGCAACCAAAACGTGTCAGTCTCTCAGGCTGAACCCCCTTGCGTTAGATTAGGTTGTATAGTTAACTTAGAATATTAAAATACTGATTAGAATGACTAGATAATACGTTCCACTCTTAGTGATCGACACTCTACTTACCATTATATTCATACTGACCGGGTACACTGCTCGTTAAGTGTGTGTGTTATTGATAAGTCGGCTAAATATAAATTTAAAACTTGAGTAGGCATTAATACTGCTAAACCGCAACGACACATCACGCTCCATCAAGTTTTTGGCGCCGCTGCCGGGGAGTGAATTGTTATTATCTGTTAATTTGATTAGTATTTTAATTAGGTTTTTAATCTAACCGCTAACTCTGTTGTATATTAGTTAAATTGCATTCATTGTATTATTTTGCATATTTTCTGTTTTTTGTATGATTTTATTTTTGTTTATTTTCGTTTGTTTTTTTATTTGTTTTTATTTTTCGTATTTTCTGCATACTGCTATCGTTGTACTGAGCTTATTCAAACGATACGGCGCATCTATTTTCATAGATACGGCGTATTGCGTTTAATTTTTATAAAATACAACGCGTTTAATTAATTCGATACGACGCATCTTTCCCCAAGATACGGCGTATCTGTTTTTAATAAGAAATTTTTTTCAAGCGTTAACGCCATACGACGCATCTGCTTTAGCAGATACGGCGTATCTATTATTTTAATTAAAAACAGTTTTCGAATTATTAAACAGATACGACGCATCGATCTCTGTCGATACGGCGTATCTTCTGAATCAAAAATCTTGTATTTTGAAACGTAACGAAAATACGGCGCATTAACTTTTGTTAATACGACGCATTTAATTTTAAATAAATATCGATTTTTGATAATTAAAACTGATACGGCGCATTCTAATTTATAAGCGGCGTATCTATTTTCTGAATAAAGTCTGATTAAATTTTGATAATTAAAGCAGATATCAGTAACTTTAATTTTTCGTATTCCGTTTTCGTTGTTGATTTTCTGATATATTACTTTCTTGAGCATACCCTACTGATATTTTTGTGTTGATTTCAGGAAGTGCATGACCAGGAGTTCTACGAAGAACTTGATTCAACCTTTCGACAATCCTGAACGAGCCTTTCATTCGCTTAAAAGGCTTTTCAACACAAAAAGCTTTGATATCTCAAGTTCATTCGAGCTTGATTATTTTTCTGAAGAGAAAGAGGAAGAAGAAACAGAAGCAATGGGCGAAAACACAACTATGGAGGAATACATGAACAAAACCCGTGCTGATTACACTTCAGGAGTTGCTAGACCAAAGTTTGATGATAAGTCAAAGTTTGAATTGAAGGGTCAGTTTCTCAAGGAGCTAAGAGAAAATGCTTTCAGTGGATCGGAACATGAGGATGCTAATGAGCATGTTGAAAAGGTCCTCGAGATTGCGGATTTTTTTACTTCAGAAGGAGTCACTGACGATCAACTCATGCTAAGAATCTTTCCAATCTTGCTAAAAGGAGCTGCTAACAAGTGGCTAAGGAATGAACCTGCTAGTTCAATCACTACATGGGAAGATTTGAAGAGCAAATTCCTGAAGAGATATTGTCCACCTGCTAAGACTGCTAAAAAGATGGAGGCTATCAACAGTTTCAAGCAAGAGCCTGATGAAACTCTTTATCAAGCTTGGGAACGATTTAAAGATTTACTGGTAAGATGTCCTCAACACTATCTAACCCCGATGCAGGAGATAATATTGTTTTATCAAGGATTGGACGTGCCTACTAGACAAATCTTGGACGCTAAGGGAGCTGTGCCTCAAATGAGTGCAGCTAATGCTAGGAAAGCTATCCAAGAAGCTGCTGATCATTCTCAAAAATGGCAAGATGGGACCTCTACTAGATCTAAGAGCAGCACTAATTTTGACGGGTTTGCTGCTATTCAAGCTCAATTGGATAAAATTAGTAGAGAGATGAAGAAGCGTGATGAAAAAGTGTATGCTGCCCAAGTGGATGATTGAAAAATGCGAAGGACCTCACTACACTAAAGATTGCCCGAATAAGAATGAAAGTGAGACGTTTGAAGAAGCATACTACACCCAATTTGGACAACCATTCCGACCTTCAGGAAGATTTAGGGAAGCCACCCCGGGATTCTATCAAAAGAACAACTTCAATCCCGCTTATCAAGAAAGGAGGCAGACTTTGGATGACACTCTAAAGCAGATTATGGCCGATGCTGCTAAAAGACATGATGAGAACACTGCTATGATCAAAGAAATCCGAGCTTAAACGGATACTATTACAAGAAATCAAGGAGCTTCGATCAAAGCATTGGAACAACAAATTGGTTAAATGAGCAAAGTTCTTCAAGAAAGGGGATACGGAAGTTTACCTAGCTCAACTGAAACCAACCCAAGAGACCATGTCAAGGCCATAAGCACCACTGAAGAAGTCACTCCTAACATACCTAGAAGATCGATGAATGGTAATGATGGTGCAAAGCCCGAATTTTTCTTTAATTCTTCAATCAGTTTAAGGAGACTACTAAAAGAGAAGACAAAGATTGAAGAGGAGATCAAGGCAACAATGAAAGAAGAGAGCCCTGCAACCGACTTACATGCCTTGCCTCATAAAGAAAAGGACCCAGGAAGTTTTACTTTACCTTGTTCAATTAATAATATATCTTTCAATAATGTGTTAGCTGACTTAGGAGCTAGTATTAGTGTTATGCCTCTTAAGACATTCACTACCCTAGGACTAGGAAAATTAGCACCAACTAAGTTACTTATTGAATTGGCTGATAAAATGGTAAAACGACCTGAAGGGATTGCTAATAATGTGCTAGTTAAGATTGAGAAGTTTATTTTCCCTGTAGACTTTGTTATATTAGATATGCCCGAGGATGTTAAGATTCCTTTAATCCTTGGAAGACCTTTCTTGTCTACTGCCCATGCTAAGATTGATGTGTTTAAAAGAAAAATCTCATTAAGGGTAGGGAATAATAAACTAGTCTATAAGTGCCAAGATCCTGTTAAAAGCATAATTAGAGGTGTCTATGTGCTAGGATTAAGAGAGCGTATGGACCTCGATCTTGAAGCTAGGCTTATGGGAGAAACATTGATTCAAAACAACTCAACTAATCCTAATCATGAGAACTTTGAGGAATTTATTGACCTTAATGTACCTACCGAACTTAGACGCGATGTTGTTAATGATTCTGATGATGAGTGGTATGATTGCGTAGTAATTAACAAACGTAGGAGAATAGTTGAGATAACGAATTTGAATAATGATGTGTTTATTGAACTACCACCCCACCTTGCTTATTTATGCCTATATGATAATAAGAATTTCCCGTCTATCATTTTGTCATCTCTGCCCGAAAGGGACAGAACTTTGTTTATACAGATATTAAAGAAGAACGGCGTGGAAATTAAGGACGAGCAAGGAGTGTTCAATATTACTGAATTGGCGATGAGGGAGCGCGATGTTTCCGACTCCTTCAATGATCGATATTAAAGAGCTGAACGTGAGTCTAACTTGAAGACTCTGGAATAAAGACAAGTGCTGACCGGGAGACAACCCGGAAAATTTTTATTATTCTGTTCTGTGTCGAGTCAGTCAGGCCCGCAGCAGATACGGCGCATCTCCTGCACTGGTCATATCTTACTTTATTTTTTCTGCATTTTTTATTTTCGACTTTAAAACTTTTTATCAGTTTATTTTAATGCGGCGCATCCCTGGTTAAGGATGCGGCGCATCTTCTATTCTGATTCGTATTTATTCCAGGCTCGATACGGCGTATCTTCTTCCATAAGATACGGCGCATCGACTGACCTGATGATTTTCATTTTAATTTTTATGTTTTATTTTTACTAACTACTAATGTATTATGCAAGTTTGAACCTTTCTTAACTTAGGTGTGTTTAAAGTCTTGGTGGTATTATAGATTCCTGCATTTCCTGTGGATACATCAAATATGAAGCTTAAACGTTCTCATCCACAAGAAAGATGATTTTTGCTCTTATACAAATGGAGGATCATACCGAGCAAATCTCAGGGGAGTTTTTCTGTTCTAATTCTTTTATTTTCCAGTTTTTAACCTTTTATACAAACAACGAGGACGTTGTTTAACTTAAGTGGGGGATTGGAGAATTAGAACACTTACTTGTCCTAAACTTTTCAAAAATTATGCTTAAAATGTGCTTAATATATCAAAATTTAAAATTTTTTAGCATGTTTTTGTTTAAAGTCTAAATTGCATAGCTGCACACATGACGTTATTTTCAAAAATTGTGATTTTTCAAAATTCACAAATCTATGAGTGTGCCGGTGACTTGTAAACTTTAGAACTTGGCTTGTATACTATTCGAGACCACCATAATAAGTATTATTTATATAATTGGAATGACTTGTCTAAATTGGTAAATTTCTAGGATTACACCCAAATAGCCTTTATATGTTATATGTTATTAGCTAACTACACTGGTTAGTTAACCCCCGTATAAACTCTTTTGTTACTCTCATTTTTAGAGTAAGATACCCCTAGAAAAACACTCAGAGTCATTCCTTTCGTTTCTTACACCTTTGTTATAATGTTTCGTTACACCCTTACACCTTAGCCTACCCTGTAGATTAAAATCCGTGGTTGGTTAATTGCTTTAGGCAAAGTGTGTTTCCTTACATTACCTATGTTCGCGTGCGTAATTCATTATCTTTGGTTAGGTCGGGAAATTGCACAATGCAATTGGAGTGAAAGTAAATATTGTATATCTTTGAGTTTATTTTTCGTGTGTTTACTACTTTCACTATTACCGTTATTTCTGAAGTCATGAAAAGTATGGAAAAATTATCCAGAATTATCATTATAGTGATGTGGTGAAATTTTACACATCTTTGTTTATGTTTTTTTTTTTTTTAAAAAAAAAAAAAAAAAGAAAAAAAAAAAGAAAAAAAAGTTGGATGTTTGTTTTGACCAACTTATGTAAAGTTTTGTATTAAGTGGTCGATATCACTACTATTTGTTGTATATTATATCTATGGATTGAATGGGAGTTGGCAGTTATGGGAACACCAACTAAGGTTTATTCTTTGATTGAGATCTTGTTGAGTATAATTCGTGTCTACCTAAAGCGTGTGTTTCAAGTGTTAAAGCGTGAGTTATTCTATGATATGAGTCTTATTCATGGGATGGTTGGGATAGTGATTAACCACACTTAGGATGTTAATTTATTTGTTTTTTTTATTTTTCATTTTACACCAATTTGTATCCCAAATATTATCCATACCCTATATTATTCTTGATCCAAACCTTTGATTTATTGAGATTAGGGATTTGAGCAATCTTAGGTATCGTAGTCGTGGATTCGGCTATGTATTTATGATTTTGTCGCCCTTTTTGATATAATATTATTGGTGAAGATTACTTGGTCCTATCTTTAGCCTATTCCAGTTAAGGATTTGAGCAATTGCAAGTATCGTGTTCGTGGATTCGATCATGTATTTGTGATTTTGTCGCCTTTTCTGGAATTTGAGATCGATAGAGATTAAGGAGAATGATTAACCGTTAAGCCTACAAACCCTTTTTACCGCTTTAGACTTGTTATTCCTTGGCTTTAGTGGGGGAGATGTGTATACTTGCCAAGCTTATGATAGAATATTCGTCACGACTAGACAGTTAAACGATTAGATTTGCTTTTATCAAATTATTTTATTTTACTTCTAATTCGTTAAGTGTTTGGTTGTGTGATTATGACAAAAATGAATACATGCTTAAATATAAAAATAAATCCTAATATCTTTTAGGATACATTTTCATAAGATTAATTCTAAGGTTTACTTGGGGACAAGTAAAGTTCAAGTGGGGGGATATTTGATGAACTCAAATAAGTACATTTTATTACCATCATTTATCCTATTTATTTGACTTGTTTTATTATATTATCTGTGAGAATTGATACTTAATCGTTTACTTTTGTAATTCTCAGTTAAAAACAAGCATTTGGTGAAACTTGGCGATTTTGGACTAATTATGGAGCAAAACAAGCAAGAAGTTAAGAGTCTACTGAAATGTACAAGATCAAGACATTCTGCTCCAGATACGCCGCATCTTGCTTATTACATACGGCACATCACTATCAAGATTTCACAAGATACGATCCGAGACAGCAAGGACATGCGCCGCATCTGAGAATGGAGTTACGCCGCATCTTCTGGCGGTGTACGAATATTCCTGAATATATTAATCTTGGACCCCACGCGAAGTTAAGTCAATGCGCCGCATCTGCTTACTAGATGCGCCGCATCTTACCCTCAGACAGAAACTATAAATACCCCAAGACCAGACGAAAGAGGAGAACGACACATAATATATACGAAGTACGAAGACCACAGAAACCTAAGGCCGAATTCAGACAATTAGGCAGCACAAGACACACCCGAACGAAGATATAAGAGCTGTAAGAAGGTCCTGCATGTATTTAATTCATTAAGTAGTTTTGTTTTATTGTGTTAGTAAACTTTAATTCATCAGGATTGGTGGCTTGTGTAATGTGACGAGAAAGATTGCACTCCCTTAAAACTGCTTTCCCATCAATTAAAGTTTATATGTTGATGTCTTTGGTTACTACTTATTAGTGCATTGATAACCTCTGTGTTTATTAGTGGCCTGCGCATTTGACTACGGAAGAGAATGTGGCTCCCACGGTTGTTACTAAATTGATCACTTAGGAATAACTTTTAGACATAAGTAATCATTAAGGGTTTACTTGCCGATAAGATTAGGGCCAACGAGAAAGGGTTAATTACATACACTTCATATAAAACTATCAATAAAACAAGTGACAATCTACTTAATCATCAGGACAGGTCTTCTTATTGTCTCGAGTATTTATCTGTGTACGTGCATGCCTATCGCTGATTCGTGCTCATTAGTTTAGTTTATTATTTAATTGCAACCAAAACGTGCCAGTCTCTCAGGCTGAACCCCCTTGCGTTAGAATAGGTTGTATAGTTAACTTAGAATATTAAAATACTGATTAGAATGACTAGATAATACGTTCCACTCTTAGTGATCGACACTCTACTTACCATTATATTCATACTGACCGGGTACACTGCTCGTTAAGTGTGTGTGTTATTGATAAGTCGGCTAAATATAAATTTAAAACTTGAGTAGGCATTAATACTGCTAAACCGCAACGACACATCACGCTCCATCAGTGGGCGAATTATTTCCCACTCAGCTCCTCCACCCAGACCAGCATAACCAATAAAGGCAAAGCAAAGGTTGAGAAAGATTCCTCTGAAGACCTTCCAATTCCTCCATCTTCTGAATCCTCAGATGATGAGCCCTCATCCTGGCCAAAGTCTCTGACCTACTATCAAGGTTCTTGGTAAATAGATCCACCAGATCATCCACTTTCAGCCATGCTGACACGAGAGATGGAGAAGGCTGTGGCAGCCATGAGCCAAATTCCAGTTACTTCAAAAAAATCAACCACACCCACAGCCAAGGCAACAGGTGCTAGGTCTTATGTGCAAGAGACTAAGTGAGGCCATTGAAGGAAGAGGAATCCACAAGACCATGCCAGATGTCAAGGGCAAGTGTAAAGGAAAGCTGAAGTAGGTGGCTGGCTGGGTGGTTGTCTGGGCTAGGCGTAGGTTTGGTGTTTAGGTTGTTATTGATGGTATTTGGCTGTTTGACTGTTTTGTTCATATGGTTTGATCGATCTTTGTATGAATCCCAACTAATGAATAAAATGTTACTTTTCCTTGTTTTCATGAGATTGTTGACTTAAAACCTGCAAAATGATTAGAAGATACACAATACACAGAATATACAGAAATTAAAAACAAAAGTTAGTAAATACACAAAATACAAGCATAAGCCTCCCCTTAGGCTTATGCCTCCCCTCAATCTTAGCAAGAACTAAACCAAGGAGACTGATATGATCCATTATAATTCCTGGATCCCTGTCTCAAATAATGCCCATTGAGACTCCAAGTACCATCTGTAGAGTACTTAACATTAGATTGCCATCTTGTTCCCCCCAAATTACAAATAGGCCAATAGTCATACTGAAAGTAAGTGTTGGTAGGTCTGTTAATGTGTATAGCAGCATTCCTTTTCCAACCAGCAGAATTGGTTCTACCAGCTGGAACTGGCTTACCAGCAGGAATAGCTGCGGGTCTAAAAGGCCCACCAGCAGCAACAGGTTTAGGCACATATGGGGGTTTCTTTTCAACATTTCTCCACATAGGTCTAGTCTGTCTTTGTTTTACACAAACACCCATTTTATTCTCATAGATATCACAGTCCTTGATGAGGTGAGAAAGACTACCACACACAAAACAAGATTTCTTCTTAATAGACTTCTTCTTCACATGACCTCCAAAATCAGAGACAAATTTGTTTTTATCTGAACACAAAGAGTTGTCTTGAAGAGAAGATGTCTTAGCAATAGGTTCAGGTGCAACTCTTGAGTATAAATCATGTGATTTGGGTGTTGCAGACTTTTCACTTGAATCACATGAGGTATAGTCTGTGGACTTAGATTCATAGGACTTGTCACTTTCAGAACAAGAGACAAAGTCATCAGATTCATTGTCTGAAGTAGGCAAGTCATTGGACTTTTTGCCATAGGACAGGTGTGATTCATCTAAGTCTATGTCAAGGTCTGAGTGGATAGGGACAGGTTTAAACACTCCTCTTATAAGAGGAGGAACAGCATGCATTTCTCCTTCTTTTACATACTTTACAGGAATTTGATAATTAACCTCCTTAGGGGTAGGGTCAAACCATTTTGGCTCAATAGTGTCATCAGTTTTATGATACCCCAAACCTTTCTTATACTTTACAGACTGAGTGCTATTATTTATCTTATCTACAAGTTTAGATGATTCTTTCGAAGAATTACACTTAGTCTCCTCACTTTCTAACTTAGCCAGCAATTCCTGTTTTTCTAAAATCACCTTAGCATGTTCTCTCTCAGAATGTTTTAACTCATTAGTGGTGATTTGTAAATCTCTTTCCAAAACCCTAATTTTCTCTTCATATGCTATCTGATTTGCTTGGTACCAAGCTTTTTGCTTTTCTAAAGTTTTAACAGCCTTTTCATAAGCTTGAACTTTAACAAACAATTCTTTATATTCAGGCTCTATTTCATCAAACTCTTTCTTAAGGTTGGAGTACATTTCATGACAACCAAAAGGACACTTTTGTACCTGAGATGAACATCCCATCAAGGCAAATTCTTCCACATCATCCTTTGCTTCATTAACCATACTGTGAGTTTGATTGACACATTCTTCATCAGATTTAGCATGTCCTGTCCAGTCTCTCATCGAGTCAAAAGGTAGCAAGACTCTAATCTTCATGGCAAATGTCTCAAATTCATCTGATCTGGATGAAGTCATTAAATAAGGGTCTAAGAGATCAGTTAGAAAAGTTTTCTTCTTCGACAGAGATCCTCACCAGGCTCTGATACCACTTGTTGGATCGTGCCTTCCTGATAGATCTTTGAGCTTGGTAGACTGTCTATGTAATCACAAACAGCCCAAGAGAATCTCTATGAATGAAACTTATGCTTAGGCGGAATCTAAACACAAAGAGTTAAGAAGAAAACAAACTATAAAACGTTGATCCTCTATGGATCTTTTATTTACTAAAGATATTAAGAATTAGTTAAAAGGCTTACAAAACTCAATGCCGCATGTTTCTTTTCTACTACAAGAAACCCTAATGCTGCATCACTAAGAAAACGTGTAAAGAGATACACACTATCTCTTCCTAAAATAACTCTAACAAACTTTCTAAACATACGGATTACCCGCAGCAATGACAACTAACAGCAGGAACAACCTGCACTACCAGCAGGAACCAACACCAGCAGGAACTACATACCTGCTAGCAGGAACCGCTATAACTAACAGCAGGAATGAAAATAAAATATTATTCTAATAATTCCTAACAATCACGCTACAAAGGTATATAATCGTTATATTTTGTTATTGATTGATCATATGGCTATATGGATCCGTCTCTAGGTGATGTTTCCGCTGCGTTTGATTATTTTAATATGTTTTTCATATTCATCATCACCTATAGTGGTATCACGAGCCATCATATGTGCCATATGATTATCGGGTATGCATAAAAATGGCTATAACGGGTGTTTTTTTTTTATTGGGTATGCATATGAAGGACCCTTAAAGGGTCTTATGATCTGTGATTTTTTATCTCATAGCCATTTGTTATGCATATTTTAATTGGTATACTTGTCGGGTACGTGTAAAATGGCCTAAAACGCATGATTTTGATCGATTTATGAAACGGTTTTAAATCAGCCCCTAAACCTAATATTTCTATGGTAAAATGGTATTTTGAAGGTCCTAATATCAGTGGGTTTTGATCCTTAAGCCATTTGACACACGTACCAAACGGGGTTTTAATTCTTGTCAATTAATTTCTTCGTTTCGTTGGCTAAATCTTTAATTCTTGTTATTAATTTTTGTTTCCATGGCAAATACATGCATGTTTGTCCATGGAGTTAGCCAACACCTTGTTTTGATCATAATATTATTGTATTATTATGTGTATATGCAAAGCCGATGAAAACCTAGACCATTTGTGCCATGATTTGTTATGTTTTGTCGTTAATTTCTTGTTTTGGGGTTTGCCATTGTTTTGGCTTTTATGTAATGAATTTCAATTTGGTTTTTGCCATTGTTTGGGCATTTCATAGTAGATAGGACGTAGATTAGTTATATTTTACTTTCTATATAATGTAATCAAAGCTTGGAATGGAATGGCAAAAGAGTAAAACACATAAACGCGGAAAATGGCTGCTGGAACATGCTACAGTAAAACGGAGTTTCCTGGTGATTCGTAAGGAGTTATTGGCTGAAATTGTTTTTGCAGGTACACAACTCATGGGCCTACAACTTTGTATTTTCGACCTAAGAGTGGGGAAGACTCCTTCTAGGCGTTTTAGGCCTCCGAATACAGAAATTCTGGCCGGACAGATTCATTATTTCATGTGCATAATGGGCCTCTACTTGCTCTTGATTGTCTTGGAGCAAGTGGGAGCCCTCCGTGTGGTTGTGTAGGCTTGTCCCTTTTGACCCTTGGTTTTCGTGATGGCTCACGAGACCGAGCATAGGATTTTCATCGGTTAAGGCTTTGCATATTGTGGTTGTGTGTTTGTTTATTTGCTTCTCATATATGCTATGATTGTATGTAAATTCCAAATTATTTTCTAAAACATGAAACGAAACACAAACTATTTTTTTAGACCAAGTCTTATGATTTAGTTTAACTAAGTTTTTGAAACGTTAAATCATTGTTTTAATAAATGACACTTGAACTTATTGTGCTTGTTATTTTTTTAGACCAAGTCTTATGATTTAGTTTAACTAAGTTTTTGAAACGTTAAATCATTGTTTTAATAAATGACACTTGAACTTATTGTGCTTGTTATTTATTTTATGTATTGTCCAAACTTATTTATAATCCACCTAGGATTAATATTAGTCTTGAAAATGGACAACTCGACACACATAAATTAAAACAATGATTAGACTTAAGTTAAGAAAAGTTTTTAATTTGTGCTACGATGAATGAATGCATGCTTCTTTCGTACACTTTTTTTTTATTCACATCAAAATATTTTACCCGTCACAAATTTAAGTTATGTCGTCCAATCGCTTGAGAACACTTGCAATTACTTTTTGCCTATGCGTGGGACCTAGGTTGAATTGTAACCCAAGGTGACTATTCTCTATGCGTGGGACCTAGATATATTCTCACACGTTCTCAAATTGGATGACTTAATCGAGTTAAGCGATGAGACCTTGACCCAAGGCAAAGATGGGACTAAACATACCTACATGACACTAGTTGTTTGACACTATATGCAATGAGTCCCATAAGGATCTAAGAGTTGTACATGTAATACAATTGGTGATCGTCGCCTACCAATTTAATCTACTATTGCTAGCAGATCAACTGATGTGATAGTAGAAGCACAATGTGGATCTTAGCCTTTTCGTAAATTAATAGTTTTAAATTGTAAACATGGGGTAGTTAATTTATAAAAAGATAATTATCAAAAATACTAAAATGAACTTTGTAAATTCAATTAATGAATTAATGCAACACAAACCGTAAACAAGAGTTTGTTCTTTTCTTGTTAAAAGGACGAACTAAGTCGTTCTTTCCTTATAAGAAAGAGACTTGTTCCTATCCTTTTTCTTTATGAGAAAAAGCCAAAATAGGAATATTTGAATTGTCCTAATTCTAATCAAACTCAAAGCACACCTACTCTAGAAATCGTGATGTTTTGTAAAAGTCAAAACGGTTAAGTATGGTTACACATCTTATTCTTTCAAGTTTGTTTTATAACCCTAGTTCTGGTTTTGAAACCTTGAAGAAATATAAGATATTTGGATAACTAGAGAACACGTTTTCTATAGCTACCAAACTAAAATGAGTTTAAATAATTAGAAGACGGAAATATCAATAAACCGCAAAGTGGTAAAGGCAATTACTAGCATGATTACCTAGCAATTTGTCTTAACCCAATAAACCTACTAAGGTCCTACATACCCTTGTGGTAAAGTAGACCAAATATGGAGGAAATGCATGCCTATTTTCAAGTTAAAATAGCAATGATGGCTAGCCCATCATCTATATGTTAGAACTTGATGCACTTCCTTGAATACCTAAGTACATGTTTTCTAGTCCAAGTGACTCACATTAGCAATAATGTGTAGATATTCAAAGAAAGGAGGAAAGTATCCAATCGCCACTCACTCTGACGTAACACTTATAATGTTGTCTAATCCAGTGGGAGCTACGTGATTATATTACTGGTGACGAAACACATGTAATGTTGTCTAATCCAGTGGGAGCTGTAAGCTTTATTACCTTGCAAGTTGCCCATCTTATTTCCAGATTGTCTTGAAATAATACATTACTTTCCACATGTGAAGCATCATAGTTTATATAAGAACCATTGCATAAATTTTATAAGATAACTTGTCGCGTTCCTGATGTTGCTTCCTGAAATGTTATCTATAAACTTGTTATGCATGATTCATCATTAAAACGATAAAGTTCTACATATCTATATTTTGATTTTGACTAAAAATCATATATTATCTTAGACATTGTCATATTGCTCATACAAACAAACGAGCGTAGTGTTGTATGTATACTCTCATGATGTTGTGTCATGCACAAGCGGGAGAAATCTTAATTGTGTGCAAGGTACAGCATATAACAATATGACTAATGGTTTTTCTTGACTGCAAGGTAAGAAAACTAAGATTCTACTAAGACTTCTACACATAAAATGTATGTTGCCCTAATTAGAACAAATATCAAGATAACATGAAAAGCTACTTCAACATATTCACTGAATTGTTTAGTAAATATGATTATGTTTTCTTGTAAATTCATAATCATGAAGTATGAAATTAACTTGAAATTACTATTGAGGCCAATTGTCGGCGCTCGTAATTACTTTAGTTGAATATGTTTAGGTCTCTTGTAATGACACAAACATCAATTCCGTTAATTGTTGAAAGACTTATAACGTAAAGTAAGACGTTAATTTGTTATGTCTTCTTGTTAAGACAAGTACACTTACGACATATAGTAAAATATTAAATGTTTATGTTTTCTAGTCAAAACATGCACATGAAGTAAAGTATGTAGTAGGCTAAAAATACTATTGATGCCATCTAGTTTGACTTAGTTGGCAGATATGTAAGCCAAAGAATATAAGTTCATTTAATAAGTTGTGAGATAGTCTCGCAACATCAATCCTCGTGGAATACCACAACTTTATGGTATGTCCATCATGGAAAATCAAACTATATAGATATTGTTTGATCTTTGATGACTTAAACTGTTTTACCTCCAAAGCTATCAAGGTTAGAAAATTGGATGTATCATGTGTACACTCAATATGGTTCCAACCCAGAAGGAATTTAAGACACCATTGTATTATGGCATGGGATGAATCTCATTATGTCTTTATTGAAGTTCTGAATTTGTTAAATACCTAAGAGTAAGTAATTAACAAACTAGAGTCAAGAACTAATGATGTATTTTGGATGTCCCACTTGAAAACAATTTATTGTTACTCAAGATGCTGAGTATCTAGAGATTAGTCTCTACTTACAAAAGCAAGTGGAAGCACCTTTAGATCTTGAAGTTATTCAAGAGCAACCTTCTGAGTACACTTGCTAATGTCATACTAAGGTTGAACATGCATATGTTAAACCATAGATTGATATCTCTCATTCATAAATCCGCAAGGATACCTCTTGCACCTGAATGATATAGTTTTTATATCAATGCTAAGGGATATAAGTTGGAGGATCATAGTGAACTTGCTAACTACAGAGATGCATTATCAGATCTTGAATCTGATGAATAGCTCAAAACCATGAATGTTAAGATGCAGTCTTTGGAAGACAATCACTCATGGAGCTTGATTGATCTCTTACCAAATCAGTTAGACTGTGAGGTTAAAAATGAGTTTCTTAATGAGAAGACTCAAAAGGACAAACTTGTACACACATTTAATGCACACGTAGTAAAAGCAGTTTACTCATACTCAAAAAATTAACTATGATTAAATCTTCCTACCTACAAACATTAAATATATAAAGATGATTAATTGTCATACCTGTTTTGATGTAAATGAAATATGACAATAGGATACCAAAACACTTTTCTTGTTGATTACCTTTGCGAGGACGATGAGTAATCAAAAGGGTTTATGAATCCATATAATCTTTATTATGTATACAAGATATAAGAATCCAGGTGTGGATTAGATCATGCATCTAGGAGCAGAGATCTTAAGTTAATTATAAAATCATTAATTTAATTTTGATTAATAAGATTACTCCTGAGTACACTAAGAGCAAGTAGGAGCACTGTATTTATTTTCTTAAATCTCATATGTTATTAACATATTAGAAACAATATTCCATTTAAGCTAGACTTTAATCCTTAGCTTGGAATGAAGTTTCTCTTAAGGGATTTAGAAAGTAAGACATACAACCTTGTTATATATGTTTATTAGAATAAACATAAGTGGTTATTAAGTCTAAACACAATATGACACGTTATTGAGGGGAGTCTCAATGATCAATCTCACCTGATGAGATTGAATGCATGAATGGAAACCTTAAGTTTAACTTAAGGATTCATTATGTAAGTCGTATTATGCATTGGACTATTTACATCATTTGCATAAATGCTAGATGGGTTGATAACAACAAATATCTAAGTGAAAGTCATTAGATAATTGTTAAACAAACATTCTAATGGACCTACAAAGGACCAAAAATATGTTCAAACGTTTACGGATATTTGAGGAGCTCTATTTTGTTTGCATACACTGATGCTTATATAGGAGATGTAAATATAAATTAACAATTAACAATATAAATGCAGCGGAAAAACATCACCAACAAGGATCTATAGAGTCATATGATCAATCATAATAAAACAAATTACCACATGTTTGTTATTCCTTTGTAGCGTGATCCGGGAGTCACCACCAATATCCTATGTCACGAATAGAACAAGAAACCCAAGTGACCAATGGAGATCACCTCTATGATTTGTCCACACTACACTTCCTTGATCACCACAAGGATACTAGTCTTACGGTTGTAACTATCAATTGACAAAACATACAATATGTGTTGTAAAATGAGATGGAAGAAAACAAAACCCTAGAGGGTGTTGGTTTGTGTGCCGTGAGGTATAAGGGGAGGGAGGAGGAATTCTCTCCTTTGATTATGCTCAGTAATTAGTGTGATTGATTTGGTTCAAAATAGATTTGACCTTATCTTTCAACATTTTCACTTAGCACCTTATTAAAGCATAATAAGCTCTCCTAACCCTTCTCAAGGCCGGCCATCATGTGGGCCCACAATGGGCTTGCCCATTGTTGGTCCAATCCAAAAACGCTAAGTCTAACTTAGTATTTTATGGCCCGTTATAGTTTCCTTGTTACATAACCGTTTATATATTGTAAATACGATAATTACAATCTATAATATGATGTCTCTGTGTATAAGTGTGTGACCCCATAGGCTCACATATGTCTAGCCATATAATTATTAATTATGACACGAGCATACTCCAACAGCTCCCACTTGCGACGTCATAATAATCAGGTAATTATACAAGCAATGGTTAGCGTCTAGCAACACGCCAATGCCCCTAGAAATATGTGAGGGTAGTTTCTTAAACTGCTCATTTCAGATGGTTTATATGTCATCTATCCTTTTGTTTTAGATACCGTGTTGAACATTAGACATGGATCAAATGTCATTCTAATATTTCAACTATTATGTTTCTCGATATAGATATTGAACAAGATTACCAAGTGGGTTAAGATTCATCTTAATCTCATTTGGGTACGGCCATACAAACATCTGTCCAATTCATCGAGGGGCCCAATAGTATCTAACTCCATAACATGTGGAGGAACAAATCCTGTTTTGACTACACGTGTCATTCACATGCTTCATATCACTCCTGATAATGGCTTTTATAACTACCTTATTCAGGACAGCGTTTAACCATATCAAAGAATGAAATTTCACATATGCAAGACCTGCTTGCATCTCAAGTCTAAGGATAAGAGACATAACCACTTGCGAGATTCACTATTGACGACGATCCATGTAGTGAACACTCGTAGGTTGGGTCAATCCAATGTTCATCACAATGAACAACATGTGAGTGTGGCAAATAAATCACCAACACGCTCACATTTGCCTTAATTTGATGATACTCCCGTATCGTCAACCGACAATGGATAATTTTAGAATAAATAAATTATTCATGGATTAAACATGCAAATATAGAACACGGTAGTATAAATGAAGACGATCATACCAGGTATATCAATTCATTGTATAATACGACTGCTTACAGTTCCATTATCCAAATACTAAAAACAGATATGCATAAGACTACTCATAGGTAGGAATCCGATGTTCCCACCATGATCAAATTATGTTGTACAAGACAACAAGTAGTCATCCGAGTAAACTTTGAGAATACTTATTTCAAAACTCATGAAAGGTTTGAATGATTATTGTCCTTTGTATGTGTGCATTCAAGTACAAGATGAGTGTTGCAACAATACATTCCATAGGGTGTTTGAAGCCAGCAAAACACCTCCATTAGACAGTCATCTGTACAGTTTCTCAAACTATAAAGTATTCTTATCCTTTTAATGTATAACGCACTAGTGCTCTCAGTCGAGCACATCTAGTCAGCAATGTCATCATTCATGATGACATCCTACCACGACTAGGGTTGAGTATTGTAGAACCTTAAGACCTTGATAGATCTTTGTGAGCTCGTGGATCGTTAGTAATGTTTATGTAATCACAAACACACTAAAAGAAAGTCTAAGTTACTTGTATTCTATAGCGGAAAACAAACACAAGTAAGAACACGATTACTAAGAACGATTTGATCCTCTATGGATCTTTTGATTAATACTAAAAGTGTTTTTTTAAAACTCGTACATAATACATATTGATGCGTTCCTTTTATAGACAAGGAACCCTAAACAACCCTAAACCGTTTCACAAGAAACGTATAATCTAAAAACTATCCAAGATATGCAATATCACTTTCTAAATAAACTCATGCATATCCTAACTAATAACATAATACGCGGAAACTATCAATCAGCAGAAACACATTCCGCAGAATCTATACTTCCGCAGTAACATTCTTCAGCAGAATCACAAAGCTTCAGCAGTAACCATCAGCAGAATTCTTCCTTAGCAGAATTCCCAACAATCCTCCCCTAATCTTGAATTTGACATGGTTAAGTTCAAGATTTTTGATAGATCTTCCACACTTTATTATAAGAGGATTGAGTTCGAACATCAGCAGCAAAGAATCAAATGAACCACATCTCTATGAATGGCAAAACTTTAAACTTCAGGTCTTTGCAGCAACAAATGACATAATGTACATCAAAACATTTAAGTTTCATACTATTCTCATCACATCCAGGTGTGTTAACTCCTGTGAGAGGTGAATCATTGAAAATAATGGATTTGATGTCTCTTTACCAATAGCCATTACTACTGGAGTAGCCAAATGTTTAAGTTCGAAAACTATGG
This sequence comes from Artemisia tridentata subsp. tridentata, assembly GCA_021014915.2. NCBI lineage: Eukaryota > Viridiplantae > Streptophyta > Magnoliopsida > Asterales > Asteraceae > Artemisia > Artemisia tridentata. Next base: position 214,615,724 of record CP139501.1, on the reverse strand, counting down.
TACACTGATAACCATCTGATTTATTAGCAAATCAGCAACTATAAACGGATTTGAGATGTCTTTACCTGTAGCCGTTTGCTCAGGACTAGCCAATGCTTTGGTTTCAACTGAACCTCGGTAAATTGAATACCAAATATGGATACCAAATGTCTTTACCACAAACCATACTTTTGTGGACTAGCCAATTCTTTGGATCCCATAAAGGGTTACATCCATGGTGAATTGAGAACCATTTCAACTCTCAGCAATGAAGCATGGGTGAGTTGAGTACCCTATAGCTTTTAGCAAGCTATTATAGCTATCAACAGATTTGATGTGTCTTTACCAAAGCTGTACCCTTTGGACTAGCCAACTCTTTGATGGACACAAGTCATATCTGGTGAGTTGATAACCATCAACAGAGTGATATACAACAAACCTGCATAAAAGTTAGTGTACAAAGGATTTTTTTTTTTTTTTTTTTTTTTTTTTTTTTTTTTTTTTTTAAGAATGAAATAAGAAAGAAATGAAATAAAGAAATAGAAAATATACAAATAATATATAATACCAGAATCAAGAAGAAGCTTGTTGTTGCAGAAGCTTGGACTTGATGAACCCGACCAACTGTTCAGCATGTGTCCTATCATTAGCAACTGGATTTGGAGGAATTTCCAACTTCCTTTGGAGCATTCGATTCATCAGGGTCATGGACAATGGATATTGTTGATCAGAAAACATACATACTCTTATCCCAGACTCAGTCTCTACCACATGTACATTGGGAAGGGGATAAAATCTCCAAGTATCCACTTTCCACCTATAGGAATTCTTCCAAAATCGAATAACCTTTCCCCTGTGAAGTTTGGGAGTCAAAGAGAACTTGAAGATCTCCCAATAGATATAGGCCTGCACCTTGTGGAGTATGTAGAGCATAATACTCAGTGACCAATTTGTAAAGAGTCTGCAGATCTTGTCTATCCACCAAATGAAGAATTTCTTGCAAGAAAGTGAAATTCTTATAGGATTGATCTTGCCTGTAGATAGTGTTAAGTTGTCCATCTGTGATAGTCCATCTGATCAACACATTGTATGATCCTTCAGGAAAAGTGTCAGAAGTTCCTTCCTGAATAAATGAATCATCAGCAGCTTCTAGGTCTACTTGCTTTGAAGAACTACTCATTTGAGCTCTGAGAACCTGCTTAGCCAATCTAATTGATCTTCTACTTGCAATATGCTTGCCTATATGTGCCATTCTCTTCTTCCTTCGACCAGGGATGTAAATTCCCATAGAAACATCTTCAGTAGAAACAGAAGAAGTATCTTCAGTAGGAATAGGAGAACTTGGAACAGAAACCCCTGTTACATGTAATCTCTCAGCCATTTCCCTGGCTTGTTTACCCTTAGCAGCTGCCTGTTCAGCTTGTTTAACCTTGTCTGCATTAGAATTTGACAATGATGAATCTTCATGATCAGCAGATGTTGCAGCAAAAGGTTCAGCAGAATTGGGCTGAGCTTCAGAAGAAACAGGAATCCCAGATGATTGTCTCTCAGAAGCTTCATCAGCAGCAATGGTAGGAGTAACAATAGGCTCAGCAGATTGTAAGTCTGCAGGAGTATCATCAGCAATATTAGTAGAAGGACTCAGAGGTACTTGATCTCCAGGAGATGAGGTACCTATCTCCACTTGCTTCAGTCTTTTAGTACTTGGAGCTTCCAAACTAGCAGCAGTCCTCTTAGGTGGAGTAGCAGAAGAATGAATAGACTTCATAATCTGATCATAAATCCTATTCAACTCAGAATCAGACAAAGCCCAAACTTGCTTCTTTGTCAAACCATAACTGTACACAGATGTATACTGATTATAGACCACATTCCTCCTATATTGTTTCTTCTCTGCTTCAGTCTGAGGTCTATCTCTCTTAGCTTGTGCTTTCTGAGCAGCAATAGCCTTCCTCCTCTCTGCTGCAGCTTTCTTCCGCTGTTGCCCAAGAGCTACCATTTGCTCAGCAAAGGTATGACTATCAAAGTTAGCTCCTAAGATACTCTGGGCCAAGGTGGGATTGGATGCAGCTTGTTGAGTGTAAGAGTCCCATTGTGCATCAGTGAAATGAGCTGATTGCTCATCTAGCTCTCTTTGCCTTTCAGGAGGCAAATCTGAAGTAAAATGATCAGCCATCTGTTTTGCTAAAGCTTGACTCTTCACAAGATCCTCATATTCTTTAAACAACCTTTCTTGCTCCTTCCTTTCTTCTTCACTAACAAGATCTGTACCAATATCTTCTTCAACCATCCTTCATTGCTCATTCCCAGAAGAATCCATACTAGTAACTCTGGCAACATCTTCAGTAGAAACTCCAATAGAAGCATCAGCAGAAACATGTTGAGTTGAAGATTCAACATGTGGAGCATGAACTTCATCAGAAGTATCCAAGACAAAGGATCTTCCAGCAATAAACACTTCAGTAGACACCTTGGAAGATGTAACATCAGCAGAAGCCACATGATCATCATCAATATGTTCTTGAGCAACTGACAAACTTTGCAGTGTAGATTCCTTGCTTAAGTACTGTCTTCTCCTCTTTCTGTAGAACTTAATCTGATCCCTTTGTTGAGAGGATTCAGCAGCTGTAGGTGAATGAGTAGAAGTCTGCTGAGCAGCTTCAGCCAATAAGTCAAGATGATCCCAATAACTAGCCTCCTGCTCATCATCAGATGCAAACACAAACTTCCTCTTCTTTGTCTGCCCAACTTTATCCTCTAATTCTTGAACCCTTCTTTTCAGCACCACAATCTCATCACCAAGTGAGGATTTAGTCTCTGCAAGTTCCTTCTTCAACTTCTCAGTTTCTTGAACATTCCTGTTGAATAAAGTATACAGAGAAGTGAGAGTAATAGGGTCCTCAGCTCCACCAGCAGATGTCTCTGTGGTAAAGGTAGCTTCATTGGGCCTTTCAGAAGAAACATGTAAATTCTCAAAATTAGAAGTGTTCTCATCTATTGGGTCTCTAAATGGGCTAGGTGTGGACAGTCTTGGAATCTCATCTTCAAGAGGTGTAGGAATATTAGTATCAAGAGACTGAATTGTCTCCTCTACCTCAGGAACAAGCTCTTCAGGAGCTTCATGAGATGGTGATGGAACAGGTGAAGGTATAGAGTGGTCAGTAGAAACTATAGGTACTTCAGCAGCTAAGGAGGGGCCCTCAACCCGTTCTACTGATGGAGTACCATCAGCAGTATTGGGAGCTGGTGGAGCAGCAGCAGCATTGCCCTCATCAGCATCATCATTGCCATGTGGCAACATAGCTGGAAGAAGAGGGTGATGCTCCCCAACATAATGAGTTCTCATAGAAGCAAACAACTTGGCACTAAGGGCTCCTATGGGATAATGTCCTCTATCCTGGGTATTTATGTCTAAAATTATCTGTAGAAACCTAGGGTACATCAAAAACTTATGCTTTTTCTTGTGAATATTTTCTACCAAATTATCAAAAATAAACTTAGAAAAATTATAAGTTAAACCCTGTGAAAGACACACGATACCACAACCCAGTTGACTAGAGAATTGATCCCATCCTCCGGATTTGTTGCTGATACATTGAAGCAATGTGTGTACCAGAAATCTCCACTTGGGACAAAACTTGTTCTTCAGCCACATAGTTGTATCCACACTTTGATAACCCGCTGCTCTTAGACCAGTAAGAATCTCTTCAGTGTTGGTGTGATAAACCCCATTTTCATCATCCAACTGCAATCTTTCCCTAATCAAAGCTTCAGTCACAACATACTCAGTTCCATCTATCTTTGCTACTATCTCTGTATCAGACCGCTTCTCAGCAGATGCCCAAAATTGTTTTACCAAAGATTCATGTACGATATCCGGATAATGAGTCAAAGCAAAATGAATCTTTGATCGCTTTAAGAAATCAACCATAGGGTCATATATGTCCTGTCCCTTCGCTTTCCCCAGAAAAGCAACTTTATTGTGATCCTTCTTGAATTGTAGAGCCTCCATTGAAGAAATTATGAGAGAATGGAGAATAGGTTTAGAGTACTTGAAGAGGGAATTAGTTGTTTTGGGCGAAGATTATATGAATAGGTTATAAATAGAAGTTACCCAATTATTGTCAAAATTTATCGGAACAAATGGTTGACCTTATCTGACGTGTAAAGTAACTTCACCATTCAAAATCAACCCTTCAGCAGAAATGATGGTCAATCTGCTGAAGTGAAAAGTCAATCAGCAGAATCAACTCAAGAGAATAATATCTTCGGTAAAGATCTTGAGTTTTAATTTGCCACCCAACTAGCATTAATTAGCATTTCCACTTGACTTTGCCTATAAAATAACCCCAATTCACAATCCGCACAAATCACTTAACCCTAATTTACCATCAAACCTTCATCCAATCAAAATCACTTATCAACACAATGAATAACCAACCCGAAGTCATCGATCTTTCTTCTGAATCATCAGCAGATTCAGGAGATAACAAACCTCAATCATCCATACAACCTTCACATAGAAGGTATGGTATCACCAAAGAACAAGCCCGCAAGAAAAGACAAGATGTGGGCTCTTCAAGCAGACCCAACAATCCACCCAAACCTCCATCATCATCTTCATCATCTGAGGATAGTCGACCTCTATTTCGATATCCTCACCAAGACGAGCCACCTACAAGGAAGTCCCCTTTTCTTCCTTCTTCAGAAGATGATAGTGTGGTGGATCCAGATGATTCATCTAGGGGCTCTGATGACTCCACAGAGCGTCTTGAGCCAATCTTCAATAGGTTGGTAAGAGAGGAAGAGGAGAGGGAAGCAGCACCAAACAGGGAAGAGAATCCCCAACCTTCACAACCCCAACCAAGGCCACACATCCGAAATCCACCACTCCCAGAGACAAGGGAAGTGGTTATTGGTCTTCCTGCTCCAAGGACTGGTGTTTCATACCATAGAGACACAGGAAAGAACAAGGGTGCAGAGGTGACTGAAAAGGGAAAGGGTAAAATGGAGTAGGAGATGATGAGATGTTGCCAAGGAAAAAAGATATAAAACTAGGTTCTTCAGCATCTTCAATCATGTCTGTTAGTCTTCCTGGTGCATCAGTAGATGATAGGAACTAGTGTCTGTGTAGGTTATCTTGTATAGGATTGGTCTTGTTGAAATTGAAGTTGTTTGTAAGCTGTAATTTCTTTTGAATGAATGAACAACCTTTCTTTGATTATTACTTGATCTCTGTTTCAGTACATCCATTCAGCAGAAACACTCTTTAAGCTTACTTGACCATGTCCCATTAATCTTGGTGAACATCAACTTAAGATCATCAATATCAAGGCAGTTCTGCAAAACAGACACATAACAGCAAACAAACCAAACCATACAAACTAAAATTACATTAGTGGATTAGTGTGTTAGCAAACATAATCAATAATCTACAAAATTTTACAAACTTTACAACCACAATCCTCCCCTGAGGCATATGCCTCCCCTGAGGCCTATGCCTCCCCTCAAACATAGCATCTAAGGGTTGACCATCCCAATATGGACCACTAAGTGTTGAAACCTAGGTCCATCAAAAGCTTTAGTCAGCAAATCTGCCACATTATCATCTGTGTGAATTTTAAGCACCTTAATCAAATGTTTTTCATATGCATCTCTTATAAAATGGTGCCTTATCTCAATATGCTTAGTTCTATTATGAAAAACTGGATTTTTAACAATGCATATGGTACTTTGGTTATCAATAAAAATTGTGGTATTCATGAAATTAAACCCATAATCCAACAATTGATTTTGTATCCAAAGAACCTGTCCACAACAATTGGCAGCAGCAACATACTCTGCTTCAGTAGATGAGGTAGCAACAATGGTTTGTTTCTTGCACTGCCAAGAAATCAACCTTCTTCCAAGAAATTGGCAACCCCCAGTTGTAGATCTCCTATCCAGATTTGCACCAGCATAATCACTATCACTATAAGCTTCCAACTTGAAAGGAGACTCTTTTGGGTACCAAAGACCTAACTTGGGTTGGCCTTTGAGATACTTAAAGATCTTCTTTACTGCATTCATGTGAGAAGTGAGTGGTGTGACCTGATGCCTAGAACAAGCACTCACAGCAAATGTGATGTCTAGCCTTGAAGCTGTCAAGTACATCAATGAACCAATCATGGACCTGTATAGGTGAACATTCACTGCAGGATCTGGTTCAAGATTATTCTTTGGTTTGGGAGCTTCATAAGGAGTAGTGGCAGTTCTGACATTTTCCATATCAAACTTCTTCAAGATATCTTGCACATATTTATCCTGACTTATAAAGATACCATCTTGTTTCTGCTGAACTTGTAAACCCAAAAAGAAAGTTAGCTCCCCCATAGCACTCATCTGAAACTCTCCTTTCATTAATTCCTCAAACTCCCTGCACCAAGCCTCTTTAGTGGAGCCAAAGATAATGTCATCCACATAAACCTGCACAAGAATTATATCCCTGGAATTCTTCTTAATAAAGAGAGTTTTGTCAATAGCACCTCTCCTGTATCCATGCTTCAGCAGAAATGCAGAAAGCCTAGCATACCAAGCTCTTGGTGCCTGATGTAGTCCATAGAGAGCTTTTACAACCTTGTAAACATGCTTTGGATGATCTGGGTCTTCAAAACCTTTGGGTTGAGTGACATATACTTCCTCTTCAATTTCTCCATAAAGAAAAGCACCTTTCACATCCATCTGATATACCATGAAACCCATATAAGAGGCATAGGCCAAGAAGATTCTAATGGCCTCAACTCTAGCTACTGGTGCAAAAACCTCAGTATAATCAATTCCTTCCTCTTGTCTGAACCCCTGAGCCACTAACCTTGCTTTGTTTTTGACCACAATACCTCTTGCATCTCTTTTATTTTTCAAAATCCATTTTGTCCCAATAGCAAATTTCCCTTCAGGTAGTGGTACTAATATCCAAACCTTCTGATTCTTGAATTGAAGCATCTCATCTTGCATTGTTTCAAGCCAATATGAATCTTCAAGAGCTTGAGCAACACTGGTTGGCTCCACTTGAGAAAGAAAGCAAGCAAACAGACAATGCTTAAAGTCTGTGTGATTGTTCCTTTGCTGATTTGACACATAGGAAAGAAAAGCAACTTGACCATACTTAGAACCTTTCACAGTACTTCTAGTTCTAACAGGTGCCTGAGGATCACCAAGTATATTGGATTGAGGATGTGCAGTGTTGATCCTTGCGGTAGCATTGGGATTGACATCAATTGTGGTGTCAAGATTGTTCATAGTGGGTCCAAAATCACTATCATAGGAGGCTGAGTTGAAGATACCAGCTTTGGGTTGGTGATTTCCAAGATCAGAAGGACTTGGAAAACGTGTATATGGCTCTTCAAGGTCAGTGGACACACTAGGAGAAATAGGAGAACCTTCAGGAGAACTGTCAGCAGAATTGGTGATGTCAGGAGAAACAGAATGCCTATCAGCAGAATCCGGGTTTCCACTAACTGATTGTGCTAACTCCACATCAATTCTTTCAGCTTCTTGCTTGGCTGCATGCTCCTGCTTCTTAAGTCTAGCAAGATCCTCTGCATAGTGTGACTCATCTTCAAGCTCATCAGAAGCAACTTTGGAGCTATCACCTGCAAATTGGTTAGGAGAAAAGGAGGGAACAACAATAGGGTGTTCATCATGCTCAGAATCACTATCTGAGTCACCATTCATGTTACCAACTTTGTCTTCGGTAGACTCTTGAGAACCTGCAGATTGGTTAGCCACATATCTAGTATAGCCCAAATAATCAGTTAAGTAATCCAGGTCAAAATACCAAGCATGACCTTGACCCTGAACATTAGGCTTATCTTCTAGAAATCTCAGGTTAAGGGTCTCCTCTATCTTTTTAGCATTTAAATTATATACCCTATAAGCCTTACTATGTGCTGCATAACCCACAATATACCCCTCATCAGCTTTCTCATCAAACTTTCCTAGTGGATCACTAGTATTTAAAATGGTCACTTGACAGCCAAAAGGTTTAAGGTAATGAATATCAGGAACTTTCCCAGTGAGAAGTTCATAAGGTGTCTTAAAATGAGGTCTAGTGATGGATACCCTGTTCAAAACATAACAAGCAGTACTTACTGCTTCAGTCCAAAACATAGTGGGTAACTTAGAGTCTGCAAGCATGGATCTTGCTGCCTCTATTAAGGTCCTATTCTTTCTCTCAGCCACCCCATTTTGCTGTGGGGTTCTTGGATTGCTATAGTCCCTTCTTATCCCCTTAGACTGACAAAGTTCTATTAAAACAGCATTTTTGAACTCTGTCCCATTATCACAACTAATACCTTTAACCTTTTTGTTTAGCTGGTTTTCAACTAGGGTAATGTATTCTTTTAAAATTGGAGATGTTTCATCTTTAGTTCTCAAGAAGAATACCCAACAAAACCTGCTATAGTCATCAGTGATTACCAGGCAGAAGCACTTATGATCAATACTTCTGATTTGAGTTGGACCAAAAAGATCCATATGCAGCAACTGAAGAGGTTCTGAGATAGTTCTCACAGCAGTAATGGCTTTGTATGAGGCTCTATGTTGCTTTCCTTTGTTGCAGGCAACACAGTTGTGCTCATTGGTGAAGACTTTGGAGGGAAGTCCATGAACTAGACCAAGTTTTGAAAGCTTGTTAATGGTCTTGAAATTCACATGAGCCATCCTTCTATGCCATTTTGTAGACTCATTCATTGATGCTTTAGCCACCAAGCATGTCAGATCACCTTCAGGTTGGACTTCATTTAAGTTGAATGTGTATAAGTTGTGGCTTCTGGGAACCCTCAGCAGTATTGTGGTATCTTCTGGAAGCTTGAAGCTTGAAGTCTTTTGAGAGTACGAGACATTCATCCTCAGAGAAGAAGACCTTGTTCTTTGTATCACATATTTGTGATACTGAGAATAAGTTGAAGTGTTGCAGTTCTTCCACATAGAGCACATTCACAAAATCCAAGTTAGGTGTTCTGATGGTTCCATACCCAGTGATTTTCCCATCTCCTCCACCAAAAGTCACATTGCCTCCTCCTTGAATGGGTACAAAATCATGCATCATATCTCGGTTTCCTGACATACTCCTGGAACAACCACTATCTACAATGCCTACATCTTTACTTTTCAAAGGATGATCCTACATATACAACAAAATTATACAAATGTTAGTACACTTTGGAGACTCAAGTCATTTCTGACTTGAGCCTGCCTTGTGGATCATAGGAATTAGGCCATGTAGATGTATAAGATCCACCATTGTTCTTGGACCTGCTATGAAAATTAGGTCCCTTGTGAGTCCAAAAACAACCTGCTGAGGGCTTAACAGCAGTATCCCAAAATCCCATACCCATATGCATTGGGTCAATAAAACCAGGCCAATAACCATTCTGAAAATAAGAACTAGTGGGTTGCACAATTTGTCTAGTAACATATCTTCTCCTAGCAGATTCAGAATGTCTATCAGCAGAATTGCTGGCCCTATGAGTTGCTTGTGGAACATATGGTGGTATATCCTTAACATTAGTCCACTTTGGTCTTGGTTTAGTCTGACCAACACCCATTCTTTGCTCATGAAAATTACAATCCTTGATTAGATGAGATTTACTTCCACACACAAAACATTTCTTCTTTTTAGAAGATTTATTAAAAGAAAAAGATGTTCCATTACAAGTAGAATTATTCAAATCACTAACAGAAACAGGATTGTTTTTGACACAATAAGAAACATTATTTTGCAAAGAATTAAAAGACAAGTCTTCAGAAGAAACTGTCTTGGACTTGACATCCTCAGCAGCAATTCTAACAGACTTGTAGGGTGTCTTGGGTGAAGGCTTGGGAGAGGTCTTTGTAGGGTCTGACTTTTCACTTGAATCACAACTGGTATAGGTGGTAGACCCTTGGTCAGAGGACTTGTCACTGTCAGAACAAGAGACAAAGTCAGCAGAATTAGAATCAGGGTCTGGCAAGTCAATTGACTTTTTGCCATAAAGATGGTGTGATCCATCAAAGTCTGAGATGGTGGTGTTTGAGGGCATGTGCTCTCCTCTTATAGGTCCAGGTACAGCATGTAAGGTTCCTTCTTTAACAAAATTTGCTAAGCCTGCTGGTGTGGGTTTACCTACATCAAACCTAGCCTCTAAACCAACATATTTTTTAAAACCTAAACCTATACTAGAATTTACAGGTTGACTATTATAGAGACAGTTATTTAACTTATCACCTGACATTAACCAAATCTTATGATTAGCAATCTCCTTCTCTAATTTCTCTTTAAGAACATGGTTTTCTGATTCTACATCAGCTTTTTCTTTCTCAGTTCGTTTTAAATCAATTCTAGCACATTTTAGATCACTCTCTAACACCCTTATCTTTTCATCATAAGCAAGCTGATTCTTTTGAAACCAAACCTTTTGCTTTTCTAGAGTTTTTAAAGACAGTTTTAAAGACTCAACTTCTACATAACATTTATTATATTTAGGTTTCAATTCATCATAAGCCTCCTTAAGTTCATTATATCTTTCACTACAGCCAAAAACACAATTATGTACCTGAGAGATGCCCATTAAGGCAACTTGCTCATGTTGATCATCTGTAGTACAGCATGCCAGTAATCCACTCTCCCCAGAAGCTTCATCATTATCAGGTTCATGCACCTTCCAATTGACATGATTATCCAGAGTGACCAAAGCTCCAGCTTTCCCAGTATCCACTTGTTTCTGCTGATAGGTAGTATACCTAACCTCATCCCCAGCCTTCCTATCCTTGCATTCTCTTGAGAAGTGACCCATCTGACCACATGTATAGCATTTGACCTTTCTCCTGTCAAATCTAGCCGAGTCTCTTCCCTTGAAGCCAAACTTTCTTCCTGACTTGTCTTCAAACCTTTTGATGTTCATTGATAGAATAGCCACCTGCCACTTCAAGTTCATCTCTTCCATATCCAAAGGATCCACTTGATCAAAATCCTCATAAGCAAGTTCCTGCTGATGATCATAATCAGCAACAAAAGATTGTATAACATCTTCCAATACACCACTAGACTTTGGTTGTGAATTTGGTCTGGTGTTGTTGTAGGAAGATGATGCTGAGGAGCTTGGGCTTGAAGCTTGATTCATCTTATTGGAGGTGGTGCTAACAAAGGCTGAGTAACCGGGAGTGGATGGACGAATGGGACTTCTAACATCAGGCTCAAGGGTTTTGAGCTTGTTGTAGAGATCATCAAAAGTAAGCATATCCAATCCACCTTTAGCTTTGAGTGCAATGCTCACATGCAGCCAAGATGGAGGTAAAGATCGCAGGAACTTTGCATTGCAATCCTCATTGTCTGGTCTGGCCTTCAGCTGATTCAATTGACTCAAAATCTTATGAAACCTGTCATATCCCTTGTGAATACCTTCTTCCTCAGAGATTTGGAATTCTTGAAACTGCTGTTTTAACATAGATTTCCTCATCCTTTTAGACTCTTCATTCCAACCAAACCTAGCCTTAATTGCCATCCAGATGTCCTTTGCATCCTCCATATAGTGAAAATCACCAATGTGATCATCTGGAATAGCCTGAAGGAGAATGGACCTTACTTTATTCTCTCTCTGGACAGTAAGAATCTCTTCAGCAGATTGAGGGTCAACAATGGTAACTACACCATCAGCATCTTTGATGTGCTTCTTCAAAGTATTCCCCTTTTTGACAATTTCCCAAAGATTCCAATCTACATTCATGATCCAGTTCTGCATCTTCATAGCCCATAATTCATATTCTTCCTTCTTGAGGTATGGAAACTTTGCATTGCTGTTGGTGAGAGTGAGTTGTTGAAAAGACGAAGATGTGGTGTTTTGGTTGTTGTTGATTTCTGAGCCGTCTTCTGATCCAGGCATTGTTTTGGTTGAGAGAGTGTAAGGAATGGATGTTCTTAGTAACACAGAGACTCTCACGAGGCTCTGATACCACTTGTAGAACCTTAAGACCTTGATAGATCTTTGTGAGCTCGTGGATCGTTAGTAATGTTTATGTAATCACAAACACACTAAAAGAAAGTCTAAGTTACTTGTATTCTATAGCGGAAAACAAACACAAGTAAGAACACGATTACTAAGAACGATTTGATCCTCTATGGATCTTTTGATTAATACTAAAAGTGTTTTTTAAAACTCGTACATAATACATATTGATGCGTTCCTTTTATAGACAAGGAACCCTAAACAACCCTAACCCGTTTCACAAGAAACGTATAATCTAAAAACTATCCAAGATATGCAATATCACTTTCTAAATAAACTCATGCATATCCTAACTAATAACATAATACGCGGAAACTATCAATCAGCAGAAACACATTCCGCAGAATCTATACTTCCGCAGTAACATTCTTCAGCAGAATCACAAAGCTTCAGCAGTAACCATCAGCAGTAACCATCAGCAGAATTCTTCCTTAGCAGAATTCCCAACAAGTATCATCTCAGTTAAATAAGCATCAGCGTATGCAAACAAAACAGAGTTCCTCAAATATTCGTAAACGTTTGAACATATCTTTGGTCCTTTGTAGGTCCATTATAATATTCTTTTAACAATTATTTAATGCCTTTCACTTAGATATTTGTTGTTATCAAATCATCTTGCATTCATGCAAATGATATATACATAGTCCAATGCGTAATATGACTTACATGATGAATCCTTTAGTTGAACTTAAGATTTTCACTCATGTGTTCAATCTCATCAAGTGAGATTGATCATTGAGACTCCCCTCAATAACGTGTCATATTATTTTTAGACTTAATAACCGCTTATGTTTATTCTAATAAACATATACATAACAAGGTTGTATGTCTTATTTTATAAATCCCTCAAGAGAAACTTCATTCCAAGCTAAGGATTAAAGTCTAGCTTAGATGGAATATTGTTTCTAATATGTTAATGACATATGAGATTTAAGAAAATAAATACAGTGCTCCAACTTGCTCTTAGCGCACTTAGGAGTAATCTTATTAATCAAAATCGAATTAATGATTTTATAATTAACTCAAGATATTTGCTCCTAGATGCATGATCTAATCCACACATGGATTATTTTATCAGGTATACATAATAAAGATTATATGGATTCATAAACCCTTTTGATTACTCATCGTCCTCGCAAAGGTAATCAACAAGAAAAGTGTTTTGATATCCTATTGTCATATTTCATTTACATGAAAACAGGTATAACTATTAATCATCTTTATACATTTAATGTTTCTAGGTAGAAAGATTTAGTCATAGTCAATTTCTTAAGTACGAGTAAACTCCTTTTACTAGTCGTGCATTAAATGTGTGTACAAGTTTTCCCTTTTAAGTCTTCTTATCAAGAAACTCATTCTTAACCTCACAGTCTAACTGATTGGTAAGAGATCAATCAAGCTCCATGAGTGATTGTCTTTCAAGGGTTGCATCTTAACATTCATAGTTTTGAGCTACTCATTAGATACAATATCTGATAATGCATCTCAGTAGTTAGCAGGTTCACCATGATCCTCTAACTTATGTCCCTCAGCATTGATATAAAAAATATATCATTCAGGTGCAAGAGGTATCCTTGCGGATTTATGAATGAGAGATATCAATCTATGGTTTAACATATGCATGTTCAACCATAGTATGACATTAGCAAGTGTACTCAGAAGGTTGTGTATTTAGTTCTTGAATAACTTCAAGGTCTAAAGGTACTCCCACTTGCTTTTGTATGTAGAGACTAATCTCTAGATACTCAGCATCTTGAGTAACAATAAATTGTTTTCAAGTGGGACATCCAAAATACACTGTTAGTTCTTAACTCTAGTTTGTTAATTACTTACTCTTAAGTAGTTAACAAATTCAGAACTTCAATTAAGACATAATGAGATTCATCCCATGCCATAATACAATGGTGTCTTAAATTCCTTCTGGGTTGGAATCATATTGAGTGTACACATGGCACACCCAATTTCTAACCTTGATAACTTTGGAGGTAAAACAGTTAAGTCATCAAAGATCAAACAATATCAATAGTGTTTGATTTTCCATGATGGACATACCATAAAGTTGTGGTATTCCATGAGGACTGATGTTGTGAGACTATCACACAACTCATTAGATGAACTTATACTTTTGGGCTTACATATCTACCAACCAAGTCAAACCAGATGGCATCAATAGTAATTTTAGCCTACTGCATACTTTACATCATGTGCATGTTTTGACTAGAAAACATAAACATTTAATATTATACGTCGTAAGTGTACATGTCTTAACAAGAAGACATAACAAATCAACGTCTTACTTTACGTTATAAGTCTTTCAACAATTAACGGAAATTATGTTTGTGTCTTTACAAGAGACCTAAACATATTCAACTAAAGTAATTACGAGCGCCGACACTTGGCCTCAACAGTAGATTCAAGTTAATTTCATACTTCATGATTATGGCTTTACAAGAAAACATAATCATACTTACTAAACAATTCAGTGAATATGTTGAAGTAGCTTTTCATGTTATCTTGATATTTGTTCTAATTAGGGCAACCTACATTTTATGTGTAGAAGTCCTAGTAGAATCTTAGTTTCTTACCTTTCAGTTAAAAAAAACTATTAGTCATATTGTTATATGTTGTACCTTGCACACAATTAAGATTTCAAGATTTCTCCCACTTGTGCATGGCACAACATCATGAGAGCAATATGACAATGTCTAAGATAACATATGATTTTTAGTCAAAATCAAAATATAGATATGTAGAACTTTATCATTTTAATAATGAATCATGCATAACAATTTTATAGATAACATTTCAGGAAGCAACATCAGGAACGCGACAAGTTATCTTATAAAATCTATGCAATGGTTCTTACATAAACTATGATGCTTAACTTGTGGAAAGTAATGTATTATTTCAAGACAATATGGAAATAAGATGGGCAACTTGCAAGGTAATAAAGCTTACATCTCCCACTGGATTAGACAACATTACATGTGTTTCGTCAACAGTAATATAATCACGTAGCTCCCACTGGATTAGATAACATTTAAAAGTGTTACTTCACCAGTGGAGAGTGAGTGGCGATTGGATACTTTCCATCTTTCTTTGAATATCTACACATTATTGCTAATGTGAGTCACTTTGACTAGTAAACATGTACTTAGGTATTCAAGGAAGTGCATCAAGTTCTAACATATAGATGATGGGCCAGCCATCATTGCTATTTTAACTTGAAAATAGGCATGCTTTTCCTCTATAATTGGTCTACTCTACCACAAGGGTATGTAGGACCTTAGTAGGTTTATTGTGTTAAGGCAAACTGCTAGGTAATCATGCTAGTAATTGCCTTTACCACTTTGCGGTTTTATTGATATTTCCGTCTTCTAATTATATAAACTCATTTTAGTTGGGTAGCTATAGAAAACGTGTTCTCTAGTTATCCAAATATCTTATATTTCTTCAAGGTTTCAAAACCGAAACTAGGGTTATGAAACAATCGTGGAAGAATAAAATGTGTAACCATACTTAACCGTTTTGACTTTTACAAGACATCACGATTTCTAGAGTAGGTGTTCTTAGAGTTTTATTAGAATTAGGGAAATTCAAATATTCCAATTATGGCTTTTCCTCATAAAGAAAAAGGATAGGAACAAATCTCTTTCTTACAAGGAAATAGCGACTCAGTTCGTACTTTTAACAAGAAAAGAACAAACTTTCATTTACGGTTGTGTTGCATTAATTCATTAATTGAATTTACAAAGTTCATTTTTAGTATTTTCGATAATTATCCTTTTATAAATTAACTACCCCATGTTTAGAATTTAAAACAATTAATTTTTGAAAAGGCTAAGATCCACATTGTGCTTCTACTATCACATCAGTTGATCTACTAGCAATCGTAGATTCAATTAGTAGGCAACGATCACCAATTGTATTACATGTACAACTCTTAGATCCTTATGGGAATCATGGCATCTAGTGTCAAATAACTAGTGTCATGTAGGCATGTTTAGTCCCATCTTTGCCTCGGGTCAGGGTCCGACCGCTTAACTCGATTAAGTCATCCAATTTGAAAACGTGTGAGAATATATCAGGGTCTGACCGCCTAGAGAATAGTCACCCTGGGTTACAATTCAGCCTAGGTCTGACCATAGCCAAAAGGTAATTGCAAGTGTTTTCATAATTGGACGACATGACTTAAATTTTGACGGGTAAAGTGTTTTGATGTGGATAAAAAACGTGTACGAAAGAAGCATGCATTCATTCTTCGTAGCACAAGTTAAAAACTTTTCTTAACTTAAGACTAATCATTGTTTTAATTTATGTGTGTCAAGTTGTCCATTTCCAAGACTAATATAAATCCTAAGTGGATTATAATTAAGTTTAGACATGATGAACTCAAATAAGTACATTTTATTACTATCATTTATCCTATTTATTTGACTTGTTTTACTATATTATGTATGAGAATTGATACTTAATCGTTTACTTTTGTAATTCTCAGTTGAAAACAAGCATTTGGTGAAACTTAGCGATTTTGGACTGATTATGGAGCAAAGCATGCATAAAGTGAAGAGTCTACTGAAATGGACAAGATCAAGTTAAATCTGCTCCAGATGCGCCGCATCTCACTCACGACATGCGCCGCATCTCTATCAAGATATCACCAGATACGATCCAAGATACAAGAGGACATGCGTCGCATCTAATCATGGAGTTACGCCGCATCTTCTGGCGGTGTACGAATATTCCTGAATATTATAATCTTGGACCCCACGCGAAGTTAAGTACATGCGCCGCATCTACTTATTAGATGCGCCGCATCTTCCCTCAGACAGAAACTATAAATACCCCAAGACCAGACGAATTTCGTACGCAATATTTTAGTTTCGAAGACCGAACCAGCAGAACCCTAGGACGAATTCAGTCAAGGAGGCAGCACAAGACACACCTAAATCAAAGATACAAGAGCTGTAAGAAGGTGCTGCATGTGTTTAATTCATTAAGTAGTTTTGTTTTATTGTGTTAGCAAACTTTAATTCATCAGGATTGGTGGCTTGTGTAATGTGACAACGAAAGATTGCACTCCTTTTAATACTTTCTTTCCCATCAATCAAAGTTTATATGTTGATGTCTTTGGTTACTACTTATTAGTGCATTGATAACCTCTGTGTTTATTAGTGGCTTGCGGGCATTTGACTGCGGGACATAATGTGGCTCCCACGGTTATTACTAAATTGATCACTTAGGAATAACTTTTAGACATAAGTAATCATTAAGGGTTTACTCGCCGATAAGAATAGGACCAACGAGAAAGGGTTAACTACATACACTTCATATAAGGCTATCAATAAAACAAGTGACAATCTACTTAATCATAAGGACAGCCCTCTTATTGTCTCGAGTATTTATCTGTGTACGTGTGTGCTACTTGCTGATTCGTGCCTATTGGTTTATTTTATTATTTAATTGCAAACAAATCGTGCCAGTCTCTCAGGCTGAAACCCCCTTGCGTTAGGATATTAAAATACTGATTAGAATAACGAGATAATACGTTCCACTCTTAGTGATCGACACTCTACTTACCATTATATTCATACTGACCGGGTACACTGCTCGTTAAGTGTGTGTGTTATTGATAAGTCGGCTAAATATAAATTTAAAACTTGAGTAGGCATTAAAACTGCTAAACCGCAACGACACATCGCACGCATCAAGACAATACAATAAATAAATAAACAACCTTAACTAGTTTAAGTGTTATTTAGAAAACAATGATTTTTAAGTTTCAAATCATATTTAAACTTAGTTAAACTAAATCATAAGACTTAGTTCAAAATTGTTTATGTTTCGTTTCAAGTTTTAAGAAAATAATTTCCGTTTTACATGTAGTCACAACATACATAAAACAACCAAACAAACATACAACCACAATATGCAAAGCCTCAACCGATGAAAATCCTATGCTTGGTCTTGTGAGCCATCACAAGAACCAAGAGTCAACTAGGGACATATAGCACAACCACACGGAGGGCTCCCACTTTCCCCAAGACGATCATGGGCAAGTAAAAACCCATTATGCACATGAAAAATCGATTCTGTCAGCCCAGAATTTCTGTCTTTGAAGGCCCAAACGCCCTGGAAGATGACCTCCTCATGCTTCGGCCCAGTTGAAAAAGTTGTAGGCCCATGTCTTGTGTACCTACACAAAAAATTTCAGCCCAAAATACCTTACCAATCTCCTGGAAATCGAATTTTCCCAGCAGGTTTCCAGCAGCTACTTTTGTTCCAAAGTCCTTCAATCTTTCGCCATTTGATTCCAAGCTTTTGATTACATGATATACGAAACAAAGTACAACTAATATACTTCTTATCTACTGTAAAAATGCCCAAACAATGGCAAAACCAAATTAAATTAAATTACAAAAGTGCCGAAACAATGGCAAACCCCAAAACATGAAAAACAACCAACAATCACAACATCACAAGGCATAAGTGGTCTAGGTTTTCATCGGCTTTGCATATACACATAATAATACCATAATATTATGATCAAAACATGGTGTTGGCTAACTCCATGGACAAACATGCATGTATTTGCCATGGACAACAAAATAAATAACAAGAAATAAATTGTTAGCCAACGAATCGAAGAAATTAATTAACAAGAATTAAAACCCCGATTGGTACGCGTGTCAAATGGCTATAGGTTCAAAACCCACTGATATTAGGACCTTCTTAACATCATATTACCACAGAAAATTAAGCCTCATGGGCTGATTTGAAATCGTTTCACAAAACTATCAAATAAACGCGTTTTTAGGCCATTTTACGGGTACCGATCAAGTAAACAATTAATGTATGCATAACAAATGACCATGGGATGAAAAAGTCCAAATCTTAAGACCCTATATGGGTCGACATATTCAGAAAATATTAGACCTAGGGGCTGTTTTGAAGATATACTTTTAGATCCATTAAAAACATGCGTTTTTAGTCATTTTTATGCATACTAGATGATCATATGACATCATATGATGGCTCGTGATACCACTATAGGAGATGTAAATATAAATTAACAATTAAAAATATAAATTCAACGGAAAAACATCGCCAACAAGGATCCATAGAGTCATATGATCAATCATAATAAAACAAATTACCACATGTTTGTTATACCTTTGTAGCGTGATCCGGGAGTCACCACCAATATCCTATGTCACGAATAGAACAAGAAACCCAAGTGACCAATGGAGATCACCTCTATGATTTGTCCACACTACACTTCCTTGATCACCACAATGATGCTAGTCTTACGGTTGTGACTATCAAATGACAAAACATACAATATGTGTTGTAAAATGAGATGGAAGAAAACAAAACCCTAGAGGGTGTTGGTTTGTGTGCCGTGAGGTATAAGGGGAGGGAGGAGGAATTCTCTCCTTTGATTATGCTCAGTAATTAGTGTGATTGATTTGGTTCAAAATAGATTTGACCTTATCTTTCAACATTTTCACTTAGCACCTTATTAAAGCATAATAAGCTCTCCTAACCCTTCTCAAGGCCGGCCATCATGTGGGCCCACAATGGGCTTGCCCATTGTTGGTCCAATCCAAAAACGCTAAGTCTAACTTAGTATTATATGGCCCGTTATAGTTTCCTTGTTACATAGCCATTTATATATTGTAAATACGATAATTACAATCTATAATATGATGTCTCTGTGTATAAGTGTGTGACCCCATAGGCTCACATATGTCTAGCCATATAATTATTAATTATGACACGAGCATACTCCAACAGCTTATTTGTGACAAGCGGTAATTTTTTCACTAATTTTTTAATAATAAATGTCAATTTATTATTACCTAACTGTTAGATTAAGCATTTATGTGTTTACATAACGATTACGGGAAACAAACCCGCACACTGAAGCGTACAGTAACTCACCAAAACTGTTTGATTTTATCAGAAATGTGAAATTTTCACTTTCCGACATTTACAGACCCCAACGTAACAAAAACAAAAGGTTATCTCATTTTTCTTGAAAAACGACACCACACGCGTACCGACACCGCATCAGTAAAGGTTAAATTTTATAACTTCATTTTAGAGTCAAAAAATTTTACTCTATGTCAGTTTGATAAAAACGACTCCTGAATTATATTTTTCATGCTCACGACAACTCGGAAATCTCAAGTTACACCGGGGTTCAACGGGACACGGGGTACACTCAATACAAAACTTAAAACAAAAATTCCTACTCTTATCTATATATATGGCCGTACCCAACTCGCATATATTTTATAAAATAAAAAATAAAATAAAATAAAATAAAGATATAAGTCCACGTTTTTCTCTCTCTCTCTCTCTCTCCTTCCCCACTCCCCCTCTGCATCTCATACATCATCTCCCTTATCCCTTCTTCTTAGATCGAAAACCAACAAAACAATACAGTGGCGCCATGAATAAAAACAAGGCCAGGGTTTTTATCTCGTTCCTTATGTCCAAAAGGAGACCACTGCCATCTCTTGTCGAGTCCAAAAGTCAACACATCGAGCCAAGGGGATGACGAAGGTGAGGACTATGGCTTCCCTTTTAGGCCATGGAGCGTCTGCAGATCAAGAAAGAAAGATTCAAACCTTTCTTTGTTATGTGTTATAAACCCTATTCGATTCACAGGCAAACCCACTCATTCGAATCATTATCAAAAACAAAATTCAAGGGTTGATATTCTAAGTGCAAATCGTTACTGGGTCAATAGTGGGGGTGTGGATTGCTTGCTAGAATCGGATTTGGGTTCCTTTTGATTTCCTTCTAGCCTCCTGTTAATTGATCTTCTTGTGTAAGAATTCTAAGTTTTCTTTTTGATTTATTTCATTCGACTGTGAAATGGTTCCTTATGTGATAAATAAATTTTCAGTTGACAGAGATTAATAAGATACATGAATCCTTGCTTTTTATTGCTGTTGTGATGTTTCTGTTTCGGAAATTAAGTTTATAGTACCATTCGATCTTTTGTTGATGTTTATGTTATGGTGTGGTAAAAACTAAACCTGAAAACTAAAGTTGAAATCATGTTGGCTCGAAAACTGGAAGTGTATGTGATAAGCCTTGTATTCGGTTTTACATATTTCTTCTTAGTCGAATTCTTAAGGAGTTAGTAAGTAGTTAAAAAGATAGTAAATATTGCACTGAGTTTAGATTTAGTTCATACTCGAATGCGTTGGTATTTAGACTCGAGTTATAGTTGTGTATATACGGGTGTCGACTGTGTTTGTGCTTGTGTTCATGCTTGGGTTTTGATTCGCTGGAATCAATACATAAATATTTCCAAAGAATACAATGGAAGTTGTATTCCCAGGTCGTTATCCCCAACGAAGGCGTGAATGGAATTCGTGTTCTCGAATCGTGCAACGTGTTTGAATGGTGGAAAAGATGTGATTTTGGGTTTTTATGCTAAGATATGTGAACATTAACTAAAAATGATTTAAAAAGCAAGAAAAACAATTTAAGAAAAACAAACGTGATTAAAAACTTAATTGGACTAAAAAAAACGTGAATTAAAGAAAACGGGAACTGAGAACGATCCTAAAAACGTCAAAATGATGAAATATTAACTCTACGGGAACCAAAATAATTTTCCTACGTCCTAAATGATAAAAGAAAATTTTGGGAAAAAGAAAAATATTTTTCTGAATTATATTTAATTTAATATGAATTAAAAACTAATTTAAAAAGAAAAATACATTAAAAATACTAAATGAAAAGGGAAAAATCTAAAAATTTTCACAAAAATACTTTAAACTAATCTGAAGCTAAGAAAAATAAAAAGAGAACTTTGTCCACCCCAAATAAGCAGAATGGGCTAATAAGCAGTTTGCAAATAAGCTAAAAATAAGCTAAAGACTACCAAAAATTATCAAAAGCTAGAAAACAGAAGAACATACTAACTGAAGCTTAAAACTACAGAATAAGATCAAATAAGCAGTTAAGCTGCTGCACAGTACATGGATTATGGACAGATTCAATGACTGAACAACCATTTTGCAGCTGTCCAATAAGCTAGGGGAAAGCTTATCAAGGAAAAACAAAAGCAGATAAATGAAGCTTATACTAGAGGCTGCTTAAGAACTGAAAATTCCCAAAATATAACCTCAATTGCTCAACCAATTTGGGTCTAGATCAGATGGTAGAAAAGAACAAAAAGCTGGTGCAGGCTCAGAACAGGGCAAAGGGGCTTATTTTGAGCTTATCAATAAGCCTTATTAAGCTGAGATTAGGTCTGGAAACCATGGACTAGCAAACTACAATAAGCAAAGTACTGAAAAATATGGAAATTAGCCAATAAGAACTAGAAATGAGCAATTAAAATTACCTTAAAAAGGCTGCAAGTTGATTGCTGGGAAAGTTCTATAACTTGATGGGATCAACCAAGCACTAACATCTCAACTTAACTCACTATGATGAACTCTAAAACAGCAAAAACAAGGCCTAATAATAATTCCTAACTAATAAGCTAAAGAAGCAGTGAAGAACTCAAACCTAAAAAGAAATAACTCAAAACATGCAATTCTACACAAATCAACTTAAGACTTCTCAAATTCAGCTAAAGTGACCTAATATAAGCTAATCAAAGTTTCCTCAGCTGCATTTGAACAGTACTAACCCATTTTGACCCAGTTCATGCTCTGACCCAAACACACCTTAACTTTGACTGATTTGACTATTGAAGCTAAGCAGACCAATCTAATCTAAGTTTCTTGAAAATAGTTGAATGTCTAACTAAATTGAAGCTTAAAAAGCAATAAACAACCTCAAATATGCACTGAATTAAGCTGAACAAGCAATGTTGACTATTTTTGACTTTCTTGACTATTTATTGACTTTAGCAACTAAAACTGAATTAAAGCAAATTAACTTAAACAAAGGCTTTAATAAGCTCTTATTGAAGCTTAAATGGGAGCTTGTTATCAAACTTTTAACACCAAGGAATTAAATTCGATTTAACCAGAAAAACTTTGAACTTAAATTAAACTTGAAAATTGAGTACCATGCTTATAAAGGTTAACTAATACTGAAATGTGAATTACAAACAAGCTTGAAACAAAGATTTAAATCTATTCTACAATCTACACTACAAAGTGGTCTAAAAGCAGTGACAAAAAATCTCTGTGTGTCTTCTTCTTCTTAAATATCCATCCCAAATGCTTCTCTGAGGACTTCTCTCTTCATCCCAACCATTGGATAACTTGAATTCATCCCAACCGTCCATTCCCATTTTGGCGCCAAAATATATTTAGTGGATTTCCAGCTGGAGTGTGCATCACGTGAAGATGGTAACATGTGAAGGAGTAGCTGAAGGGGGGTGGAGTGTGTAAGAGGCGATAGCAGGGATAGGCAATGATGGTGGGAAGTGGGTGGTTTTGGTTTTGGTTTTGGTGTTGGCGGAAAGTGGTAAGGAAGAGTGGTTTTGACTTTTATTTTGACTGAGGTGTTTTAGTTAAACACGGGTAGGGTTTAATTTGGGGAGTTGGGCTTTGTGGGTTGTTAAGGGTTATAAAGGGTTAAGGTAAATTTAGGATAGGAAAGGGATTTGATTTAAGTTAAAGGATTGGTTTTGGAATTTGTTCAAACTTTGAGGGACCATTTATGCCGATTCTGAAAAATATATCCAAGGACTATTTTGTCATTTGGATATTCTTGAGGGTTGAATCTTGACACTTGAGCAATTTCTTGTAATCCAAACTCGTAAATTCCTTCCCGGCCTCGGCTTTTCACGAATTTCCAATCTTGTGCTCGGTTTTGTCTGTTTTTGCCCTGTTTTCAATCCTTTTGTACCTGAAACACATAAAAACACAAACCAAAGATATTTGTAACAATATATGGTCCATTTGGGTGTTTTTGGTCGTTTTTGTGTCAAATATGGGTATAAAATGATGAGTATTTACACACTCATCAATCCCCCACACTAAATTATTGCTAGTCCCTAGCAATCCGATCATATGAAGTAATGAAAGGAACCGAGTATGCCCCGTTTCGACTTTTTATTAAATGCGAGAAATTTAAACTAAAACAAAAATAGATAACATGCTTGATTTCCAAAAATGGTATCATGGAACGGGATTCACACAAAATGGGTGTCTCCAGGGAATTGTAATCGTCATCCTCTTTTTTATACTCCCAACTAAGCTTAAACTCAATGTGCAAATGCTTTTGTAAAATGCTAACACTACTTATACAAATAATCTATGTAAGCCGAGACTTAACTTTTCACTCCCATATTTATTTAAGTTAGGCGACTGTGCTTGATTTTCAAAAATTTTATCACAAAAATCGACGTTTATATAAAATTTTGACTAATACTAGTTGAAAGATAGATTTAAAATTCACAACAAGCAAGTTTCAAAACACATCAAAACTTATTGCATTTTGCAATATCATTCCATTTTTGCATTTTGCAATATCATTCCATTTTATTTTATTTTTTTCTTTTCATTTCTTTCATCATTTTTTTTTTTTTTTTTACTTGTGCAACATAAACTAACGGAGTTTCACGGGAACCAAGACCTTACACCTTCCTGGAATAAAGGATCCAAGGGCCGTTACAACGGAGAGTTCCAAGACCTTAACGCCTTTCAGAATTAAGGGTCCAAGGGCCGGTGTAAGAGGGTAGCCAAGACCTAAACGCCTTCCAGAAATAAGGATCCAAGGGCCGATCTTGAACCTTAGCTTTTTAGCACATTACATTTATTACTTAACTTTTACATTATTATGACATATGCTTGTTCCGAAGTTTAAATAAATCTTTGAACTAGTATTTTTCAAAATCGTATGAAAAAATGATTTTGTGTATTCAAATGTTTGAAAATAAGTACTAATTAAGTCGGATTAGGAGCTACTGGGAGGAAAAGCCATAGATTACTTATATAAGCTCTAAAGAGAACCAACTACTCTACGCTTAGCATTTTCATTTGCACAAATCGTAAAACCTTAGTCTAAACGTTAAGGAAGCAGCTAGATCAACACTCTAGCAGAGTTGGGATTCCCCTTGTTCTAACCTAATCAAGAGAAACACACTTTTATTGATGACATTTTTTTTTTTTTTTTTATATATGACAAAAAATTTAAAATTTTGGTCAAAAATGGGGGTACTAGGGAACTAGAAGGTACTTATGTGACAAAATTCGCGAGAATTCCCCCCCACACTTAGAATTGAATATTGCCCTCAATATTCAAAGTACCGGCTATTATGCCGCCACTTAGAACGTAAAAAGGTAATACCACTAGCCAAGTGTGGAACAGAAATCTCCATTTTCACAAAAAAGGTTGAAAAGATATCCCTAGATAAACGTTAGTAAAAAGATCGGATATTGGGCGGCTGGATTGAAAACAGGCGCATCAATCATCACGATCTAAGGGAATCCTGCAAACAAGAGCAAACAACACACAAACAAAGCACAGTAGAGGAATCCCCCCACACTTAGTGTCAGAAAATAAAAAGAAGTCAGAAACATGGGTTGTCACCCATGAAATGCTAATGTTTTTGTTAACCGAGTCCCTAGCTTGACTCGACCCCGAATTCATTTGTTCTTGGGGAAGCAAGTGGAAGAGAAAATCTCCATCGGACTTTCATTCGAAATGTTTGGATAAACATTTGAAGTACTAGAAAGTTCCACTCCGATGAGATACATCCGGATCAAAAGAATGATCAATGGAGATGCCGGGGTTAAAAACTTTGTCTTCACTCCCGAACGAGTGAATAATAGGACAATCTACCGTATAGGAGAAGAAAGGTAGAAAAACTCGAACGACATATGTGAAGTCAATATAATGGCTATCCTCAGAAGGAAATGTCACATATGTCGGAGAAAGATCAATATCGGGATTAAGAACCGAGGTCATATCATTAAGTTTATGAATAATAGAGTCCTTGACCTCATCGTTCTCTAACACTTCATCAAAGAGAGGATTATTGCTAGAAAAGTACTCATCATCAAATTCAAAAAGAGAATTCGAATAGACTTTGAGACTTTCATTTTGAACATCCTCATCAGAAAGTGATTCGTCATCACTAGAGGAAAAATCATCATTTGAATTGAAAAGAGGGTTAAAAACGTCCCGAAAAAATCATCAGTAGTGTCAAGAGGATGATCACTACAAATAGACAAATCACATTCACTGTCCGATATATCCTCAGACTCACTTGGGATTAGGATAAGGTTCTCAGCACTAGACTTTATGAATTCGTCCGATTCCTTTTCAGGAATAGTGCTAAGATGCTCATCCCCCATAATAAGAGAGTCCTTGGAGTTCATATATGGTAAAAATGATGTGATTGCAATAGACTGAGGGAGTTGAGAAATGATATCGCTCAAAGGAATAGTACTCTCCTCGTCGTCTTCATCTTCGTCATCGAGCATGCAAGCCTGATTAAACAAGAAACGATTGTGTGCTGCTCGTTCTATGGCGAGTAAATCTTCCATAGATTCACCATGACGCTCTTCTTAGGGAATTTTATTAGCCAAGTCCTTAACTTCTTCTATTAGTTTTAGAACATGGAGAAGATCTTGAGGAAGTGGCTTAGGTTGCGTTTGAGTCATTTGGTACTGTGGAGGTTGGTCATGATAGGAATAATCATAATTGTTACAAAGGCCATGCTCATAGACAAGTGGGCTCCTCGTTTGACAATCGGATTCATAATGCGGACCTCCACAGTATTCACAACAGTGAAACTGTTGTGACTGACTCGGTGAATCACATGGATATTGGTCATAACCAAAATTTTGATTACATGGAACTTGCTCATAGACAAACGTATTCCTTGCTTGACAATCAAAACTTTGGTGAGGACCTCCACAATATTCACAAGAATATGTTTCCATCTCATAGTGCGGGGTTGGTTAAGGAAATTGGTTGTTTCGTTGTAGGGATTTTGGTCATAGACAAACCCGTTTCCCGAATTTACAATGCTACAACCGGGGCAATTTCCACCATTTGGAGGTCCACCAAACCATTCACAACCATAGTTGTAAGATGAAGACATAAAAAGAATTAAACGGATAGAGGGTGAGAAAAAGAATTAAACGAATAGAAGAGATACGAAGAATATTTTTGGATTTTTAGAAACATTTTGAAGAACACAAAGGAAAATAAATTTGAAAAGAAAATCTTTTTGGGTTTTTTATATGAAAATATTTACGAAGAAAACGATGACTTCTCGGAAGAAGGGTCTTCAAAACACGCAACGACAAACGAGAATTGAAAATTCGCTTCAATTCCCCGGAAACGGCGCCAAAAATTGATTCGCTGGAATCAATACATAAATATTTCCAAAGAATACAATGGAAGTTGTATTCCCAGGTCATTATCCCCAACGAAGGCGTGAATGAAATTCGTGTTCTCGAATCGTGCAACGTGTTTGAATGGTGGAAAAGATGTGATTTTGGGTTTTTATGCTAAGATATGTGAACATTAACTAAAAATGATTTAAAAAGCAAGAAAAACAATTTAAGAAAAACAAACGTGATTAAAAACGTAATTGGACTAAAAAAACGCGAATTAAAGAAAACAGGAACTGAGAACGATCCTAAAAACGTCAAAACGATGAAATATTAACTCTACGGGAACCAAAATAATTTTCCTCCGTCCTAAATAATAAAATAAAATTTTGGGAAAAAGAAAAATATTTTTCTGAATTATATTTAATTTAATATGAATTAAAAACTAATTTAAAAAGAAAAATACATTAAACATACTAAATGAAAAGGGAAAAATCTGAAAATTTTCACAAAAATACTTTAAACTAATCTGAAGCTAAGAAAAATGAAAAGAGAACTTTGTCCTCCCCAAATAAGCAGAATGGGCTAATAAGCAGTTTGCAAATAAGCTAAAATAAGCTAAAGACTACCAAAAATTATCAAAAGCTAGAAAACAGAAGACCATACTAATTGAAGCTTAAAACTACAGAATAAGATCAAATAAGCACTAGGAATAAGCAGTTAAGCTGCTGCACAGTACATGGATTATGGACAGATTCAATGACTGAACAGCCATTTTGCAGCTGTCCAATAAGCTAGGGGAAAGCTTATCAAGGAAAAACAAAAGCAGATAAATGAAGCTTATACTAGAGGCTGCTTAAGAACTGAAAATGCCCAAAATATAACCTCAATTGCTCAACCAATTTGGGCCTAGATCAGATGGTAGAAAAGAACAAAAAGCTGGTGCAGGCTCAGAACAGGGCAAAGGGGCTTATTTTGAGCTTATCAATAAGCCTTATTAAGCTGAGATTAGGTCAGGAAACCATGGACTAGCAAACTACAATAAGCAAATTACTGATAAATATGGAAATTAGCCAATAAGAACTAGAAATGAGCAATTAAAATGACCTTAAAAAGGCTGCAAGTTGACTGCTGGGAAAGTTCTGTGAACAGAACTTCAAGTAAATGGCCTCAACTTTCTCAAAACTTGATGGGATCAACCAAGCACTAACATCTCAACTTAACTCACTATGATGAACTCTAAAACAGCAAAAACAAGGCCTAATAATAATTCCTAACTAATAAGCTAAAGAAGCAGTGAAGAACTCAAACCTAAAAAGAAATAACTCAAAACATGCAATTCTACACAAATCAACTTAAGACTTCTCAAATTCAGCTAAAGTGACCTAATATAAGCTAATCAAAGTTTACTCAGCTGCATTTGAACAGTACTAACCCATTTTGACCCAGTTCATGCTCTGACCCAAACAGCCCTTAACTTTGACTGATTTTAATTTTCAAGCTAAGCAGACCAATCTAATCTAAGTTTCTTGAAAATAGTTGAATGTCTAACTAAATTGAAGCTTAAAAAGCAATAAACAACCTTAAATATGCACTGAATTAAGCTGAACAAGCAATGTTGACTATTTTTGACTTTCTTGACTATTTATTGACTTTAGCAACTAAAACTGAATTAAAGCAAATTAACTTAAACAAAGGCTTTAATAAGCTCTTATTGAAGCTTAAATGGGAGCTTGTTATCAAACTTTTAACACCAAGGAATTAAATTCGATTTAACCAGAAAAACTTTGAACTTAAATTAAACTTGAAAATTGAGTACCATGCTTATAAAGGTTAACTAATACTGAAATGTGAATTACAAACAAGCTTGAAACAAAGATTTAAATCTATTCTACAATCTACACTACAAAGTGGTCTAAAAGCAGAGACAAAAAATCTCTGTGTGTCTTCTTCTTCTTAAATATCCATCCCAAATGCTTCTCTGAGGACTTCTCTCTTCATCCCAACCATTGGATAACTTTAATTCATCCCAACCGTCCATTCCCATTTTGGCGCCAAAATATATTTAGTGGATTTCCAGCTGGAGTGTGCATCACGTGAAGATGGTAACATGTGAAGGAGTAGCTGGAGGGGGTGGAGTGTGTAAGAGGCGATAGCAGGGATAGGCAATGATGGTGGGAAGTGGGTGGTTTTGGTTTTGGTTTTGGTGTTGGCGGAAAGTGGTAAGGAAGAGTGGTTTTGACTTTTATTTTGACTGAGGTGTTTTAGTTAAACACGGGTAGGGTTTAATTTGGGGAGTTGGGCTTTGTGGGTTGTTAAGGGTTATAAAGGGTTAAGGTAAATTTAGGATAGGAAAGGGATTTGATTTAAGTTAAAGGATTGGTTTTGGAATTTGTTCAAACTTTGAGGGACCATTTATGCCGATTCTGAAAAATATATCCAAGGACTATTTTGTCATTTGGATATTCTTGAGGGTTGAATCTTGACACTTGAGCAATTTCTTGTAATCCAAACTCGTAAATTCCTTCCCGGCCTCGGCTTTTCACGAATTTCCAATCTTGTGCTCGTTTTTGTCTGTTTTTGCCCTGTTTTCAATCCTTTTGTACCTGAAACACATAAAAACACAAACCAAGGATATTTGTAACAATATATGGTCCATTTGGGTGTTTTTGGTCGTTTTTGTGTCAAATATGGGTATAAAATGATGAGTATTTACACACTCATCAATCCCCCACACTAAATTATTGCTAGTCCCTAGCAATCCGATCATATGAAGTAATGAAAGGAACCGAGTATGCCCCGTTTCGACTTTTTATTAAATGCGAGAAATTTAAACTAAAACAAAAATAGAGAACATGCTTGATTTCCAAAAATGGTATCATGGAACGGGATTCACAAAAAATGGGTGTCTCCAGGAAATTGTAATCGTCATCCTCTTTTTTATACTCCCAACTAAGCTTAAACTCAATGTGCAAATGCTTTTGTAAATTGCTAACACTACTTATACAAATAATCTATGTAAGCCGAGACTTAACTTTTCACTCCCATATTTATTTAAGTTAGGTGACTGTGCTTGATTTTCAAAAATTTTATCACAAAAATCGACGTTTATATAAAATTTTGACTAATACTAGTTGAAAGATAGATTTAAAATTCACAACAAGCAAGTTTCAAAACACATCAAAACTTATTGCATTTTGCAATATCATTCCATTTTTGCATTTTGCAATATCATTCCATTTTATTTTATTTTTTTCTTTTCATTTCTTTCATCATTTTTTTTTTTTTTTTACTTGTGCAACATAAACTAACGGAGTTTCACGGGAACCAAGACCTTACACCTTCCTGGAATAAAGGATCCAAGGGCCGTTACAACGGAGAGTTCCAAGACCTTAACGCCTTTCAGAATTAAGGGTCCAAGGGCCGGTGTAAGAGGGTAGCCAAGACCTAAACGCCTTCCAGAAATAAGGATCCAAGGGCCGATCTTGAACCTTAGCTTTTTAGCACATTACATTTATTACTTAACTTTTACATTATTATGACATATGCTTGTTCCGAAGTTTAAATAAATCTTTGAACTAGTATTTTTCAAAATCGTATGAAAAAATGATTTTGTGTATTCAAATGTTTGAAAATAAGTACTAATTAAGTCGGATTAGGAGCTACTGGGAGGAAAAGCCATAGATTACTTATATAAGCTCTAAAGAGAACCAACTACTCTACGCTTAGCATTTTCATTTGCACAAATCGTAAAACCTTAGTCTAAACGTTAAGGAAGCAGCTAGATCAACACTCTAGCAGAGTTGGGATTCCCCTTGTTCTAACCTAATAAAGACTAACACACTTTTATTGATGACATTTTTTTTTTTTAATATATGACAAAAAAATTAAAATTTTGGTCAAAAACGGGGGTACTAGGGAACTAGAAGGTACTTATGTGACAAAATTCGCGAGAATTCCCCCCCACACTTAGAATTGAATATTGCCCTCAATATTCAAAGTACCGGCTATTATGCCGCCACTTAGAACGTAAAAAGGTAATACCACTAGCCAAGTGTGGAACAGAAATCTCCATTTTTCACAAAAAAGGTTGAAAAGATATCCCTAGATAAACGTTAGTAAAAAGATCGGATATTGGGCGGCTGGATTGAAAACAGGCGCATCAATCATCACGATCTAAGGGAATCCTGCAAACAAGAGCAAACAACACACAAACAAAGCACAGTAGAGGAATCCCCCCACACTTAGTGTCAGAAAATAAAAAGAAGTCAGAAACATGGGTTGTCACCCATGAAATGCTAATGTTTTTGTTAACCGAGTCACTAGCTTGACTCGACCCCGAATTCATTTGTTCTTGGGGAAGCAAGTGGAAGAGAAAATCTCCATCGGACTGTCATTCGAAATGTTTGGATAAACATTTGAAGTACTAGAAAGTTCCACTCCGATGAGATACATCCGGATCAAAAGAATGATCAATGGAGATGCCGGGGTCAAAAACTTTGTCTTCACTCCCGAACGAGTGAATAAAAGGACAATCTACCGTATGGGAGAAGAAAGGTAGAAAAACTCGAACGACATATGTGAAGTCAATATAATGGCTATCCTCAGAAGGAAATGTCACATATGTCGGAGAAAGATCAATATCGGGATTAAGAACCGAGGTCATATCATTAAGTTTATGAATAATAGAGTCCTTGACCTCATCGTTCTCTAACACTTCATCAAAGAGAGGATTATTGCTAGAAAAGTACTCATCATCAAATTCAAAAAAAGAATTCGAATAGACTTTGAGACTTTCATTTTGAACATCCTCATCAGAAAGTGATTCGTCATCACTAGAGGAAAAATCGTCATTTTAATTGAAAAGAGGGTTAGAAAACATCCCGAAAAAATCATCAGTAGTGTCAGGAGGTTGATCACTACAAATAGACAAATCACATTCACTGTCCGATATATCCTCAGACTCACTTGGGATTAGGATAAGGTTCTCAGCACTAGACTTTATGAATTCGTCCGATTCCTTTTCAGGAATAGTGCTAAGATGCTCATCCCCCATAATAAGAGAGTACTTGGAGTTCATATATGGTAAAAATGATGTGATTGCAATAGACTGAAGGAGTTGAGAAATGATATCGCTCAAAGGAATAGTACTCTCCTCGTCGTCTTCATCTTCGTCATCGAGCACGCACGCCTGATTAAACAAGAAATGATTGTGTGCTGCTCGTTCTATGGCGAGTAAATCTTCCATAGATTCACCATGACGCTCTTCTTAGGGAATTTTATTAGCCAAGTCCTTAACTTCTTCTATTAATTTTAGAACATGGAGAAGATCTTGAGGAAGTGGCTTAGGTTGCGTTTGAGTCATTTGGTACTGTGGAGGTTGGTCATGATAGGAATAATCATAATTGTTAGAAAGGCCATGCTCATAGACAAGCGGGCTCCTCGTTTGACAATCGGATTCATAATGCGGACCTCCACAGTATTCACAACAGTAAAACTGTTGTGACTGACTCGGTGAATCACATGGATATTGGTCATAACCAAAATTTTGATTACATGGAACTTGCTCATAGACAAACGTATTCCTTGCTTGACAATCAAAACTTTGGTGAGGACCTCCACAATATTCACAAGAATATGTTTCCATCTCATAGTGCGGGGGTTGGTTAAGGAAATTGGTTGTTTCATTGTAGGGATTTTGGTCATAGACAAACCCGTTTCCCGAATTTACAATGCTACAACCGGGGCAATTTCCACCATTTGGAGGTCCACCAAACCATTCACAACCATAGCTGTAAGATGAAGACATAAAAAGAATTAAACGGATAGAGGGTGAGAAAAAGAATTAAACGAATAGAAGAGATACGAAGAATATTTTTGGATTTTTAGAAACATTTTGAAGAACACAAAGGAAAATAAATTTGAAAAAAAATCTTTTTGGGTTTTTTATAAGAAAATATTTACGAAGAAAACGATGACTTCTCGGGAGAAGGGTCTTCAAAACACGCAACGACAAACGAGAATTGAAAATTCGCTTCAACCTTCCCCGGCAACGGCGCCAAAAATTGATTCGCTGGAATCAATACATAAATATTTCCAAAGAATACAATGGAAGTTGTATTCCCAGGTCGTTATCCCCAACGAAGGCGTGAATGAAATTCGTGTTCTCGAATCGTGCAACGTGTTTGAATGGTGGAAAAGATGTGATTTTGGGTTTTTATGCTAAGATATGTGAACATTAACTAAAAATGATTTAAAAAGCAAGAAAAACAATTTAAGAAAAACAAACGTGATTAAAAACGTAATTGGACTAAAAAAAACGCGAATTAAAGAAAACAGGAACTGAGAACGATCCTAAAAACGTCAAAACGATGAAATATTAACTCTACGGGAACCAAAATAATTTTCCTACGTCCTAAATGATAAAAGAAAATTTTGGGAAAAAGAAAAATATTTTTCTGAATTATATTTAATTTAATATGAATTAAAAACTAATTTAAAAAGAAAAATACATTAAAAATACTAAATGAAAAGGGAAAAATCTGATAATTTTCACAAAAATACTTTAAACTAATCTGAAGCTAAGAAAAATGAAAAGAGAACTTTGTCCTCCCCAAATAAGCAGAATGGGCTAATAAGCAGTTTGCAAATAAGCTAAAAATAAGCTAAAGACTACCAAAAATTATCAAAAGCTAGAAAACAGAAGACCATACTAATTGAAGCTTAAAACTATAGAATAAGATCAAATAAGCACTAGGAATAAGCAGTTAAGATGCTGCACAGTACATGGATTATGGACAGATTCAATGACTGAACAGCCATTTTGCAGCTGTCCAATAAGCTAGGGGAAAGCTTATCAAGGAAAAACAAAAGCAGATAAATGAAGCTTATACTAGAGGCTGCTTAAGAACTGAAAATGCCCAAAATATAACCTCAATTGCTCAACCAATTTGGGCCTAGATCAGATGGTAGAAAAGAACAAAAAGCTGGTGCAGGCTCAGAACAGGGCAAAGGGGCTTATTTTGAGCTTATCAATAAGCCTTATTAAGCTGAGATTAGGTCAGGAAACCATGGACTAGGAAACTACAATAAGTAAATTACTGAAAAATATGGAAATTAGCCAATAAGAACTAGAAATGAGCAATTAAAATTACCTTAAAAAGGTTGCAAGTTGACTGCTGGGAAAGTTCTGTGAACAGAACTTCAAGTAAATGGCCTCAACTTTCTCAAAACTTGATGGGATCAACCAAGCACTAACATCTCAACTTAACTCACTATGATGAACTCTAAAACAGCAAAAACAAGGCCTAATAATAATTCCTAACTAATAAGCTAAAGAAGCAGTGAAGAACTCAAACCTAAAAAGAAATAACTCAAAACATGCAATTCTACACAAATCAACTTAAGACTTCTTAAATTCAGCTAAAGTGACCTAATATAAGCTAATCAAAGTTTCCTCAGCTGCATTTGAACAGTACTAACCCATTTTGACCCAGTTCATGCTCTGACCCAAACAGCCCTTAACTTTGACTGATTTTAATTTTCAAGCTAAGCAGACCAATCTAATCTAAGTTTCTTGAAAACAGTTGAATGTCTAACTAAATTGAAGCTTAAAAAGCAATAAACAACCTCAAATATGCACTGAATTAAGCTGAACAAGCAATGTTGACTATTTTTGACTTTCTTGACTATTTATTGACTTTAGCAACTAAAACTGAATTAAAGCAAATTAACTTAAACAAAAGCTTTAATAAGCTCTTATTGAAGCTTAAATGGGAGCTTGTTATCAAACTTTTAACACCAAGGAATTAAATTCGATTTAACCAGAAAAACTTTGAACTTAAATTAAACTTGAAAATTGAGTACAATGCATATAAAGGTTAACTAATACTGAAATGTGAATTACAAACAAGCTTGAAACAAAGATTTAAATCTATTCTACAATCTACACTACAAAGTGGTCTAAAAGCAGTGACAAAAAATCTCTGTGTGTCTTCTTCTTCTTAAATATCCATCCCAAATGCTTCTCTGAGGACTTCTCTCTTCATCCCAACCATTGGATAACTTTAATTCATCCCAACCGTCCATTCCCATTTTGGCGCCAAAATATATTTAGTGGATTTCCAGCTGGAGTGTGCATCACGTGAAGATGGTAACATGTGAAGGAGTAGCTGGAGGGGGGTGGAGTGTGTAAGAGGCGATAGCAGGGATAGGCAATGATGGTGGGAAGTGGGTGGTTTTGGTTTTGGTTTTGGTGTTGGCGGAAAGTGGTAAGGAAGAGTGGTTTTGACTTTTATTTTGACTGAGGTGTTTTAGTTAAACACGGGTAGGGTTTAATTTGGGGAGTTGGGCTTTGTGGGTTGTTAAGGGTTATAAAGGGTTAAGGTAAATTTAGGATAGGAAAGGGATTTGATTTAAGTTAAAGGATTGGTTTTGGAATTTGTTCAAACTTTGAGGGACCATTTATGCCGATTCTGAAAAATATATCCAAGGACTATTTTGTCATTTGGATATTCTTGAGGGTTGAATCTTGACACTTGAGCAATTTCTTGTAATCCAAACTCGTAAATTCCTTCCCGGACTCGGCTTTTCACGAATTTCCAATCTTGTGCTCGTTTTTGTCTGTTTTTGCCCTGTTTTCAATCCTTTTGTACCTGAAACACATAAAAACACAAACCAAGGATATTTGTAACAATATATGGTCCATTTGGGTGTTTTTGGTCGTTTTTGTGTCAAATATGGGTATAAAATGATGAGTATTTACACACTCATCAATCCCCCACACTAAATTATTGCTAGTCCCTAGCAATCCGATCATATGAAGTAATGAAAGGAACCAAGTATACCCCGTTTCGACTTTTTATTAAATGCGAGAAATTTAAACTAAAACAAAAATAGATAACATGCTTGATTTCCAAAAATGGTATAATGGAACGGGATTCACACAAAATGGGTGTCTCCAGGGAATTGTAATCGTCATCCTCTTTTTTATACTCCCAACTAAGCTTAAACTCAATGTGCAAATGCTTTTGTAAAATGCTAACACTACTTATACAAATAATCTATGTAAGCCGAGACTTAACTTTTCACTCCCATATTTATTTAAGTTAGGCGACTGTGCTTGATTTTCAAAAATTTTATCACAAAAATCGACGTTTATATAAAATTTTGACTAATACTAGTTGAAAGATAGATTTAAAATTCACAACAAGCAAGTTTCAAAACACATCAAAACTTATTGCATTTTGCAATATCATTCCATTTTTGCATTTTGCAATATCATTCCATTTTATTTTATTTTTTTCTTTTCATTTTTTTCATCATTTTTTTTTTCTTTTTACTTGTGCAACATAAACTAACGGAGTTTCACGGGAACCAAGACCTTACACCTTCCTGGAATAAAGGATCCAAGGGCCGTTACAACGGAGAGTTCCAAGACCTTAACGCCTTTCAGAATTAAGGGTCCAAGGGCCGGTGTAAGAGGGTAGCCAAGACCTAAACGCCTTCCAGAAATAAGGATCCAAGGGCCGATCTTGAACCTTAGCTTTTTAGCACATTACATTTATTACTTAACTTTTACATTATTATGACATATGCTTGTTCCGAAGTTTAAATAAATCTTTGAACTAGTATTTTTCAAAATCGTATGAAAAAATGATTTTGTGTATTCAAATGTTTGAAAATAAGTACTAATTAAGTCGGATTAGGAGCTACTGGGAGGAAAAGCCATAGATTACTTATATAAGCTCTAAAGAGAACCAACTACTCTACGCTTAGCATTTTCATTTGCACAAATCGTAAAACCTTAGTCTAAACGTTAAGGAAGCAGCTAGATCAACACTCTAGCAGAGTTGGGATTCCCCTTGTTCTAACCTAATAAAGACTAACACACTTTTATTGATGACATTTTTTTTTTTTAATATATGACAAAAAAATTAAAATTTTGGTCAAAAACGGGGGTACTAGGGAACTAGAAGGTACTTATGTGACAAAATTCGCGAGAATTCCCCCCCACACTTAAAATTGAATATTGCCCTCAATATTCAAAGTACCGGCTATTATGCCGCCACTTAGAACGTAAAAAGGTAATACCACTAGCCAAGTGTGGAACAGAAATCTCCATTTTTCACAAAAAAGGTTGAAAAGATATCCCTAGATAAACGTTAGTAAAAAGATCGGATATTGGGCGGCTGGATTGAAAACAGGCGCATCAATCATCACGATCTAAGGGAATCCTGCAAACAAGAGCAAACAACACACAAACAAAGCACAGTAGAGGAATCCCCCCACACTTAGTGTCAGAAAATAAAAAGAAGTCAGAAACATGGGTTGTCACCCATGAAATGCTAATGTTTTTGTTAACCGAGTCACTAGCTTGACTCGACCCCGAATTCATTTGTTCTTGGGGAAGCAAGTGGAAGAGAAAATCTCCATCGGACTTTCATTCGAAATGTTTGGATAAACATTTGAAGTACTAGAAAGTTCCACTCCGATGAGATACATCCGGATCAAAAGAATGATCAATGGAGATGACGGGGTCAAAAACTTTGTCTTCACTCCCGAACGAGTGAATAAAAGGACAATCTACTGTATAGGAGAAGAAAGGTAGAAAAACTCGAACGACATATGTGAAGTCAATATAATGGCTATCCTCAGAAGGAAATGTCACATATGTCGGAGAAAGATCAATATCGGGATTAAGAACCGAGGTCATATCATTAAGTTTATGAATAATAGAGTCCTTGACCTCATCGTTCTCTAACACTTCATCAAAGAGAGGATTATTGCTAGAAAAGTACTCATCATCAAATTCAAAAAAAGAATTCGAATAGACTTTGAGACTTTCATTTTGAACATCCTCATCAGAAAGTGATTCGTCATCACTAGAGGAAAAATCGTCATTTAAATTGAAAAGAGGGTTAGAAAACGTCCCGAAAAAATCATCAGTAGTGTCAAGAGGATAATCACTACAAATAGACAAATCACATTCACTGTCCGATATATCCTCAGACTCACTTGGGATTAGGATAAGGTTCTCAGCACTAGACTTTATGAATTCGTCCGATTCCTTTTCAAGAATAGTGCTAAGATGCTCATCCCCCATTATAAGAGAGTCCTTGGAGTTCATATATGGTAAAAATGATGTGATTGTAATAGACTGAAGGAGTTGAGAAATGATATCGCTCAAAGGAATAGTACTCTCCTCGTCGTCTTCATCTTCGTCATCGAGCACGCACGCCTGATTAAACAAGAAATGATTGTGTGCTGCTCGTTCTATGGCGAGTAAATCTTCCATAGATTCACCATGACGCTCTTCTTAGGGAATTTTATTAGCCAAGTCCTTAACTTCTTCTATTAATTTTAGAACATGGAGAAGATCTTGAGGAAGTGGCTTAGGTTGCGTTTGAGTCATTTGGTACTGTGGAGGTTGGTCATGATAGGAATAATCATAATTGTTAGAAAGGCCATGCTCATAGACAAGCGGGCTCCTCGTTTGACAATCGGATTCATAATGCGGACCTCCACAGTATTCACAACAGTGAAACTGTTGTGACTGACTCGGTGAATCACATGGATATTGGTCATAACCAAAATTTTGATTACATGGAACTTGCTCATAGACAAACGTATTCCTTGCTTGACAATCAAAACTTTGGTGAGGACCTCCACAATATTCACAAGAATATGTTTCCATCTCATAGTGCGGGGGTTGGTTAAGGAAATTGGTTGTTTCATTGTAGGGATTTTGGTCATAGACAAACCCGTTTACCGAATTTACAATGCTACAACCGGGGCAATTTCCACCATTTGGAGGTCCACCAAACCATTCACAACCATAGCTGTAAGATGAAGACATAAAAAGAATTAAACGGATAGAGGGTGAGAAAAAGAATTAAACGAATAGAAGAGATACGAAGAATATTTTTGGATTTTTAGAAACATTTTGAAGAACACAAAGGAAAATAAATTTGAAAAAAAATCTTTTTGGGTTTTTTATATGAAAATATTTACGAAGAAAACGATGACTTCTCGGAAGAAGGGTCTTCAAAACACGCAACGACAAACGAGAATTGAAAATTCGCTTTAACCTTCCCCGGCAACGACGCCAAAAATTGATTCGCTGGAATCAATAAATAAATATTTCCAAAGAATACAATGGAAGTTGTATTCCCAGGTCGTTATCCCCAACGAAGGCGTGAATGAAATTCGGGTTCTCGAATCGTGCAACGTGTTTGAATGGTGGAAAAGATGTGATTTTGTGTTTTTATGCTAAGATATGTGAACATTAACTAAAAATGATTTAAAAAGCAAGAAAAACAATTTAAGAAAAACAAACGTGATTAAAAACGTAATTGGACTAAAAAAACGCGAATTAAAGAAAACAGGAACTGAGAACGATCCTAAAAACGTCAAAACGATGAAATATTAACTCTACGGGAACCAAAATAATTTTCCTACGTCCTAAATGATAAAATAAAATTTTGGGGAAAAAAAATATTTTTCTGAATTATATTTAATTTAATATGAATTAAAAACTAATTTAAAAAGAAAAATACATTAAAAATACTAAATGAAAAGGGAAAAATCTGAAAATTTTCACAAAAATACTTTAAACTAATCTGAAGCTAAGAAAAATGAAAAGAGAACTTTGTCCTCCCCAAATAAGCAGAATGGGCTAATAAGCAGTTTGCAAATAAGCTAAAAATAAGCTAAAGACTACCAAAAATTATCAAAAGCTAGAAAACAGAAGACCATACTAATTGAAGCTTAAAACTACAGAATAAGATCAAATAAGCACTAGGAATAAGCAGTTAAGCTGCTGCACAGTACATGGATTATGGACAGATTCAATGACTGAACAGCCATTTTGCAGCTGTCCAATAAGCTAGGGGAAAGCTTATCAAGGAAAAACAAAAGCAGATAAATGAAGCTTATACTAGAGGCTGCTTAAGAACTGAAAATGCCCAAAATATAACCTCAATTGCTCAACCAATTTGGGCCTAGATCAGATGGTAGAAAAGAACAAAAAGCTGGTGCAGGCTCAGAACAGGGCAAAGGGGCTTATTTTGAGCTTATCAATAAGCCTTATTAAGCTGAGATTAGGTCAGGAAACCATGGACTAGCAAACTACAATAAGCAAATTACTGAAAAATATGGAAATTAGCCAATAAGAACTAGAAATGAGCAATTAAAATGACCTTAAAAAGGCTGCAAGTTGACTGCTGGGAAAGTTCTGTGAACAGAACTTCAAGTAAATGGCCTCAACTTTCTCAAAACTTGATGGGATCAACCAAGCACTAACATCTCAACTTAACTCACTATGATGAACTCTAAAACAGCAAAAACAAGGCCTAATAATAATTCCTAACTAATAAGCTAAAGAAGCAGTGAAGAACTCAAACCTAAAAAGAAATAACTCAAAACATGCAATTCTACACAAATCAACTTAAGACTTCTCAAATTCAGCTAAAGTGACCTAATATAAGCTAATCAAAGTTTACTCAGCTGCATTTGAACAGTACTAACCCATTTTGACCCAGTTCATGCTCTGACCCAAACAGCCCTTAACTTTGACTGATTTTAATTTTCAAGCTAAGCAGACCAATCTAATCTAAGTTTCTTGAAAATAGTTGAATGTCTAACTAAATTGAAGCTTAAAAAGCAATAAACAACCTTAAATATGCACTGAATTAAGCTGAACAAGCAATGTTGACTATTTTTGACTTTCTTGACTATTTATTGACTTTAGCAACTAAAACTGAATTAAAGCAAATTAACTTAAACAAAGGCTTTAATAAGCTCTTATTGAAGCTTAAATGGGAGCTTGTTATCAAACTTTTAACACCAAGGAATTAAATTCGATTTAACCAGAAAAACTTTGAACTTAAATTAAACTTGAAAATTGAGTACCATGCTTATAAAGGTTAACTAATACTAAAATGTGAATTACAAACAAGCTTGAAACAAAGATTTAAATCTATTCTACAATCTACACTACAAAGTGGTCTAAAAGCAGTGACAAAAAATCTCTGTCTGTCTTCTTCTTCTTAAATATCCATCCCAAATGCTTCTCTGAGGACTTCTCTCTTCATCCCAACCATTGGATAACTTTAATTCATCCCAACCGTCCATTCCCATTTTGGCGCCAAAATATATATTTAGTGGATTTCCAGCTGGAGTGTGCATCACGTGAAGATGGTAACATGTGAAGGAGTAGCTAGAGGGGGGTGGAGTGTGTAAGAGGCGATAGCAGGGATAGGCAATGATGGTAGGAAGTGGGTGGTTTTGGTTTTGGTTTTGGTGTTGGCGGAAAGTGGTAAGGAAGAGTGGTTTTGACTTTTATTTTGACTGAGGTGTTTTAGTTAAACACGGGTAGGGTTTAATTTGGGGAGTTGGGCTTTGTGGGTTGTTAAGGGTTATAAAGGGTTAAGGTAAATTTAGGATAGGAAAGGGATTTGATTTAAGTTAAAGGATTGGTTTTGGAATTTGTTCAAACTTTGAGGGACCATTTATGCCGATTCTGAAAAATATATCCAAGGACTATTTTGTCATTTGGATATTCTTGAGGGTTGAATCTTGACACTTGAGCAATTTCTTGTAATCCAAACTCGTAAATTCCTTCCCGGCCTTGGCTTTTCACGAATTTCCAATCTTGTGCTCGGTTTTGTCTGTTTTTGCCCTGTTTTCAATCCTTTTGTACCTGAAACACATAAAAACACAAACCAAGGATATTTGTAACAATATATGGTCCATTTGGGTGTTTTTGGTCATTTTTGTGTCAAATATGGGTATAAAATGATGAGTATTTACACACTCATCAGGTTTTTGTGTTCATGCTATACTCGAAGTTGTTTGGTCTTGTACTTGAATATGTTTATGTTTATACTTGTGCTCGAATCATATTGTTGAGTGTACTCGGATTGCGTTGTGTTTGGCTTATGCTCGAGTCTTGTTAGCATCGTACTCGGGCTATGATTGAGTTTATGTTTGAGTTCGGATCTAGTTGTGTTTGTGTTTTGGTTTCAAATGTAATTTTAAGTGGTCAATGATCTTGGTCTTATGTAGTAAACTAGGTTGATTTGAGAAAAAATGGATTCGAGAGTCTTGGTTTGTATGTAAGCCGAGAGGCCACTCGAGCTCACATGGGAAGTGGCTCGTTCCCTTTCTTTTTGGTCGACCACCACCCCCGAAGGGTGCTATGGTTCGTTTGGGAAAACCACTCCAATAGTCGTGTTTTGGTGTTTGTTGTCTCGGTGTATAACACCCATGAAGGGTGCTTGTTTGCTTGGTCAAGAGGGTCTCAAAAACCCTCGTAAAATGGATACGGTTTGGCCGAAAATAGGTGACGAGTTCCCTGTATCATTCGAACTATGTTGGGAATTAAATGTTCTGAAGATTAAGTATCAAGAATTACAAGTGTTGAAGGTTAGTATTGCTGAGAAGAATACTCTAACAGTTCCAACTGCTAGTGTATATCTTAGGACTGTTCAAGTTATAACTAACCGTACTAACTGAAGTCAGTACTGGTAGTACAAAGAAGGTACTGCTAAGTCGATACCACTGAGTGGATAAGTGTCACGTATACCACTGCTGGTTGGATAAGTATTGAAAAGATATTTGTGTACTAAATTCAAGTATATACGGTAGATAATATCTTTGGACAAAGTGATCAGTAACAAGTTGTGTACACAGATACATGTTGTATCTTATGTACTGATACACTCAAGATAAGTTAGCAAGTAGTTTGATAAGACTTAAACAATATTGTAAAGATCTTTCTTGATCTATAAAAGAAAGATCTTAGACTAGATATATGTGTGACTAATTAAGTGCTTAGAATATAACTGTTAAGAACATAGAACAAACACAACAATATCATAAGTCATAAGAACATAAGATTCAAGGTCTTTGTAACCCTAGTGATAGTGAAGATCACTCGTATTATCTTGAATAATATTGAATCGTTTGGTGTTAACATTGCATGTTCATTGTTCGTTACTAAAGCATTACTTTCCATTTTCATAACCAAAATAACCTTCTAAGTGTGATTAAGTAGATTCCGCATACTTGATCATATTAACTCAACATATCATATACACAAAGCAACAAAGGTCTAACAACCTTATAGTGTATCGAATCCTCTCAATTGGTATCAGAGCCAGGCTGATATAGTTGATTTAGAAGAAGAAGAAGA
Organism: Artemisia tridentata subsp. tridentata; assembly: GCA_021014915.2. Classification (NCBI taxonomy): domain Eukaryota; kingdom Viridiplantae; phylum Streptophyta; class Magnoliopsida; order Asterales; family Asteraceae; genus Artemisia; species Artemisia tridentata. The sequence continues at coordinate 214,572,252 of CP139501.1, read as the reverse complement.
AATGGACGTTGAATCTATTCAAACCAATGTTGCTGCAAAACTACCCATGCTCAAACAGAATGAGTTTGAGATGTGGAGGCTGAGGATAGAGTAATATTTCTAAGTGCAAGACTATGCACTTTGGGAAATTATTGAAGATGGAAACTCTTACCAGCCTACCACCACTACATCAACAGTGGACGGCAAAGTGGTGACAACTCTGCAGACACACACAACATCTGCAGAAGATAGAATAAAGAAGAAAAATGACTTAAAGGCAAGAAGCATGCTGATGATGACCATTCCCAATGATCAACTTTTAAACTTCAGCAAGTTCAAAGATGCCAAGTCATTATTTGAAGCTATTGTTGCCAGATATGGTGGAAATGAAGCCACCAAGAAACCCCACAAGACACTGCTCAAGCAGCAGTTTGAAAACTTCTCCTCTACAAACAATGAATCTCTTGACCATATGTTTAATAGGATTCAGAATATTGTGAGCCAACTTGCTATTCTTGGGGTTGAAATACCTCAAGAAGATTTAAACTCAAAATTTCTGAGAAGCTTACCAGAAGAATGGGCTATACATGTTGTTGTCTGGAAGAACAAGCCAGACCTTGATACAATGGAACTGATAGATTTGTATAGCAACTTTAAGATTGTGGAGCAAGATTTGAAGAAAAATGGAGGTACTAGTTCTAATACTGGGAACATGGCATTTATGTCAACTCCTAGTACCTCAAAATCAAGTGAAGAGGTGAAAGTTGTTGATGGTGTTGGTGCTGCTAGTTCATCAAGCAGTACCATGGGTATTTTGGATGAGAAGACTTGTTGTGCATTTCTCACAAGTCGAAATGATGGGTCCATGCTCACTTATGAAGACCTCCAAGAGATCAATGATGATGATCTGGAGGAAATGGACCTAAAATGGCAAATTTCTCTTCTTAGCATGAGAGCCAAGAAGTTCTATCAAAGGACGGGGAAGAAGCTCTTAATCAGCAACACTGATACTGCTGGTTTTGACAAGTCAAAGATAGAGTGCTATAACTGCCACATGATGGGGCACTTCTCAAGAGAATGTAGAAGGCCAAGGCAGCAAGATAGCAAGAACAAAGGTTTTGGAAGCACATCCAAAACAAGGGAGGTTTCTGAGCCAAACTCAAAAGCTATGGTAGCTATTGATGGGCTAGGTTTTGATTGGAGTTTCATGGCTGATGAAGAAGAAGATTCTTCACAGATGGCACTCATGGCTTTCTCTACTGAGGTACAAAATCATAAAGTTTGTTCTAATGCTTGCACTGCTCTTAAAGAATTACAAACTTTAATCAAACATTATGATGAACAAAAGAAAGAGCTAAGCAAAACTCATCAAAACTATATAGACTATAAGTGTGGTTTAGAATCAGTAGAAAAGCAGATCCTATACTACAAAGAAAATGAACTTGCTTTTTCTGATGACAAAGCTCTTCTTAGACAAGACATATTCTTTAGAGATGCTGAAATTAAGCTTTTAAGAGAGGCTTTTGATAGGGTCAAAAAGGAAAATGGAAATATTCACTTGACTACACAAACACTAGAACATGCTTCTAGAGGTGTAACCAACATGATAGAATGTCAAGTGATTAATAGAGCCAAGTCAAGGTTAGGATATACGAGTGTCCCACCTCCTTATAGAGGAATCCCTAAACCCCCAGGGATTGACCTAGAAAATTCAGGTGTCCCTGAATTTCAACAACCTGAGCTAAAATATGGTGTACAGCCAAAAATAAAGCTAGTTGTTGATGAACCTAAGAAAGTTAGTGAAAGTTTAAGTAAAACTTCACTTTCTGAGGACAAGGTGTCCTCTAATAGAAGATCAGATAGAGTAGTCATTGAAGACTGGGTATCTGATGATGATGAAGATGAACAGGTTATGTCTAAACCTGAAGTAGTTAAGAAAGCAGGAACAAGGGTTCCTAAAGTGATCAAAAAGGATACTGTTAAGCCTAGAACAAACATTAAACATGTTAGGCAACCAGTTAAATATTGTGAACAATATAGATCTACTAGCAAGCCCAGAGGTAACCAAAGAAATTGGAATGGCCTCAAGTCTAACCAATTAGGTGATGACTTTTTCTTTTATAATAAAGCTTGTTACACATGTGGTAGTTTTGATCATCTTGCAGCTTTCTGTAACAAATGGGTATCTGGGTATGAAAACAATAGGGTGAACTTCAAAAGGCAAACAATTAAAGATCACTCTAACTTTACTAGAACAAAACCCATAGCAGTTTCAAAAGCAGTTTCTACTGCTAGACCATTCATGACTGTTAACCCAAGACCAACAGTTAAAAATGCAAAAACAACTTACAAAAATGCATCAAAAACTATTACAAGGCCCATTCAATCAAAAGCAGTGGTCCAAAAACAAGTTTGGAAACCAAAGGGTTCAACTGCAAAGCCAGCAGTTAATACTGCTAGGCAAGTAGTTAATACTGCTGCTTGGAAAAAGAGGGCAAATGCTGTTAAGGCCTCAGCATGTTGGATTCTTAAATCCAATGTTGCATCAACTGTTCTTAAGAGATTAAATTTCATTGATGCAAGAGGCAGATCCAAGTCAGTAATAGCTTGGGTCCCCAAAGGAAACTAATACTTCTTATTAATGTGCAGGAACATTCAATTGATAAACAAGAGGATCAAGGATACTCAGATAGTGGATGTTCAAGGCACATGACAGGCAACAAGTCTTATCTCTCAGATTTTCAATCAATAGATGGAGGCTATGTTACCTTTGGAGGAGGTGTTGGTGGCAAAATTTCCGGTAAAGGTACCATTAAAACTGGAAATTTAGATTTTGAAGATGTGTACTATGTACAAGAGCTAAATTATAATCTTTTTAGTGTCTCACAAATGTGTGACAAAAAGAACAAAGTTCTTTTCTGTGACATTGAATGCCTTGTGCTTTCTCCTGATTTTAAGATGCCTGATGAAAGTCAAGTACTTCTTAAAATTCCTAGAAAGGGCAATATGTACAGTGTTGATATGAAGAACATTGTCCCTAAAAAGGCTTTAACTTGTCTTGTTGCAAAGGCCTCATTGGATGAATCAATGTTATGGCATAGGAGGCTTGGTCATATTAATTTCAAAACCATAAATCAGATTGTTAAGAATGGTTTGGTAAGAGGTTTACCTCAAAAACGATTTGAAAATGATCAAACATGCATTGCTTGTCTTAAAGGCAAACAACACAAAGCCACTTGTAAGCCCAAGATTTTTAACTCTATCAATCAATCATTGTTTATGCTTCATATGGACTTATTTGGTCCTACAAATGTTAGAAGTATGCAGCATAAGAGATATTGTCTAGTTATTACTGATGACTATAGTAGATTTACATGGGTTTTCTTTTTAAGTACTAAGGATGAGACACATAGAATCCTTAAGACTTTCATTACTGAGATAGAAAACCTAGTAGACAAGAAAGTAAAAGTCATTAGATGTGATAATGGGACAGAGTTTAAGAATAGAGTTATGGATGATTTCTGCAAAGTAAAAGGTATTAGGAGAGAGTTTAGTGTAGCTAGAACTCCTCAGCAAAATGGAGTTGCTGAAAGGAGAAATAGAACACTAATAGAAGCTGCTAGAACTATGTTAGCTGACTCTAAGCTACCTATCACTTTTTGGGCTGAAGCAGTCAACACTGCTTGCTATGTCCAGAATAGAGTTTTAGTTGTCAAGCCTCACAATAAGACATCATATGAACTTTTTAGAGGTAGAACTCCTGCAATAGGATTTCTTAGACCTTTTGGATGTCATGTGACAATTCTGAATACCTTAGACCATTTAGGAAAATTTGATGGTAAAGCAGATGAAGGATTCTTAGTTGGATATTCTCTCAATAGTAAAGCATTTAGAGTATACAACTTAAGAACTACATGTGGAATTTTTAGAGAATAAATCCAATGTAGTAGGTGAAGGTCCCAATTGGCTATTTGATCTAGAGTCATTAACCCATTCTATGAATTATGTGCCTGTTGTTGCAGAAACTAATGATTTTTCAGGTTCACAAACAACAAATGAGGCAGGGTTAGACAAGGAGACAAATCAAGATCATGTATGGATGCCAATCAGTACAAGTGTGGCTTCATCTTCAAAAGAAAGTGTTGATGATGAAATCAAGGAAGATGGAACTGAGAAACAAGACAGTCAAGTTAGCAGTACAAAAGAAGTTTCTACTGCTGAGACAGAGCATTCTACTGCTAGGCTTAATTTTTCTGTTGCTAGGCTAAATGATTCTACTGCTGGCCCTTCAGACTCAAATGAAGCAGATTTCTCAGATAATGAGGTGGATTTGAGCAATCTCCCTCCTGCCTATCAAGTTCCTTCAACCCCACACACAAGGATTCACAGAGTTCACTCCCTAGAAAATGTGATTGGAGATGTACAATCAGGTGTGAAGACAAGGCAACAACTGATGTCTTTAGACCAACAAGGGCTTCTTGATGCCCTTTATGCTTCAAAATAGCATGAGTTTTCAAACTCTTGCTTGTTTGTATGTTTTCTCTCACAAGATGAACCAAAGAACATTCTGAAAGCCTTAGATGGTTCAAGCTGGGTAGAGGCTATGCAAGAGGAGCTTCTTCAGTTCAAGATTAAGAAGGTATGGGTGCTAGTTGATTTACCTAAGAATGCAAAGGTAATTGGCACTAGATGGGTTTTCAAGAATAAAAGGGATGAAAGGGGAATAGTGATTAGGAATAAGGCTACATTAGTAGCCCAAGGGTACAGACAACAAGAAGGTATAGACTATGATGAGGTTTTTGCTCCAATAGCAAGACTTGAGGCAATTAGGCTTTTCTTAGCTTATGCTTCATTTTTAGGCTTCACAGTTTATCAAATGGATGTCAAGAGTGCATTTTTATATGGTACTATTGAAGAAGAGGTTTATGTCTCACAACCTCCTGGTTTCATTGATCCTGACAATCCAGACAAAGTGTACAAAGTTGTAAAAGCTCTATATGGCCTACATCAGGCACCAAGAGCTTGGTATGAAACACTAGCTTCCTATTTAAAAAGGAATGGATTTCAAAGAGACAAGATTGATCAGACACTATTCATCAAACAGCACAAGAAGGATCTTCTGTTAGTGCAGGTGTATGTGGATGGCATTATCTTTCGGTCTACAAGGAAGGAGATGTGTTTGGAGTTTGAGAAGCTTATGCATCATAAGTTTCAGATGAGTTCCATGGGGGAACTTACATTCTTTTTGGGTTTGCAAGTTAAACAGTCATATGAAGGCATATTTATTAGTCAAGATAAATATGTTGCTGAGATTCTAAGGAAGTTCAGATCAAGGGCCTGACTTTGAAGTGTTTGAAAGATCCTCACAATCATAATTTAATTCAGAAGAAACATGTTGATTAGGGAATCCACATGTTTAGGGGAGGATTGTTGGGAATTAAATGTTCTGAAGATTAAGTATCAAGAATTACAAGTGTTGAAGGTTAGTACTGCTGAGAAGAATACTCTAACAGTTCCAACTGCTAGTGTATATCTTAGGACTGTTCAAGTTATAACTAACCATACTAACTGAAGTTAGTACTAGTAGTACAAAGAAGGTACTGCTAAGTCGATACTGCTGAGTGGATAAGTGTCACGTATACCACTGCTGGTTGGATAAGTATTGAAAAGATATTTGTATACTAAAGTCAAGTATATACGGTAGATAATATCTTTGGACAAAGTGATCAGTAACAAGTTGTGTACACAGATACATGTTGTATCTTATGTACTGACACACTCAAGATAAGTTAGCAAGTAGTTTGATAAGACTTAAACAATATTGTAAAGATATTTCTTGATCTATAAAAGAAAGATCATAGACTAGATATATGTGTAAAGGTCCTGCCAGTTTGAACGTCAAGTTGTTAGATATTTTATTTGTAGATATTTTAGTTGTATTATTAGTCTTTGTACATTGTAACACGTTAAGTAAAAGTAGTACAGTCTTCCATGTCGTGCAGTAGATAATGTTGAGTGTTTTACATTGGAAGTTGTAATAGTAGGTTAGAAAAGTCTTGTTATCTTATGCAACTTGACAACATGTAAAAGGGGTCCTTATCCTATAAAAGGAACCCTTAGTCACCTTCTTAAAAATATCTCTTCAACTAAAAACTTTGTAATATCCTTAAAACATCACAACCTCTTTAGTAACTTAGTTACAAATTCACAAATCCCTTTTACAAATCAAAGATTCAAGGTTACCTTTGTAATCCTGGTGATAGTTTAGATCACCCGTATTATCTCATAAATAATATTGAATCGTTTTGTGTTATTCATGTTGTGTTCATTGTTCTAAATAATTCACATTTGTATATTCACCACCTTTGTTCCTTTAAGTGTGTTATAGTAAATTCCGCGTACTAAATCACATTCATTCCTAAATATCCCAAACACATTATTAAGATTAACATCCCAAGTGTTTGTATAATCCTTTCACAAGTGGTATCAGAGCTAGGCTGATATTTACGATTTAAAAGAACAATGGACGTTGAACACATTCAAAGCAATGTGTCTGCAAAACTTCCATTACTCAAACAGAATGAGTTTGAGATGTGGAGACTGAGGGTTAGAGCAATACTTCCAAGTGCAAGACTATGCACTTTGGGAGATTATTGAAGAAGGAAACTTATTCAAACCTACAATCACCACCTCCACAGTAGACGATGCAATAGTAACAAATGTGCAAGTGAACCCAACAACCGCAGAAGAAAGAATCCAAAAGAGAAATGATCTTAAGGCCAGGAGTATGCTTCTCATGTCTATTCCAAATGACCAGCTTTTGATCTTCAACAAGTACAAATGTGCTAAAACCCTCTTTCAAGCTATTGTGGCTAGATTTGGTGGAAATGATGCCACCAAGAAAACTCAGAAAACTCTCCTCAAACATCAGTTTAAAAACTTTTCAGCCACAACAAATGAGTCTTTGGACAGCATGTTCAATAGACTACAAAAGCTTTCAAGTCAGTTAGCCATTCATGAAGTGCTGATATCTCAAGAAGACTTAAACTCCAAATTCCTTAGGAGTTTACCCTCTGAATGGTCCATGCATGTCATTGTCTGGAAAAACAAACCAGATATTGATAACATGAGTCTTAATGATCTTTACAGCAACTTCAAGATTGTAGAACATGAACTGAAGAAGACTACTAGTTCAAGCTCAGGGAATATGGCCTTTGTGTCATCTCCCAGCACCTCAAGGATAATAGATGAAGAAAAAGATGGTAGAGAAGAAGGTACTGCCAACACAAATTTTGGTACTGCCGATACTTCTAGCAGTACCAAAACCATTCTAGATGAAACAATTGGTTGTGCTTTCCTGACATCACAACACAATGGTTCCATATTGACTTTTGAAGATATTCAAGAGATCAATGATGATGATCTTGAGGAAATGGACATAAAGTGGCAGATTTCACTTCTTAGCATGAGGGCAAAGAAATTTCTGATAAGAACTGGAAAGAAGATTACCATAAACGGTAATGAGCCTACTGGGTGTGACAAGTCTAAAGTGGAGTGCTACAACTGCCACATGAAGGGTCACTACTCAAGAGATTGTAGAAGACCAAAGAAGCAGGATGATAAGGGAAGAGGTTTTGAGAACAAGAACAAGGGAAGCTTTGAGAACAAGAGCAAGGCTGTGGAAATCACTGAGCCTAAAGCTATGGTAGCTATTGATGGGCTGGGTTTTGATTGGAGCTTTATGGGTGAAGAGGAGTCAACTTCAAATGAAATGGCTTTAATGGCTTTCAACACTCCTGAGGTACAAATTACTAAATGTTCTAATACTTGTGAAGTTTTTGACGAATTACAAACTTTTAGAAAACTTTATGATGAATTGAAAGTAGAACAAAGAAAAACTCATCAAGACCTAGTTAATCATAAGTGTGGTATGGCCAAACTTGAGAAGCAGATAATCCACTTTAGAGAAAATGAGCTCACTTTTTCTGACACAAAAGGCATTCTTAATAGGGAAATATTTTTGAAAGATGCTGAAATAAACCTGTTAAGAACTGAGTTTGCTAAAATGAAACTGGCAAAGGATAATATTCAACTAACTGTTACCACATTAGAAACTGCTTCTGACTGTACTAGAAGCATAGTTGAAAATCAAATGAACAAGAGAATCAAATCTGGGATTGGATACAATACTTATCCACCTCCTTACAGAGGAATCCCCTGTCCCCCAGGTTTAGATCTTGCAGAATCAGGCTTACATGAATTCACCAATAAACAACTAGATAAAGAGAAACCTGTAGAGAAAAGTGGACCTTTTGAGATTGCTAGTGATGCTTCACTCTCTAAGAAAAGGGTGCTCACTGATAAGAGCTCAGATGCTCCAATTATTGAAGATTGGACATCTGATGATGAGGAAAAAGAGACTATTTCAAAGAAAGGAAACAAAGTAGGACCACCCAGTCCTAAAAGTGTAGAGATTAAGACAAAAGCTAAAACTGTTCTGAAAACAGTTGAATGTTGTGCTAAGTGTAATAGCAAACCTAGAGGTAGCCAGAGAAATTGGAACAATCTTAAGTCACACCAACTTGGTGATGATTTTGTTATGTACAATAAGGCCTGCTATTACTGTGGTAGTTTTAATCATACTCATGCTTATTGTAACAATTGGGTTTCTGGGAGTACATCAAGGTCTAAAACAAATGGAACAAACCCTAGAAAAAGTTTTGTGAAGTCTAACACACCAAAGGTTAATCATACTGTTAGACCAAATAAGCCTGTTAACTCAAAACCAACTACTAAGGGTGCAAGAAATACTTTCAAACATGCACCAAGAGTTGTGAAAAGTCCCATTGAAAAGAAATCTGTGGTTAAAACACAAGATTGGAGACCAAAACCAAAAGGTCCTACTAGAACAAATGGTCTTGCTAGACCAAATGGTACTGCCAAAATTAGTATTGTCAGACCAAGGAACACAAAATGGGTTAAAAGGGAAAATGCTGTTAAGTCCTCAGCATGTTGGATATGGAGACCACTCCAATCAAAATGTGCATCAACAGTCCTAAAGAGGTTTGATTTCATTGATGCATGAGGCAAACCCAAGTCAGTCATGGCTTGGGTACCCCAAGGAAACTAATATGTTTATATATGTGCAGGAACATTCAAATGATATTGCTGATCAAGGATATGTAGATAGTGGATGTTCAAGGCACATGACAGGAAACATGTCTTACCTCACAGACTTCAAATCATTTGAAGGAGGATATGTTACCTTTGGGGGAGGAATCAAAGGAAAGATTACTGGTAAAGGTACAATCAAAACCAGTAAATTAGATTTTGAAAATGTGTACTTTGTGAAAGAGCTTCAGTTTAATCTCCTTAGTGTTTCACAAATGTGTGACAAAAAGAATAATGTTCTTTTCTGTGAGACTGAATGTCTTGTACTTTCTCCTGATTTTAAGATGCCTGATGAAAGTCAAGTACTTCTTAGAATTCCTAGAAAGAACAATATGTACAGTGTTGATTTAAAGAACATTGTTCCTAAGGAGAGTTTAACTTGTCTAGTAGCAAAAGCTTCATTGGATGAATCTATGATTTGGCATAGAAGGCTTGGTCATATAAACTTTAAAACAATCAATACAATTGCAAAATATGATTTGGTTAGAGGTTTACCCAAAAAGATTTTTCAAAATGACCAAACCTGTGTTGATTGTCTTAAAGGCAAACAACATAGAGCTTCTTGTAAGCCCAAGACCCATAACTCAATTTCTCAAGCTTTATACATGCTTCATATGGACCTTTTTGGTCCTACTTCTGTGAGTAGCTTGAATGGTAAAAAATATTGTCTTGTAGTTACTGATGATTACAGCAGATTCTCTTGGGTTTTCTTTTTAAGAACTAAGGATGAAACTAGTGAGATCCTTAAGTCCTATATAACTGAGGTAGAAAACCAAGTTGATAAGAAAGTGAAAGTAATTAGATGTGACAATGGGACAGAATTTAAGAATAGGGTTATGGATGAATTTTGCAAAGAAAAAGGAATAAAAAGAGAATTTAGCGTAGCAAGAACCCCACAGCAAAATGGAGTAGCAGAAAGGAAAAATAGAACACTAATAGAGGCTGCTAGAACAGTGTTAGTAGACTCTAAGTTGCCTATTTCATTTTGGGCTGAAGCTGTAGGTACTGCTTGTTATGTGCAGAACAGGGTTCTTGTGATTAAACCCCCATAAAAAGACTCCTTATGAACTTTTCTTTGGTAGAACACCATCTATAAGTTTTATGAGACCTTTTGGATGTCATGTCACTATTCTCAATACCAAAGATCATCTAGGAAAGTTTGAAGGAAAAGCTGATGAAGGCTACTTGATAGGGTATTCTTTGCAAAGTAAGGCCTATAGGGTGTATAATAGTTGCACTAGGCTAGTGGAAGAAAATCTGCACATAGAGTTTCAAGAGAAACTACCAAATGTTGCAGGCATTGGGCCATATTGGATTTTTGACATTGATAGGCTTTTAGAATCTATGAATTATGTGCCTGTTACAGGTACAAATACTAATGATAATGCAGGTTTTGAAGACAATGTTGAAACAGCTGAAGATCAAGATTACATCTTGATGCCAATTTGGAAAGGATTGGATTTATCTTCAAGTCATGGAGAACCTTCAAATATAGCAAATGAAGGTGTTGAAGATGATCATGGAACTCAGGGTCAAGAGAATCAAGAAAGTAGTACAGATGGAAATGGTACTGCCAGTTCACCAGATGGTACTGCCAGTTCACAAGTTGGTACTGCTGAACCATTAAATGTTCAATCAGATGATTTCTTACCAGAAAATGTGGGGATTGGCAATCTTCCACTTACCTATGAAGTTCCCACAACACACAACACAAGAATTCTCAAAGATCACTCCATTGATAATGTGATTGGCAGCATTGATTCTGGTGTTAGAACAAGAACTCAAGTCTTGTCTTCAGACCAAGAAGGGTTTATCTCATCTATCTATGAAGAAAAGAACCATGAAGTTGCCAACATATGCCTGTTTTCATGTTTTCTCTCACAAGCTGAACCCAAAAACATTAACAAAGCCTTAGATGATTCAAGTTGGGTTGAAGCAATGCAAGAAGAGCTTCTTCAATTCAAGCTTCAGAAGGTTTGGAAACTGGTTGATTTGCCCAAAGGTCACAGGGCAATTGGAACCAAATGGGTGTTCAGAAATAAGAAAGATGAAAGGGGGATTGTGATCAGAAACAAGGCAAGATTGGTGGCCCAAGGGTATACTCAAGAAGAAGGGGTGGATTATGAAGAGGTTTTTGCTCCAGTTGCAAGACTTGAAGCAATTAGGCTATTCTTGGCCTATGCTTCTTTCATAGGCTTCACTGTTTACCAAATGGATGTTAAGAGTGCCTTCTTGTATGGTACTATTGAAGAAGAAGTGTATGTTTCTCAACCTCCAGGCTTCATTGATGCAGAATATCCAGACAAGGTGTATAGGGTTACCAAGGCTCTTTATGGTCTACACCAAGCTCCTAGGGCATGGTATGAAACATTGGCTTTCTATTTATTGGAAAATGGATTTCAAAGAGGCAAGATTGATCCAACTTTGTTCATCAAAAGAACCAAGAAAGACATCTTGCTGGTGCAGATTTATGTTGATGACATTATCTTTGGATCCACAAACCAAGAGTTGTGTGTAGAGTTTGAAAAACTTATGCATAGTAAGTTTGAAATGAGTTCCATGGGGGAACTTACTTTCTTTCTGGGTCTCCAAGTGAAACAATCAAATGAAGGCATATTTATCAGCCAAGATAAGTATGTAGCAGAGATCCTGAGGAAGTTTCAGTTTGCAGATTCTAAGGTTGCAAGTACACCAATGGATTCAGAAAAGGGGTTACTCAAGGATGCTGAGGGTGAAGATGTGGATTTGCACAATTATAGATCAATGATTGGGTCCTTGATGTACCTTACATCATCAAGACCAGATATCATGTTCTCAGTATGTGTATGTGCAAGGTTTCAAGTACATCCCAAAGTTTCTCATCTCACAGCAGTCAAAAGGATCTTTAGATATCTCAAGGGTCAACCTAGGTTGGGTCTATGGTATCCAAGGGAATCATCTTTTGACTTGGTGGCTTATTCTGATAGTGACTATGCTGGTGCAACCCTAGACAGAAAATCCACAACTGGTGGATGTCAATTTCTTGGCTGCAGACTCATATCATGGCAATGCAAGAAGCAGACAATGGTGGCCAACTCTACAACTGAAGCAGAATATGTTGCTGGTGCAAGTTGTTGTGGGCAAGTGCTTTGGATCCAAAATCAATTGCTTGACTATGGGTATAATTTTCTTAACACCATTATTTACATTGACAATAGCAGTACTATTTGTATCATTAAAAATCCAGTTCAACATTCAAAAACAAAACACATTGAAATCAGACACCATTTCATAAGAGATTGCAATGAGAAAAGGTTAATACAAGTTGTTAAAATTGATTCTGCAAATAATTTTGCAGACCTTCTCACCAAAGCTTTTGATTTAGGTAGATTTAAATACCTGGTAGCAGGTATTGGAATGATTAATCTTTGAAAAACATGTGTTTTTGTACATAAAATATATGGTACTGGCTCTTAACATGGTACTGCTAGTTAGTCAAAAGGTACTGTCAGTTCAAAATTGGTCCTGCTAGTATAAAGTTTGCTCTGTTTTGTTCATCTTGATGCTTAAATGTTTTCAATGCTATAAAACAAGTGCTTTGCTTTCTGATCTTTGCCTTTAACAATATCATCACATTGCTCCAATCTTGGACTAAAAGATGGTGCAATTTCCTTGGATGGATGAATTATAAGAGGCAATGGTGCTGTGTATCTTGGATGCTTGTTTCAACAAGTGAAATCATCTATCAGCATGCTTTTCTGAATATGTATAATACTCCAGAATAAGCTATGTCATCATCTTGTACTCTGTTCTTTTGGTCAGCAACTAACAAATTTCAGGTTACTCAAGTTGATAACAAAACAAGGATCATGATGTGGAGATGGTATTCAGTTCACCAAGTTTTACAAACTTAAGAGCTGGCTAGTCCAACAGCAAACGGCTATTGGTAAAGACACATCAAATCCGTTGATGGTTGATAGTTTACCAAAAACTATATGGTATTTAACTAACCATACTTTACAGTAAATAGTTGACTAGTCCAAAGCAAACGGCTTTTGGTAAAGACAAGACAAATCCGTTGATAGCTGATAGTTTGCTAAAAACTATAAGGGATTTTTGCTAAAATTTCAAAGATACTGCCAAGTAAAATTTACTTTCAAAGGTACTGGTAGTTCAAATTTTGGTACTGGTAGAGTAAAATGGTACTGCTAGATAACCGTTGAGTCTGTCAGTTAAAATTATAGCCGTTAGGTCTGGTAGTTAAAATTAGCCGTTGGGGTAATTCTGTAAATTTCTGATGTTATATTATATTATATTTCTCATATAAAAGATCTTTTTAACCGCCTCTTCATTTACTTATTATAAATTTTCTCATAGTCGGTTAAAAGTAAATCTCTCATAATATCTTTCATCAGTCCTTATCACAATTAACACTCACCTTTCATCTTCTACCAGTACCACAATCAAATCCCACCATCCTAATCAAATTTTTCCTTAACCTTCACCATGGCTAATCTAATTTTTGTTAAACGTCACAACCAGTTAGCATTTTTGGAAAAGTCTGAGGATAATGAATCTTTTCATCAAATAGTGGACTTTCTAAATGATTCTTACATCAGGTTTGCTTTACTTGTAAATCCCACTATTTATGAATCACAAATTTTACAATTTTGGAAAACGGCTAAAGTTAAAACTCTTGAAAATGGGGACCAAAAGATAAAAGCCAAAGTGGATAGCAAAACCTTGACTCTTACCGAGTCATCCATTAGAAGACATCTTCGATTGGATGATTCAGATGGTATTAGTCAATTGCCTGATACTGAAATCTTTGAAAATTTGGAAAGAATGGGGTATAATGTAAATTCTAGATTTTTGATCCATACCATCCTTCATTGTTTAAGCCAAAAGAAAACCTCATGGGAGCAGTTTAGTGGTAACATGGCTACAGCTCTCATTTGCTTGGCAACAAACAGAAAATTCAACTTTTCAAAACATATTTTTGAAGGATTGGTTAAAAATGTGGATAGCCAAACAAAGTTTTTGATGTATCCCAGATTTATTCAATGCATCATCACCAAATCAAAACTTTTGTTACTTCCCCCACACTCTCCTTATGAAACTCCAAAACTTTCACACAAGGTGTTTTCAAATATGAAAATTGGTTTTAATGGGGAAGAAGTACCACTGTTTGAGGAAATGTTACCACAAAATGCTGAAGAACCATCCCCATCATCTGAATCACCATCACCAAGTTCTTCACCTGGATACATATCACCATCTCATCATCCATCACCAATCCCATCACCAGTACCATCTGTAACAACACCATCACCATCATATCATGCATCACCATCCCAATCTCCTCAACATCAAAGTCTGGATTCTCAGACTGTGAAGGAACTAAAGGAGAAAGTGCAGCTCTTGGAAAATGCTCTTCAAAGTCAGAACACAAAATTTTCTAAGATCAACACCAAGCTAGTTAAGAGGGTAAAGAAATTGGAGACTAAAGTGAAGATGCTGCAGGGTAAAAGTTCTTCAAAGTTGGTTTTATCTAGTTCTTCAAGTTCAGATGCAGAAAGCATAAGTCTCTCTTCCAAAAAGGGGAGGATGGGTAGTTCAGAAGGTGAAGAGGAGGCTCAGTTTCAATTTCATGAAGGAACTCAAGTATATGATGAAGAGCCTGCTGGTACAGGGAAAGAGCCTGTTAGTGCAAAAGAGCCTGCTAAAGCAGAGCAAGAGCCTGCTAGGATTAAGAGGCTGTTGGCTATGGATTATAGAGGTACTGCTGAAAATGTTTACAAAAGAAAGAGAGAATCACACCCTCAGGGGAGGTTGTTTGTTCAAGGAAGGTTATTTGTTGCTGATGAACAATCTGCTGCTCCAAGTCAAGAACCAACTCCAAAAGATAAGGGCAAGAAAATTATGGTTGAAGATGAACCTAGGCCCAAAAGGTTGAAGAAAAGAGAGCAAGAGCAGATGGCTTTTGATGAGGAAGTGTCCAAAAAGCTTCATGAACAAGAAATGCAAAAAGCTTTAGAAGATTCAAGACTACTTGCAGAAATGCAAGAGCAAAAGGATGCTGCTCAAATTCTTCTTGATACTCAAGCTGCTCAGGAAACATTTGATGCTCAGATGCAATGGATCATTGCCAATGATCCAATTGTAAGAGGTCAAGCTAACTTAATTTTGGATGACAAGAATCTTAACACTGAATAGAAAACAGCAGAGCTTGAAACTTTTATCAACAACAAATATAAAGAAGCAGCTCTGGATAATATTTTTCAAAAGATTCAGGAAAGCCAGAAGAGAGGTTTTAAGGTGGGCTCATCTAAGAAAGATCAAGTGATTTTCATGAAGAAGTTTCTAAGAAGTCAAGCTAATTGGACTGAATCTCAACTGAAGAAGAAATCTCATGATGAAATCAACTTCCTTTATCTTAATGCCTACAAGACATGTTACTTCAAGATCCCATCTGATGCTAAACCTTCAAAGAAAAAGAAAGGTGCTCAAAAGAAACAAGAAGCAGAATTGGATCCAGAACAAGTAAGTAAAATGATAATTGCTTTACCAACAATTATACATGCTGATCCAATTAGGTCTAGACACCCTATTATAGATTGGGAGATTCACCATGATAGATCAGGTAAGGCATGGAAGATAACCAGGGTTGGGGGTCAAACTGCCATCTTCAAAAATTTTGAGAATCTGATAAGGGCATGTGATAGAGCTGATTTAGAAGAGTTATGGAATCTAATTCAAATCAGGCTAAACATTAAGCATAAGACTGATGTTAAGGAACAAGAACTTTGGGTAGAGTTCAATATAATGTATGATCCTGATCCAAAGGATGTTCATTGGAAGTTTCCATACCATGATCCTACCACCACATGGGAATTCCTAAGTCTTAGCAGTGTGCATCATCTTTTTACATAAAGTGGGATTGAGCTCTTTATGTTAGCTGAAAAAGATTATCCACTGAGCTATGAAGTTCTTTCAACCATGATTTCCAAGAGGTTAGGGTGTGATAAAGATGAAGAAAAGTCAGAAGTTGTTCAAAGTTTGTTGATGAGCATTTTTGAACAATGTGAAAGTAAAAGGAAGAATAGAGAGTGAAGTTTTTGGAAGAGTTCCCTCAGATCCTCAAGGTATGGATTTTATTCATAAGAAACTTGTTTATTTTAAAGGGAATAACAAGTTTAGGGGAGGATTGTTGGGAATAAAATGCTTAAGTCAAAGAGCCTGCCAGATGAAGTATTAGGTCTGCTAGTTCATTTTGAAGAAGTTGAAGATAAACTAACAGTACCTTCTGGGTGAGAAGGTACTGCTAGTTAAATAAGGTCCTGCCAGTTTGAACATCAAGTTGTTAGATATTTTATTTGTAGATATTTTAGTTGTATTATTAGTCTTTGTACATTGTAACACGTTAAGTAAAAGTAGTACAGTCTTCCATGTCGTGCAGTAGATAATGTTGAGTGTTTTACATTGGAAGTTGTAATAGTAGGTTAGAAAAGTCTTGTTATCTTATGCAACTTGACAACATGTAAAAGGGGTCCTTA
Organism: Artemisia tridentata subsp. tridentata; assembly: GCA_021014915.2. Taxonomy (NCBI): domain Eukaryota; kingdom Viridiplantae; phylum Streptophyta; class Magnoliopsida; order Asterales; family Asteraceae; genus Artemisia; species Artemisia tridentata. The sequence continues at coordinate 214,555,567 of CP139501.1, read as the reverse complement.
TCCTATAAAAGGAACCCTTAGTCACCTCCTTAAAAATATCTCTTCAACTAAAAACTTTGTAATATCCTTAAAACATCACAACCTCTTTAGTAACTTAGTTACAAATTCACAAATCCCTTTTACAAATCAAAGATTCAAGGTTACCTTTGTAATCCTGGTGATAGTTTAGATCACCCGTATTATCTCATAAATAATATTGAATCGTTTTGTGTTATTCATGTTGTGTTCATTGTTCTAAATAATTCACATTTGCATATTCACCACCTTTGTTCCTTTAAGTGTGTTATAGTAAATTCCGCGTACTAAACCACATTCATTCCTAAATATCCCAAACACATTATTAAGATTAACATCCCAAGTGTTTGTATAATCCTTTCACAATATTGAATCGTTTGGTGTTAACATTGCATGTTCATTGTTCGTTACTAAAGCGTTACTTTCCATTTCCATAACCAAAATAACCTTCTAAGTGTGATTAAGTAGATTCCGCATACTTGATCATATTAACTCAACATATCATATACACAAAGCAACAAAGGTCTAACAACCTTATAGTGTATCGAATCCTCTCAAACTATTATGGCACGGGAAAGAAAACATTGAGTTGTGTTTTTGGTTCCAAACGTATTACTGGATCTTTATTTTCTTTACTGGTTTTAGTTATTAATTGGGCTGAAGCCCAGTAAATTCAAGGGAGTTTATTCTTTTCCTTACCAGGCCACAAGCCCACTCGAGTTTAGTAGTGTAAATTACATGTTGGGCCAAAGCCCACTCCACAACATAAGAGGGTGTTGTATACTCGGTTATATATACAAGATTGTTGTCACGATCGTCCAAGTAAAAATTCGCGACTATTTCAAACTTTATGTTTCACGACTATTTCAAACTTTATGTTTCACGGCTTAAAAACAATCCGACTTATTATCAATCCGTTACACTTCACGAAAACAAAAAAAAATTCGCTAATATATATATATATATATATATATATATATATATATATATATATATATATATATATATATATATATATATATATATATATATATATATATATCCAAACTATACAACGTATTTAAGTAACTCGACTTGATATATTTTTTACAAAGAACCAAATTGATTTTCTCTACACATACCACTAGAAAATTTCTATGTATTTAACAACTATGAAAATCAAGTGAAAAACTAGACTTGTGAAATTTAAACTCGTTCCTTTAATTCGATCACATATAAACTTGAAGTGTTTTATCAAAACTCATATAGATTTATAGATTATGAAACGATTATTTTAACGCCAACCTTATAACTTTTGTTAGCACAAGAATTGTCTATTATCAAAAAGTGTATACTTAGCCTACTAATACTTTATTAAATGTAATAATCAATGATGAGAAATTCTAAACGTAACATTTCTTTTATAAATACTATATAATATAAAAACATATATATATATACACACACACACCATTTTTCTCATGCACACACTCATATATGTAATATATAAACACGCACTTAGTAATATATACTCATTTGACTATAACGTTTTCCACATGCCGTCAACGTCTTATATTTGATATTACTTTTTCCGTACATAGTCTTTCAGTTACTGTCAAACTGGAGACTATTCGTCTTGATATACACTTAAGCACTTCCAAGAGCCAATACTTTCAAATGATTTAGAAAATTGTTTTAAACTTAAATGCTGCCACACCAGCAACAATAACATAAACTCTTTAAATATTTTGGATTTAACTAAATTTCATAAATTCTTAAACTCGATCCGTGAACTAAAACCAACCTTACTAATCTAGGCCGCGTGTTGGTGCTGAACACTGTCTGAACTATTGTGTTATCTGACTACTACTTGACAAGGTGAGTTTATAGCCCCACTCTATTTATACTTGTTTTACAATTGGGGTGAGAAACATGCAAAACTATTTTATGGACCAACACTATTGTTTTATCAAACTATTACGTGGTTTAGCCTAAGACACTGAATCCCACATGCCCAAACTCATGAACCGTCAATTCCTACAGGGAAGCGCGAATGCTATAAATAGATCTATTAGGGTTGAGACCCCCGTTCGGTTTGACCGGATAGGCACTTGCAAGGGCTTTATTTAACGTGCTTCTAGAGCACACACACTGTCAAGCTTCGGTTGCATGAACTTAGTGCTAACGTAATAGACTATTTTTATATGACATTATATGCATTGTAATGTTCATATACCAAACTCAGGGTCCAAACTATTGATTTTACTGTTATTGATAAACCTATGAACTCACCAGCTTTTTGCTGACTTTTAGCATGTTTTTCTCAGGTCTTTAAGCTGATTGATTATGACAAGGTTGTGGCATGGCAAGGGTCATAGACTACTGTCTGAAGTACTGTGGCATTTAAACTATGACTTGTTTTTTACTGGGACAACTGAATTTATGGGCCTTATTTCATGAATTCAAAACGATATTGTAAACTTATTTTAACTTGGTTTAATGTATTAAAACGGAGTATGTATTTCGTTCTTTACTACCTTGTGTTGTGATTTTCAATTTAGTAGCACCCCATGACCCGAATGCTCAACCCTAGTCATGGTAGGATGTCACCATGAATGATGACATTGATGACTAGATGTGCTCGACTGAGAGCATTAATGTGTGATACATTTAAAGAATAAGAATACTTTACAGTTTGAGAAAGTGTCAAGATGACTGTCTAAAGTAGGTGTTTTGCAAGCTTCAAACACCCTATGGAATGTACTATTGCAATACTCGTATTATACTTGAATGCACACATACAAAAGGACAATCATCATTCAAAACCTTTCAATAATTTTGAAACAAGTATTCTCAAAGTTTACTCAGATGATTACTTAGTTGTCTTGTACAACATATTTTGATCAGGGTGGGAACATCGTATTCCGACCTACAAGTAGTCTTGTGCATATCTATTTTTAGTATTTGGATAATGGAACTGTAAGCAGTCGTATTATATAATGAATTGATATAACTGGTATGATCGTCTTCATTTATACTACTGTGTTCTATATTTGCATGTTTAATCCATGAATAATTTATTTATTCTAAAATTGTCCATTTCCAGTTGACGATACGGGAGTATCATCGAATTAAGGCAAATGTGAGCGTGTTGGTTATATTTATTAAGAATAGATATTAATTGATGATTCCACTAAACTCACATGTTGTTCATTGTGATGAACATTGGACTGACCCAACCTACGAGTATTCACTACATGGATCGGCGTCAAGAGTGAATCTCGCAATTGGTTATGTCTCTTATCCTTAGACTTGAGATGTAAGTAGGTCTTGCATGCGTGGACTTTCATTCCTTGATATGGTTAAACACTGTCCTGAATAAGGTAGTTATAAAAACCATCTTCATGAGTGATATGAAACACATGAATGACACGTGCAGTCAAAATAGGATTTGTTCCTCCACATGTTATGGAATTAGATACTATTGGGCCCCTCGATGAATTGGACAGATGTTTGTATGGCCGTACCCAAATGAGATTAAGATGAATCTTGATCCACTTGGTAATCTTGTTCAATATCTATATCGAGAAACATAATAGTTGAACAATTAGAATGATATTTGATCCATGTCTAATGTTCAACATGGTATCTGTAACAAAAGGATGGATGACATATAAACCATTTAAATGAGACATTTAAGAAACTATCCTCACATATTTCTAGGGGCATTGGCATGTTGCTAGACGTTAACCTTTGCTTGTATAATTACTTGATTATTATGACGTCGCAAGTGGGAGCTGTTGAAGTATGCTCATGTCATAATAAATAATTATGTGGCTAGACATATATGAGCCTATGGGGTCACACACTTATACACAGAGATACCATTTTATATATTGTATTTATCGTATTTACACTATATATAAGACTACGTAACTTGGGATCAATAACGGGCTACTAATAACTAAGCTAGTACTTAGTTTATTGGATTAGACCAACAAATGGGCAAGCCCATTTAGGGCCCCCATGTGGCCGGCCATGGTGGGAAACAAGAGGGAAAAGAGCAAGGGGTTAAGTGTAACATTATTTCTTATAACCTCCCATTGATTTGGTCATTAAAGAATAATCAATTACATTAACCACTTACCAACTTTCTCTCCCTCTCTCCCTCTCTTGAAACCTACGGCACAAAACACACACCCCCTCTAGGGTTTGTGTTTTGATCCTTTCTTTGTTTAATCTATTGTAGGTTGTTGCAAGAATAAGTGTTACGAGGTCAAGACTAGCATCGGGTGGTAATCGGTGACGTGTAGTGTGTTCCTATCATAGAAGTGATCAACCTCATTGATCATTTGGGTTTCTTATTCCATTTGTTGGGTTTTGAGATGCTGCTGCTCAGAATGGATACTACTTCTTATTGTGCTAAATGGAAAATACACTAAGTATGATTCTACTGCTAGGCTTAATCATACTACTGCTGGTGTATTTATTCTACTGCTGGAGTTAATGAAGAGATCAATAAAATAAGCTAAGTGGATACTACTACTAGGCATCGAAGATACTACTGCTAGAGTTAGTATTCTGCTGCTTATTAGATAACTATGTATAGTATGTTTGGATAATTATAGAATAGATACGAAAAGATTATTCTTGTATAGAAAGTTATTGTAACCGAATAGGACTCCTTAGTCTATAAAAGGATGATCTAGGGTTTGAGTTTAGCATACGTATTATTGCTAAGTCGAATCACTTCAAGGTTTTTGTAACCCTGTTACTTTTGAGTAACCGTATTAATATATTGAAGTGTTTATTGAGAATTCGTTTGTGTTCATTAATAATTCTTCTTAAGATTAAGTATTAGATTCCGCATAGTACTTAATAATCATTCAAGAACAGTTTCTATACCTATTGTTTTAGATTTATATCTAAGATAATTAACAAGATCAATAGCTCAACTGGGATCAACAAGTGGTATCAGAGCTTGTGATCCAGAAACTGATATCGAGAAGAATTTTTGTTAATTAAGATATGTTCATCATCAACTAAAGCAATGGATTCTTAATCTACTCATATGGTGACTGCTTCTAAAGTTCCTATGCTTAAGCCTAATGAGTATGAACTCTGGAAGATGTGAATTCAGCAGTACATAAAGATGTTTGACTACTCCATGTGGGAAGTCATTCAGAATGGAGATACTTTACCTACCAAGGCTACTGATGGGACACTTTTACCCATTAAAACTAATGAGGAGAAGGCTCAGAGGAGGTTGGAAATTAAAACTCACAGTATCCTCATGATGGGGATACCCAATGAATACCAATTGAGTTTTAGTAACATTCAGACTGCTAAGGCCTTGATGGAAGCCATTGAACTCAGATTTGGTGGGAATGAAGCCACCAAAAATTCAAGGAAGAACTTGCTAAAGCATCAATTTGAGACCTTTGTGGCCTCAAGTTCTGAAAAAATTGATGCTACTTATGATAGATTGCAGAAGCTAGTAAGTCAATTGGCTCTCATGAAGGTACCTGTGCCTCAAGAAGACATCAATCTCAAGTTTCTAAGAAGCCTATCATCTGAGTGGAACATGCATACTGTGGTCTGGAGGAACAAGGAGGACTTTGAGAAGATGAGTTTGGATGACTTGTATAATAATCTGAAGGTGTATGAGTCTGAAGTCAAAGGATCATCCAGTTCATCTTCTAGTGCAAATAACCTAGCTTTTATGTCTTCAAACAACAAGGGTTCTAGTAGCCCTCAAGAAAACTATTCTGCTGCCGGGCATGTAGTTTCTGCTGTTGGTTCTGCTGCTAGTACAAATAGTGACAACATCAGTGATGCTGCTATTTGTGCCTTTTTTGGCTGATCTCACCACAAGTACTTCTGTTACTGATCAGGACTTGGAACAAATAGATCCTGATGATCTTGAGGAGATTGATTTGAAGTGGCAGATGGCCATGCTTACAATGAGGGCTAGGAGATTTCTGAAGAAGACTGGTAGGGAACTCAAGTATAGAGGACAAACCAATGTGGGGTTTGGCAAGTCCAAGGTTGAGTGTTATAACTGCCAGAGAAAGGGACATTTTACAAGGGAGTGCAGAGCACCCAAGAAGAACAGAGAGAATGTAAGTAAGGTTCCTATTGAAGATGTCAAGACTACATCAGCTCTGGTTTCTTGTGATGGCTTGGGAGAGTATGATTGTAGTGATCAAGCTGAAGAAGGACCTAATGCTGCTTTTATGGCTGAAGAAGGACAGAAGGGACACAATTTTGCTTTGATGGCTTATGCTTCTTCATCATCTGGTTCAGACTCTGAGGTATCTAATGAGTCTACTTGTTCATTTAAATCATGCTTAGATACTGTAGAGGAACTCAAGTCTAGGAATGAGAGTTTAAGAGTTGAAGTTGAAAAACTAAAACTTGATAACTTAGGGTATAAATATGGTCTAAAATCAGTAGAAGATAGACTTGAATTTCTTAAGCAAAATGAGCTAGAGTATGCTGATAAAATTCATATTCTAGAAAGTGAGCTTATTAAGAAAAATTGTGAGATTAATGTGCTAAACAAAAGGCTAGAGGAAGCAGAACAACGTTGTTAGGGTAGAAAAACAAAAATTTGCATCTGACCTAGTCAATAAGTCAATTGAAAGTCAATTAATGAGAAGAGGGAGTGGCTTAGGGTACAATGAAGTAGCTCCCCCAGTCAAAAGTGCCTTTGCACCTCCTAGGAAGGAATTGTCTTTCATTACTGAGATAGATGCAAAACCTGTAGGTGAAACCAGTGAATCAAATAATGAAACACCTGATAGAACTTATGCACCTAAGGTAGAAAAGAAGTTGTCTGATACCTTAATCATTGAAGATTGGGTGTCAGATAGTGAAGATGAACAGGTTGAGTCAACACCCAAGGCTAAAAAGGAAGAAACTACTAAACCAGTTGACTCTAAAGCTAAACATGTTGAATTTATAAAACCTGTGCTAGGTAGTAGTATCTCTAGGAAAATGGCTGAATTTGATGAGAAACCTAGAGAATATCCTAGGAAAACTAATAACTTGCCTAAAGAAAACCAAAGAAATTGGAACAGCCTAATTTCACAAAAGTTAGGTAGTGATTTTTCAATTACTTAAGAAGGCATGTTATAGTTGTGGAAGTTTTGAGCATCTTCAGGAAGATTGTTACTACTACTAAAAACCTGTATGGAACCAACACACTAGGGTGAATCATAAGAATTTTGCTAAAAAGACTCACCCTTATCCTAAAAGAAACATGGTTCCTAGGGAAGTTTTGCTGAGAAATGGTGCTACTAGGATAATTACTACTGCTGCACCAAAAAGGCCTAATCAAATGAAAACAGATGTTTCTACTGCTAAGGCAAAAGCAGTTTCTATTGCTGAGCCAAAAGTAATTACAGACACTGTTGTGGGCAATCACTTTTATGCTGTTAAGGCCTCAGCTTGCTGGGTCTGGAAACCTAAAATCAAGGTTTTAGATCATGTTCTTAGACACAGCAGTGCATCAATGGACTTGAAGAAATTTGATTATGTTGATGCACAAGGCAGATCCAAGTCAATGATGGCTTGGGTCCCCAAGAGAAACTAACTCTCTTACTTTATGTGCAGGGCAATCTACAAGATGAGCTAAAGGATAAATGCATTTTTGATAGTGGATGCTCTGGACATATGACTGGAGACCAAAGCAACCTTGAAGATTTTGAAGCTTTTGATGGTGGCTATGTTGCTTTTGGTAATGATCCTAAAGGTGGAAAGATTGTTGGTAAAGGTACAATTAGAACAGGGAAATTGGATTTTGAAAAGGTATACTTTGTAAAAGGGCTTAAGTTCAATCTTTTTAGTGTCTCACAAATGTGTGACAAAAAGAATTTTGTTCTTTTTACAGACACTGAATGTCTTGTCTTATCTCCTGATTTTAAGTTGCCAGATGATCAATCTGTGCTACTTAGAGTCCCTAGAACAGACAATATATACAGTGTGGACATAAAGAACATAATTCCCAAAAGAGATTTAACTTGCCTATTTGCAAAGGCCACCAATGATGAATCCAAACTTTGGCATAGAAGGCTTGGCCATTTAAATTTTAAAACTATAAATAAATTGTTTAAGGGAAACCTTGTCAGAGGTTTACCTTCAAAAGTTTTTGAAAAACCTGAAACCTGTGTTGCTTGTCAGATGGGAAAGCAACACAGAGCTTCTTGTAAGTCCAAAGTAGTGAACTCTATTTCTGGGCCCCTATATATGTTGCATATGGATCTGTTTGGGCCAACTTATGTGAAAAGTTTGAATAAGAAAATGTATTGCCTAGTTGTCACAGATGACTTTAGTAGATTTACTTGGGTTTTCTTTCTAGCAACTAAGGATGAGACTTCTGGTATCCTTAAGGCTTTCATAACAAGAGTAGAAAACCTAGTTAATCACAAAGTTAAGGTAATCAGATGTGACAATGGAACTGAGTTTAAGAATAATGTGATGAATCAGTTCTGTGTTGAAAAAGGTATTTTAAGAAAATTTAGTGTGGCTAGAACTCCTCAAAAAAATGGTGTTGCTGAGAGGAGGAATAGGACATTAATTGAGGCTGCTAGGACTATGTTGTCTGAGTCAAAATTACCCACTACTTTTTGGGCTGAAGCAGTTAACACTGCTTGTTTTGTGCAAAATAGAAGTAAGGTAGTTAAGCCTCATAACAAGACCCCTTATGAATTGTTACATGGTAGGAAACATATGATAGATTTCTTAAAACCATTTGGGTGTCCTATTACTATCTTAAATACAATTGATAACCTAGGCAAGTTTGATGAGAAAGCAGATGAAGGTTTCTTTGTTGGATACTCTACCAATAGTAAAGCTTTTAAAGTATACAATAAAAGAACTAAGCATATAGAAGAAAACCTGCATGTTAGGTTTAGTGAAACCATATCTAATGTTGCAGGGAGTGGACCTGAATGGCTGTTTGACATTGATTCATTAACCAAAAGTATGAATTATGAGCCAAGGATTGCAGGTACAACTAACACATCTGCAGGTACACAAGATAATCCCAATGCAGGTACACAAGCTAAGGTAGATGAATCTGCAAAGGAGTTTGTCTTAATTGAGAAATGGAAGCTTGATCAAACTTTCAAGGCCAAAGAGAAAGAGGGCAAGAGTTCACACGATGATGTTGTTCATAAAGATGTAGAAGGTGGGGATAAACCTTCTAATGCTGAAAAGGTGGTTAATGAAGGACCACAAGTTGTTGATGAAGTGCAGAACAAGACTAGCAGTAGTAACTTTGATTCTGCTGCTAAGCCAAAAGAAACTACTGCTAAGCCTTTTGATCCTACTGCTGCACCAAGATTTTCTACTGCTACACAGATGGAAGATCTGTTGATGATGTTAACTATCCAAATGATCCTGATATACCTGGATTAGTTAATATTTATGAAGACACTGATGATGAGGCTTTGGATGGGTTTGGTGCAGAGGCTGACTTAAACAATATGGAGAATGCAATACCTGTCAATCCTATTCCAACCACCAGAATACACAAGAATCATCCAAAGGAGAAAATTATTGGAGATGTTCATTCTGCTGTTCAAACAAGAAGTAGAACAAACGGTTTCAGATATTTGGTTGATCAAGGGTTATTTGCTCAATCTCTTCATCAGAGAAAAAGCCACAAAGATCTACAGAATTGTGTGTTTGCTTGTTTTCTATCACAAGTGGAACCCAAGAATGCCTAAAAAGCTTTACAAGATGAAAGTTGGGTTGAAGCTATGCAAGAGGAGTTGTTGCAGTTCAAGCTTCAAGAAGTCTGGACATTAGTTGATTTGCCTTCCGGAAAAAAGGCAATTGGTACTAAATGGGTGTTCAAATGCAAAAGAGATGAAAGAGGAATAGTGAACAGAAACAAAGCAAGATTGGTGGCTCAAGGATACACTCAGGAAGAGGGAATTGATTATGATGAAGTATTTGCACCTGTAGCAAGAGTAGAGGCTATCAGACTATTCTTGGCATTTGCTTCATTCAAGAACTTCACTGTGTATCAAATGGATGTGAAGAGTGCTTTCTTATATGGGACAATTGATGAGGAAGTATATGTCTCCCAACCACCTGGTTTTGAAGACCCTAATTATCCTGATAGGGTTTACAATGTGGAGAAAGCATTGTATGGTTTACATCAAGCTCCTAGAGCTTGGTATGACACCTTATCAAAGTATTTGTTAACCAATGGTTTTAGTAGGGGAACCATTGACAAGACTTTGTTCATCAAGAAAGACAAAAAGGATATCTTATTAGTACAAGTATATGTGGATGATATCATTTTTGGGTCTACAAACAAGGTGTTATGTGAGGAATTTGAGAAGCTCATGCATAGCAGATTTCAGATGAGTTCTATGGGGGAACTCAATTTCTTTCTGGGGCTTCAAGTTAAGCAGAAGGTAGATGGGATCTTCATCAGCCAAGATAAGTATGTGGCTGATATTTTGAAGAAATTTGGCTTTTCTAATGTGAAACCAACAAAGACAACCATGGAGTCCAACAAACCTCTGATAAAGGATGAAGATGGGGAAGAAGTTGATGTGCACTTATATAGATCAATGATTGGTTCATTGATGTATCTAACTGCTTCAAGGCCAGACATTATGTTTGATGTGTGTGCTTGTGCCAGATTTCAAGTGACCCCTAAAGTTTCTCACTTGAATGATGTGAAGAGGATTTTTAGGTATTTAAGGAGTCAACCTAGGTTGGGCCTTTGGTATCCTAAGGATTCACCTTTTGATCTGGTGGCATACTCAGATAGTGATTATGCTGGAGCATGTTTGGATAGGAAATCAACTACTAGAGGATGCTAATTTCTTGGACATAGGTTGATCTCATGGCAATGCAAGAAACAGACTGTGGTGGCTAATTCAACAACTGAAGCTGAGTATGTGGCTGCTTCAAGTTGTTGTGGACAAGTGCTCTGGATTCAGAATCAATTGCTGGATTATGGGTACAACTTTATGAACACCAAAATTTACATTGATAATAACAGTACAATGTGTATTATTAAAAATCATGTTTTTCATTCAAAAACAAAACATATTGAGATAAGACATCACTTTATAAGAGATTCTTTTGAAAAGAAATTAATTCAAATTGTTAAAATCCATACTGACAATAATGTTGCAGATTTGCTCACAAAAGGTTTTGATGGGGTAGATTTCAATTTTTAATTGCTAGTATTGGAATGGTCAATCTTTGAAAATTCTTATCTCTTTGTGTTTTTGTAATGTTTTGTAAGGATTTGTACTGTTATTAGTCAATAAATTGTTTCTACTGCTTGCTATAATGTATGGTTGGTTCTGCTGTTAGTTATATTTAGCCTGCTGCTAGTTGTTAATTCAACTGCTAAGTATAACTATGGATTGTGATTATTGTGGTATATTCTTTCTTGTGTTTTTGTGGTTTTGGACTAATCTCTTGCAGGATAAGTCAAAGGGGTTTGCTTATTAGATGAGCAAAAGGTGTTTGAAAAGATCAGCAGACATTCCACTGCTAGCTACAAAGTTTCTGCTGCTAGGCAAAACTTCCTACTACTGGGGTTCTGCTGCTCGCTTGGAAACTTTTGGGATTCTGCTGCTTGGTTTGAAAGTGTAGGGTCGGTTTTGTAAATTTGGCGCGAATAAAACCTAATTCGATCCGAAGGGCTTTAAAACCTAATTGGATCTCACAATTAACTTTGTGCGCCCAAAATTAACTTTATTTCAAACCCTCACACACTTTTTAACATCTGATTTGAAAAAACCCCAAAATCAAAACCCTAATTCACAATGTTGCAAAGAACATTTTTTGAAAGTCACAATCAGGTTGCTTTTCTTGAAAAGCCAAAGGATGCTGAAGGTTTTGCTGAGGTAATCGAATTTCTTAATGCTACTCACATAAGGTATGCATTAACAGCAAACCCTACCATATACATTTCCCACATTGAAAAGTTCTGGTCTACTGTTAAGATCAAAACTAAAAATGGGGAAGAATATTTAAAGGCCAAGGTAGAAGGCCACAAGGTAGTTATTTCTGAAGCATCTGTAAGGGAAGCTCTTCACTTTGCAGATGATGAAGAAATAACTTGTCTTGAAAATTTTGTCATTTTTGAGGAACTTGAACATATGGGGTATGAGAAAAAAAAAAATTTAAAATTTTATAAAGGTCTTTTCTGTCCCCAATGGAGATTTTTTATTCATACCCTTCTCCATTGTCTAAGTCCTAAAACATCAGGTTGGAATGATTTCAGTACAACTCAAGCATCTGCTTTGATTTGTCTGGCCAAAGGACAACCTTTTAATTTTTTGGCTATGATAATGGATGGGTTGAAAAAGCATGTTCAAGGAAAACATTACATTTACCCAAGATTTTTGCAACTCATTTTTAATAATCAAATTTCAAATCTTAAGGTACATAAAAGGAAATTTCTTTGTCCTGTGCTTAAACAGAAATTATTTTCATATTTGAAAAAGGATGGCAAAGATTTTTCTGGAACTGTGACACCATTATTTCCTTATATGTTGTCACTAGTTCAAAATCAGGGTGAAGGAGTAGAAATCCCAACTACTTCCCAAAACACACCCAATTTGGAAACATCAAATCCTCAACATGAAAAGACCCAAACACCTAGGACTTCACCAAATAAGAACACTGAGCAACCTCAGGCCAATGTTAGGATGGATGCAGATGAGGCTGTCACAGGTGTGGGTGGTGACATGATGGAAGAGGCTAACACTACTGCTTCTGGCTTAGTAGCTGGGTAGGAAAGTGTTAACATAAGTAAGACCTCAACCATGGCAACATCTACTGTGGAAGGTTCTCATGAACCAGAAACAGAGGATGGAAACCCCAGCCAAATGGCAAACAAGGGGGCTCAGCTGATCAAACCAGGTTTGATACTGAGTTTGGACACATTGATTCACCTCTCAGGGAAGGTAATACATCTCGAAGTGATGAAGGTAGGACTGAAACAGAGGAATTGATGGATACTCAAAATGTACAAAATGACAAATCCAGTGATCCACCTCTCAGACCAGGTAACACAGGTCGAAGTGGTGAGGATAGTATGAAACAAATCAATGAATTGATGGAAAGATGTACCAAATTAGAAACACAAGTTCTTGATCTCACACAAACAGTCAAAACTTTAAAGATGAGAGTTAGGCATTTGGAAGGTGAGAAGAGGTCAAGAACTAGGGCATTCAAAAGACTAAAGAAAGTGGGGAGACCACAAAGGGTTAGCTCTTCTGAAGACCTAAGTTTGGGGGAGGATGCTCCCAAACAGGGGAGGAAAGAGACAAAGACTTCAAGGGAGGCTGAGCCAAATGTTGAAAGTTTTGTTCATGATGAAGGTGTTGATGATATGGATTTGGATGGTTCAGATAATGCAAATGGTGATTTTGTGGTTGCTGATAAAGAGGGAAATGAGAGTGTGCTTGAAAAGCTAAAAACCCTGGAGCCTGAACAAGTACTCAAGCATACTGAGGTTATGGTGGAAACAATCAAAAGCTTGGGTAATGATGCTGCTCAAGTTCCAGAAGCTACTGCTGGTGAAAGTGTTGAAAAAGTAGCTAAGGGAGATTCTGCTGCTGGTTCAGAGCATTCTGCTGCTGGTGTTAAAGAAGCTGCTGCTGAGCCAGAGCAAGTTCCTACTGCTGAACTGGATGATGATATAAGCTTAGCAGAAGCAATAATCCAATTGAAACAATCACAACCATCTAAAACACAATCACCTAAACCAAAACCAACACCACAACCACAACCTGCTGCTAGACCACCTGTAAAAGGAGTAACCATTAGAGAACCTATCCCAACCAAGAAACCTACTCAATCACATACATACTCAGGAAAGGGTAAAGAGAAAATGGTTGAAGAATCTGAATCTTATCCTGATGATTTTCCTTTTGAGTTCTGGCCAAGAGATCTTCAAGAAAAGTATGATGCAGAAGCTGCAAGGAAATATCAAGCTGAGTATGAGGAAGAACATCAAGCAGAACTTGAAAGACAAAGAAAACATGAAGAAGATGAGGCCAAAACAAAAGCTGTATTGGATGCTTGGGATGAGGAGAGGGTAAGGTGTGAAGCAGACATGCAGTTGAAGCCATACACAGATGATGAAATTCAAAAGAAGTTTGAGGATGCTAAAAGAGAATTTGAGAGTTTTGTGCCTATGGGGTCTGAGCTTGAAAAGGAAAAGTTCAAGAGGTTTAAGAAGGTGGAGACTGAGGTTGAGAAAGAAAAAGTTGATGTTGAAAAGGTGGAAGAAAAGAAAGAAAATGTTGTAAAGGAGGAAGAGATAGAAGGTTCTGGTATTGGTAAAAAGAGAACTGGCAGAGTGTTGAAAAGTGTTGGAAGGAAGAAGAAGAGAAAGGTTGATAAACCAAAAGTTGTGGAAAGTTCTGAGTCTAAGAGTGAAGAAACAGAGAAAATAGAGCAATCAGAGCAGTTCTACAAGGAAACAATTGAGTTACAACAAATGACTAAAATTGTGGATGATGATGATGATACATTTGTTGATACTGCTCCTTTACATTCAAAAGCTCCTATTACTGGATGGAAGGCTGGATATGATGATAAGAAGATTCATTGGTTTGAGATCTACAGAGTTGGTGGAAGAACTCAAAGGTTTAAGTCATTTTCTCAAATGCTCAAAAACATTGATAGAGAAGATTTGGTGAACTTGTGGGGATTAGTTAAGAACAAATATGGAGATACTAGGCCACAAGATGAGATTGATAGAATTCTCTAGGGAGATTTAAAGATCATGTTTGAAGTTTATGCTAATGACAGAGTGTGGATGGAACAGGGCAGAAGTACAAAAATTAGTCTTTGGAGATTGTATGAGTCATGTGGAGTTCACAATGTAGTAATGCAGGGAGGACTTCAAATGTACATGCTGGTAGAAAAGGATTACCCTCTAGCTAAGTCTACACTCAAGATGATGATTGAAAGTGATATTAGACTTCATGCTGATCGTTGGTGTCAAATGGTTATAGATCTTATCAGAAAGATGCAGAGAAAACTCTATGGGCAAGATTATGGGAGAAAGAAGAAGAAGTGAGTGTTTGGAAGCATCCTCCTGGTGAAGGTTTAAGGCTTAAAAGAAACTTGATGATTTTGGGAGAAAATATCAAGTTTAGGGGAGGATTGTTGGGTTTTGAGATGCTGCTGCTCAGAATAGATACTACTTCTTATTGTGCTAAATGGAAAATACACTAAGTATGATTCTACTGCTAGGCTTAATCATACTACTTGCTGGTGTATTTATTCTATTGCTGGAGTTAATGAAGAGATCAATAAAATAAGCTAAGTGGATACTACTACTAGGCATCGAAGATACTACTGCTAGAGTTAGTATTCTGCTGCTTATTAGATAACTATGTATAGTATGTTTGGATAATTATAGAATAGATACAAAAAGATTATTCTTGTATAGAAAGTTATTGTAACCGACTAGGACTCCTTAGTCTATAAAAGGGGGATCTAGGGTTAGAGTTTAGCATACGTATTATTGCTAAGTCGAATCACTTCAAGGTTTTTGTAACCCTATTACTTTTAAGTAACCGTATTAATATATTGAAGTGTTTATTGAGAATTCATTTGTGTTCATTAATAATTCTTCTTAAGATTAAGTATTAGATTCCGCATAGTACTTAATAATCATTCAAGAACAGTTTCTATACCTATTGTTTTAGATTTATATCTAAGATAATTAACAAGATCAATAGCTCAACTGGGATCAACACCATTCATGGGTTTGGTGATTGTTAGAGACTACAGAATCACGCTACAAAGGTACATAATCGTTATATTTATTATTGATTGATCATATGGGTATACGGATCCGTCTCTAGGTGATGTTTCCGCTGCGTTTGATTATTTTAATATGTTTTTCATATTCATCATCACCTATATTTACACGCCTGTAATAAGATTCCACTAAGAAAGAATATATTTTAGCACTCATCTTATACAGCTAAACAATTAAATATGTGACAAGTTTTTCTACTATCGGCCAGGCCTCTTATCTGTATCTGTTTTTTATCTGTGTGCATGTGTGACATTCGCTCCTTTATTTTTATTTACAATTTACTTAATCTACACATCGTGCCAGTCTCTCAGGCTTAAAACCCCCTTGCATTAAATTAGGTTATTAGAACTAACATAGGATTAAAATATTGATAGATATCTAGGTGTTAACGTTCCACTCTTAATGTTCGACACTCTAGTTACCAACTAGCTACATTGATCGGGTACACTGCTTGTTAGTGTGTGTTATAGGATAAGTCGGCTAAATATAAATTTAAAACTTGATAATATAATCTATACCTACAACGATATACGCACGCATCAAGTTTTTGGCGCCGCTGCCGGGGAGTGAATTGTTTAATACTTGAATATCTGTTAATGTTTTAATTTAGATTTAACCTTAATTAGTTTTTAATTTTTAGTTTTTAATTTACTAACTTTGTTGTGTATTTGTATTGTTTGCATTCATTGTATTTTTCTGCATATTTACTGTTTTCGTGTTTGTTTGTTTTTTGTAATTTTTGTTTGTTTTTCGTTTTTCTGTTTTTCTGCATAATTACTATCTGATGTATTTTGCTGAACTAAACGATACGGCGCATCTATTTATTTAGATACGGCGTATTGCGTTTTTATCTTTCATACATCGTATCTTATTTAATAATTCGAGTATGACGTATCTATCCTTCTAGATATGGCGTATTCTGTTTTTAACCAGAAAATTTTTAAAACCCTAAAAGCCATACGGCGCATGAGCTTTCGCTCATACGACGTATCTATTATTTATTAAAAACATATTCTAATTCTTTAAATAAACGAGACACGGCGTATCAATTTTTGTCGATACGGCGCATTAATATCAAAAAGCTTGTATTTTGAAACGTAACGAACGTACGGCATATACGCATCTGCGTATACAATGTATTTATTTTTATATATAAGCGAATTTGAAAATTAATACATACGGCGTATAATTTTTCTAAAATAAAAGTCTGAACTTTTAAACGAAGTGAACATACGGTGTATCCAGATTACTGGATACGGCGTATCGTCTGTAGATATCAGCAACTTTTATTTTTCGTATTCCGTTTTCGTTATTAGTTTTCTGTTATTATACTTTTTCAAACCTATCCTACTGATGCTTTTATGTTGATTTCAGGAAGTGCATGACCAGGAGTTCTACTAAAGACCTCGTTAAACCTTACAAAGAACCTGAACAAGCTTTGCATTCGCTTAGGAAACTTTTCAAGACCACAAGCCTTGATTGCTCGAGTTCGGTAGAGCTCGATTACTTTTCTGATCAAGAATCTCAGTGTGAAGAAGCAATCACAGAAACAATGACGGAACCTACTATGGAGGAATACATTACTAAGACCCGAGAAGACTATGGTTCAGTTGCTAGGCCTAAGTTCGACAAAGAGGCCAAGTTTGAATTGAAAGGACAATTTCTCAAGGAGTTGCGTGAGAATGCCATCATTGGATCGGAGCATGAAGATGCTAATGAACATGTGGAAAGGATCCTTGAGATTGCAGACTTGTTCACAACTAAGGAAGTGTCTATTGACCAACTAATGCTTCGTGTTTTCCCTATTTCACTTACAGGAGCTATTAACAGGTGGCTAAATAATGAACCAGCTAGTTCAATTACTGCGTGGGAAGACTTGAAGAAGAAATTTTTGAAGGAAGTGTCTATTGACTAGGGGTGAGCAAAAACTGCACCGCAAACCGCAAAACCGCAAAAAACCGACCCACAAAAACCGCAAAACCGCAAAAACCGGTGGATCGGTTTCAGGAAAAAATAAAAAACCGATTTTGCGGTGCGGTTTCGGTTTTCACCGAAAAACCGCACCGCACCACTCTAAAATTTATAATTTTTTAAATATATTTTTTTATTTTTTAGAATAACACACTAAAATAATACACTAAAATTTATAATTTTGTATTTTTTAAATATATTTTTTTATTTTTTAGATATATTTTTTTAAATATATTTTTTTATTTTTTAGAATAACACACTAAAATTTATAATTTTTTTATGATAAAATGATTTTGTTTATACTTTTATAATAAATTATTTCAAACACATTTTAATTATTAATTATCATCTAAGTTTTTTAGGTAATATATACTAAAAGTTATAATTTCAAGGGAAAAAAAAAAAAAAAAAAAAAAAAAAAAAAAAAAAAAAAAGAACCAAAAAACCGCAAAACCGCATAAACCCGCAAAACCGAAACCGCAAAAACCGCGCGGATGCGGATCCTCATTTTTTAAAAACCGCATTTTTGCGGTGCGGGGCGGTTTCGGCCAAAAACCGCACCGAACCGCCCCATGCTCACCCCTACTATTGACCAACTAATGCTTCGTGTTTTCCCTATTTCACTTACAGGAGCTGCTAACAGGTGGCTAAATAATGAACCAGCTGGTTCAATTACTGCGTGGGAAGACTTGAAGAAGAAATTTTTGAAGAAATATTGCCCACCTGCTCGTACTGCTAAGAAGATGGAGGCTATCAATAATTTCAAACAGGAGCCCGATGAAACTCTTTATCAGGCTTGGGAGCGATTCAAAGATCTATTATTGAAATGTCCTCAACATTATTTGACTACTATGCAGGAGGTTATTTTGTTTTATCAGGGTCTGGATGTGCCTACTCGACAGATTTTGGATTCTAAGGGAGTTGTACCTCAAATGAGTGCAGTAAATGCTAGGAAAGCCATTCAAGAAATGGCTGATCATTCTCAGAAGTGGCACGATGGAACCTCTACTAGAACTAAAAGCAGTGATACTTCTGATGGATATGCTCAATTGAATAAACTTAGTAGAGATCTCAAGAAGGTTGATGAAAAGGTGTATGCTGCTCAGGTTGGTTGTGAAATATGCAAAGGACCTCATTACACTAAGGATTGTCCATCAAAGAATGAAGGAGAGACACTAGAAGAAGCATACTACACCCAATTTGGCCAACCATTTCAACCATCAGGAAGGTTTAGGTCAGCTGCTCTAGGATACTAACAAAGGGACAATGGGAATCCATCATATCAAGAAAGGAGACAGACTTTGGAAGAGTCCATGAAGCAGATGATGGCTTATGCTGTCAAGAAAAATGAAGAGAACGCTACTTTGATCAAAGAAATCCGATCTTCAACTGATGCTTCTATCAGAAATCATGGAGCTTCGATCAAGGCATTGGAACTACAAATCGGATAGATAATCAAGGTACTTCAAGAAAGGGGATCTGGAAGTCTACCAAGCTCAACTGAAACCAATCCAAGAGATCATGTCAAAGCAATCACCACTACTGAAGAAATTTTGCCTTGTGTGCCTTTTCCTGGAAGACTATTGGATGTTGCTGATGCTGAAAAGCCAAAATTCTTCTTTAACTCTTCAATCAGTTTAAGAAGATTGCTCAAGGAAAAGTCAAGGATTGAAGAAGAGATCAAGGCTACTATGAAAGAAGAGTGCTCTACAACTGATCACAACGCCTTGCCTCACAAGGAGAAAGACCCACGGAGTTTTACTTTGCCTTGTAACGTTAATGATATGTCTTTCAGTAAAGCTTTAGCTAACTTAGGAGCCAGTGTTAGTGTCATGCCTTATAAGACCTTCACCACCTTAGGCTTAGGAAAATTAGCTCATACTAAGTTACTTATTGATTTGGCTGATAAAACTGTGAAACGTCCCGAGGGTATAGCAGAAAATGTGCTTGTTAGGATTGAAAATTTTGTCTTTCCCGTAGACTTCATTGTATTAGATATGCCCGAGGATATCAAAATTCTATTGATCCTTGGAATACCATTCTTGTCTACTTCTCATGCTAAATTTGATGTCTTTAAAAGAAAAATATCTTTAAGAGTAAGGGATGAAAAATTAGTCTATAAGTGTGATAATCCTATTAAGAGCATTATTAAAAGTGTTTATGTGCTAGGATTAAGAGAACGGATGGAACTCGACCTAGAAGCTAGGCTAATGGGCGAGACCTTAGTCCAAAATAGATCACTTGACCCTAGTGAAGGAGATTATATTGAATTAAATGACCTTAATACCTCATTAGAGCTCAATGATCAATTTAAGAAGGATCCAGAACCTGAAATTGAAGATGGAGAAATTGTGGATATTCCTAGGATTAATGTTATTAATACTCGAAACAACGATGAGATTGAGGGATATCCTAGCTTTTGTGATTATGGTAGAAGAATCCATGTCGATTGTGCTTATAATTTACAATTTCCATGCATGATAGGTTACAAACATGTAGATGCTAATTTCTTCCCTATTTTGCCAATTAATGTGATGTCAAAAAATTTTACAATTCCATTATGAAACAGAAGATTGAGTATAGAGGAAGGAACGTAGTTGGAGCTTTTATGAATGTGCCTGTTTTTGTTGGAAATTTTGCTATTGTTACAGATTTTACTGTGGTGGAAGATATGGATGCTTATCGTGACAAAGAAATGGGTGATGTAATTGTTGGAAAACCATTTTGTAGGGAAGTTAATATTGATGCCAAGAGATTTGAAGGGAAAATCACCTTTCACAATGGAAACAACAAGATCACCTATATGATGCCTCGTGCTCACCCAAGATTTAAACATGCCGCAAACAAGGTATGCTATAGATTTTCACCATTTCTTTTTGTAGATGAAAAGGATGTACAAAAAGGGATCGAGTATCCATACCAAAAGATGAAAGAATTCTACAAAGGAATGTTGAATTTGGGACCCGAATATATCCGTGATGAGAGAATTGGCAAATGGCTCACACATGGACACGTTGGCATCAATGACACAAAATAGAAGTTGAAGATGAGTCTAACTTGAAGACTCTGGAATAAAGAAAAGTGCTCACCGGGAGACAACCCGTAGTTATCTTTACTGTTTTCTGTCATCGAGTCTGTCAGACCTGCACATCGATGCGGCGCATCCCTTCCCATGGATGCGGCGTATCGACTGCACAGGTCATATATATCCTTTATTTTTCTGCATTTAATTTTCTGCACTTTGAACATTCTGTCAGTTGATTCAATGCGGCGCATCCATGTTTAAGGATGCGTCGTATCAAATTTCTGACTCGCATTTTATTCCATGCTCGATACGGTGCATCCAATCCCATGGATGCAGCGTATCGACTGACCTGATGAAATTTCTTTTCTTTTCTTTTTTTTTTCTTTTTTTTTTTAATTTTTAGGTTTATTTTCTACTAACCATCGATTAACAAGATATGCCTAGCTGTGATTTTCAAATTAACACAGGTTGTTTACGAGGAAGTGGTGGTTTACATACATTCTGAATTTTCTGTGTGTTGTAGCCATGTTGGTATTCAGACGCCATTCCACACAAAAAATAAAAAGTTGCTCACAAACGCATAATGGAGGATCATACCGAGCAAAACTCAGGGGAGTTTTCTGTTCTAATTCTTTTTATTTCCTTTTTTTTTAATTTCAATTTTAAACAACAAGGACATTGCTTATCTTAAGTGGGGGGATGGAGAATTAAGAACGTCACTTGTCCTTATTTTTCAAAATTTTGCTTAATATGTGCTTAATATGCTTAAATTTAAAATTTTTCTAGCATGTTTTTGTTAAATCTAAGTTGCATGACCGCACACATAACCCTTATTTCCAAATTGTGAGAATTAAGCCTTATCCATTTCCCAATATTTTACCCAAATTCCACAAAAATATGAGTGTGCCGGTGACTTGTAGTAAACTTTAGAACTTGGCTTGTATTCTATTCGAGACCACCATAATGAGTATTATTGATATAATTGGAGTGACTTGTCTAACCAGGTAAATTTCTAGGATTACACCCAAATAGCCTTTATATGTTATGTGTTATTAACTAACTACACTGGTTTGTTAACCCCCGTATAAACCCTTTTGTTACTCTCATTTTTAGAGTAAGATACCCTTAGAAAAACCCTCAGAGCCATTCCTTTCATTTCTTAAACCAATTTAAATGTTTCGTTACACCTTTACACCTTAGCCTACCCGGTAGATTTAAGTTCGTGGTTAGTTGCTTTTAGTAAAAGTGTGTATTCCCTGCATTTCCTATGTTCGTGTGCGTAAATTATTATCTTTGGTTAGGTCGGGAATTGCACAATGCAATGGAGTGAAAGTAGATGTTGTATCTTTGATTTTCGTGTGTTTACTACTTTCACTATTACCTTTATGTCTGAAGTTATGAAAAGTATGGAGATAAATTATCCAGATTTATTGTGATGGTGATGTGGTGAAATTTTACACCATTTAGTATTTTATGGTAAAAAAAAAAAAAAAAAAAAAAAAAAAAAAAAAAAAAGATGTTGGTAAGTTTGATAAACCAACAATGTATAGTTATGTACTAGTAGAGATATCGCTACTGCTTGTTGTATTATATTTATGGATTGCAAGGGAGTTGGCTGTTATGGGAACGCCAACTAAGGTTTATTCTCTGAATGAGATATTATTGAGTCTAATTCGTGTCTACCTACTAAAGCGTGAGTTTCCGTGTTAAAGCGTGAGTTAGTCTATGATTTGTGTCTTATTCATGGGATGGTTGGGAAGTAATTAACCACACTTGTTAGGACTTAATCTATATGTTTGTTTTATTTTACACCAATTTATGTATTTACCAATGTTTAATCCCTACCCTTTACCAAGTTATTGTATTCGTTGTTAGCTTTCGAGCATCCGAATATGGTAATGGCTTAGTAAGAATGTCAAATGCATGAATAAGGTAGTGACCATCTGAGTTTTAGACTAATCGAATGACGCGCTAGCGATCTAGAGTGTGTCTTGGTGACCATCCGTTATGAAAATAACGCGCCAGCGAACCAGGATACACACTAGTGACCATCCGTTGTTTGAGGAATCGAGGGCTCGCACCAGCGATCTATTAAGTTTTTCGGCTAATAAAGGAGAAAAAAAGAATTCAGATCAACTCATGATATGTACCCATATAAAGAAACGATGAATTTATTAAAATAACCAAGATGTGTCTTTTTACCTGTACAAACAAAGTCGAATAATCTGATTTCTCAAACCTTGCAACCTTTGACCAAGCAACACCACGTGGGATGGCATCCAAGTTTTTAACCCACCAAATTGAGCTTTTGGGGAAAGTTTCCCAAAATCCATATCTATACAAGCAATGATGCAAATACACTTGTGTTACAAAATGGTAAAACAAATCAGTTGTACTTGAAAAACATAATCGAATATAAACAACTGTCAAACCCCATATCAAATAATTTAACCTTAACAAATAACAAAGATAAACCATAACAACATTAACTAATAAAAAACACACAAACCATACCAAGAACGATATCAAATAATTTTACTTTGGCGTATATTGTGAACAAAGATACTCTCAAGTAAGATAACCTCAAGTACTAGAGTGTATAGGCATACATTGCTGGTGTATAAACCAATTATGCTTCAGTCCTCTATTTACCAGAATATCTCGGCTCACAGTAAAATATTCTACATGATGGAAATCAAGTAGACCCAGTTACAACGTGGTACAAAACTTATACCAATTAATCATCAGGGTCAGGATTCCTTGCTTCTCAACGGAAGTAGGTCAAGTATAATCAAGAATTATCCGGGTATAAGTTCTGCTAAACCAACCATTTTGTAAACCAAGGTCAGGCAATTTCCAACCTCCTTAAATCACATTTAACCACCAACAATTTAGACACTAAGAGTACATTAACAAACCGAACCAAACAATATCATATAAACGATTTAACCTTAATAAAAAAACAAATATAAACCATAAAACATCAAGTAATAAAAAACACACAAACCATACGAAGATACTCTCAAGTAAGATAGCCTCAAGTACTAAAGTCTAGCAGCATACATTGCTCGTGTATAAACCAATTATGTCACGGTCTGGGTCGCAATATTGTAAAATATAATAGTCAATTTACCTATTAATTTTAACTAAAACTCAATAAAAGAAATGAAAAAATTACAAAGTATTCTAACCGTGAAAGCCCAAAAAAATCCATATAGATTATAGGTAGGAGTGAAGTCTGGGTTATTCTCCTTCTCTGTCAAATGATGTTGGGAGTGTTTAGGAACCACATTGACAGTCCTTCGATAAAATTTGTCCCACATGTATCCACCAAGGACAATATATGCTTAGGGATAACATTCCTATCTTCCCGACCCATAAATACTAGCTCACATGCAATCAAGAGACACACTCTCACAGCATCATCATCACTTATACTTAACCACCTCTCACCTTTAAGAACGCTCAAAAGATCGGTGCCCTTTACATTATTTAAAGCCATTGTTTTCTTTTCAGGAAACACGCGATCACAAAAAGGACTATGTTTACTATGTTTGGTTGTCACTTCCCCAAATCGAAATCCGGTAATTAAACAAAATTCTTTCCAGCCAAATTGTAAGAAATGATCCCCAATGTGGTATATAATTGGGAAATCAGGACAAATATTAGACGCGGTAACCTAATGCTGCAAAACATAATGCATCAAATGGCTATCATTTGATGCATAGGGAATATCCAACCAAGGACCAAAAACAGTACTTCTAAACAACAATTCAGGCCTTTGATTGGTGTGCAACTTACCTTTAATATCTTGCAGCAACTTAACTGATGACCTAACACTTATTTTCACATCATACAACTCATTAACATTAGGCATATAGAAAACTTGTTAAACAAATAAGGGTTCTTTACTGTTTAATAGTATGGTAGAGTTATGGTTTAATTTGGAAGTCGGAGAGGATGAATTTACTGTTTGTAGATTCCATGATGGGAGCGGCGGAAGAGAAATGGATTGTGTGTGTGTTTTTTATTATATATTTTTTTGTTTAACCAAAAAAGTTGCCTAAATATTTTTTGAAAAGTTGCCCTAAAAGTACATTTGGCAACTTGTACCATAATAATATTTTATAATTTTTGATCTTCGATAAATGACAAAAAATGGTAAGTTGCTCAAATACAGTTGCCCAGTAAGTACTAGTTGCCCTATACAAAATACTTTACACATACCTTACATATACCTTACACACGCTTACAAGTTTTGTACTTTATTAAAAAAATGAACACATGTCGCGATTATATTCAGTTGCCAAGTAGTTCAGTTGCCCCGATCTAATAAGTGAAAGTGAAAAAAATGTCTAATAAAGCCCGGTCAAAAAATCAACGGTCTAGTTACATAATTTTCCCTTAAATAAATTAAGCTGGAAGACCTTACTATGTTCTTTCATCAATGCAAAATGGAAATTCTTAATTTTATTCAGTAATTGGTATGTGACTGGGCACTTCAGGCTTAGACTATGTGTAGTGGTGTGTAAGAGAGGTTGGGGCATTATGCGCCATGTGACAGTATGGGCCATGTTGGGGCTTGGTAGAAAAAGTGATGTAGTGGTAGTAGGGGCATTGTGTGCCATGTGGCACCCTTTTATTTATTTATTTATTTTTAATCACTAAAACTAATTAATAAAACTAAATAATATAAAAAAAAGACAATTTCATTAAAATAAAACATAAAACATTAGATAATTAAAAAAAAAAAAAAAAAAAAAAAAAAAAAAAAAAAAAAAAAAAAAACACCGACAACTAAATATTACATTTAAATAAAAACTAAACGTCACGATATTTTCAGCGGATTTCTTCATTGAGTTGTTCGTTAATTTCTTTTGCCACGGGGTCTAGCCCATCAGTACTTCGTTCTAATTGTTCAAAATCTTTCCTTTTGATAATTGTTTGGAGGTCGTTGTATCTTTTTTCTTTAAGCGCACGACGACGCTCCGCCTTGTTAGGAACACGTTTTAAAGTCTTGTTCATTTAAATTAAATGTTGCACGTTTAAGGACTATATTGTTTGTAATTATGGACCGGTCCATTAGTAGTCCATGGACCGGTCACATTAGTAAGTTTATTCTAGTCACATGCAAGGGAATATTCTTAGAATTATTCCCCTCCCATTGCCTATAAATAGAAGGCATGGGATGCATTCTTATTGTTGGTTTTTTCATGTATGTGCGAAAGCTCTGCTTGTGTGTTAATCGAATTAAGTGAAAGCCTTCCATTATTCTCTTCTCTTCTTAATTCTCTTATTTAGTTAATCGTATTAGCTTATTTCTTTTCATACGTAGCTTAAATCTAGATAAGTAGTAAGTGCTTTATTAGTCATTAACGAGTGTGTGTTTGAGATAATTTACGTGACCTACAAGTGGTATCATACGCCAAAGCTAGTTAAGTTTAGTGTTTTAAGAGTAGATCTAATCGTAATTTCATTTGGTTTAATTGGTTTACGTAAGTTTTTTTGTAGTTCGTTGCGTTAAAAGTGTGAAAAAACGTGAGTTTTTGCAAATCGTTGTTTAATCTTTTTCATCAAATCTTCGTGTTTTAAGGATAACGTTGTAAAATTTGGTGCAAATTCGTTGTGTTAATCGGTAATATTCATTAGATTTACGTTTTTCATCATCCTACAACGTTTTGGGTTGAAATTCGAAGAAGAAGGGTTTCTCGCAATTGGTCTGCAAAAATTCAAGGGTTTCTCGCATTTGGTAAAAAGGGTTTCTCGGAATTGCAAGTTTAAGGGTTTCTCGCAATTGGACTGAACAAGGGTTTCTCGCAATTCATCAACTTCTTCGGATTTGGTACTCGGTGTTTCCACCTTGTATAAGGTTGTGAGACTACCTCGACTTGGAATTATTCTCATCTTTTGTATAAAAGTTTGAGAACGTGATCGAAATTGTAATTTTGACAAATCTTTCGAAATTGCTTGATCTTTCGCAATTCAGAGTTATCTCTCGCAATTGCTAAGTTCTCTCGCAATTGAGATTATTTCTCGCAATTACAATTTGCTTTCGCATTTGGTGAATCTCTCGGAATTACTCAGATCTTTCGCAATTGGACAATCTCTTTCGCAATTCAGAATCTCTCGCAATTCAAACAGTGTTTATCGCAATTGGACTAAGGACATTAAGTAAACTTAAATAATCAAATATCATAACTCTTAAAACACATCTTAATTATCTAAAGATCCAACAACATGTCTCAACCACCTCACCTCAATTACTACTATCAGCTACAGCAACATCCACAACAACAACAATTTCATCCTCAGTATCAACAACAACAAGCATTCGTACAACAGCATCAATTTCTCTCTCCACCACAAGTATCCCCACAACAAATCATGCAACAGAATCAACAACTGCAGAATTACTCATCCTACTCCAGAGAACCTCATTGGTTTAACAAGATGTGTGAGGCAATTAGTAGTCAGCAATCACGTCATGAAGCTGGAAGTCAAGAAACTCCACCAATGCTAACTCCGGGTAACTACGTGCAATGGGCTAGTAGATTCCTCAGATTCGTTGAACTCAAAAAACCTCATGGTCAATACCTCAAGAAAATTATTGAAGAAGGACCCTATCCTATTCCAGCTACTGTTGTTCCAGCAACTTCAGAGAGAGAAGAAACAACCACTCCCACTCCGGTTGCCAACTACACAACTGAGCAAACATTACAACAAGAAGCAAACCAATTGGCAATGTCTTTCATACTTCAAGGGATTCCCAATCCTATCTATCGAAGTATTGATGCTCAAAAGACAGCCAAAGATATGTGGGAACATGTTCATCTTCTCATGGAAGGAACAGAGTTAAACCAAGAAGATCTTGAGTCAAAGTTATATATGGAGTACACTCACTTCATCATGGAACCAGGGGAAACCATTGAATCTTACTACCACCGTTTCACCAACATCATCAATGATCTTGATCGTCATGATATAAAGTTACCAAAGATTGCTGTCAACTCTAAATTCCTTGGCTGTCTTGGTCCTGAATGGCAGAAATATGCGACTTTTGTAAGGCAGACAAAGAAAATTGGTGATGTCAAATATGGACTCATGTATGATTACCTCAGACAACATCAATCAGAAGTGGATAAAGAAATTGCAGCACGAGGAGGTTTCACACCAACACCATCACCAAACTCACTTGCACTCGTTGCTCAATCTAACTTCTCTTTACCACAACAGGAATTTGGACATTCATCTTTTCAACAAAGCATTCCACCTCCACCTCATAACCAAATCATTTCCTATGAAGCACCACACCAATACTCTGATAACCAGATGGTTCCATACAACAACACCGATTCAATGTTGTACTCAAATACAGATTATGATGACGAAGAGGATGCTTTCAACTCTCTTAATGAAGCATTTGGATTGATTGCTAAAGCATTTGGCAGATTCACCAAATCCAACAACCGTCTTCGTTCATCTTCAAATACCAGGAATCAGGCAGTTGTTAATGATGGCAGAGTAGAAATTCAAAACAGGTCTTCAGGCAGATATGGTTCGGGAAATCGTGGATATGGTACTCAAAGGGTTCAGTCAGGAGGAAATAGGTTCAATACTGCAGGGGCAAACAGAAATAATATGGGGAATGATCAGAGAGGAAATTCGACTGTTGGGAATGTTCAGAGAGGCATTGCAAATACGTCTATCACATGTTACAACTGTGGGGGGAACGGTCACATGGCAAATGCTTGTCCGAAGCCACGAACAATGGGCAGTGCTTATCACAAAGAGGCTCTTCTGATGGCACTCAAAGATGAAAAGGCTGCTGGAAGGTTGACTCAGAATGATCAAAGTTTTATGGCTAATGTGGAATCAGATGATGAAATGGAAGATCTAGAGGCAAATGCTGCAGTCATGCTTATGGCTAATATGCAAGAAATGAATATGTCCGAGTCAGGCCCGGTCTATGATACCGATGGTCTTTCTCAGGTACCTGATTCTACATGTCTCATCCATGAAATTGCGTCACCATCTGCATCTTCATCTACAAATGAAACGTTTGATCAACATGATTCATTTTCATCACCATCCGATGATCATCTTAACACGGTTGTATCATTTGATGATGATAACACCGTTGTTTCTTTTGATAATCTCATTGATGATGACCATTGTGATCATATTGAACAAAAAGATCCTTTGGATGATCAAGATTCGGAGTTACAGGCCTTGTTATTGACCACCCAGTCACAAATAGAAAAATGCAATGACATCAATCAAAAGCTCAAAGAAAAGATTGCATTGTTAACAAAGGATAATGAGTGCTACCAACAACAACTTTCAGGATATCTTAAACAAGATAAACGTGAAAAAGGATTTGAAATAGCTTTCCAACAAGAATACGTAAAGGTTCAAAATTTAGAAAGTCAAGTTCGTGAGCTAACCGTAGCCAAAGCTGAGCTTTTCTCTCAAAAAGAAAAGGATCAATTTGAATTCAAAAAACAAATTGATGCTTTAAATTCTGAGTTGTTCAAAACTCAATCTGAGCTTTCTACATCTCAGAAGGATCTTCTTGAAGAAAAGCAAGCCACTCGGAAACGTGTTGACTCATATCTTGATCAAATTCTGGATTTGGAAACCAAACTCAAAGAATTTCAAAACATTGTGTATAAAACGGGTAATTCTGTAACGCAAATTCAAAAGAATGTTGTGAAACCAAGTCCTAAAGGAGTAAGTTTTGCACTTGGAAGTGACACACCCCGTAATTTACACAAAGCACTCAAAGACAATCCCAAGTTGTACAATGCAACATTTCTGTTAGATGATACCTTTCAACGTGTTGTTATGTATTCTGTTGATGAAGAAACTGATTTTCTTGCAAACAAGATTGAGGGTCGATCAGATTCACAAATAAAATTTTCAAAGATACATTATGATTATAATGCACGACCTCTTTTGAGCAAATCATTTGTCCCTCCTAAGGACCATCCAGAACAAACGTTAACATACACAAACATAAATGCTCCTTCGTCTACAACTCCTGTCCCCACGGCTGATGTACAATTCAAAGATTGTTTGACAGAGGATCTTGTTGATCCACAAATGCCTAAAGAATGTCGGGTTCTTCGATATTTTCAGACATTTATGGATGAAATTTCTCGTTTGGAGAATGAAATTGAGTTTAGTTCTCAAATTCCTGTCTCGTCTTTTCTTTCTCCTGTTCAGAAAGAAAAGAAAGAGATTCTTCAAAAGAAAATTCTTCCTCATGTCAGAAATCTGAAGAAATGTGCAACAAAATGGGAGGAAGAGTTATACACGGAAGTAGCATCTATGAAATCCATTTTCAAAGCTAAAGATGACAAGGTTCAACGTCAAAAACTTCAAAAGAAATTTTTAGCAAAAGAAAATGATCGACTCTTGGAAAAAGTCTTGTGTTATGACGTGGTCTCTGTGATTATGAATTCGCTCTATGAATCTGGTAATGCTTTACTTGTGAATGATCATGCTGTGGATAGTAAGATGTTGCGTATGGAGATTGAAAATCTGGTACATGAGAATGAGATTCTTCGACAGATCAACAATGATGTGGAAAACAAAGTTTTTAATCTTCAAACAAGGCTTGACTGGTGTCAAAAACGGAGTGCTGAATTTGAACTTAAATTTCAACATCTGATAGAATCTTTATCATTTCAAAACAGTCATGTTCCTGAAAAGTTTAAGGAAACAAAAGCTTTCTTAAGAATTAAACTGTTTGAAAATGAAAAGGAACTGAATGAAATTCTTCAAAACCGAAATGACACAGTCCGCCTCAATCGAAAATTAGATTCACAAAATCAAGAGTTCCAACACATCATTATTGATTTGAAGAAGAAAATCAGAGTTTTAGACACAGGCAAAACAAACACTTATAAGATTGCCCCAGGGATGTATGTAGTGGACAAAGAACATACCCAAGCATCTGATGTAACCACTAATTTAGCTACTTGTACTTCCACAGGACTAGAAACCACACCTAAGGTCAGCCATTCCAAGACTCACAAGAAACAGAGGAAGAATAGAGTCAAGAAACCTAGGCAGGATTTATCTAAGTCTGAAGAAGTTCCAGCTAGTAGTTTGAATAAGACAAATGTAACATCAGGAATAGAATTGCACTTCTCTGAGTCTAGTTCTAAGATTGATGTAACAGATGCTAAATCTTTAAATATTAATGAAGATGTTTTGGTTGATGCTACTTGTGTTTTTTGTCGACATAGCATACTATCTGGTGATCATACAAAGTGTGTTGCTAAAACTTTGTTGACTAAGAGAAAGAAACGAACTAGTGGCGCTTCCTCTAGGCTTAAAACCATTGCAAAGTCCATTTTAGGAATGCCCCCACTAGATGTTTCTAAGAAGAAAATGGAAAAGCCCAAATCCAAGACTACAAAGTCACCTAGTGCATATATTAGGAAAAAGGCAGAGACTAGTTGGACCTGGCAACGTTGGTTACAGAACACTTTTGATTTTAAATGGTTACCTAAAGTACTAACCTCTTGTGTAACTAACCCAGCGGATCCAACCGTTATCAATTCTCCACCTGTTTCCAATGTTTGTGATGCAGGTGATTCAAATCGTCCTTTGGATTGTTGATAGCGGGTTCTCCCGACACATGACCGGCAATCTCAAACTTCTTCAAAACTTTATTGCAAAGTTTATCGGAACGGTCAGATTCAGGAATGATCACTTCGCTGCAATTATGGGCTATGGGGATTACATTAATGGGAACATCGAAATCAGCCGTGTGTATTATGTTGAAGGTCTTGGTCATAATTTATTCTCCGTGGGACAATTCTGCGATGGAGACTTGGAAGTAGCATTCAGGGAGAAAACTTGCTTTATTCATGATCTTCAAGGCAACGACCTCATGAAAGGGAAGCGCGGAACCAGTCTGTATACTATCTCCCTTGAAGGCATGACAGCTTCTACTCCTATTTCTTTACTCTCCAAGGCTCATCCCACAAAGGCTTGGTTATGGCACAAAAGATTGTCTCATCTAAATTTTAAAACCATCACTGATCTTGCCAAGAAGAAATTAGTTGACGGTTTACCAAAATTCAGATATGCCAAGGATCACTTGTGTTCTGCGTGTGAACAAGGGAAAAGTCACCGTGCTCATTTTCCTCCCAAAACAGAACACAGCACAGACCATGTCCTACAACTGCTTCATATGGATTTGTGTGGTCCGATGCGCGTTCAGATTATTAACGGGAAGAAGTATATTCTGGTAATAGTGGATGACTACTCAAGATGGACTTGGGTCTATTTTCTTCGCACTAAAGATCAAGTTCCTTCTATACTCATCACGTTTCTCACAAAGATTCAAGTTCAAGTCCGCAACATCGTCCGAATCATCAGAACAGATAACGGGACTGAATTTAAGAATCAAATCATTCGGGAATTCACTGAGAAACAGGGTATTGTTCATCAGACATCAATAGCTCGCACTCCAGAACAAAATGGTGTAGTTGAAAGACGAAACCGTACGCTCGTGGAAGCAGCTCAAACTATGTTGATCAATGCTCAATTACCGGATTATCTTTGGGCTGAAGCTGTCAATACTGCTTTTTATACTCAGAATTGTGCCATGATCAACAAACGACACAGCAAAACACCATATGAGCTTATACAAGGAAGAAAACCAAACATCAACTATTTTCACGTCTTTGGAGCATTGTGTTATCCGAAGAATGATAAAGATGATCTTGGTAAACTTAAGGCTAAAGCAGATATTGGGATATTTGTTGGATACTGTGAAAACTCCAAAGGATACAGAATATGGAATCGTCGGACTGGGGATATTCAAGAAACCATACACGCTAATTTTGATGAACTCACTGAGATGGCTTCTGAGCAAGACCGCTTAGAACCCGCACATAACCGTCTGAACTTTCCTGAATCTTCATCTGCACCCCTACCTTTCAACAGGAAGGATCTGGAAGATTTGTTTGCACCAATGTTTGATGACGTTCGTGTTACTAGTGCATCAGATGCTTCCACCAGTTCCGCTGCTCAACAACTTCCACATCAAGCACCTGATCCATCAGCATCTACCTCTACAGTAGTTGTTGACGATGCACCACAACCTGAACCATCATCATCAATGGAGAAAACACCTCAACCTGCAGTTGAAGATTCATCCCCCATTTCTAACAATGTTCCTACACCATCAGGATATGACGGGAACGCCTTCTTTAATCCATTTGCTCCACCATCAACCATTCCAGATACCGGAGAATCATCCTCGAGCAATATGGACCCGTCATATCATCATCACAACATTCAACACAACCCATCAACTCATAAATGGACAAGGGATCATCCGTTAGTTAATGTGATTGGCAATCCAGATAAACCAGTTATGACACGACAGAAACTCCACACAGATGGTGAAACCTGCATTTATGCTCTCACCGTTTGTCAAGCTGAACCGAAAAATATCAAAGAGGCCATGACTTATGACAATTGGATTGAATCAATGCAAGAGGAGTTGGATCAGTTCAAAAGATTGGAAGTCTGGGAACTCGTTGAAAAACCAGATGGAGTTTATGTTGTGGGTTTAAAATGGATTTGGAAAAATAAGCTGGATGCAGAGGGAACGGTTATTCGTAACAAGTCACGGTTGGTTGCTAAAGGGTATAGCCAAGAAGAAGGAATCGACTTCGAGGAATCTTTTGCTCCCGTAGCTAGGCTTGAGGCAGTGCGAATGTTTCTGGCATACGCGGCTCATAAGAACATCACAGTTTACCAAATGGACGTGAAGACAGCATTCCTGAACGGACAACTTCGTGAAGAGGTGTATGTTTCACAACCAGAGGGCTTCGTCGATCCAGAACATCCACAACACGTATACAGGCTTAAGAAAGCTCTCTACGGCCTTAAACA
Organism: Artemisia tridentata subsp. tridentata; assembly: GCA_021014915.2. NCBI lineage: Eukaryota > Viridiplantae > Streptophyta > Magnoliopsida > Asterales > Asteraceae > Artemisia > Artemisia tridentata. Next base: position 214,521,827 of record CP139501.1, on the reverse strand, counting down.
AGCCCCGAGGGCATGGTACGATAAACTCGCTGCATTCTTGCTTGCTAATCATTTCACTAAAGGATCTGTGGACCCGACTTTGTTTATACAAAAACACGGGGAGGACATTCTCATCGTACAAATTTATGTGGATGACATCATTTTTGGGTCTACCCATAAAAAGTACTCAAATGCTTTTGCAAAACTTATGAAACAAAACTTTGAGATGTCCATGATCGGTGAATTAAATTTTTTCCTAGGATTACAAGTTCACCAATCACCTCGTGGTATATTCTTGAGTCAGTCTAAATATGCACAAGAGATATTAAAAAAGCATGGCATGACAACTAGTGACACCTATAACACCCCTATGTCCTCCTCATCCCCGAAGCTAGATGCTGACATACATGGGAAACCCACTGATCCTACAAATTATCGTAGCATAATTGGGTCTCTCATGTATCTCACCGCTAGCAGACCGGATGTTGTATTTGCCACATACCTGTGTTCACGCTATCAGTCTAACCCAACAGAAAGACATTTATCTGCTGTTAAAAGAATCCTTAGATACATCAAGGGAACCATTCATTTGGGGATCTGGTATCCAAAGGATTCTGGTTTTGCACTAACTGCTTTTTCAGATGCGGATCATGCGGGATGTATTGATACAAGAAAGAGTACATCCGGTGGTGTTCAATTCCTCGGTGATAAGCTGGTGTCCTGGCAGTCAAAGAAGCAAGATTGTACGTCTCTATCATCAACGGAATCAGAATATGTAGCCATGTCTGCCTGTTGTGCTCAAATCATTTGGATGCGATCACAACTGATGGATTATGGTTACATATTCAACAAAATCCCGATGTACTGTGACTCCAAAAGTGCTATCGCTATCTCGTGCAACACAGTGCAACATTCCAAGTCCAAACACATCGCTCTCAGATATCACTTCATCAAGGAGCATGTGGAGCAGGGTACCGTTGAGTTGTATTTCGTGGGAACGGAACACCAATTGGCGGATCTTTTCACGAAAGCTTTACCTCATGATCGTTTTGTGAAATTGGTTCACCAAATTGGAATGAGATGTTTGACTCCTCAAGAATTGACAAACTTTCTCAAAAACAAATAACTGAGTCAACCATCCAAACTATTTTGTAAATAATTATTAAAAAAAAATGTGTGTGTGCAAGTACAAATCCTTATTCAACATTTTGTTCTTTTTAAATTGTCTTTATTCATTTCTGAACAAATGTTGAGGGGGAGACACAAAATTTTACAAATTTTTTATAAATTTGTACTTGCATGTTTTCTGTAACACTGTTGCTTTGTATTGGTTATGATGTTATATCCTAAGGATTATTTGTTTAATTGTTAGGACTTTGATGGTTACAAACAAAAGATTAGAGGACTAAAAGTGCTAAATATTGAAAATCGTTTGGTTAGGATTAATTGTGCTAAATATTGAGGTTAAGGGACTAATTGTGGAAATAGGATAAAAGTTAAAAGTAAAGAATTAAATGCAATCTGAATTAACTGCGCAATTCATTTACTTTCTCTGATATTCTTGTCTCTCGCATTTACTTCCACCCAACAACCCAATCGACGGCTATTATTGATTCTGATCATCCGTTCAAGTTCTAACAAATCTGTGAGTGTTTTCATGATTGTTAAGCGATTATAACATATGGTTTTCATGGAATTAGTGATCCAACGGTGGATTTTGTGTATAATGATTAGTCGAATTTCTAGGTCTTGCGTAGATTTGGGATTTTTTAATCCTATGTGTTATGAGTGATTATGCTTGTACTTCTATACTTAGAACTTGATTGTGTAACATAAATGCGTGCCTAATTGTTCCAGAAATTCATCTGAGTGTTTTTTCGTGATTTTAGGGTTTATGTTCATAATTTGGGGAAAATCAAATACGAATGTTTTGGTGTGATTAAAGAGTTGTTATATTGTTGTTATGATAAGAATTGAACATGTGTTGCCTCAGATTAAGCCCAGAAACATCAGTTAGTCGTTAATTGAAATTTAGGGTTTATCAAGAACACGATGCACAAGCAGTTTGATTCTAGAGATTTTGTGGTTAAAAATTGTTATAACTTGGACAAAATGTGTAAAATAGCTTTGTGAACCTATTGCAATTAGTGTGAAATCATTAATCTGTGTTAAAATGAAATGCATAATCTTGGTGAAAAAATCGTCGTCAAAAGGGTTTCGGAATTTCTTGTATAAGATATTTTCGAATTTGCAATTGCTCTCGCAATTGTCATTTGCTTTCGCAATTGCCATTGCTCCCGCAATTGGTGGTTGCTATCGCAAATGGTAAGTGCTCTCGCAATTGAAAATTTTTTCTCGCAATTGGAATTTCTCTCGCATTTGAAAATTTTTCTCGCAATTGGAATTTCTCTCGCATTTGAAAATTTTTCTCGCAATTGGAATTTCTCTCGCATTTGACAATTTTTTCTCGCAATTGGATTTTTTCTCGCATTTGACAAGTTTTCTCGCAATTGGTATTTTCTCTCGCAATTGGTAATTTCTCTCGCATTTGTCAAAGTCTCTTGCTTTTGACTATCTGCCTTAGAAATTACTAATTTCCATTGAAATTTCAATTTCCTTAAGTCTTGTCAAATTTGAGAGAAGATTTATTATGCAAATTAAAATGATCAATTCATAGATTAACGATTGCTCAGTCATGTTAATAAAGGATGTTATGTGCAAACACTTAGTCTCAACTAATGCTAACACACATATATCCTGCAAATTGGTGTCATAATGCTGTTTCAGATTATCCACAATGTCTTCACAACAACAACAACAACCACTTCCATTGATCACCAAAGCTGAGTTATTCCCACAAGGATTCACGGCTAAGTATGGCAAGAACAATTCAAGAGTGGTCTTTGACAACATCAAGTGTGCTGAACCAAGTTGTCGCATTGTCATCGAAGATTCAGATAGTATTCCTGAGTTATACATCCATCAGATGTGGAGCACTATCAAACCTGATGACAATAACAAATTCTTCACATGCACTCTTGACAGAAAACAAGTCAAAGTCACACCAGCACATCTACGTGAAGCTTTATCTCTACCTAATCCACCGGATACCTCACGACAATACTGGCCTTCACCCACTGAACAAGACATTCTCAACTTTCTCATTGGCATTGGATATGATGTAGATCCAAATCTTCCACTCAACATTCTCTCAAATATCAATGCCAAGTCCATTCCTCAACCATGGAGAGCAATGTACTACATTCTGATTCGATCAGTGTCTGGAAGAGACAGTGGACACGAACATCCAAGACTTTCTCATGCTCAACTCTTCTGGGGATTTGTTACCAAACACAACCTTGATTTTGCTGCTATTATCTGGGAAGATCTTATGTTTCAAATGCATGCTCAGCACAGAAAACCATTGACCAAAATCCCATTTGTCCGTTACACTAAGTTGCTGATCAGTCTTCTCCTTGATAAGCATCATGATATTTCTAATCGACCCGAAGACAGAGAAAGACATGTGATAAAGATGGACACGGATTTCAAATCAGTATACTTCCCAAAGGATAGCACTCACAAACAAGGTCTTAAGCTGTTTGATGTTCTACTTACTGATGAGGTCAAGGAAACTCCTGCTTACGAAGATTACATTCAGGCTTATGAAAAGAAGCTTGTCGGCATCACTAAAATGACTGAGGGAACAGGTTCTTCCAAGACTCGTTCCAAAAGTAGTAGAGCTAGTAAAACTGGAAGTGCATCTAGTGCTTCAAAGAGACAACCCCCAAGCAAGAGGAGAATTATTAAGACAGCTCCAAAACCAAAAGTTGAAGACATTGGTATTCGTGATGAATCCTCTGAATCCTCTGAAGACACTGAACCAGAATTGGAAATACTTAATGAGCAAGAAGCTGAATTTCAGACAAAGCTTGACTTAGAGAATGCAGCTAAGGCAAGTATTAAGCAAAAGAAGATTGATGAAGAAAGAAGAGCAGATCTACAGAAGAGAGTAATGAGGGAATTGGAAGAAAAGAAGAAGGAAGAGATTGCTAAGGGAGCAGGAGGATCAGGAGTCACTCCAGCACCAGTCTCATCCCCTAATCCGGTTAATCAACCCGGTGTCTCACAACCTTCCACAGTTCAGCCAGATACGGTTAATCAACCCGCTATGGCTACATCTACAGTTCCCCCTCCTCAATCAAGCTCGGTTAATCAACCCGACTTGGAGATTCAAACACAATCTGAGTCTGAAAAGATAGTCTTTACAGAAAATGAAATTTCCGATTCAATGTTTGATGACATCCCACATCAAGAGGAGGTACATCACCATGATGACACTGGTGAATGGGGAAATTCTGATGAAGAAAAAGAAATTACTGGATCAAAGGCAACAGAAGCGGCAAATGAGCTGGAGGCACTTGATGCAGCAGAAAGGAAAAGGAAGGAAGAAATGGAAAGGAAACAAAAGGAGGATGAGGAAGCAGATAAATACATTATCTCTCCATTGAATGATCCATTTAATAAGTCTCCTCAACAACAACCACGAGATCAGACTCCTCCCATTCCTTCTCCCAAACCTTTCTCACCTCCTACTTCACCTCCCAAGCATCAAACTCCTCCAGTGTCACCGAGAAAATCTCCAAGACCTTCATCTTCATCTCACAAGAATTCTGCATCTCCTAATTCATCATCATCTATACCATCACTCACTCCATCACCATCAAAGTCACCATCACACAAAGGCAAAGCAACAATGGCAGAAAGAATCAGAACAGTCATGAAAGGCAAACATGTCAGTAAAATCGCCAAAGTCACAAGAGTTGAAGTTCTGTCACCCATATCCAGGCAAATTAAGAAAGCAGCCAAACTTGCTCAAGCAAGAAAAGAGAGCAGGTTGCAAGAACAAATGTCAGAAATGAAAAATCTTATCAAAGATCTGTCTGATCAAGTCAAGGAGATGCAGGAAACAAAGCAGAATATGGATGAGTTTCTTACTTTTGATATTGAAGATCATATCAAAAGTAATACAAGACATTATGTCAAACGCTTCACTGCTGATCTTCAGAAAAATATTAACGAGAATGTCAATACTCAACTTGATGTCAAGGTCAAAGAAGCAATCATCTCAAATTCTGGCTTCAAGCAACTCAAAGACTTCACCACTGAAGAACTCAAACTTGAACTTCTCAACAGACTCCATGCTATGACATCTCCTTCTCCTGAAGATATCAGTCTCATAAAGTCTATTGAAGCACACATTGAGAAGGTTTCTTGCAAGGTTGCTGCTGATAAAGGTAAAAGGATTCGTGATGACGACAATGAGGACCAAGATCCAAATCCCACACAGAAGAAACAAAAGAATGGGAGTGGATCTGGAATTCACATTCAGGAACCAACAGAGCAGAAAACCTCTTCACCATCTCCAACTCATCAAGAATCTGGTCCTAAGGAAACTGAGCATCACTTTGAACATTTCCTACATGAAGACATTGAGTTTCAACCTCAAGATGATCCACCTCAACCACCTCCAAAACCAGCTAAATCTAAACCTTCCAGCAGTAAGAAATCTTCTGAAGAACCAGCTGTGATTACATGGTTAGATACTGACGAAGACTTACAAGGAAACGACTGGTTCGACAATCTTGCAAAGGCTCAAATCAACGACGACGAAGCTTCAAAAATAGAAGATAGCACGTTTGAATACACTCAGAAAGTCAAACATGCATTCAACATTAAGAAGATGACAAAAAGAGAGCTTCGTAGAGTAAAAAATGATGCCTTCACTCTTTTAAAGGATAAATCTGCAAGTGTTGCTGAGTTGGAATATCATCTGGAGAACATTGCTAGGGCATTATCCAAAGACTTCGATTGGACAAATCCAGATGTATTCAGGGAAGGTGGTCTTGACAGTAAGAAACGTCCATACATCACTGACTGGACAAAACCACTTCCTGTGATACGACCATACCATGGAATGTCAGAAATTCCATTCGCATTCTTCTTCAATCAAGATCTGGAACTACTTGTACATGGGGCTTCCAGTAAAGTAAAATATGCTACCTCAATCACATTCACTCCTGCTGCAAACTACACAAATCCTGCCATTGAAGAAGAAGCTAGACACCGTAAACTCTTCATCAACAAAGTTGCTAAATATGATCGTGACGCTGAACTTGGAATTCACCACTGGTTTGACAAACGTAAGTCGTGGTACAAGTACAAGCTTGGTCTCATGGCATCTCGTGAAAAGGTGTTCAGTGATCTTCGTATCAAGGCAGTGATTGATGCCAAGGGATCACAAAAGCTTGGCTACACTTTCATTTCTGAAATCACTGTTCGCAGACAAGATGATCTACTTTACACGTTCAATGAAGCAGATTTTTCCGCACTCAATCTCAATGTCATAGAAGATTTGTATTTGATGAAAGTACAAGGGAAGCTGAATCATCTTAATCCTACTCTTCTGTATGCATTTAGCACGGCTATCTGTCACTTCATTAGAAGAATGGTTATCAAAGAACGTGTTGAGGACCTTCAGCTTGGAATTGAAAGCTATCAGAAGAAGTTGAATCTCTAGGAACCCATGTTTACTCTTACTGACAACAGAGAGCCTCAGTACTTGCTCAAGAACGACCCTGTCTTCGGATTCGTCTACAGAAGTGCTACAAACACTAACCGTTTCATGCCACATAAAGAGATTCACAAGTTTTGTGATGACACTCTGAAGAATGTTCGAGATGGGTTAGTCACACGGGTTCAGGATCAAATATTGAAGAAGCACAAGAAATGGAATCATCATCAACTTTGGCAAGTTAAGAATTTTATCTGGTCGATCAAAGAAAGGCTCTACCGAAGGGATCAGATGAGGAGATTGGAAACTTATGTTGGTGGTCGTCCTCCATTTGCCATCCGATTGTTTCAGAGGACAGATCCTAAATTCACCACTTTTGGCAAAGGCGGTTAATTGTAAGAATTTGATTTCAATATTCATTATTCATTCATAATTCTTACTTATATGACTGTTATACGACTACGGCTTGTGCACACATAACAGTGTACAACCCGGACCCCAAAGAAAGGACCCTGAGGTACGCTTCAGTGCCTCAATCCTGAAAAAGGAGCGAAAGCTTCTTACTTATGAGCAGAATTAAAACCAGAATGTTTTCTAAAGTTTTTCCAAACATTCTGCTCATAAGATCAAGTATTCCCTTGTTAAGGGGGAGTATTTGCAAATATAATCTTTGTTCAGAAAAATACAAATGTTCTTGAAATTCTTCCCTAAAACTCAAAAACAGCATATTTTAATCATAAACGTTTTTCAAAAACATCATGAGTATGCTATTTTTGAGGGGGAGAAGTAAAAGATGATTAAAATATGATGTCTCATTTGCTGGAATCTCGTGTGCTCAAACTCAGAATTGACCCTCGAATTGACGAATAGGAACGTCAGTAGTCGAAAGGACATGTCCCGGACGGGTAATAATTTCAAGCCAGTTTATCTGGTGATGTAAGTGTGTCTCGCAAAGGACGTGTCTGAGTAGAATGTACCGATTTCGAGCGATAATCTTTGAATCTGATATGGACGGGTAATAATTTCAAGCCAGTTTAACTGGTGATGTAAGCGTGTCTCGCAACGATCAGGTTCATTGAAAGTCAATCAATTCAAAAGTGCCAACTCTTCCCGGCATGTGCAAATTTCAAATTTATTACTTATGCGCACATGTTAAGGGGAAGTCTTTCTGAAAATCATCAAACTCTCAAGGTGTCAACAAAATGTCTTTACAAATTATCGACACTTTGAGAGATTTTCAATGGTTTGGTTTATGGCATCATTAGGATAGTCATGGAGTTATAAGGTGACTAAGGTTAGGGAAAACCGTCCTATGATCCGCCAGAGCCGGAGGGATCTACCCAAGGACTATACCAATAGTTTAGAACTAGAAAGTCCTAGGTATGATATAAAAAAGGAGAAAATGAATGAACGGAGAAAGAAGGGGTTGAAGAATTAAAAAGAAAAGCAAAGAAAAGGGTGAAAAGAAATAGCCCTCCATTTGTTCAACCTTAGGGCAGACACCGGGTTCAATTCATAATCTACTGGTTGATGAGCATCACCGGTATTGAAGACTAAAGACGTCATGGACCCAGTGACGCACTAATAAACCTTCTAAGCCACTCAAGTGTCTCTCAAAAGACATTTGTTTCATTCACACGGAGAACCCTTCATAATCTATCGACCTTTCATTACGAGAGTGTTGATATTGAAAAGGAGGCAATCTGCTTCACGCCTCCGATGACCAAACAAACGTGCACTTATTGAGTCTAGAGCCATGAGATTCATAAAAAATCTCTTAGGTACACTTAGTATTACTCTGTTGTGCTACATCATGGGCAGCAGATGTAAAATTAAGAAAGTGTCCTTCGCAGATCTTAGCAATCTGCCGAGAACATTCATGAGAAAAGTCACAATTGTGATTATCAATGATTGAATGGAAATCCTGCCAGAGCAACATCAAACAACTCTGACAGCAGGTCACTTCGGTAACTCCTTGTGGGTTACGCTTAGTGTTTGCTCCAAACGGTCTACAGTCGTGGGGTGATCTCCAGCGACTCACTGAATCGTGGGTGCACTTCGGTGTGTCCGTGTAATCCCTTTCGGGGGAATCCGGTTCAGAACGGTCTGGGTTAGGATTTGAGAAAGTCTTCACACTATGCTGTTGATGATCTCAAGTCTGAGCCTGTAAGTACCGGTTGGTTCGTGCTGTTGCTGCTGCTGAGGAGCTGGAGTTCGACCATCAAGACTCCATCATGTTCATATCTTGAAGTAATGATTTTTTTCGCAAAGACTCAGTAACATCAAAAGTTCAACATATGATACAGAAACAAGTCAAAGACATATGAGCATGATGGAGAAGACGAGAAGACGTTGGAGATTGGCAGATAGAGACAACAACATATCATCATTATACAAGAACAAAGAAACAAAGATTATAAAGACGTCGGAAGCCTAAGAAGCAAAGAAGACGTCGAGCAACATTGATGATCAAGACTTAGGGGGAGATTGTTAGGAACACGTTTTAAAGTCTTGTTCATTTAAATTAAATGTTGCACGTTTAAGGACTATATTGTTTGTAATTATGGACCGGTCCATTAGTAGTCCATGGACCGGTCACATTAGTAAGTTTATTCTAGTCACATGCAAGGGAATATTCTTAGAATTATTCCCCTCCCATTGCCTATAAATAGAAGGCATGGGATGCATTCTTATTGTTGGTTTTTTCATGTATGTGCGAAAGCTCTGCTTGTGTGTTAATCGAATTAAGTGAAAGCCTTCCATTATTCTCTTCTCTTCTTAATTCTCTTATTTAGTTAATCGTATTAGCTTATTTCTTTTCATACGTAGCTTAAATCTAGATAAGTAGTGAGTGCTTTATTAGTCATTAACGAGTGTGTGTTTGAGATAATTTACGTGACCTACACGAACCTCATCCCCTATCCTCGCAAGTTGAGCCGCAATTTGGCTCAACGAGTTGTTGTCGGTGGCGGCGGACGAGGACGAGGAAACCCCTTTTCCTTTGGCACTTCGCCTACCCGGGGGCCTTGGCACCTCAACGACAACTTCCTCTTCTTCCACAAACTCGTTTAAGTTGATGAACGTGTGGGCATCGGACGATTGGCTATCGTGTTCGGAGGCGGATGATGATTCACTTTTGGACCGTTTTGACGGTCTCGTTGTACGAACTTCCAAAGGGGTTTGCTCTAGCCATTTTTGATGGGTGTGGAGATACTCTCATACTTCCTTCAATTGGAATGGATGAGACTTGACTTGTATGTATTCCTTGCAAGTGGCGTGGTACGGCCATTCCAACAAACTCTCACCGCTTGGTACGGCATTCTTTTTTCGGTTGTAGCAAGTATTGAAAAATTAACACCGATTGTTCATTTCGGTCAACTTGCCCGAAACCATGTCTGGCGTACGGTAATCGAGTCCAACTTCCATGGCGGAAAAAAAAGCTTCTCGAACCCGCTGCCAAAATACGTGTCCCCGTTGATAATCCGCTAAACAATAGAAAAAAATAATAATAAGTTAGTAACTAAAAAAAAAAAAAAAAAAAAAAAAAAAAAAAAAAAAATCGAACATAATAGCTAAAAAAAAAATTCGAACATAATAACTAAAAAAAAAAAAAATTCGAACATAATAATTAAAAAAAATGGAACATAATAATTAAAAAAAAAAAAAAAAAAAAATCGAACATAATAACTAAAAAAAACTTACCGGCGTTAGCATCCGTGGCAATTTCTATCCACGCACGAGCCAAACACATTTCCTCGTGCTCGGTCCAAGGCATACGCTTGGTCTGGGCTCTCGGCTCGTTCGCGGGTTTCTTTTTGTGCGACAGCTTTTTTGGTTGAGACGGTTCGGCGGTGGCTTTCTTACCCTTCGTAACACTTGGAGGAGTCTCGAGGACCGTCTCGTAATCTTCGACATCAACCGGCTCGTGTTGAGACGGGAAGTTTTGAGACGGGAATTGTTGCGGTTGAAATTGTTGAGACGCGAAGTTTTGAGAGGAGAAATGTTAAGAGGTGTTTTGTTGGTTGTATGCGTTGAACCCGAAATTTTGGTTACCGTAACCAAAATTTTGAAACCCCATTTGCGGTTGCATGTTCGATGGCAAATGTGAGAGGACATCGAGAAGTTCTTGGTTTGAAAACTCGTTAACACGACGAGGAGGAACGTAACCGGGGTTGGTATAATTTTGTGGGCGGGTTGGACGGTTGGGATTCATAGTGATAATATTATTGTATAAAGATGGAGATAATTGAAAGAATGTGTATAAAAAATGATGTTTGAGGTGGTTTTTATAGAGAAAAAATCAAGAGTATTGAATTAAAAAAAAAAAAAAAAAAAGGGGTAAAATAGCCGTTGAAACGGCTAGTTTTTTGAAACCAACAAGGGGCGCGGGCGCTGAGCTTATCACGCTCGAAAAAAAATTTGGGCTATAGCGCCCTTCGATTATGGAGGTGGGGCGTTTTTAGGGCGTTATAGGGCAAGATTTTGGGGCTATAGCGCCCCAGTACGCATAGTCTTAGGGTTGTAGATTTCGGTTCGGAAGTCAGATTGCATATTCTTTTGGAGGCACGGCATTTACAGGTTAGAGGCTTTGCTGAGTTTCCATAATATATTGATTTGTTGATCATAGAATTAGTTTTCAAGTGTTTGATTGCCTTCTTTTTCTTATTCTTTTCAATACCGTCGTGTGTTCCTTTTTATAATCTGACTGTTGTACATTTGTATATCCTTTTAAATTTTGTGGAAGTTTACGAGGCTTAAGAAGGGATTGACTAAACGTATTTTTATTGTAATCCTTTTGTATATAAAGAGGTTTAGATTCATTAAAGACTCTTTTGCTCATCATTTACTTGTTACATTTGCTGCTGCAACTTTCAAAATGGCATGTGATCAATAAAGCATGCGGCTTAAGAGTGCTATTGCTTTTTACATTGTACTTATGAAAACCAAATATACAGATGATATCCCTGCTATTAGATGTCGAGCACCTTGAATGAGTCTGCTACCACTTTAAGCTGGTTTCTTACTCTTCACATGAATTAATGTTGGTGTTCTGTAAAGGTGGCCGTTCATACCAATTATTTATGATTTGTTCAATTTTGGGTTCTGTTTGGAATGGGGCAAATCGAGAATTTTAGGTAAAAGGGGAATGGGTCGACCCAACCTGGCATCGAAATAGCTGAGCCCGATGTTATGTGTTACCTAACCCACCCATTTTGCCCATTTTAGCCATGTGATTATAAGATATTGTGTCTTACCGTTTCCAACAGCTATGGTTGCGAAAGCTGCTCAGGCGAAGTTTGGTGAGGTTAATGTATACTCAAATGTGTAGTAGTTTTTACCATCCGTAGTCCTCTGCAATGTATAACCATTAAACAAGCGTTTGTCAAAGATTAAAGAAACCTTGTTTAGGGATTCATAAAATATGATTGTGCAAGATTTTAAGAATTCAGACCTCTTGCATATCAAAACACATCTGGGACCTGAGTCGGTGTCGAGTACACATGTTTTACCAAGTGGGCTACGACCTACAAAATGAAACTGGGTGCTTCAGAACTCGAACAAAACTCGGAAAAGATACCAAGTTAAAGAACCACGTGATTTTTACCTTTTCTATTGGACCCATATCACAGATATCTGTTTTACCGGTCGGTAAGAGCTACAAAGAACTACCATCAATTTAAAATATATATATATATATACTCCGTAAAAAATAATAATATAATAAAAAAAAAAAAAAAAAAAAAAATAAAAAAATAAAATTATAAACTAGCTGCATAACCACCGAAGGCATACATGTATCATGACTATGATGATTATTAGAAGTCAGTCACTCTATTCAAATTTGCATAAAGGTATTTAAGGAATTATGAGGATCTATGTGAAGTCAAAGCCTCAAAAGGGTTATGTAATTTATGTAGAGATACATCTTCCTTAATTCTTAAATTGGCTGTTTAGACTTATAATATTCATGTTGGGACCATGAATTTGAATTAGTTAGACAAGTCAAGTTGCTTGTGTAAAGGAAAATCATGGCTTTATAAATGTTGCCTAAACATGTTATTGTGGTGTCATATAATATGTTGTTCTTGGTCAAATATTTGAAAGTATGGTCAAAGTCAAATTATATACTCAGTTTCTATCTTCTTCCTATTCAGCACAATTTCCCCCTTTTTTTTTTTATGTGTTTTATAACTTTCTTAACTTTCTTAAAACCCAAAATAAATTACTTTTTTGTTGTTGCAAAATTCATATCGAAAAAGACACATTCTTAAGTTGTAGTCAATTAGTGTTTTATTATTCGTATGTAAAGAAGATACGATTTTAAAAGTTTCCTTCCTCTTTGCTAACAAAGAAACATTTTTGTCGAATGTGTTAAGTTTTCTTGATACACAATAATCTTGATACTCAAAAAGATGTAATAACCTTAAAGGTTATTGTTAAGCAAATAAATCTATTACGATACACATATAAATTATTCTTATTGGATGGAAATCCTGATAAAAGTGAAAACAATTTAGATAAACGTGGATAAAAAATCAATACTTGATTTTCATCGGATGAACTGTTTTCTTACAACTAGTAAAATATACTATATTAACCACGACTCTTACATCAGCAAAATCTAAAATATAAATAAACGAAGAAAATATAAAGTTACCTAAGAATTAGTAATCAGATTTTTAGGATTTATACAGCATAATGACTTAGAATAGAATACACTAATTATGGATAAAGTTAAGAACAAAAGTGTTGAGTATACAACATGGTTAAGAACATAGTTACAACATAGTGAGTCAAAGAATATATCAAGGCATTTTATTTGGTACTATCTTATCTTTGAAAGATACGCACGATAATTATTGTGGAAAAGGCAAAAGAATACACAGCGTGAGGCTTGCCTTTCTTACGGTCCCTCGCATTTTCTATGGTCCCGTATCGATTTAAGCAAAGCATGTAACCATTTGTATTTTTTTTTTTTTTTTTTTTATTTTTTTTTAAGTACGATATATCATATTTTTATATAGCGAATGATTCTTTTCATATATAAGAAATTTTTAACTGTGTTATAGTAGGACTGAAACCATTATATAATATCGTAGTCCTATGTGTTAGAATTTAAATACCATAACAATTATATAATTAATTCTATATCATCAAAGCACGTAGCGGAAGAAAAAAATCAATATTTAACATGTAAAGAGATTAACCGAATATTAAAGAAACGTACATTTGATCCTAGCAAAACAAGGATATAAACTTCAAGTTCTTCTTCTTTAACAAACAAGTGGATTACCGAGAAACCCCTTACCGTTTTGTTTCTCAATCCAAGATGGTATTAACTATAGTGAGTTAATTACCGAGGTTTTGTACACACGTACTATAACCGATTAATGTTTGATGCTAGTAAAGAACACAAATTAAACCAAATAATTTGCTTAATCAAAAATTTTTGGATCGACCCACCAAAGGGTTATATCAACCGGTTTTAGGCAAAGAAGAAGGAAAACAAAGTTAGGGTTATAGCTAGAGTGCACAAAGGTAAAAACTAATAACCCTTGCCTTTGTATTTATAGGCTACTTATCTTGGAGGACAAGTTGGACTCGAATTGGGTTTAGGAAACCCAAATCCGATCGGCAATACCAATCCCCTAGGGATTCTAGATCTTTCTTGTCCTATAATTTCAGCTACAGTCCTTCCTTTATTCACTAACGGTCGTTAGTCAATTCCCGTTAATTACTTAACGTCCGTTAGTCGTTATTTCGTGTTCAAATAATTAAATACATAACGTTTATATATTAATTATTTCCATTAATCATTCATACGTAAAGTGTGCAATCACATGGTCCCGAGTTTGATTCTAGTCATACGCATTAATATTTATCCATTTAAACTTACAGCTCCCACTTGGATATCTATTAATAGTAATGACATTGGTTAGCGTCTAGCAACACGCCAATGCCCCTAGTACAACTCGGGTGGTGGTCTCCTAGAAAAACCATTCGATGATTCATCATTATACTTATCCTTTTTGTTTCTAATACTACATTAATAAAGATATGGATCTCAGTCATTCTTTATTAATCATTCTGTTTCTCGTTGTTTCTGATTGAGCAAGATTACCAAATCTTCTGAACATATTCAGGGGAGATCTTGGGTGTGGCCACACATACATCTTACCAATCCTAAGAGGGGCCCAACAGTATTAAACTCCAAACAATTTGAAGGAACAAATTCTTTCTTGACTACGAGCATAACCTATGAACTTTGCAACACTCCTGAAAACAATCCTTATAGCTACCAGTTACGTATAGCGGTAAATTGCTTCACATAAATGCACTACATCCATGACAGTTATCTGGCATCTCAAGTTTGAGGATAACTATATAAACATGATTTACTTAATGACAAGATCCATAAAGTAAACTCATGAAGTCGGGATAAGTCATATATTCAATTCATTGAATATCATGTGAAATTGGTATGACAACGCATCAATATACTTTCAAGTATATTCTATCAATACTCAGATTTGTCTTAGTTTAATGATATTCCCATATCATTAAGCGACAACGGATAATTTAGAATAATTAAATTATTCAAGGATATAAACATGCAAATACAGGATATATTATTAAGAAAATGACAATCAAACATAACAAGTATTTTATTTCATTAAAATAATAAATGTTCAAAACATCCCATTATCCAAACACTAATCACAGATGGGCATGAAACTACTAGCTAAACGAAGTCCTATGCCTTCAGCATGTTGATTAAGCTTTCCACCAGGTAAAGCCTTCATTAACGGATCAGCTAGATTGTTATCTGTGTGAACTTTGAGTAACTCGATTTCGCCTATCTCCACTTGTTCTCTAACATAGTGATATCGAACCGGAAAATGTCTGGTGCCCTTCATGATTCCAGGTTCATTGGCAAATGTAATTGCGGCTGAATTGTCACAATACATATTTATAGGTCTTTCGATTGAGGGCATAACTCCAAGCCCTGAAACGAACTTCCTAATCCAGACGGCTTCCATTGCAGCTTCTGAAGCAGCAATATACTCACTTTCTGTTGCAGACATCGCTATAGTACTCTGCTTCTTGCTCTTCCAATCCACAGCTCCTCCATTAATGACAAAGACATAACCCGTCTGAGACTTCATATCATCTTTATCACACTTCCAGGAAGCATCGCAGTAACCTGTAACACACAGTTCTGCATCTGGATTTCCCCCATATACTAAAAACATATCTCTCATAGCTCTCAAATACTTGAGAATATGTTTAACAGCAGTCCAGTGGAGTTCACCTGGATTCTGCAGAGATCAACTGGTAATGTTCTGAGCAAACGCCACATCGGGCCTTGTACATCTAACCGCATACATAATAGATCCCACATCCGAAGCATAAGGGACTCTCTTCATGCGTGCCACCTCTTCAGGTGTTGAAGCACAAGCTTTGCTACTTAAGCCATGTTGTTCTTGCATTGGCAAATATCCCTTCTTGGAATTTTGCATATTGAATCTCTTCAATATCTTGTCAATGTAAGCACTTTGGCTTAATCCAATCAACCGCCTTGATCTATCTCTATAGATCTTAATTCCCAGAATGTATGCTGCTTCTCCTAGATCCTTCATGGAAAAATATTTTCCCATATAGGCTTTCACCTATTTCAATCTTGGAATGTTTTTACCCATGATCAATATGTCATCAACATATAGGACTAGAAAAATAACATCACTCCCACTAGCTTTGTGATATACACATGGCTCATCGAGATTCTGAGTAAATCCAAACCTTTTGATTTCTTCATCAAATCTCTTATTCCATTGTCGTGATGCTTGCTTCAATCCATAAATGGATCTTTGAAGTTTGCATACACGGTTTGGAAATTCTGGATTCACAAACCCCTCAGGCTGTGCCATATAGATGTCTTCATCTAGGCGACTATTTAAGAAGGCAGTTTTGACATCCATCTGCCAAATCTCATAATCATAGTGTGCTGCTATGGCTATGAGAATCCTAATGGCCCTAATGTCAGCTACAGGAGAAAAGGTCTCCTCGTAGTCAACGCCATAAGTTTGGGTAAAGCATTTAGCTACCAAACGGGCCTTATAGGTGTGTACATTTTCATCCATGTCAGTTTTCTTCTTGAAGAGCCACTTACTGTTGGGAATAAAATGATCAAAGTCAAAGAGCCTGCCAAAGATGTTGAAGAGCCTGCTAGTTGATTTTGAAGTATATGAAGATGTTCTACCAGTACCTTCTGAGTAGAAGGTACTGCTGGTTGATGAAGAGCCTGCCAAGCTTATGTCAAGTCGATTAGATATTTTGTAATAGATATTTAGTTGAATTATTAGTCTTTGTACATTGTTATACGTTATGTAGAAGTAGATTAGTCTTCTGTGGTGACAGAAGAATATTATCAGAGTTGTACATGGGTAGTTGTATTTAATTGTAGGCGCAAATATAGTCAAAGTATAGTATAATACTCTTCCACTTGACAACATGTAATAAGATATCCTTATCTTATAAAAGGATATCTTAGTCACTACTTCATGCATGCATCTTACACAACCAATAACCAAAACCAAACTATCTCTCAAGTAACTTAGTTACTTCAAATCACAAATCCTTTTACAATCTTAGATTCAAGATTACTTTGTAATCCCGGTGATATTTAGATCATCCGTATTATTTCATCAATAATATTGAATCGTTTTGTGTTAACCAAAGTTGTGTTATTTGTTCATTGCATTCTCACGTTTACTTAAACTCACCACCTTGTGTTCTTTTAAAGTGTGTTGTAGTAGATTCCGCATGCTAAACACATTCAATACATAAATATCTCAATCAAGAACATAAAACCCGTTCCACAATGGTATCAAAGCTAGGCTTGATATTTACTAATTTAAAAGAAAAATGGATGTTGAACATATTCAAACAAATGTTGCAGCTAAACTTCCATTACTCAAGCAAAACGAGTTTGAAATGTGGAGACTAAGGGTTGAACAATACTTTCAAGTGCAGGACTATGCACTTTGGGAGATCATTGAACAAGGCAATTCATTTAAACCCCAAATCACCACTACAACAGTAAATGATGCTCTTGTAACAAGAATACAAGACCAACCATCAAATGCAGATGAAAGAATTCAGAAGAGAAATGATCTAAAGGCAAGGAGTATGTTACTGATGACTATTCCAAATGATCAACTTCTGATCTTTAACAAATACAAAGATGCCAAAACCCTTTTTGAAGCAATTGTGGCTAGGTTTGGTGGTAATGATGCTACCAAGAAAACACAGAAAACACTTCTCAAACAACAATTTGAGAATTTCACAGCCACAACCAACGAGTCTTTGGACAGTATGTTCAATAGACTTCAGAAGCTTGCAAGTCAGTTAGCCATCCATGAAGTGATGATAACTCAAGAAGACCTAAACTCTAAATTTCTTAGGAGTTTACCTTCAGAATGGTCTATGCATGTCATTGTATGGAAGAACAAGTCAGATATTGACCAGATGAGTCTCAATGATCTCTACAACAATTTCAAAATTGTAGAACATGAAGTAAAGAAGACTACTGGGTCAAGCTCAGGAAATATGGCTTTTGTTTCATCCCCAAGCATCACAAAGGTTGATAATGAAGAACAAGGTGGCAGAGAAGAAGGTACTGCCAACACAACCTTTGGTACTACTAGTACTTCTGGCAGTACCAAATCCATTTTAGATGAAACAATTGGGTGTGCTTTTCTCACATCTCAACACAATGGGTCCATACTAACATTTGAAGATATTCAAGAGATTCATCCTGATGATCTTGAAGAGATGGACATAAAGTGGCAACTTTCACTTTTGAGCATTAGAGCTAAGAAGTTGATGATGAGGACTGGCAAGAAGATAATGATAAATGGAAATGAGCCTGCTGGCTATGATAAGTCAAAGGTGGAGTGTTACAACTGCCACATGAAAGGTCACTACTCTAGAGAGTGTAGAAGACCTAAGAAGCAGGATGACAAGGGTAGAGGGTTTGACAACAGAAAGAAAGAAATCTTTGAGAAGAGAGGAAGCTTTGAAAGCAAGAGTAAGGTTGTTGAAGTTGCTGAGCCAAAAGCAATGGTTGCTATTGATGGCATGGGTTTTGATTGGAGTTTCATGGGTGAAGATGAGTCAACTTCTGATGAATTGGCTTTGATGGCATTCTCCACCCCTGAGGTACAAACTATTAAATGTTCTAGCAACTGTGAATTTCTTAAAGAATTAGAAGTTATAAGAAAATCTTATGATTAGCTAAAAATAGAAGAAAGAAAAACCAATCAAACCTTATTTAACCATCAGTGTGGTATGGCCAAACTAGAAAAACAACTCATTCACTATAGAGAAAATGAACTCATATTTTCTGATACTAAAGCTGCTCTTAATAGACAAATATTTTTGAAAGATTCAGAAATAGAAATGGTGAGGAATGAGTGCACTAAAGTAACTTTGGCTAGAGATAATATTCAACTGACTGTTACTAAATTGGAAAATGCTTCTGAGTGTACTAGGAGCATAGTAGAGAATCAGATGAATAAGAGAATAAAATCAGGGATAGGATACAATGAATGTCCACCTCCTTATAGAGGAATTCCTTGTCCACCAGGTAGTGATCTTGCTGCATCAGGTTTACATGAATTTGTTAACAAACCATTAGCTAAACCTGTTGTGATAAGTGAACCTTCTGAGAGTACAAAGAATGTCTCACTCTCTAAGGTGCTCACTGATAAGAGACCAGATGTCCTAATTATTGAAGATTGGGTATCTGATGATGATGAAGATCAGACTATTCCTATCAAAGGAATAAAAGTAGGACCAATCAGTCCTAAGAAAGTAGAAGTTAAAGCTAAGGCTAAAGCTGTTTTGAAAACAGTTGAAAGTTGTAAAAAATGTAATAACAAACCTAGGGGAAGCCAAAGAAATTGGAACAACCTTAAGTCACAACAACTAGGTGATGACTTTGTTATGTTCAATAAGGCTTGTTATTATTGTGGTAGCTTTAATCATCTTCATGCTTATTGTAATAAATGGGTTTCTGGGAGTAAATCAAAGTCTAAAACAAATGTTACTCACCCCAGAAAAAGTTTTGATAAGTCTAACACCACAAATGTTAAACATACTGTTAGACAAAATAAGCCTGTTATTGCAAAACCAACTGATAAGGGTACAAGAAACACTTTCAAAAGTGTACCAAAAGTTGAGAATAGTCCTATTCAAAAGAAATCTGTGGTCAAAACACAAATTTGGACACCAAAAACCAAAGGTCCTGCTAGACCAAAAGGTCCTGCTAGACCAGATGGTACTGCCAAAATTGGTATTGCCAAAATTGGTACTGATAGACCAAAGACCACACAATGGATTAAAAGGGAATGTGCTGTTAAGTCCTCAGCATGTTGGATTTGGAAACCAATCCAATCAAAAGGTGCATCAACAATCCTGAAAAGGTTTGACTTTATTGATGCAAGAGGCAAACCCAAGTCTGTCATGGCTTGGGTACCCCAAGGAAACTAATATGTTTATTCATGTGCAGGAACATTCATCTGATATTGGAGATCAAGGATATGTTGATAGTGGATGTTCAAGGCACATGACAGGCAACATGTCATTCCTCTCAGACTTCAAAACATTTGATGGAGGATATGTTACCTTTGGGGGAGGAATAAAAGGAAAGATCACTGGTAAAGGTACTATCAAAACCAGTAAACTAGATTTTGAAAATGTGTATTTTGTGAAAGAACTACAGTTTAATCTTCTTAGTGTCTCACAAATGTGTGACAAAAAGAACAATGTTCTATTTACTGACAATGAATGTATGGTTCTTTCTTCTGATTTTAAGATGCCTGATGAGAGTCAGATCCTTCTTAAAATTCCAAAAAGGAACAATATGTATAGTGTCAATTTAAAGAACATTGATCCCAAGGAAGGTTTAACTTGTTTGGTAGCAAAAGCCTCATTGGATGAATCTATGCTTTGGCATAGAAGGCTTGGTCATGTAAACTTTAAAACAATCAACACTATTGCAAAATATGATTTAGTAAGAGGTTTACCTAAAAAGATTTTCCAAAACGACCAAACTTGTGTTAACTGTCTAAAAGGCAAACAACATAGAGCTTCTTGTAAGCCCAAGACCCAAAACTCTATTTCTCCAGCTTTACATATGCTTCATATGGATCTCTTTGGTCCTACTAATGTGTGCAGCTTGAATGGAAAAAGATATTGTCTGGTTGTTACTGATGATTATAGCAGATTTTCATGGGTTTTCTTCTTAAGATCTAAACATGAAACTAGTGAAATACTTAAAACCTATATCACTGAGGTAGAAAACCAATCTGATAAGAAGGTCAAGGTCATCAGGTGTGACAATGGGACAGAGTTCAAGAATAGAGTAATGGATGACTTTTGCAAGGAAAAAGGCATAAAAAGAGAGTTTAGTGTAGCTAGAACACCTCAGCAAAATGGAGTAGCAGAAAGGAAGAATAGAACACTTATAGAGACTGCTAGAACTATGTTAGTAGACTCTAAGTTACCTATTTCATTTTGGGCTGAAGCAGTTGGTACTGCTTGTTATGTGCAAAACAGGGTTCTTGTGACAAAACCACATAGAAAAACACCTTATGAACTTTTCTTTGGTAGAAAACCATCTTTAAGTTTTATGAGACCTTTTGGTTGTCATGTCACTATTCTCAATATCAAAGATCATTTAGGCAAATTTGATGGAAAAGCAGATGTTGGCTATTTGATAGGGTATTCCTTGCAGAGTAAGGCCTATAGAGTGTTTAACACTTGCACTAGGCTAGTAGAAGAGAATCTTCACATAGAGTTTCAAGAGAAACTAACAAATGTGAAAGGAGTTGGACCAGATTGGATGTTTGATGTTGATAGGCTTTCAGAATCTATGAATTATGTGCCTGTTACAGGTACAAATGCTAATGATGATGCAGGTTTTGAAGACAATGTTGAAACTCCTAAAGATCAAGATTACATCTGGATGCCAATTTGGAAAAGTATGGATCTATCTTCAAGACAAGAAGGACCTTCAAACACAACAAATGAAGGCAATGAAGAAGATCAAGGAACTCAGAATCAAGAGAATCAAGAAAGTGGTGCTAATGACAATGGTACTGCCAGTTCTTCAGATGGTCCTGCTAGTTCAAGTATTGGTACTGCTGAGCCATTGAATGTTCAAATAGATGATTCTTTTCAAGAAGAAGTTGGGATTAGCAATCTTCCAACTACATATGAAGTTCCTAAAACACCAAACACTAGAATTCTCAAAGATCACTCAACTGATGATGTGATTGGAAGCATAACTTCTGGTGTTAGAACAAGATCTCAAGTTGGTTTATCTCAAGTCTTATCTTCAGATGAAGAAGGGTTTATCTCCTCTATTTATGAAGAAAAGAATAATGATACTTCCAATATATGCCTGTTTTCATGTTTTCTATCTCAGGCTGAACCCAAAAACATAAACAAAGCTTTAGATGATGCAAGTTGGGTGGAAGCAATGCAAGAAGAGCTTCTCCAATTCAAGATTCAGAAGGTTTGGATATTGGTTGATTTGCCTAGAGGTCATAGGGCAATTGGAACCAAATGGGTGTTCAGAAACAAGAAAGATGAAAGGGGTATAGTGATCAGAAACAAGGCTAGATTGGTAGCACAAGGATATACTCAAGAAGAAGGGGTAGATTATGAAGAAGTGTTTGCTCCAGTTGCAAGACTTGAAGCAATTAGGCTATTCTTGGCCTATGCTTCATTCATAGGCTTCACTGTCTATCAAATGGATGTTAAGAGTGCATTTTTATATGGTAAAATTGAAGAACCAGTATATGTATCTCAACCTCCAGGCTTCATTGATGCATAGTATCCAGACAAAGTTTACAAGGTTACCAAGGCTTTGTATGGCCTACACCAAGCTCCAAGGGCATGGTATGAAACATTGGCTTGTTTTCTACTAGAAAGTGGATTCCAAAGAGGCAGGATTGATCCAACTTTGTTCATCAAAAGAACAAAGAAAGACATCTTGCTAGTGCAGATTTATGTTGATGACATAATCTTTGGATCAACAAACCAAGACTTGTGTGTACAATTTGAAAAACTTATGCACAGTAAGTTTGAAATGAGTTCCATGGGAGAACTTACTTTCTTTTTGGGTCTCCAAGTGAAACAATCCAAAGAAGGCATATTTATCAGCCAAGATAAGTATGTAGCAGAGATCCTAAGGAAATTTAATTTTACTGATTCTAAAGTTGCAAGTACACCAATGGATCCAGACAAAGGGCTACTCAAGGATGCTGAAGGAGAAGATATGGATTTGCACAATTATAGATCAATGATTGGGTCTTTGATGTACCTTACATCATCAAGACCAGATATCATGTTCTCAGTATGTGTATGTGCAAGGTTTCAAATACATCCCAAGATCTCTCATCTCACAGCAGTCAAAAGAATCTTTAGATATCTTAAGGGTCAACCTAGGTTGGGTCTTTGGTATCCAAGGGAATCATCTTTTGAATTGGTGGCTTTTTCAGACAGTGACTATGCTGGTGCAACTCTAGACAGAAAATCCACAAATGGTGGATGCCAATTTCTTGGTTGCAGACTAATCTCTTGGCAATGCAAGAAACAAACAATGGTGGCCAATTCTACAACTGAGGCAGAATATGTTGCTGGTGCAAGTTGTTGTGGGCAAGTTCTTTGGATCCAAAATCAAATGCTTGACTATGGGTACAATTTTCTTAACACCAATATTTATATTGACAATAGCAGTACTATTTGTATCATTAAAAACCCAGTTCAACACTCAAAAACAAAACATATTGAAATCAGACACCATTTCATAAGGGATTGCAATGAGAAAAGGTTAATTCAAGTAGTTAAGATTGATTCTGAAAAGAATTATGCAGACCTTCTCACCAAAGCTTTTGATTTAGGTAGATTCAAATATCTTGTAGGAGGTATTGGAATGATAAATCTTTGAAAATCATATGTTTTTGTTCATAAAATTAACTGGTATTGGCTTTTAAACATGGTACTGCTAGTTAGTCAAAAGGTCCTGTTAGTTCATAATTGGTCCTGCTGATACAAAATTGCTATGTTTTGTTCATATAAAGGCTTGAATGTTTAAAATGCTATAGATCAAGTGCTTTGCATTTTGTTCTTTTGGTTTGCAACTCACACATTTCAGGTTGATAACAAAACAAGAGTTCTTCCAAACAGAAAGGAGCAACAAAAGTTATATTCATTTCAGGAGAGATAACAATCTCAGGGGAGGAATTGATAGCCCAGAATGGAAGAAAAACCAATTAATGAAAGGAAAGACAAGAGCATACAAGATGATGTAGAGTTGAAAAAGAAAGAGTTAAATCACATATCTAGAAGGGATGAAGCATTTCTCAAGGAGAAAGTTCTATCTAGATCAAACTAAGGAAAGTTTCAACTCAAAGGCATGACATTAGATGATTTCACTTGTTGAACCAATCATCCAAGATACACAGCATCATTGCCTTTTTAAATTTCCTCCATCCAAGGAAATTGCACCATCTTTAGGCCAATATGGCTTTTGGTATTCAGCTCACCAAGTTTTTACAAACTTAAGAGTTGGCTAGTCCATAAGCAAACGGCTTTTGGTAAAGACAAATCAAATCCGTTAATGGTTGATAGTTTACCAAAAACTATATGGTTGTTAACTAACCATACTTAATTGTAAATAGTTAGCTAGTCCTTAAGCAAACGGCTTTTGGTAAAGACAAATCAAATCCGTTGATGGTTGATAGTTTACCAAAAACTATATGGTTGTTAACTAACCATACTTAATTGTAAATAGTTAGCTAGTCCTTAAGCAAACGGCTTTTGGTAAAGACAACTCAAATCCGTTGATAGCTGGTAGTTTGCTAAAAACTATAAGGGATTTTTATAAAACTTTCAAAGGTATTGGTAGTTCAAAATTGGTACTGCTAGTATAAAAAGGTACTGCTATATAGCCGTTGAGCCTGTCAGAAAAAGTTTTAGCCTTTAGGCCTGGTAGTTAAAATTAGCCGTTGGGGTAGTTATGTTAATTACTGATGATTATATTATATTATATTTCACATATAAAAGATCTTTTTAACCACCTTTTCATTTACTTATTATAATCTTTCTTATTGTCGGTTAAAAGTAATTCTCTCATATCTTCTTTCATCAGTCATTATCATAATTCACATACACCTTTCATCTTCTACCAGTACTACCAACAAATCCCACCATCATATTCAAAATTTTCATTATGACTTCCACAGTTGTTCTAGATTTTGTCCAACGTCACAATCAGTTAGCATTTTTGGAAAAGTCAGAGGATAATGCCTCATTTCATCAAGTAGTGGACTTTTTAAACAACTCCTACATCAGGTTTGCTTTACTAGTCAATCCCACTATTTATGAAAATCAAATTTTACAATTTTGGCAATCTGCTAAAATTAAAACTTCTGAAAATGGGGAACAAAGAATTAAGGCCAAAGTGGATGGTAAACATTTAACTCTTACTGAGTCATCCATAAGAAGACATCTTCATTTGGATGATTCTGATGGTATTAGTCAGTTACCAGATACTGAAATTTTTGAAAATTTACAAAGAATGGGGTATCATGCTGAGTCTAACAAACTCACTTTTCTGAAAAAGCATCTTACTCCACAATGGAGATTTTTGATTCACACAATCCTTCACTGTTTGAGCTAGAAGAAAACCTCTTGGGAGCAATTTAGTGGAAACATGGCTTCTGCTCTCATTTGCTTAGCTACAAACAGAAAATACAATTTTTCTAAACATATTTTTGAAGGGTTGATTACCAATGTGAAAAGTAAAACAAAGTTTTTGATGTATCCAAGATTTATTGGATGCATCATTGCAAAATTGAAACATTTGTTACTTCCCACAGACTCAATTTATGATACACCAAAACTTTCTCACAAAGTATTTTCAAATATGAGAATTGGTTTTAGAGGGGAAGAAATACCACTTTTTGATGAAATGTTGCCACAACATCCAGAAGAACCAACACCATCAGCTGAAACACAATCATCTAGTTCTTCACATGGTTACATTTCACCAACACATCAAACAACACAAATACCATCTCCAGTACCATCACCAACACCACCAACATCATCACATCATGTATCACAACCCCACTCACCTCAGACAATGCAAGAACTAAAGCAGAAGGTGAAGATCTTAGAAGAAGCTCTTAAAAGTCAAAACAAGAAGTTTTCTGAGATCAACATCAAATTAGTTAAGAGGGTAAAGAAATTGGAGGATAAAGTGAAGAAGTTGAAGGGTAAAAGATCTGCAAAGACTGTTTTATCTAGTTCTTCAAAGTCAGATGATGATAGGATAGGTCACTCTTCCAAAAAGGGGAGGAAGGATAGTTCTGAAGATGAGGAAGAGGCTCAATTTGAATTCCATGATGGAACTCAAGTTTATGATGAAGAGCCTGTTGGAGCAGGGCAAGAGCCTGCTAGGCCAGAAGAAGAGCCTGCTAGGAGAGAAAGGCTATTGGCTATGGGGTATAAAGGGTCTGCTGAGAAAGTGTACAAAAGAAGGGGAGGATTTTTGCTGCTGATGAGCAATCTTCTGCTCCATCACAAGCATCAACTCCAAAGGATAAGGGCAAAGGTATTATGACTGAAGATGAGCCAAAGTCCAAGAAGTTGAAAAGAACTCAGCAAATTCAGATGGCTTTAGGAGAAGAAGAGGCCAAAAGAGTTCATGAAGAAGAGCTAAGAGCTATTGAAGCTTCAAGAATGCTTCAAGTAATGAAAGAGCAGAAAGATGTTGAAGATGCTGCTCAGACTCTTCTTGATTCTCAAATTGCTCAAGAAACCTTTGATGCACAGATGCTATGGATTATCAATAATGATCCAATTGTGAAAGGTCAAGCAGCAAATATAGTAAATGACAAGACTCTCAATTCTGATGAGAAAACAGAAGCACTTGAATCTTTCATCAACAAGAAGTATAAAGAAGCAGCTTTGGCTGACATTTTTGAGAAGATGAAGGAAAGTCAGAAGAGAGGTTTTAAGGTAGGACAAACTCAGAAAGATCAGGTGATTTTTATGAAAAGGTTTCTGAAGAATCAGGCAAATTGGACTGATTATCAACTAAAGAAGAAATCTGCTGATGAAATCTTCTTCCTGTATCTACAAGCCTACAAAAGTCTTTACTACAATGTTCCATCTGATGTACACCCCTCAATGAAGAAGAAGGATGCTCAGAAGAAAGAAGTAGCAAAATTGAACACAGAGCAAGTAAGTAATTTATTGATTACTTTGCCTACTATAATACATGCTGATCCAATTAGCTGTAGACGACCTATTATTGATTGGGAGATCAACCATGATAGATTAGGAAAATCATGGAAAGTAACAAGGGTTGGGGGACAGTTTGCTATCTTCAAGAATTTTGAAAATTTAGTTAGAGCATGTGACAGAGCAGACTTGGAAGAATTGTGGAATCTAGTGCAGATTAGGCTAGACACAACTTCTAGTTCAGATGCTAAGGAACAGGAACTATGGGTAGAATTCAATAGGATGTTTGATCCTAAACCCAAAGATGTTCATTGGAAATTTCCCTATTATGATCCTTCAACAACTTGGGAATTTCCAAGCCATAGCAACATTCATCACCTTTTCACACAGAGTGGGATAGAACTCTTTATGTTGGCTGAGAAAGAGTATCCACTTAGTTATGAAGTGCTTAAAACTATGATCTCCAAGAGATTAAGGTGTGACAAAGATGATGAGAACTCAGAAATTGTTCAGAGTTTGCTAAGGAGCATATCTGAGCAATATGAAAGAAAAAGGAAGAACAGAGAGTGAAGGTTTTTGGAAGAGTTCTCACAAATCCTCAAGGTATGTATTTTATTCATCAGAAACTTGTGTATTTTAATGGAAATAACAAGTTTAGGGGAGGATTGTTGGGAATAAAATGATCAAAGTCAAAGAGCCTGCCAAAGATGTTGAAGAGCCTGCTAGTTGATTTTGAAGTATATGAAGATGTTCTACCAGTACCTTCTGAGTAGAAGGTACTGCTGGTTGATGAAGAGCCTGCCAAGCTTATGTCAAGTCGATTAGATATTTTGTAATAGATATTTAGTTGAATTATTAGTCTTTGTACATTGTTATACGTTATGTAGAAGTAGATTAGTCTTCTGTGGTGACAGAAGAATATTATCAGAGTTGTACATGGGTAGTTGTATTTAATTGTAGGCGCAAATATAGTCAAAGTATAGTATAATACTCTTCCACTTGACAACATGTAATAAGATATCCTTATCTTATAAAAGGATATCTTAGTCACTACTTCATGCATGCATCTTACACAACCAATAACCAAAACCAAACTATCTCTCAAGTAACTTAGTTACTTCAAATCACAAATCCTTTTACAATCTTAGATTCAAGATTACTTTGTAATCCCGGTGATATTTAGATCATCCGTATTATTTCATCAATAATATTGAATCGTTTTGTGTTAACCAAAGTTGTGTTATTTGTTCATTGCATTCTCACGTTTACTTAAACTCACCACCTTGTGTTCTTTTAAAGTGTGTTGTAGTAGATTCCGCATGCTAAACACATTCAATACATAAATATCTCAATCAAGAACATAAAACCCGTTCCACACTTACTTCCAACTACCTTGGCATTAGGAGGAAGGTCTACTTCAATCCAGACTTGATTATCTTTCATGGATTGCATTTCCCCATTCATAGCAATCTGCCATTTATCCTTTTCAGGATCATTCATGGCAGCTCTATAATTAGCAGGCTCTCCAAGGTCCCTTAATTTAGTTTCCTCAACCTCTACGTTAAGACATAGATGTTCAGGTGCTTTCACAGTCCTTACGGATCTACGAATGGGAATTACTTCAGGTGGAGGACCCAGACTTTCAGGTTCCACAGGAAGTTTGTTAGTGTTTTCAAAAGGTAATGTATCCTCTAGATCATCTTCCAGATCATAGATCCTCCCACTGAATTCTTAAGATATGAGATCTTTTTCAAGAAAATCTCCATACCTAGCAACAATTACTTTGTTTTCAAGTGGGTAGTAAAAGTAGTAACCCATCGTTTTCTTTGGGTATCCTACAAAGATACACTTTACAGATCTCTGTTGGAGTTTATCTGCTGAGTCACGTTTAACAAACCCCTCGCAACCCCAGACCTTTAAATAAGACAAGTTAGGCGTTTTCCCAAACCATAACTCATGAGGTGTCTTATCAACGTTCTTGGTTGGAACCATATTTAATATGCGAATCGCAGATTCCAAAGCATAATCCCAAAAGGATAAAGGAAGAGTTGTTAAATTAAACATTGATTGCACCATATCCAATAATATATGATTCATTCTCTCAGATACACCATTTTGTTGTAGAGTATATGGAGATGTGAGATGCTGGATAATTTCATTCTCAGCTAGATAATCCTTAAACTATTGACTCAGGTATTCACCACCTATGTCGGATCGAAGGTCTTCCCTAACTTTAGATCTATCTTTTTATTACATGTAGGAAGTAACTTAACAATTAATTACAAACCCTAATCCATGATAACCTTGCATGAAGTATCATGGATTAATTACAAGTCAAGGAACGTAACCCTTTACACACATAAACACACATGTTCCTAATTTTAGGGTTACAAAACTATTTTTTTAATTAAAGAGGGATCGACCCCCCCCCCCCCTCGAAAAAAAAATTAGGGTTCGAAAATTTTTATGTTCTAAAACCCTAAAAAATTTCGACTAACATGTTAATCCAAATCAAAAATTCGATTTTTATGCGTTTCGGTAATACAATTACATGTTAAACGGCTCGTGATGCCACTGTTAGAATTTAAATACCATAACAATTATATAATTAATTCTACATCACCAAAGCACGTAGCAGAAGCAAAGAATCAATATTTAACATGTAAAGAGATTAACCGAATATTAAAGAAACGTAACTTTGATCCTAGCAAAACAATGATCTAAACTTCAAGTTCTTCTTCT
Source organism: Artemisia tridentata subsp. tridentata (assembly GCA_021014915.2). Lineage (NCBI taxonomy): Eukaryota > Viridiplantae > Streptophyta > Magnoliopsida > Asterales > Asteraceae > Artemisia > Artemisia tridentata. Next base: position 214,492,210 of record CP139501.1, on the reverse strand, counting down.
TTAACAAACAAGTGGATTACCGAGAAACCCCTTACCGTTTTGTTTCTCAATCCAAGATGGTATTAACTATAGTGAGTTAATTACCAAGGTTTTGTACACACATACTATAACCGATTAATGTTTGATGCTAGTAAAGAACACGAGTTAAACCAAACAATTTGCTTAATCAAAAAACTTTGGATCGACCCACCAAAGGGTTATGTCGACCGGTTTTAGGCAAAGAAGAAGGAAAACAAAGTTAGGGTTATAGCTAGAGTGCACAAAGGTAAAAACTAATAACCCTTGCCTTTGTATTTATAGGCTACTTATCTTGTAGGACAAGTTGGACTCGAATTGGGTTTAGGAAACCTAAATCCGATCGGCAATACCAATCCCCTAGGGATTCTAGATCTTTCTTGTCCTGTAATTTCACCTACAGTCCTTCCTTTATTCACTAACGGTCGTTAGTCAATTCCCGTTAATTACTTAACGTCCGTTAGTCGTTATTTCGTGTTCAAATAATTAAATACATAACGTTTATATATATTAATTATTTCCATTAATCATTCATACGTAAAGTGTGCAATCCCATGGCCCCGAGTTCGATTCTAGTCATACGCATTAATATTTATCCATTTAAACTTACACTATGTTGCATGGGACGGATACAGAAACGGGGACGGGGATGGAAACCGGTACTTAGAAACGCCAATATCCCAAAAACGTTTGTATATTTTATATAATTTTATATATATTTATAATAAAATAAATAAAATCAAACATCTAACTCTTATGCCAATTAGCAAAGTCCAGTTTACTACTTATAACCAAAATAAGCCCAGTCTACTAACCACTCAACTTGCCCTAATAATATTATATATAACACTAACCCTAGTACAATCCCTAATTTCACTCCAAATAATAAACCTGTGCAGTCATCTCTTATCCTGTAAAAAAAATGTAGCAATCAATCAAACCACCTTAAACATAAATGAATATTACAACCAAAGATACTACAACACACGCCTTGTTTATGTTCGAATCTCACAAGCACACAAACTATCTTAACCTTCTTTGGTTATCACAAACCCACTACAGAAGAACCAAATGAACAGGGCTTTCGCTGTTGGCTTTAAGATCTTTTAAAGGTTTTGTATGTTTAAAGTCGAATCGGGCTTTTAAATGGCCCAAAAATGCTTTAATATGACCCATAAACGTCTCCAGGCGTTTCCAAAAGCTGTGAAACGTTTCCCGTTTTCCCGATACGTTTCCATCGCGTTTCCAGCCGTTTTCGGCCATTTCCCGTTTTAGAAACATTTCCGGTACGGGAGACGGCACCCCCTAAGCGTTTCTGCGCAACATAATCGTACCATATTCAGTTATTTCATAACACAAATAAATTGATACAAGTACCATTTGAATAGCATTTGTTATATCTATTCATGTATCTTGACCCATAAAATTGTAGCACTTGTTTCATGTATAAAAACAAACACAACATACTGACTCAAATGTTAATCGAACATTAACTAAAACAAATTATAAAACTAATTAACCCGATGAACCATGTTCATAGTCCGAACCAACCTAATTAACCCAGACTTCGAACCTAACTTTTTTCGCCTGAATTCGATTTGCATCTAAAACAAACCAACCCGATTCACCGTATACAAAATCGAACCAACCCTATTCACCAAACAAGAGGTGTCTATAATTAGCTTATTTATCAAGTTATATATGCAAATCAGATTTTTATAAAGCTTAAAAGCTAAAACATGACTTTTCCTTTTTATAAACTGAGAGGATTATAATACACTTAGGATGTTACTCCTTTATAACGTGTATATGATACTTTGAGTGAATGCAGTTAAGTATGCGGAATCTACTTAACCACACTTAGAAGGATTATGGTTTTTTTAATGGAACAGTAATGCTTTGTATTGGACAATGAACATAGAAAGTTAACACCAAACGATTCAATATTATTCCTTTAATAATACGAGTGATCTTAGCTATCATTAGGGTTACAATCGACCTTGAATCTTAACAAAACTCTATGACTGATATTCGTACATTCATCTAACCTAGGATCTCCTTTTATAGACTTAAGGAGTCCTTTACGAGATAAGTATTCACCGTATAATTCTAACTAAATAAGATATACACAAAATCCTTTCCATACTTATCCTTAATACAAACGTTTAACATGCAGCGGTACCTTCTGAATTCTGATATACTAACAGTACTAACTTTGAACTTTGTACTGTTAGTTGTATTCCAGCAGTCTTCACTTATATACTAACAGTTTGTACTGTTAGTGTATTCGTCAGCAGTACTAACTTCAGAACATTCAATTCTCAACAATCCTCCCCTAAACTTGTGATTTACCCCAAATCATCAAGTTTCTTCTGAATTAAATAAGGATGTGAGGATCTTCCAAACATTACATAGTCAATCTTTTAGTTTGGGCTTTTATTTGTTCTGCAAGCTGAAATATCTTTCTGATTAGCTCATCTGCCATCTCTGAATCACCTTCAACTCTAAGTGTTGAACATACCAAAGCTAATAAAACTGCTGCTCTGAGAGGATAATCTTTTTCTACCAACATATAAATTTCCAATCCATCTTTGGTAGAAATCCTGTGAACACCACAAGTATCAAATAATCTCCATGTTATATCTGCAATTGGAGCTTGAAACCTCCAAATAGCTTCACCTCCATCTGGTTCATATATCCTCTTCAACTCAACCCATAGTTCCTTATCTTTGTCATCTGTAGGATCTGAAGTCTTAAATCTCTCTTTAACTAAGCTCCATAATTTATCTAAATCATCTCTGTCAAAAGATCTAAGCATGTCTTCAAAGAATTTGAACACTTCAGTCTTTCCTCCTACCCTGATGATCTTTCACCCCTTGATTCTACCATCTGAATACACTTCCCAGTCAATAATTGGATGCTTGGCTTGGAGTGGATCAATGTTGAGAGATTTAGGAACTACTACAATCATACTGTGTATCTGTTCATCAGTCAACGTTTTCTCCTCATTCTCTACTTCTTCCTCAGCAGGTTCATCTTGAACCGGTTCTTCCTCAGTTCTTTGTTTCTTTGCCTCTACAGACTCCATTAATTCTGCTCCTCTTTTCACACCTTTACTGGACTCAGTCTCAATAATTGCACTATCATCTTTCAAATGCCTCTGAATTCTTGCATAAGCCTCAAAGTATGCCTTTTCAATCTTTTCATTAGACATCCCTTTGAAGTAACTCTCCTTCCAGTAATCCTGGTGCTTTAAGAAATTCTTTATAAACCTTAATTGCTCACTTTTTGAAGGAACCTTTTTCTTGTAAACTTTCTTCTTATTTTGCTTCCTTCTGATCTCCTCCAATAAGTCATTGATGGCTGAATTTTGTTCTTCTGGGGTATACTTTAATCTTTCTTCTGCTTGTAACTCTTCAACCATCTTTTGATCTGCAAGGATTTGAGCAGCTCTTTCTTCTTCTTCTGTCTGAAACTTTCTTTCAATCATAAATGCAGCCACCCTTTCTTCCTCAGCCATTCTTTCTTCTTCAGCAACTCTGTCCAATTCTTCTTCATGAAACTTTTGGGCCAATTCCTGAGCCAATTCTTCATCAAGTGCTAATTGAGCTTGTTCCTTCTTGGACAACTTTTTAGGAGAAGGTTCTTGCTCTGTCATGATAGCTTTTCCCTTGTCTGCCCTTGATAACCTTGGTTTCCTTGAATAAACTGCACTGGCAGTACCTTGATATCCAGCATCAATCAAACTCTGAAGACTAGCAGTACCTTGGACACTGGCAGTACCTTCATCAAAAGTAGCAGTACCTTCATCAAACTAATCTACTTGCCTCCCCTGAGTCTCATACTCTTCCTGAACTAAGGTAATATCAGGATCCTGATCCATTTGAGCAATCTTCCTCCCCTGTTTGGAAGACTCCTCACCATCATCTGAACTTGGACCCTTGGATGAACTAGAAGAACTTGTTGAAATCACCATCTTTGCTGATCTTTTGCCTTTAAGTTTCTTGACTGTGGTCTCCAATTTCTTCACTTTGAGAACCAGCTTTGTGTAGACAACTGCAAAATTCTTCTTATGACTTTTAAGCTCTTCTTCCAAGGTGGTCACCCTCTCAGACAATTTGGTACAAGTAGCCATCAATTCCTTTAGTGATACTCTGCCCTCATCACTTCCAAGTGTGTTACCTCCTGGGAGAGGTAAATCATGGGGCATAGACTCATAATCCATCATATGATGGGTTTCTGAGCCACCCTGTGTTTCCATTTGGCTAGGGATTCCACCAGAAGTACTAGGTACTGCTGGTGTTGCCATGGATTGGGTCTTATTGATGTTACTTCTGTCCTGCCCAGCTTCTAAGCCAGAGACAGTAGAAGTAGCCCTTTCCATTCTGACATTGTCAGCCTCATCTGCTACACTTGTGGGAGTAGGAACTCTGTGCTGAGGTACATCAGAGTCCTGTCTGGATTCAGTCCTATGTGTTGATGAAGATGGTTGTGAAGATGAGTTTTCTGATGTTGTGGGTGTGTGATGGGAGGCAACTGGGCTTGTTGCTCCGTCACCCTGGATTCAGTCCTATGTTTTGAGTAAGCTTGGGGGTTGGATAAACTGTTTTGTGTGGAAGCAGTTGATGTTTGTTCAAAATAGATTGTATGAACCTTGGGTACATCAAAAATTTTGATTTACTATCAACATTCTTAACCATACCTTCAAAAATAAGTTTTGAAAAGTTGAAAATTCTATCTGTAGCCAAGCAAATGAGAGCAGTAGCAATATTACTACTGAACTGTTCCCATGAGGTTTTCTTGGGGCTAAGACAGTGAAGGATGGTGTGAATGAAAAATCTCCATTGAGGGGCAAAACGACTCTTTTGAAAAGTTAAAGCTTGAGATTCAGTGTTATACCCCATCCTGGATAAGTTTTCAAAAATTTTTGTGTTTGGCATAGCATTAATACCATTGTCATCACTCAGATGGAGATGCCTCCTGAGGAATGATTCAGCAATAGTGATGGATTTGCCATCCACTTTAGGATTAATCTCTTTGTCACCATTTTCAAAGGTTTTGACACTAGCAGTGTACCAAAACTGTTTGATGTGAGTGACATAGATAGTGGGATTTAAAAGTAAAGAATACCTTATGTAAGTGTTGTTTAAGAAATCCACTATCTGATGAAAAGTTGGTTCATCGTCTGCTTTTTCCAAATAAGCTACTTGATTGTGTTTGTCAGCAAAAGATAAAGTAGCCATTTTAGTTTCAGTAAAAATTGATTTGACTGGTGGGAATAGTATAATTTTAGGGTAGAAAGTAGAAGATGAAAGTGAATTGAGATATTATTAAAAGCTTGTTAGGGTTTCTATTGGACCGACTTGAAAAAAAAGTTAACTTTTGATTTAAGATAAGGTTAATCTAATAGAATAAAAGTTAAAATATCCAAATAGGAAAACCCTGGAAACAAGGAATTAGAGCAGTAAGAACCTCAACTGACTTTCAATGGCTAGTTTCAAAAAGCTGTTATTTCGCACCAGTACTAATGTCTATTCAGCAGTACCCAACTCGAGAGTTACTCCACTAATCAATAAGCTCCATTCTCGGCGGAGAAAACCATACAACATTGCTTACAATATTTTTTGACACTAAGCTAGATGTCGAGTTCTTCTTCGGGTACAACCAAACCCGTTATGTTTTATGGCCCAACATAACAAACCTTGTGTTTTAAGGCCTAAACACATAAACCGCGTCGCTTACATTATTTTCCGACAATAAGCTAGATGTCGAGTACTAATCTAGCCAGTACCAATCTCACTCACGATCTACCCGATCCTCACAAATCACACAAGCTACAAGATCCACATGATCTACACTCGATCTACCCGATCTACTCACGATCTACCCGATCCTCACGATCTACACGATCAACCCTATCTTCACACGATCTACCCGATCTACTCACTATCAACACAAGCTACACAAGATCTCCCCAATCTCTACAAGATCAAAATGATCCATACAAGATGACTAAACAAGACAGTGACAACTTGATGTATGTCTAGATACAACAAGTAAACAACAAGTAATGCAAGTGCACTACACAATGACTCTAACACCTTGTATCTTCTTGATACTTTGTGTTCTTCTCTTGAACTAATAGAGGAATGAAGGTGATCTTTGGTTGGATGAAAGAATCACTCTTAAACAAAAGAAAAACTCTCTAAATTATCAAAGAAAGTGATCTAACTAAGAAGGGATTAGACTAGAGAAAACTGACTGGAAAAATCAAGTTGAAAGTGTAAAATGGTCCACTATTTATAGGCAAAGAAAATTTGACCGTTACCGAGGGACGGTACCATTAAATATATCACGGTACCACTAAATTTAGTGGTACCGTGCCAGACAAAAACGCTTTCATTTTTGTTTTTAGTGGTAAAAGTTTATTTGGGGAAGTTTGGAGCTGTTTTGGGGGAAAAATAGCTGTTGGGATTTTTAAACTTATTTTTCCAATTAAAACATTTCTTTTTAATTAAAAAATAATTTGTAAAATGTACTTTTGAAAAATATTTTGTCACATTAAAAATGTGAAGTTTAGAACAAAAAAAAAATTTCTTTGATCATTCGTCAAGTTTAAATTTGATTGTTCATACCTTGAGTGATTTACGTCGGGATGAAAATCTACGACTCTGTTGAGGCATACTTGATACGTCGAGAGATGTTGATGTAAGTATGCATTGATGATTTGTGTTTACAAGTAATTTGCGCATTTTACGTTATGCATTACATGTTACATATTTGTCATTATTAAAATTAAAAAAAGGATTTTGTTTAAATATCATAATATTTACACTAACACGTTGTTTTTTATATATTTTTTAAAATACTTGTTACGTAATTCAAAGAGAAATGCTGATGCGGCACACAATGGAGCCCACTTGGATAACATCATGCATAAACTCACACGGTAACTTAGCAAGTTGCAATGAAGCTTCCCCACCTCCCAAAGCTTATAAATCCCCGACCACATTTCCCAAACGAAACGAACTCACACAAACAAAACCATCTTCTCTCTCCAAATCCTATCCATCCCCCCAATTTTAGATCTCTTCCAAAAACCCTAAAACCCAAATGGCGGCATTAGCATCAAAAAAACCAACAACAATCATGTCCTCCTCCTCATTACCCCCACAGCTCATCCTAACCCAAGACGAACTCAAAAAAATCGCAGCTTACAAAGCCGTAGAATTCGTAGAATCCAACATGGTCCTAGGCTTAGGAACAGGCTCCACCGCCAAACACGCCATCAACCGCATCGGGGAGCTTTTAAAACAAGGTAAACTAACAAACATCATAGGAATACCAACTTCAACACAAACCCATGAACAAGCCTTATCCTTAAACATTCCTTTGTCGGATATAGATACTCACCCTGTACTAGATTTAGCTATAGATGGTGCTGATGAAGTTGACCCGGATATGAATCTGGTTAAGGGTCGGGGCGGGTCATTGCTCCGTGAGAAAATGATTGAGGGTTGTTGTAAAAAGTTTGTTGTTATTGTCGATGAGTCCAAGCTTGTGGATTATGTTGGTGGAAGCGGGTTGGCTTTGCCGGTTGAGGTTGTTCCGTTTTGTTGGAAATATACTGCGAATAAGCTCGAGGAGCTGTTTAGTGATGCTGGTTGTGTTGCTAAGCTTAGAATTGTTGCGAATGGGAATGAGAATAGGGCGTATGTGACGGATAATGGGAATTATATAATTGATTTGTATTTTAAGAAAGATATTGGCGATTTGAAAGCGGCGGGTGATGCAATGCTGAGGCTTGCTGGTGTTGTGGAACATGGGATGTTTATTGATATGGCCACTACTTTGATTGTTGCTAGTGAGATGGGTGTTACGGTTAGGCATAAGTGATTGATGTCGTTTATTTAAGGTTTTTGTTGGCTAACTTTGTTAGGATATGAAACCGAAGCTATGATTTTTATGTTACTTTGTTAGAATTTTTTTAATCGTTATGCAATTTGTTTTACTACAACTTATGGAAGATGATTTGCATCTAAGTTTTGATGCTCTAAGTCTAACTACAAGATTGAATTGGCCTCTTTGTTGTTAACCAAGTGAAAATGTATGTCACTATATGAAAATGGTATAAATGAAGAAAGTGATATTATGATATATGTGGCTTATTGTTCACAAGAGTTGAGTTATGCTTTTCTTTGAGTAGGGAACTAGGAGTTTAGCTCGATTGTTCGATGAACTTGAACATCGTGAGCCTATCCTTTTAGATCATGGATGTGGACACTTGAAAAGAAAAACAAGTTGTTTGATAGGCATGTGTTTATAAGACTAAATTTATATGTACTTTAGTCTTTATTTGATTCAAAGATAGTTGGCTGCTACTTGTATACAAAAAGATGATATGTGATTGAAATTGGGACTACTTTCTGCAACTTCAATTAGCAAAATCAGGAAGTTGATGATACTGAGTTTCTCACGTATTAGTCATTGCGCACTTTGGTAAATGGTGATTTTGAGTGTTAATTGTTGAGTTAGAAGAAAGCAATTTAATTTTATACATTTAGAGGTTGTCTGCGTCAGGGGAGGAGATTAGCTTTTTATTAACATTACATTTTTTTGATAGAAATTGCTATTAATCAGTCATTCTAATTTACACAACTTGGATAACAAGAGAACAAACTCCACTGCATTGTGTCATGGCCTGAGCCCTGAAGATAATTGAACTATGTCCTCATTGGGACATTCACATGAGATTTGACCCATACAAAAACACATGCAGCTAACCCCTGTCCAGTGCCTGGCAGAGCTAAGGGGGCTTCAATCCTAACTCTTTATCCTCATCTTCGCCAAGGCTAACAGGGCCATTTACGGAAGATTAAATCGACCAATTTATTTAGATGGTTTGCTTGATTAGGTTTGACTGAATTAAACTCAGAAAACTAAATCGACACATGTATGGGCGGTTCACTTGATTAGGTAGCCTGAATCAAGTCCATGGTTGCACTAAAAAGTTCACATGATCATGATTTATGAATCATGGTTGACAATTACAAAAGGGTACTAATGTACTATTACCCTACATATACATTTCTCGCAATGGGTCGCCGATTCCTCTGCTGGGCTGCTTATATTGGGCCCGTTAGCCCTTTTTTTTTGGGCGTTGTCCGGTAACCAAGTCCACCAGCTTCTTTTCCTTTTATTATTATTCTTTTTTTTTAACGCTACAAACCTGAGTAGCTCAATCCATATCCGCCTTGAAATTCTCAACTTCTAAAGATTTCTGAAATTGGTGTTTCTTTGCGACATTTGCTTGGTGGTTCCTGGCTCCTGCCTTCTGATTTTGGTAAGCGTCTTGCAACATCAACGTGGTTAAACTGTTTTAGTATAACCCTTTACTGACAAACACATGCTTTACAAGTTGTTTTGCCCGTTTTGCGCTTTTTGGACTATACGTTTTGCTTAGTTGTTGTTGTGACGGTTACTGCATGTATATTTTGTTACGCTTTTGTTCCTTATATGTGATCTTACGTTTGTTAACTGCTTCTCTTTGATTTCTGTTATTTTTAATTCTTTTGTGGACCATTACTGATATGTATTGCGTCCATTGGATATTGTTCGGCTTAAAATATTGGCCTCTTTTTGTTGCCAAATGGATATACGTGCCTTTTTTTTTAGTACTTTGTTGTCGATTTTAATCATGAAAACCAAAGGAAAAGCAGTGAGTTGATGAGACAACAGATACACGTGTTGAATGTAAAAAATCGTCTAAGCATGGTTGTGATGTTGGTGCATCAAACAACGGTTTGGTATCATGCAATACACCAACAACGCTTGGTATGGTTCAACGGATAACTATTGACTCAGAGGTTTTGTCCCAATCGGCTAATGTTGAATATGTAACCAACAATGATTTGTCCAACCGTCATGAGGGCAGAAGTATCACCGAATGTTCAGGCCCTGTACTGCCGTGTATTAAATGGAAAAGGAAATTAGGTGAAACATTGGAACATACATTTTCGTCAGCCGATATTTCTAAGAAAACATGTATAAATGAACATCTGCCGCTGGACAATAGGGAAAAAACAGTTGGTTCTGGAAATGCAGTCCTGAACGACAAGGATTTTCCCAGTGCTTCGCAAAAAAATACGGGTATTTTTTTTAGGCCTATAAGTAACACCAAGCACACAAGTATCTCCCACAATTAGCAAAGTGGTCAGCCGGTATAGTCATCAACAACTGCCTTTGCTGATTCAGTCACCATTGGTACCCATCAGAATACGCACTCAAGTTGTTTATTGTCAGAGTGTTTTTTATTCTTTTCAGCCATCTTTGTATTTGGGTGCATTTCCTGTTTTATATTACATTATACTTTGTTCCTATTTGCCTTTCCAGATATCTAACGACAGGTTTCATAATTGCGTGTACGCAGGTAAACCGATAACTGCAAATATTGGTTGTTTACGTGATACTCCGTAATACATTCCAGCAGAATCGCACTGCTGTTGAGGTCGGTGTCAATAGTAATCGCGCGTCAGGTTCTGTCCGACCTATTGCTTCTCCAGGTCGCATTCGTGGTCGCAGGACTACTAAAAGTAAATTCCTTCGTAACTTAAAGACATAATACGAGCCATTTAGCTTTCGAAATAATGTCTACCATATCTAGCCTACACATTTTCAGGAGCGAGATAACAGAAAACAAATACAGGAAACCGAAGAAAATAAGTTCTTGCTCAAAGGAAAAAAAAGGCGCACATTAAAAACAAATAAGCCCCGCCGCAACGCGGCGGGCGCGACCTTACTTGTTCATACCTAAATCTTGATATGGGCCAGGCTCATGTTTCTAACATCTTGAAGTTGTCCTCTTGAATCATCTAACACATTACAAAAAGAACGACAATTCTATCAATCAACTCGAATGACAAGAAGGCTATTGAATTCAAAACTTCATGATGAGGGCAAAAACCCGCATCTCACATGCTAAAGCAAACGATATGGTAGACATGTGTTGTTAGGCTTGTATGGGGTTGGGGCAGTAACCTGTTTGTATAATCGATGCAACACCGTGTAGTCTTGGATGTTTTTACATACCTTAGTTCAGGATTACAAGATGCGTGTTACTTTACGGGTTTGGGTTATAAAAGGGTAGGACTGAGAATGCTTACTTCTCTTACAAGACTAACACAAAGCTGTTAACCAAGGCGATGAACCTTAAATAGTTTAGAGAACAACCAAAACTTCGAATCTAACAAACTGTCACACGAACACTCGATTTATTTTAAACGCCAATGTGATGAGGTTGAAAACACCAGCTGGATGTATAGCCAAACTAGAAACACGATAGCTAAGTACGATGATTCGGGCTCCAAAACAAGAAATAGATTGGCATTTCAAATTCAGCACCAACCCATGAGACAACATAACATGAATGATAAACACAAAATCATCACAAAGTTGTTTGTTGACATCAAAAAACAAAACAAGCTTAACAATTATTTCTATACTCGTACCAAAAACCTTTGTAACATGTAGGATAGAAGTGCACATTTCGGTTTTTTTTTTAAACCGAACCGGTTTAAAAACCGGTTTCGGTTTTAGCCAAATAGTCAAAAACCGGTTTTACGTAAAACCGGTTCGGTTTGAAACCGGTTTTGGGAGAGAAAATGTCCGGTTTAAATCAAGAACGGGTTCGGTTTAAACCTGTTTTACCCAAAACCGGTCTCAAACCAGTTGAGAACAAATAATGCAAATCAGTTTCTAAACCGGCGGTTCGGTTTTCAATAAACAGGTTTTCCAAAAACCGGTTTTTTGGAAAAACCGGTTTCGGTTTTTTTGGGTTTGGTTCATGAACCGGTTTTTTTTTTCATCTCTAATGTAGGAAAGGAAAGCAAAATAAATGGGCATTTCAGGAACTTAGCTTAGTGGGCTGGATTTTGCAGTGGGCCATCTTCATTTGGACTTCTTTTTATTTAATCTGGTTAGTAACATACTTTAATTATTAATCTGTTACTAATTTTGAAGACCCCCGAGTAGGGGTGTTCATGGATCGGGTAATATCCGCAGTAGCCGAAAACCGAAACCGAACCGAACCGAAAATAACCGAACCGAATTCTTAACCGAACCAAATTGGTAAAAACCGAACCGAACCGAACATTTTAATCGGTTTATGGTTCGGTTATGGGTTTAGCATATTGACAACCGAACCGAACCGAAAACCGAATTATAATTAATATTTAATATTTTTTATATATTACTGTAATTAAAAAAATATAACTTGACTAACCCTAGGTCCTATGATGTTAGGGTATTTTGTGTTCAATAGATGTTAAAACTTGTCTAGGTATGTCGTTTTGCATATATTTTGGCATACCGTCATGGGGTCATGTGCTATGATTAGTTATTTTTTAGGAAAGTTTTTGTATCTGGATGATGTATGTTCTATTCTCTAGGTTTAATCATTTGACATACATATCAATATGTGTATGCAAGACTGTTATTGTTCAATATTAGAGCAAATATAAATGTTGTTCAATATTCAAGTACAAAATTTCGGTTTTCGGTTTTGATCCATAACCGAACCGAACTTCGGTTCGGTTCTCGGTTTGGTTCGGTTTTTGGTTATGACTCAAAAAAAAATTTTAACCGAACAACCCGAACCGAATAAACCAATTAACCGAGAACCGAACCAATGAACACCCCTACCCCCGAGCATGTTATCGACCCAAATCGAAATTTTGGTTACCTGAAGTAAAAATAGGTCTTAAAAACTGATTGGGAAAGTGTGTGTTATAATGATAGTGATAAACGGCATCTATAGGATTTTAAAGGAGAAATATAAATAAAAATAGATTTAAAGGAAGGAAAAAAACGACTAGTTTCTCAGAAGTGGTAAAAATACCCGTTTTTCTTTATGCCGAGGGATTTTTTTTTACTTAAGAATGAAAAAAAAAAAAAAAAGGGGAAACCAGCTTAATGACATTGGCATTGACATCGGACTCATGGCACGGCTAGGACACGGTGCGAATAAGTAAAAAAATATATATATTAGATGTCTTAATTTTCTAAAAATATTAGATACACGATACACCTGAAAAATATTGTATGTTTTGTTTGAGTTTGTTATTTGGGTTATCTTTTTGATGAATATATTCCATTATTACTATGTATCTCTAAGTAAATTGTTGCTTTGATCATGTCCATATCAACATATGCAAACTTCCTGCTTCAATTTAATTTTTTTCTGGCTAAGAGGTGACTCTTATAAATATAATGACAAATTATGTAACCGAGCATGAGAAAAAGGTATACAGTAAAAACTCTATAAATTAATACTCTCTACTAACTTCGATAAAATTAATAATTTATCCAGTCCCAACTTGGGACCAGTATAAATTTAGATCCCAATCGATAAAATAATAAGAAAATAAGTATTTTTTTTAAAGCCCCAGTGTATATATATTGGTCCTAACGAAACTATAAATTAATAATTAATAAAAAATTTCCATGTATATATAAAGTTTATACATAATTGGAACTTGTACAAATTTAATTAATTCAATTAAGGCTATATCTAATTGGAATTTGTCCCAACGAAACAAACTTTTTACTTATTCAAAAACAATGAACTTGACAAATTCAATTAATTTCATAAAATGTTAATTGAAACTTGTTTTTCTAATTTATTTTACATCTCTAACTAGTATACATTGTAACTAGTATATTGAACTTGTAAATTTAAAGGTCATACGTATAACCTCTTTAAATTAATAAATTATTAATTTATTGATATAATAATATATCTCTAAATTAATAAAATATCACAATCTCAACATCATTAATTTATAAAGGTTTGACTGTATCATATTTCTATATAAAATAAATAGATTTTTAAAGTTTTATTACTGCCAATCAATTTAAGAATTCAATAACTCTTGATCCTTATGAAAGGCAAATTAGGAGGGGTCCCTTTTTGCATCAATTCTTTTTTTGCAAGTACAGCTTCAAAACAAACAAACAAACAGCCGACTAAAAACCTACCATGTAAGTGTGTAACAACTTGCAAAAAATAATCTTTTTTATATGTATGCTTTCACGCTTTTTCTTTTTTCAACATCAAGGTCCGCTATTTCTTGACGAGTAAGAAATGAAAGCGAATGCATGAGAAAGTGATTTTGTTGGCCGAAAATGACATGCAATCGACGTAACTTAAAGTATTAGTTTTATTTTTTAATAATAACATGGTAGATTTTATTTTATGCTTAGTTTTAATACAAAACCATCTCCGGTTTTACTTGTTGACAAGGCCCATGTTTTTTTTTTCAATTAAACAAAATGACATATATTCCTACTAAATCATTCTAATTCATCCACTTATACACAAAATTTTGTCATTTGGAATCTACTACTCCGTAATTCTTTCTCCTCATTTCGACTCTAAATTTTGCCACATTCATGTTCTTAGAAAGATAAGTAGGAAGATGTGATGTTACTCTATTTTTAATGTCTTAGCAGGGGATCGTGATTTAAAACTCTCTGATAAACATTTTGGGTTAGTAAAAGAAAAGTTCAAAAACGATCACAAAAATACTAATAAAACATTATAGATTCATAGCTAAAATAAAGTCAACTTCATCGGGTAACTTGATCATATATTTTCTTCCCTTTACCCGTTTGCGCCCTTGTGTTTAGTTTCATAAGAACTTTTAGCTAATAATCAAATTGTGAAATTGTCGTTCATAAACAAAGATAACTATTCACAATTGTAATATACGAGTAACATGTAATAGTGTAAGACTGCAATTGGTTTTTCGAGTAAAATTCTGTTAAGTTTGTGACTAAATTTCATATTCGACATGTCATGTTGGATAAATCAATGATGTGAGGAGATTGTGATTTGTGAATAACCAAATAACGCTTTATTAATACTTAATTTCTTTATATTTCTCAAATATAAAAGATCATCTTGTAATTATGTTATTATATTTTTATAGCTTTTATTTCAAATGCTACATTTTAAATGCAATAAATGTAACAAAATCTATAATTGTTCCAAAACAAAAAATTCTTCATGGAACTGTAGAAAAACAATACAATTAATTAAAAGAAAGTGACGTTTTATGATTAAGGTTTTCCTCTATGTTTACAAGACAAAATATATTTCTGCACCAAAAAAAAGGACAAAATATATTTTTAATGAAAAATTTATGATTAGTTATGAATATAAAGACGTGCTATAAAAACATGTAGGAGACATGATACTTTTCTTGAAGATGAAAGAAAGTAAAGCTAGAAAGGGCTAAAATGAGCCACACGGTTTTGGCCTTTACTTAAAGCTAATGGGGTAACCAAAATATATAAAGTAAACAATACTCGTAATCACTTTTGACTTCATGCACCTAATCTTATCTTGGTAAATAAATCATTTGTATAGACTTAAACGCAATTTATTATAACTTTTTATATTGGTGATCAAAAGACGGTAAAAGTTCATTTCCACAAAAGAGAACCTATGTTTTTATATTAGAACAATTAGTCGAAAAACTTCTATAGGACTGTATAACAAGTTTTTGATACAGTAGTTTTTCAAACTAAACCCCATATAGCAGAGTGGTCCGGTGATTTTCTTAATTAAAAGTCAAACCTCAAACCTTACTAAGAATATTTTGGGAGTAATCAAACACAGTCGTTGTGGGTATACGTACGTCACGGCATAATTTGTTCATTCACATTATTCAACATCCATTTCGTCATCGTCCGTTTTCTTATTTTACTTTTTTTTTTTTTAACTGCATGCTTATTATCTTATACTAACAAGTACTCCGTAAATGCTTTTATATAGCCGAATTTATTGAATGCTAGACGTGTCCATAAAATATAAAATTGAACTTTCAACCCATTCATTAAATAAAATATAATAAATATTGAGTCAATTGAGATGGACGTTTTGTGGACACACATCCAAAAGTCACATGAAATGTATCAGATACACATTAATAAACATTATACTACACACTACCTAGTACTACAAATTAACAAGTATCGAGTAGTTTCTATTTCCAAAACTATGTTTCAATAATATGCCGAAGAACATAATCATAATATTACTATGTTGCTACATAGCAAAAATTTGCGTGTAGTAAAAATTGATAGATGTTTTAAGTACTTGAGTTGCAAGCTTAATACAGAGTACTTCTTTCGTCCTAAATTAAACGTCTAGATTGATTTTTTGAATATTTTTTTGTTCAACTTTGATTTTAAATATTTTTATTTATGTTATATAATATTTGATAAAAATTATACTAATGAAATTACATTTAAACTCAATTCATTTATATATTTTGCATAATGTATTATATACTAACATAAATAAAAGTATTTAATATCAAAGTTGAATAAGAAATACTTCAAAAAATCAAACTTAATACTTATTTTAGGACGGATGTAGTAACATATTTTCGTATTTAAGACATGTTAAAAACTTTGACAATCTTTAAAATGACCTAGTGGTAAAGATGTTATGAAAATTTAACAAAAGACCGGGTTCAAAACTTGCTAGATAAATATTCCGGAATATAAAGGCCACAAATCTAATAAAAGATGGACTTCTTCTTATAACTTAAAAAGAGATAATTTCTTGCATGTTACAAACTTTATGTTTGCCAAATTTGATCTTTCTAACATAGATTAGATTCATGCCACCTTTACCAAAAAGAAATACGGAGTAAAATATTAGTGTAATTACGACCAAATTATAAGCATAATGGTGTCGTATTTAATAAAAAAGAGTGATTAGTGGCAAATTAGACAACATGTGGGGGGTCACGTGGGACCTATTAAAGCAATTAAAGAAAGAGCACTAAGATCTGGGGTGGCCCACATGCAAAACGAACCCGATTAAAATGGTGCACCTACCTATTACACTTTCTTTTTCATATATAAACTGGGTTTTGTTGCTTGAATACTTTGGTGAAATCATCATTATCACGAACTATTGAACTTATTATTTTTCATAAAAGACAAACCGTTAAGTAAAAACCCGATTAAGAATCTGTTTTTCTTTTTCTTCCGAAAGCTGAAGCTTTATTATAACGCTTCTCAAAAGTGGAAAACAAGAAACAAAATGCAAGCTTCCTGAAAGAAGTCCAAAAACATAAACTAAGTTACAGGCTTACAGCTTGAAAAAAAAAGGTAAGATAGCAACTTTGTCTCCACAAACCAAACTATGAAGAGAAAAAAGAGATGTGAAAAACATACATAACACGCAAAAACGCATTACTAATCAGGACAAAGTTGGAAAATAATAACTTCCACCATCTACGACACTTGTCAAGAACGCGTGTAACAATCAGTTGTCTACAAAATTTATTTTAAGACTATCAACTCATTTTATGAAGAAGAAAAAAAAAATGGTTTTGTATCATGTTGGTAATCGAACAAAGATATGATATTACTCGATTTTCTAGGGTAGTGACCGAGAAACTTAAAAATCTGATTAAGTTGTACTCCCTCCGTTTCAAAATAATTGTCAGAAGACAAGAATCACATAGTTTAATAAAAGTGAGTCCACTTTTGTTTTCAACCACTCAAAAAGAATATTCCCCTACTATATTCTCTAGTTTTTACTTGAAAGAGAAAGTGAACAATTATTTTGAGACATCTCAAAATTAAAACATAGACAATATTTTTGAAACGGAGAGAGTATAAGTGTATAACATTATCTTGTTAGTTGCAGCTAAAAAACTTATTGATTCACACATAAATTAAACACTGACAAACACATTTAAACACTTTTAGTTACGTATATTTTTCTAAATTTCCTTGTCATTGGTCGGTTTAGTATTTGAGACTATATATATATATATATATATATATATATATATATATATATATATATATATATATATATATATATATATATTTTTTTTTTTTTGGTTTTTTTTTTTGTTATTTCATGATTCTTATTATCTTAGAAGATACAGTTTGTGAACCCTTACCTTGACTTCTATTTTTTGTTTGTCCGGCATTCGTTTTCTTCTTTGAGATCATATAAGGCTTTAATTATTATTATTATTATTATTATTAGTATTATTATTATTATTATTATTATTTTTAATTTTTTAATTTTTTATAAAAGCATTACTTCATTAGAAAAGCATAGGATCATGGTGCGAAAGAAAGCTCCTATGGGTTCCTATCGGAGGATATTATTATTATTATTATTAACATGCTTTAATTTAATTGAATTTCACGTTTTGCACAAAATGAGATTGTATCTCACGTGCTATATAACATAAACATGCTATCATGTTAGGTTGTAATTGCTTCAATTTTACTTACAAGAATATATAGGACTGTTTTAAATATTATATTCTAGATCTATAAAAATCGCCAAACCGAATTAATCAATAATTATTCTAATGTTACACTTGTCAAATGATGATAGTAGCAAACTAAAAATAGTACTACACAGCATACAGAACATGCTTGATCTAAGACTCGTTGGCAAGGATCACACTTCTTCACCATACACATCAGCGTCATGTTAGCTTTCTCTCTCCTCCCACTTCCCTTCACCTAACTTCACCATTTACTAGTCAAAGGTTCACCTCTTTCACCTTAACTCACAATTTTTTTTATACTTATACAATTAAAACGTAAACATAAAAATATAAAACCGTAAACGTAAAAATATAAAACCGTAAACGTTAAAATTTAAAATCACAACGTACGAAATGAAAACGTTACATAAATTGAAAATAAACATTACATAAACTTCTTGGAATTAAAACATTACATAAACATTCCACGTATCCCAACTTAAGAAATGTCTGTCAGACGAGACTCTCGTCATTCCGCTGAAAGAGATTAAACTAGACGACAAACTAGTATTCACAGAGGAACCCGTAGAGATAATGGATAGAGAGGTGAAGCGACTTAAGCAAAACCGCATTCCTATTGTAAAAGTTAGATGGAACTCTAAGAGAGGACCAACGTACACATGGGAACGCGAGGACCAAATTCGTGAAAAATACCCATATCTATTCTCGTAAATCACTCTTATTAGCTATCTCAGACTTGAATTCCGGGACGGAATTCAGAATGACGGGGGAGTACTGTAGGATTCTACGAAAAACCCTTGTAATTAATCTCAATAAATTATGATGATCTTGTATTACCGTTTAATCAACCCCATTTTTGCGGGGAAATTTAAAATTTTCTCTTATCATTATTAATATCGCGATACATTTCATCTATATATATATATAATATACCACGAACTCGAGATAACATTTCCATTGCGACAACACATTTTGACAATCAACGACAAATGACGATACTCGCGTTACTCTAAACTCATCTTTCTTTTTACAAAATATACTTAACTAAAATTTACCACACTTAATCACTCTTAATTAAAATCAAATCATTAATCTTAATCCTAACCAAACGGATCACCAAAGCTCAGCCCATAACTCGGCCCAACGAGACAAGCCCAACTTCTTTTATTTTCATTCCTTTCATTTCTTTCTTTTCTCTAAACCGATCGCTAGCACCTCCATAAACACCCTCGCATCTCGGTAAAATCGAACGTAACCTATATATATCTTTACACCATCATGATCACCACCTAACAAACTCTCTTTGTGCAAATTCCCAGCCATGAATGACAAGTATTATTACAGTAGCCATAGTCACTTTGTTCGTCCCATATTTGCACCATACGCCTACTTAAATATTGCAAAACACCACCATTTCGCACCCCGCTTTTTCTTGCGTTTATCTAATAGCATTCTTAACATATAGTGATGTTTAAAAGAAGGATATGACTGCAACAAAAACCTGTAGCTCTCTAGTCTCATTTTGGTACCAATTATAATACAAACCGAATATATGTGTGGAAAACTAGAAGGGGGTTGAATAGTTTTACGTCTTTTTAATTTTATTATGAAATCCTTTGTTTATTTTTAAAACACTTAGATTCAAGTTTGTATGAAAAATAAAACTTGAATCTTATTAGTTATATATTTATTCTTTTAAATTGATTGTAAATGTTTTGGTTTCTTGAATGGAGTTTCAAATTTGATCTTTATGTGAAGTCGACCTCTAAGTAATACTGGCAATTATATAAGCCTATGTGTATGAAAGTAATGACGATGTAAGCAAATAAATAAATAAGGGATGGAAAGATTTAACCGAGACACGAGAGATTTATAGTGGTTCGGCTACAAGGACACCTTCCTTGCCCTACTCCACTCCCCGAGCACCTAGCTCGAGAGTTTTCTTCACAACTTCAATAAGCTCCCTTATGACGGAGAAAACCTTACACGACTTTGGCTTACACGGGTTTAACGACACAAAGCTAAATGTCGAGTTCTAATAGTAGCTAGAACCAATCTCACAACTTCACAACACAACTTCTTCACGACTTATTCACAACGGCTTCACGACTTGAACTCTAGGACTTCACGACTAGAACTTCACGACTTCAACACGACCGCTTCACAACATCTATGCTACGGCTTCACGACTTCAACACAAGGACTTCACGACTAGGACTTCACAACTTCAACACGACCGCTTCACAGCTTCTATGCTACGGCTTCACGACTTCAACACAAGGACTTCAAGACTTCAACACGACCGCTTCACAGCTTCTATGCTACGGCTTCACGAATTCAACACAAGGACTTCACGACTAGGACTTCACAACTTCAACATGACCGCTTCACAGCTTCTATGCTACGGCTTCACGACTTCAACACAAGGACTTCAAGACTAGGACTTCACAACTTCAACACGACCGCTTCACAGCTTCTATGCTACGGCTTCACGACTTCAACACAAGGACTTCACGACTTGGACTTCACAACTTCAACACGACCGCTTCACAGCTTCTATGCTACGGCTTCACGACTTCTTCACCACGGATTCACCACTTCTACACTATGTCTTCACAACTTCTTATCTATGACCTCACAACTTCTATACCACAACTACTTATACAACTTCTTCACTACTTACACACAACATTAATCTACTGCACACACCTTACACACAAATGAATGAATGATTTACAAACTTTGTTAAACTAACAACTTAAGTAACAAGATGATACTAAGTTGTAATACTTCTAATCTTGATTGATAGAAGTATTCTTCTTTTGCACTTGGATAGTTGAAGCTTGGATCACTTGGAAACCAATGCTTAAGAAAATATGATCAAAGGATTTTAGAAAGTATTTACAAGGATTAGAGTGGATTTACAACAGAAAGTTTGAGGTACAAAAGTTTTGTAAAAATCCAAGGGAAGGCTGGTATTTATAGGCAGAAAAACTGGACAGCTGGGAGCTACTGGAGCGTGGCCGGCCCCCTTAAATAGGGGGGCGGTCCCCTTAATTTTAAGGGGGCCGCCTAACAAAATTAAGGGGGCCGCCCATGCCAGCCGTTGCCCAGTTTTGTCTTTTTGTGGGGAAGGTTTTTCTGGAACATTTTTACTGATTTTGGTTAAAAATTTGAATTCATAAATTTATAATGAATTAAACCTTTTTATTTATTACCAAAAATATTTTTATAAAATATATAAAATGTTTTTGACATTTTATAAAAAATCTAGTTATTAAGAAAATGTTCCTTTGATCATATAATGCATTAAGCATTAGTTCATTCATACCTTAAGTGATTTGAGTTGTAGAAATAGATATTTACAACTAAATACTTGTTTACGTCATAATTTTCCGATTAATGATTTTACATTTTGTGATTATCAAAACGTAAAGATATCGAAAAATATTAATAATGTGTTTAGGCATTATTTATATCAACAATATGTATACTCCAAAAGCAAAATACAATGTACCTACTACCAAATATCTATCCCACAATCTACTAATGTTAGAAAATCAGCATAGGTGTCCTTCTATCTACAGTAACTCCAATGATAAGGTCAATTGGTCAATGAAACATGTTTGAAATCTTGATATAAGATAGCCCATCCTATCTCACACTACCCTACCCACATTTCACTATCTTTCACCCCACAAATACCCTACCAAATCCGGCAACCTTTCTGTCTCTCACTAGGAAGCAATACGAGTAGGAGTGAATACGTATAAAACGTATTCGAGCTTAATACGTCTACAGCCCCATTCTTGTGCTCCATTCAAGCCACTCAGTTTCTTCACCACCTTTTTAAGGTGTGGTATGATCCTCTTTTCTATACATTTCTGCACATTAACACTTTGAGCATGCATAACACATACTTAAATTACAAACGTATTATATCTTTTGTGCATGTCACGTTAGAAGAAAATGAGAGATCTCATGCTTTGATCACAGCAACCTTAGAGCTTCATAAGACCACCTAAGTCCACAGAAACACTTCATGCATTACATCCCTCTACATCAATTTCATTCGAACGCATAACTTTAATATTATACATACATGTTTAGAACATATAAAACGCGAGACAATGACGAGGAGAACTCTTACAAAACCCTACTGAACGTATTTCACTCCACGAATCATAAAACATATTAACAATAACCCACAAATGCATTAACACCCACGTTGATTCTATAAACCAACAAACCAAGAATTTGGTTAAGTCTTTCTATATTAAAAACGCGCCATAACGCCTAGTACCCACATGAATATTTCGTAATCTAGACATACAACACATACATTTCTTCATACGATCCATTTAACCACCCAACAAACTATATTTTTCATGTAGATAACCTGTCATGAAACACACTACTCGACACGCTAAACGGGACAAAGTGTTTCACAAAAATCTGTTTTGAAAACCCTTAATATTAACGAGTGGGCTATAAACCCAACTCGCTGATTTTCATAAGCCACGAATAAGCTGACAATATGGCACTTTAAGAATAAGCTTTTAACCTAAAAATGAGCCCTTTTGATAACTCAAACCCTCCCCTAAGCCCATGGATTAAAAATGGTTAACGGGCCACTAAAATGGATCGATAAAAGCCCATTTGTAGTTAAAATAAGCAAATGATCAAATAAGCAGTTGAAATAAGTTGAAAATCACTTAAATAAGCATTAGTAAAAATCGCCATATTTTTTCTTACCTTTTTGTCATTTTTGGACTAAAAATGTAACGCGACTTAACTAGAAGGACTAAAACTGCCAAACTATAAAACTTGCGGACTGAAGCTGTGAAAACAGTTTGTACAGGACCTAGATTGACCATTAAATTAACTCCAAGCCTTATATGCACATATGGACAAGCTTTGGACTATATTATGGACTTTGGACTTAACGAAGGACTAACAACGTAACGCAAGCACCGTTAGGGTAAAAAGTGTTAAATCTGGAAAAGAACAAGGACCTACTGTTATAACTTGGCATTCTTATTTCATTTTCCATTTTTCATCACATTTTCAC
Organism: Artemisia tridentata subsp. tridentata; assembly: GCA_021014915.2. Lineage (NCBI taxonomy): Eukaryota > Viridiplantae > Streptophyta > Magnoliopsida > Asterales > Asteraceae > Artemisia > Artemisia tridentata. The sequence continues at coordinate 214,468,789 of CP139501.1, read as the reverse complement.
TTCATATGCATTTTACACATTTTATTTGCATATTATTTAAATTTCGATACTTAGTAACACTAGAAACATTCGAGTTAACATTTCATAGCATTCATTCATTCTTCGAAGAAATAACACTACGGGAGCACCGACACAACAATCAAGATAATCATATATGTAGCATTATTCTGAACTTCAAGCATTTGAATGTAACACACTCACTTTCAACGATCAGATCGTTGCACATCATTAGTTATTCACCATTCACCATTCATTCACGCACACCACTAGAAATTAGTCAGATTCTCAGACATTTATATATTTACCAGGTTCCATATCGAATTTGTTATCATAATCACCTCAAAGTTTACTTTCACATTCACCAGTAACGCTTAAGGTGAGTCATGGCCTTACTTTTAAATCATTTATACTTTTAAACTCTGTGAGGGGGATACATGCTATAAACAGATCACAAGTATTTTTCTGTATGCTTACCTGACATGATATATGCCTAAGTTACCTTATTGCCTGATTGAACAAATATTTTCCAACCAGGCCTTCGATGGTGATCAAAGGAATAATGGGGTGTTGAGATTGCGCCAAGCTTGTTCTTAACCTGAAAATAAGAAATACGAAGACACTACGTTAAGTGATTGCGCAGGGGTTGGACCCTGCGAACCACCTCCGGCGTGCGAGTAAGTATGTGTAATGGTAATGTAGGTCGTAAATTTAGAGAGTGAAGTTAACTTCAGATAACATTCAGTTAACATTAGATAATATACCATGGTTTTGGCCCGTCTAAGCTATTTATAGGAGAGAAATAGGCCTTAGAGGGCGGTTGCACTTAATTCGGAGATCATGGGGGCGTCCCATGATTTGTGGTAACCGCTAGGGCTTTGTGGCCCACGATCTCTACCTTGGCGGGAAAGCCTAAGGGAAGAGGAGACGTGGGTTGGACCAGGTCAATGTAGTTCTTCGTTCTTGCTCCTTCGTAGGGGATACCCCGAAGGGCTTAAGGCTCCAAACGTTGACGGAGGCCAGGCTCCGAACGTTGACGGAGGCCCCGCGAACCGCCTCCAGTGTGAGAATCAGTCATGGTGATTATGTCATGAAAGTATTGAGGTGGAGAAGATGATATCTCCTGGGTTAAGTTAGGTTACATACCTCTATGATGACTTCCTTATTTATAGGCATAATAATCTGACGGAGCAGTTACAGAGGGTGTGTGGAGGCAGTTACGGAGGTCATGGCAGTTACAGAGATCATGGCTGAAATCATGGCTATTGACCAGATCTTCTTTGACCAGTTCTGTTTGACCAGTGACCTTTAGGCTTCGAACCTTGTCGGAGGTGAGGCTCCGAACAGTGACGGAGGCCAGACTCCGAACCGTGACGGAGGCCAGGCTCTGAACATTGACGGAGGCCAGGCTTCGAACGTTGACGGAGGCTAGGCTCCGAACGTTGAAGGAGGCCAGGCTCCGAACGTTAACAGAGACCAGGCTCCGAACAGTAACGGAGGCCAGGCTCCGAACCGTGACGGAGGCCAGGTTCTGAACCTCGACAGAGGTTAGACACTATGAGCGTTTTGGGTGAAGATTGACCTGGGCCTTCGAAGAGAAGGCTTCGTATAGGCTCGAAGGGGAGTCCTTCGACCCGTTCGGAGGGTACATCATCATTGCCATAAGACCCTCTATCATGAGCCATTAATCACTGCGGTGAACGCGAATATAATGAATAGATCTATTAGAGGTTGACAACCTATCCCACTAATACTTTGACGGAATGCTATTTGCTAGTCGTATTAGTCGCGATGCATTATATTTGAGAAAAATAGGAATTGGCATATCACCTATTACACGAGGGCAAAACTTTCATCATTAATTTGATGGACACCTCCGTTTATACGGTACTTTGTTAACGTTTGCGTGTCATGAGACTTAGGGCAATATATGAACTGCAATATCAATTTTCAAACTGATTGTATCTCCAATACAATCCTACTTGTGTATCGAACTGATATTTAAACTTCAAACTCCATGATTTCACTCAACATTTTGTTGACTTTTAAGCATGTATCTCAGGAAATTAGCGGAGCGGATCAAGGCATGGAGCAGGCAAAACCTATCTTAAATAAGGGTGTAAAATAAAGTTGTAATTCAGTTAAAATGATGTTTCTTTGGAGAAACTGTTTGCACTCTGATGTAACGCTTTGTAACTGAATTCATATTATGGACCTATAATAATTAAAAATGCCTTTACAGGCTGTTTTCTATGATTTTGTTTTCGATCCTCACAGTAATACCCCAATTAGACTTCCGCTGCTATCTTAAAAATTTGAGGGTGTTACAGATTGGCATCAGAGCCTCGGTTATAGAGAACCAAATGTTTTTAAACGTTGGACTATAACTACATTTTTCAAACAAATTAATTTTACACCATGTTACCTAAGCCCTCCATGCTTGCTTGCAACCGCGCTCAGTATATTATGCATCAGGATTATCTTACACAAGTCTCTGCATACTTGATAGTTACTTTGCACAACTAGATCATTTCATGCTTACATTACACCACTTGATGTTAGTAATTACTTATTTTTACTATATATGGATTATTACAGTACCATGTCATTCATCACACATTTTAGTGTATCATCGGATTCAGATTCCGAAGGATCACTAGCATCAGTTACATCACCCGTACTTCCTGGTACCGTAGCACCAGAGGTCGTGCCTGACGAGACTGAGCCCTTCGAGGAGGGTGAAGCCGCCGCCACACCCCTATTTGAGAACCCCCATGTGCCAGCTTTGCCAGCACCTACGTTGCCACCACACTTTGTTTATGACTCATATTCTCCTTTCTATATACCACCCCCTGATGACGTATACCTGGAGAGTCAGCAATGGCTTCCTGCTGACGATACACCCGAGCACCACCATGTTTCACCACCCTTACCACCTGACCGCTTACTTGAGATGCATACCCAGACATACCCACTACCACCTTGTCAGCGGGACCCGATTCCTGCGGAGGATATTCCTTCATCGAGTAGACCTCGTATTGCAGACCCATATTCACCATCGTTACCCTATCCCCCTGGTTTCACTCCCCCAGCCCAGATCCATGACGCTAGTGAAGGGTTCAGACCAGTAGTCACTCATACCCTCATACCATCTACAGTGGTGACACGACTGGAGAGTCATGGGGAGCAGATTGACTCGCTTCTTCGGATGATCGATCACGTACCACTAGACCACCCGGGGACTATCAGTGACACCTTGCATAGGTTAGTTTCCAACAGAGCAGCTATACAGCAGTGTTTGATGCAGATGCAGTCAGATCTAGCAGACACCCGTTCTTACGCGATATCTATACGGAGAGAGGGACAGGCCCTAGCCTGGGAGGCTCATCTTGCGCAGCGAAGAGCCGACACGTTGGAGAACATCATGGGAGATATACAGGTTGACCATCAGACGGAGATACGAAGACTCCGAGACCAGATCTCAGAGCTTACGAGGCGTGCGGATGGACCTAATCATTAGACGTAGTTAGCATTTGGTATAGTTTGAGACATTGTAGTCTGCCGCATGTGGCAATTAATAAAGATTCTTGTATCGTTTGGTTATGTAACTCAACGGATTCAAGTTATTAATGTTATGTTGTGGATTATGATATACTATATATTAATGTTGACTTATGTATTATGGTTGTTCGTATGTATTGTAATTGTATCCAGACATGTCATGATGTTGCTTGTTATTGTTATGATCCTCTAATCGTATAGATACTATGAATATTCAAATACATAAAGAATAGAAACTCAAAATAAAAGTGATGAATGTAGAGAAAGTTGTGAAACTTCACACTTTGTGATTAAACCGTTTGTTCCTTAGCAATCACATATTCTTAAATTGATTAGTTGCTTACGATAACATCCAAAGACATCGTAATTGTTGAAATAATCAATTTACTCACAACTTCACACCATAATTACATTGATCATATACGCATTCTTCAAATACTCAACTATTCTGTCCGAATTCTAAATCTGTGTTCTTGTGACATTAATAGAAAATGGCACGTACCAGACGAGGAACTACCAACCATACCGCAACACTAACGCCCGAAAATGTCCAGAGAATGATTGATGCCGGTATCGCCGCAGCTCGCGAGGCCGATGCTGCAGCCCGCTCGAGCAATAACATGGGAGCAACGACTGAAGGTGAGGCATCTACACAGCGTAAATGCACTTACAAGGAATTCATAAGTTGCCAGCCAACCATCTTTAAGGGCATAGAAGGAGTGACCGAGCTAGCACAGTGGTTTGAATGCATTGAAACTGTATTCATGAGAAGCAACTGCGCAGAACACAACAAGGTCACCTTTGCCACTGGAGTCCTAAGGGGAGATGCTTTATCTTGGTGGAATGTTGTTGTTAAGAACATGGGTGCCGAAGCAGCATTTCAAATCTCCTGGACTGAACTGAAAAATAAGATGTTGAAGAAGTACTGTCCTCGGACAGAGGTCAGGAAACTAGAAGATGAATTTCATCAGTTAGTGGTGAGAAACAATGACCTGAGCACGTACAATCGGAGGTTTCAAGAACTATCTCTTTTGTGCCCGCATATGGTGCCTGACTTGGAAAAGATGTTGGAACGATATGTGGAAGGACTACCTTCAAGTATTGAGGGAGACGTCACCGCATCAAACCCAAAAACACTCGAAGCCGCGATCACGTTTGCTCAGCGAATGTTGAATCGAGTGCTTAAACGGGGTTCTACTTCCACAGTCAATGGACACAAGAGAAGTTATGATAACCATAGCAGCAGCAACAGAAACAGCAACAGCAACAGTCATTACAACAACAACAGGAGGTACCACAGCAATGACCGAAACAACAACCGCAACAGAGATTACCAGCAAAGCCGTAACGACCGTTATCAGTAACAAAACCGCCCCTTAACACTCCAAGTCAAATCTTTCCAAATTGATCTCATGCCCATCCAACTTGGAAGCTTTGACGCAATTGTGGGCATGGATTGGTTATCCAAACATCGTGCCAGAATCATCTGCGACGAAAAAGTCATCCAAATTCCCTTCGACAATGAAACACTCACCGTTCGTTGTGACCATTATAAAACCCAACTCAATATCATCTCGTACATCAAAACGGTGAAATACATAAACAAAGGATGTCACGCATTTTTGGTCCAAGTAACGGAAGATAAATCGAAAGAAAAGGAGAAACGACTAGAAGAAGTACCAGTTGTAAATGAGTTTGCGGAAGTATTCCCTGAAGACTTGCCAGGTGTTCCACCAACCTGGCAAGTGGAGTTTCGAATCGAGTTAGTGCCTGGAGCAGCACCCGTTGCGAAAGCACCTTATCGATTAACCCCTTCCGAAATGAAGGAATTATCTGAGCAGTTGAAAGAACTGTCAGATAAAGGATTCATCCAACCGAGCTCATCACCTTGGGGAGCACCAGTCCTGTTTGTCAAAAAGAAAGACGGAACATTCCGAATGTGCATCGATTATAGAGAGTTAAACAAACTCACGGTGAAAAATCGATACCCATTACCAAGGATTGACGATCTATTTGACCAACTACAAGGATCGAGTGTTTACTCAAAAATCGATCTGAGATCGGGATACCATCAGTTAAGGGTTAGAGAAGAAGACATACCCAAAACAGCCTTTCGAACACGATACGGACATTACGAATTCCGAGTAATGCCATTTGGTCTTACCAACGCACCGGCAGTGTTCATGGATCTAATGAACCGCGTATGCAAGCCATACTTGGACAAGTTCTTAATTGTATTCATCGACGACATTCTGATCTACTTACGTAACGAAAAACAGCATGCTGAGCACTTGAGAACCATTTTGGGGTTACTCAAGCAAGAAAAACTGTATGCGAAATTTTCTAAATGTGATTTTTGGATCTCCACTGTTCAATTCTTAGGCCATATCATCAATAGTCAAGGTATTCACGTTGACCCCGCCAAGATCGAAGCAGTTAAAGGTTGGGCATCGCCCACCACACCAACTGAAATTCGACAATTTTTAGGACTCGCTGGTTACTATCGAAGGTTTATAGAGGGTTTTTCCAAAATCGCAAAACCTTTGACAGAACTCACTCAGAAAAACAAGAAATACATCTGGGGAGAGAAACAAGAATCAGCATTTCAACTTCTCAAACAAAAACTCTGTGAAGCACCAATTCTAACACTACCGGACGGGAGCGACGACTTTGTAGTATATTGTGACGCATCGCATCATGGTTTAGGTGCGGTACTAATGCAAAGAAACAAAGTCATAGCTTACGCTTCTCGACAGCTCAAGAAAAATGAGGAAAATTATACCACTCACGATCTAGAACTAGGAGCAGTAGTATTCGCTCTTAAAATATGGAGACATTACCTATACGGTACAAAGTGCACGGTATTCACCGATCACAAAAGTCTTCAACACATACTGGATCAGAAGGAGCTGAACATGAGACAGCGCCGATGGCTAGAACTGCTCAACGACTACGATTGTGAAATTCGCTACCACCCCGGTAAAGCGAATGTCGTGGCTGACGCATTAAGCCGAAAGGAAAGGATCAAACCTCTTAGAGTCCGATCGTTAGGAATGACAATTTGTTCACCCCTCCCATCTCAAATTCTCATAGCCCAATCGGAAGCTCTTCAGGAAGAAAATCGACCTCACGAGAAAATTGATGGCATGCCAGAAAGTGAGAACGGATTCATGAGAAGAGCCGATGGAATGTTATGCTTCAAGAAAAGATGCTGGATTCCTCTCTACGGAGGTATTCGAGATCTTATCATGCACGAATCTCACAAGTCTAAATATTCCATTCATCCGGGATCCAACAAGATGTACCAAGATCTCAAGCAACTTTACTGGTGGCCAAACATGAAAGCCGACATCGCAACGTATGTTGGAAAATGTTTGACTTGTTCAAGAGTCAAGGCTGAAAGCCAAAAGCCATCCGGACTACTTGTACAACCTGAGATACCCGTTTGGAAATGGGAAAGAATCACTATGGATTTTATTACCAAGTTACCAAGAACGTCGACCGGATTAGACACCATATGGGTTATCGTCGATCGTTTGACCAAATCTGCCCACTTCCTGCCAATCAAAGAAACTGACGAGATGGACACACTCGCTCAGTTATACTTCAAAGAAATCATAATCCGACATGGAGTCCCAATCTCCATCATTTCAGATAGGGACAGTCGATTCACTTCAGGATTTTGGCAATCCCTGCAGAAAGCTCTCGGTACTCGATTGGACATGACCACCGCCTATCATCCCCAGACTGATGGACAAAGTGAAAGGACAATCCAAACCTTGGAAGATATGCTTAGAGCATGTGTACTTGACTTCGGAAAAGGTTGGGACAAACACTTACCATTGGTTGAATTCTCTTACAACAATAGTTACCACGCTAGCTTAAAGGCCGCGCCTTTTGAAGCACTTTATGGGAGAAAGTGCAGATCACCTGTCTGCTGGACGGAAGTTGGAGACATGCAACTTACCGGACCAGAACTTATTCACGACACGACGGAGAAGATTTTCAAAATCAAACATCGTCTCCAAGCCGCTCGTGACAGACAGAAGAGTTATGCGGATGTGAGGAGGAAACCCATGGAATTTGAAGTCGGAGACAGAGTCATGCTAAAAGTTTCGCCCTGGAAAGGAATGATACGCTTCGGGAAGCGTGGGAAGCTAAACCCGAGGTACATTGGACCTTTTAAAATCCTTGAGAGGATTGGATCGGTTGCTTACAGGTTAGAGCTTCTAGAAGAACTCAGTAGGGTACATCCTACATTCCACGTATCCCAACTTAAGAAATGTCTGTCAGACGAGACTCTCGTCATTCCGCTGAAAGAGATTAAACTGGACGACAAACTTGTATTAACAGAGGAACCCGTAGAGATAATGGATAGAGAGGTGAAGCGACTTAAGAAAAACCGCATTCCTATTGTAAAAGTTAGATGGAACTCTAAGAGAGGACCAAGGTACACATGGGAACGCGAGGACCAAATTCGTGAAAAATACCCACATCTATTCTCGTAAATCACTCTTATTAGCTATCTCAGACTTGAATTCTGGGACGGAATTCAGAATGACGGGGGAGCACTGTAGGATTCTACGAAAAACCCTTGTAATTAATCTCAATAAATTATGATGATCTTGTATTACCGTTTAATCAACCCCATTTTTGCGGGGAACTTTAAACTTTTCTCTTATCATTATTAATATCGCGATATATATATATATATATATATATATATATATATATATATATATATATATATATATATATATATATATATATATATATATATATATATATATATATATACATAATATACCACGAACTCGAGATAACATTTCCATCGCGACAACACATTTTCACAATCAACGACAAATGACGATACTCGCGTTACTCTAAACTCATCTTTCTTTTTACAAAATATACTTAACTAAAATTTACCACACTTAATCACTCTTAATTAAAATCAAATCATTAATCTTAATCCTAACCAAACGGATCACCAAAGCTCAGCCCATAACTCGGCCCAACGAGACAAGCCCAACTTCTTTTATTTTCATTCCTTTCATTTCTTTCTTTTCTCTAAACCGATCGCTAGCACCTCCATAAACACCCTCGCATCTCGGTAAAATTGAACGTAACCTATATATATCTTTACACCATCATGATCACCACCTAACAAACTCTCTTTGTGCAAATTCCCAGCCATGAATGACAAGTATTATTACAGTAGCCATAGTCACTTTGTTCGTCCCATATTTGCACCATACGCCTACTTAAATATTGCAAAACACCACCATTTCGCACCCCGCTTTTTCCTGCGTTTATCTAATAGCATTCTTAACATATAGTGATGTTTAAAAAAAGGATATGACTGCAGCAAAACCTGTAGCTCGCTAGTCTCATTTTGGTACCAATTATAATACAAACCGAATATATGTGTGGAAAACTAGAAGGGGGGTTGAATAGTTTTACGTCTTTTTAATTTTATTATGAAATCCTTTGTTTATTTTTAAAACACTTAGATTCAAGTTTGTTTGAAAAATAAAACTTGAATCTTATTAGTTATATATTTATTCTTTTAAATTGATTGTAAATGTTTTGGTTTCTTGAATGGAGTTTCAAATTTGATATTTATGTGAAGTCGACCTCTAAGTAATACTGACAATTATATAAGCCTATGTGTATGAAAGTAATGACGACGTAAGCAAAGAAATAAATAAGGGATGGAAATATCAAACCGAGACACGAGAGATTTATAGTTGTTCGGCTACAAGGACACCTTCCTTGCCCTACTCCACTCCCCGAGCACCTAGCTCGAGAGTTTTCTTCACAACTTCTATAAGCTCCCTTATGGCGGAGAAAACCTTACACGACTTTGGCTTACACGGGTTTAACGACACAAAGCTAAATGTCGAGTTCTAATAGTAGCTAGAACCAATCTCAAAACTTCACAACACAACTTCTTCACGACTTATTCACAACGGCTTCACGACTTGAACTCTAGGACTTCACGACTAGGACTTCACGACTTCAACACGACCGCTTCACAACATCTATGCTACGGCTTCACGACTTCATGACTAGGACTTCACAACTTCAACACGACCGCTTCACAGCTTCTATGCTACGGCTTCACGACTTCAGCACAAGGACTTCAAGACTAGGACTTCACAACTTCAACACGACCGCTTCACTGTTTCTATGCTACGGCTTCACGACTTCAACACAAGGACTTCACGACTAGGACTTCACAACTTCAACACGACCGCTTCACAGCTTCTATGCTACGGCTTCACGACTTCAACACAAGGACTTCAAGACTAGGACTTCACAACTTCAACACGACCGCTTCACAGCTTCTATGCTACGGCTTCACGACTTCAACACAAGGACTTCACGACTAGGACTTCACAACTTCAACACGACCGCTTCACAGCTTCTATGCTACGGCTTCACGACTTCTTCACCACGGATTCACGACTTCTACACTATGTCTTCACAACTTCTACTCTATGACCTCACAACTTCTATACCACAACTACTTATACAACTTCTTCACTACTTACACACAACACTAATCTACTACACACACCTTACACACAAATGAATGAATGATTTACAAACTTTGTTAAACTAACAACTTAAGTAACAAGATGATACTAAGTTGTAATACTTCTAATCTTGATTGATAGAAGTATTCTTCTTTTGCACTTGGATGGTTGAAGCTTGGATCACTTGGAAACCAATGCTTAAGAAAATATGATCAAAGGATTTTAGAAAGTATTTACAAGGATTAGAGTGGATTTACAACAGAAAGTTTGGGGTGCAAAAGTTGAGTAAAAATCCAGGGGAAGGCTGGTATTTATAGGCAGAAAAACTGGACAGCTGGGAGCTACTGGAGCGTGGCCGGCCCCCTTAAATAGGGGGGCGGTCCCCTTAATTTTAAGGGGGCCGCCTAACAAAATTAAGGGGGCCGCCCATGCCAGCCGTTGCCCAGTTTTGTCTTTTTGTGGGGAAGGTTTTTCTGGAACATTTTTACTGATTTTGGTTAAAAATTTGAATTCATAAATTTATAATGAATTAAACATTTTTATTTATTACCAAAAATATTTTTCTAAAATATATAAAATGTTTTTGACATTTTATAAAAAATCTAGTTATTAAGAAAATGTTCCTTTGATCATATAATGCATTAAGCATTAGTTCATTCATATCTTAAGTGATTTGAGTTGTAGAAATAGATATTTACAACTAAATACTTGTTTACGTCATAATTTTCCGATTAATGATTTTACATTTTGTGATTATCAAAACGTAGAGATATCGAAAAATATTAATAACGTGTTTAGTCATTATTTATATCAACAATCTCCCCCTTTTTGATGATTACAAAATCTAAACTCATTAAATCTAAAAATTAGTTTTTAGACAAGTATTTAGTGAGTTTACATCTATTTCTCCCCCTTTTTGTAGAATTAAAAAGGTTTAACCAACAAGTTTTAAGTGTAAAAGTGTCGTATGAGAACTCCCCCTTGATGTGTACTCCCCCTCATTTGGGGGCACCAAGGAAACGAGCTATGGAACGCTTGCAAGAAAAATGTTAGAAGCACAAGTATATGTAACAACAATAAGCAAGCATATAGAATAAGAGCATTCATTTAATAGAAGTGTTGTGTATAAATACACAACCAAGTAGATTACAACATAAGGCATGCAAACATTCAAACAAAACAACTAATGATACAACATAATCATCCTAGGAGTACATGAGCTTCCATGGGGCTTGCATACAAAAAGGTTTTGAAAATTTATTTTTAAGCATTGCATATGCTTAATTGGGTGAAAATGGAGGTGGTGGTGGTGTAGTGGGTGAAGGTGGTGGTGGTGTAGGGTTGGTAATCATGTGTTCAAGTGATGAAAACATGTAGTGTATCTCATCTCTAAGACCAAAGATTATGGTCCGGTTATGGATGCAACAAAGACAATTGTCACCATGGGCTTCAAGCAATGCCCAAGGTATGGGAAAGAATGGTTGTGGGATTGGTGATGGTGAGAAGTGAGCATCAAGAGGTGTGATGGGTGATAAGGAAATGACAAGTTGGGTGGATGGAGGTTCTTGAGTGGATGGTGGTGAAGATGCTCTTGGTGATGATGTTAGGTGAGTGTTGATGTAGTCATTGATGGATGAAGTGGATGGTATGGAGGAAGATGATGCTCCATGGATAGAGGGTGTTTTTGATGGTGCATTTGGTGCACTTGGGGATGAACTTTGAGGTGGTGGTGATGGAGTTTTGGTGTCATCTTGGGTTAAGTCAATAAAGAGTTGTGTTGGTGGTATGATGACAAGTCTTTGCTTCCTTGGAGTCTTAGAGATGGAGGATTTTGGTGATAACATGGTGGTTTTGGATGGTGAAGGATGATGGAATGAGAGGTGATTATATGGAGGGAATTTATAATATGAAAATGTGGTTGGTTTAGGTTAATTTTTGAGGTTTTGTTGTAAGATTCCAATACCAGTTCGTCCATAAAGAGAAATGGTAGCTGGGGCTAGATAAAAGGGGTCACATGATGCAAAAGAAAACAGCGAATTTCACTTCCCAGATGGCCGGTCCCCTTAATTGCTGGCCGGCCCCCTTAAAATTAAGGGGACCGCCTAGGGAATTAAGGGGGCCACCCATCTGATGTTTTCCCAGGCGACCAAATTTGAAAATTTCCAGAAAAGGGTCATTGTTAGGGTGTATTTGCAGCAAGCTCCATTTGAATCATGTACATTAGAAATGATTTAATAGTAGCAATAACATATTAAGAAGAATAATGTTTATATGTAGACTACTAAGATCATATTGTAAGCATGTCATGAGCATATATATATATATATATATATATATATATATATATATATATATATATGTATATCATAATGAAACAAAACGATGAAACAACACATTCATAGCAAACATATATAAGAAAGAAAGAAACAAACATTCATTAAATTAAAATGATTATGTGACAAACACAATCATTGTTACAACATACATAGTGCTTAAAGCATACATTTGTTAGAGAATTCTAATTTGCCTAAGAAATCCATTTGACTTGCTTGATGATGGAGGAGTTTTTGAAATGAAAACAAGTGAGAGGGTGAGTAAATGGGATTAATGAAGGTATATGTTTGGGTGTGTGGAGGTTGGAGATGGTTGTGGTGGAGACATTGGAGGTGGAGAGTTTGGAGTGGACCATGATGGATGAAGGTTTTGATGTTGTTCAAGTGGGGATATTGGATTGGATCTAGTGAGAAGATACTCAATCCAAGTAAAGTGCTCATTTAGAGCAATGGTTTGTTGTTGAAGAAAGATGCAACAAGGACAATTGTTGACATGTTTCTCAACTTGGTTTTTGTTGTGGGGTGATGTGGGAGAGCTAGATGAAGGTTGATCAAGGTTTATTTGGGCTAGGTGTAGGGCAAGAAGAGCACTAAGCTAATGAGTTTCCTTGAGTTCCTCAACGAACTTCAAGTGTTCGGATGAAGGTGATGATGGTAAAGTGTTGTTGTTATGAGGGATGGATGTTTGCACATGCAACATAGGGGTAGCATGTGAGTTGGTAGGAGGTGGTGGTGACACTCTTGGTGGTGGAGATGTTTGTGAACTTGGGTAATCATGAGTGGATGAAGATGGTGATATGGATGAATTTGATGATCCAAGAGTGGTGAGTGTTTTTAATGATGCATTGGTGGGTTGAGTGTGAATGAGATTAGGATTGAAGTTTTGGGATTGATCATAGGGAGATGAAGGGTTAGGGATGGATGATTGGTTATGTGTTTGAACAACATCATTTGTTGGGTTATGGCAAGTTTCAAGCTTCCTCCTCCAAATTGGTCTCACCGAGATTTTAGCAACTCTTGAGGGTTTTGATTTTGGGTAGTTGGAGGATGACATGTTTGAGTGGATGATATGAATGAGCATTTATGATGAGGAGGTGCATTTATAGTGTAGGAATGATGTGGTTTAGGAAGGTAAATTTTGGTGGGTGGTTTATGACAAAATGTGTTTGTGAATTTTGGGAAGAATGGAATAAAATGGGTTGGAAATTGAAAAAGAGAACAGTAAGCCGGATCTCCAGATGGCCGGTCCCCTTAAATAGGGGCCGGTCCCCTTAATAATTAAGGGGGCCGCCTGGGTATTTAAGGGGGCCGCCCATCTGCTGACTTCCAGATTACTGAAAATGGTTTTTGGCAGAAATTTGTAGAAAAAGTTGTGTTTTTGAGTTTAGTTTCAAGCAAGTCCAACTTCTTTCAAGGCAATTTAGGATTTAATAACTTATATATGTCAAGCATATTTATTTAAGTAACTTTATCTAACATGCAAACTACTCATTAAGCATATAACATGTATATACATATATTAGACAAGAAGATAATACATAGCACCAAGTAATTCATAGTATCATACTTAGGAAGATTAAAAGGCTAGTTAATTAATCCTAATGATTATCTATGTACAAGGGAATGGGGAGTTGTGATAGCATGGACTTCTAGACATGTACCAAGTGAGATCTTTAATAAGTAAGCTATGATTTTTCATTTTTGATTTAGTTTACTTATAAGTGTCATATACACAAGTATATATGACATTTATGAGATCACCAAACATGATTTAAATAGATGTTTTTAGCATTATTCAACAATGTTTGAAAGTAGGTTCTTATGTGGATGTGAAAGATTATTGAATCGCAAGACGGATATACCTAAGGTGTAAAGGCAGAGTAACCTATCAAGCTAAGCATATCCTAAGGCAATGATTAACAAAACTATATGCATGAAGTGACCACTTATGAAATTTAAAAAGAGAACTTACCTCACGTCCTAGCTATTCTTCTTAAAATCTCAGATAATGAATGAAGTGCGAATGATGGGTGAGTCTTCAAGATAACCAAGGTGTGAAAGTATATCGTAGCAAGCTCTTAACACCTTAATAGACCCAACGGCTTGACCCGAACTTGTCTTGTACTTTATAGCAAGGTTCTTATTGACTTTGACTCCAAGATGATATAGGTCACACATAGATGAGATGTCGAGAGAATCCATAAATGTTCCACAACATCACAAGTAATTACTTGAGATGGATTATCATGTGAGATATTGAGTGTGATTCAGTATTTGATAATTCATTTGTCTTCGTGCGCATGTTTCAAATGTGAGTAGGTTGACGTGAAATTGAGTTTCTTTCCTTTGTGCGTTTCGTCACCTAATCAATTAAAACAACTTGGTATCCGGATTCTCATGGGTCCGAGATGGTTAGTTGAAGACATCCATTGCATTAGAATGCACATGGTGAGGATGTCGCCAAGAAGTACAAGAATTCCTTAACAGTTTGTTACAAGATACAAACAGTGGATTTCTTTTACTTATATCATTTATAATCATTGTAATTAACCTTATTTCTAAATTTCTCTAATAGATTTTTCAATTTTAATTTGTTTTGATTTACTAGTTGATGATTTATCCGAATTAAATCCTAAATCGGTTTTATCTTTGAATGGCTTTTGACAACTTAGTAAGAATTTAAGAGATTTTGAGCTTTCTTCAAATTTAACTAATATTTTTGCTCTTTCATTTAATCTTTTAATTTCAAGTTTATAATCTTGACATATTTTGCATTCTAGATCAATTTCAATATTACTTTCAAGTCTAGACATTTTATCTTCTAAAATTATTTCTTTTTCAAGATTACTTTCAAAAGTTTTTGATGATTTATGTTTAGAAATAGTTTTTAGATCTATGTTGCAAAAATGTTTAAACTCATTTTCTAGTTTTGAAAATTCTAAAATGAATGAATCATAGCAAAAATGTTCGGTTTCGGATTGTACCTTATTTGGAGTTTTATCTAGTTTGCATTCGTCACATACCGGATGATGATCTTCTCCTTCGTCTGTGTCACTCCATGATATTGGATTGAGTTCACTTTGGAGTTGATTCATGTAGTCTTCGTCGTTAATACCTTCATTAACAACATTTGAACTAGTAGCACATGTATCTATTTTATCTAAATGTTCATCTATTAAATTTTCTAAAATGACTAATTCATGTACAAAATCAAAATCCTCATCTTTGGCTTGACATTTTTCTTGATGAAAGTTTAAGAGATTTTTCCAAATATCATTTTCCGTTTTACATAAAGATATTCTTTCATATTCAACTTTCGGCAAGGTTTTGTACATAATTATTTTAGCTTCATTATTTTTGTTATTCTTTGTTTTTAAATAATCATTTTGAGTTTCAAAATTCGTTTTTGTTTGACTTTCAAAATCCGTTTTTGTTGGTTGAAGATCACCAATCGAAATGACATGCCAAAGATCTAGATCAATTGATTTCACATAATTTTCAAATTTATTTTTCCATTCAAGAAAAGTATAGTTTTCAAATAGTGGTGGTGTTTGCATAAATTCCCCTTCTAAATATTTTTCGGATTCCATAGATCGATTCAAGTTTTAAAATACAGTATATTTTAAAGATCTTGATTGACGTGGCTCCTGATACCAATTGTGGAAAACTAGAAGGGGGGTTGAATAGTTTTACGTCTTTTTAATTTTATTATGAAATCCTTTGTTTATTTTTAAAACACTTAGATTCAAGTTTGTATGAAAAATAAAACTTGAATCTTATTAGTTATATATTTATTCTTTTAAATTGATTGTAAATGTTTTGGTTTCTTGAATGGAGTTTCAAATTTGATCTTTATGTGAAGTCGACCTCTAAGTAATACTGACAATTATATAAGCCTATGTGTATGAAAGTAATGACGATGTAAGCAAATAAATAAATAAGGGATGGAAAGATCTAACCGAGACACGAGAGATTTATAGTGGTTCGGCTACAAGGACACCTTCCTTGCCCTACTCCACTCCCCGAGCACCTAGCTCGAGAATTTTCTTCACAACTTCAATAAGCTCCCTTATGGCGGAGAAAACCTTACACGACTTTGGCTTACACGGGTTTAACGACACAAAGCTAAATGTCGAGTTCTAATAGTAGCTAGAACCAATCTCATAACTTCACAACACAACTTCTTCACGACTTATTCACAATGGCTTCACGACTTGAACTCTAGGACTTCACGACTAGAACTTCACGACTTCAACACGACCGATTCACAACATCTATGCTACGGATTCACGACTTCAACACAAGGACTTCACGACTAGGACTTCACAACTTCAACACGATCGCTTCACAGCTTCTATGCTACGGCTTCACGACTTCAACACAAGGACTTCAAGACTAGGACTTCACAACTTCAACACGACCGCTTCACAGCTTCTATGCTACGGCTTCACGACTTCAACACAAGGACTTCACGACTAGGACTTCACAACTTCAACACGACCGCTTCACAGCTTCTATGCTACGGCTTCACGACTTCAACACAAGGACTTCAAGACTAGGACTTCACAACTTCAACACGACCGCTTCACAGCTTCTATGCTACGGCTTCACGACTTCAACACAAGGACTTCACGACTAGGACTTCACAACTTCAACACGACCGCTTCACAGCTTCTATGCTACGGCTTCACGACTTCTTCACCACGGATTCACCACTTCTACACTATGTCTTCACAACTTCTACTCTATGACCTCACAACTTCTATACCACAACTACTTATACAACTTCTTCATTACTTACACACAACACTAATCTACTACACACACCTTACACACAAATGAATGAATGATTTACAAACTTTGTTAAACTAACAACTTAAGTAACAAGATGATACTAAGTTGTAATACTTCTAATCTTGATTGATAGAAGTATTCTTCTTTTGCACTTGGATAGTTGAAGCTTGGATCACTTGGAAACCAATGCTTAAGAAAATATGATCAAAGGATTTTAGAAAGTATTTACAAGGATTAGAGTGGATTTACAACAGAAAGTTTGGGGTGCAAAAGTTTTGTAAAAATCTAGGGGAAGGCTGGTATTTATAGGCAGAAAAACTGGACAGCTGGGAGCTACTGGAGCATGGCCGGCCCCCTTAAATAGGGGGGCGGTCCCCTTAATTTTAAGGGGGCCGCCTAACAAAATTAAGGGGGCCGCCCATGCCAGCTGATGGTGCGTGATGTGTCGTTGCGGTTTAGCAGTATTAATGCCTACTCAAGTTTTAAATTTATATTTAGCCGACTTATCAATAACACACACACTTAATGAGCAGTGTACCCGGTCAGTATGAATATAATGGTAAGTAGAGTGTCGATCACTAAGAGTGGAACGTATTATCTAGTTATTCTAATCAGTATTTTAATATCCTAAATTAGCTATACAACCTAATCTAACGCAAAGGGGGTTCAGCCTGAGAGACTGGCACGGTTTGGTTATAATTAAATAGAAAAAACTAAACTAATGAGCACGAATCAGCGATTAGCACACACGTACACAGATTGATACTCGAGACAATAAGAAGACATGTCCTGATAATTAAATAGCCTGTCACTTGTTTTATTGATAGTTTTATATGAAGTGTATATAATTAAACCTTTCTCGTTGGCTCTAATCTTATCGGCAAGTAAACCCTTAATGATTACTTATGTCTATCCTATTTTTCAAGAGACGCTAGAATAAATAGGCGAGGAAGGGGCATGGCGACCCAAGCAAGACTCAGCTAGACACAGAGGTTATCAATGCACTAATAAAAGTCACCAAAGACATCAACATATAAACTTTAATTAATGGGAAAACAATATTAAGGGGAGTGCATGATCTTCCGTAGTCACATGACACAAGCCCATCAATCCTGATGAATTAAAGCGTACTAAAACAATAAAACAAAACTACTTAATGAATAGAATACATGTAGGACCTTCTTACAGCTCTTGTATCTTTATTTGAGGTGTGTCTTGTGCTGCTTGGTCGTCTGAATTCGGCTCTAGGGTTATATCTCTCTTTTTCTCCAAGAGTCTCGAGAGCTCTCAAATTCGTCTGGCCTTGGGGTATTTATAGTTTCTGTCTGAGGGATCGATACGGCGCATTAAGTTTATAGATGCGGCGCATTTACTTAACTTCGCGTGGGGTCCAAGATTAATATATTCTGGAATATTCGTACACCGTCTTCAGGTGCGGCGTAACTTGATCTTTGTATGCGGCGCATGTACTTTAGTTGTCTTGGATTGTAACTGGTGAAATCTTCATAGTGATACGCCGTATGTTAGAAGTATATTGCGGCGTATCTGGAGTAGAACGAGCTTGATCTTCTTCTTTGACCAAAGTTTCATATGCGGCGCATGACAGAATTGCATGCGGCGCATTCTTCAAAGTCAGGCAATGATCTTCGAATTCATCTAAGTATGATATTGCGTCGTATCTGTTGAGTGAGATACGGCGCATCTTCTGGATTTCAGTAGACTTTTGACATCTCGCTTGTTTTGCTCCATAATTAGTCCAAAATCGCCAAGTTTCACATAATGCTTGTTTTTACCTAAGAATTACTAAAGTAAACATTAATGTATCGATTCTCATGTATAATATAATAAAACAAGTCAAATAAATAGGATAAATGATGATAATAAAATGTACTTATTTGAGTTCATCAAATATCCCCCCACTTGAACTTTACTTGTCCCCAAGTAAACCTTAGAATTAATCATATGAAAGTGTATCCTAAAAGATATTAGGATTTATTTTTATATTTAAGCACATATTCGTTTTGTCATAATCACACAACCAAACACTTAACGAAGTAGAAACCAAAATAATTTTTAATGTAAAACAATTCTAAATCGTTTAGTTGCTTAGTCGTGACGAATATTCTATCATAGGCTTGGCAAGTATACGCATCTCCCCCACTAAAGCCAAGGAGTAACAAGTCTAAAGCGGTAAAAAGGGTTTGTTGGTTAAGGGTTGATCATCCTTTTTAATCTCTATCGATCTCATATTCCAGAAAAGGCGACAAAATTACAAATACATGATCGAATCCACGACCACGATACTTGCAATTGCTCAAATCCTTACCTCGAATAGGCAATTGCTCAAATCCTTAACTCGAATGGGCTAAAGATAGGACCAAGTAATCTTCACCATTAATATTATATCAAAAAGGGCGACAAAATCATAAATACATAGCCGAATCCACGACTACGATACTTAAGATTGCTCAAATCCCTAATCTCAATAAATCAAAGGTTTGGATGAAAAATGATATAGGGTATGGATAATATTTGGGATACAAATTGGTGTAAAATGAAAAATAAACAAAACAGATAAATTAAAATCCTAAGTGTGGTTAATCACTTTCCCAACCATCCCATGAATAAGACTCATATCATTGAATAACTCACGCTTTAACACTTGAAACACACGCTTTAGGTAGACACGAATTATACTCAACAAAATCTCAATCAAAGAATAACCTTAGTTGGCGTTCCCATAACGGCCAACTCCCATTCAATCCATAAATATAATATACAACAAATAGTGGTGATATCTCCCACTTAATACAAAACTTTACATAAGTTGGTTAAAACAAACTTCCAACTTTTTTTTTTTTTTGACATCAACATATATGTGTAAAATTTCACAACTTTTCTATCACTATTTTTCCGGATAATTTTTCCATACTCTTCATACTTTCAGAAATAACTGTAATAGTGAAAGTAGCAAACACACGAAAAATAAACTAAAAGTTATACAATATTTACTTTCATACCAATTGCATTGTGCAATTTCCCGACCTAACCAAAGATAATGAATTACGCACGCGAACACAGGTAATGTAAGGAAACACACTTTGCCTAAAGCAATTAACCACGGATTTTAATCTACAGGGTAGGCTAAGGTGTAAGGGTGTATCGAAACATTATAACAAAGGTGTAAGAAACGAAAGGAATGGCTCTGAGGGTTTTTCTAGGGGTATCTTACTCTAAAAGTGAGAGTAACCAAAGGGTTTATACGGGGGTTAACTAACCAGTGTAGTTAGTTAATATCACATAACATATAAAGGCTATTTGGGTGTAATCCTAGAAATTTATCAATTTAGACAAGTCACTCCAATTATATAGATAATACTCATTATGGTGGTCTCGAATAGTATACAAGCCAAGTTCTAAAGTTTACAAGTCACCGGCACACTAAAGTTTTAATATTTTAGAAAGAATAGAGTTATGTGTTCGGTTATGTAATTTAGACTTTAAACAAAAACATGCTAAAAAAAATTTTAATTTTGATATATTAAGCGCATTTTAAGCATATTTTGAAAAAGTTTAGGACAAGTAAGTGTTCTAATTCTCCATCCCCCCACTTAAGTTAAACAACGTCCTCGTTGTTTGTGTCAAAGGTTAAAAACTAGAAAATAAAAGAATTAGAACAGAAAAACTCCCCTGAGATTTGCTCGGTATGATCCTCCTTTATTCATATAAGAGCAAAAATCAACTTTCTTGTGGATGAGAACGTTTAAGCTTCATAAATGATGTATCCACAAAAATGCAGGAATCTATAATACCATTTAGACTTTAACACACCTGAGTTAAGAATGTTCAAACTTGCATAATACATTAGTAGTTAGTAAAAATAAAACCTAAAAAATTAAACTGTAAATCATCAGGTCAGTCGATACGCCGTATCTTATGGAAGAAGATACGCCGTATCGAGCCTGGAATAAATACGAATCAGAATAAAAGATGCGTCGCATCCTTAACCAAGGATGCGCCGCATTAAATAAACTGACAGAAAGTTTTAAAGTCAAAAAAAAAAAAAAAAAAAAAATGCAGAAAATGAAATAAGATATGACCAGTGCGAGTGATGCGTCGCATCTTATGATGGAGATGCGCCGCATCGTCTGCAGGTCTGACAGACTCGACACAGAACAGAAAAGTAAAAATTTTTCCTTCGGGTTGTCTCCCGGTCAGCACTTGTCTTTATTCCAGAGTCTTCAAGTTAGACTCACGTTCAGCTCCTTAATTGGTTCTATAGATCCCCACATGTCCGTGCACGATGTAGTTGTGAATTACTTCGTCACGAACATATTCCGGCCCCAATTCAAGTACACCTTTGTAGAATCCTTTCATCTTTTGGTACGGATACTCGATCCCTTCCTCAGCGTCATTTTCATCTACAAAAAGAAATGGTGTAAATTTGTAAAAAAATTTGTTAGGGGCATGTTTAAACCTTGGGTGAGCACGAGGCATCATGTAAGTGATAACGTTGCTTCCACTTTTAAAGGTGATCTTTCCTTCAAATCTTTTAGCGTTAATTTCGACCTCCTTACAAAATGGTTTCCCAACGATCACGTCACCCATCTCAACATCACGATAAGCATCCATGTTTTCCACCACGGTGAAATCTGTAACAATAGTTAAATTCCCGACAAAAATAGGTACATTCATGATTACTCCAACTATGTTTTTCCCTCTATAATCAATTTTGTTTTTCATTATAGAATTATTGAAATCTTTTGAAATTACATTAATTGGTAAAACAGGGAAAAAGTTGGCACTAACCTGTTTAAATCCTATCATGCAAGGAAATTGTAAATTATAAGCACAATCTACATGGATCTTTCTACCGTAATCACAGAAACTAGGATATTCTTCAAATTCATTATAATTCTTAGTGTTGATCATATTGATTCTAGGTACATCCATAATTTCTCCTTCTTCAATTTCGGGTTCAAAATCCTCCATAAATTGATCTTTTATTCCTATTGGTAAATTAAGATCATTTAATTCAATGTAGTCTCCACTATAGGTCTCAAGTGATTCATAATTTACCAAGGTTTCTCCCATAAGCCTAGCTTCTAGATCGAGGTCCATACGTTCTCTTAATCCTAGCACATAGACGCCTCTAATTATGCTTTTAGCAGGATTTTGGCACTTATAGACTAGTTTATTGTTCCCTACCTTTAATGAGATTTTTCTTTTAAACACATTAATCTTAGCATGGGTGGTAGACAAGAAAGGTCTTCCAAGGATTAAAGGAATCTTAACATCCTCGGGCATATCTAATATAACAAAGTCTACGGGGAAAACAAACTTCTCAATCTTAACTAGCACATTTTCAGCAACCCCTTCAGGTCGTTTTACCGTTTTATCAGCCAATTCAATAAGTAGCTTAGTTGGTGCTAATTTTCCTAGTCCTAGGGTAGTGAATGTCTTAAGGGGCATAACACTAACGCTAGCTCCTAAGTCAGCTAATGCATTATTGAAAGATATGTCATTAATTGAACAAGGTAAAGTAAAACTTCCTGGGTCCTTTTCTTTTGAGGCAAGGCATGTAAGTCGGTTGCAGAGCTCTCTTCTTTCATTGTAGCCTTGATCTCCTCTTCAATCTTTGCCTTCTCGTTGAGTAACCTCCTTAAACTGATTGAAGAATTAAAGAAAAATTCAGGCTTTGCAGCATCATTACCATTCATCAATCTTCTAGGAAAAGGTATGTTAGGCGTGACTTCTTCAGTAGTGCATATGGCCTTGACATGATCTCTTGGGTTAGTTTCAGTTAAGCTAGGTAAACTTCCGTATCCCCTTTCTTGAAGAATCTTGCTCATTTGTCCGATTTGTTGTTCCAATGCTTTGATCGAAGCTCCTTGATTTCTTTTTATAGTATCCGTTGAGGCTCGGATTTCTTTGATCATAGCGGTGTTCTCTTCATGTCTTTTAGTAGCATCGGCCATAATTTGCTTTAGAGTGTCATCCAAAGTCTGCCTCCTTTCTTGATAAGTGGGATTATAGTTGTTCTTTTGATAGTATCCCGGAGCAGCTTCCCTAAATCTTCCTGAAGGTTGGAATGGTTGTCCAAATTGTGTGTAGTATGCTTCTTCAAAAGTCTCACTTTCATTCTTTTTAGGGCAATCTTTAGTGTAGTGAGGTCCTTCGCATTTTTCACATCCAACTTGGGCAGCATAAACTTTCTCATCACGCTTCTTCATCTCTCTACTAATTTTATCCACTTGAGCTTGAATTGCAGCAAACCCGTCAAAATTAGTGCTGCTCTTAGATCTAGTAGAGGTTCCATCGTGCCATTTTTGAGAGTGATCAGCAGCTTCTTGGATAGCTTTTCTAGCATCGGCTGCACTCATTTGAGGCACAGCTCCCTTAGCATCCAAGATTTGTCTAGTAGGCACGTCCAATCCTTGATAGAACAATATTATCTCCTGCATTGGATATAGATAATGTTGAGGGCATTTCATCAATAAGTCTTTAAGTCGTTCCCAAGCTTGATAAAGAGTTTCATCAGGCTCTTGCTTGAAATTGTTGATAGCCTCCATCTTTTTAGCAGTTTTAGCAGGTGGACAATATCTTTTCAGGAATTTGCTCTTCAAATCTTCCCAGGTTGTGATTGAACTAGCAGGTTCATTCCTTAGCCACTTATTAGCAGCTCCTTTAAGCGAAATTGGAAAGATTCTTAGCATAAGTTGATCGTCAGAGACTCCTTCTGTAGTAAACAAATCTGCAATCTCGAGGACTTTTTCAACATGTTCATTAGCATCTTCATGTTATGTTCCACTGAAAGCATTTTCTCTTAGCTCCTTGAGAAACTGACCCTTCAACTCAAACTTTGACTTTTCATCAAACTTCGGTCTAGCAACTCCTGAACTGTAATCAGCACGGGTTTTGTTCATGTATTCCTCCATAGTAGTGTTTTCCGTCATTGTTTATGTTTCTTCTTTCTCCTTCTCTTCAGAAAAGTAATCAAGCTCGAACGAACTTGAAATTTCAAAGTTTTTGTGTTGAAAAGCCTTTTAAGCGAATGTAAGGCTCGTTCAGGATCTTCGAAAGGTTTAATCAAGTTCTTAGTTGAACTCCTGGTCATGCACTTCCTGAAATCATCACAAAAGCATCAGTAGGGTATGTTCAAGAAAGTAATATATCAGAAAATTAACAACGAAAACGGAATACGAAAAATAAAAGTTGCTGATATCTGCAAACGATGCGCCGTATCCAAAAAGTTGGATACGCCGTATCTTATTACGTTAAAATTTAATCAGACTTTTATTCAGAAAACAGATACACCGCTTATGAATTAGAATGCGCCGTATCAAGTTTAAATTATCAAAAATCGATTATATTTATAAAAATTAAATGCGTCGTATTAACAAAAGTTAATGCGCCGTATTTTCATTACGTTTCAAAATACAAGATTTTTGATTTAGTAGATGCGCCGTATCGATAAAGTTCGATGCGTCGCTTCTGTTTAATAATTCGAAAAACTGTTTTTAATTTAAATAGAAAATACACCGTATCTGTTAAAACAGATGCGTCGTATGGCGTTAGGGTTTAGAAAATTTATTGTTAAAAACAGAATACGCCGTATCTTGGGGAAAGATGCGTCGTACTCGAATTTATTAAACGCGTTGTATTTTATAAAAATTAAATGCAATACGCCGTATCTGTGAAAACAGATGCGGCGTATCATTTGTATCAGCACAATACAACGACAGCAGAATGCAGAAAAATAGAAAAAAAAAAGAAACAAAAAGAAACAAAAATTACAGAAAACAAAAACACACAAAAACAGAAAATATGCAAATTATACAATGAATGTAATCTATCTAATATACAACAGGGTTAGTGGTTAGAA
Source organism: Artemisia tridentata subsp. tridentata (assembly GCA_021014915.2). Lineage (NCBI taxonomy): Eukaryota > Viridiplantae > Streptophyta > Magnoliopsida > Asterales > Asteraceae > Artemisia > Artemisia tridentata. The sequence continues at coordinate 214,443,677 of CP139501.1, read as the reverse complement.
TCTAAAAAAAACTAAAAAGAAAGACCTAATTAAAATACTAAATCAAATTAACAGATAATAACAATTCACTCCCCGGCAACGGCGCCAATTTCATTCGAACGCATAACTTTAATATTATACATACATGTTTAGAACATATAAAACGCGAGACAATGACGAGGAGAACTCTTACAAAACCCTACTGAACGGATTTCACTCCACGAATCATAAAACATATTAACAATAACCCACAAATGCATTAACACCCACGTTGATTCTATAAACCAACAAACCAAGAATTTGGTAAAGTCTTTCTATATTAAAAACGCGCCATAATGCCTAGTACCCACATGAATATTTCGTAATCTAGACATACAACACATATATTTCTTCATACGATCCATTTAACCACCCAACAAACTATATTTTTCATGTAGATAACGTGTCATGAAACACACAACTCGACACGCTAAACGGGACAAAGTGTTTCGCAAAAATCTGTTTTGAAAACCCTTAATATTAACGAGTGGGCTGTAAACCCAACTCACTGATTTTCATAAGCCACGAATAAGCTGACAATATGGCACTTTAAGAATAAGATTTTAACCTAAAAATGAGCCCTTTTGATAACTCAAACCCTCCCCAAAGCCCATGGATTAAAAATGGTTAATGGGCCACTAAAATGGATCGATAAAAGCCAATTTGTAGTTAAAATAAGCAAATGATCAAATAAGCAGTTGAAATAAGTTTAAAATCACTTAAATAAGCATTAGGAAAAATCGCCATATTTTTCCTTACCTTTTTGTCATTTTTGGACTAAAAATGTAACGCAACTTAACTAGAAGGACTAAAACTGCCAAACTATAAAACTTGCGGACTGAAGCTGTGAAAACAGTTTGTACAGGACCTAGATTGACCATTAAATTAACTCCAAGCCTTATATGCACATATGGACAAGCTTTGGACTATATTATGGACTTTGGACTTAACGAAGGACTAACAACGTAACGCAAGCACCGTTAGGGTAAAAAGTGTTAAATCTGGAAAAGAACAAGGACCTACTGTTATAACTTGACATTCTTATTTCATTTTCCATTTTTCATCACATTTTCACTTCATATGCATTTTACACATTTTATTTGCATATTATTTAAATTTCGATACTTAGTAACACTAGAAACATTCGAGTTAACATTTCATAGCATTCATTCATTCTTCGAAGAAATAACACTACGGGAGCACCGAAACAACAATTAGGATAATCATATATGTAGCATTATTCTGAACTTCAAGCATTTGAATGTAACACACTCACTTTCAACGATCAGATCGTTGCACATCATTAGTTATTCACCATTCACCATTCATTCACGCACACCACTAGAAATTAGTCAGATTCTCAGACATTTATATATTTACCAGGTTCCATATCGAATTTGTTATCATAATCACCTCAAAGTTTACTTTCACATTCACCAGTAACGCTTAAGGTGAGTCATGGCCTCACTTTTAAATCATTTATACTTTTAAACTCTGTGAGGGGGGTGCATGCTATAAACAGATCACAAGTATTTTTCTGTATGCTTACCTGACATGATATATGCCTAAGTTACCTTATTGCCATAAGACCCTCTATCATGAGCCATTAATCACTGCGGTGAACGCGAATATAATGAATAGATCTATTAGAGGTTGACAACCTATCCCACTAATACTTTGACAGAATGCTATTTGCTAGTCGTATTAGTCGCGATGCATTATATTTGAGAAAAATAGGAATTGGCAAATCACCTATTACACGAGGGCAAAATTTTCATCGTTAATTTGATGGACACCTCCGTTTATACAGTACTTTGTTAACGTTTGCGTGTCATGACACTTAGGGCAATATATGAACTGCAATATCAATTTTCAAACTGATTGTATCTCCAATACAATCCTACTTGTGTAACGAACTGATATTTAAACTTCAAACTCCATGATTTCACTCAACATTTTGTTGACTTTTAAGCATGTATCTCAGGAAATTAGCGGAGCGGATCAAGGCATGGAGCAGGCAAAACCTATCTTAAATAAGGGTGTAAAATAAAGTTGTAATTCAGTTAAAATGATGTTTCTTTGGAGAAACTGTTTGCACTCTGATGTAACGCTTTGTAACTGAATTCATATTATGGACCTATAATAATTAAAAATGCCTTTACAGGCTGTTTTCTATGATTTTGTTTTCGATCCTCACAGTAATACCCCAATTAGACTTCCGCTGCTATCTTAAAAATTTGGGGGTGTTACAGATTGGCATCAGAGCCTCGGTTATAGAGAACCAAATGTTTTTAAACGTTGGACTATAACTACATTTTTCAAACAAATTAATTTTACACCATGTTACCTTAGCCCTCCATGCCTGCTTGCTACCGCGCTCAGTATATTATGCATCAAGATTATCTTACACAAGTCTCTGCATACTTGATAGTTACTTTGCACAACTAGATCATTTCATGCTTACATTACACCACTTGATGTTAGTAATTACTTATTTTTACTATATATGGATTATTACAGTACCATGTCATTCATCACACATTTTAGTGTATCATCGGATTCAGATTCCGAAGGATCACTAGCATCAGTTACATCACCCGTACTTCCTGGTACCGTAGCACCAGAGGTCGTGCCTGATGAGACTGAGCCCTTCGAGGAGGGTGAAGCCGCCGCCACACCCCTATTTGAGAACCCCCATGTGCCAGCTTTGCCAGCACCAACGTTGCCACCACACTTTGTTTATGACTCATATTCTCCTTTCTATATACCACCCCTTGATGACGTATACCTGGAGAGTCAGCAATGGCTTCCTGCTGACGATACACCCGAGCACCACCATGTTTCACCACCCTTACCACCTGACCGCTTACTTGAGATGCATACCCAGACATACCCACTACCACCTTGTCAGCGGGACCTGATTCCTGCGGAGGATATTCCTTCATCGAGTAGACCTCGTATTGCAGACCCATATTCACCATCGTTACCCTATCCCCCTGGTTTCACTCCCCCAGCCCAGATCCATGACGCTAGTGAAGGGTTCAGACCAGTAGTCACTCATACCCTCTGATGAACTCAAATAAGTACATTTTATTACCATCATTTATCCTATTTATTTGACTTGTTTTATTATATTATCTGTGAGAATTGATACGTTAATGTTTACTTTTTTAATTCTCAGGTAAAAACAGGTACTATGTGAAACTTGGCGATTTTGGACTAATTATGGAGCAAAACAAGCAAGAAGTTAAGAGTCTATTGAAATGTACAAGATCAAGACCATTTTGCTCCAGATACGCCGCATCCTACTTCGTACATACGGCGCATCACTATCAAGATTTCACAAGTTATAATCCAAGACGGCAAAGGACATGCGCCGCATAGAGAAATGAAGTTACGCCGCATCTTCTGGCGGTGTACGAATATTCCTGAATATATTAATCTTGGACCCCACACGAAGTTAAGTCAATGCGCCGCATCTACTTATTCAATGCGCCGCATCTAACCCTCAGACAGAAACTATAAATACCCCAAAGTCAGACGAATTTTGTGGGCAATATACGGAGTACGAGACTTAGCGAAAGACAGAAACCCTAGGACGAAGTCAGACGTGTTAGCTGCACAAGACACACCCTCAACGAAGATACAAGAGCTGTAAGAAGGTCCTGCATGTATTCAATTCATTAAGTAGTTTTGTTTTATTGTATTAGTACACTTTAATTCATCAGGATTGATGGGCTGATTCCATGTGACTACGGAAAACCATGGGCACCCCTTAAAATTGCTTTCCCATTAATTAAAGTTTATATGTTGATGTCTTTGGTGACTTTTATTAGTGCATTGATAACCTCTGTGTCTAGCTGAGCATTGCTTGGGTCGACATGCCCCTTCCTCGCCTATTTAAGAGACGCTAAATAAATAGGATAGACATAAGTAATCATTAAGGGTTTACTCGCCGATAAGATTAGAGCCAACGAGAAAGGGTTAATTACATACACTTCATATAAAACTAGCAATAAAACAAGTGACAAGCTACTTAATTATCAGGACAGGTCTTCTTATTTGTCTCAAGTATCTATCTGTGTACGTGTGTGCTAATCGCTGATTCGTGCCTATTAGTTTAGTTTATATTTAATCATAACCAAACCGTGCCAGTCTCTCAGGCTGAACCCCCTTTGCGTTAGATTAGGTTGTATAGCTAACTTAAGATATTAAAATATTGATTAGAATAACTAGATAATACGTTCCACTCTTAGTGATCGACACTCTACTTACCATTATATTCATACTGACCGGGTACACTGCTCGTTAAAGTGTGTGTTATATTGATAAGTCGGCTAAATATAAATTTAAAACTTGAATACTGCTAAAACCACAACGACACACCGTTGATATAAAAATTAGAGCAATACTGTGGAAACTCGTTTTAGAGGTTACTTAACTAACAACGAGTTTACGTGATCGTTTATGGGCTCTAGGGTTTTAAGCCTTTGACCTAGGATTTCTACGTTTAAAGAACAATGATAATATTGGCGGAATATTCAATGAACGAATACAATACTATCACAACAAGGTTTTGTCAAACTTCACCGTTTGTTATTCCAACTTGGCCCCAATACTACTTGATCAATGGTAGTACGATTACACTCTAATCAGGGATCGAAGATCCTTAAGGCTAAACAAACCTACACAACATTAGACCCCATGTCTAACGTTCCCACACACACTCTTTAAGTGCTCTTACATTTTAACACAACTTTGTGTTGTTGTAATTTGAGAGTACGAAGCACTTTGGTGTTGATTGTCTAATCTACAACCAAGACACACTTTTATCTAAGGGGTATGATCTTCCTTTTATAACATAAGGAGATCATTACAAACTTGATAAGTCTTTAGTCATCCACTTGCTTTTACATGTGTCAAGTCAATAAGATACAACTTGTATCTTGAGTGTTCAACTTGATGACTTGATAAAATATCTAGATATTATATTTGTATAAACATGACTCATACAAAATAAATATCTTCTTCGTTCTTATCTTTGTAGCAGCAGAGTGACTCATTGATTCAGCAGCACCTTCGTTTGAACTAGCAGCAGGTTGTTACACTAGCAGCAGTCTCATTTTGTACTAGCAGTACCTTGTTGTACTAGCAATACCTTTGTGTTGAACTAGCAGTACCTTTGAGTTTGCACTGGCAGTACCTTGCTTGTGAATCAGCAGTACCTTGTTGGTCTAGCAGTACCTTGCTCTTGGACCAGCAGTACCATAAAATACACTAACAGTACCTTTCTTGAACTGGCAGTACCATGTATTTTGCTTATCATTCAGTATTCTATATGTTTCATTCTTCTTGTTTTTGATCATCAAATCTATGGAATATTTAATTCCTTACAATCTTCCCCTATTTGATGATTACAAAACAAACACTTTCTTGTACGAATTTCCCTAGACGAAGTAGAGAAATTGAGATAACTAAATCTCACCATGAAATGAAACTATATTGTCTTCCCCTTAATCTATGTTATCCACCACGTTTCTTCCCCTTTTTGTTATCAACAAATAGAGAATATTACAAATATGATCTTTACAACTACAAACTAATGTTACAAATCAAATCTATCCTTCTAATATCTCAAATTACCCTCCATTAAGCTTTCCGCACTAAAAATGAACTTGAGACATCAAAAATTTAAACCATCAGTAGCAATACTAATCAATAATAATAAGAATCAATAACTTTCCCTGTGGTGATGCACATATAAATGGTTATACATCTGAACATTTAAGCTTCCCCTGAAACCCATATGTTAACCATTCGAATCTCCAATTCTGTAGGCTTTTATGACTGATGAAGAAAAACCAACCATTACCAACTTGTTGATGAAGTTGAATAAACCATCCTTGTGTCCTATATCTTGTACTAAAACTGACTTCGAACGTATACCCATGTATAGAGAGACCTCAATCTCTTGACAATAAACTCATCTTCTATGAGACACTGAGCACTACAACGTTACTCCTTTAAGTGTTTGTCAATTCGTAGTCATATAAAATTGCAGCACAAACAAGTTATCTTTTCTGCCAAAGATATGATAAAACACAATTTTGAAAAATTCAACCTCAACTTCAAATAAGTAACAACTAATCTTCTTTACCAATAATAAATTGATAAACAAGCCTTTTTATCTTTTAAGAACCAACTCTCTTCTGTGTGTGATTCTTCCCCTATGTGTGTGAACTTTGAAAGAAAACCAAAAATTCGATCATACCTCAACTGTTTCTGCAGCAGTTTTCAACGATGCATATCTTGCAACCTAAGGCTCAGATTGAAGATCCCTCCGGTGAGAATCTACCTTGATATACCAAGAACCTTCAACAAAAATTTCAGCCCGATCCAACGGTTAACGAAGGAGTTATAGCCTTTGCAAAACTGCTCTTCAGAAAGTTGCGAAAAATTAAGCAAAAACGAATTTTTCTTCTTTCTTTAGCTAAAACCTTTTCTTTTCCTAGATCCAGAGCCCCCCGCTCTGATACCAACTGTGGAAACTCGTTTTAATTGTTTTGAGATATTTATGTATTGAATGTGTTTAGCATGCGGAATCTACTACAACACACTTTAAAAGAACACAAGGTGGTGAGTTTATGTAAACGTGTGAGTATGTAATGAACAAGGAACACAACTTTAGTTAACACAAAATGATTCAATATTATTGATGAAATAATACGGATGATCTAAATATCACCGGGATTACAAAGTAATCTTGAATCTAAGATTGTAAAAGGATTTGTGAGTTGAAGTAACTAAGTTACTTGAGAGATAGTTTGGTTTTTGGTTAATAGTTGGTAAAGATGCATGCATGAAGTGGTGACTAAGATATCCTTTTATAAGATAAGGATATCTTATTACAAGATTGTCAAGTGGTTGAATATAAAACTATACTTTGACTATATTGGCGCCTACAATTAAATACAACTACCAATGTACAACTCTGCCATATTCTTCTGTGAACCACAGAAGACTAAACTACTTCTACATAACGTATAACAATGTACAAAGACTAATAATTCAACTAAATATCTATTACAAAATATCTAATCGACTTGACATAAGCTTGGCAGGCTCTTCATCAACTAGCAGTACCTTCTACCCAGAAGGTACTGGTAGAACATCTTCAGGCTCTTTGACTTTGAACATTTTATTCCCAACAATCCTCCCCTAAACTTGTTATTTCCATTAAAATACACAAGTTTCTGATGAATAAAATACATACCTTGAGGATTTGAGGGAACTCTTCCAAAAACCTTCACTCTCTGTTCTTCCTTTTTCTTTCATATTGCTCAGATATGCTCCTCAGCAAACTCTGAACAATTTCTGAGTTCTCATCATCTTTGTCACACCTTAATCTCTTGGAGATCATAGTTTTAAGCACTTCATAACTAAGTGGATACTCTTTCTCAGCCAACATAAAGAGTTCTATCCCACTTTGTGTGAAAAGGTGATGAATATTGCTATGGCTTAGAAATTCCCAAGTTGTTGAAGGATCATAATAGGGAAATTTCCAATGAACATCTTTGGGTTCAGGATCAAACATCCTATTGAATTCTACCCATAGTTCCTGTTCCTTAGCATCTGTACTAGAAGTTGTGTCTAGCCTAATCTGCACTAGATTCCACAATTCTTCCAAGTCTGCTCTGTCACATGCTCTAACTAAATTTTCAAAATTCTTAAAAATAGCAAACTGTCCCCCAACCCTTGTTATTTTCCATGATTTTCCTAATCTATCATGGTTGATCTCCCAATCAATAATAGGTCGTCTACAGCTAATTGGATCAGCATGAATGATAGTAGGCAAAGTAATCAACATTTTACTTACTTGCTCTGTGTCCAATTTTGCTACTTCTTTCTTCTGAGCATCCTTCTTCTTCATTGAGGGGTGTACATCAGATGGAACTTTATAGTAAAGACTCTTGTAGGCTTGTAGATACAGGAAGAAGATTTCATCAGCAGATTTCTTCTTTAGTTGATAGTCAGTCCAATTTGCCTGACCTTTCAGAAACCTTTTCATAAAAATCACCTGATCTTTCTGAGATTGTCCTACCTTAAAACCTCTTTTCTGACTTTCCTTCATCTTTTCAAAAATGTCAGCCAAAGCTGCTTCTTTATACTTCTTGTTGATGAAAGATTCAAGTGCTTCTGTTTTCTCATCAGAATTGAGATTCTTGTCATTTACTATAATTGCTGCTTGACCTTTCACAATTGGATCATTATTGATAATCCATAGCATCTGTGCATCAAAGGTTTCTTGAGCAATTTGAGTATCAAGAAGAGTCTGAGCAGCATCTTCAGCATCTTTCTGCTCTTTCATTACTGCAAGCATTCTTGAAGCTTCAAGTGCTTTTAGCTCTTCTTCATGAACCCTTTTGGCCTCTTCTTCTCCTAAAGCCATCTGAATTTGCTGTGTTCTTTTCAACTTCTTGGACTTTGGCTCATCTTCAATCATAATGCTTTTGCCCTTATCCTTTGGAGTTGGTGCTTGTGATGGAGCAGAGGATTGCTCATCAGCAATTAAATCCCTCTTTCTCTTGTACACTTTCTCAGCAGACCCTTTGTACCCCATAGCCAATAGCCTTTCTATCCTAGCAGGCTCTTCTTCTGGCCTAGCAGGCTCTTGCCCTGCTCCAGCAGTCTCTTCATCATAAACTTGAGTTCCATCATGGAATTCAAATTGAGCCTCCTCTTCATCTTCAGAAGTATCCATCCTCCCCTTTTTGGAAGAGTGACCTATCCTATCAGCATCTGACTGTGAAGAACTAGATAAAACAACCTTTGCAGACTTTTTACCCTTTAGCCTCTTCACTTCACCCTCCAATCTCTTTACCCTCTTGACTAATTTGATGTTGATCTCAGAAAACTTCTTGCTTTGACTTTTAAGTGCTTCTTCTAAGATCTTCACCTTCTCCTTTAGTTCTTGCTTTGTCTGAGGTGATTGGGTTTGTGATACATGATGTGATGATGTTGGTGGTGTTGCTGATGGTACTGGAGATGGTATTGGTGATGTTTGATGTGTTGGTGAAATGTAACCATGTGAAGAACTAGATGATGGTGTTTCAGCTGATGGTGTTGGTTCTTCTGGATGTTGAGGTAACATTTCATCAAAAAGTGGTATATCTTCCCCTCTAAAACCAATTCTCATATTTGAAAATACTTTGTGAGAAAGTTTTGGTGTGTCATAAATTGAGTCTGTGGGAAGTAACAAATGTTTTAATTTTCCAATGATGCACCCAATAAATCTTGGATACATCAAAAACTTTGTTTCACTTTTCACATTTTTAATCAATCCCTCAAAAATATGTTTTGAAAAATTGTATTTTCTGTTTGTAGCTAAGCAAATGAGAGCAGAAGCCATGTTTCCACTAAATTGCTCTGATAACATTTGTGGAAACTCGTTTTAGAGGTTACTTAACTAACAACAAGTTTACGTGATCGTTTATGGGCTCTAGGGTTTTAAGCCTTTGACCTAGGATTTCTACGTTTAAAGAACAATGATAATATTGGCGGAATATTCAATGAACGAATACAATACTATCACAACAAGGTTTTGTCAAACTTCACCGTTTGTTATTCCAACTTGGCCCCAATACTACTTGATCAATGGTAGTACGATTACACTCTAATCAGGGATCGAAGATCCTTGAGGCTAAACAAACCTACACAACATTAGACCCCATGTCTAACGTTCCCACACACACTCTTTAAGTGCTCTTACATTTTAACACAACTTTGTGTTGTTGTAATTTGAGAGTACGAAGCACTTTGGTGTTGATTGTCTAATCTACAACCAAGACACACTTTTATCTAAGGGGTATGATCTTCCTTTTATAACATAAGGAGATCATTACAAACTTGATAAGTCTTTAGTCATCCACTTGCTTTTACATGTGTCAAGTCAATAAGATACAACTTGTATCTTGAGTGTTCAACTTGATGACTTGATAAAATATCTAGATATTATATTTGTATAAACATGACTCATACAAAATAAATATCTTCTTCGTTCTTATCTTTGTAGCAGCAGAGTGACTCATTGATTCAGCAGCACCTTCGTTTGAACTAGCAGCAGGTTGTTACACTAGCAGCAGTCTCATTTTGTACTAGCAGTACCTTGTTGTACTAGCAGTACCTTTGTGTTGAACTAGCAGTACCTTTGAGTTTGCACTGGCAGTACCTTGCTTGTGAATCAGCAGTACCTTGTTGGTCTAGCAGTACCTTGCTCTTGGATCAGCAGTACCATAAAATACACTAACAGTACCTTTCTTGAACTGGCAGTACCATGTATTTTGCTTATCATTCAGTATTCTATATGTTTCATTCTTCTTGTTTTTGATCATCAAATCTATGGAATATTTAATTCCTTACAAATACACACGCACACATCAAGTTTTTGGTGCCGTTGCCGGGGAGTGAATTGTTATTATCTGTTAATTTGATTAGTATTTTAATTAGATTTTCTTTTTAAATTTTTTTAATTCTAACCGCTAACCCCGTTGTATATTAGTTAAATTGCATTCATTGTACTATTTGCATATTTTCTGTTTTGTGTGTTTTTATTTTCTTTATTTTTGTTTCTTTTCGTTTGTTTTTATTTTTGTTTTTCTTTTTCTAGTTTCTGTATTCTGCTATCGTTGTACTGAGCTGATACAAACGATACGGCGCATCTATTTTCATAGATACGGCGTATTGCGTTTAATTTTTATAAAATACAACGCGTTTAATAAATTCGATACGACGCATCTTTCCCCAAGATACGGCGTATTCTGTTTTTAATAAGAAATTTTTCTAAACGATAACGCCATACGACGCATCTGTTTTTACAGATACGGCGTATTTATTATTTTAATTAAAAACAGTTTTTCGAATTATTAAACAGATACGACGCATCGATTTTTATCGATACGGCGCATCTTCTAAATCAAAAATCGGTTATATTTGCTAAAATTAGATACGTTGATTTTTGATAAATTAAACTGATACGGCGCATTCTAAATCATAAGCGGCGTATCTGTTTTCTGAATAAAAGTCTGATTAAATTTTAACGAAATAAGATACGGCGTATCCAACTTTTTGGATACGGCGCATCGTCTACAGATATCAGCAAATTTTATTTTACTTTGATTGTTTCACTCTTCTTTTGCACGAGTAAGTTTTATTTCAGGAAGATGGACGATCCGGATATTACAATGGAAGAATACTTGTTACTGGAAATGGTTAAGTCAAAGAAAGAAAGAAATAGGTTGCCGTTTCAACACACTTGGTGTATGTCAAATGATGATGAAGAAGATTCATATACCGTGAAACCAATTCCGGAAATTGTTATTGATAGTACTTTTTCTCCGGAGATTGCACAAGATGATGTGTATACGGAACCCTACGTTGAAGAATATTCTGCAATCGTATTACCACCATTAGACAATCCATCGGATGAAGATGAAAAGTATTCTAATTTTGATTTCGAACCATTTGACGCAATTGTTTATGATGACATACCTCAACCAGATTTTGACCCAACGAGGGATTTTGAAGAAATCTGGGATTACTTATTTAAGGATGAAATTCGGGACGATTATGAAATTGCAAGACCACTAGTTGAAGATGGAGATTCACAAGATGAATTGGAGTCACTTACAACACAAAGTGGTACAAATTTATTTAATATTATTAATCCCGTTACTAATAATCTTGCTAGTTTTCCTAAACAGGTTGCAAAACAAAAAAATGATGAGGCGAAATTTATTACACTACCTATTGAAGCACATGAAGCACCTGTGATCAACCCGTTTTTGGTGGAGCTCGAGGAAGAGTTTGGTGATGAGCTCTTAAACATTGCTATGATTGATGAAGATGATGATTTCGACCCTATGAAGGATATAGAGGAACTCGAACTTTTACTTGCCAAAGACCCTTTCTCATCTTCTGCGGAAGTCAAGGGACGCCTTACTACCAAAGAAACTAACCAAGAAGAAAGGAGACTCATTTTTCCTCAACATACTACTCTTTCAGATGAAGTGGTCAAGTCATCCAATTTATCAACCAAACCGGGTAAGAATAGGGAAGATGTACATATATTGCCAAGGTATGATCTTTATGTATTTCTTCCATCTTTAATAGAAAATTTACACTCTTTTCGTGTTTATTGCTACTATCACCCGCACTTGATCCCAAGTGGGGGGAACAACACCCTATTACACAGTAAATAAGGGTGGAGTCAGGCTCGTGACTCTAACAAAAACAAGCGCTTCGTGGGAGGCAACCCATGCTTATCTTTTATTTTATTTTCTGATTCTGTGTTGAGTCTGTCAGGCCTGCAAAAGATGCGGCGCATCTCAATCCTAAGATGCGACGCATCGCCTTCACTGGTCATATCTTACTTTATTTTCTGCATTTTTTATTTTTTATTTTTTTTACTTTAAAAACTTTCTGTCAGTATTTTAATGCGGCGCATCCCTGGTTAAGGATGCGACGCATCTTTTATCCTGATTCGTACTTATTCCAGGCTCGATACGGCGTATCTTCTTCCATAAGATACGGCGTATCGACTGACTTGATGATTTTCATTTTTAATTTTTCAGTTTTATTTTTACTAACTACTAATGTATTATGCAAGTTTGAACTTTTTTAACTCAGGTGTGTTTAAGTCTGAATGGTATTATAGATTCCTGCATTTCCTGTGGATACATCATTTTTGAAGCTTAAAAGTTCTCATCCACAAGAAAGTCGATTTTTGCTCTTACACAAAAAAATGGAGGATCATACCGAGCAAATCTCAAGGGAGTTTTTCTGTTCTAATTCTTTTATTTTCCAGTTTTTAATCTTTGATACAAACAACGAGGACGTTGTTTAACTTAAGTGGGGGGATTGGAGAATTAGAACACTTACTTGTCCTAAACTTTTTCAAAATATGCTTAAAATGCACTTAATATATCAAAATTTAAAATTTTTAGCATGTTTTTGTTAAAGTCTAAATTACATAGCTGCACACATAACATTATTTCCAAAAATTGTGAACTTTTCAAAATTCACAAATCTATGAGTGTGCCGGTGACTTGTAAACTTTAAAACTTGGCTTGTATACTATTCGAGACCACCATAATAAGTATTATTTACATAATTGGAATGACTTGTCTAAATTGGTAAATTTCTAGGATTACACCCAAATAGCCTTTATATGTTATGTGATATTAGCTAACTACACTGGTTAGTTAACCCCCGTATAAACCTTTTGTTACTCTCACTTTTAGAGTAAGATACCCCTAGAAAAACGCTCAGAGCCATTCCTTTCGTTTCTTACACCTTTGTTATAATATTTCGTTACACCCTTACACCTTAGCCTACAATGTAGATTAAAATCCGTGGTTGGTTAATTACTTTAGGCAAAGTGTGTTTCCTTACATTACCTGTGTTCGCGTGCGTAATTCATTATCTTTGGTTGAGTCAGGAAATTGCACAATGCAATTGGAGTGAAAGTAAATATTGTATATCTTTGAGTTTGTTTTTCGTTTGTTTACTACTTTCGCTATTACAGTTATTTCTGAAAGTATGAAAATTATGGATAAAATTATCCGGAAAAATGGTGATAGAAAAGTTGTGAAATTTTACACATCTATGTATATGTTGATGTCAAAAAAAAAAAAAAAAAAAAAAAAAAAAAAAAAAAAAAAAAAAAAATCGAAAAAATCGAAAAAATAGAAAAGAAAAAGAAAAAGGAAAAGTTGGAAGTTTGTTTTAACCAACTTATGTAAAGTTTTGTATTAAGTGGTCGATATCACCACTATTTGTTATATATTATATTTATGGATTGAATGGGAGTTGGCCGTTATGGGAACGCCAACTAAGGTTATTCTTTGATTGAGATCTTGTTGAGTATAATTCGTGTCTACCTAAAGCGTGTGTTTCAAGTGTTAAAGCGTGAGTTATTCAATGATATGAGTCTTATTCATGGGATGGTTGGGATAGTGATTAACCACACTTAGGATTTTAATTTATCTGTTTTGTTTATTTTTCATTTTACGCCAATTTGTATCCCAAATATTATCCATACCCTATATTATTCTTTATCCAAACCTTTGATTTATTGAGATTAGGGATTTGAGCAATCTTAAGTATCGTAGTCGTGGATTCGGCTATGTATTTATGATTTTGTCGCCCTTTTTGATATAATATTATTGGTAAAGATTACTTGGTCCTATCTTTAGCCTATTCGATTTAAGGATTTGAGCAATTGCAAGTATCGTGTTCGTGGATTCGATCATGTATTTGTGATTTTGTCGCCTTTTCTGGGATTTGAGATCGATAGAGATTAAGAAGAATTATTAACCCTTAACCTACAAACCCTTTTTACCGCTTTAGACTTGTTATTCCTTGGCTTTAGTGGGGGAGATGCGTATACTTGCCAAGCTTATGATAGAATATTCGTCACGACTGGACAGTTAAACGATTAGATTTGCTTTTATCAAAATATTTTATTTTATTTCTAATTCGTTAAGTGTTTGGTTGTGTGATTATGAAAAAATGAATACATGCTTACATATAAAAAAATAAATCCTAACATCTTTTAGGATACATTTTCGTAAGATTTATTCTAAGGTTTACTTGGGGACAAGTAAAGTTCAAGTGGGGGGATATTTGATGAACTCAAATAAGTACATTTTATTACCATCATTTATCCTATTTATTTGACTTGTTTTATTATATTATCTGTGAGAATTGATACGTTAATGTTTACTTTTGTAATTCTCAGGTAAAAACAGGTACTATGTGAAACTTGGCGATTTTGGACTAATTATGGAGCAAAACAAGCAAGAAGTTAAGAGTCTATTGAAATGTACAAGATCAAGACCATTCTGCTCCAGATACGCCGCATCCTACTTCGTACATACGGCGCATCACTATCAAGATTTCACAAGTTATAATCCAAGACGGCAAAGGACATGCGCCGCATAGAGAAATGAAGTTACGCCGCATCTTCTGGCGGTGTACGAATATTCCTGAATATATTAATCTTGGACCCCACGCGAAGTTAAGTCAATGCGCCGCATCTACTTATTCAATGCGCCGCATCTAACCCTCAGACAGAAACTATAAATACCCCAAAGTCAGACGAATTTTGTGGGCAATATACGAAGTACGAGACTTAGCGAAAGACAGAAACCCTAGGACGAAGTCAGACATGTTAGCTGCACAAGACACACCCTAAACGAAGATACAAGAGCTGTAAGAAGGTCCTGCATGTATTCAATTCATTAAGTAGTTTTGTTTTATTGTATTAGTACACTTTAATTCATCAGGATTGATGGGCCGATTCCATGTGACTACGGAAAACCATGGGCACCCTTTAAAATTGTTTTCCCATTAATTAAAGTTTATATGTTGATGTCTTTGGTGACTTTTATTAGTGCATTGATAACCTCTGTGTCTAGCTGAGCATTGCTTGGGTCGCCATGCCCCTTCCTCGCCTATTTAAGATATGCTAAATAAATAGGATAGACATAAGTAATCATTAAGGGTTTACTCGCCGATAAGATTAGAGCCAACGAGAAAGGGTTAATTACATACACTTCATATAAAACTAGCAATAAAACAAGTGACAAGCTACTTAATTATCAGGACAAGTCTTCTTATTTGTCTCAAGTATCTATCTGTGTACGTGTGTGCTAATCGCTGATTCGTGCCTATTAGTTTAGTTTATATTTAATCATAACCAAACCGTGCCAATCTCTCAGGCTGAACCCCCTTTGCGTTAGATTAGGTTGTATAGCTAACTTAAGATATTAAAATACTGATTAGAATAACTAGATAATACGTTCCACTCTTAGTGATCGACACTCTACTTACCATTATATTCATACTGACCGGGTACACTGCTCGTTAAAGTGTGTGTTATATTGATAAGTCGGCTAAATATAAATTTAAAACTTGAATATTGCTAAAACCACAACGACACACCGTGGATATAAAAATTAGAGCAATACACATGCACACATCACCCTCATACCATCTACAGTGGTGACACGACTGGAGAGTCATGGGGAGCAGATTAACTCGCTTCTTCGGATGATCGATCACGTACCACTAGACCACCCGGGGACTATCAGTGACACCTTGCATAGGTTAGTTTCCAACAGAGCAGCTATACAGCAGTGTTTGATGCAGATGCATTCAGATATAGCAGACACCCGCTCTTACGCGATATCTATACAGAGAGAGGGACAGGCCCTAGCCTGGGAGGCTCATCTTGCGCAGCGAAGAGCCGACACGTTGGAGAACATCATGGGAGATATACAGGTTGACCATCAGACGGAGATACGAAGACTCCGAGATTAGATCTCAGTGTTTACGAGGCGTACGGATGGACCTAATCATTAGACGTAGTTAGCATTTGGTATAGTTTGAGACATTGTAGTCTGCCGCATGTGGCAATTAATAAAGATTCTTGTATCGTTTGGTTATGTAACTCAACGGATTCAAGTTATTAATGTTATGTTGTGGATTATGATATACTATATATTAATGTTGACTTATGTATTATGGTTGTTCGTATGTATTGTAATTGTATCCAGACATGTCATGAGGTTGCTTGTTATTGTTATGATCCTCTAATCGTATAGATACTATGAATATTCAAATACATAAAGAATAGAAACTCAAAATAAAAGTGATGAATGTAGAGAAAGTTGTGAAACTTCACACTTTGTGATTAAACCATTTGTTCCTTAGCAATCACATATTCATAAATTGATTAGTTGCTTACGATAACATCCAAAGACATCGTAATTGTTGAAATAATCAATTTACTCACAACTTCACACCATAATTACATTGATCATATACGCATTCTTCAAATACTCAACTATTCTGTCCGAATTCTAAATCTGTGTTCTTGTGACATTAATAGAAAATGGCACGTACCAGACGAGGAACTACCAACCATACCGCAACACTAACGCCCGAAAATGTCCAGAGAATGATTGATGCCGGTATCGCCGCAGCTCGCGAGGCCGATGCTGCAACCCGCTCGAGCAATAACATGGGAGCAACGACTGAAGGTGAGGCATCTACACAACGTAAATGCACTTACAAGGAATTCATAAGTTGCCAGCCAACCATCTTTAAGGGCATAGAAGGAGTGACCGAGCTAGCACAGTGGTTTGAATGCATTGAAACTGTATTCATGAGAAGCAACTGCGCAGAACACAACAAGGTCACCTTTGCCACTGGAGTCCTAAGGGGAGATGCTTTATCTTGGTGGAATGCTGTTGTTAAGAACATGGGTGCCGAAGCAGCATTTCAAATCTCCTGGACTGAACTGAAAAATAAGATGTTGAAGAAGTACTGTCCTCGGACAGAGGTCAGGAAGCTAGAAGATGAATTTCATCAGTTAGTGGTGAGAAACAATGACCTGAGCACGTACAATCGGAGGTTTTAAGAACTATCTCTTCTGTGCCCGCATATGGTGCCTGACTTGGAAAAGATGTTGGAACGATATGTGGAAGGACTACCTTCAAGTATCGAGGGAGACGTCACCGCATCAAACCCAAAAACACTTAAAGCCGCGATCACGTTTGCTCAGCGAATGTTGAATCGAGTGCTTAAACGGGGTTCTACTTCCACAGTCAATGGACACAAGAGAAGTTATGATAACCATAGTAGCAGCAACAGAAACAGCAACAACCATTACAACAACAACAGGAGGTACCACAACAATGACCGAAACAACAACCGCAACAGAGATTACCAGCAAAGCCGTAACGACCGTCATCAGCAACAAAACCGCCGTCAAGAAGCCGCCAGGGCTTATGTGGCTGCACCTACTGAAAAGAGAGCTTATGCTGGGACACAACCCCAGTGTAACAAGTGCAAATTGCATCATACCGGACCATGCATCGCAACCTGTGGTAACTGCCGAAAGGTAGGACATGTGACCAAGGATTACCGAGCCACTGGAGCAAATGCACAACCAGTAGCAGTGAAGTGTCACAGTTGTGGTGAATTGGGACACTACAAGAGCCATTGTCCAAAGAACACCAACAATGTTGCCCGTGGAAGAGCCTACATACTTGGAGATGGAAACGCGCCCCAGAATCCCAACGTCACTACGGGTACTTTCTTACTGAATCAACATAGTGCTAAGATATTATTTGATTCTGGAGCCGATAGGAGCTTTGTATCTACTTCATTTGCTTTATTGCTTAATATTGCACCCGTAGCATTAGATACCTCGTACGAAATTGAAATAGTAGACGGAAAATTGCTAAGCACCAACACCGTACTCGAAAACTGCACCTTAACGCTCCAAGACAAATCTTTCCAAATTGATCTCATGCCCATCCAACTTGGAAGCTTTGACGCAATTGTGGGCATGGATTGGTTATCCAAACATCGTGCCAGAATCATCTGCGACGAAAAAGTCATCCAAATTCCCTTCGACAATGAAACACTCACCGTTCGTTGTGACCATTATAAAACCCAACTCAATATCATCTCGTACATCAAAACGGTGAAATACATAAACAAAGGATGTCACGCATTTTTGGTCCAAGTAACGGAAGATAAATCGAAAGAAAAAGAGAAACGACTAGAAGAAGTACCAGTTGTAAATGAGTTTGCGGAAGTATTCCCTGAAGACTTGCCAGGTGTTCCACCAACCCGGCAAGTGGAGTTTCGAATCGAGTTAGTGCCTGGAGCAGCACCCGTTGCGAAAGCACCTTATCGATTAGCCCCTTCCGAAATGAAGGAATTATCTGAGCAGTTGAAAGAATTGTCAGATAAAGGATTCATCCAACCGAGCTCATCACCTTGGGGAGCACCAGTCCTGTTTGTCAAAAAGAAAGACGAAACATTCCGAATGTGCATCGATTATAGAGAGTTAAACAAACTCACGGTGAAAAATCGATACCCATTACCAAGGATTGACGATCTATTTGACCAACTACAAGGATCGAGTATTTACTCAAAAATTGATCTGAGATCGGGATACCATCAGTTAAGGGCTAGAGAAGAAGACATACCAAAAACAGCCTTTCGAACACGATACGGACATTACGAATTCCGAGTAATGCCATTTGGTCTTACCAACGCACCGGCAGTGTTCATGGATCTAATGAACCGCGTATGCAAGCCATACTTGGACAAGTTCGTAATTGTATTCATCGACGACATTCTGATCTACTCACGTAACGAAAAACAGCATGCTGAGCACTTGAGAACCTTTTTGGGGTTACTCAAGCAAGAAAAACTGTATGCGAAATTTTCTAAATGTGATTTTTGGATCTCCACTGTTCAATTCTTAGGCCATATCATCAATAGTCAAGGTATTCACGTTGACCCCGCCAAGATCGAAGCAGTTAAAGGTTGGGCATCGCCCACCACACCAACTGAAATTCGACAATTTTTAGGACTCGCTGGTTACTATCGAAGGTTTATAGAGGGTTTTTCCAAAATCGCAAAACCTTTGACAGAACTCACTCAGAAAAACAAGAAATACATCTGGGGAGAGAAACAAGAATCAGCATTTCAACTTCTCAAACAAAAACTCTGTGAAGCACCAATTCTAGCACTACCGGACGGGAGCGACGACTTTGTAGTATATTGTGACGCATCGCATCATGGTTTAGGTGCGGTACTAATGCAAAGAAACAAAGTCATAGCTTACGCTTCTCGACAGCTCAAGAAAAATGAGGAAAATTATACCACTCACGATCTAGAACTAGGAGCAGTAGTATTCGCTCTTAAAATATGGAGACATTACCTATACGGTACAAAGTGCACGGTATTCACCGATTACAAAAGTCTTCAACACATACTGGATCAGAAGGAGCTGAACATGAGACAGCGCCGATGGCTAGAACTGCTCAACGACTACGATTGTGAAATTCGCTACCACCCCGGTAAAGCGAATGTCGTGGCTGACGCATTAAGCCGAAAGGAAAGGATCAAACCTCTTAGAGTCCGATCGTTAGGAATGACAATTTGTTCACCCCTCCCATCTCAAATTCTCATAGCCCAATCGGAAGCTCTTCAGGAAGAAAATCGACTTCACGAGAAAATTGATGGCATGCCAGAAAGTGAGAACGGATTCGTGAGAAGAGCCGATGGAATGTTATGCTTCAAGAAAAGATGCTGGATTCCTCTCTACGGAGGTATTCGAGATCTTATCATGCACGAATCTCACAAGTCTAAATATTCCATTCATCCGGGATCCAACAAGATGTACCAAGATCTCAAGCAACTTTACTGGTGGCCAAACATGAAAGCCGACATCGCAACTTATGTTGGAAAATGTTTGACTTTTTCAAGAGTCAAGGCTGAAAGCCAAAAGCCATCCAGACTACTTGTACAACCTGAGATACCCGTTTGGAAATGGGAAAGAATCACTATGGATTTTATTACCAAGTTACCAAGAACGTCGACCGGATTAGACACCATCTGGGTTATCGTCGATCGTTTGACCAAATCTGCCCACTTCCTGCCAATCAAAGAAACTGACGAGATGGACACACTCGCTCAGTTGTACTTCAAAGAAATCATAATCCGACATGGAGTCCCAATCTCCATCATTTCAGATAGGGACAGTCGATTCACTTCAGGATTTTGGCAATCCCTGCAGAAAGCTCTCGGTACTCGATTGGACATGAGCACTGCCTATCATCCTCAGACTGATGGACAAAGTGAAAGGACAATCAAAACCTTGGAAGATATGCTTAGAGCATGTGTACTTGACTTCGGAAAAGGTTGGGACAAACACTTACCATTGGTTGAATTCTCTTACAACAATAGTTACCACGCTAGCTTAAAGGCCGCGCCTTTTGAAGCACTTTACGGGAGAAAGTGCAGATCACCTGTCTGCTGGACAGAAGTTGGAGACATGCAACTTACCGGACCAGAACTTATTCACGACACGACGGAGAAGATTTTCAAAATCAAACATCGTCTCCAAGCCGCTCGTGACAGACAGAATAGTTTTGCGGATGTGAGGAGGAAACCCATGGAATTTGAAGTCGGAGACAGAGTCATGCTAAAAGTTTCGCCCTGGAAAGGAATGATACGCTTCGGGAAATGTGGGAAGCTAAACCCGAGGTACATTGGACCTTTTAAAATCCTTGAGAGGATTGGATCGGTTGCTTACAGGTTAGAGCTTCCAGAAGAACTCAGTAGGGTACATCCTACATGCCACGTGTCCCAACTTAAGAAATGTCTGTCAGACGAGACTCTCGTCATTCCGCTGAAAGAGATTAAACTGGACGACAAACTTGTATTCACAGAGGAACCCGTAGAGATAATGGATAGAGAGGTGAAGCGACTTAAGCAAAACCGCATTCCTATTGTAAAAGTTAGATGGAACTCTAAGAGAGGACCAACGTACACATGGGAACGCGAGGACCAAATTCGTGAAAAATACCCACATCTATTCTCGTAAATCACTCTTATTAGCTATCTCAGACTTGAATTCCGGGACGGAATTCAGAATGACGGGGGAGTACTGTAGGATTCTACGAAAAACCCTTGTAATTAATCTCAATAAATTATGATGATCTTGTATTACCGTTTAATCAACCCCATTTTTGCGGGGAAATTTAAACTTTTCTCTTATCGTTATTAATATCGCGATACATTTCATATATATATATATATAATATACCACGAACTCGAGATAACATTTCCATCGCGACAACACATTTTCACAATCAACGACAAATGACGATACTCGCGTTACTCTAAACTCATCTTTCTTTTTACAAAATATACTTAACTAAAATTTACCACACTTAATCACTCTTAATTAAAATCAAATCATTAATCTTAATCCTAACCAAACGGATCACCAAAGCTCAGCCCATAACTCGGCCCAACGAGACAAGCCCAACTTCTTTTATTTTCATTCCTTTCATTTCTTTCTTTTCTCTAAACCGATCGCTAGCACCTCCATAAACACCCTCGCATCTCGGTAAAATCGAACGTAACCTATATATATCTTTACACCATCATGATCACCACCTAACAAACACCCTTTGTGCAAATTCCCAGCCATGAATGACAAGTATTATTACAGTAGCCATAGTCACTTTGTTCGCCCCATATTTGCACCATACGCCTACTTAAATATTGCAAAACACCACCATTTCGCACCCCGCTTTTTCCTGCGTTTATCTAATAGCATTCTTAACATATAGTGATGTTTAAAAGAAGGATATGACTGCAGCAAAAACCTGTAACTCGCTAGTCTCATTTTGGTACCAATTATAATACAAACCGAATATATGTATACTCCAAAAGCAAAATACAATGTACCTACTACCAAATATCTATCCCACAATCTACTAATGTCAGAAAATCAGCATATGTGTCCTTCTATCTACAGTAACTCCAATGATAAGGTCAATTGGTCAATGAAACATGTGTGAAATTTTGCTATAAGATAGCCCATCCTATCTCACACTACCCTACCCACATTTCACTATCTTTCACCTCACAAATACCCTACCAAATCCAGCAACCTTTCTGTCTCTCACTAGGAAGCAATACGAGTAGGAGTGAATACATATAAAACATATTCGAGCTTAATACGTCTACAGCCCCATTCTTGTGCTCCATTCAAGCCACTCAGTTTCTTCACCACCTTTTTAAGGTGTGGTATGATCCTCTTTTCTATATATTTCTGCACGTTAACACTTTGAGCATGCATAACACATACTTATATTACAAACGTATTATATCTTTTGTGCATGTCACGTTAGAAGAAAATGAGAGATCTCATGCTTTGATCACAGCAACCTTAGAGCTTCATAAGACCACCTAAGTCCACAGAAACACTTCATGCATTACATCCCTCTACATCAATTTCATTCGAACGCATAACTTTAATATTATACATACATGTTTAGAACATATAAAACGCGAGACAATGACGAGGAGAACTCTTACAAAATCCTACTGAACGTATTTCACTCCACGAATCATAAAACATATTAACAATAACCCACAAACGCATTAACACCCACGTTGATTCTATACACCAACAAACCAAGAATTTGGTTAAGTCTTTCTATATTAAAAACGCGCCATAACGCCTAGTACCCACATGAATATTTCGTAATCTAGACATGCAACACATATATTTCTTCATACGATCCATTTAACCACCCAACAAACTATATTTTTCATGTAGATAACGTGTCATGAAACACACAACTCGACACGCTAAACGGGACAAAGTGTTTCGCAAAAATCTGTTTTGAAAACCCTTAATATTAACGAGTGGGCTGTAAACCCAACTCGCTGATTTTCATAAGCCACGAATAAGCTGACAATATGGCACTTTAAGAATAAGCTTTTAACCTAAAAATGAGCCCTTTTGATAACTCAAACCCTCCCCAAAGCCCATGGATTAAAAATGGTTAACGGGCCACTAAAATGGATCGATAAAAGCCCATTTGTAGTTAAAATAAGCAAATGATCAAATAAGCAGTTGAAATAAGTTAAAAATCACTTAAATAAGCCTTAGGAAAAATCGCCATATTTTTCCTTACCTTTTTGTCATTTTTGGACTAAAAATGTAACGCGACTTAACTAGAAGGACTAAAACTGCCAAACTATAAAACTTGCGGACTGAAGCTGTGAAAACAGTTTGTATAGGACCTAGATTGACCATTAAATTAACTCCAAGCCTTATATGCACATATGGACAAGCTTTGGACTATATTATGGACTTTGGACTTAACGAAGGACTAACAACGTAACGCAAGCACCGTTAGGGTAAAATGTGTTAAATCTGGAAAAGAACAAGGACCGACTGTTATAACTTGACATTCTTATTTTATTTTCCATTTTTCATCACATTTTCACTTCATATGCATTTTACACATTTTATTTGCATATTATTTAAATTTCGATACTTAGTAACACTAGAAACATTCGAGTTAACATTTCATAGCATTCATTCATTCTTCGAAGAAATAACACTACGGGAGCACTGACACAACAATCAGGATAATCATATATGTAGCATTATTCTGAACTTCAAGCATTTGAATGTAACACACTCACTTTCAACGATCAGATCGTTGCACATCATTAGTTATTCACCATTCACCATTCATTCACGCACACCACTAGAAATTAGTCAGATTCTCAGACATTTATATATTTACCAGGTTCCATATTGAAGTTGTTATCATAATCACCTCAAAGTTTACTTTCACATTCACCAGTAACGCTTAAGGTGAGTCATGGCCTCACTTTTAAATCATTTATACTTTTAAACTTTGTGAGGGGGATACATGCTATAAACAGATCACAAGTATTTTTCCGTATGCTTACCTGACATGATATATGCCTAAGTTACCTTATTGCCATAAGACCCTCTATCATGAGCCATTAATCACTGCGGTGAACGCGAATATAATGAATAGATCTATTAGAGGTTGACAACCTTTCCCACTTATACTTTGACGGAATGCTATTTGCTAGTCGTATTAGTCGCGATGCATTATATTTGAGAAAAATAGGAATTGACAAATCACCTATTACACGAGGGCAAAACTTTCATCATTAATTTGATGGACACCTCCGTTTATACGGTACTTTGTTAACGTTTGCGTGTCATGAGACTTAGGGCAATATATGAACTGCAATATCAATTTTCAAACTGATTGTATCTCCAATACAATCCTACTTGTGTATCGAACTGATATTTAAACTTCAAACTCCATGATTTCACTCAACATTTTGTTGACTTTTAAGCATGTATCTCAGGAAATTAGCGGAGCGAATCAAGGCATGGAGCAGGCAAAACCTATCTTAAATAAGGGTGTAAAATAAAGTTGTAATTCAGTTAAAATGATGTTTCTTTGGAGAAACTGTTTGCACTCTGATGTAATGCTTTGTAACTGAAATCATATTATGGACCTATAATAATTAAAAATGCCTTTACAGGCTATTTTCTATGATTTTGTTTTCGATCCTCACAGTAATACCCCAATTAGACTTCCGCTGCTATCTTAAAAATTTGGGGGTGTTACAATACAGAACCAGCTGCCACATTTTCCTCAAAACTCCAACGGATCTTGTTGGAGATTTGGGCCTATATCTGATTCACACAACCCCACAACATGTCACTGACGGCACCGTCTTTGCGAGCTTCATCATACAAAAACTGGTCGATCACAGCTTTTCTTTCGTCGGAGATGTCATTGCACTCCACGTATCGTGATCTCAAACGTTCTTTCAGTGCCTTTGCGTGCTCAAACTGTTTGATAACTTCGACAATAGCATGTTGTCGAGCCGTATCGTCTTTCTCGGTTTGTGTTTTAATATACTTTTGCATTTCTTCGACAGTGTGAGGGAGACGACAAGCCATATTAGAAGTTTAGATGATTTCTTAATTGTGTTTTGGTGAAGGAGTGGTTTAAAAATGGTGGGTTTTGTGTGTATTTATAGAAGAAATAAGGGGTAGTTGGATTTTTTTTTTTTTTTTTTACATGCAACGGATATTTTTTTTTAACACATGTTACGTTTTAAAATGGAGCATATTCAAACAAAATGCAACATAGTGGTGAAGTGTTCACCATTATCCTTCTTGGTATTCGTTATTACCGCGTGAAAATGGGTGAGAGGCATGAAGCCTTGCGCGTGGAAATGGCCATAATGGTGAAAAAAATAGCCCCTTGCCGAGCAGCCTAAGGGGTTTTTTTGATGGTGCAAATTGTTACAATTTTTGTGACATTGTTCAAAAAATACTTTATTACATAGATTAAACCCAGTTGACAAGATTTTACTAGTATAATGTTAAATTTAAAACAGTCCATTTAGCACCGAGTTATTTTATTTTTTAACAAACATCTATATAATTCATCTGAGTAGCCCAAATTGACAAACTATGAATATGTTTTAGTGCTTCACATCTTCAACTTTAGTTGCGTATTTTTGTAAGCATTAGATATAATTGGTTACTTTTTAATAATTAAACAACTTGTTTGTATATGTAAGTAGTTTTGTTTTTCTATCCGACTGGTCCCTTTCAGTCGTGACACGGGTAGAAACAAATATATAAACTTTAATTTAGTGACTACGAAACTCACTACAAAAAAACCTGTACTTTGGGACGATATTCTCGTCCCAAAATTGTACATGACGTCATCCCAAATGAAATATGGTACGACATCTCGTCCCATTTTTTTAGTCTCTTTTTGGTTTTCACAAAAAAATTTGGGACGACAGAGAGTATGCAAAATTTGGGACGACAATAACTTTTGCAAAAAGGGACGAGATTATCGTACTTAGTTTATTATTTTTTTGTTGACTCCTCTTTTTGTTGAAAATATATAGGACCAAGTCGTCAATTTGGGACGATATTCTCGAACAAAAAAAAATGGCATCCCAAAGTGCAGGTTTTTTTGTAGTGACTACGAAACTGTTAACTTATCAGAATTTGACACAAAATATAGTCTAAGATATTACTGGTATGTACAATAATAAATTGTATAGTTATTAATTAACGTACGTTTTAAAACGAAAAAGACTAATAAAAAATTAATAATAGCCATACGACGAAACAACTAAAATCCGACTTCCCTAATTCTTTATTGTCTCGGTTTGCCTTTTTGACCGAGTTTTGCTATGGACTAAACGCATTTTCTATTCTCCCAAAAAGTATTATTTATTTAACACCATAAGCTAATTTTTAAAATTTTTTAAGTCTTAAAACAGATTTTAGATACTTTCGCAAAGATGAATCTGATTATGTAGAGATAAAAGTAGTGAAGTGGTTTAATCATCTTCACGTCGATCAGTGTGTGCTATAGTATTTTTTTTTTACTATATATTATCCTTATATTTTGTAATAGTTACCGACTTTTACAATAGACTTGTGTTACACTTAAACACACTCATACTCCATCTAAAAACACACATAACCTACAAAATGGTGTGTAAAAATATAAAAAACGAAAATTAATTTAGAATATAATATGAAAATATTTCATCCTAATAAACTTTGATCAATCATATCATATTGCGTGTTTGACGAAATTAGTTGAAATTGAAATGGAGCTGAAGTGAATCCAAAACTTGAGGTGGAGTTGTAGTTTATATTATACAGAGAAACTGAAGATTTTTACTTTTTTATAAAAACGTTTGATGAAATAGTTATAAATAAAACTTAATATTATAAAATGACATAAGATTACATTCACATATGCTTCAACATTTTGTGCGTTTATCAGTAATATTTTTCAAAGAACATTTAAGTAATACTATTTATTAAAGGTTACATAAATTTATACGACAAATAAAACTTACTTTAAAAAACTAAACATCTAATAAGCTCAAATATCAATATCCTATAAGCTGACCCATGGGCGAACCCGAGAGGGTTCCGAGGTTCACAGAACCTTATGAAATTTTTATTCGTAGTGCAAGTCAAATTGGACCAATCCATGTATCTCGAATGACGACTACATCTAGCGACATTTGCATCCTTGAGTTTAAGTTCTTACGACTATTTGTGTATTCTAAATCATTTACTTTATATATAAATTTAACTAGATTATACCTAACTATTTACGTGAGTTACTCAACAACAAAGAAGATGTGCGTTTAAGTCTCGTTTTAAAAATTTATGAAATCAATCGTATTATCGTAAAAAGTATTTATGAACCTAATCACTATACACCCGGATCTAAATTAACTAATACAAATATTATGAGAATAAAATAAGATACTAAGCACATAAAAGATCATAAAAAGTAATACTCCATAATATATTCTGATTTTCTCCATTAAGAATTCAATTAATTAATCAATAAATATAAAAATTAGTAGTAATAAAGTTAAGACACAAAACAGAAAAGACAAATAAAACCCATAAATTCTTCTTCCATACCTTTCTTCTGTAATAATCTGAATAACACTGCTCCATTCACACACACAGTGTTTACCCGCCTTTTATTTCATCATCACCCCCACTCCCATGTGCCACCTATCAGATCTTCCCTCTCTTTATATATACACCATTTCTATACGTATATTTTTTACCTTACAAGTTACAACAATAATGTGAAAACAACATCAACTTTTTCAATGCTGCTTGTTTTTTTCCCTTATAAATAAATGGAGTGAAATTTTCATTTTTATGAAAATTTTAACAAAGAATGGGAAACAGTTTGTTTTTTTTCTTCATTTTGTTTATGATCAGCTCTGTTTCAGCTCACACAGATTATGGATCAAACTTTATATTAGGTTTGTTCTTCATTTCATAGTAACTTTTTTGTGATGTGGGTTTGTGGTGATTTTGGAGTTAATGTGTTTTTCATACAAAGAAATGATTTTTATGCAATTTTTTGAAATGGGGTTTAAGGGTTCAAGATTCTTGATAACATTTTCTTGAAATTTGGGATTTTTTAGTGAATTTGTAATATTTTCTTGTTTGTCGGAAGCGGTCTCCTTAACCTCGGGTTTACCAAAGAGCAGGATTATGATCTGTCTACATTCTACCTCCCAGCTCTGGCGGGATCGGGTATAGTTGTTGTTGTTGTAGTAATATGTTTCTTGTTGGGTCCTACAAACTATCTTATTGATTGGAATTATTTGATCATGTAAATTTGTGATTGGATCATTGCAATGTAGAGACATTGAGTCATTTTTATGATTGAATTTAGTAATATTTGAGATTAAATATGTTTATTAATATTGATTACTAGTTTAAGCATGTAGTTGATGAATAAGATTAGACCATTGATTTCTGAAATACTACTACAGGGGAAGATAACTTAGGGCATTGGAGAAATGGGATCTTAAGCGCATCAGCTGTGAGCCAGGCTCCTGGTCCGGCGAATGACCCGACCGGGACGCTTGTGTTGGCAGGGTCGAGAACGAATAGGCCTGATATACTTGATCATTTTAAACGGTACCATGGTGGATGGGACATTACTAATAAACATTACTGGGCGGTAAGTTTCTAAACGATCTTAAAGTAGTATAATTTAGCACAGGTTCACATGAGAGTTGTCTTTGTTGATTGTTTAATGACATTATTATCATTATCTACAGTCGGTTGGATTTACAGGCGCAGCTGCGTTTATTCTTGCAATATTATGGTTTGTTTGCTTTGGCTTGGCCATGATCATCCATCATTGTTGTGGACTGAAAATAGATATCAAAGGCAAAGAATCACGTGGCTCTCAAAGGATATGCTTGGTTTTGCTTCTTGTTTTAACGTGTGCTTCAGCGTATGTATCTCAATTGTGATCGTTAAATTATATATTCTTAATGTACAATTGATCTAATATGCTTGCTTAAGGACTGTTTATTTGTCACTTAATTAATGACTATGTGACAGATAAAACTGATTATGTGATGTTGAATATGTTCTCATTGTAAATATGTTATCTTGTTGCTGCTCAGTATTGGCTGCATACTTCTTTCGGTGGGACAAGGTCAATTTCATGGTGAAGCAGTTGACACGCTGAATTATGTTGTAAACCAGTCAGACTACACCGTTCAGACGCTCCTGAACGTAACAGGCTATTTGTCACTAGCAAAGACTGTTAATGTGGCCCAGTTTTTTCTTCCTTCGGATGTGAAAGACGATATTGACAGGTTGAATATTGACTTAAACAATGCTGCGAATACACTGAGTCTGAAAACACGCGAAAACTCACATAAAATAAGAACTGTTTTTGATACTGTGTAAGACTCTTTCGATGGACATGAAATTGTAATTCTAGTTTAGTTTAGATTTTGTAATTGTATGATTTATTAGTTTGTGTTTTCATGTGTTTCAGGCGATCATCGATGATTGCTGTTGCCATAGTGATGCTTCTAGTTTCACTTTTGGGCCTTTGTGAGTATTCATAAGCAATTGGTTTGTTACTGTCTTATTTTGGCTTGTGATTAATGGTTTTCATTATATTTTCTCTGGTTTTATTGCAGTTCTGTCTATTCTTGGTCACAAGAACACGATCTACATGTAAAGTTCCTCTATTTCTTTGTCTTCCTAGGCTCATTTTTGGTGGTGTGATTGTATCTTATTCGTTGCTTTTCTTTATGCAGATTCATTATCAGTGGATGGTTACTTGTTGCGGTTACGTTTATTTTATGTGGAGTTTTTGTGATTATAAACAAGTAAGACAAACTCCCATTTCATCACTATGAATAAAGTAATACTATTAATAATAGATGTAGTTTCCATGGGGTGGGGGAGTAAGAATTATAAAATCGTTCATGCTTAAGACGAGCTTTTTCCTTGAAATAAAACTAAAAACATAACAATTTGACTTTTGAGGTTTGACCGATTGATTTTAACAATGCAATAAATACATTCTCCTAGTTTTTCCACAAAATCTTCATGAAAACATAAATATTATAGTAAAATTGAGCTCTTTTTAAGTTTAAAAAAAAAAAAAAAAAAACCCTACTGTATAAGATATTTATATCTAAAAACTTACTAGGTTTGACTGCAGACGTCAAACCATACACTGATTGGTTAATATTTGGAATCAGTGAGTCTTAGAACAAGAAATTAATGTGCTAATGTCTTTGCAGTGCAATCTTGGACACTTGTATGGCCATGGGACAATGGGTAGATAATCCACATGCCGAAACTGCCCTTAGCAACATCCTTCCTTGTGTTGACCAAGCAACCACTAATGCCACTTTGTATAAGAGCAAATTAGTCGTCAATGATATTGCAAATATCATGAACGGTTTCATAGGCACATATGCCAACGCAAATGCGCCTCAAGGAGGGAACTCTAACTACTATAACCAGTCGGGCCCATTGCTGCCATACCTTTGCTATCCATACGACTCCCAACTGCGTGAGCTACAATGCCCTCCCCAGTTGGTTTCAATGGCAAATGCTTCTGAGGTACGTAAACTGAAGCTGTTTCTAGTTTATATACAGTTTGACTTTTAAGGTCAATTTTTGACTAAGTATCAGTAGTCAAAGTTTACTCGACTAGACATGCATTGGAAGTCGTCATTTCTCTACATTTAATTATTATCATGGTATATACTATATAGGACTTTTTTAGTACAATTGGAGAAACGCATATGTCTGCATCTGAAGTTTCTTTTTACAGTATAGGCATATCTTTATTTGTATATCATGAAGTAAAGGTTTTACATCTTTAAGATCTCACAGTACCGTCTCCACTTTTCAGGTGTGGGAGAACTACACTTGCACTGTGTCTGAGTCAGGATCCTGCACAAGCGCTGGAAGATTGACACCAGACATGTATCAGCAACTTGTTGGAGCAGTGAACATAAGCTACGCTCTCCAACACTATGCACCACCTTTACTCAGCCTCCAAGACTGCAATTTTGTACGTGAAACATTCAAAATCATCACCTCTGACTACTGTCCTCCATTAGAAGATCGTCTTCGAATGGTAAATGCAGGTTTAGGTCTTGTCTCTGTTGGTGTCATGCTCAGTCTTGCACTATGGATCATATACGCAAACCGGCCCCAAAGGGAGGAAATGCTTGCAAAGATCTCATCAGAGTTCAAAGGCAGAGGCAATGGTCATAATATCAGTACTGATGTAGCATCCAGAAGTAATGAAGTTTAGTATGTTTAAAAAAAATCTATATAGAACAATTTTAGGTATATAGAGCAATGTTATGTGGGAATTTTCGTTGTGATCTTCCCTTTCCTGCCAGATTCAAGATGGAGCGAAGCGCCCATTTTGGATTTTGAGCTGGCTTAGTAAAATGTATACTATTCTTATTAAAATTGGAAATGTTGATGGAATTATATAGTCATAAAGTTTTCGATTTGGAACTTAATTAGCAAATGTATGTACTTATCGTTCGTCTGTTTGTCTAACGGCTAAAAATCTGTTATGGCAAAACTGGTAATGCAACAAAATCACTTTCCCAAGTCCATGAAAATTGCCTCGGTCATATTTTTGGTTAATTTCACGTAATGAATTAACGATTAAGACGGAGTGGAGTGGTGGTAATCACCACCAACTCCAAGTCAGTGTCACATCGTCCCCGACCCACTACCTTTATATCCATAGTGGTATCGGTAGTGGTCACTACCATATTTAGTTATTTACCATATAATTATATCTCACTTAAACACACACATATACCCCTCTTAAACAAACATATACCTCACACCACACTCACACACACGTATAATTTTTTTTTCCGGGTCGGTGAGGCAGACAACCGACTCCTTATTTTTCTTGAGCCTTCACGCGTGATCCGTCTC
This sequence comes from Artemisia tridentata subsp. tridentata, assembly GCA_021014915.2. Classification (NCBI taxonomy): domain Eukaryota; kingdom Viridiplantae; phylum Streptophyta; class Magnoliopsida; order Asterales; family Asteraceae; genus Artemisia; species Artemisia tridentata. The sequence continues at coordinate 214,411,387 of CP139501.1, read as the reverse complement.
AGCAATAACAAGCTAAACGCGTGAAATGAGAAAGATATGGAAACCACGTGTGGGTTTTCCATATTACTACACCCGGTCTAACATGATCAAATAACTCAAAGAACTATTTTTTGTATGAAAATTTTGTACAGTTTGGCAAACTTGGCTTAAAGTTTGATGATAAAATCGCTAATAACTGTCGCTTAAGTTGCTTGAACAATTAAGACATAGCTGGAGTATAACTACAAAACTTATATACACTCACACCGTGACAAAATAAATGTGCACCAAACAAATTGACACGGTTTAAACGAAGTACATAACTATTGTACTAGTTTTGTTTTAGCATAACTACACTATTGTACAAGTTTTGTTCTAGTATATAATAATTTCTATTACTTTGGACATAGTAGTTTAATTAGCGTTAATGTGAGCAACTCTAGCAATCTTATGAAAATATGAAATGTGAATGAACAAAGTTAAGAATTAGTATTGGATGATTAACCATTTAACTTTTAGCCCAACCGCATAAGGCCCAATTATTGAAGCCCAGCTATTCCCACACAAGCCGAAGTTTAACCCAAAACATTATTAATGCAGCTGACTTTCATTAATATGATTCGTTATCAATGTGTGCTCACATTTGAAGGTTCACATTACTTTTAGTTTCCGTTCATGCACGAACATGAATCAGATTTAATTAAATTTTAGTTTGAAATATGAACATATACAAATTTTCTCGCGTTTAAAATTTTGTAATTGTGATATAAATAAATACAACTAATAATCATGCATGAGTTTTTATATAAACTGTTTCATTATGTATTAATATCGATTAATGTTTTGTAAAATTTTTTGTTGGATGAAAGATTTAAGTTTGTTAAACTGGCATGGCATTGAGGTTAATGTTTTTGTTTAAATTTAACTATTAATATCATGTTATACACAGATGCGGGTTTAATAGCACATAATGACCGTTGATGAGTTTAAACGTAAAGTTTTTTTTAAAACTGTTTTTTTGGATATCCTTGTCTAAACTTTACATAGTGATTACATGAGTCGTTGTTATAAATACAATCGCGTATATTTATTTTCATGTTACGGTAACCCGTGCTTACATTGATATTTATATTCTCATTAATAATAATTTAGCCGTATTTAATTTTCAAACCCGTGTACTCATGGGTTAAACTTATAAAAAGGAAACCAATGAGTCTGCTTAGCGCAGATGGCCACCGGCTGCCAGTTAAAGCTTGGGCCCAATACATGTATGTCTTGACCAACTGAGGGGCGCGGGTTCGATTCCGGCTCGCAGCATGTATTGGGTATCATAGTTAGGCATTTCACAGGCATCACACCTTTGCCGGGTAGGAGTGGTGGGTACCTTGTAGGTACACAGGGTTGAGGTGTCCCTGCCAATCCACATCTTGACCAACTTATAAAAAGGAATAAAATGAGTCGTTATTGAACACAAATAGTAAAAACGAATTATTTTTTTTTCCAGATATCCTTACTTAAACTCATAAAGAGCAATAACAATAGTTGTTCGTATATGTACAACTTCATGTATTTATTTACATACACAAAAACTCGTGCTTTTATTTAGATATTTATAATCTCGTACATATACATGTTGTATTTTTAAAACAACATATATGTTGTATTTTTAAAATATAAAGTCTAAGGGAATATTTGTTTATTTTTTTTAAGTTATTATAAAACATAGAAACTTATAAGTTCACACTTAACTCCATATAATTTATTTAAAAATTCAACCACTAAAGTTTTATTAATTATTTTTTTTTTCCACAAATTTTACACCTATATTTTTGTATTTTTTTTTTCTTCACCAAATTTATCAAAGTTTGACCTTTTTTTTCTTCAGTTTTGACTTTCAATTAACCAATAAGAATGCTCAATTTTGCTACGTGTTAAAATAAAACAACATGATTGGCCTAATTTTTTCTCAATAAGATTGTTTTAGCACAATATTGAAATGATGTAAAAAAAATTATTGTTAGGAACACGTTTTAATATATTTCAAGTCTTGTTCATTAGCGATAAAATGTTGCTTAAATAGGGCTTTATATTTGAGTTTAAGGTGCGGTTCATTAGAAGCCCATGGACCGCCCATTTAAGTGTTAATTCTTCTAGAAACATTATTGTAAGAGTTGCCCTAATCCCTTGCCTATAAATAGAAGGGTAGGGAGCTCATTTTACTGGTTGGTTATTCATGTATGTTGTGTAAGCCTTGTCCATCCATCGTATGAAATGAATTACCTTCCAATTCTCACTTCTTCATCTCTTATTCTCTTCTCTTATTAGCTTATTCTCTTTACTCCTTATCGTAGCTTATTAGATTAGTAGTAGTACGTGTTTTACTTTGTTATACGTGTGTGTGTTGTTGAGATATACACGACCTACAAGTGGTATCATTCGCCAAAGGGATAGTTAGGATAGTGTTTTGAGTAGATCTAATCGTATTTTAGGTTGGTTTTAAGGATTAAGTAAGGTTTCTGTTTTAGTTTCGTCGTTAATCACTTTTTTTGTTGGTACGTGTTCATTATCTCGTCAAAAAGCTCAACAAATCTCATCAAATTTCCATTTACAACGCTATTGATATTAAATTTCATCATACTTTGTGGTTTCTAATCGTTAACAATCAAAACAATCGGTTTGTTATTGGTTTTCTAGACGATTTAGTGAAATCCGGGAAAGTCGCGTATTGGTAAAGTTGGTGAAAAGTGCATTTTGGCTTCTGGGTGAATTCCGACAAGTTAGGGTTTATCGCGATTCGAATAGCGACAAGTTAGGGTTTCATCGCAATTGGCAGATCTTCAGATTATCGGCATTGGAACTCAGTATTTTACTTCCTTGTATAAGAAAGTGAAAATACTTCGACTTGGTTGCTTCTCTTCTCTTGTATAAGAGTTGAGAATTATTGAAATTGGAATTTAGATAAAATTATCGAAATTGCCATAAAATATCGCAATTCTGATAAATTATCGCAAATTGCCTTTTCTATCGCAATTTAAGATAACTTATTCAATTTGTCATTTTTATCGCAATTTTCAATTTTATCGCAATTTCTATTTTCCTTATCGCTATTTGGAGTTTATCGCAATTGGGTGAACAGTACTTATCGCAATTGGGTGAACAGTAATTATCGCAATTGGACAAAAATCTTCAATTAACCAAAACCAACTTAACATAACTCATCACACAAATCTTAATTATCTTCAAGATCCAGATATGTCTCAACCACCTCACTTCAATTACTACTATCAGCTACAACAATATCCTCAACAACAGCAATTTCATCCTCAGTATCAACAACAACAAGCATTCGTGCAACAGCATCAATTTCTCTCTCCACCACAAGTATCCCCACAACAAATCATGCAACAGAATCAAATGCTGAACAACCCATCCTACTCCAGAGAACCACATTGGTTTAACAAGATGTGTGAGGCAATCAGCAGTCAGCAATCCCGACATGAGGCTGGGAATCAGGACACTCCACTTATGCTGACACCTGGTAACTATGTGCAATGGGCTAGTAGATTCCTCAGATTCATTGAACTCAGAAAACCCCATGGGAAATATCTCAAGCAAGTCATTGAAGAAGGACCCTTTCCACTTCCAGTAACTGTTGTTCAAGGAACTTCAGAAAGAGAAGAGACATCAACTCCCATTGCTGTCACTAACTACACAACTGAACAAACATTGCAACAAGAGGCAAATCAATTGGCAATGTCTTACATACTTCAGGGAATTCCCAATCCTATTTACCGAAGTATTGATGCTCAAAAGACTGCCAAAGACATGTGGGAACATGTGCATCTTCTAATGGAAGGGACTGAGTTAAATCAAGAAGACCTTGAGTCAAAGCTTTACATGGAATACAATAATTTCATCATGGAACCAGGGGAGACAATTGAATCATACTACCACCGTTTCACAAATGTTGTAAATGACCTCGATCGTCATGACATCAAGTTACCTAAGATTGCTATCAATTCAAAATTTCTGGGTTGCCTTGGACCAGAATGGCAGAAATATGCAACATTTGTCAGGCAAACTAAGAAGATTGGTGAAGTCAAGTATGGACTAATGTATGACTTTCTGAAATAACATCAATCTGAGGTAGATAAGGAAGTTGCAGCACGAGGCGGTTTCATATCAGCACCAACACCTAACTCGCTTGCTCTTGTTGCTCAATCAAACTTTCCACTACCAAACCAGGAATTTGGTCAATCATCTTTCCAACCAAGTTTTCACCAACAACCTTCTAACCAAATCATTCCATATGAAGCACCATCACAATACTCTGACAACCAAATGGTTCCATATAACAACTCAGATTCCATGTTGTACTCAAACGCTGATTATGATGAAGAAGAGGATGCATTCAACTCTCTCAATGAAGCATTTGGATTAATTGCTAAGGCATTTGGCAAGTTCACCAAATCCAACAATCGTCTTCGTTCATCTTCCAATACCAGGAATCAAGCTGTTATTAACGATGGTAGAGTGGAAATTCAGAATCGGTCTTCGGGCAGATATGGTTCAGGAAACAATGGAAACTATGGGTCTCAGAGGTTTCAATCAGGAGGGAACAGGTTCAATTCTGCAGGGGGTAACAGGAACAATATGGGAACTACTCAGAGTAGAAAGCAGATGGCTTGTAATACACAGAAAGGCATTGCAAATACTTCAATCACGTGCTACAACTGTGGTGGGACTGGTCATATGGCAAATGCTTGCTCTAAGCCTAGGACTCAGGGTAGTGCATATCACAAGGAAGCTCTTCTGATGGCTCTCAAAGATGAAAAAGCTGCAGGAATGTTGACTCAGAATGAGCAAAGCTTTATGGCCAATGCTGCATCTGATGATGAGATGGAAGATCTTGAAGCAAATGCTGCAGTAATGCTCATGGCAAACATGCAGGAGATGAACATGTCCGAGACAGGCCCGGTTTATGATACCGATGGTCTATCTCAGGTACCTGATCCACAATGTCTTATACATGAAATTGCTTCACCATCTGCATCTTCATCTACAAATGAAAATTCTGTTCAACATAATTCATCATTCTCATCTCCATCAGATGATCAAATAAACACTGTTGTATCATTTGATGATGATAAAACCGTCGTTTCATTTGATGATTCTATTGACGATGAAAATTATGACCATCTTGAACAAAATGATCCTTTGCCTGATCAAGATTCAGAGCTTCAGGCCTTGTTAATGACCACCCAATCACAAATTGAGAAATGCAATGAAATCAATCAAAATCTCAAAGCAAAAATTGCATTGTTAACGAAGGACAATGAGTGCTATAAACTACAACTTTCAGGATATCAGAAACAAGAAAAACGTGAAAAAGGTTTTGAGATTGCTTTCCAAAAAGAGTACGTCAAAGTTCAAGATTTAGAAAGTCAAGTTCGTGAGCTAACCGTTTCCAAGGCTGAGCTCCTCTCTAAAAAAGAAAAGCATCAATTTGAATTCAGAAAACAAATTGATACTTTAAATTCTGAGTTGTTAAAAACTCAATCTGAGCTTTCAACATCTCAAAATAATCTTCTTGAAGAAAAGCAAGCCTCAAGTAAACGCGTCAACTCATATCTTGAAGAAATTGTCACTTTAGAATCCAAACTTAAAGAGTTTCAAACTATTGTATACAAAAATGGTGAATCAATAACTCAAATTCAAAGGCTAACGGTAAAACCAGTTCCGAAAGGATTTGGATTTGCTATTGGCTGTGACCAACCACGTTTTCTTTCTAAAGCACTCAGCAAAAATCCCAAGTTATACAATGCAGAATTATTACTTGATGATACCTTTCAAAGAGTTGTTGTTCTTAGTAATGATGAAGAACTTGCACATCTTGAACGTCAAAAAGAACTTGAGAGTCGACCAAAACCAGTCAAAGATTTTTCCAGAGTTCATCATGATTATAACGCAAGACCTCATATAAGTAAATCATTTGTCCCTCCAAAGGACAAACTAGAACAAACGTTGTTAAACACCTACATACATGCTTCTTCTTCTGGAATTCCTGTGTCCAAAACTGTTTCACATCTCAAGGATGCTTTGAAAGAGGATGAAGTTGATCCACAAATGCCTCAATAATGTCGAATTCTTCGATATTTTAAGACATTTATGGAAGACATATTTATTTTGGAGAATGAAATTGAGTTTAGTTCTCAAATCGAAGTCTCTACTTTTCTTTCCCAGTCGCGAAAGAAAAGCAAGATATTCTTCAAAAGAAAATTCTGCCTCATGTCAAACATCTGAAGAAATGTGCAACACAATGGGAACAAGAATTACAAACGGAAGTAGCATCTATGAAGAGCATTTTCAAAGCTAAAGACGACAAAGTTCAAAGACAAAAACTTCAAAAGAAAACTTTAGCAAAAGAAAATGATCGACTCTTAGAAAAAGTTCTGTGTTATGACGTTGTTTCTGTGATAATGAATTCGCTTTATGAGTCATGCAATGAGTTACTTGTGAATGATCATGCTGTAAATGTTGAGATGTTGCAAATGGAGATAGCAAATTTGGTAAATGAGAATGAGGATCTTCGTCAAATCAACCATGATGTGGAAAACAAAGTTTTCAATCTTCAAAAGAGGCTTGACTGGTGTCAACATCAAAGTGTCATATTTGAATTAAATTACCAACATCTAAAAACATCTTTGTCATTTCAAAACAGTCATATTTCTGAAAATGAGAATCAAAATGAAAATGATGTCTTAAGACATAAACTGTTTGAATATGAAAAGGAATTGGATGAAATTATTCAAAACAGAAATGACACAGTCTGCCTCAACAGAATTTTAGATTCCAAAAATCAAGAATACCAACACATCATCGTTGATCTGAAAAAGAAACTCAGAGTTTTAGACAAAGGCAAAGCAAAAGTTCATAAGATTGCCCCAGGGATGTATGCAGTAGACAAGGCAATTACCCAAGCATCAGACTTAACTACTAATGACACTACTTCAATTTCCACAGGATTAGATACCATGTCTAAGGCTAGCAACTCCAAGACCTACAAGAAACAACAGAAGCGTAGAGTCCGGAAACCTAGGAATGGATCATCTAAGTCTGCCGAAGTTAAAGCAAGTAGTTCGAATAAAACGCATATAATATCAGGAATAGAATCAAACTTATCTAAGTCTAATTCTAGTAATGATGTAACAGACGTTAAATCTATGAATGTTAATGATGATGTTATGATTGATGCTAGTTGTATTGTTTGTCGTGCTAGTATATTATCTGGTGATCATCAAAACTGCATTTCTAAAACTCTATTGAAACGGAAAAAGAAACGAACTAGTGGCTCTTCCTCTAGGCTCAAAACTGTTGCCAAGTCCATTTTAGGGAAACCACCACTAGTAGTTTCTGAGCAAACCATAGAAACACCCATAGCCAAACCCAAGACAATCAAATCACCTAGTGCATTTCTTAGGAAAAAGGCTGAGACTAGTTGGACATGGCAACGCTGGTTACAAAACACAGCAAGTTTTACATGGGTTCCTAAGATAATTAAATCTTGTGTTACTAACCCAACGGGTCCAACCGTTACCAATTCTCCACCTGTTTCCAATATTTGTGATGCAGGTGATACAAATTGTCCTCTGGATTGTTGATAGCGGGTGTTCCCGACACATGACCGGCAACCTCAAGCTTCTCACAAACTTTATCGCAAAGTTCATCGGAACGGTCAGGTTCGGGAATGATCACTTCGCAGCAATAATGGGCTATGGAGATTATGTTAATGGGAACATCGAGATCAGTCGTGTATACTATGTTGAAGGCCTTGGTCACAATTTATTCTCAGTGGGACAATTCTGTGACGGAGACTTAGAAGTAGCATTTAGGGAGAAAACTTGCTTCATTCGTGATCTTCAAGGAAATGATTTGATGAAAGGAAAACGGGGAACCAGTCTATACACCATATCCTTTGAAGGCATGACAGCTTCATCTCCTATTTGTTTACTCTCCAAGGCTAATCCCACAAAGGCTTGGTTATGGCATAAAAGATTGTCTCATCTCAATTTCAAAACCATGACTGACCTTGCAAGGAATAAATTGGTTGACGGATTACCCAAATTCAGATATGCCAAAGATCATTTGTGTTCTGCATGTGAACAAGGGAAAAGTCACCGTGCTCACTTTCCTCCCAAAACAGAACACAGCACAGATCATGTCCTCCAGCTGCTACATATGGATTTGTGTGGTCCAATGCGGGTTCAAACTATAAACGGGAAAAGGTACATTTTGGTAATAGTAGATGACTACTCACGATGGACATGGGTCTACTTTCTTCGGACAAAAGATCAAGTTCCTTCAATGGTCATCACGTTTCTCACAAAGATTCAAGTTCAAGTCCGTAACACCGTCAGAATTATTCGAACAGATAACGGCACTGAATTTAAGAATCAAACCCTTCGGGAATACACTGAGAAGCATGGGATTGTTCATCAATATTCAATTGCTCGCACTCCCGAACAGAATGGTGTAGTTGAAAGACGAAACCGTACGCTTGTGGAAGCAGCTAGAACAATGTTGATCAATGCCCAATTACCAGACTACCTTTGGGCTGAAGCTGTTAATACTGCATGTTATACCCAGAACCGCGGCATGATCAACAGACGACACAACAAAACTCCATATGAGCTCATTCAAGGAAGAAAACCAAACATCAACTACTTTCATGTCTTTGGAGCACTGTGTTACCCGAAGAATGATAGAGATGATCTTGGTAAACTTAAGGCTAAAGCAGACATTGGGATATTCGTTGGCTACTGTGAGAATTCTAAGGGATATAGAATTTGGAATCGTCGGACCGAGGAAATTCAAGAGACTATACACGCAAATTTTGATGAACTCACGGAGATGGCTTCTGAGCAAGACCGCTTAGAACCCGAACATAACCGTCTAAACTTCCCTGAATCTTCGGCTGCACCCTTACCCTTTAACAGGAAGGATCTGGAAGATTTGTTTGCACCAATGTTTGATGAAGTTTGTGGTAATAGTGCATCAGATGCTTCCACCAGTTCCGCTGCTCAACATGTCCCAAATCAAGCACCTGATCAATCTGCAACTACTTCAACAGCAGTTGATAACGATGCACCTCAACCTGAACCCTCATCACCCATGGTTCAAACACCTCCACCTGCAGTTGAAGATTCTTCCCCCACTTCTAACCAAGTTCCCACACCTTCAGATTATGACGGGAATGCATTTTTCAATCCATTTGCTCCACTACCAACCATTCCAGAAACTGGGGAATCCTCCTCGAGCAATATGGACCCGTCATATCACCATAACAACATTCAACATTTCCCATCCACCCACAAATGGACAAGAGATCATCCCTTGGTAAATATAATTGGAAATCCTGACAATCCAGTCATGACAAGACAAAAACTTCACTCAGATAGTGAACACTGCATGTATGCACTCACTGTCTGTCAATCTGAACCTAAAAACATCAAAGAAGCCCTTACATATGACAACTGGATTGAATCCATGCAAGAAGAGATGGAACAATTCAAACGTTTGGAAGTTTGGGAATTAGTGGAAAGACCAGATGGAGTTTATGTTGTTGGATTGAAATGGATTTGGAAGAATAAGCTAGATGCAGATGGTACAGTGATTCGTAACAAGTCCCGACTGGTAGCAAAAGGGTATAGCCAAGAAGAGGGTATTGACTTCGAGGAATCGTTTGCTCCAGTAGCTCGGATTGAGGCAGTTCGAATGTTTCTGGCATACGCAGCCCACAAGAACATCACGGTCTATCAGATGGATGTGAAGACGGCATTTCTCAATGGACAACTCCGAGAAGAGGTGTACGTATCACAACCAGAAGGCTTCGTGGACCCAGATCATCCAAACCATGTATATCGGCTTAAGAAAGCCTTATACGGCCTTAAACAAGCCCCAAGGGCGTGGTACGATAAACTGTCTGCATTTCTCCTTGCTAATCATTTTACCATAGGAACTGTTGACCCGACTTTATTTATACAGACACACGGGGAAGACATTCTCATTGTTCAAATTTATGTGGATGATATTATTTTTGGTTCAACCAATAAAAAATATTCAAACGCTTTTTCTAAACTGATGAAACAAAACTTTGAGATGTCTATGATGGGTGAACTTAAATTCTTTTTAGGATTGCAAGTTCATCAGTCGCCCCGTGGTATATTTCTAAGTCAGTCAAATTACGCTTAGGAAATCCTGAAAAAGCATGGTATGACCAGCTGTGACACCTATAACACCCCAATGTCCTCCTCATCCCCGAAGCTAGATGCTGACATACATGGGACACCCATTGATCCTACGAAGTATCGTAGTATGATTGGTTCGATCATGTATCTCACGGCTAGCAGACCGGATGTTTTATTTGCCACATATCTTTGCTCCCGCTATCAGTCTAGACCGACTGAACGGCATCTATCAGCCGTTAAAAGAATCCTTAGATACATAAAGGGAACCATTAATTTGGGGATCTGGTATCCAAAGGATTTTGGGTTTGAACTTGTTGCATTTTCAGATGCTGACCATGCAGGGTGCTTAGACACACGCAAAAGTACATCAGGGGGAGTACAATTCTTGGGTGACAAGCTCATCTCTTGGCAATCAAAGAAACAAGACTGCATCTCACTGTCGTCAACAAAATCTGAATATGTGGCCATGTCTGCCTGCTGTGCTCAAGTCATCTGGATGCGATCACAACTGATGGACTACGGATACGTATTCAACAAGATTCCTATGTACTGTGATTCCAAGAGTGCCATCGCTATTTCATGCAACACCGTGCAGCATTCCAAGTCAAAGCATATTGATCTCCGGTACCATTTCATCAAGGAACACGTGGAAAAGGGTACTGTTGAATTGTATTTTGTGGGAACTGAACACCAATTGGCGGATCTGTTCACAAAAGCCTTGCCTCATGCAAGATTTGTGGATCTGGTTCACCGGATTGGTATGAGATGTTTGACGCCAAATGATTTGGAAAAATTTCTTAAACATAATTAATCACGTCAAACATCTAAACTATCTTTGTAAATATATATTAAAAAAAAATGCAAGTACAAACCCTTATCCAACACGTTGTTCATTTTAAATGTCACAAATTATTTTTGAACACGTGTTGAGGGGGAGACATAATCTTTTCCACAATTTTTAAAAACTTGTACTTGCATGCTTTCAGAAATTTTTTGCTTCACAAAGTTTTGGTGATAAGGTCTCAAGATGAAAAAGTTGTGTGCCTTAAATGTAAAAAATGAGACTTAGAGTTAGTATGATGGTGGTTTAGGACTTAGAATTCAAAGATGTTAAGGTTAGGGGACTAAAGTTGTTTATATTGCAAAAGTAGTTAAATGATATAAAAAGTAAAAAATAATTCAACTGCAGTTATTACTCTAACTTATTTCACCTACCGTATTAAATAACCAACCCACCATCATCTACGACCGTCCTTCAATCTGTCAATCCATTCACGATCATAATATTTTGTGAGTATTTTTGTGCTTAACATGTCATTATAACAGATGGTTTTTAATTTTATCATGATCCAACGGTTAAAACTATCGCAATTGTGAAGTTTTGTTCTAGGGTTTGCGTAAAATTGGGGATCTTCGAATGAGAGTGTTTTAGTTGAGATAAATTGTACGATCATGCTTAGATATAGATAATAAACCAAGATTGTATGCTTAATCACTCCCAGAAACTTCAAATCGTTAGAATTATGTTTTAGGGTTTAAGCGACAAATTTGGGGAAATCTGTATATGAGTGTTATTGTGTAATTTGTATGTTGGGATGTTGTTGTTATGAGTTTAATTGAATGTATGCATGCTTAGATTGTGCCCAGAAACCCATTAAGTGGATTAATTGAGTTTAAGGGTTTATGAAGAACAACGAACACTAGCAGTTTGATCATTGAGTTTTTATGGATGAAAGTTGTTATAACTTGGACATATTGTTTAGTTTAGTCATAAAAACTGTTTAAGATAATTTGTGGTTGTAAAATCTAAGTTATAATGAATTTCGATAAAAATCTACGTGGCTGTTCATCTTCAAAGTTATCGGAAACTCTTGTACAAGAGTTTATCGAGATTGCCAAAATTATCGCGATTGGATAATTATCGCGATTGGATAATTATCGCTATTGCATAATTATCGCTATTGCCTAATTATCGCTATTGCATAATTATCGCTATTGCCTAATTATCGCTATTGCCTAATTATCGCTATTGCTTAATTATCGCTATTGCCTAATTATCGCTATTGCATAATTATCGCTATTTGCATAATCATCGCTATTGCATAATTATCGCTATTTGCATAATTATCGCAATTGCATAATTATCGCAATTGTGATCTTTTATAGAATTTGATCTATTTCCTTAGATATATCTTTTATACTTATCGAAATGAATCAAATTTTATAGAATTTGGTAATATCTTGATAAATTCTTTGATCAAGCATGTAACAACCAATCATAAATGCAAATGGATGCCATGTGTTGTATCTAGTTTTAACATATGCTAACAATCATGTATATTGCATATTTGTACTTGATTGTTGCTTCAGATAACATCAAATGGCTGCACCAGAACAACAACTTCTTCCAACACTCACTAAAGAAGAAGTTTTTCCTCATGGGTATTCTTTGGAGATTGGGAAAAACAATGCACGAGTAGAGTTTGATAAGATAAAGTGTTCTGACCCAAGCTGCCAGATTGCTGTGGAAATTCTCAAAGCTCATAAGTGCAGAAACCTTCTTGACAGCTCTGACACCATTCCAGAACTGTACATACATCAATTCTGGGATACTTTCACACTAAGCAGTGATGACAAGTACTTCACATGCCAACTGGATCGTAAAAGGATCAGAGTCACACCTAATCACCTCCGCAAAGCCTTAGACCTTCCAGATGCACCTGAACCTTCCTACCAATTCTACCCGACACCATCAGAATCTGAAATCATGCAATTCCTTGTAGACATTGGTTATGATGTTCAACCCGATACACCATTAACCAAGATCTCTAAAGTCAATGCTAAATACATACCTCAGCCCTGGAGAACTATCTTCTACATTATAACTCGTTCAATATCCGGTAGAGATAGTGGCTTTGAGCACCCAAGACTACTTCATCTTCAAGTCTTCTGGGGTTCGTGAACCAGGAAAAGATTGACTTTGCAGCTCTTATCTGGGAAGATATACTATTCCAGATGCGGAAAGCTTTCAAACAAATCCCTTTTGTCCGTTACACCAAAGTTCTCATAAGTTATCTGCTTGACTTACATAAGGACATTGATCGACGACCTACCGATCAAGAGATTCATCCATACAAGCTGGATAAAACTTTCCGCAAAGTCTACTTTCCCAAATGGAGCACGCACAAACAAGGGACAAGACTGCCAGAGTTTCTAATGACCGATAAAATAAAAGAAACTCCAGCATATCTTGCATATGATAAGGCATTCCAAGAACGTCGAGTGGGACTGTCTAACTTGGTTGAAGGGTCAGGATCTACAAAGACCCGTTCTCGAAGTAGGTCTAAGACTGGCAGTGCATCAAGTACCTCACTACCAAAGAAACCGCATCCAAGATCTTTCAAGAGAACAGTACCTAGTAAACCCCAACCAAAATCTGAACCAACTGGGATTATTGATGAAGATTCTGACTCTGAAGCAACTGAATCAGAAGAGGAGACTCCTGTTGTTATGACTGTTGAAGAAGCTGAACTTCAAAATTAGATCAACTTTGAAAATGCACAAAAGTTGAGTCGAAAGTCAACTAAGGAGGATGAAGAAAGAAGGGCACAATTGGCTGTTGAGAAACAAAGGGAGTATGAGATGAAGCAAGGAGCAGGAGGATCAGGCACCGTTCATGAAGCAGCTTCGATCCACACTAATCCGGTTAATCAACCCGGAGGGTCTGGAGTTGCTACATCCACGATTCAGCCTGATACGGTTATTCAACCCGATAAGGCTGAATCTGTCATTCCTCAGGAGCCAAGTTCGGTTAATCAACCCGACTTGGAAGCACAAGCTCAGAATGAGAAGGAGAATGATCAGGAGAGCAATATTGTCTTAACTGATAAAGAAATTTCAGACTCCATGTTTGATAATGATCAGGGGGAGGAACAACTCCATCAAGACAATATGGACTGGAATCCTGATGATGAAAAGGAAATTCTTGGTGATAAGACTACTAATGCTGCTAAGGAACTTGAGGAAGCAATGGCAAGACAAGAGGAATTAGAAAGGAAACTTAAGGAGGATGCTCAAGCTGACTTGGAAGCCGATAGCTACATCCGTTCTCCATCAGTTCCTCCACCCGAACTTGCTATGGTTGTTCATAACCCTCAACAGGAGCAGAAATCACCACCAGTTCAACCTTCACCTGTATCATCACCCAAACCGAATACACCTCCTGAATCACCTCCTCACACTTCAACACCTCCATCTTCCCCTCCAAAGGACTCAAAACCTAACTCTGAAGAACCAATTCCCTCACTTACTCCATCACCGAAGAAATCACCATCACCTAAAGAAAAATCAACAATTTCTGATCGTATCAAATCGGCCTTGAAAGGTAAGCATGTGAAAAGAATTTCCCGTGTTACCAAAGTGGAAGTTGTATCTCCTGCTGCAAGAAAACTTAAGAAAGCAGTGAAGCGTGCACAAGTCAAGAAGGAAAAACAAACAAGTGTAAAATTGGCTGAGATGGAAATCTTAGTCAAGAACTTGTCTCAACAAATGGAAGAGATGCAGCAAACTAAGCTAAAGATGGATGAGTTTCTAGGATCTGATATTGATGCAAAAATGAAAGCAAATACAAGGCATTACATCAAGAAGTACATTCCTGATCTTCAAAAAATCATTGAAGCTTATGTTGATTCTACATTTGATGAAAAGATCAAAGCTTTAAAGATTCAGCAACAACATCTTTTGGAATATTCTGTTGAAGATCTTCAAGACGCTCTCCACACCAAGTTGCTTGCAAAATCTTCTCTCAATTACACTGAACTGTCCATCTTGAATGCTATTCGAGAAAATATGGAATCTTGTAAGGCTTCAGCAGATAAGGACAAAAGGAAACGTGATGATGATTGTTGGGAATTAAATATTCTGAAGTTAGAGTATTGGAAAATTCTTTAAGAAGAAGGTACTGCTAGTTCATGATCAAGGTACTGCTAGAACAAGAAGGTACTGCTAGTTCAAGTAGAAGGTACTGCTGGTAGAAAATGGTACTGCTGATCAGTGAGTCATAGAGCTGCTACAAGGATAAGATCGAAGAAGATATTATTTGTATGAGTCACTCTTATGCAAAAATAATATCTAGATATATTCTCAGTCAACAAGTTGATGCATGTGCTTGCATTAATTTATTTGAACAACTTGAGAGATATAAACTTCCATACGCTAGCTCGACTTGATCTTTTGTAAGACAAGTGTTGATTAGACATAAAGCAATATTGTAAGAGATCTCTTGGAATATAAAAGAGATCTTAGATTAGTGATTGAAAGTGTGAATATCTGTTAAGACATAGAACAAACAAAAATCATATATCACAAATCTAGAAACATAAGATTCAAGGTCTTTGTAACCCTAGTGATAAACTAAAGATCACTCGTATTATTTTGAATAATATTGAATCGTTTGGTGATAAACTTTCTTTGTTCATTGTTAAGTAACAAACATAATTCTTCCATTTCCATAACATACATAACCTTCTAAGTGTGGTTAAGTAAATTCCGCGTACTTAATCATATAAACTCAATATATCATTACACACAAAGTATACAAGGTTTAACCACCTTAACCGTGTGTCGAATCCTCTCAGTTGGTATCAGAGCACAGGCTGATATAATTGAATTAGAAGAAACAGAAATGGATGCACATGATGCTTAAACAAATGTTGCTGCAAAGTTGCCCATGATCAAACCAAATGAGTTTTGAGTTATGGAGGATGAGAATTGAGCAATATTTCATGGTCCAAGATTACACTCTTTGGGATATCATTATTTATGGTGATTCTTTTTCACCAAGCTATTCAGATGTTGTCCTAGAAGGTAAAACACTTAGGAAAAGAAATACTGGACCAGTTTCAAATGAAGAGAAGATACTAAAGAGAAATGATCAGAAAGCAAGAAATTTGTTGCTTATGACCATTCCTAGTGAACATATGTTATCTTTTAACAAGTATCTTGATGCAAAAACTCTTTTTGAAGAGATTTGTGCATATTTTAGTGGTAATGAAACTACCAAAAAGACACAGAAGACATTACTAAAGCAACAATTTGAAAACTTTACTGCTTTTAGTAATGAGTCTCTTGATAAGCTATTTTCAAGGTTACACAAGCTTGTCAGTCAGTTAGCTGTGTTGGGTGTTGAGACAGAGAAGGAAGATCTCAACATGAAGTTTTTGAGAAGTCTACCTGATGAGTTCCATACTCATGTTATTGTCTGGATGAACAAACCAGACATTGAAACCATGAAGCTCAATGATTTGTACAACAACTTCAAAATTGTTGAACAAAGTCTAAAGAAATCTGGTCATTATGGTACTAGTTCTGGGAATGTTGCACTCTTGTCAGTTCCTAGTATTAGTAAGAGTGAAGAGGTAGATGAAGGTGAAAGTGTTTCTAATGCAAGTTATGGTGCTCCTTCTACAAGTTCTCAAAAGGATGTTGCTGGTCTTGGAGATTCAACATTCTATGCTTTTATTACCAGTCAATCTAGTGGCTCTCCTCTCAACCATGAAGGCCTTGAGCAGGTAGATGGTGATGATTTGGAAGCTATGGATATTAAATGGCAGGTTGCTTTGCTTAGTATGAGAGCTAAGAAGTATTGGCAGAGAACTGGGAAGCAAATTACCATAAATGGTAATGACACTGCTGGGTTTGATAAAAAGAAAGTGGAGTGTTTCAACTGTCATAGGTTAGGACACTTTGCTAAGGAGTGTAGAAGCCCAAGAAAGCAGGAAAATAGAAACACATGGTATAAGCAAGATAGGAAAAAGGAAGTTGCTGTTGAAGAGCCAAAAGCTATGTTGGCTATTGATGGTATTGGTTATGATTGGAGCTCTATGGCTGATGCAGAGGATGCACCACCAAATGCTGCTTTTGTTGCCAATGAGTTTGCTCTAATGGCTCATTCTGATTCAGAGGTAAACAATATTACAACTTGTACTGAATCATGTCCTAATCTTAAAGCTTATGAAGACCTTAGTAAGAGATTTGATGCTCATAGAGAAGAGCTACTTAATTCTCTTTTTAATTTGGCTAATCACAAAAGAGGTCTAGGTGTTCTAGAAAAACAAGTCTTACATTTTAAAAGTAATGAATCTCATTTTACTAATGACATCAATATACTAAAAAATGACATTAAGATCAGAGATGAGTGTATTGTTGAGTTGAATGATTCATTAGCTAAACATAAAAATGAAAGAGAAAATGTTAAGGTATCTGTGGATGTTTTGGCTCATGCCTCAGATGGATTCAATAAGCTTTGGGAAGCTCAAGTTATTGATAAGGTTAATTCTGGTGTTGGATTTAAGTCTGTCCCCCCACCATACAGAGGTATTCATTCACCTCCAGGTATTGATTTAGCACACACAGGATTAGCTGAGTTTCAAGAACCAATCATGGAATATGGTTCTAAGGCCATTAAGAGTCCTAAGATAGAAAAGGTAAGTAAAAGTTTAGATAAAACTTTATCTTATCAGGACAAGGTGTCCTTTGTTAAGAAAGGAGATGCTATAGTTGTTGAAGATTGTACAACTGATAGTGATGATGATGCAGAAGATCAGGTTATGTCTAAACCTGTATTGGTTAAGAAAGTAGGAACAAGTGTTCCTAAGATAGTCAATCACAACACTAACAGGCCTAAGTCAAATGTTAAGACTGTTAGGAAACCAGTTAGATATTGTGAACAATATAGAACTACTAACAAGCCCAGAGGTAACCAAAGGAATTGGAACAACCTCAAGTCTAACCAACTAGGTGATGACTTTGCTTTTTACAACAAAGCTTGTTATACATGTGGTAGTTTTGACCATCTTGCAGCTTTCTGCAACCAAAGGGTAACTGGGTATGAAAAGGATAGAGTGAACCACAAAAGGCAAATTCCACAAACTCACTTTCACTCTAACACTCATAGAACAAAGCCCAGAACAGTCTCAAACAAGTCTGGACCAAAAGGTCCTGATAGACAAAAAGGTCCTGCTAATACAGACAAAAAGGTACTGCCAGTACAAATTAAAGGTACGGGTAGAACAAAAGGTACTGTTAGACCTTTGATGACTGTTAACCCAAAATCAACAGCAAATGATGCAAAAACAACTTTCATACATGCATCTAAAACTGTTTTAAGGCCCATTCAAACAAAAGCAGTGGTCCACAAACTAATTTGGAGACCAAAGGGTGTGACTTCAAAGCTAGCAGTCACTTCTGCTAAGCATGTTACTCACCCTGCTGCTAAGGGTAATAGGGCAAATGCTGTTAAGGCCTCAGCATGTTGGATTCTTAAATCCAATGTTGCATCAACTGTCCTTAAAAGATTAAATTACATTGATGCAAGAGGCAGATCTAAGTCAGTAATGGCTTGGATCCCCAAAGAAAACTAACACTCTTATTTGGGTGCAGGAACATTTAATTGATCATCAAGATCAAGGATACTCAGATAGTGGATGTTCCAATCACATGACAGGCAACATGTCTTATCTTTCAGATTTTCAAGAATTCAATGGAGGATATGTTACCTTTGGAGGTGGTTTTCGTGGCAAAATTTCTGGTAAAGGTACTATTAAAACTGGAAATTTAGATTTTGAAAATGTGTACTATGTACAAGAGCTAAAGTATAATCTTTTTAGTGTTTCACAAATGTGTGACAAAAAGAACAATGTCCTTTTTACTGACACTGAATGTCTTGTTCTATCTAAGGATTTTAAGATGCCTGATGAAAATCAAGTGCTTCTTAGAATTCCTAGAAAGGCCAATATGTATAGTGTTGATATGAAGAACATCATTCCAAAAGAAGATTTAACTTGTCTTGTATCAAAGGCCACATTGGATGAATCAATGAAATGGCATAGAAGGCTTGGTCATATTAATTTCAAAACCATAAATAAAATTGTTAAGAATGGTTTGGTAAGAGGTTTACCTCACAAAAGATTTGAAAATGATCAAACATGCATTGCTTGTCTAAAAGGCAAACAACACAAAGCCACTTGTAAGCCCAAAATTTTTAACTCTATCAATCAGTCATTGTTTATGCTTCATATGGACTTATTTGGACCTGTTTCAGTAAGGAGTATGCAACATAGAAATATTGTCTTGTTATAACTGATGACTATAGCAGATTTACATGGGTTTTCTTTTTAGCCACTAAGGATGAGACATCAAGCATCCTTAAGGACTTCATTACACTGATAGAAAACCAAGTAAGCAAGAAAGTAAAAGTCATTAGGTGTGATAATGGGACAGAATTCAAAAATAGAGTTATGGATGATTTCTGCAAAGAAAAAGGTATTAGGAGAGAATATAGTGTTGCTAGAACTCCACAACAGAATGGAGTGGCTGAAAGAAAGAATAGAACACTAATTGAAGCTGCTAGAACAATGTTAGCTGATTCTAAGCTACCTATAATCTTTTGGGCAGAGGCAATCAACACTGCTTGCTATGTTCAAAATAGAGTTTTAGTTGTGCAGCCTCACAATAAGACATCATATGAACTCTTTAATGGTAGAACTCCTGCAATAGGATTTCTTAGACCTTTTGGATGTCATGTGACAATTCTCAATACCTTAGACCATTTAGGAAAATTCGATGGTAAAGCAGATGAAGGTTTCTTAGTTGGATATTCTCTTGTTAGCAAAGCTTTTAGAGTTTACAACTTAAGAACTGAGAAAGTACAAGAAGAACTACATGTGGAGTTTTTGGAAAACAAGTCCAATGTAGTAGGTCAAGGACCAAAATGGATATTTGATCTTGATTATCTAACAAATTCTATGAATTATATACCTGTTGTTGCAGAAACTAATGACTTTTCAGGTTCACAAGCAACAAATGAGGTGGAGTTAGATAAAGATCAATCTGATGTAATTATGCCATTGTGGTCAAGTACATGTGTGGAATCAGCTTCAAACAATGATGAATCTTCTTCTGGTAAAGCAAAAGAAGGTGTTGAGGCTCAAAGAAAAGATGTTGGAACAGAGGAACAACACAATATTTCAAATATTGATGGTACTGCCGAGACAGAGCAAGGTACTGCTAGTTCTTCTAAAGGTACTGGTAGTTCATTTGAAGGAACTGTTAGTTCAGTTGAAGGTACTGCTGGTCCTTCACACTCAAAAGATGCAGAGTTCCAAGAAGATGAAGTGGATTTGAGTAATCTTCCACCATCTTATCATGTTCCTACTACCCCACACACAAGAATTCACAGAGTTCATTCCCTTGAAAATGTGATAGGAGATATACAATCTGGTGTGAAGACAAGGAGACAACTGGTCTCTTCAGACCAACAAGGGATTCTTGATGCCCTTTATGCTTCAAAACAGCATGAGCTTTCAAACTCTTGCTTGTTTGTATGTTTTCTCTCTCAAAAGGAACCAAAGAATATTCTTACAGCCCTAGATGATTCAAGCTGGTTAGAGGCTATGCAAGAAGAGCTTCTTCAGTTCAAGATTCAAAAGGTTTGGGTGCTAGTTGATTTACCTACAGATGTGAAGGTAATTGGCACTAGATGGGTTTTTAAGAACAAAAGGGATGAAAGAGGAATTGTGATCAAGAATAAGGCTAGATTAGTAGCACAAGGGTACACACAAGAAGAAGGGATAGATTATGATGAAGTTTATGCTCCAGTAGCAAGGATTGAGGCAATTAGGCTGTTTCTAGCTTATGCTTCATTTTTAGGCTTCACAGTCTACCAAATGGATGTCAAAAGTGCATTTTTATATGGTGAAATTGGACAAGAGGTGTATGTTTCACAACCTCCTGGTTTCATTGATCCATTACATCCAAACAAAGTGTACAGAGTAGTGAAAGCTCTATATGGCCTTCATCAGGAACCAAGAGCTTGGTATGCAACACTAGCTTCCTACTTATTAGAAAATGGATTTCAAAGAGGAAAGATTGATCAGACACTTTTCATCAAATAGCACAAGAAGGATCTTCTGTTAGTGCAGGTGTATGTGGATGACATTATCTTTGGATCTACTAGGAAAGAGATGTGTTTAGAGTTTGAGAAGCTTATGAAAGATAAGTTTCAGATGAGTTCTATGGGAGAACTTACATTCTTTTTGGGTTTGCAAGTTAAGCAATCATCTGAAGGCATATTTATTAGTCAAGACAAATATGTTGCAGAGATACTTAGAAAATTTCAATTTGCTGATTCAAAAATAGCAAGCACACCAATGGACTCAGAGAAGCACCTTCTGAAAGATGAAGATGGAGAGAATGTAGATGTACACAATTACAGATCTATGATAGGCTCTTTGATGTATCTTACATCATCTAGACCTGATATCATGTTTCCTGTTTGTGTCTGTGCAAGATTTCAAGTTACTCCAAAGGTTTCTCATTTAACTGCAGTCAAGAGAATTTTTAGATATCTCAAAGGTCAACCAAGGTTGGGTATATGGTATTCTAGAGAATCTCCTTTTGACTTGGTAGCATATTCGGATAGTGATTATGCTGGTGCTAGCTTGGACAGAAAGTCAACAACTGGAGGATGTCAATTCCTTGGGTGTAGACTTGTCTCATGGCAGTGTAAGAAGCAAACAAGTGTGGCAAATTCAACAACTGAAGCTGAATATATAGCTGCTGCAAGTTGCTCTAGTCAAGTTCTATGGCTTCAAAACCAACTCCTTGATTATGGGTACAATTTCTTAAACACTGTTATTTATATTGATAATAGTAGTACAATTTGTATTATTAAAAATCCAGTACAACATTCTAAAACAAAACACATTGAAATTAGACATCACTTTATAAGAGACTGCAATGAGAAAAGATTAATTCAAGTTCTTAAAATTGCTTCAGAACATAATTTTGCAGATCTCCTAACAAAAGCTTTTGATGTTTCAAGGTTTCAGTACTTGGTAGCAAGTATTGGAATGCTTAATCTTTAAATTTTCAATATGATGTGTTTTTGTAAATAAATTTTTGTTGTTACTGCTGATTTATAAGGTACTGCTAATGTATCATAAGGTACTGCTTAGCACACAAGGTGCTGCTAGTACAAATTTACATTGTGTTATTCATATAATTGGTCTTATGATTATTCTAATGCAAGACAAGTACTTTGTACATTGTTCTTTTGGTTTTAGACTAACTATTTCAGGTATGAATATGTGAACACAAAGGAAATTTCAAGTGAAATGGGAGCAGCAGAATGCTTATCAAATTGCTAACATAGTAGGTTTATGATGGACTAAGTTTAGGAATTTAACCTCCTTAAAACTTCTTTCTTGAAACCTAGTTATGATATTTCACATTGAATTGATGACTTAGTTGATCAGATAGTAACTGATGCAACTCACTTTCTATCATTTTATACTTTTAAGTATAATGTGCAAGTCTGAGGACATCTGATAGAAAGAACAACTAGTAAAAGTGAATCTAACACTTGTGTCGGAGGTAACAATTGCTATGAGCTGGAAACCCTGTCAAGAAAATCTTTTGAATAGATTTATCTTTACACAGGCAGTTATTTATAACTGAATACATTGGTTCTCACACAACCAGAGGTTGCTTTAAACCGAAATGCTAATTAAGTGTCTGTTATACACTTGATTCATTCAAAATGGTTGAAAGTAGTATGATTTTTTAATTCTAAAATCATGAACATACTACTAAGTCAAATGATTTCTTAAAAGGATTTTCAAGAGATTCACAAAAACCATCCATTGATGGATTGTGAATCAAAATGTCCATTGATTCACCTCTCATAGGAGTTAACACACTTAGAAGTGATGATGGCAGCAACTTAAACTTTTAAAGAATTGATGGCTTCATGTACAATATTTTCTGACAACAAGTTCACATTGATAGATCAGTCAAAGTTACATAGTGAGATCTTCCAAACAAGGGGAGGAAACAAAAGTTATTTGCTTCAGGGGAGGTTACAATCTCAGGGAAGGAAATACTTGCCCAGAAAAGGAAGAATAATCCAATAAAAGGAAGGAGAAGATAAGAGCATACAAGATGATAACATAGAGGTTGAAAATGACAAGAATAGATCATATATCTAGAAGGGATGAAGCATTCCTAAAGGAGAAAGTTCTATCTAGATCAAACGAAGGAAAGTTTCAATTCAGTTCATTATGTTTGTTCATCACTTGCAAAGGCATGCTGATAGATGATTTCACTTGTTGAAATCATTGCCTCTTACAATTCCTCCATCCAAGGAAATTGCACCATCTTTTGGTACAATGTTTTGATATTGCTGAAGTCAAAGAAGAACAAAGCAGATCAGTTCAGAATAAGAAGAATAGTTCAGATTCATGAAGTGTTTGAAAGATCTTCTCAAGTCCTCATTTAATTCAGAAAACATGTTTGAAATGATTCACATGTTTAGGGGAGGATTGTTGGGAATTAAATATTCTGAAGTTAGAGTATTAGAAAATTCTTTAAGAAGAAGGTACTGCTAGTTCATGATCAAGGTACTGCCAGAACAAGAAGGTACTGCTAGTTCAAGTAGAAGGTACTGCTGGTAGAAAATGGTACTGCTGATCAGTGAGTCATAGAGCTGCTACAAGGATAAGATCGAAGAAGATATTATTTGTATGAGTCACTCTTATGCAAAAATAATATCTAGATATATTCTCAGTCAACAAGTTGATGCATGTGCTTGCATTAATTCATTTGAACAACTTGAGAGATATAAACTTCCATACGCTAGCTCGACTTGATCTTTTGTAAGACAAGTGTTGATTAGACTTAAAGTAATATTGTAATAGATCTCTTGGACTATAAAAGAGATCTTAGATTAGTGATTGAAAGTGTGAATATCTGTTAAGACATAGAACAAACAAAAATCATATATCACAAATCTAGAAACATAAGATTCAAGGTCTTTGTAACCCTAGTGATAAACTAAAGATCACTCGTATTATTTTGAATAATATTGAATCGTTTGGTGATAAACTTTCTTTGTTCATTGTTAAGTAACAAACATAATTCTTCCATTTCCATAACATACATAACCTTCTAAGTGTGATTAAGTAAATTCCGCGTACTTAATCATATAAACTCAATATATCATTACACACAAAGTATACAAGGTTTAACCACCTTAACCGTGTGTCGAACCCTCTCAATGATGAACCAGATTCAGACCCTACTACAAAGAAACTAAAGACTTGTAGCGGATCTGGAATTCACATTGCTGAGCCTACAGGAACCACAACTTCTTCTCCACCTCAACCAAATCCGACATCTGGTCCTACAGCAACTGAACATCATTTTGAGCATATTCATGAAGAAAATGTGGATTTTCAAAAACAAGACGATCAACCACAATCACAACCACCATCTCCACCAAAGTCAAAACCTGTCAAATCAAAGCCATCTAGCAGCAAGAAATCTTCTCAAGAACCAGCTGTCATTACATGGCTTGATGAAGACAAAGATGAGCAAGGAAACGATTGGTTCGATCAGCTTGCAAGTGCTCAAATCCAAAATGATGAAGCTTCCAAAGTTGAAGACAGCACATTTGCTGTTGCTCAACAGATCAAAAGCAGTTTCAACATCAAAAGGATGACAAAACGGGAACTTCGTCGGATTAAGAATGATGCGTTCAATCTCCTTAAAGACAAATCCAACAGTGTTAGGATCTCTGGGAAATAAGAGTTTCTCAGTGATGGGAGGATTGTTGGGATATGAGAAATAAGGAGTTTCTCATTGCTGCCGATAGTGAAGCTGGTTCCTGCCGATAGTGTTGCATTGCTGCTGCGGTTGGTTCTTGCCGATAGTATTGTTTTGTTTCTGCCGATAGGGTTGATTGCTGCGGATAGTTATTGTTTGTTATCCGTATGTTTAGTATGGTTGTTAGATTTATTTTTAGAAGAGATTGATCTTTATCTCTTCACACGTTTTCTTGTAAGACGGGTTAGGGTTAGGGTTTCTTAAAAGAAACATCCCGTCCATATGTTTGATATACTTTTTAACGAACACAATATTCAATAACACAATTCTTAGTTCATAGTCTGATCCATAGAGGATCATTGTCCTTTATAGCTTTCTTCTTTATTATACTTGTTGTTTAGTTTCCGCATAAACACTTGTATTCCATACAGAGGTTCTTGTTTAACCAAGCTCAATCTAGCTCGAAGTACTCGATCCTACAAGTGGTATCAGAGCCTGGTGAGGATCTCTGATAAAGAAGGAAACATTGTTGAAGTGTCTCTCTTGAATCTTTTCACAATGTCGCTATCAGGTGATAGATTTGAAATGTGTGCAAGGAAGATTAGGAGTTTGTTCCATAATAAGTCTATGGAAATGCTGACTGATAAAGATGAATCCTATGAAACAAAAGGAAATATGGAAGAATATGCTCTGTTGGGATTCCCATCTCAGGTACAAAGATGTAATCCTGCTTGTCAAGAATTATACTCAACTCTTAATAATGAATACGATGACATGAAATCTAAGTATAATGAATACTTTATTAAGGTTCAAGCGTATGACAATGCAGTCAAAACATTAGAAAAACAAAAAGTTTGGTTTCAAAATAATCAGTTAGCTTATGAAGAAAAGATAAGGGTTTTAGAGAGAGACTTGAAAAACACCACTAATGAACTTAAATATACTGAGTCTCAAAAAGCTAAGGTGGTGTTAGAGAAACAGGATTTGCAATCTAAACTAGATAATGCCTTGGCTAGGTTTGATAAATGGAAAGATTCATCTAAAAACCTAAACAAGTTAGTCGATAGTTCTATGTCTACAAAAACTAAAAGAGGTTTAGGTTATGGTAACCTGATAGGGCCAAATCAATTTTATGACCCTAATGAGTACAGTGTTTTTAACCCTGAACCTGTAGACTACCAAATACCTGTTAAGTATGTGAAAGAAGGAGGAATGAATGTTGTTCCTCCACCTATCAAAGGAGTCTTTAAGCCTGTCCCTGTTCATTCAGACTCTGATATTGACTCAAATGAGTCACAAATGGTTTATGGTCAAAAGTTAAAAGATTTACCTGAACCTAATGATTGTGTCTCTTGCTCAACAAGTGACAAGTCCACAGAAGCAGAGTCTAAAGACTTTGTTTCATGTGACTCAAGTGAGAAATCAACCACACCCAAATATCATAAGCCCTCAAGTTCAACTGATGATAAATCTGCTTCTAAATCAGTCTTTTCAGATAACAGCTCAATTAATTCTGTTAAAAACAGATGTGTCTCTAGTTCCACTAGTGATAATGGTGTCTACATTAAGAAAAGGTGTAGTAAGAACAAGTCTGTTAGGAAGAAGACATGTTTTGTGTGTGGTAGTCAATATCATCTTATCAAAGATTGTGATTTTCATGAGAAAAGAATGAAAGGTGGGCAACAACAGACCAGATCATTGTGGAAAAATGTTAAACAAATACCACCATATGTTCCACAAGCAGCAGGAATGAACTTTTATAGGGCTCCCTTTCCTGCTGATAGACCTGTTCCTGCTGGTTCCTCTGTTTCTGCTGATATTCAGGGAACCATTCCTGCTGGTACCTCTTCATATTTTCAGAGGGATTTCAGGCATGCCTATTCTAATCAAATCTTTGGAGGGGGAATGGCTTATTCTCCATGGTATTCTTGGTAATTGTCCTGTTTGGTTAATCATGTTGTTGTAACTATGTTAGCTGAATCTAAGATGCCTACTATGTTTTGGACTGAAGCAGTATGCACTGCTTGTTATGTGTTGAATAGGGTATCTATTACTAGTCCTCATAATAAAACACCTTATGAACTTTTGTCTGGGAAGGTTCCAAACATTAGTTATCTTAAGCCTTTTGGATGTCATGTCACTATTTTGAACACTAGTGATTGATGAGTGTCTAAATACTCATCATTTTTACCTAATCTGAGCTGCCAAAACTCTCAAAAACACTCAGAAATGCATCGTAATACTGAAATTATTCCAGAATTGTGTTTTATATGTTTCAGATACAAAATGTTTAAAAACTGATGAAAAACGAACAAAGTTTGCATAATTGGCAGTTTCGGTCCCTCAACTTTTAAAAGTTGTCAAATTTAGTCCCTGATCACTAAAAACTTGTACAAATATCATTTTAAGTCCTTGGGGATTCATAAGTTGTTAAAAAAGTCCTTTGAAGTTAAAATTTGCATATTTACAACTTTGGTCCCTCAACTTTGAAAAATGTCAAATTTAGTCCTCGGGTATTTAAAATATGGAAATTATCAAATATAACCCTTGTACTATTCTTATATGGCATAATTGGTCCTTGTGTTAACTTTGGAAATTTGGCAGGTTCAACCCTTCAAGAAATCAGAATATTACACTTTTGGTCCTTGTGATATTTTAGCTACAAACCAAGCCGGATCCAATAAATAAATAAAACCCAACATCCTAATTATCTAAACCCAACCCATCCTATTTACTAAACCCAGCCCAACCAAGCCCAGACCCCTGCACAAGTTGTGCACAAAAACACAACCACAACAGATCAGCAGACCACTCAGAATATACTGAGCAGTCTGAGTTGCTGATCTTGCACCAAATTGGACATCAATTGGGCACTTAATGATGGGGCTTTTTAGGTTTTTAGATACCCAGTAGTTCTATCTTACTTTTGCCCCCATAATTTGGAACCTCAGTAGCTTATTTATCTGCTTAATCTTGCCTGCAAGTTGGTCTCATTTCTGAGTGTCTGTCTTGAATTCCACAAGCAGCCAAGTGCTTAACTTGCTCAATTCTTGTGCTTATTTGCAATTTTAAGTTGTTTTGAGTTTATTTTAGCATATTAACATTGTTCTGAGCAGTTGGTTAATTTTAGTGCTTATTTGCTTATATTTGGGCTTATTCCAAACTGCTTATCTGCCCATTTCTGCTTATTTGGCTTATTAAACTTTTCATTTTATTTTTCATAGCTTTCTAATAATATTTTAGATTTACTCAGAAAATTTCATAATTTTCTGAATAGTTTTGATATTTTTAATCATTTTAATTAGTTTTTAATAGTATTTAAATCATAATAAATAGAAAAATAATCAGAAAAATACAAATCCAATTTTCATAATTTTATTTTGTCATTTTTAATCTAGGAAAAATATAAAAATATTTTTTAGACCTTAAGAAAATCAAAAATAGAACTAAAGTGATAGCTTCTATTTAATAGAATTTATCTTTTTAAATTTTAATTAAGTAATTTTCATTTTTATAATTTTCTTAACTTTTATTTACTTAGTAATATTTATAGAAAAAGTTTTAGATTTTTCTTAGTTCATTTTATATTTTTTATAAATTTAAATAGTTTAATAAGTAATTAAATAATAAATAATTAATAATAATTAAATAAAAAATAAAAAAATATAATTTAAGTTTTTAAATAAGTTTTAAGTTATTTTACATTTTTAGGTTTTAAACTTTATAAATTTTAGTTTTTGTCCCATTTTAGCTTTTCCGTTTCGCGTTTCAGTTTAATTATTCGCGTTTAATTTTCCTGTGCATATCTGTTTTAATTTGTTATTTAGAATTGTTAAAAAGCAAAATCAAAAGCAATCTAAATCATCAATCACTCTAATCCTAGCTTTTCACAGTTTTCCATTCACATCTCGTTGGGAAACGATCCGGGTGATCACTTGCCTGGTTTCACACACTACACACGAGCATTCGTTTTCAGACTGTTTGCCTTTTATCATTTATTACGGTTGACCATTCACAAGTGGTTGACTTGTGTGATAGAGAAATAAAAGATAGCCGGTTTGGAACGGATCAAATTTTGGCGCCGCTGCCGGGGAGGTGTGCTGCGACTATTGTGAAGAATTTTAGCGATTAGTGATTCGAGATCCTTCTATCAGAAGTTCCTATTTCTCAAAAACAATATAAAATACCAAAAATATTTTCTTTTCTTTTCTATATATATTATTATTATAATTATCATATAAATTAAAAAACCCAAAAATATTTTCCGTTTTCTTTAATAAATAAACAATAAAAATTAACCATCGAGAACCAAGACAGAGCACTACCTAACTGGGGGTGCGACCATAATAAGTTCCCAAACCAAAGAATTAAAACTTTACCTTTGTATCACTTGCGAATATCGGCTCACCTTTGATTGATAAACAAACTCTAACGGAGGTTCTAGGATAGTCTGACATTAAATTGTCGGACTGAAAGAAGCGGGTTTTTAAGGAGCGTAATTGCCCACCTTTGCTTCTCCGCCACTCTGTGCGTTTGTCTTTTAGAGAGCTACCGTACGCTTGTTGATTGTTGGTTAAGTTTACTTGTGTTTTCTCTCGATCTTGATTTTAATTGAAAAATTTTGCTAAGTGCATGCGCACTCGTTCTTCTAGGTCTACAAGCCCTTTCCGTGAGCTTGGAAAAATACCTCGAAGACGTCGTAGACGTTCTGCTCCATCAGTCGTACCTGAGATACGGACTGATCCCGAAACCCCTGTCATCATGGCAGAAGACCGCCCTATGAATGAGCTTCTCCAGGCTCCCACTGAGGGTTATGGAGATGCCATTATTGTTCCAGCCATCGTGGCTGAGAATTTTGAGCTCAAGACTGGGTTGATAAACCTGGTAACATCGCGTCAATTCTATGGTTTTGAGAGGGACGATCCTCAAGATCACGTTCGATGGTTCAATAAAATCACATCCACCATCAAATGTAAAAATGTCCCGGAGGAATCAATCAAACTTCTTCTTTTCCCGTTTTCTATAGATGGGGCAGCCCGGATTTGACTTGACAAACAACCCCCTCGGTCAATTAGAACATGGGAAGATTTTGTTCAAAAATTCGTAAATGAATTCTTTCCTCCTTCCAAAACCACGCATCTTAAAAATGAAATCATGAAATTCACTCAAAGGTTTGATGAACCATTTGGAGAAGCATGGGATCGTTTCAAAGAATTGCTCCGCAAATGTCCTCATCACGGTTTCACCGATTTGATGCAGATGGACACTTTTTACAGTGGGTTAAACCCATCTGATCAAGATTCTCTTAATGCCTCAGCTGGAGGTAATTTTCTGAGCAAATCCACTAAGGAAGCCATTGCTCTCATTGAAAATAAGTCTAAGGTCCGCACTACACGAAACAGGACATATAATTCCCAGGCTAGTGCTGGTCCTTCCACTTCATCTCCCGTGAGTCAGTCCAGTACTGATTCTCAGCTTGCTGAACTAACGAAGGTTATTCAAGCTCTGGTTTCCTCCACACAAAAGAAAGAGTCCGCTCCGCAAACTTCTCACACTGCTGAGGTTAAAAAAATAGAAGTTTGTGTTACTTGTGGTGGTCCTCACGCTTACTATAATTGTACTGCCACCGATGGCAATACATTTGATGTCAATGCTATAGCCGGAACATCCAATCAAGGAGGTAATCAATACCGTCCTCAAGTGGACCCAAACCACCGTGCTAGCAATCAATTTGGACCACCCGGATTTCCTCCTCCCAACAATCCAAATAGGAGTAATCCTAATCAACAGAGAGGGCAAAACATGCAAAATCAATTTAATGCCCCAAACAATCAATACCCACCCCAGAGGGGTAATCAAGGGTATTCAACTCCGAATCATCAAGGACCTCTCCCAAACGAACTTGATAACTACATCAAGTTTAATGAGAACAAAATGAAGGCAATACAAAATCAGATATCTGGATTGAGAAATGAATTTCAAACTTCAATATACAAGCAAGGAACTGAGCTTAAGAATGAGCTTTCTAATAAAATTGATCATTCTCAAAGCGAAGTTAAGAATATGCTTACCAGTCTCATGAATCATATCAATCCACCTTCTACCTCGGGAGGTCTCCCTGGTAATACCATTCGAAACCCAAAGGGTGAACTGAAAGCTGTCACCACACGCAGTGGTAAAGCTTATAATGGACCCACTATTTCTACTACCACTTCTTCTCCTCTCCCCAAGGTAGTAGAAAGTGAACCTGAGGTGACTGAGGACAAGGAACTTCCTATTAATAACGGAGGGACCAACACCGTCCTACCTCAAGTTGTCCAGAAACCAAAACCCAAACCAGGAGTTGTTTTTGAAATCCCTGTTGAAAACCCTAAATCCAAACCTTCTATTCCTTATCCATCACGTTTACATGAGCAAAAGCTCCGCGAAAAAGCCAGTCAACAAATGGAAAAGTTTTTCAAAATTTTCCAGGAATTACATTTTGATATAAGCTTTGCGGATGCTATCATTCTGATGCCCAAGTTTGCATCCACAATCAAACACTTGTTAAGCAACAAGGAAAAACTGTTTGAAATGGCAAAGACTCCGTTAAATGAGAACTGCTCAGCAGTTATTTTGAAAAAGCTTCCGGTGAAGCTTGGAGATCCTGGAAGATTTTTACTACCTTGTGTCTTTCCAGGAATGGTTGAATGCTATGCCTTGGCCGATCTTGGTGCAAGCATTAACCTGATGCCTTATTCAGTCTGGGAAAAACTTTCTCTTCCTGCACTCACTACTACCTGCATGACTCTTGAGCTTGCAGATCGTACCACATCTCTTCCTCGTGGCATTGCCGAGGACGTATTTGTGAAAGTGGGAAAGTTCCATTTTCCGGCTGACTTTGTGGTTGTCGATTTCGATGCTGATCCCAGGGTTCCTCTCATTCTTGGAAGAGGATTCCTAAAAACGGGACGTGCTCTCATTGATGTATTTGAGCATGAAATCACATTACGTGTGGATAACGAAGCTGTTACTTTTAACCTCGATCAAACTTCGAGGTACTCTTCAAATAATGATCCTGAATCGGTTAACCGAATCGATGTCATTGATATTGTTTCAGAGGAGTACTCTCAAGAGTTTCTTGGTTATTCTCATAATTCTGTGAGTGGGGATACCACCACATCTTCTTTACCTATCATTTCCGACTCTTCCCCTTCTCTCACTCCGTTTGAGGGAAGTAATTTTAATTTGGAAGAGATCGAGGCTTATCTCGAGTGTGATTCATTTCTGGAAGGAATTGATGACGCTGAGATTGATCTGGAGGGAGATATTCTTCTTCTTGAGACATTGTTAAATCAGGACAATTCTCCTCCACTCCCTCCCGTTGAACTTCATAATGAGGAAATTAAATCGGTTGAGAAAAACGATGAATTTCCTGAGGTCGAACTCAAAGACTTGCCACCTCATCTTGAGTACGCATTTTTGGAGGGTGATGATAAATTACCCGTCATTATTGCTAAAGACTTAAGTGATGAGGAAAAGACTGCTCTGATAAAGGTCTTGAAGTCACACAAGCAAGCAATTGCTTGGAAACTCTCCGACATAAAGGGTCTCGACCCTGAATTTTGTACTCACAAAATATTAATGGAGGATGACTTCAAACCAGCAGTCCAACACCAGCGAAGGGTAAATCCCAAAATCCACGATGTTATCAAACAGGAGGTTATCAAACTTCTTGATGCAGGATTGATTTACCCCATCTCTGATAGTCCTTGGGTTAGTCCCATCCACTGTGTTCCAAAAAAGGGTGGCATAACTGTTGTCACAAATGAGGAGAATGAGTTGATTCCAACTCGATTGGTTACTGGGTGGCGTGTTTGCATTGACTATCGTAAGTTAAATGATGCCACCCGAAAAGACCATTTTCCTCTGCCCTTCATGGATCAGATGCTTGAGAGATTAGCGGGAAACGAGTACTATTGTTTCCTTGATGGTTTCTCGGGTTACTTTCAAATCCCCATTGATCCACAAGATCAAGAAAAGACCACATTTACATGCCCCTATGGAACCTTTGCCTACAAACGTATGCCTTTTGGCTTATGTAATGCTCCAGGCACGTTCCAAAGGTGCATGATGTCCATATTTTCCGACATGATCGGGAAAACGATGGAGGTCTTTATGGATGACTTCTCAGTCATTGGGGATTCATTCGGAACATGTCTCTCCCATTTAGAAAACATGTTGAAACGGTGTGAAGACACCAATCTTTGTCTAAATTGGGAGAAGAGTCACTTTATGGTCAAAGAGGGCATTGTCCTCGGCCATAAGATATCAAAGAACGGGATTGAGGTTGACAGATCTAAAGTGGATGTCATTGGTAAATTACCTCATCCCACTACCGTCAAAGGTATTAGGAGTTTTTTGGGTCATGCCGGTTTTTATCGTAGATTCATACAAGATTTTTCTAAAATTGCCCGGCCTATGACTCATCTTCTTGAAAAGGATGCTCCTTTTATCTTCTCACCCGAGTGCATCGAAGCTTTTGAAACATTAAAGAAAAAGCTTACTGAAGCACCCATTCTGGTTGCCCCCGACTGGGATTTTCCCTTTGAACTCATGTGCGATGCAAGCGATTTTGCTATCGGTGCAGTCCTGGGACAACGAAAAGCTAAACATTTTCAGCCTATCCACTACGCAAGTAAAACCATGACTGAAGCTCAAACTCATTACACCACTACGGAAAAAGAATTGTTGGCTGTGGTGTATGCCTTTGAGAAGTTTCGGCCATATTTAATCTTGACAAAATGTGTAGTGTATACAGATCATTCGGCTCTCAAATATCTCTTTGCAAAACAAGATGCAAAGCCGAGATTACTCCGTTGGGTTCTCCTCCTACAAGAATTTGATATCACAATACGTGATAAAAAAGGAGCTGAGAACCTAGCTGCTGATCATCTGTCCCGATTAGAGAACCCACACCAAGATGTTTTCGAGAAAAAGGAAATAAATGAAACATTTCCTCTTGAGACACTCAGTGCGGTTGCTTTTCGTGGAGATTCTACTACCCCATGGTTTGCCGACTTCGCAAATTACCATGCGGGTAACTTCATAGTGAAAGGGATGTCGACCCAACAGAAGAATAAATTTTTTAAGGATGTTAAACATTACTTCTGGGACGACCCCTACTTATTCAAAATCTGTGCGGATCAAGTCATCCGACGGTGTGTTTACGGGCAGGAAGCTGTTGACATTCTTAAAGCTTGCCATGCTGGACCCACTGGGGGCCATCATAGTCCAAATTACACCGCCAAAAAGGTGTTTGATTCTGGGTTTTATTGGCCCACAATCTATAAGGATGCCCAAGATCTCATCAAAACTTGTGAAGCTTGTCAGCGTCACGGAAATATTTCACAACGAAATGAAATGCCACAAAATGCTATTCAAGTTTGTGAAATCTTTGATGTCTGGGGCATTGACTTTATGGGGCCATTTCCATCATCTCGAGGAAACAAATATATTCTCGTGGCTGTTGACTATTTGTCAAAATGGGTTGAAGCAAAAGCTCTACCCACTAATGATGCCCGAGTTGTAGTAAAATTCCTGAAAGCTCTGTTTGCCCGTTTTGGAACTCCACGTGCTATAATCAGTGATCGTGGTACGCATTTTTGCAATGACAAATTTGATAAAGTCATGCAAAAGTATGGTGTAACTCACCGTCTTTCTACTGCGTATCACCCACAAACAAGTGGACAAGTAGAAGTTTCAAATCGGGGTATTAAAAGAATTCTGGAAAGGACTGTAGGAGAAAATCGTGCATCCTGGTCGGATAAGTTAGATGATGCATTATGGGCCTTTCGTACAGCTTACAAAACACCCATTGGGTGTACGCCTTACAAACTTGTGTACGGAAAGGCATGTCATCTACCGATCGAATTAGAGCACAAAGCCTACTGGGCCTTGAAACATGCTAACTTTGACCTTCAAACTGCGGGTGATCACCGTAAAGTTCAAATGAATGAACTAAATGAACTGCGTGATCAGGCCTACGAGAACTCTTTGATCTATAAAGAAAAGACAAAGAAGATTCATGACTCAAAAATAAAGAACCGCGTTTTTAACGTTGGTGATCGAGTCCTTCTTTTCAATTCAAGATTAAAGATCTTCTCAGGCAAACTCAAATCCCGATGGTCTGGTCCATTCACTATCACAAAGGTTTATCCATATGGTACCGTTGAGTTATCTCAAGCTGACGGTCCTAATTTCAAAGTGAATGGTCATCGTTTAAAACACTACTTTGGAGAGGACATACCATTCATGGTTGTCCCGGATCTTCAAACTTTCCTCATGAACCAATGAATGCGGGGATCGAGTCAAGCTAGTGACTCGGTGATCAAAAACATTAGCAAAACATGGGTTTTCACCCGTGTCTCTGTTTTCTTTCTCTGTTCTACCACCTAGTGTGGGGGAGATGCCCCACATGTTGTATATATGGAAATTTCAAAAAATAAAAAATAAAAAAAAATAAAAAAATAAAATAAAATGATAATGTGTGTATATAAAATAAAAGGCTATTAGTATTTCCCTTTCACGTTCTAAGTGTTGGTTTAACAACCGGTTCTTTGAATATTGAGGGCAATATTCAGTTCTAAGTGTGGGGGGAGAATTCTCGCGAATTTGATCAAATGTACCATCTAGTACCCCATTTTAGCCAAAATTTTAAAAATTTTCTCACTTAGAACTCAATAAATGGTTATCAGTCCGCCATGTCTAACCCACATAAGGATTGGCTAATCCGAGAGCAAACGGCTCTTGGTAAAGATGTCTCAAATCCGTTGATGGCTTACAATTTGCCCAAAATTGTATGGTATTCGACTCACCATATCTTCATAAGTGAAGAGTTGGCTAGCCCGCAAGGTTATGGCTT
Organism: Artemisia tridentata subsp. tridentata; assembly: GCA_021014915.2. NCBI lineage: Eukaryota > Viridiplantae > Streptophyta > Magnoliopsida > Asterales > Asteraceae > Artemisia > Artemisia tridentata. The sequence continues at coordinate 214,375,597 of CP139501.1, read as the reverse complement.
GTGGTTAAGGCAGTGAAAATCCATGATTGGTAATCAGCTCACCAAAGATAATATTAATAATTTATCTAAGAGTTGGCTAGTCCAGAAGCAAACGGCTTCTGGTAAAGACAAATCAAAACCGTTGACAGCTTGTGGTTTGCTCAAAATCACTTGGTTATCATTGTACCAAAGTTCTTACTTGAACTGAAACAATTGGCTACTCCAGAAGTAATGGCTTTTGGTAAAGAGTCTTTCAAATCCATTAAATCTTCATAAAATATTGCTAGGGACTAGCAATAGTTTAGTGTGGGGGATTGATGAGTGTCTAAATACTCATCATTTTTACCTAATCTGAGCTGCCAAAACTCTCAAAAACACTCAGAAATGCATCATAATACTGAAATTATTCCAGAATTGTGTTTTATATGTTTCAGATACAAAATGTTTAAAAACTGATGAAAAACGAACAAAGTTTGCATAATTGGCAGTTTCAGTCCCTCAACTTTTAAAAGTTGTCAAATCTAGTCCCTGATCACTAAAAACTTGTACAAATATCATTTTAGGTCCTTGGGGATTCATAAGTTGTTAAAAAAGTCCTTTGAAGTTAAAATTTGCATATTTACAACTTTGGTCCCTCAACTTTGAAAAATGTCAAATTTAGTCCTCGGGTATTTAAAATATGGAAATTATCAAATATAACCCTTGTACTATTCTTATATGGCATAATTGGTCCTTGTGTTAACTTTGGAAATTTGGCAGGTTCAACCCTTCAAGAAATCAGAATATTACACTTTTGGTCCTTGTGATATTTTAGCTACAAACCAAGCCGGATCCAATAAATAAATAAAACCCAACATCCTAATTATCTAAACCCAACCCATCCTATTTAATAAACCCAGCCCAACCAAGCCCAGACCCCTGCACAAGTTGTGCACAAAAACACAACCACAACAGATCAGCAGACCACTCAGTATATACTGAGCAGTCTGAGTTGCTGATCTTGCACCAAATTGGACATCAATTGGGCACTTAATGATGGGGCTTTTTAGGTTTTTAGATACCCAGTAGTTCTATCTTACTTTTGCCCCCATAATTTGGAACCTCAGTAGCTTATTTATCTGCTTAATCTTGCCTGCAAGTTAGTCTCATTTCTGAGTGTCTGTCTTGAATTCCACAAGCAGCCAAGTGCTTAACTTGCTCAATTCTTGTGATTATTTGCAATTTTAAGTTGTTTTGAGTTTATTTTAGCATATTAACATTTTTCTGAGCAGTTGGTTAATTTTAGTGCTTATTTGCTTATATTTGGGCTTATTCCAAACTGCTTATCTGCCCATTTCTGCTTATTTGGCTTATTAAACTTTTCATTTTATTTTTCATAGCTTTCTAATAATATTTTAGATTTACTCAGAAAATTTCATAATTTTCTGAATAGTTTTGATATTTTTAATCATTTTAATTAGTTTTTAATAGTATTTAAATCATAATAAATAGAAAAATAATCAGAAAAATACAAATCCAATTTTCATAATTTTCTTTTGTCATTTTTAATCTAGGAAAAATATAAAAATATTTTTTAGACCTTAAGAAAATCAAAAATAGAAATAAAGTGATAGCTTCTATTTAATAGAATTTATCTTTTTAAATTTTAATTAAGTAATTTTCATTTTTATAATTTTCTTAACTTTTATTTACTTAGTAATATTTATAGAAAAAGTTTTAGATTTTTCTTAGTTCATTTAGTATTTTTTATAAATTTAAATAGTTTAATAAGTAATTAAATAATAAATAATTAATAATAATTAAATAAAAAATAAAAAAAATATAATTTAAGTTTTTAAATAAGTTTTAAGTTATTTTACATTTTTAGGTTTTAAACTTTATAAATTTTAGTTTTTGTCCCATTTTAGCTTTTCCGTTTCGCGTTTCAGTTTAATTATTCGCGTTTAATTTTCCTGTGCATATCTGTTTTAATTTTTTATTTAGAATTGTTAAAAAGCAAAATCAAAAGCAATCTAAATCATCAATCACTCTAATCCTAGCTTTTCACAGTTTTCCATTCACATCTCGTTGGGAAACGATCCGGGTGATCACTTGCCTGGTTTCACACACTACACACGAGCATTCGTTTTCAGACTGTTTGCCTTTTATCATTTATTACGGTTGACCATTCACAAGTGGTTGACTTGTGTGATAGAGAAATAAAAGATAGCCGGTTTGGAACGGATCAGTGATTACCTAGGCAAGTTTGATGGGAAGGCTGATGAAGGGTTTATTGTTGGATACTCTGCTCATAGTAAAGCCTATAGGGTTTATAATCTGTCTTCTAAGAGAATAGAAGAGACTCTCAACTTAAGATATCTTGAAGATAAACCTAATTTGCAGGGTGCTGGTCCAGAGTGGTACTTTGATCTGGATTATCTAACTGACACCTTAGGTTATAATAGATTTAAATCAAATCTATCTGTTGGTACAAATGTTTCTCAAACTAAGAATGCAGGTACCTCAGATGATGATTCTGATGCAGAGAGTGATGAACGACCTATAGTTGTTCCTTCTTTTCCTTCTAACAACATTTCAGGTTCAAAGCTCAAAGATTCTTCTACTATGGCCGGAGGTGATTCTAGTTTTGCAGAAGATCTTGCTAGGCTTCAAAGACAAGAGTTTAATGCCAAGAGAGCTGCTGAGATGTTTGGTTCTGAGTTTTCTAAAGAGACAGAGGAGATTTTGAGAAGGGCTGAAGCTGAAGTTAGAAGGCAACTGAATTCGACTAGTGGTATTTCTGTTCCTGCTGATGCCGTTCCTGCTGGTAGTGGATATGTTCCTGCCGATCCTTCTAATGTTTCTGCTGATGTCTCTGTTCCTGCTGATATTCCTGTGTCTTCTCCATCTGTTGATACTTTGGGTATTGATAACTCCCCTGAAAGATTTCCAATCCCTTCTGATCTTGGAAATTCAGTCTCTTCAAATGATAAGCTGGAAGATCCTCATCATCAATCTAGAACAGGCATTTTCACTTCTTCCTCATATGATGATGACTTCAACCCCTCAATTACTAATCAGGCATCCTCCATTGATGTCAATCCCATTGTTACCAAGAGGATCAATACATTTCATCCTCAGTCTTTGATTCTTGGAGATCTTAATTCCCCTGTTCAGACAAGAAGTAAATTGCATCAACCTAAGTTTGGAGAATCTGCTTTTCTCAGTTATATACAGGATCAGTTGAGGAGCAATCATCAATCTAGATCAGTTGAGGATCAGTTTGGAGAATCTGCTTGTTTCTTATCTCAAGTTGAACCAACTAGTATAGCTCAAGCTCTTGCTAATGAAGATTGGGTTGAGGCTATGCAAGAGGAAATGCAGCAGTTCCAGAATCAGAAAGTATGGATGTTGGTTCCTTTGCCTGCTGGAAAGCATGCTATTGGAACTAAATGGATTCTAAAGAATAAAAGGGATGCTAGGGGAATTGTGGTTCGAAATAAAGCTAGGTTGGTAGCTCAAGGTCATAGACAAGAGGAGGGGATTGATTATGATGAGGTGTTTGCACCAGTGGCAAGAGTTGAAGCTATCCGATTGTTCTTGGCTTTTGCTTCCTTTATGGGGTTTGTAGTATATCAGATGGATGTGAAGAGTGCATTTTTGTATGGAAGGATTGAGGAAGAAGTTTATGTTACTCAACCACAGGGATTTGTAGATCCTCAGAATCCTAATTTGGTTTATAAAGTGGTTAAAACACTTTATGGTCTTCATCAAGCACCAAGGGCTTGGTATGCAAGGCTATCAGCCTTTTTGCTAAAACATGGTTACAGAAGAGGGGCTATTGATAAAACTCTTTTTATCAGAAAGAACTTCAAAGATATCATTCTGGTACAAGTTTATGTAGATGATATCATCTTTGGTTCCACTAATGAAGCCTGGTGCAGGGAGTTTGAAGAATTGATGAAAAGTGAATTTGAGATGAGTGCTATGGGTGAAATGACTTTCTTCTTGGGTCTTCAGGTTAAGCAGAAATCAGATGGGATCTTTATTTGTCAGGAGAAGTATGTTTATGACATGCTTAAAAAGTTTGATATGGAGAATGTGAAGATTGCTGCAACTCCTTTTGAACCTCCAAAGCCTAAGTCCAATAATGAACCTGATGCTGCTGTTAATGTTCATCTATATAGGTCCATGATTGGTTCACTCATGTATTTGACAGCTTCAAGACCTGATATCATGTTTGTTGTTGGTGCATGTGCTAGACATCAGGTTACACCATTGACTTCTAACCTTAATGCAGTCAAGAGAATCTTTAAGTATTTGAAAGGACAGCCCAAAATGGGACTTTGGTATCCCAAAGACTCTCCTTTTGTGTTGGAAGCCTATAGTGACAGTGATTATGCTGGGGCTAACTTTGATAGGAAGTCTACTACTGGAGGTTGTCAGTTTCTGGGTCAGAGGTTGGTTTCTTGGCAGTGCAAGAAGCAGACTATAGTGGCTACATCTTCTACTGAGGCAGAATATGTTGCTGCTGCTAGTTGCTGTGGACAGGTTCTTTGGATGCAAAATCAGCTGTTGGATTATGGGTTCAACTTCATGAACACTAAGATCTTTATTGATAATCAAAGTACTATGTGTATTGTTAAGAATCCTGTTTATCATCAAAGGACAAAGCATATTGAGATTCGACACCATTTCATAAGAGATGCTTATGAGAAGCATCTTATTCAGGTGGTCAAGATTCACACAGATGATAATGTGGCTGATTTGCTAACCAAGGCTTTTGATGGACCAAGGTTTAAACATTTGGTGGTCCATATTGGGATGGTAAATCCCTAGCTACTGAGCTTAAGGGGAGGATGAAGCTTAAGGGGAGGATGCTTCTTGTTGTTGTTGTATATTTTTCTATCTTTCTTTCTTTTGGTTTCTTTTCTTATTTTCTTTTGGTGTGTTTCTGATTTCTTTTTCTTAGTTCAAAAAAAAAAAAAAAAAAAAAAAAAAAATCTTGTATATTTTGTGTGCTAATAAGTTGGTTTTGAGTAACACCTTGCAGGTACAGTGTTGGTGTTTACACCTGCACAATAAATGGTGCTCAACTCACCATGTCTTGCAGACAAGAAAGAGTTGACTCACCATGAGGGTACGGCTCTGGTGTGATAATCAAATCCGTTGATAGCTGTAATAGCTTGCTCAAAGCTATAGGGTACTTCAACTCACCCATGATTAAGTTCTGAGAGTTGAAAATGGTTCTCAATTCACCATGGATGTAACCCTTTATGGGATCCAAAGGATTGGCTAGTCCACAAAAGTATGGTTTGTGGTAAAGACAATTGGTATCCATATTTGGTATTCAATTCACCAAGGTTCAGTTGAAACCAAAGAATTGGCTAGTCCTGAGCAAACGGCTACAGGTAAAGACAAGTCAAATCCGTTTATAGTTGCTGATTTGCTAATAAATCAGATGGTTATCAATGTACCATGGTCTAACACATCTAAACATTGGCTACTCCAGTAGTGATGGCTATTGGTAAAGAGACATCAAATCCATTAATTTTCAATGATTCACCTCTCACAGGAGTTAACACACCTGGATGTGATGAGAATAGTATGAAACTTAAGTGATTTGATGTACATATTGTCATAGTAGCAGCCAAGTTCAAGTGTATGTCCTGGTGACCAGTATACATGTTTTGAAGAAGATTTCATATTCCTGCTGGACTATTGAAGTTGCTGCTGGATGCTATAGAGGTTGGAATCTTGCGGGTTATGGATGTTGCTGCTGGTTACTAATTATTGCTGCTGCTAAGTCGCAGTCCTCAAGCCTGAGAAGTTAAAGCTCTATCACATTGGAATCTTGCAGGTTAACCTAGTCAACCTCAAGATTAGGGGAGGATTGTTAGGATCTCTGGGAAATAAGAGTTTCTCAGTGATGGGAGGATTGTTGGGATATGAGAAATAAGGAGTTTCTCATTGCTGCTGATAGTGAAGCTGGTTCCTGCCGATAGTGTTGCATTGCTGCTGCGGTTGGTTCCTGCCGATAGTATTGTTTTGTTTCTGCCGATAGGGTTGATTGTTGCGGATAGTTATTGTTTGTTATCCATATGTTTAGTATGGTTGTTAGATTTATTTTTAGAAGAGATTGATCTTTATCTCTTCACACGTTTTCTTGTAAGACGGGTTAGGGTTAGGGTTTCTTATGGTTATAAAAGAAAGATCCCGTCCATATGTTTGATATACTTTTTAACGAACACAATATTCAATAACACAATTCTTAGTTCATAGTCTGATCCATAGAGGATCATTGTCCTTTATAGCTTTCTTCTTTATTATACTTGTTGTTTAGTTTCCGCATAAACACTTGTATTCCATACAGAGGTTCTTGTTTAACCAAGCTCAATCTAGCTCGAAGTACTCGATCCTACAAACAGTGCTGCTGAACTTGAGTATCACCTTGAGAACATTGCAAGAGCAATGTCAAGTGCCTTCGACTGGGCTAACCCAGACGTAGTCAGAGGAAATGGCCAAGATAGCCAAAACCGTCCTTACATCACCGATTGGACCAAGCCACTTCCCGTGATATGCAAACATCGCCACTCAGAAATTCCATTTCAATTCTTCTTCAACAACGATCTGAAACTTCTCAAGCATGGAGCATCAGGGAAAACAAAGTATGCAACTTCTATCACCTTCACTCCAGCCGCTCACTACACACAATCAGCCATTGAGGAAGAAGCCTTTCACCAACATCTCTTTATTAAGGAATTCATGGTATATGATCGTGATGCCAAGTTAGGAATCCACCACTGGTATGACAAACGAAAGACCTGGTACAAATACAAACTTTGCCAAAAGTCTCGGGATCCAGTCTACAGTGACCTCCGAATCTTGGCAGTAGTTAGTGTCCGTGGATCCAGGAAGTATGATTACACCTTTCTTGAAGAAATCACTGTCAGAAGACATGATAACAACATCTACTCGTTCTCTGAGGCAGACTTTCCAGATCTGAACCTGAATGATATTGAAGATATGTACTTGATGAAAGTACAAGGCAAATTACAACATCTGTCCAACGAACTTCGATATGCATTCAGTACTGCACTCTGTCACTTCATCAAGAGAACAATCATAAGAGAACGGGTAGAGGATCTTCAGCTGGGAGTGGAGAGTTATCAGACAAAGTTGAACCTTGTTGAACTGGTATTTCTTCTTGACAACAACCGTGACCCTCAATATACTATGAAATGACATCCTACCTTCGGGTTCGTCTACAGAAGCACAACGAATTTCAACCGCTTCATGTCTTTCAATGAGATCCATAAGTTCTGTGATGATACCTTGAAGAATGTTCGTGATGGGTTGGTTAATCGAGTTCGAGATAAAGAGTTGGGGAAATCAAGAAGATGGAATTCTGATGAGGTCAGACAAGTAAAGGAGTTCATATGGAAGCTTGAGAGGAGATTGTATCATCGGGACCAGATGAGGAGATTAGAGAGTTACGTTGGGGGTCGTCCATCCTTTGCCATCAGACTATTTCAAAGGACAGACCCGGAATTCTCAACGTTTAACAACAGGGCTTGATGTGAGCATTTGAATTCATATTTCATAATTCTTATATCATTATTCTTACCATTGGCCTGTGACATTACGGCTTGTGCACATATAACAGTGTACAACCCGGACCCCAAAGAAAGGACCCTGAGGTACGCTTCAGTGCCTCAATCCTGAAAAAGGAGCGAAAGCTTCTTACTTATGAGCAGAATTAAACCAGAATATTTTCTAAGTTTTCAAACATTCTGCTCATATGGACAAGTATTCCCTCGTCAAGGGGGAGTATTTGAAAAATAATCTTTGTTCATAAATACAAATGTTCTTGATATTCTTCCCTAAAACTCAAAAACAGCATATTTTAATCACAAAGTTTTCCAAAAATATCATGAGTATGCTATTTTTGAGGGGGAGAAGTAAAAGATGATTAAAATATGGTGTCTCATTTGCTGGAATCTCTTGTGCTCAAACTCAGAATTGACCCTCGAATTGACGATAGGAAAAGTCAGTAGTCGAAAGGACATGTCCCGGACGGGTAATAATTTCAAGCCAGTTTATCTGGTGATGTAAGCGTGTCTCGCAAAGGACGTGTCTGAGTAGAATGTACCGATTTTGAGCGATTTTCCTTGAATGTGATCTGGACGGGTAATAATTTCAAGCTAGTTCTACTAGTGATGTAAGCATGTCTCGCGATGATCATGTTCATTGAAAATCAATCAATTCAAAAGTGCCTACTCTTCCCGACATGTGCAAATTTCAAATTAATTACTTATGAGCACATGTTAAGGGGGAGTCCTTCTGAAAAACACAAAACTCTCAAGGTGTCAATAAAATGTTTTTTACAATCATCGACACTTTGAGAGATTTTCAAAGGTTTTGGTAAATGGCATCATTAGGATAGTCATGGAGTTATAAGGTGACTAAGGTTAGGGAAAACCGTCCTATGATCCGCCAGAGCCGTAGGGATCTACCCAAGGACAATACCAATAGTTTAGAACTAGAAAGTCCTAGGTATGATATAAAAAAGGAGAAAATGAATGAAAGGAGAAAGAAGGGGTTGAAGAATTAAAAAGAAAAAGCAAAGAAAAGGGTGAAAAGAAATAGCCCTCCATTTGTTCAACCTTAGGGCAGACACCGGGTTCAATTCATAATCTACTGGTTGATGAGCATCACCGGTATTGAAGACTAAAGACGTTATGGACCCAGTGACGCACTGCACTAAACCTTCTAAGCCACTCAAGTGTCTCTCAAAAGACATTTGTTTCATTCACACGGAGAACCCTTCATAATCTATCGACCTCTCATTATGAGAGTGTTGATATTGAAAAGGAGGCAATCTGCTCCACGCCTCCGACGACCAAACAAATGTGCACTAATTGAGTCTAGAGCCATGAGATTCATCAAAGATCTTTTAGGTACACTTAGAATTACTCTGGTGTTCTACATCATGGGCATCAGTTGTAAATTAGGAAAGTGTCCTTCGCAGATCTTAGCAATCTGCCAAGAACATTCATGAGAAAAGTCACAATTTGTGATTATCAATGATTGAATGGAAATCCTGCCAGGGTCAACATCAAACAGCCCTGACAGCAGGTCACTTCGGTAAATCCTTGTGGGTTATGCTTAGTGTTTGCTCCAAACGGACTACAGTCGTGGGGTGATCTCCAGCGACTCACTGAATCGTGGGTGCACTTCGGTGTGTCCGTGTTATCCCTTTCGGAGGAATCCGATTCAGAACGGCCTAGGTTAGGACTTGAGAAAATCTTCACACTATGCTGTTGACGATCTCGAGTCTGAGCCTGTAAGTACCAGTTGGTTCGTGCTGATGCTGCTGCTGCTGCTGAGGATCTGGAGTTCGACCATCAAGACTCCATCATGCTCATATCTTGAAGAAATGTTCTCTCAAAGACTCAGTAACAACAAAAGTTCAACATATGATACAGTAAAGTCAAAAGTTCAAGCACCTCAACCTTTCTCAAGTTAAAGATTGAAAAGTGATAACATGTTGCTGAAAACAAGTCAAAGACATATGAGCATGATGGAGAAGACAAGAAGACGTTGGAGATTGGCAGATCAAGACAACATCATATCATCTTAGAACAAGAACAAAGAAACAAAGATTATAAAGACGTCGGAAGCCAATGAAGCAAAGAAGACGTCGAGCAACATTGATGATCAAGACTTAGGGGGAGATTGTTAGGAACACATTTTAATATATTTCAAGTCTTGTTCATTAGCGATAAAATGTTGCTTAAATAGGGCTTTATATTTGAGTTTAAGGTGCGGTCCATTAGAAGCCCATGGACCGCCCATTTAAGTGTTAATTCTTCTAGAAACATTATTGTAAGAGTTTCCCTAATCCCTTGCCTATAAATAGAAGGGTAGGGAGCTCATTTTACTGGTTGGTTATTCATGTATGTTGCGTAAGCCTTGTCCATCCATCGTATGAAATGAATTACCTTCCAATTCTCACTTCTTCATCTCTTAATCTCTTCTCTTATTAGCTTATTCTCTTTACTCCTTATCGTAGCTTATTAGATTAGTAGTAGTACGTGTTTTACTTTGTTATACGTGTGTGTGTTGTTGAGATATACACGACCTACAAATTATTAGAAAATGCTCCTTTCAATTTGATAATAACCCCTTAAGAGAAAATTACCATTTTAGTACTAAAAAAAAATGTTGATCCATTTAATAGTCATTTTTCACATATTTTTCTCAAAATGGTCATGCTCGACTTCATTCAAATTTTGACACGTGTCATTCCTTTAGCTGCTCAACTGCTCAATTGCTCAACTCCATCCAATTTTTGACACGTGTCATTCTTTTGTACTTTTTCTGGAAAAAAAAGTACAAAGGAATGACACGTGTCACGCAACTAATGGAGTCGAGCGGTTGAGCAGTCGAGCATGACCATTTTAGGAAAAATGTGTGAAAAATGACTATTAAATGGATCAACCTTTTTTTTTAGTACTAAAATGGTAATTTTCTCTAACCTTAAAACTCATTAAGCTTTAACTTTTAACTCCCATATATTTCAAAACTCCCTCCTAATAATACAAAAGAGTCCCTAAAGACATTAAGCTTTATATTTTACACCCTTTTAAATTTAGTAATATAATAAGTTAGCCCTTAAACCCACAAAACTATATATGTTTACTATTTTATGTCTTTTTATTATTATTATTATTGTTAAGATTTCTAATTGAAAAACATTTATTGTCAAATATATGGTATACCCAAAATGATTTTTTTTGCACCCGGTGCAACATGCTGGCAAAAACACCCTCTGATAGGAATTAGAAATACAAAATAACCCATTATTATCAATTTTTGTGAAAAACCAGCACTCAGTTTACTAATAATACAAAATGTCTTACAAACTGATTAAGCTTTATATTTCAATGCCCCTTAAGTTTAAATATATAACAAATAACCTTCTAAACCCATTAAACTTTATATTTTTACTCTTTTACATTATTATTTTTAATTATTGTTATCATTTTTTATTGAAAAAAACATATTATTATTAAAAATTTATTCCATAGCTACATATTATTTTTAATAGATGTTTTTCCACCCGCTGCAACGCGCGAGCAATAAAAATATCGTTTGACTACATTTATAGTAAGATTCACATTTGAATATTTTTTTCCGGCACATAGAATACATAAATGTGTTTATTCAATTCTAAACTTGTTTGACAACATTTATAGTAAGATTCACATTTGAATATATTTTTTTGTGAAGGATTTCTAGACTTGCCATATCCTCCTTCGATGTGACAGTTCGGGTGACCTCTATCTAGTTACTAAGCCATCAACCACCCCTACTGCTTTTCTCTCCTCAAGTTCTTCCACGTGGCACCAACGCCTCGGTCATCCCGGTGACAAAGTGCTACGGTCTCTTGTGTCTCGTCAATTTAATTCATGTAATAAAGAAAAGTCTATGTTGGCGTATGTATCCGGAAGGGTTAACTAGTCCGGCCGTCCGGACGGAACGAAGACCATCCGGTAAAAGCTGGAAGGCGCTCAATCCTTTCGGTCAAAACGACTATGCAACTGGACAAGTGGCATCATCTCTATGACAGATGGCAGCAGCAGACACCGCCTCCGTCGCCTCAGGATTTACGGGATTATGTCTGCGATATGTTCCCACAAAACTCGGCGCCGCCATTTCAGGTACCAAGGCTGGGTAGTATAAATACCCAGCTCATTTACTACTCTCAACCGACTTTCAGCTACCCGCATTTACTCTCATTTACTCTCAATTACTGTTCAAACCTTTCGGATTATAAAATACTTACTTTCACGCCGGAGCTTGGTCCTGGGAATAACACCCGGGGCGAGCCTAACGTGTGCTTTTGTGTGCAGATATCCGAAAGACCATCATAAGCCGAAGGGATTGATCCCTCCGTCTTCCGGAAGAACCTCCATCGAGTTCGACCGGGAGACCCTATTTGTTTGTCTGAAGTGTTTGCAGAAAATTACTTCAACAAATTGGCGCCATCCGTGGGACCAACTATTCGATCTACCTGAAGTTCAGAATGGTTGGTCCTACCCCAATCACCCCTATCCAAAATCCCGGAGGAGCTGAAGGGTCCAGAGGAAGAGGTCAAGACCCTCCGGATACCCGAGCCGTTATAGAGGGTCACATATCGGCTCTAAAAGAGTTGTTCAAGCAGCGAAGCAACCGTGAACTAATAAGCCCTACAATATTAAGCTTTGAAGATGATTCGACAGACGCAGAAGATGAGTATAACGAAAGACCGAAGTACGACAAAGGAAAAAAGGCAGTGGACGACTTGAGCAGACCATTCAAGGAAGTATTAAAGTGCCCGTTTACTAGAAGGATCATAGAATTCTCATCTCCCAAGCACAAAATACCGACAAACCTTAAGTTGTATAACGGAACTACTAATCCAGACGACCACATCAATCGGTTCACTGGAGCAGGTAACCATGAAGAATGGCCGATGCCTGTATGGTGTCGAATGTTTCAACAAACTTTAGATGGGAAGGCCAGAGGATGGTTCGACAAGTTACCAACCGGAAGCATAGATAGTTGGGACGAGCTCCAGAAAAAGTTCCTGAATAGGTTCGGTATGCTAAGGGCGTGCGTCAAAGATCTGACGGAAATCAATAAGATCCACAGGAAGGCGAATGAGGGCCCCCAGACTTTAAAGAATGGTGGATAAGTGAAGCAAACTACTTTCCGGACGCCCCAGAAATAATGCAGATCTCTTCGTTCATGAATGGCCACCACTGCCCGGAACTGGCGAAAAAGTTCTCGGATAAAATTCCCAAAACAGTTGATGAGATGTTGGAGAGGTTTGACGATTTTGTTCGGTCGGAGGAAGCATTCCGGAGTACTGAATTGCCAAAAGGAGAGAGAGCGGATGTCCTCAAAGAGCACTGCCCCGGCCCATACAACAGCGGAGGTCCTCAGAGAGTCCTTTTCGGAGGAGATCGCCGAAGGAACAACCCCAGGGTTGAGTTTAAACCCTGCCGGAATGATTACTACACTCCTTATGTTCCCCCAAGGAACGATAACACCGGTAGAACTGACAATCGTCGTAACGACATCCGTCGGTATGACACAAGACCCATAGATCTGAACTCCCTGACAAAGACTCCCAAAGAGATCCTCGCCATAGAACATCAGCTAAAACTACTGCAACCCCCTCCTATGAAAGGAAAGCCCCAACCAGAAAATATGGACAGATATTGTGACTACCATGGTGAGAAGGGACATCTCACCGATGATTGCTATCAACTCAAAGAGCACATAAAAACGGCATTGGATACGAGAAAGCTAGACCATCTGTTGAAAAACATTCGGCAGAGGGGGAGGGTACCTCAGGGAGGAAACAACCACGCAAACAAGGGAAAGATCATTCACATGATCCGAAGTCCAGCGGCCGCGAGAAAAGGGAAGATGGCAGATGCAGAGGAAGAATGGATGAACACTCCAATCAGTTTCCTGCCTATTCCCCCGGAAGATGTGTCGGATGAACCTCTGATAGTTGAGGTAAAAGTGGAAGGTCGTGCAGTACGAGAAGTTTATGTAGATCCCAGTGCTTCAATGGAGGTCATATACGAACATTGCTTTGAACGTTTGTGCCCCTCTGTCCAGACCCGGCTGGAAGAAACCGACACGCCTTTGATAGGATTTACGGGAGAGTCCGTTAGGCCACTAGGGAAGATAGAACTGGAGGTTTGTTTTGGAAGTCAAGGTCTGTCCCGCAAAACTAGGATAGAATTCACCGTGGTCCGATCTGCCTCTCCCTATAACATCATATTGGGACGCTCCGGACTAAAGAAGCTAAGATCCGTCACCTCAACTATCCATTCGATGATAAAGTTCCCTACCACAGGTGGCATAGCTACGCTAATCGCCCGGTCGATAGTTAAGCCGGAATGTCATAGAGTAGGAGGGGGCAAATGATAGAGAAAGATGCAGAGAATGAAATACGGACCGATGAGATGACGAGAGGATTAATCCAAAAGGGAAGAGAAATGCAAGGCAAGGCGGAAGCATCCAGGAGATTACTCGAGTATACTGAAAAGTCAGAGTCTTACAGCAGTGCGTCACGGAGTGTGCGGCCGAACCGAAGGAGGAGAGCTGCAATTCGGAAGGCGAGAGATGAAAAGAGAATGGTACAGGGCCACAACCGAAAGGTCTGAGCCAGGATGTCCAAGGTATAAATAAGAAGTTCGAATAACTATTAAAACGAAATGTCATTAGAATATATCGATTATTTCATCCCCATCAATGTTTGTTTTTATTATTATGATCTAACGAAAGGAACAAAAATACCTTCACCGTCCAAGACAGGTGATCTCATGTACCGGAGGAACAAAAAGGGTAGGAGTAAAAATAAGGGAAAGCATGGAAGGACCCTATAGGTCATGGAAATCTACCGAGCTGGATCACACAAGTCATAGACAAAGGAAGAAAAGGAAGCACCTTGAATACAGCATACCGACAGCTTTTGAAAGTGTTTTTGTAAACGTTCGGTTTATATTTTGTGTAACGTCCGAAAGGACCTGATATTAACTATATGAATGATAAATGCAGCTATCCCACCGTCAAGGGGAGGCAATTTTCTCTACATATCGTGTCCTTATCATATCTATAAGCCAAAAAGGCCGAATGGCGTATGTTGCCCGAAAATATACAAGCTTGTACCTCCAGAACTATGTAAATAGTGAAGGTAATAAAAAACAAGCGTTATTGTATGTCTCAAGTCTGCAAGTAAGCCAAGAAGGCCGAATGGCGTATGTTGCCCGAAAATATACAAGCTTGTACCTCCAGAACTATGTAAATAGTGAAGGTAATAAAAAACAAGTATCGTTGTACGTTGTCACATTCTGAACATAAGCTGAAAATGATCCCTCCGGTAGGCTCGCGACCTCCGGAGATCAGTGGTCAATGTTCAAAGATGGTTTATACCCAAAAAGTGGTTGCCATATCTGAGTAAGCTAAAAAGGCCGAATGGCGTATATCGCCCGAAAATGGTTTATACCCAAAAAGTGGTTGCTATATCTATAAGTAAGCCAAAAAGGCTGAATGGCGTACGTCGCCCAAGAACGTATAAGCTTGTACCTCCGGAGCTATGTAAATAGCGAAGGTAATAAAAAACAAGTGTTATTATACGTTCCCAATCTACAAGTAAGCCAAAAAGTCCGAATGACGTATGTCGTCCGAAAGCACGCAAGCTTGTACCTCTGGAGCTATGCAAATAGTGAAAGTAATAAAAAATAAGTGTTATTGTATGTTTACAATCAAAACATAAACCAAGCGTTAACTTGTACTTTCGTAACTACGCAAGTAGTGACGGCAATAAAAAACAAGTGTTTGATGTATGTTTGTGATCCGAATGAAAATAATGTATAATGGCCCGTCATGAGCAATAATAATTACGGCAGGGATGTTATGATTTATCTGACCGAAAAACAAAGGGATGATAGACACATATTGATCTTGGTTTCAGACCAAAGCCAGCAAAACGGCCCATGGCCATTCGGAAGCGGTCACACGAATGTAATATAAAAGAAAAAAAAAGAGGGGGAAGGCGGAAAATAATCATCGTTGGCTACGGCAAACGTACCTGATCCGGTAGGCAGGTCCATCCGGACAATCCGAAAAAGGCATGGTCGCACAAACCAAGGTAAAAGGGCCGTGAAGCCAGAACGTAAAACTAAACAGAGCGGTTTTGTCAACTCAAGGGGTAAGTCATTTCGGAGTATGAAAAATATGATATACACGCATAAGTGGAAACACGGTACATCCCATAAACTAGTAGAACGATCATACAGTCGAATATAAAGATAAGAAAAAAAAAAGCATACAAATTGTTCAAGTTACAAGATTATTACAGTCATCCAAATCAAATCAGTTGTTCTTAAACTTAGTTCAACGGCCCGAAAGCCTTACATCCCTCAAACGAATGGTAAAGTAACAAGATTATAAAAGCTTCACAAGAAATCCGAGGTAACTTTCACCCGTAGTCAAAACGGAATTACCCAGACTTCAATAACAGTCAAAATCTCAAAGGGCCGATCCACCTTCTTCCGCCGTGGAACCTTGGGCATTGGCAGCTTGGATCTCAGGAGCCTCGGAAGTTGTTCCGGTGACAGATTCGGTTGCAGCAGTCTCGGCAGGCACGGACGGAGCGGGGTCAGGATATATATTCATTATCTCTTCGAGAGATTGCAGATAAGCATTGCTGACTTTCGCGATGTAAGGATACTCGGCGGAGAAAAGCCCATCATACAGAGGTGCGAACTTGGAATCAGCCTCCGTGTCAAGATCCTCCACCTCGGCCAGAATCTTAGCCAAATCCTCCGGCTTGCGAGCCAATGACACACCCTCCAAAAATCCGGATTGGGAGGACAGGCTGAAAGGGGTCACTAAATGTTCCTTATATTCATGATTGTTCAATAGTCGGCGGACCACTTCCGGAATAACATTCTTCACCACTTTAAACCGCTCCATCTCCGTTCGGCCCACTCGTGCGGTCAAATCTTTCTTCTCTAGATGAAGTGCTGAGTTCTCCTTCTCCTCCTCACATAACTTCGCTTTGAATGTGCCCAACTCAACCTCCAGAGCACTGATCTGTTCCGCAGCAACCTTTCTTTCCTCCTCCACCAAGTTCTCTAACTCTGTAACGCGACCCATTAGCTCCGACTCCTTCACCATACAGTTGGAGTGCTCAGTCCTCAGCTGTTTAAGCTCTTCTCCCCCCTGCCCAACATTCCCACATTGCTGGTGGGCCCGGTACAACTCATTATGCCCACTAAGAAGAGTCTCAAACCGGAACAAGAGATCCAACTGAGCTGCGGCCCCCATGCCCAGCAACTTCCAGGCCCTTTGAGCGGCCTCCGCATCACCCAAGCTCTCAAGATATTCCTCCTCTCGGGGAGTAGGCAAGTTCAACATCAAATCCCTACAAACTTTCCAACTAGTCAAACAGTCATCCTTCCTGACCTTCCACCCTGGCACATACAAAGCATCCGGTTCCTCACCCTCCCCAGTGACCTTTTCCTTCCCACGCCCAGAATCGGCGGCAGAGGAACCTCCTAAAGAAAGGAACGAGCAACACAGTCGTTATTGATATAATATATTTAAAAAAAATAAGAAAATAAAAAGAAAAAGAAAAAAGAGGACAAGTACAAAAGTAGATCCGGAAAACTTACCAACATCAGCGGCCCCGGACGTGAAGCTCACGCCAATATCCTCTTCGCCATCCGGCTCTTTCCCTACGTCCCCCGGACGTAATGACCGGATTGGGGCAGGAGCAGGAATAGATTGCTCCGAAGAATCCAAATCCACCACATCTGCACCCTCGTCCGGCCTGCTTCGCTTTACCGGACGAACCACTCCGCTTCCCCCTTCCCCACGCTCAACGCGAAACCGGGTCTTACTCGTTCTTCCTCCTTGTTGGGATTGAAGTGCTTGCCTGGCGGCAGCTTGCTCTTGTTTTTTCCGCTTGGCCTCTAGAACCGCTTCGTTGGCCACCTCGACAGACCTTAGTTTGGCCGTCTTCTCTGGAATTTCAGTGTTGGAAGACGCCGGATTAGTCACATGCAGCCCATGGGACTGACCCTCACGGTACTGGTCCCCTTTTTCCATGGATGCACCCTTTCGGATCTTGGGCTTCTTCAGATATTCAGACATTGTTATAGCTGCGGAAAATAAGAACACAAGGCAGTTAGAAATAAACACGCATAAACGCATCAACACATAAAGAAAGGAAAGACGAGGACAATAGCAAGGGCAAAGACTATAAGGCTATACCCTTTCCCTCGGCGTCCCTAAGTGCCGCTCGGTAGCCAGGATGGTCCCAGTGAGAAGTAAGCCTAACGGCGTAGAGAAAACCCGGAGGAATTTGGATAAGATCGATCACAGTCTCTGAAAATCGATCGGCATCTTCGACGTTGAACTCCCCCTTCGAAAAAGGGTCCGATATGTCCGAATCGTGATGTCTCCAGGGCATGGAAAATGGAATAGTCCGTCTATCTATCAGAAAAAAATCATACTTCCAACCATTCAAGCCGGTAAGAATCTCCCGGAAACAAACTCTTTTTTCACGACCGCCCCTCTTCTCGAAGGAAAACCAATGGCCTTGTTTACTCAGCTTGTAGAAAGCCCGGAACAAAGGAGTAGTAGGGTTGATGTGCAAGCTCCGGCAATACACCTCAAAGAGGGTCACACGGTGTAAACCTAACGGAACCAGCTGAGAGAGATGAACTTTGTAATGTCTGATAACACCCAATAAAAAGGTAGAAAATGGCACGCTAAGGCCACCCTCGTAAAAATATTCCAAATACAAGCCAATAGCATCGTCCGGTAACTCGTCCATGGTCATTCCCTTCGGAGGTAACCTCGGATGTAAATCTTGGGGAATACCGAAGTCCCTTGTTACCATATACACTGCCCCCTCATCCATCCGAGAAGTATATTTCTGAATATCAAACTTGGGTAGAAATTCCCCAACCTCTCGGGCATCCTCATCATGAGCCGAAGCGGATGAAACCGACATATTGCAACCGAGGGAAAAAGGGGTATAGCCGGGTAGCAAAAGAAAATACAAAGTATGGATGGTTCGGAACATACCTTTACAGTCGAAGGACTAATGTGGAAATCACTCGGATTGGCTTATAAATTTCGCTCGGAAAATATGGCCGGAATGCGTCTCAAAGAAAAGTAAAAGATTAGTGGTAAAAAATGATACAAATGACACTATTTATAGGTAAAATGAGAAGGCGTGAAACGTCCCGTCTTCCCAAGCGCTAACCTGGCAACATTTCACCCATGCAATAGACACACGCACACGTGTCAACATCTCATCATCAAAAAGAAAAAAAAAGAAAAGAGAAAAAAAGAGAGAGAAGAAAATGGCGCTACTTAGAACGAAACCTCAAATGAATTTTGACAGGTTGCATTCGAACCTGGCGGATTAAGCTATTCGGAAGTGCTAAAGTAAAATTTTAGAAATTTACAAAGTATCAAACCATCGGCGTATCCGATGCCATGATACTAAGGGGGGGGGGACAGGATGAAAACAACAAACACCCAATTTGCCCGGAATGATTTTTAGCGATTTGTACATCAAACACTCATCAGATCCTGATGGGCTAGGCCCATCGGAATTTGTAAAAACAGGACTTCAAAATTTTCAGAGTATCACAGCATCAATGAAACCGATACTATGATACTGGGGGGGGGACTTGTTGGCGTATGTATCTGGACGGGTTAACTTGTCCGGCCGTCCGGACGGAACGAAGACCATCCGGTAAAAGCCGGAAGACGCTCAATCCTTTCGGTCAAAACGACTATGCAACTGGACAAGTGGCATCATCTCTATGACAGATGGCAGCAGCAGACACCGCCGCCGTCGCCCTAGGATTTACGGGATTATGTCTGCGACATGTTCCCACAAAACCTGGCGCCGCCATTTCAGGTACCAAGGCTGGGTAGTATAAATACCCAGCTCATTTACTACTCTCAACCGACTTTCAGCTACCCACATTTACTCTCATTTACTCTCAATTACTGTTCAAACCTTTTGGATTATCAAATACTTACTTTCACGCCGGAGCTTGGTCCTGGGAATAACACCCGGGGCGAGCCTAACGTGTGCTTTTGTGTGCAGATATCCGAAAGACCATCATAAGCCGAAGGGATTGATCCCTCCATATTCCGGAAGAACCTCCATCGAGTTCGACCGGGAGACCCTATTTGTTTGTCTGAAGTGTTTGCAAAAAATTACTTCAACAGCCTACACATGTTTGTCATGAGTGCCAACTTGGCAAACATGTGAAGCTTCCTTTTCATAGTTCAGATTCTATTGTTGAACATTGTTTTGATATTATTCATTATGATTTGTGGACATCCCCAATTGTTAGTTCTAGTGGTTTCAAATACTATGTTTTATTTCTTGATCATTTCTTTCACTATTTATGGATTTTCCTCTCCGTTCTAAATCTGACATGCTCGATAATTTTTTGCATTTCCGTAATTACGTTAAAAATCAATTTAAACGCGAAATAAAGAATTTCCAATGTGATCATGGTGGTGAGTTCGATAATAACCGGCTACATACACTTTTTGCTAACCACAGTATACAATTAAGATATTCTTGCCCAAAAACCTCACAACAAAATGGCAAGGCGGAGCGCATGATACACACCATATACAACGTCATTCGTACACTTCTCTTTCAAGCCCACTTACCACCTTCATTTTGGGTCGAGGCCCTCCACATGGCCGCCTATTTACTTAACCTCCTTCTGTTAACCGCTATTTACATTGAAATTCCCTTCACAAGACTTTTTCAAAAAGAACCCGACTACTCCCTTCTACGTATTTTTTGGTGCCTTTGTTGCCCCGACCTTCACTCCCCTCACAAACTTGCCCCATGCGCAACCCTGTGTATTTTCTTGGGTTTTTCCGCCTATCACCATGGTTATCGTTACCTAGACCTTGAAACAAACAAAATCATAATTTCTAGTCACGTCACTTTCGATGAGACACAGTTTCCCTACCGATCCATGACACCCATGTCCCCTACATCATACACTGTTAATACAAATAAACCTTAAAAACATTTATTTATATTTTACGATCTTCTAATGTTTTGTCAATAAAAAACACAAAATCATTTTAACGAGATAGATAAAATACGTAACACTTTGAGCCAAAAGCTTACTAACTCATTTCATTAAACAAATAAACCTTAAACATATTTAGTTAAACAAGTTTACATAAAACCAAAACAATTTTATAAAAACACTTAAGTAAACTAGTTACTTACATTTTATAAAATACATGTTACTTGTAAATTAACTAGGAAAGACTTGGACTATCCATGACCCAAAAACCAAGCCCATAAACCATAACCCATGGAGCTTAACCCATAACCCATGACCTATTGCATGACATCATGTATGACATCCAAAATGGGTAAAACCCATGACCCATGACCCAAAGTCCATAACCCATAACCCAAATCCATGACCCATGACCCAAAGATGTCTTTGAAATCAGGCATGACATCATCTATCTATGGATCATAACCCATAACCCAAAACCCGGAAATGTAACCCAAAATCTGAACTGTTGATATTAGATAGCCGGATCCGTTGGATTAAACTGGCAGGATCCCTTTGAGAAGGGATCCGCCGAATCCGGGTGAACAGTGGACAGTTTTGCCTATAAATAGCCAGCCATTTCTCTCTTGCTCTTCACCCCTTTTAGACATACCTTATCTCTATGTTCTAAACTCTCTAACCACAGATCAAAGATCTTTCTATGGAATGCAACCTTCTCCTATGAACGATGATCATTTTCTTTGTGATCATGTCATGGTATCTCTAACCGAGGGACGGACAAAGAGGTTCATGGTTGATGGAAAGAGGCCACATCCTCCCACTGACTCTTCTGATGAAGTTGAAGTTGATGCTAACGATCCAATCCAAAACTATCAACTCAATCCCATAACCTACATTGATCAACTTCCGAGAATTCACAATGAAACCCAGGAGTTCAAACAAACAAAAGGTATGTTTAAGTGTCTTACTCACTTCATATCTAGCATGGGAAAGAAGAAGAGGTGAAGAGAAAATGAATGTTGTTGGTTAATGCTTAAAACAATTTGGTGAATGTTCTTTTAAAACAGTTTCATTTTTATGTCTCTTGAAACATGTAACTTTGGTAATACTTTGTCTTCAGCGTATGGTAATGCTAGATGATATCATGATGGAAAAAACTCTAACATTTGTAGTTTCTCTAATTACTTTCTAGGAAATTTTACCACTTTTGATCATATATCAGAAGTCGGTCATTATCTCATTTGATTATCTTAATGTGCTCCTTAAGTGTCATACTTGTTGTATCAGTAGTGTATCCTTATCTAAGTGTTGCCTGAATTGTTAGATCCTATATTTGACTTGTGAACAAACTTCTACGAGCCCACTGTGAAAGAATTAGTCTCAGAAGCCGGATCCCTTAGTTATAACTAACCGGATCCCTTTAAGAAAGGATCCGGAGGATCCGGGCATACAGAGTGAAATTTTATACCACCTCTTTTTACCCTCAACCATTCTAACCTTAGTACACTAGTTATCCATCTCCTATTAGTCACATTTAGCTGACTTTGAGGATAGTAGCTCTTTTGATCTCTTAGGATTAACTTAAGTCTCTTCCGAGATGTCTATGATTTATCATCTTCAAAATAACCACCTTTTCTCAGCACCACTTCTTGCATCATCTCCCTCTGATCATTATACACTTATCTACAATTTAGATAAATTTTTAACAAATTTATTTCCACCAACTCTACCTCAAAAGGCTCTAAAAACAATCTTTTAATTCTTATGATTTTTAAAGAATTTTTAAATTTTTCATACAACCTTTTCCTGAAACCTACAAACAATTAACACTTAGTAGTATGATTTTCTTAACTCATATTCACTTACTAACCTACTTTAGATTTCTTTCTACACACTAAAGACCATTAATGGCAACCCTTCATCATTAGTCTTAAACCACAAAGGATTTTCTCATTTAAGACACCTTTTCACACTCATTACACCAGGAAACATAGGGCTGCTATAGCTTAATCATAATCATTTTCCTCTCACACCTGATCTGTTAGCCAGATCCCTCAGCTAAAGCTAGCCGGATCCCTGTTGAAAAAGATCCGCTGGATCCGGGCAAACAGACACAGGTTTTGATCACTTAAAACCTTCCAAAACTCAACTTTATCCATTCAAACACTCCACATTGCCTTTAATATATCTCCTAGAAGATTGTATCACTGTAGTTGACCTTGGTGCATGCATATCATTGCAATTCAAAGGATTTTAGTGGTTTAGGCTTTAATTACCATACTTGATCCTTCACTATTTAAACCACTTGTGTTTGTGCTTCTAAACCACACCTAAACAAACCATCTTCTACTGTAAACTCACCTTCTAAACTTACCTCAAAATATGACTAAAGCACCAAGTGCAAGATCATCTACTAGAAGCCCTCCAAGAAAAACCGCACGTATTGTGTATAAGATATCCTCAACGGAAACCTCACCTATCAAGACACCTTGTACTAAAACACCTTTATCAAACTACATCCAAACCCCTCCTTCAAATGAGCCAACTCCACCACAACTTTCTTCCACCAAAACAACCTCACCACAACCTACTCATCTTGAACCAACACCTATCTCAACTCAACCCATACAAGCCTCACCTCTTCAACCTCAAATCCTTTCCTTTACCACACCTCCTACCTCTCCTCATCCATTCTTGAACTCATTAGAGGACCTACCTCCTAGAACCTTTAATCCACCACCATTGCCCACATTCTCATCCATTGAGAGATTGTCAACTCAACCACCATCCCATCACCTAGATGTTGACATAAACATACCACCATCTATAGCAAACTTGCCTTCCTCTCCTCCACCCTTAAATGGCCCATTTTGGGTTATGAGAAGATATCAACCATCTCAACCACCTCAACCAAATATTGATACACTTCCTCCCACACATACCTCTCAACCAACACCCGTGGTACAACCACAACATTTCCACCAAGGTGCTTCCACCTCAAACATGCCTAATGAACCTTCTATCTTAGGCTCTTACCAACCAAGTCATGAGGAGACTTGTACCCATTTCCATCATACTCAAACCACGGTGCATAAACTACGCAATGAAATGCGTTTCACGTTTCATCACATACTTGAACGTCTTGAAGACGTCACCAAACCTAACCTTCCCTAAAAACCTTGAAGTGCAAGCACAAGTGGTCTCCCTATTATTAGTCTTAGGCCTAAATTTAGTTACTAGGACTTTTTCATGTTAAGATCATTTTCTTAGTTTTTAGAGATTTGACCGTTGTTGTATCATTTCTCTTATGTTTATTAAATGAATCTTCATGACTATGTGCTTATGTGAACAGGATTGGTGTGATTGTTACTTGATTTCATACCTTTTCTACTCTTTACTGCTGCTAACATGTCACAGGTAAGCCGGATCCCTCATTTTATACTAGGCGGATCCCTTCGGAGAAGGATCCGAGGGATCCAGGCATACAGAGGACTAACAAAAATTTTATGCAGCCAAATTTTTGACAAAGGGACAACATATACTTGTTTTCTAACCATTATTTTTTAGATTTTCAAAAATACACATGGAGCACTCGACGACCTCAATGAGGGGGAGCTTTCCTCAAATAAAAAACATTGCAAATAATTTGCAATGATCACGTTTAGTCTTCCTAATTACTTGACGCCCTCATCAAGGGGGAGCAACTAAGCACTTTTTTCCCTCTTTGCTCCATATTTACATCTTTATTTTTAAAACTTGCACTCGGGTTAGTTTCTTTCGACACTCTTTTTGTTTCGACAAAAAGGGGGAGAAAAGTGTAAAAGATTAAATTCAAACTTACGAATTTTATCCTTTTAATTAAAATAATTTTATGTTTTGTCATCAACAAAAAGGGGGAGATTGTTAATACAAATAAACCTTAAAAACGTTTATTTATATTTTACGATCTTCTAATGTTTTGTCGATAACAAACGTAAAATCATTTTAATGAGATAGATAAAATACGTAACGCTTTGAGCCAAAAGCTTACTAACTCATTTCATTAAACAAATAAACCTTAAACATATTTAGTTAAACAAGTTTACATAAAACCAAAACCATTTTATAAAAACACTTAAGTAAACTAGTTACTAACATTTTATAAAATACATGTTACTTGTAAATTAACTAGGAAAGACTTGGACTATCCATGACCCAAAAACCAAGCCCATAAACCATAACCCATGGAGCTTAACCCATGACCCATTGCATGACATCATGCATGACATCCAAAATGGGTAAAACCCATGACCCATGACCCAAAGTCCATAACCCATAACCCAAAGTCCATGACCCATGGCCCAAAGATGTCTTTGACATCAGGCATGACATCATCTATCCATGGATCATAGCCCATAACCCAAAACCCGAAAATGTAACCCAAAATCTGAACTGTTGATACCAGATAGCCGGATCCCTTGGATTACACTGGCCGGATCCCTTTGGGAAGGGATCCACCGGATCCGAGTGAATAGTGGACAGTTTTGCCTATAAATAGTGAGACATTTCTCTCTTGCTCTTCACCCCTTTTAGACATACCTTCTCTCTATGTTCTAAACTCTCTAACCACAGATCCAAGGATCTTTCTATGTAGTCTTTCTTTGTGATTCTCTAGGTTCTTTCTAAAAGGCGAGATCACGACCTCTCGAAGACTTGCAAGCTTGTGATATGAGTTGCTAGGATTCTTTTCCTCTAATATCACATAAGTGCATCTTGTTCTTTCTTCTTCTCAAAAGGGTGTTGTAGATATGTTGAGTCATTAGGTGTAAAAGGACGTTGGATCATTTAGTCATGTTGTGCTAGGTGTGTTGGTTTGGTCCGCCGTGCTAAGGACCCGGTATCTAGCCTTGTACCGGATAAAGTGTAGGCGACGAAGGTTTGGCTTTACCTCGTGGAAAAGCCCGGTATCTAGCTTTGTACCAGATAAAGTGTAAGCGACATTGTGAAGGCTTTTCCGCCAAGTGAAAGGAGTTTGTGTTGTGAAGTGTTTACGAACTCTCGAGTAGGTGACTCGGGGAGTGGAGTAGGGCAAGGAAGGTGACCTTGTAGCTGAACCACTATAAATACTTGTGTTATGGTTGTGTCTCTCTATCTCTCTCTCTCATAGTTTAGTTTTATATGCTTTACTACTATCAATATCCAACACGTCAAAACTAGATTGACATAAGTCGATCTATAAGTTTTAAAAAATTTAATCGGTGAAACTATTCAACCCCCCTTCTAGTTTTCTACATACACCTTTTTAGAACCCGAACCTTCCCCGCTCCTTAACCATGTCTTAACCAATCCCACTGCCTACACTCAAAATGGATACCACACCCCTCACGTTAACAGTGAACAAATTAATAACCAACAAAATAATCCCACTCCAAACCAAACACCTACCCATTCGGCCCAGCCCATTAACGACACCCCTTTTTTCACTTGAACACCAAACCCAATATTTAAACACAATCCACCAAGCCCAACAGACCCCTTAGCCCACTACCCCTCCACCTAGCCCACGACTCCACTTTTATCTCCCCTGTTCATCCACATACTTCTCCAAGCCCAACATCACCAGCCCAAAACCACCCAACTCCTTTCCCCGCTTCTGCCCAACCCACGCAACAAAACACCCCCTTGGCCCAATCACAACAACCGGATAATGAACCCCCTCGCACTCACCGCATGGTCACTAGGTCTCAATCGGGCATTGTCAAACCCGTTGATCGTTTATCCCTCCACACGTCCTCCATTTCTCCTATTCCTAAATCTCCATTTCTTGCTTTAAAAGATCCTAAATGGCGTAATGCTATGTACGATGAGTATAATGCTTTAGTTAAAAATGGTACTTGGGTTCTTGTACCGAGGCCCTCGGTTGTTAATATGGTTCATTCTATGTGGTTATTCAAGCATAAGTTTCATGCTGACGGGACTTTGAGCCGCTACAAGGCTCGTTTCGTTGCTAATGGAAGTAGTCTGCAACTTGGTATTGATTGTGACGATACTTTTAGCCCGATTGTCAAACCGGCTACCATCCACACTGTTCTTAGTCTTGCGGTATCCCGCAAGTGGCCTATTCATCAGCTCGACGTTAAGAATGCATTTCTTAACGGTGATTTATCTGAGACAGTCTATATTTATCAGCCACCGGGATTTGTGGATTCCCGGTATCCTCATCATATGTGTCTTTTGCAGAGATCTTTATATGGACTGAAACAAGCACCTCGTGCTTGGTTTCAGAGGTTTGCAGGTTATGCCACACGAGTCGGGCTTTACCATAGTCGATGTGATTCTTCACTATTTATTCTACGACAGGGTTCTCAGGTTGCTTATTTACTTATCTATGTGGATGATATTATCCTTACAGCTTCCTCTACAACTCTATTTCAGCAGATCATTGCTTCTTTACACAGTGAGTTTGACATGACTGACCTTGGGGTACTTAATTATTTTATTGGTATATCTGCTACTCGTCATTCTACAGGATTGTTTCTATCTCAGCGGAAGTATGCTATTCAACTTCTTGAGCGTGCACACATGGCCAACTGTAACCCTTCTCGGAAACTAGTTGACACAGAGTCCAAACTGGGTCCTGAAGGTGTTCCAGTTCAGGATCCTACTATATATCGCGGTCTTGCAGGTGGGCTACAGTACCTCACTTTTATACGTTAGGATTTGTCTTACGCAGTTCAACAAATTTGTCTTTATATGCATGATCCACGGGAGCCTCATTTTGCTTCCCTCAAACGTATCTTGCGATACGTTTAAGGGACTTTGGATTTTGGCCTACACCTCCATTCATCCTCCACTACGTCCCTTGTTGGATATAAATATACTGATTGGGCAGGTTGCCCTTCTACACGACAGTCTACTTCAGGTTACTGTGTTTTTCTGGGTGATAATTTACTCTCTTGGTCATCTAAGCGTCAGCACACCCTCTCCCGTTCTAGTGCTGAAGCTGAATACCAGGGTGTTGCTAACGTTGTGGCTGAGACTGGATGGCTTCGTAATCTGCTCCGCGAGTTACATTCTCCCCTATCCACTGCTACCCTTGTCTATTGCGATAACGTTAGTGCCATCTATTTGTCCGCCAACCCTGTTCAACATCAACGGACGAAACATATTGAGATTGGCATACATTTTGTTCGTGACATGGTTACCACTGGTTAGGTGCGCGTCCTGCATGTATCCTCTCGTTATCAGTACGCCGATATCTTCACCAAATGACTGCCATCAGCTTTGTTTGAAGAATTTAGATCCATTTTGAGCGTCCGCCTTCCTCCCACTCCAACTGCGGGGGAGTATTAGTCGATATGTGTATGTATAGGCCCAAGTGTAGGTTTAATGTTATTAGGCCTAGCCCATTTGTAATTACTAACCCATTTGTAATTACTCTAGAATTATCCTTTGTATCTTATATATTTGTGTGATGATATCAATAATAATCAATGCACTATTCACCTTCCAATCGAAGCTAGGATGGGCCATGGCCAACCCAAGTCTTCTATTAGATACAAGTTGATTGTATATGTTGAAATGTAATACTTTACAAAATTACTTTGGCCCACCCTAAGTTAGAGTAAATTAAAAGAACTCGTCCATCCATATTAAAATTAGAAGGCATCATATTTGGTTAAAAACTGATGAGTTAGTTTTTCATTATCATATAGGCTATGTTGGTGTTTGGTTTTTGCTTATTTGAAGACGTAGCATCCTTACTTTTAAGTATTAAAGTAGAATAGTTATGAGTACTTGTTTTTTTATTTAAACTGATTATGATTTCTTATTTTATTAGTTTTCACAATTTAGATAGTCTTAATTGATACTAATGATGTTAAAAAGTGTACGGTCAAAATGAGGACCTTCTATTATAAGACTTTTAAATTTTAGAGTAAATTACACTGTTCGTCCTTGTGGTTTACGTTGACCAACAAGTTTCGTCCTTTGACCAAAAAAGGTTTACCGTCCATCCTTAAACGGAAAACGTTATGTAGCGTTAGTCCTCCACTCTAACGGGCTACACTAACTGGTGTTAGTCACCCATCCACTGAGGGTATTTTAGTCTTTTCCCAACCCATCATCATCCACTACCAATCCATATACAGTTTCTTTTTTCATCTTCTCTCTTATCTCTCACCCTAACAAAACTAGTAATAAATCAATCCAAACAACCCGATCAAATATCTCCTCATCTCTCTCTTATCTTCCATCTCTGTCCTCTACATATTCTAACCAAAAACACAAATCTTTAAAATTCAAAACACACAAATCTGGGTGAAAATAGTTTAGAATAGGTATGAAAGATGAAGATGAAAACCATGGTTGTTGATATTCAAGTGGGTTTCAATATTGCCTCATCTTTCTCTTATCTTCCATCTCTGTCCACTTTATGGTTTAATTTTTGTTTTGGGTTTGTTGAGAAGCAAGACTCAACCACAGATTTGGTTGAAAATCAACATTGTTGTTGACATTCAAGTGGGTTTTATCACTTCATGTATGTTTTAGTTAGAGTTGTTGATAAAAGGGTAGGTGGTGGTGGGTAGTTTTAATTTCCAGGATTAAATAGTTTAGAATAGGTATGGAGGATGAAGATGAAAACCATGGTTTGGTGGATAGTTGTTGTGGATGACGATATGGATGATTGTAGTGGTGGGAAAAGAGAAGTAGCTGGAGAAAGATGTGGTGGTGTGGTGGGTTATGTTGTGGTGTAGATGACGGTGGTGGCGGCGTGGTTGGTGTAGTGATGGCGGTGACAGTTGTATGGCGGTGTGGGTGGCGATGGTAGCGTGGACGTATGGTGGCTGGAGCAATGGTTAACCAACCATAAAACCTAACCGTTCTATATCTTCACTTTATCTTAATAATCACCACAGTAATCTGTTGTCCACTCGTCACTGGGTCGTCACTTTATCTAAATCCTACAATTAGTTCTTGATACATTTTGGGATATTGTTGGTGTATTAGTGGTGTATCATTCGGTTATTTATTTTTGTATTCAAATACTAATTAGTAATTGGATCTTGTATATAGACATTGGATCTTGTATAAATGTGTTATGTGTATACAAGTTGTTCTTTAAGGTTTATATTAGAATATTTTTATGTATTAGTTGGTGTTCTTTAATTACTATCCATGTATGTTCATTAATCAGTGTGTATAATTGCATCAGTTGTAGTTTTAGCAGTGAATTTAGGGTTTCATTTTTATGGAATAGTAATTATATTTTCCTGGAAAATTAATGTGTAAAAAATTAACAAACATGTATACATATGCAGCTAAATTGACAAGAAGCAAGTTGTTTGATTTAGATATGGGTCTTATAATAATTCAATGATATTGGGAAGAATATTTACAATGGATCTTATAATAATTCAATCATATTGGGAAGAATATTTACAGTGATTGGTAGTGGTGGTGATGGTGGTGAAGATGAAAGAGAAAGAATAAGGTTTGATGTGTATGAAGATGAAAAAGGGTGAGTGGTGTGGTTGTGATTGGTGGAGATGAAGAAAAAACATAAATGATTGGTGATGGTGAACTTATGTGAGATGTTTTTTTATTTGTTTGTGTTTAAAAGAATAAGAAAAAAACTATAGTAAATTTACCATTATACCCTCATTTTGGTATCAAGTGGAGTGACTTAACAGCTGTTAACAAGGGCCGTTAGAAGGAAGGACCAACGGTAGATAACGTTTGCCACTTAAGGATGGACGGTAAACCTTTTTTGGTCAAAGGACGAAACTTGTTGGTCAACGTAAACCACAAGGACGAACGGTGTAATTTACTCTAAATTAATTATTTCTTTTTCTTGAAAAACAAAATTGGCCCACCCGACTAAACAATCCTGGCTCCGTCACTGTCACGATGTATCATAAGTTGTATTCTTAACCAGGGAAATGATTGGGAGACCTAAAACTTATGCCTAATTTTATGTCTAAACATGTGTGGCAACAATTCATTTGTTGTATCAACCGGACCCACTCTTTCACAATTCAATTAAGTAATGACACATAAGTTAGGCACAAAATTAGTCATGCCTTTTAGGTCTCCCAATATTTTTCCTTCTTAACCATGGGTCTCATCTCAGATGAACAATACGACTCGAAGTTGAACTAGCACCATATAATATAATATAATAGTTAATTGCATTTTTGGTCACTGTGGTTTGGCTAAATTGCAGTTTTGGTCTCAAAAACTTTGAAATTGTAGTGATAGTCCCCATTTTGAAGTTTGGAATCCATTTTTGGTCCCCGATCGGTGTGAAATGACCAAATTACCCTTGTCTTTTCGGAAGAAGACAAAGGGTATTTTAATTATTTAACTTTATCAAGGGATCAAAAATGCAATCCAAACTTTAAAATGAGGACTATCGCTGCACTTTCAAAGTTTTTAGAACCAGAACTTCAATTTGACCAAACCATAGGGACCAAAAATGCAATTATCCATAACTCTATAATATAATGATAGTATATACAACAGTACCAAAATCAAGCAGATGCGATCACTGTTCTACACTTAGTTTTTTTCATCTTATATGTATTGTGAAAAGTTTGATTTGTTTAATCCCTAGTAAATGCTAAACTGAAATATGAAAAAATCATTGACTTTACCTTCTTAT
This sequence comes from Artemisia tridentata subsp. tridentata, assembly GCA_021014915.2. NCBI lineage: Eukaryota > Viridiplantae > Streptophyta > Magnoliopsida > Asterales > Asteraceae > Artemisia > Artemisia tridentata. The sequence continues at coordinate 214,344,334 of CP139501.1, read as the reverse complement.
TTCGGCTTGTTAGTACTTCCTTTGAATCTGACGAGTTTCATATGACTAACCGTAATGTCTAAAAAGTGTAAAGTCATCTCAAAGGAAAACTAAGGGCGTGGTCGCCTCGCTAAAGACTTCATTCAAATAAGATAATTTAATATGCACCAATGAAGGAGTTAGGATTTGGATGCTTGGTAGGCCAAAACAATTCTTTGCAAACCAAAAATTTGTTTAAAAAACTTACTATATTCGTCACTACATACATCTGATGACCTTAATTGTAAACGTATATAGATCATATATATGCACATGTAACTTAACAAAATGAAGTACCACAATATTAGGAAAAAAATGTTCTATGAAACTGTGTTAATCTTAATAACTTAAGCTTAATTTTGATTTAAATATATTTGATGATAGCAAAGATTTTCGGAAAACACATATAAAGAAGAGTTAATATTTGAAAATATGACAAGTTTGACTATTGAATGCATAGGCCAAACCTTTATGTTGTGAGCAAAAATAGTAAATGCTACCGGTGTTGGGTTGGCTATGTCCCATCCCAAATAGGCATGAGTGCACCTCTTTTTCTTTATTGCAGTAGCTAATGTGCGCTCAAAAGTAATCAATATGTTAGGCTCAAGAATGCTTCACCAAGCTGTAGCTCATTTATCAATGATGAGTTGGTCTAGTGGTAAGAACTTGGCTTGGTAACTTTTAGGTCCCAAGTTCAAACCCCACTAGTGTCAACTTTGAGATACTAGGAAGTCCCTCTATGAGGGCTTGGCTTGGGTATACTCAGGTCAAGTCTGAGGGGCCAGGGTTTACTCCTATTAATCGTCGTGCCTTCGGGCGGATTAGTAGGGGGTTTTCCCCCCATCGGGTATTTGGTTAAAGCTTTCCACTTCGAGGGAGCTCTCTAGCGCGGGCCCAGTTAAGACAACGTAAGCTAGACCTTCCGCTGTTGAATCGCGACACGAAGTTTTAAAAAGAAATTCACCTTTCAAAAAAAAAAAAAAAAAAAAAAAAAGCTGTAGCTCATTTTCATTGACTTTGATGCACCTATGTATGGTTAAGTCCATGGAAATGGGTTGTAGCGACATGTCTAAAGAGTGTCAAATGGTATTATCTACCTTGATATCAATTTACAAAGTAACCTTGAAATGGTATCATCTACCTTGAAAGGAATAGTGATTGTAGGGTAGGATGTTATTTTCTTAAGGGATATACTATACAAGCCCCCCATATTATGTGAGCTCCGCCTATTTTGGTCAACATGTACAAATTTTAAAGCTGACAGTACAGACGGCTTGAATAACTCAGCCCTTGTAGGGTAGGATGTTATTTTCTTAATTCCACTCACATTCTATTCCATTTTTCAACTATCTTTACAAATTAGTTTGTGTTTTACTGTTTCTTAGTAAACATGCAATTTTTTAAAATATAATAACTAATTTGTTAATAAACAATACTTACTTATAGTAACTTCTATAGACTTTTTAGAATTATAGGAACTTTGATGGGAGTTCTTGAACAGGAAGTTGGATAACATGTTGTTATTATATCCACTTACTAGCTTCAAGATCCGCCCAATGGGCGGGCTAGCTTCACTATATTGTTTGACAAAAATATATGCACGTAAAATAAATAATGAATAATAGCAAATATGTTAAACAAAATAATTTGAAACAAAAATATAATGTATATGTATATTACATGTAAAAAGAAGAATCATAAGAATGACAACAAATCAATTACATGATGGTTATTCATATGCTAAATAAAACTTCTTTGTACACAAAGTTTGTTGTGTAGTTAGTGTATTCGCCATCTTTGTCACAACAAAGAACCTTCAAACCTTTCTTCGTCTTTACCCTTTAAACAACCGCATATAGTTTTCCGTGTGTGAATACTAGGCCAACTTGCGACAATGTTCGACCTTGACTTTTATTAATTGTCATAGCAAAACAAACTTGAACAAGGAACTGTCTACAATTCAATTTGAATGACATCTTTTTATCCGTAGGGCTAATGACCATTCTAGGTATTGCACATATGCTACCAAGTCTTCCACCAGATATTATTTTGGCTTCAATGATATTCGTTTCCATCCGTAGTATTTGCACCCTAGTACCATTGCATAGTCCTGCCTTTAGATCAATGTTTCGCATACACATAACTGGTGCACCAATTTTTAATGCTAACCCGGGGTGTGGAATGCCAGACATTTTAATAGTGTTTAGAAAATCTGTCGTGTATACTTCTTCATCGAAATTTGTATCTACATCAGCGACACCAATTGTGTCAGAACTTTCGTATACTTTCTCCTCTCCTGTAACTAAACTTGGCATTCGATCATTTATGATGTCGACCAATTCGTGTGTTGGTGCAAGAACAACTCTTTTTTTGAAAAAAAAAAAAAAAAAAAAAAAAAAAAAAAAAAAAAACAGGATCCCATAAATTTTGAAGCAAATTAGGATATGTTTCTTGAATGATGGAACCAACATGATCTTCTGAGTTTGGAATCAACATCTCTTTTGGAAATTCAACAATTGCCTCGCCATCATTCTTACCACCAATTTTCCTATTTCCGATATCTAAAATCCATTCAGCAAAGTCTTGGATTTCTTTTCATTCTGAATTTGCTGAACCTAAACCTAACCTCATGTTGATAGTTAAATTCAAGACGGTGCAATGCTCCCAAAGATATGAAGAGTTAATCGACGCATGTACTACATCCTGTCTGCTGCCACAGGGTATAACCAGAAGGATTTGACAGAAATTTCTACCAAACAAAACGAATTTTCCTCCAAAAACCTGCTCAGAAGGTACTGAATGATCTGATTTGCATATGTCTCTTAATGTCCTGTCAAAAGCCTTGAAACAATATCTATTCATCATAGGTGCCTTGTCCCATATAATAAGCTTTGCCTGCCTTATCAAATCAGCGAGGTCGCTATTTGCTGCTATTTGACACATTGAATCCTCTACAACATTAATAGGTATTGCAAACCTAGAATGGGTAGTCCTACCGCCTTCCAACAAAAGGGCAGCAATACCGCTTGATGCTACGCTTAAGACGATTTTACCCTGTGAACGTAATGCATGTGACATTGTTTTGTGCAGGTATGTCTTACCAGTACCTCCGTATCCATAGACAATGAACATGCCGCCTTTGTCGTTTACAGCAGAATCCATCACTGTTGCATAAATTCCTTTCTGCTTGGATGTCAAGCTATTATACAATTGTTGATGTTGTTCCCTTAATTCATCTTTGTTGTATGCCAGCTCATCATATACCAAACGGTTATACCCTTCCATTGTGTGCACTTGATTAGGATATGGCATGTTTTGAATATTTTTTAGCCTTATGTTGTTACAAAGAAGCATGTGTTAGATATAAAGTGAGGCATATGTTGTACCTCTGAATGTCTGAGAGCTCAAAAATTGTAAATTTAAGTAGTATATAAACAGTATAAAGTGTATCAGAAATAATTTGGGTAGTATAAAAGGCATAATAATAATCTTGTTGTTGATATGCTGGATTGATTGGCATGCATACAATCTTGTAACCAAAATAAAAGGCAGCAGAACGCATACTTGTATCAATATTATTTGTAAATTAGGAAAACATTAAGTATTGGATCACTCCGCTTTTTCCGCTTAATATGCAACACATCTGCAGCCAAAACATGCCACGTTTTTTCCTATAAGATCTTTGGTCGGGACATGTTTTCGGTCATTATGAGCATCACAAAAAACGAACGCAAATAATCTCCCACTCCGCACAAACTCACTTCCAATAGGCCATCCATGTACTCCTTGTCGTTCTCCAACAGTCCACGAGCATAGCAAGCCTCTTTATATGTAGAATAAACAACATCATTGTGGAAAACGTAGATAGGGGGTGAATACGTTTCCGATTAAAAACTTAAATCTTTTGTATCAAACAACCGATCAAGTGTGACGTAATATGAAAAGTGGCAATGATAGTTCTATGACTATAATGATCATCAAGTAAATCATATCATCTCAACACAAACATAAACACATCACAAAGACATAGCACAAGCATAAACGCAATGCAAGTATAAAGCGATAAATGTAAATATAAATATAAAGCGATAAGTAAAAGGAAATGCAAACCGGACAGGGTGATTTATAGTGGTTCGGTCATGAAGCTCCTCTTCTCCCTACTCCACTCCCCGAGTAACCAGCTCGAGAGTTACTTCACTAGATCAACAAGCTCCCTTCTCGGCGGAGAAAACCTTACAACCGTCGCTTACAATGTTTACCGATACTAAGCTAAGTATCGAGTCCTTCTTCAGGTACAACCAAACCCGTTATGTTTTATGGCCCAACATAACATACCGTCTAACCGCTTAAAAGTTTACCGATACTAAGCTACGTATCGAGTTCTTCTTCGGGTACAACCAAACCCGTTATGTTTTGTAGCCCAACATAACAAACCTTGTGTTTTAAGGCCTAAACACATAAACCTCCTAACCTCTAGTTAGTTGTATAATAGTGATACAAGGTGGTGTATGATAATGATCCAAGACATGTGTGTCTAGTGGATGTAAGTCCCGAATCTAAATGAACTTCGTATCATAAGAAGCCTTCAATGAATGAAGATCACAAGTGATCCAATCTTGTTGTGATTGATCTTCATCTGTTGGTGTGCTTGTGGTGGATGAGGATGGCAAGATCTCTAGGCTTGCAAGGATGGAAGATCAAGTGAAAACATGCTTACAACAAATGAATGTTAGGAGCATCATGATCAAGATTTGGTAGAGAATAAAGGACTTGAGAATGTGTGTTATTTACATTTCATAAGCTTGGTTATGATGGTGACTAAGTGTATGTAAAAGTGTAGGTGAAAAACTATCGAAAAGATTAGCCAAAAATGAAAGAGGAAGCCTCCTATTTATAATATGGGTTCTGTCCCAAAACTGCCATTCGGCGGATCCAAGGATCCGTATTTTACGGATCTGCCTTTATAAAATGTGGATCCGCGGGGTGTCATAGGACAACACTTTTTTGTCTATTGTGTTTTTCACTTCCTTGTGCTAAATTAATTTTAAATTTTTTTCTTCTAGAATAACTTGGGGACTAAGGGTTTAATTAAATTAGTTTTCATTTAATTAAGGGATAATTTCATAAATACCCTAGTTGCCTTTGTGCTATTTACATCCGAGACCTAAACTTTTGTGCTTCCGAAACTAGACCGGGCAACTGGGCAACTTGAACTACCCAACCATGTGTCGCCATGTGTCCGACATTATTTTACCAAAGTAGATCAGTTGCCTAATTGTTATACCGTTGTAGACCAGTTGCCCTATGACTCATCACCTCGTAATTAGTAAAATTCACACTTATCACTTACTGGTTTGAGTTGCCCAATTGTACAGGGCAACTCGGTCTAGTTTCGGAAGCACAAAAGTTTAGGTCTCGGATGTAAATAGCACAAAGGCAACTGGGGTATTTCTGAAATTATCCCTTTAATTAATTACCTAAAATAAAATGTCTAGTTATTTTATTTAAATGTAATTAGTGAAAAACATTTTTCCTGAATGTGTTTAAAAATGTTTTAAGTGTTTTAAATATTTTCAATGGTTTGATCATAATGCAACTTAACAAACATATTCGAACCTGTTGTTGAAGCATGTCGAGAGGTGTTGATGAATGCATGTGTTGATGATTTGTGTAAATGAGTAACTTGCACATTTTACGTTATGTATTACAAGTTACATGTTTGTCATCATTAAAACATAAGAGGCCGTTTAGATTAAATATCGTAATATTTGCACTAACAATCTCCCCTTTTTTGATGATGACAAATTATGTAAACTGTAACACATAGTAAAATATAAAGTTACTTGTTTACAGTTCCTTCTCCCCTTTTTGTCAAAGCAAAAAGGTGGGTGCCCCTTGATGTCCTTTACAATACTTGTTTATCTTGTTTACACTCCCCAAAAAGGCGAGCTTGCATCATCCCTGTGAAGTTATATCTCCATCCTTGTAGCTCCCCCTAGCTCATTGCTTCCCTATGATAATTGCATCCCCTTGTTTATTGTCCCTCGTTGCTAGCGAATCCATGGATCAAATTACTTACTAAGGCTTTCCTACATCAAGGGTTAGTCCGTGCAACATAATATATTGATAATAATAGCGACATCATATGGAGAAGAAGCATATAGCAAATATTTGTAGCTATAAAGTGCATAGGAGATGATGAGAGCTACTATATATGATGAAGATACATATAGAAAGACACTATCGGGGAATAATCTAAGCTAATCTTAGATTCTTAGGAGCATGAGTAACAAGGAGATTTGTAAGAGTGTTTCGGAGAGATTCTATGATCCTAAACAAAGTTAGACTCTTAAGAAGCGTGAATTAGGAGTAAATTGGAGAGACTCAACAAAAAATGACAGTTGTCACTTTTGACCACCTGCGGATCCGTATTTTCTACTGACAGATCCTATAATATGAATCCGCAAATCCATGAAAACCTGAGAAGTGGGCAGAACTGCTGTGCAGTTTGACTTAGCCCGAAAATGACCAAAATAAAATCCTAAAATGAGTTCTCATGCAATGTATGATCTTAACAACATATAATAACACTTAAGTAACATATACGAGATGAGTTGAATGACAATAGATGAGTTGTTGTTACTCAAAAGCACTTAATGGTCACAACACGACCGGCATTTTTGGTATAATTGTACGACCAATCACACCCACAAAAATGAACAAAAATGAAGTTTGTTCATTAGTTGACACACAAAGTTATGGGAATGACTTCTTCCAAGTTGTCATCGGGAAAGGAAGTTCAAAAATTGAACGACATTATCATCTACCAAAGATGATGATTTGGATTCGGATAGACTTTCGTCAATGGTTACATTGAGAGACTCCTAAATCGTCAAGATTTCTTTGTTAAGCACTATGTGTGCTTTTCTTGATTGGGGTTGTTCAAGGAAAACACCGTTGTAAGACTTTAGGTCGAACTTGGTGAGGAAAATGATGACGTCAAGGATAATTTGTTGAAAAGACATACTCTAGGTGTGAATGAAAGGGATTCCGTATTATGGGTAATTCGTTCTTTAATTCGGTCTAACAAAATTCGTTCTTTAATTATCTCTTGACAAAAAAGACCATTTATGCCACTTCGTCTCCAATGACTTTTATATAATACGAGTCATTACAGATTTGTTTAATTCGTTCTTTAATTCGGTCTAACAAAAATAAAATTCAAATTAAATATTTTCATCCCTTCTTTCTTTCGTTTGAAACAACAAAAACAGTACCTACCCGAGACCCATAAAGGATCTTGAAGCCGAAAGACATTTGTTCTTCGTGGGTTACTCGAAACCAAGAGATCAAAAAGGGTCTTGATTTATGTTTGGTTCGGTGTTCGGTATTGTTTGGTAGCCGGTTATGTTTGTGCTTCGGATTGTATGCAAGAAATTAGAAGAAAGATTGGTGTATTCGGTTGTGGGTTATATGATTGAAAGATTTTGTGATGGGGCTGAGTGATTTTTGAAGAAGGTACAAAGTTGAGAAATTACGTGTGTGTGAAAGAGTGACTGCGTTTCATGTGATTAGGGTTGCTAACATTTAGGGTGTGACTTGGACCGTATAATTTTTTTACATTGATTTGGTTATAGCCCAATCCAACCTTTTAATAGTAAAAACAAGACAACAAGATTTAATGCTTTTGTTATGCTGTTTGTTCAAAAAGAATTCCTTAACGTGCGAGTTGATTTAGTTGATGACTTATACTAATCTCCTATAGGTAAACAAATTTGAAGTCTTCATAGTTTTTCTTTTGCTTTACAAAAGTATTTATTTGTTTATTGTTTGTTGATCTCAATATCAGTTGTTAAAGTTATTGTAACTACTGTATTAGTTTACCTATTGTGATTTGGGCCACCTAAAATATTAATCACCTATAACATATACTCCGTAGTATTTGCTTAGAGTGGTTCAATAAATAAATAATAATAATGACTACTTATTACTCGAATAAAAGTTTTAGACATTGAGAATCAGATATTGTTGAAAACTTTATATTAATTGGTTGTTTTTCTATATATTGCTACGCTTTATGCTTCCAAGTGATTATCTCTTTTATTTATGAACATGTTTTTATTGTGACTCTTAAATGATTTTTACTTTATGTGGTTATATGAGCATAATTTTGCCTAGCAGGGTACCCGCGCGGTGCGGCGGCGGGTACCCTGAAATAATATTTTCCGGTGAATTATGTATTTTAGTTTATTATGTTCTTTTTGATAATAAATTTACGGATATTAACTAAGGAATATATGTCGTCTTTTTGGGTCTTTTTTAAAGTCATTCGTATAACATGAGCCCGTTTAGCCCATGCCCGTTTGGCCCGTGCCCGTTCAGGCTCGAGCCCATTTGGCCCGTTGCCCGTTCGTGCTTGAATATTTGTATAATGTGACTTATTATTTGTATTAGTAACATTTAATGCAAGAATTGTGCTTAAGTTGATTGTATAATATGCTTAATAATTTGTATTTATTATGTAAGGGGTGTTTTAATAACTACATTAATTGTATTTATTGACCAGTTAATTAATTGACTACATTAAATATCTTGACCAAATTAATAGTGCTTTGTATTTTGTACTTTAAGCTTTAAGACTTGTAAGTCTTAAAATTAAGATTGATGAGAAAGATCATTAATAATGCTTTGTGTATTGTACAATAAGCATTATAGCTTGTAAGTCTTAATTTTAAGACTAAGAGGAGAGAGATTCATCCCTACATTATATGTAGTATAGATATGAGCATAATTTTGCCTTTAATTGTTAACTTGAAACTTGATTCTATTGCCATGGAACGTTAAATATATTGCAATTAAATAGACAATATATGGATCGATATTTGCTTGAGGAAAGTAAACAAACATCTTTCTTTAAACTAATTGTTAATCTAAACATATATCCTATGAGATGATTTATGGAAAGACAAAATTAGGCCTCAGTTGATGACATTACAAATAAATACTTTTCTTACGGTTATTAACTTGAATAATGAATATAAAGGAAAAAACACATAATTTTTGCTCGAACTTATCTGTAAATTATAATAACAAATTAAAAAGGTTAAGTATAAGACATAAGCAAGAGTTCAATAGTTTATCGGGAAAAAAAACGGTGCTAGAAACATTAAAAAAAATTATAAAGAAACACAACAAGAAGAACTAAACTATAAACTCAAAAAAATAGTTGCATCTACATAAACATTAACAAAATTATTCAATGGTTTACGCTGAAAATTACGTAAAGAAGAATTAAATAAACCTTACGCGATGAACAATTAGATAAAACATGTGTGCATCGCGCGGTTCTTGAGGCAGCCCAAGTTATATATGACGAAAATTAGTGTCAAACATAGTTCTTCACTCGACCTCAATTAAAAGTGACGAAATAAAGGCACCAACAATTTTCATGCCATGCTAACAAAAGTTGTCGTAACATCACAACTTAGGAACTTTTTTACTCCACATCCCGATTTTAACATTTTCGTATAACCAACCAAAAGTAGTGAATACAGTACCAACAGAAACACTTACCTTAAAACATAACCAAAATTAGTGCCGCAAATTAAGAGAGAAACAAACAGACCCAAACTGTGTGTAACGCACGAGATTAAATACTATCACGACAAACTTACAATCCATCCCTTGGTCTTGAAGACTATAAAACCAGAATATCATTTTGAGTGTATGACTCGACCTCAATTAAAAGTAACGAAATAACGGCACCAACAATTTTCATGCCATGCTAACAAACACCTTAGAAACTTATTGACCAACATATAACAACCCGTAATTTTCATCAATATAATTTCCAGTACGATATCTATATATGGTATTTTCACGGGAAAATTTTTGCTTCATTTCATTCCAACTATGTAAAGTAACTTACATAGCCCACTAGATGTGCTCACGCAACTACCAATGCCAAATATCTCTATGTTTATATCATGTAAACCTCCTAATATGTCAAGTCTATGTTTCAAAGATTATTTTACCAAGTATACTATCAATCTAACCTACTATTTCCAACATTATACCGAAACAAGCCCTATACGTTTACGGTTATTTCAAAACCGTAATTTCAAGTTGAAACTAGTTTGAAAATGTTCAAGGCTTATGTATAAGTTATCATAGCTACATTTTCCTTTCTAAACCCTAGTACAACTACTTAAAGCACAATGTACAAGTCATTTAAGCACATAATCCAAATTAGGTCATTTAAGCTCCTAAATCATGTTTAAACCTTACCATCACTCTAGCACAAAGTACAACCACTTAATGCATGATTCATAAACCCTAAACCTAATCCCTAAATCATTCTAAACCCTAATCTGGAACCTTAATCGTAGTTTAAACCCTAATTCAACCTAAACTAACCCTAAACCTAGTTTAACTTAGTTTTAACCTAAAAACTAATCTAAGCTACTACCTTACCACCACAAGCACCTCCATGACATCACCACCACCTCACTAGCAGCCACCGTAGGACCTCCATTACCACCTCGTCACCTTCCTTGGCCACCAAGGAGGTCTCGTCACCTCCTTGTCACCGCGACTTCACCACAACCACACAACACCTTCCACCACTCCTAGCTACTACCCTAGCTACTCCCTAGCTACCATGAATCATCACTCTACCACCCTTGGCCACCACTCCAAGCATAAAGCTTGGTCTCCAAGTGTTCAACCCCTATAAATAGCGAGAACAAACACACCCTTCAAACTCATTCAAAAAACTCTCTCTACCTCAAAACCTTGTACTAGTAGAAGCCTAAGATCCCTAAGAGTCCCTTGAAGCCAAGAATCAGGAACAACGAGCCTTAGAAGCCCTCTCCAAGTCGTGAAGCCGAGAGAACCCGAAACCATAGCATCGACCCATTTTCTAGTCGTGTAGGCTATTATACTTGTTCAATAAGCTCTTTTATGGTTTTAGAACTTTCATAAGCCTTATTAGATCCCATATGAGTCCTTGTTTAAGCCTTGAATCATAAAACCTAGGCGTTTTCTTTTAAAAACCCTGTAAACATGTCGAATTGATATTTTGATCACCAAAACCTTTCCATATGCTATAATCTAGTAAAAGCTACTTATCTTATCCTATTTTAATAAGTCATAAGCTGCAAAACTCTTTTAGATTAAAAAAAATACACTTTGCATGGTTTTTGGACTAGTTTTGAAACGTATTCCATGCATAGGGGTATATATTGTAACTTTTGGAAACTTATAAGTATAAGGGTTATTTCTGTCATTTTTCTAAAGTTATAAGTATAAGGATTGATTCTGTAAAGTTTTAAAGTTAAAGGGTTAGTATATATATATTTATTATATAAAGGACTAATTTTGTAAAAGTTTATAAATCAAGGGTATATATTGGCAATTTGCAAACTTAAAGGTAAAAATGAGACATTTTTTTTAAAACCTATCTTTTTTATTTAACAACGTATCACGTTACTAGGGAATTTCATGTGAGGGGTTTCATTTGGGTATACGTTTCGACGAGTTTGCTGGGTTTACGAGTTAAAGTGCCCTGGCTCCTCAAACGTTTACTACATGACCTCTGAATTATGATAGCCCGAACAGTGTTACATTATATCTAAATCTAGTGAATCAAAGAAACATTTACTTCAGAAACAAAGTTTTGAAACATAAACAAACCAACTAAGACTTGACATACACTTGCGTGAGTAAGCCGTCTAATATCTGAGTCACTTTTGACATCAATCAGATTTCCCTAAACTAAGGTGAGTTCATAGCCTCACTTTTAAATGCTTTATAAACCCGTGAGGGGGATACATGCTATAAACCTGAATACAAGTATTTTCTCCTGATTGATTATTGCACGAGTACCACCTTTTGCCACTATTACTTAAATTTCATGAACCATAATCACTTGCGAGTGAACGCGAATATGGTGGATAGATCTATCTGGAGTGTGACTACTCTCGTTGGTTTGCCCCTACCGGGTACCAATAACACTATATTTGATAACAATAGGTAACTTTGGCAAGTTACCTCTCCAAGAGGACTTTAGTTCCTCAAATATCACTAAGGTGATCCCCATGTTAATGTGTTGGTGTCATGAGCTTAGTTGCAATAATAACCATTTTCCTTGATAATTGCATTCGTTGCAATTATTACAAACTATGGGTGTAACAACGGAACCCACGTGAACATGTATTCAACCATTACAAACTTAAAACCTATGGATTTCACTCAACCTTTGTGTTGACCCTTTTAGCATGTTATCTCAGGTAGTTGAGCAACATATGGCACGGAATGGCACTGGACTTGTGTAATACCTGAAATTTGGAAAGCATGTAAATGACAAAAATGCCCTCAATTAAAATTTTAAGAACTTATGAAATTGTGTAAGTAACATATAGTACTTAATCTATATTGAATTATATCCTATGTACCAAATAAATTAAACTCCAAATAAACTTTACAATATAAAGTATGTACAAAATAAATAATGCTCCATTCCTAGCTATACTAGTCGACACATATTGTAATACCTGAAATTCAGATAACCTGTAAAATTACCAAATTACCCCTGATAATATAAAACCTTATAAAACAACTTATAAAATTCCGAAATAATTCCGAAACATCTGAAATCGGACTATATCTGAAACAAAATAATTTCTGAGGTAGTGTTACATCATTTTAGATATTTAAAAATTAACTTACACATTTATATATATAATTCCGAAAATGTTACAAATAAATAAATATAATGTTTTTATTCTTTTAATTAAATAAAATGCTAATATAAATTAAGGAAATAATTATATTAAATCAACCCAATATTTATTTTGATACTAAGCACCAAATATTCTGATTTGCCCCCCCCCCTAAAGTCGGTTCCCAAAGATTTAATCAAATCCCTTTTATTTTATTCTCTAAAAACAAAACCGACTAAAACTATCTAACCCTAGCGCAACAAAATAATTCGACCATGGCTTCTTCACGAATTCTGGGATTGAACAAGAAATTTTCTGGTGTTCTTGGAGGTGCAAGGGAGCTAGGAAAATTAAGGGTTGCTGCGTTTTCTCCTTGGTTCGTTCTTGTTCTTGATTTCTTGTCGAATTGCTCAAAAACAAGGTAATAATCCATACGACCTAATCACACGTTTTAAAATTAATATGAAAATTTTCCAGTGATCTTTAGATGTTATATAACTCATATAAATTGTATGAATTGAAGCATGCATGCTAAATTATGCGTATGATAATATAATGGTCATAAAACACGTAAATCACAATAATATGAAATCCGAATTTCTGGACATGATAGCTATTTTATTTAGACCTCTTATGATGTATTAGACCTGGTAAAAATGATAGATCGAATTATAATAGCCTAAATCAAGTCGTTGTAATTTTAATGTCTAAAACATACGTAAATATGAAATATATGTTAAACGAATTTTCTGGGAATGTTCTTTATTTTTCGTGGGTTCCTTATGAGTCATATGATCTGGGAAAAATATGGTTTTGATTTTTATAGGCCTAAAATTAACGTGGTGAATTATTGTTATAATCGGATTTCATGAAAACAAAGAAATAAAATAAAATGGAAATCGTGGGTACTAGGGTTTGGTTTCTTGGATGAATATCTGATCATTTAAATTTGTTTTATGGATGAGTTAATGATATTTCAATGATTGGTGAAAAGTAGGGTTTGTATTTGTTGTTAAAAAGTCTTACCGATTTAAAGATAAAAGTAAAAGGACCTGTTTTGCCAACTTTGAAACTTCTGGGATATGTTTGTAAGATCATATACATCTGTAAGAATGTGGGAAAAATATAACTTTGGGGTCCTAAGTGTAAATATTGCATAATAATGAATTATTGGCAAATTAGGGTTTCGAATGGAAATAATTTAAAAGTGAGGGACCAAAAGTGTAAATCTGGAATTCTGAAGTTGTTTTGTGTTAATACTGATATAAAAAGGTTGTTGTGTAATTTTGAGGATTTTTGGGCTAATTATGTAATTGTGATGAAATTATGATTTAATATATATGTTTTGTAAACTTAAAGGGCTAAATAAGTAAATTCTGAATTCTGAGGGGTCAAATATGTAATGTACTAACTTATGATGGTATATTCTGTAAATTTGAAATATAATATGCTTGGTTGGTAAATATGGATATTGTAGGGTTTAGTTTGTAAAATATGTAATTATAAGGTTGGTTTTGTAAATTATGTAACTAAAGGGGTGTAATCTGTAAATTGTGAAACTTAAGGGAATAAAATGTAATTCTGAATAAAATGAGTGTATAATTCTGTAACTTGAAAGTATTTTCACAAATGACCATTAAATTAATGGAATTACAATTAGAACCCTAAACTATGTAAACATGTCATAATTAAACCTAGACTTTTGTAACTTGATAAAATATATTATTATTCCATAATAATAAGGGTTTAACTTAATCTGAAATAGTAATAATCTGAATTGGAATCCTTTGTAATTCCGTCTTCTACTCCTTTAGGTGCGAAGAAGGAGAAGCCTTGATCTGTTCAGTATTCATGTACTTGTTTATTTTTCTGCACTGCTAATAAGGTACAGATATTCTGTCCTTTTTCAGTAAGGGCGTTTCATTCCCTTTTATTCAGTTTTTTTTTCTTTTCCTTATTAGGATTCCCTGTGCCATTGCTATGTTCCCTTCTGTTTGTGAACCTTCTGTGTGATTCCTTTGTTTTGTGAGCTTTTATGATCTCTTTCATGTTCTGACTTGTTATACTTCTGAATTGATGTCCTTATTATAATCCTCTTTGCTCTGAACCTTTTTCATGATTCCCTGTTGTTACGACCCCTGATATGAAAATCTGTTATGCGAAAATCTTTTAAATTATGACTTGGAAATGTTTTGAGAAAAATAAGTTATTTTAAAAGAATGATTATGAATGGTGATATGATACTATTTTGTATGACAGTTGTTAACTTTGGTGAAAACTAGTTTTAAAGAATGTTTTTATGAAAACTATTCTGAAAGATCATTTTATTGAAAACCGTTATTAAAGGAATGCTTTCAATGAACTTTTGACAGGAAATTCTAAAATGAACTTTTGCAATGAACTCTTAATTATGAACCTTTGATATCATCTTCTAAACCATTTGATATAATATTTTTAATCTGAACTTAAACTTTGATATAAAACTTAATCTGATAAACTTTGATTGGAACCTTTGACATTTATTTCTAAACTGTTTGACATGAACCTTTTGCCATGTACCCTTAAGATATGACCTTTGATTATTTTGATAGTACATCTGACCTTTGACCTACAGTCTGATGTCCGAGCCAATCACTAGGCATGAGGGTTTCATGTCCATGTCATTGACGCACCTCTGACATGACTCTAGGGCAGGAGAGTGATGACCTGTCCCGTCCCTTATTTATTATCTGCTATGGCCATTATATTATGATTATTGAATTATCTGTGGGGCGTATGGGTGCACTCTAGATTTGATCTGTTATCTGTTATATGCTTTCTGTTTATTTAATCTGGTGACTGATGGTGTGTGCGATACACGTCTTTCACATTGTCTGAGAGCTGATCACTCTACACAGGTTTGTTTTAATATATTGTTATGCTATGGTATAATCTGTTATCTGGGCTCGTGACAGATTTCTGTTTTTCCCTTATTCTATAACTTTATTGTTTCCTTTTTCTTATTTCTTTTCTTTTGTCCTTATTCCGTTCCTTACTCCTTTCGCTTTGATTTGTATCGGTATGATCTGTATTCTTGATTTTATTTGTACTACTCTCTATTACTGCTTTTTTTATCGTTATATCTGTTCACTGAGCTCTCGTAGCTCAGCCGCATTTCTTTTCCTGCGGCAGGTTTTATTAGGAAGCTAGAAATGAGTGGAGAGTATACCTTTGGACTTAGAAGATTGGATAGCTATTCTGGATTAGAGTTGACTAGAAGATATCATAATTTAGAAGTAGTTGTTTTTGGAAGTTCTCAATTGTAACCTTGTAGATTCAGTATTTCAGTTGTGATCCTTGAGATTTTTGTATTACTGAAAATGTATGCTTTGTTTTGATCTGATGTGAATCCATTATTGTGATATCTTTACCCTTGTCGGGTCGGGGTGTTACAATTTATGGTATCAGAGCTCACAGGCTGCGACTCGTAATACATTTACCCTTGACCTGTGAAGTCTGGACCACTAAGTTTCCACTGTAGGCGCTCGTAGGACAACCTTTGAGAATTTGCTGTAGGATTTCCCTATAGGAACTTAAATTCTGACCAGTGAGGAATGGGTAGACTATAAGTCATTTGCTTAAGTATCTTGCTTCCGCACCACTCTAATTCGTGTCTTGCTTTTGGTTAAAATCACATTTGGATATTTAGAGCTTATGCCTTAAAACCTAAATAAAATCTGAAGCATTGGAAATTGCGTAGTAATTATCTGACATTATTTGATCCTTGCCTTCCGATTTCCACTCCGACCTCAGAACCTTCTGTTAATCATTCTAATGCCCCTTCGGGCATTCTGAGAACCCTTATGGCGACGATATACTTGGTACATGCTGTTCTATAAATCTTTTGACACTATTTGATTTCGTCTTAACCATCCCTGTTCCCATGAGAAGTTTTGTGGTGTTTAACCACGAGTATAAAATATTTTCCTTCTCATTCTGAACGATAAGATTATTCCTTGTTGATCCGTCTTTCTTTGATAGTAACCTTGATTTTATTCTTATAAGGAATTGATGGACTGATCATTTAGTGCTGACGACTATCCTCCTATGACACACCTTAGGCGTTTGAAACAATTTTTGAAACCCTTGCCACGATTACCGATTGCTAAACTTTTGCTGCCACTACCTGATTTTGACCTTCACTTCTGATCTGTTTGATAAACAGTTTGATATCTTCTCCGATCATTTCGAAGGTCATTTAACCCTAATGTGTTTCACCCATTCTCTAAATCCATTACCCATACTTGATGTAAAAGTAGCACCTGATACTATTCTGTCTTGCAAATCTATTACTACTCCCATTAGAACTCTGGTGATTATTAACCTCAGATATAGAAGTTTATTCCCTCCCTTGAACGATGAATCTTATTTTGCCAATCAGTTTTCCTTTGGAAGGATTTGATGCAAACACCATCTCTGTATGAAATTGTTAACTGAGCATGATGATGCTGATAACTGATATTTCATACGCCTCATTTTGACAGTATACGATGTTCGTATTGCCGATAATTCGCAACCTACCTGGCACTTGTGCTAGATAGTTAAATAAGGTCCCAACACCTTGAATTGTTTGCCTATTTATCCCCCCTACTTTTGTTATGAAAACCTTTAACCGCTCAAATCTGATAAGATTAATGTTGCTATGGAAACACTTACCCCGTTCTTATTTGATCTTCATTTTTCCCTGATACCTAGCAGTATCTACCCCGAGAAAGCGTTGGCATTGAAAGTTTTGTGGTACAAATTTTCCGGTGCTTTTGATGAAACTCTTGGGTTTTCCTTCCTGTTTGATAAGTAGAATTGACTCTGAACCGATCTCAGTTGACGAACCATGATGCTATAGAAGTTGAAAGATTGAAGAAGCTGATGAGATATGTTTTTGTTCCCCCTCAGTGTTTCCCTTGAATACCCCTATTAATTTATGAGGAAGAAAGAGAAAATTTTGCGTCAGCATACCAACTATCGTAAACCTAACCGTAATTCTAACAGTAATCCCTTTTCATTGGCGCGTATCAATGATTAAATTATTCTATCTTTGTAAATTCTGTATCAGACGACCTCATTTAATGTTTGAAGGACTGATGAAGCAACCACAAGAACTCCTAAGATAGGAGATGGCTAACTGAGAGCAACTTCCGTAAAGTATTTCAGTTTTATTCGTAAAGATTGGTTATGTGAATTAGATATGAAGTTTTCCCTGAAACGTTTCATGAAAACTGTTTCCGTACTCATTGTGACCATCATGAGTTTTAAATAATGCCAATTGTATTGGCTAATATGAATCATGTTTTCACGAGTATTTGGACAATTGTCATAGTATGACGGCATGTTTTGCTCTGAGACGAACGAGGAGCATGTAGACCATCTTCGTATTAAATGGAATGACCTTTGTTCTGGACGAGTAGATTTGATTGGCATTCAGAGATTGTAACAGACACCACTACCAGGCATCCGGTGACGACAGCAGTCTGAGTTGGCGAATTCCGAACTGTGCAAGTAGACCTGTCCAAGACTCGCAGTCTTGCTTCTTTATCCATTTTAGTTGTACTAAGATGAATTGAGAGCAGAAGCAGACTTGAGAATGGAAATTGAGATCATGATTTTGAATAGAAGAAAATTCTGAAGTGAACGTTTGTGTTTGGAAGAATTAATTATGTGATGGATGAAGCTGTGGATGACGTAATTCATTTCCTCTTGACCTATTTTAAATTTCGGTTACCTGATGATAAAATCCTTTGAATGATTTAGGTTCCCTATTAGTAGTTCCGCTCTGTGTTCATGCTGCGTATGTTGGGCGATGGTTTTGTTATGTGAATTTGGACGAATGAAGGATGACCTGATGCTTTTAGCGAAGTACCAAATTCTGATAGGCATTCTGGGACTTCCGTTAACTCTTTCGAGTGATCCGTTCTCCTCTTAGTTAGAGTATTGGATTCTGATGACCTCTGAGACCGTAGGAAGACTAGGTGGATTAAGATAAGTTATTCTGTTCACAACTTGAGATAAAATATGACCATCATGAGGGCATATTTATATGATGCCAGTATTATGACGTCTGGCCAACGTGATAATACTTACATCATATAACGTGCACTTGTTGTGGGCATAGGATGTTTCGAGAAGTGCCTTAAATCTTTAGAAATTCTGATAACTATTTGAGATCATCTGCGTTAGTGAGACTTTAAGTTCAATCTACCTATACGCGTAATCTGCTTTCACCGTTATGCGAATTGATACGTCTGGATTCTCGTCACGCGTTTTGCTGACCTCTGTACTTTTAATGACTATCTTAGGTTCCATTGTAGAACTTTCTGCCAATTGATGTTATCAATGATCTATTTCCTGTACGTTCTAATCTGATTTGTCTAATCAATTTCTGTGAACGGCATATCCGTCAAAATCCTATGTATTTCTTTGTCTCTCCCGAGAGAATCTGATTTTCATCTATTACATTTGGTATGCTATTCTTCCGATCTGGATTCAGTATGTTATGTCTGTTCTGAGGACCTGAAACAATTTTGGAATCTGCAAGTTTGAGTTATGAGAAACAAATCTTTCATATGTCTGTTCACCGTCAGTTGTGTTCCTGTTTCGTTTCACCTCAATTCTCGTTTTAATCTGGTATGTCTTGTTTTGTTTCTGCTCTCTCTTTTCCTTTCTGCTTTCTGCAAATTTCGAGGACGAAATTTTTTTGTTAGTGGGGAAGAAGTTGTAATACCTGAAATTCAGATAACCTGTAAAATTACCAAATTACCCCTGATAATATAAAACCTTATAAAACAACTTATAAAATTCCGAAATAATTCCAAAACATCTGAAATCGGACTATATCTGAAACAAAATAATTTCTGAGGCAGTGTTACATCATTTTAGATATTTAAAAATTAACTTACACATTTATATATATAATTCCGAAAATGTTACAAATAAATAAATATAATGTTTTTATTCTTTTAATTAAATAAAATGCTAATATAAATTAAGGAAATAATTATATTAAATCAACCCAATATTTATTTTGATACTAAGCACCAAATATTCTGATTTGCCCCCCCCCCCCCTAAAGTCGGTTCCCAAAGATTTAATCAAATCCCTTTTATTTTATTCTCTAAAAACAAAACCGACTAAAACTATCTAACCCTAGCGCAACAAAATAATTCGACCATGGCTTCTTCACGAATTCTGGGATTGAACAAGAAATTTTCTGGTGTTCTTGGAGGTGCAAGGGAGCTAGGAAAATTAAGGGTTGCTGCGTTTTCTCCTTGGTTCGTTCTTGTTCTTGATTTCTTGTCGAATTGCTCAAAAACAAGGTAATAATCCATACGACCTAATCACACGTTTTAAAATTAATATGAAAATTTTCCAGTGATCTTTAGATGTTATATAACTCATATAAATTGTATGAATCGAAGCATGCATGCTAAATTATGCGTATGATAATATAATGGTCATAAAACACGTAAATCACAATAATATGAAATCCAAAGTTCTGGACATGATAGCTATTTTATTTAGACCTCTTATGATGTATTAGACCTGGGAAAAATGATAGATCGAATTATAATAGCCTAAATCAAGTCGTTGTAATTTTAATGTCTAAAACGTACGTAAATATGAAATATATGTTAAACGAATTTTCTGGGCATGTTCTTTATTTTTCGTGGGTTCCTTATGAGTCATATGATCTGGGAAAAATATGGTTTTGATTTTTATAGGCCTAAAATTAACGTGGTGAATTATTGTTATAATCGGATTTCATGAAAACAAAGAAATAAAATAAAATGGAAATCGTGGGTACTAGGGTTTGGTTTCTTGGATGAATATCTGATCATTTAATGTGTTTTAAGGATGAGTTAATGATAGTTCAATGATTGGTGAAAAGTAGGGTTTGTATTTGTTGTTAAAAAGTCTTACCGATTTAAAGATAAAAGTAAAAGGACCTGTTTTGCCAACTTTGAAACTTCTGGGATATGTTTGTAAGATCATATACATCTGTAAGAATGTGGGAAAAATATAACTTTGGGGTCCTAAGTGTAAATATTGCATAATAATGAATTATTGGCAAATTAGGGTTTCGAATGGAAATAATTTAAAAGTGAGGGACCAAAAGTGTAAATCTGGAATTCTGAAGTTGTTTTGTGTTAATACTGATATAAAAAGGTTGTTGTGTAATTTTGAGGATTTTTGGGCTAATTATGTAATTGTGATGAAATTATGATTTAATATATATGTTTTGTAAACTTAAAGGGCTAAATAAGTAAATTCTGAATTCTGAGGGGTCAAATATGTAATGTACTAACTTATGATGGTATATTCTGTAAATTTGAAATATAATATGCTTGGTTGGTAAATATGGATATTGTAGGGTTTAGTTTGTAAAATATGTAATTATAAGGTTGGTTTTGTAAATTATGTAACTAAAGGGGTGTAATCTGTAAATTGTGAAACTTAAGGGAATAAAATGTAATTCTGAATAAAATGAGTGTATAATTCTGTAACTTGAAAGTATTTTCACAAATGACCATTAAATTAATGGAATTACAATTAGAACCCTAAACTATGTAAACATGTCATAATTAAACCTAGACTTTTGTAACTTGATAAAATATATTATTATTCCATAATAATAAGGGTTTAACTTAATCTGAAATAGTAATAATCTGAATTGGAATCCTTTGTAATTCCGTCTTCTACTCCTTTAGGTGCGAAGAAGGAGAAGCCTTGATCTGTTCAGTATTCATGTGCTTGTTTATTTTTCTGCACTGCTAATAAGGTACAGATATTCTGTCCTTTTTCAGTAAGGGCGTTTCATTCCCTTTTATTCAGTTTTTTTTTCCTTTCCTTATTAGGATTCCCTGTGCCATTGCTATGTTCCCTTCTGTTTGTGAACCTTCCGTGTGATTCCTTTGTTTTGTGAGCTTTTATGATCTCTTTCATGTTCTGACTTGTTATACTTCTGAATTGTTGTCCTTATTATAATCCTCTTTGCTCTGAACCTTTTTCATGATTCCCTGTTGTTACGACCCCTGATATGAAAATCTGTTATGCGAAAATCTTTTAAATTATGACTTGGAAATGTTTTGAGAAAAATAAGTTATTTTAAAAGAATGATTATGAATGGTGATATGATACTATTTTGTATGACAGTTGTTAACTTTGGTGAAAACTAGTTTTAAAGAATGTTTTTATGAAAACTATTCTGAAAGATCATTTTATTGAAAACCGTTATTAAAGGAATGCTTTCAATGAACTCTTGACAGGAAATTCTAAAATGAACTTTTGCAATGAACTCTTAATTATGAACCTTTGATATCATCTTCTAAACCATTTGATATAATATTTTTAATCTGAACTTAAACTTTGATATAAAACTTAATCTGATAAACTTTGATTGGAACCTTTGACATTTATTTCTAAACTGTTTGACATGAACCTTTTGCCATGTACCCTTAAGATATGACCTTTGATTATTTTGATAGTACATCTGACCTTTGACCTACAGTTTGATGTCCGAGCCAATCACTAGGCATGAGGGTTTCATGTCCATGTCATTGACGCACCTCTGACATGACTCTAGGGCAGGAGAGTGATGACCTGTCCCGTCCCTTATTTATTATCTGCTATGGCCATTATATTATGATTATTGAATTATCTGTGGGGCGTATGGGTGCACTCTAGATTTGATCTGTTATCTGTTATATGCTTTCTGTTTATTATATCTGGTGACTGATGGTGTGTGCGATACACGTCTTTCACATTGTCTGAGAGCTGATCACTCTACACAGGTTTGTTTTATTATATTGTTATGCTATGGTATAATCTGTTATCTGGGCTCGTGACAGATTTCTGTTTTTCCCTTATTCTATAACTTTATTGTTTCCTTTTTCTTATTTCTTTTCTTTTGTCCTTATTCCGTTCCTTACTCCTTTCGCTTTGATTTGTATCGGTATGATCTGTATTCTTGATTTTATTTGTACTACTCTCTATTACTGCTTTTGTTATCGTTATATCTGTTCACTGAGCTCTCGTAGCTCAGCCGCATTTCTTTTCCTGCGGCAGGTTTTAGTAGGAAGCTGGAAATGAGTGGAGAGTATACCTTTGGACTTAGAAGATTGGATAGCTATTCTGGATTAGAGTTGACTAGAAGATATCATAATTTAGAAGTAGTTGTTTTTGGAAGTTCTCAATTGTAACCTTGTAGATTCAGTATTTCAGTTGTGATCCTTGAGATTTTTGTATTACTGAAAATGTATGCTTTGTTTTGATCTGATGTGAATCCATTATTGTGATATCTTTACCCTTTTCGGGTCGGGGTGTTACACATATTGTGTCACAAGTTTAGAATTTCGGCCCTAGTGCAAAATGGAAGAAGTAATCACACTTTAAATTTAAAAGATATTATTCCCTAAAAACTTGGCACTCTTTGGTTGTTCCTATCTAAAATTTACGGTATTATATGTCACCTAATATACCGAAAATTTTCAACAAGTTCAAAACCCTAAAAACTAAAGTTCGGTTCTTTCTCTTGTGTTGCTGCTGTCGATCCCAAAGCTAACCAAAAAAGGGAGTCCTTGATCATTCTTGTTCGTAGGTAATCATGTAATACTAACTCTTAATCTATACGAATTCTTGAACCAAAAGAATTAATCAAACAATTGTGCTTGTTCTTGTGTTTTCTGCTGTCGATCCAAGTAAGAAGGAGAAGGAAGGCTTTGTGCTGATTAAACCTTGTGTTGTTCGTATTCTTCGTCGTGTCTTCAAGGGTATTCGAATGACTCTTCTTTGTTTACATCCTTATTCGAAATTCTTGTACTCTAATAGACTCATGATCATAAGATAATAAAGTATGTTACATAAAATCATGAATCAAAACCCTAAAACTTAATAAGTAAATCGACCCATGTGTGTAGGTGATGGTTTTAAATTGTTTTGAATATGTTATGACTTGTTATTAATTTTCCTAAACATGCATGAACTCATCTAAAAACGTTTTATGTCAATGATTAATGGTTGGAACGATTAAACGTTAAGTATGTGCATGAAAACCTAAAAACTGCTACTGGTCTGGAACTTTATACGACTTTGAACGACTATATAAAAATAATGGTAACGGGTATTTAGGTGGTTTTTGAGTCTAGAACTGAATTCAGGAAAATAGCTCTCTGGAGAAATTAATTTTGTAATTTTTAGAGGTCGGGAAGGCTACTTTTTGATTTTTAGAAAATTAAGTGTCTAATTAGGTTTGTAAGTCTGGAAAAACAGTCCGGATTTTTGATTTATCATTTGCGAACCGTGTCGAATTAGAAAGTTTCCTTTGAACGGGGTTACTATTTCATAAGTCTAATAATTACTGGAATTTTTGTAAATTTTTATAAATTATTTTGATGGGGTTTTGAACTGCACACTTTTCGTATGTTAAATCTGAATAGAAATCTGGACGATATGGATAAAGGGATTTTTAAACTATAGTTATACGACTTAATAAAATCTAGGAAAATTATGTAAAGTACTGAAGACATCTGGGTACGTTTGGGAATTTTTGGGGATTTTATTTCGGAGTTCTTATACGATTAATAAATTCTATGAAACAGGTCCAGTTCATGTGTAAAATCTGTTAAAAAGGGGGTAAAAGATATTTAAAAGGTGTTAAGTGTTTATTTTCTATACTAAAGGGTTTAAATAGTCATTTTCCTAAAACTAAAGGATTTAACTTGTGAAAATATGTAATTTGATAATATTTATATTTTATACCCTTATCTTATCATAACGACATTATGAACCCGAAACTTATGTAAATGACATCTAGAACCTTAAGATACCAATATGGTCATCTTTAATACTTTAAGTTGATAAACAAGAATGATAATAACTAAAGTTACTAAATATGTAAAGTTACCAAAGATGGAGGAGAAACTAAAATGAAACCTTATGATTAAGAAACCATGAAATCATAAAACCATGAAACTTATAAGTAAACTTATAATTCGTGTAGATTCGCTGAAGATGGAGTTTACTTCAGATCTTTTCTTTTCTAGTTGTGTGTTTTACTGGCGATCTAAGGTACAGATATTCTGCCCTTTTTGTAAGGTGCCTTCGTTCTCTTGATCTCTTGTTTTGACTCGTTTAGGATTTCCCTAAGCCATTGCCATGTTCCCTACACTATGGTTCGTTTGTTTGCTTTGTTGTGACTTTGATGTTCGATATGACCCTTTTGCTTTGAGTCTCTATAATGATCTATTTGATATTCGTTCGTGACCGTGTGATATTAGTTTTCGTACCACTTGATACTTAGAAGGTTCATTTGATTATGGTAAATAAATGTGAAAACCTTTTTGTAATTATGACCGGGAAATGTTTTGAGAGAAATCCATTATTTTAAAGGAATGATTATGAATGGTGAAATGATACTATTTTTATATGACATTTGTTAACTTTTGTGAAAACTAGTTTTAAAGAATATTTTTATGAAAAACCGTTTTGAAAAATTATTTTATGAAAACTATTCTGAAAGATCATTTTATTGAGAATCGTTATTAAAGGAATGCTGTCAATGAACTTTTGACAAGAATTTCTAAAATGAACTTTTGCTATGAACTCTTAATTATGAACCTTTGA
The DNA here is from genome assembly GCA_021014915.2 of Artemisia tridentata subsp. tridentata. NCBI lineage: Eukaryota > Viridiplantae > Streptophyta > Magnoliopsida > Asterales > Asteraceae > Artemisia > Artemisia tridentata. Next base: position 214,318,940 of record CP139501.1, on the reverse strand, counting down.
TATGATCTTCTGAACCATTTGATATAATCCTTTTAATCTGAACTTAAAACTTTGATATAAAACTTAATCTGATAAACTTTGATTTGAACCTTTGACATTTATTTCTAAACTGTTTGACATGAACCTTTTGCCATGTACCCTTAAGATATGACTTTTGATTATTTTGATAGTACATTTGACCTTGACCTACAGTTTGATATTACGAGCCAGTCACTAGGCATGAGGGTTTCATGTCCATGTCATTGACGCACCTCTGACATGACTCTAGGGCAGGAGAGTGATGACCTATTCCGTCCCTTATTTATTATTTGCTATGGCCATTATAATTATGATTATTGATTTGTCTGTGGGGCGTATGGGTGCATCCTAGATTTGACCTGTTATCTGTAAATGTTATTTGTTTATTGTTATATTTATCTGGTGACTGATGGTGTGTGCGATACACGTCTTTCACATATCTGGGAGCTAGCTACTCTATTTGGTTACATTTGAGATGATGTGATTTGTTTTGTTTCTGGGCTCGTGGTGGATTGTTGATCCTTTTATTTCTTTTTATTTCCTTTCTTTTCATTCCATCCTTATCATATTCTTTGCTTATGACTTATATATCCCAATGCACTAAACTATACATGTTCATTTTCTTTTGCTTTCATTTTCGTTCTATATATCTGTTCACTGGGCTTTTTAAGCTCAGCCGCGTTTTCTTTTCCCGCGGCAGGTCTTAGTTGGAAGCTGGGTATGAGTGAAGAGACTTTTGGGCTTAGAAGACCTTGATAGTTATTCTGAAGTAGAGACTAATAGAAGGATTTGCATTGAAGACTTAGTATTTAGTTTTGTTTCCTTGTTAGCCTTGTATTTCAGTACTTCATTTGTAACCTTTGAGAACTCTTGTATTACTAATGAATGTATGCTTTGTTTGATCTGATATGAAATTATTAATGTGATACTTCTACCCTTGCCGGGTTGGGGTGTTACAACTTGAGAACCTGTTATCATTCAAACCTTATGTTTCACATAGATTTTGGGACCTCCTTTTGTAAAACTCTGATATTTTAATGAATGATAACTTATCTTTTCAAAACGTCTCTTTTTGAGTCATTTTCTATTATTGTGACTATGTATCAAGAAGTAATACCCAAGATTTAGCTTCCGCTGCTATATGTGAAAATGGGGGTGTTACATATTGGTACCAGAGCCATGGTTGTAGAGAACAAGGTCAAAACCTAAACTACAACTACTTTTCTATTTTCAAGAAAGTCCTCCGTGCCACTGCCTTTCCCCAGAACAGTATATGCAAAAGGTTTGCATAGCAAATAGTACATAACTATTATTCTAAATATAAATATCTTATGGTTGTTATACCATCATGTCTTCCCCCATCTATCCTATTATCGTCCCGTCCAGTTTCGATGCTCTTTCCTCTCCAAATGTTCTTGACTATACTTCAGTTTCCACCGGATTATTTCCCAGTTATACCGGGAAACATCTCTCCTGACTCTTTGGAAGATTCTAGGAATGATATAAATTCAGTAGCCTCTCTAAGCTTCTCGCTTTTTATCGATAATTCATATCTGCGAAACATACAAGAATTCTATTCTCCTGCCAGCTCCTCTTACTTTACCCACTGTTTTGCCTCCATCTCTAGTACTACCCTCACCACTATTTAATCCCCGAGTTTTCTTTGTTCCCGAGGGATTATTGTCACCTAAGAAACAAGTCCGTTCCCTATTTTCCTTCTCTACTGATTCTTCTGCCCCACCTTAAGTATTTGAGATCGGAGAAAGTTCTCATATGACGCTTCTGGAGCACCAGGAGGAACAGATCGAGGATATCCAAGTTCGCCACCGATCAAAAATGAAGAATCTTTTGGAACCCACTCCATGAGCTTGACTAAACTAGATTTTCTCCCATACACATCAGACAATTAGTCTAAATCTCTATCTTTTCAGCTTCTGTTTCAAATCCAACTACGAGACATATGGCATAAATAACGACGCTTGTCAAATTTTGGGTATGACAAGTTATTTATGACATAACACAGTTGTGATTTTATCCCTTGTTGTTTCATGATATCATGGTTGTCTAACCTATGTCATGTATTACGACTTCTCATGTGCTCTATCTTTATAAACCCATGAGTACTATGAATCCTTTACCATCAAATTTTCCTCATACCTTTGTATTCAGGCTTCACATTGAGTATATGACTCCACCTACACTCCCTAGAAACACTGAACCTCCTATTGAATCACCCCTCCCCGTCTTTAAATTTTCCTCAAGGTAATATCAAAGGATGGATATTACCTTATCAAACTAAATATCTATGTCGGAATTTTCATAATTTTCATTATGACCGACTTGTGATATCTTTCTTATCCCGTGCTATCTGTCAAATGTTGATAGAATGGCACCCACTAGATCGTCAACGTCTGCTGCTCCAGCCATGACTCAGGATGCCATCCGGCAACTAGTTGCTGACAGTGTGACTGCGGCACTAGAAACCCGAGCTACTAACATGGCTAACGCAAATAGAAACCCTGAGCCGAGAGAAGTTCCTGTAGCGAAGAAGAGTATCTACAAAGAGTTCATGAGCTGCCAACCTTTCAACTTCAAAAGTACAGAAGGAGCTGTTGGACTAATCCGCTGGTTCGAACGGAGTGAATGGGTATTCTCTCATAGTAACTGTACCGAAGACTGCAAAGTCAAGTTTGCTACTGGTACTCTTACTGAAGAAGCTCTATCCTGGTGGAACTCATTTTCCCAACCGATGGGAATTGAGGAAGCTTTTAAAATCACTTGGACTGAATTTAAGAAGCTCTTGATAAAGAAGTATTGTCCCCGAACTGAGATCAAGAAGATGGAAGATGAATTTTACAATCTGATTGTAAAAGGAAATGATCTCAAGACTTATGTGAGAAGATTCCAGGAATTGGCAACCTTATGTCCTACTATGGTGCCAGATTCTGAGAAACTCATAGAAGCCTTCATCGGAGGATTGCCTCAAAGTATTGAGGGAAATGTTACCGCTTCAAAGCCCCAAACTTTGGAGGATGCCATTAACATAGCCCAGAGGCTAATGGATCAGGTAACAAAGCACAATTCTGTGCAAGAAACCAATAATCACAAACGAAAGTTTGATGATAGAAAAACACCACCGACAACAACATCTACCCCAATGATCGTGAAAACAATAACCACTCCAACGATCGCAACAAGAACAACTACCAAAATAACCTCAACAATACCGCCCCAACAGAGAACAGGGGGTATGCTGGAACCCTTCCCTTGTGTAAAAGATGCACTCTGCATCACATAGGACCTTGCACGATCCGGTGTCAGATTTGCCACCATATAGGTCATCAAACCAGGAACTGTAGAAACAAAGGATCAGCCACTGAAAGAAACTGAAACGAAATCATAAGAACGATAAGATCTAGTTCGTGCTAAGTATTCATATCTATTTCCAAACAATTCTACTCTTACTTTCAATTAAATTTCGGGACGAGATTTTTCTGTTAGGGGGAAGACTATAACAACCCATAATTTTCACTACGATATCTATATAAGGTATTTTCACGGGAAATTTTTTGCTTCATTTCATTCCAACTATGTAAAGTAACTTACATAGCCCACTAGACGTGCTCACGCAACTACCAATGCCAAATATCTCTATGTTTACATCATGTAAACCTCCTAATATGTCAAGTCTATGTTTCAAAGATCATTTTACCAAGTATACTATCAATCTAACCTACTATTTCCAACATTATACCGAAACAAGCCCTATACGTTTACGGTTATTTCAAAACCCTAATTTCAAGTTAAAACTAGTTTGAAAGTGTTCAAGGCTTATGTATAAGTTATCTTAGCTACATTTTCCTTCCTAAACCCTAGTACAACCATTTAAAGCACAATGTACAAGTCATTTAAGCACAGAATCCAAATTAGGTCACTTAAGCTCCTAAATCATGTTTAAACCTTACCATCACTCTAGCACAAAGTACAACCACTTAATGCATGATTCCTAAACCCTAAACCTAATCCCTAAATCATTTTAAACCCTAATCTGGAACCCTAATCCTAGTTTAAACCCTAATTTGACCTAAACTAACCCTAAACATACTTTAACTTAGTTTTAACCTAAAAACTAACCTAAGCTACTACCCTACCACCTCAAGCACCTCCATGACATCACCACCACCTCACTAGCAGCCACCCTAGCACCTCCATCACCACCTCGTCACCTTCCTTGGCCACCAAGGAGGTTTCGTCACCTCCTTGTCACCGCGACCTCACCACAACCACACAACACCTTCCACCACTCCTAGCTACTACCCTAGCCCTTCCTTGTCACTCCTTAGCTGCCATGAATCACCACTCTGCCACCCTTGGCCACCACTCCAAGCATAAAGCTTGGTCTCCAAGTGTTCAACCCCTATAAATCGCGAGAACAAACACACCCTTCAAACTCATTCCAAAAACTCTCTTTACCTCAAAACCTTGTACTAGCAGAAGCCTAAGATCCCTAAGAGTCCCTTGAAGCCAAGAATCAGGAACAACGAGCCTTAGAAGCCCTCTCCAAGTCGTGAAGCTGAGAGAACTCGAAACCATAACATCGACCCATTTTCTAGTCGTGTAAGCTATTCTACTTGTTCAATAAGCTCTTTTATGGTTTTAGAACTTTCATAAGCCTTATTAGATCCCATATGAGTCCTTGTTTAAGCCTTGAATCATAAAACCTAGGCATTTTCTTTTAAAAACCTTAGAAACATGTCGAATTGATATTTTGATCACCAAGACCTTTCCATAAGCTATAAGCTAGTAAAAGCTACTTATATTAGCCTATTTTAATAAGTCATAAGCTGCAAAACTCTTTTGGATTACAAAAATACACTTTGCATGGTTTTTGGACTAGTTTTGAAACGTATTCCATGCATAGGGGTATATATTGTAACTTTTGGAAACATATAAGTATAAGGGTTATTTCTGTCATTTTTCTAAAGTTATAAGTATAAGGACCTATTTTGTAAAGTTTTAAAGTTAAAGGGTTAGTATATATATATTTATTATATAAAGGACTAATTTTGTAAAAGTTTATAAATCAAGGGTATATATTGCCATTTTGCAAACTTAAAGGTATAAATGAGACATTTTTTTCAAACCTATCATTTTAATTTAACAACGTATCATGTTACTAGAGAATTCCATGTGAGGGGTTTCATTTGGGTATACGTTTTGACGAGTTTGCTGGGTTTACGAGTTAAAGTGCCCTGGCTCCTCAAACGTTTACTACATGACCTCTGAATTATGATAGCCCAAACAGTGTTACGTTATACCTAAATATAGTGAATCAAAGAAACATTTACTTCAGAAACAAAGTTTTGAAACATAAACAAACCAACTAAGACTTGACATACACTACCTCAGGTTGCGTGAGTAAGCCGTCTAATATCTGAGTCACTTTTGACATCAATCAGATTTCCCTAAACTAAGGTGAGTTCATAGCCTCACTTTTAAATGCTTTATAAACCCGTGAGGGGGATACATGCTATAAACCTGAATACAAGTATTTTCTCCTGATTGATTATTGCACGAGTACCACCTTTTGCCACTATTACATAAATTTCATGAACCATAATCACTTGCGAGTGAACGCGAATATGGTGGATAGATCTATCTGGAGTGTGACTACTCCCGTTGGTTTGCCCCTACCGGGTACCAATAGCACTATATTTGATAACAATAGGTAACTTTGGCAAGTTACCTCTCCAAGAGGACTTTAGTTCCTCAAATATCACTAAGGTGATCCCCATGTTAATGTGTTGGTGTCATGAGCTTAGTTGCAATAATAACCATTTTCCATGATAATTGCATTCGTTGCAATTATTACAAACTATGGGTGTAACAACGGAACCCACATGAACTTGTATTCAACCATTACAAACTTAAAACCTATGGATTTCACTCAACCTTTGTGTTGACCCTTTTAGCATGTTATCTCAGGTAATTGAGCAACATATGGCACGGAGTGGCACTGGACTTGAGAACCTGTTATCATTCAAACCTTATGTTTCACATAGATTTTGGGACCTCCTTTTGTAAAACTCTAATATTTTAATGAATGATAACTTGTCTTTTCAAAACGTCTCTTTTTGAGTCGTTTTCTATTACTGTGACTATGTATCAAGAAGTAATACCCCAGATTTAGCTTCCGCTGCTATCTGTGAAAATGGAGGTGTTACACAACAAAATCCATCCGTGAACAAAATGACGAAAATTATTGCTGAACAAAAATTACGCTATGAACACTTAGATAACTGAATAAATTATCAATGTAATGATGTACACTATCCGACTTATACAATCATTTTGAGTTTTTGTGATAACAAAATCACAACTTATGAACTTATTGACCAACAAAAAATCGATCCATGATCTATATGACGAAAATTAGTGCTGAACAGTGTAACACCCCGAAAATCGTAATGAAGCAGCGGAAGACTAAAACGGGGCATTACCAATTAGATCACAGTCGAAGCATAGATAATCGTTAAAAGTAGAATTTATATCATTCAATGAAAACTCAATATTCAGAGATTACACAATAGTTTTCAAAAGGGGGTAGTATTTTACAAAAGTGATGATGAGTTTGAAAAGAATGATATAATTAATTGAAATAAAGGTGGTAGTTTTCCAATGCCCATGCCAACTCCGTGCTTGAGATTTCCTTAGTTACCTGAGATAAAACATGCTTAAAATGTCAACACAAAGGTTGAGTGAATTCACAGTGTTTAATTTGTAATAGTTTGAATTAGTTTGAACACAAGTTGATTAGTAGTACAATGGTGATATCGTTGAAATAAAACAAATAGATATAAGATGGGTAGTAGCACAGCGGTGATATCGCTGTGTATAATATAGATATATTGCCCTAAGCCTCATGACACGCAAACCTTAACATGTAGGGGTAATAATAGTTGAAATAAATATCCCACATCATAGCAATGACGTGGGTGATAATGCCCTCGTCGTAGGAGTTTTGCCAGACTCTTAATTCGAATAAAGTGCATTTGTCTATCAATCCGGCTAGCATTATAGCTATCTATCCGGCTAGTACAAATGGGTCATCAACCTCCAATAGATCTATTCACAAAATTCGCGTTCACTCGCAAGTGATTAATGGTTCATGATATAAGGGACTTTTTGGCAGGGTGGTAACTTAGGCAATAATACTTAGCAATATCAATCAGGGAAGCATACAGAAAAATACTTGTGTTCAGATTTATAGCATGTATCTCCCCACGGGATTTGAAAACATAGTAAAATGTGGGACTATGAACTCACCTTAGAAAATAGTCCTCTGAAATGTAAAGTCAAGTAGTAGCAGTGTGTGTCACCAACATGCGACCTAAATTTAGTATGGCAATTCTTAGTTTACGAATATGTGCACTCACGACTCAAAGTGTTTAAATAAGTATGAGTGTTTACAAGTGGTTGTGTTTGATGTTGCTTGTGTGGCAAAGCTTAAAGTTCAAAAATAAAAGTTTACAAGAAAATGTATTTGTAAGTATTGGCTCGAATATTGGCTTAATAGTTATGGGTGAATTCGAGTCAACAAGTATTTATTGAGTTCGTTTGGTCTCGATGTGTATGAATGTATATATATGTTATTTATTTATCGATGTCGTGTAAAAATAATATATTTGAATCATTACATTATTTATGGCTTTACGTTGCTATGGTCGTCTAATAAAATTACGTGTTAATCATATTTATGTGGACGAAAAATGGTAAAAATATGTAAGTTATTAAACTATAATTATTTATGAGAAAAATGTAACTTGGTCCAAGTCAAGGGACTAAAATGGTATAAATATTATAAGTTTCAAAATTATAAGTGTTTAATAAAAGTGATGGTTTGTTCAAAGTTGAGGGCTTATGTTGTAAGGATCACAAAGTATCAAAAATAACAAAAATTGGCAAAACTGCCATTGCCAAGAATTGAACTCAGGTCTGCTATGAAAACAAGGGAGCTACGCACCACTGGACTAAATGTCCTTTGGTGTTATATGTTGCAACTCCAATATATCTTTATTTCATTTTTTTTTATCTGCTTCCTTATTAGTTATATTTACTTCCAGTATGAATCGAGTTTGCATATATGCATGCATGTGTTTCTATGTTTTATTCTTAGTTATATTTTTTATTATGTATACTGGATCGTGTATATATGCATAAGTGTCTTTATGTTTCTCTCTTTTGTTCCAGTTCTGTTGTAGCCTTTCAACTAAGAAGCAAAAGTTTGTGAATAAGCACTAGGTGACTAAATAAGCTCACATAAGTCTCACGACTTATGTGAGTTTACAACTCGAAATATCAAATGCGACCTAGTACTTAACCGCTTTTCGTGTAAAGTTCCAAAAATTTGTTTACGTTTCATTTATGTTTTCGTAAGTCATTTATGGTTCGAAAACTCAACGAGTTCGTCATGAAAAGTGTGTGTCGATTTTGAAATAACATGAAAACTAGTTTCTTCTTCTAGATATTTTTGTGTGTTAACGAGACCGAGAGTTTTTGCCACACTAGTTTTAGACCACAACAAAACCAAACTAGCAAACGTAAATATGTAAATGTATACATGCATGGAAAAAGAAAACAAAGTAGTAAATTAGAAAGGTGGGTCGATGCTCACAGTGAGTAGTGAAGGAGGTGAGTGCGTCGAATGAGAATAGGAGAACCAAAAGACACTTATGGCTCAAGATTGCCAAATGAGTTTCTAGTTTGCAAGCTACCCAACCCTTTACTTCCTTTGCTTTTACCCAAGTATTCCAAGTAAAACCGAAATTGACCAAGCTAGCTTCAAGAACACAAGTAACTTAGTTTGTGTGAAATTTTTGCAAAGTAGAAATGGTTTGTGCCTTGTGGTTTCTCGGCAGATTATAGAAGGAACAAATGAGGGGTGTTTTGACTATACTTTAGGTGTAAGTGATTAAAGTGAGTTTGCCAAAAAGGGTTAAAGGCCAAGGTCCTTGTCTAGTTCAAAGGATTGGGCTAGCATGTGAAGTTTGAAAATATATATGTGTGTCAGCTCATGTGCTCGATCAGATTATCAAGAGAAAAATAAGAAAGAATTTGACCAAGTTTTCTAAAGTGAAACACAATGGTGCGTCTATTTTGAGCTAAAACCAACTTTAGTGTATAACGAGTGGGGCGGCTTTATTAGGGTAGGGTTAAAGAATGTTTTGTTTTATTATTAAAGAGTGTATCGTGTGTACCCCGTGTCTCGTTGAACTCCGGTGTTAAGTTATTAGACCTATGCCATACTATTACGGTGTCGGAACGCGAGTGAGCTATTCGAGTCTCGTCTCATATTCGCTAAGAGTGACTTGTGAATGTGATGTTTGATATGTCGAATTAAAAAAATAACTCGTAAAAATGGGTTAATTAACTCTCTCAATGAGTTTATTTGTGATTATTATTAATAATGACATGGGAAATTACAGGGTATTACAGTACCTACCCGTTAGACTGGATTCGTCCCGAATCCTAAGATGTGATGGTCGTCGGGGTTGTTTTATCGAATAGATGAGAATATTTAGCACGAATTTGGTCTTCGCGTTCCCAGGTATATTCTGGTCCTCTCTTAGAGTTCCATCTAACCTTGACAATGGGAATACGGCTTTGCTTCTATTGTTTGACATCTCTATCCAAAGCTTCCATTGGTTCTTCGATAAAATTTGCTTGTCGCCAAGTCGAATTTCCTTTAAGGGAACTATAAGGTTTCATCCGCTAGGCATTTCTTTAGGTTCGATACATGAAAGGTGTCGTGTACTCTACTGAGTCCTTCTACTAGTGAGATACCTTGTGGTGTAGGAGGATTTTGATTAATGCCAAATGGTTATCCTAGCCATTACAAAATCATTCGCTCATGCTATTAATATGTCTCCTAGAGCCTGATTGGTCCTCATCTTCCGAGGGAGGTAGGTGTAGTTGTCGACATTGAAATGGAAGGGTGGATCCCATTTGAATTAGAACAATGAGGCTAGATATCGCTATTATCCTCATGGCGACTATAGAGAACTTAAGGGGAAAAGTTATTTGGTGTGAATGACAAAGAATAACATGTTCGTAGGCTTACATGGTTAGTCAAGAGTGAGGGCCCATGAGTCAAGGGAACTAAGGGCAAATTCGGATGCCAATGATTGGGAACGCTCAAAAGTTATCATCGGATACTGCTCATGATTTCAAGTGCTTATCTTGTTAAGGTGGAGTTATGGTGTATTTTGACTAGAGATTCGTGGTATAGCGGTCTAAGTCAGGTGGGTACTTTGTTAAGGGAGGTTGTCTCGTTATAGAAAGAAGCTAGAGGTCTTACGGTCAGATGTGATCTCTTATTATCCTAAGTGAAAGTGATGCCACGTGCCAAAGTGATTATGCTATCTAGAACTCTGAAAACAGCACGTCGTTTCTTGAGTAACTGCTTATTCAATTTCACGCGCTTCTACCAGGGTGAGAATCTTATCTTACAGGATGAGTGGAAAAGTTGTACTTCGAAGGAATAGTGTTAAGGTATGGTATATCGCTATTATCAATCTTAGGCATTTCGAGGTTTGATCCTAATTTTTGTTCTGAGACTACGCGTTTTCTTGCTTATAGGTATTGATAAAAATGTTGTTCGAAATTTTTATTTGAGTATGCGTTCACACAAATCCGACCAAATCAATAATTTAAAAGACACAAATTTCTTTGTTTGAGGTTAATAGTCGAGTAAATTTATGCGACCCTGAAAAATTTAAAGTTTAGCGAAATGAATTTTTAAATGCGGTTTAGATAAGACAATTTTACATAATTCAAATTTGTTAACCTACAAAAGCTTGATGAGGTCTAAAATAGAGGTTTAATTTCCGTAGTGTGGGTTTTTAAGCATGGTGTAAATAAAATAACTTCACAAAACTGACACTTAGTCGCTCTTCAATATGTAAAAGTTTTGATATAGTCTGACCAGAGAAAACTTTTAACTCACAAAATGAGTATCCTAGAGAAATACTTTTTGTAATTGCTATAAACGCGTTTTTAAAGAAAGATTCTTGAAAGTGAGATTATCACAGTTGACGGTACAGTTGGGTATGGCATTTATACAAGTTTTCAAAAATTTTAAGGACATAGTCTATTTTCCAATGTTCGATAGTGTTTGGTTGTTAAATGTCGGGTGAAGTTTTATAGATATGGTACTTAATTCACTAGGACAGTATTGGAATGTGTCATGACTTATGGGTGAGTTGGATATTATGCCATGGGGCATTTTCCTTGGCTACGAGTGTAAGTTGTGTATCAATGGTCGTTTGGTACGTTGAGACCGCTTGGTATTTCAGTGTGGGAGTGAGGTTAATTCAAAACAGATTTTTGAGGTTAAATAATCTAGAACTCCTAGGGGACACGTTGTAAAGGTGATCGTATATTGATTGTCCAATCCAAGGTATCCGTTACTTATAAGGGAATTCTTATTATACGGTGTGGAAAGGGTGAATTGTACATTGATCGTATGGTGTCAAGTCATGGTATCTTGTCATTCCTAATCGAGGACAGGGATGCTTGGTTTACCTCTAAGGTTTGGTTTAGTGAACAACGGCGTTTTGGATCACTCTGACGTCCTAGTCAGGCTAATACCCACCAAGAATTAGTGAAAGATTTAGCAATTTCTTAAGGTAGTGGCTTGGTCTGCTCTATAGGGTCTTAAGACTTTCGTTAGATTGTCATCCCATTGTAAGTTCCTAGCCCTTGTTAAAATTTCCATTAGTCCATTCATTGTTTACTTTCCTCGAGGGGTCCTCATTGTATTGTTAAGATCCTTTTACTATAAGGTACGTAGACGAGTTTCTCATCGTGGATAATTCAGTAACTAGACCAAAAATGTCTAAACCTCAAGTTATATGGACACTAGGTCGATGTCTCATGGGTATCTAGTAGGTTTTAGGGTGCAACTTCGAAAAATGACATTGGTTCTATTAGCAGTCAAATGGCTAGTTCGGCGGTACACTTAATACTTAACGTGAAGGGTAGAGTCTTGAAGAATGGTGTTGGTTGCTACTAGCAATCAGTTAGTTGATCGTTAGTGTACTTAGTGTCTAACACAGAAAGCATGGTTTCGGTTTAGGGGCTAAATGTAATCATCATCATGATTGTTATCGGTACAGAAAGGTAAGTCTCAGTCACCCTTGGGGTTATGAGTCATTTGGTAGTTATCGAATTTACAGGTTGTCTGCTTGACGGTGGGATCCTTCGAAATCGGATGATGTGAAGTAAAGTGAGATGTCATAAGGTTAAGCTTCGTACAAATTCTTATGGTAGTGGTCGTAGGTAATCCCGTTGATTGTGGCTATGTTCGTTGGAAGGTTGTTTCTATGATGGCTATGATGTAACTGGTCTTTGTAGAATAGAATATGCGGCGAGACTAGACTGATTTCATGTGATAAGATGGTGTCGAAGTCTATTTGTGTTTATTAGTACGGATGCCCATGGCTTGCACAACTTTTATGTAAGTTCGTGAATTCTCAAAAATAGTAGTAGAAAGTTTGACCTTTGGCAAAAATTAGACAACTATCCCCAGCATAGCATGGTCCTACTTGAATTATGCATAGGTGATCAGGCTTTGCATAATTAAAGTTCAACGATGCAATGTTGGATTTAGTTTAAAGGGAAGTATCGGTAACTCCGTTCATAAAGTGGTAGCTTAAAATACTTTTCAATGAGGACTTAGTTCATAGGCTGATTATAGAATAGGTTGTAAAACGGTGTATAGAAGAGTTTATAAAATGGTAACGGAAAATTTGGATAAATGTAACTTAGTTTACAAAATGTTGGCGAAACCGTTTGTTGGTCTATGGAATAGTATTAAAGTAGCAAATCGATTTATTGCATAAAATAAGATAGTTCATAAAATAATATGTGAAATAGTTTATAGAACAATAGGGATGACACTTTATTATTCAAAAGTTGGAAGTAAGGCCGCATTTTTTTTTTGATTTTTGTAGTAAAACGGTTTTTAGGATAACGAAAAATTGGTTTGTAATGCATTGCGATATAGTTTGTTGTTTTATCAGCGGTTAATGTGGTGCTCAGAGGGGAAAAATAATTTATGAGTCAATAATAAAACTTGTAGGGTGTTTGCAACATAGTCCACAGGGTGTCAGTAAAAACATTTGTTGGTTTATAGATTTGTAGTAGGGTAGCAAAGTTTGTTTATTGTGTTTATATCAAATAGTTTGTGGGATGATTCGTAAAATAGGTTGTATGTCGATGGCGACACTGTTTATTATTTTTATAAGAGGGTAGTAAGGTAGTCAAATAGTCGAAAAATGGAAGTAAAGTGGTGGTTTATTGGGTGGTAAAGTAGAGTAACGAAATGACTAATGGGATAGTGATAAACAAAAGTTTTAGCGAAATGTTTTATAAAGTGATAGTAAATGGTTCACCAGATAGTATCAAAACGGTCTGTAAGGTGTTTACAAAATGGTTTATATGAAACTAACAAAACAATTCATAAGTTGATAGTAAGTCTGGTTATTAATTTATAAGGAGATTTCTTAAGAGGATGAAAAGTTCATTTGTTCACAGTGTAAGATAATAAAAAGGCGTTAGTGAACTGTTTTGGTTGATAGTGGTAGGGTATCAAATTTGTCTTTTACATGGTAATAGTTTGTAAAATGGTATAATAATAGTTTGTAAAATATGGAGTGCAATGGGCGACTATTTGCACATCTAGTTGATATGAGATCGTACACTAATTCAAGGTTCGTAGGAAAGTACTTATTAGAAGAGTGAGACCTAGTAAGGATGTTCCTATTAATAGACATATGTAATACAACGAGATTAGCTCAAATGTGATAAGGTCAGAATAAATCACGACCATCTTAATATGATATCATAACATGAGTAGATACAATCATCACACATATGATGGAAAATCTTGGCTCTTTTAGACCAATATCAATACATAGTATAGTCGAACCACATGTCCAAATGATAACTTGTGTCAAATTTTTTATGTAACGAAGATGTATTACAAGCGTCACTAATTTGGCCACACATCTCGTGGCTAGGATAGAAGCTACTGATGATAATAGTGTAGTCTAAGAACTACCTGGTGCTCCTAAGGGTGGATCCTCGGTGAGTTATCCAAATCTTCATAGGTAGGCATGCCAGGGGTCCAAGATGGTGGTAGTGGTGTGAGTGGGCGCACTAGGCGACTCCTGGTGTGTACCATCCTGGGTCCAGCGGGGTAGTATCGGAAAATGTGATCGGGTGGGACATTCCTCCCGGGCCTGATAAGTATAGCGGGTTTAGTAGGTGGTGTGGATGATGGTGGTGAAGGTGATGCTGATACAGGTGATGGTGATGAGGATACTGGTGCTGGTGATGGTGGTATGATAGCTGGTGGTGGTACCAATAGGGCTGAAGGTAAGTCAGAAGAGTCGGAGTCGGACGACTCATCATCCGCCTCTGACCCAGAGGAATGGTGAGTCAAAACTGGTGGTAGTGATGGAAGATCATCAGCAGGTAAAAACTGCTGGGTCTCCATGTACTGATCCCATGTTAGGGGACCGTACACTGGTGAAGTCGGGTGACAAGGAGATGTAACAGCTGGGGTAGGGGCAACTTCACCCTCCTCAAAGGGCTCAGTCTCTCCGGACATGGTCTCGGATAAGGTGGTAGTATGGTCAACTAGCATGGTGGTATCGGTGTCAGCATCTGATAAGATGATAACAGTAGTGGGTGGAGTAGCTGATGGTACTGGTGTCACTTCGGTCTCAACATCAGACAAAATGATGACGGGGATCGGGGGAGACATGGTACTGTAATATCCCAATAATAATAAGTGTAAGTCATTAATAATATAAATATGCATTAGTCATAATAACATTCGTAGGTGATAAAACTAATTCGTTATGCATAATCTGCCAAGCAAATCTCAATGCATGTGTTAATAAAGTGTTAATATTCATTCATTATGCATAATCTGCCAAGCAAATCTCAATGCAAAAGTACGCAAGTAATAATATTCATAAGTTTGTTATGCATAATCTGCCAAGCAAATCTCAATGCAAAGTGTTGGCACGGAGGGCATAGGGTGGTAAGGTTAAAAATGGTCCTTTTAAAAATCGCGGTTATAGTCCAATGTTTTTGAAAAAGCATTTGGTTCTCTATAACCTAGGCTCTGATGCCAATCTATAACACCCCGAAAATCGTATGAAGCAGCGGAAGACTAAAATGGGGTATTACCAATTAGATCACAGTCGAAGCATAGATAATCGTTAAAAAGTAGAATTTATATCATTCAATGAAAACTCAATATTCAGAGATTACACAATAGTTTTCAAAAGGGGGTAGTATTTCACAAAAGTGATGATGAGTTTGAAAAGAATGATATAATTAATTGAAATAAAGGTGTAGTTTTCCAATGCCCATGCCAACTCCGTGCTTGAGATTTCCTTAGTTACCTGAGATAAAACATGCTTAAAATGTCAACACAAAGGTTGAGTGAATTCACAGTGTTTAATTTGTAATAGTTTGAATTAGTTTGAACACAAGTTGATTAGTAGTACAATGGTGATATCGTTGAAATAAAACAAATATATATAAGATGGGTAGTAGCACAGCGGTGATATCGCTGTGTATAATATAGATATATGCCCTAAGCCTCATGACACGCAAACCTTAACATGTAGGGGTAATAATAGTTGAAATAAATATCCCACATCATAGCAATGACGTGGGTGATAATGCCCTCGTCGTAGGAGTTTTGCCAGACTCTTAATTCGAATAAAGTGCATTTGTCTATCAATCCGGCTAGCATTATAGCTATCTATCCGGCTAGTACAAATGGGTCGTCAACCTCCAATAGATCTATTCATAAAATTCGCGTTCACTCGCAAGTGATTAATGGTTCATGATATAAGGGACTTTTTGGCAGGGTGGTAACTTAGGCAATAATACTTAGCAATATCAATCAGGGAAGCATACAGAAAAATACTTGTGTTCAGATTTATAGCATGTATCTCCCCACGGGATTTGAAAACATAGTAAAATGTGGGACTATGAACTCACCTTAGAAAATAGTCCTCTGAAATGTAAAGTCAAGTAGTAGCAGTGTGTGTCACCAACATGCGACCTAAATTTAGTATGGCAATTCTTAGTTTACGAATATGTGCACTCACGACTCAAAGTGTTTAAATAAGTATGAGTGTTTACAAGTGGTTGTTTGATGTTGCTTGTGTGGCAAAGCTTAAAGTTCAAAAATAAAAGTTTACAAGAAAATGTATTTGTAAGTATTGGCTCGAATATTGGCTTAATAGTTATGGGTGAATTCGAGTCAACAAGTATTTATTGAGTTCGTTTGGTCTCGATGTGTATGAATGTATATATATATGTTACTTATTTATCGATGTCGTGTAAAAATAATATATTTGAATCATTACATTATTTATGGCTTTACGTTGCTATGGTCGTCTAATAAAATTACGTGTTAATCATATTTATGTGGACGAAAAATGGTAAAAATATGTAAGTTATTAAACTATAATTATTTATGAGAAAAATGTAACTTGGTCCAAGTCAAGGGACTAAAATGGTATAAATATTATAAGTTTCAAAATTATAAGTGTTTAATAAAAGTGATGGTTTGTTCAAAGTTGAGGGCTTATGTTGTAAGGATCACAAAGTATCAAAAATAACAAAAATTGGCAAAACTGCCATTGCCAAGAATTGAACTCAGGTCTGCTATGAAAACAAGGAGCTACGCACCACTGGACTAAATGTCCTTTGGTGTTATATGTTGCAACTCCAATATATCTTTATTTCGTTTTTTTTTTATCTGCTTCCTTATTAGTTATATTTACTTCCAGTATGAATCGAGTTTGCATATATGCATGCATGTGTTTCTATGTTTTATTCTTAGTTATATTTTCTATTATGTATACTGGATCGTGTATATATGCATAAGTGTCTTTATGTTTCTCTCTTTTGTTCCAGTTCTGCTGTAGCCTTTCAACTAAGAAGCAAAAGTTTGTGAATAAACACTAGGTGACTAAATAAGCTCACATAAGTCTCACGACTTATGTGAGTTTACAACTCGAAATATCAAATGCGACCAAGTACTTAACCGCTTTTCGTGTAAAGTTCCAAAATTTGTTTACGTTTCATTTATGTTTTCGTAAGTCATTTATGGTTCGAAAACTCAACGAGTTCGTCATGAAAAGTGTGTGTCGATTTTGAAATAACATGAAAACTAGTTTCTTCTTCTAGATATTTTTGTGTGTTAACGAGACCGAGAGTTTTTGCCACACTAGTTTTAGACCACAACAAAACCAAACTAGCAAACGTAAATATGTAAATGTATACATGCATGGAAAAAGAAAACAAAGTAGTAAATTAGAAAGGTGGGTCGATGCTCACAGTGAGTAGTGAAGGAGGTGAGTGCGTCGAATGAGAATAGGAGAACCAAAAGACACTTATGGCTCAAGATTGCCAAATGAGTTTCTAGTTTGCAAGCTACCCAACCCTTTACTTCCTTTGCTTTTACCCAAGTATTCCAAATAAACCCGAAATTGACCAAGCTAGCTTCAAGAACACAAGTAACTTAGTTTGTGTGAAATTTTTGCAAAGTAGAAATGGTTTGTGCCTTGTGGTTTCTCGGCAGATTATAGAAGGAACAAATGAGGGGTGTTTTGACTATACTTTAGGTGTAAGTGATTAAAGTGAGTTTGCCAAAAAGGGTTAAAGGCCAAGGTCCTTGTCTAGTTCAAAGGATTGGGCTAGCATGTGAAGTTTGAAAATATATATGTGTGTCAGCTCATGTGCTCGATCAGATTATCAAGAGAAAAATAAGAAAGAATTTGACCAAGTTTTCTAGAGTGAAACACAATGGTGCGTCTATTTTGAGCTAAAACCAACTTTAGTGTATAACGAGTGGGGCGGCTTTATTAGGGTAGGGTTAAAGAATGTTTTGTTTTATTATTAAAGAGTGTATCGTGTGTACCCCGTGTCTCGTTGAACTCCGGTGTTAAGTTATTAGACCTATGCCATACTATTACGGTGTCGGAACGCGAGTGAGCTATTCGAGTCTCGTCTCATATTCGCTAAGAGTGACTTGTGAATGTGATGTTTGATATGTCGAATTAAAAAAATAACTCGTAAAAATGGGTTAATTAACTCTCTCAATGAGTTTATTCGTGATTATTATTAAAAATGACATGGGAAATTACAGGGTATTACAAACAGTATGCTATGAACAATTAGAATGAGTCCGTGTGCATCACACGGGTCTGAATGACTCGTTTCATGTAAGATATGATAACATTTAACATTTAAGAGCATGTATCATATTAATAATACTAAGAGATATTATATAGGAGTTATAAAGACAAACCTATCTAATAATCATGTATTTAGTTATTAATCAAATAGTCATTGAACACCAAGATGGCATGAAGACATACAATCATATCTCACAAAAACAAGTTATCATTTAGAAACTTTAAGATACATATGTGGGATGTAAATATTCTAGGTTCGCTAAAGAGAATCCTAGTTACTACTTATTTATTGTGCAATCCTAGTACGGGACAAAGTTCATCAATGTAAACAAACTTTAGGCACATTTAGGAAGAGCCATTTAATTAAGTTAGAGAATGAGTATGAGACTATCACTAGTGGTGCTCAATTAAGGCTAAACACGATCGTTTTACGGGTTATACCACGAACCCAACTTCTCTCATGGAATCAATTCAACCGTTAAGTCAAATTGAATTTCTATTGCGATAGGTTCTCAAGTAGTCATTCTCATGTTAGATAGAATCGAATTCCTATATTTTCCTATCGAAGTGTAGCAAAGATGAAATAGGCTTTGTCCGCTAAAGAAATGGTCTAATATAACTCAACTAACCATATTTTAACATCGGTTGACCTAGATGATGTGTTTCACACATAATTCTAATAGGGATGTGTTGAATGCTAAGGTTAAATGACAAAATGGGTAAGGTTACTCGATCTTGTGAATAGGATTTAGAGGTTGTTCGGTTAGATGACCTATAGCATGATCTACGGAATGACATTATGTAAGTTGAGTTATTTGGTTTTAACATGATTGGTTCTCCTAGTACTTAAGGATGTGCTCATATGTGACAATGTAAAAGATCCTATATTGATGTGTTATAAGAATGCACCTTTGCATTTCTCGTGAAATGAATCTAGTTAAGGTTACTTACCTTAATAGATCTTACGTTGGCTCTATTGTAAACTAGATTATGTACCAATGATTAACAATATGTATGTTAGACCTTAAACAAGTGCTAGGCTAAATACTTCATGTAGGAGACTATGAGTGAGGTATGGTTATGATGTATGATGGAAGTAAGACATATTGTATATCTCTTGACACGTATGATTTATTAACAAAATGACATTATCATTCCTATGCATGTTTGACTGACAGGTATTTGAGTGTATGATACGATGAATGAATTTTACTTGTTTATGCATGTAACGTATGTTGTAGTGGGTTATTTTTCATCTCTAGTAACCTAAATTTTGTAAATAAGGTGTTATGTATTCTGTAACACCCCCACATTACCGCAGCGGAACAGTAGAGTCAAGGGGGTATTACTTCATAATATAGATCAAGGTATAGAAAACGACCTCTAAATGAGATGTTTTGAAATATTATCATTCGAATTATTAAAATCAGAGTTAAACAAGTGATTCAAAGTATAACGTTAAATAGATGATTTAAAAGTATATCGAATGATAAAAGATAAGATATGTGTCTTCAAGTATGCAAATGACTCTAGAATCCATGCATCCACTATTGCCTTAAAAACCTGAGATAAACATGCTAAAAAGTGTCAACCAAAGGTTGGTGAGTTCATAGAGTTTAGTTTAACTGTAAAGCATTAGAATAAAGATTTCACTGCAAAGGCATTGTAAATCCACTCAGTCCCAAGCCCCGCCCATACAAGACTTGCAACCCGTGTGTTTACAACCCACTATTAACATAGAATGAATAGGATAGATGACTTGCATACCAATGCACAATATAATAGATGACTTGCATAACAATGCACAATGTATTAAATGACTTGCATAACAATGCACAATATAATTGATGACTTGCATACCAATGCACAATGTATTAAATGACTTGCATATCAATGCACAATATAATCGATGACTTGCATACCAATGCACAATGTATTAAATAAACGAGTAAAGTAATTTAAGCATGTATCTCCTCCAAAGAGTATAAAGCAAGCATTAAAAGAGTAGGGGCTACGACTCACCTTAGCTATAAAAGTCAAGGTAATGTTATGTCTAAAGTGTCACAAAAACGGCTCCAACACACGACCTGAATAATAGGGAAGTCTGAGATTTTGATGATTTAAGATAGACTGGGTGTGAATAACGATTGTGAAAGAATATCGAATAACGGATTTGTTTGTGACGTGAATGCATGATATGCTTAAAATGCTTAAAGTTCAAAAATAATATTATATATAATATTATCTTGTTTTTATGTCATTTAAATCCAGTAATATCGTTTTCTCGAAAGTGGTGATACGAAACGTTAAGTTAAATCGTTTAAAACTCGTTATATATAAATATAACGTAACGTGTTAAAATATGTGAACGAAGTGTAAAAATGCATGTGATTAAGTGGAAAAGTGTAAAATGTGAAATGGTAATAAAGTTTCTGTTGGTCCTTTAACTTTTACAGTTTTTACATTATCCACCCTAACGGAGTTAGCGTTGTACCGTTAGTCCTTGGTTATACTTTTGGTCCAAAAAGGGTCAAACTTTACATTCTAATCCTCCGACTTACTGTTTTTATCATTTTCTACCCTTAGTTTACTGGTTTTACAGTTTTGGCCATAGTTTGGTGAAGTTGGCAGTTTTAGTCCCTAAGGTTGAATTGCGTTGCAAATTTAGTCCAAAAATCACAAAAAGAGTGGGAAAAGATTTCTGAAAGTTTCTACATTTTTATAAAGCTTATTTAAGTCTAATGAAACTGCTTATTAGGTCGGAGTGCTTATTTTTAAGCTATTGGGCTTTACGAGTCAAATTAAAGGCCCATTAACGTTTTGTGATCCGGGGGGGGTTTTAAGGGAAGTTGGGCTTGGTCTTGGGCTTGTTTTTAAGTGAAAAAATCATATCCAAAAGGCTTATAGGACCAGCTTATCATATAAGCTAAAAACCAGCTTATTGGGCTTTAAGCCCATGTCGCAAATTTTAAGTAGTTTTAGGCAGTTTTGATGAGCGTTTACTTTGGCCATTTTTAAGGGTGTTCGAGGGCTCAAATTGGGAAACTCCAAACTTGAACTTGTTAGGTGGGTGTACTAAGAATCGAGACGTGCAATAAAATTAATGGGTTGTGTGTTCGAATACGTTTTTATATGGCTATTTCATGTCGACAGGAGGCCATTTTTATATGTTAAAAGACTTAGAAATATTTTGAGTTTATAAATTCCGTTCGAGTAGCTTTTACTTTGATGATTTTTAAAAGCTTATATGAGCTTATGAGGGGAAACTCAAAACACAAATTTGATAGATCAACATATAGAAAATCGAGAGGTGTAATAAAAATAGTATGTCGTGTGTTTGGATTTTGTTTTTACAAGACCTTTTTATGTCGACAGTAACATTTCAAAATCATGAAAAAGACTTATATTTTTATTACAAGTTTTATATGTGTGATTAAAAATTTAAATAGGGTGTTCGTTTAAGTTATAAAACGAGTAAATAGATGTCGTGAGAGTGTGAAAACATGTCTTCCTAACCTTCCATAAAGGAGGCGAACATGTTTTTCTAGAAATGAGAAATAACGATACGTATCAATACAAGAAAACTATTATACGTTTGAACAAAATTAAATACGATGCATGGAGATGTTTTAAAACATTGTAAAGTATTGAAATCGAGTTAAAGAGACTTACGAACTTCAAGGTGGTGAGAGTTTACGTGAAAAACGAACTAGAACTCAATTACGAAAAATCCAAACTCGCTAGAATTACAACCCAATCTTCGAATAGAACATTTGACTTGAAATGGAATTGAAATAAAAGAAAGTTGCTCCTAAATTCTCCTTGAGAGTTGTCGACAGTAAGCAAATGAGAAGGAAAGGGATTATTTGTTAAGGTGTGAACAAGGGAATTATGTGTATGCGTATGAATATATATATCGATCTATATAATTTAAAAGGGCAGGTGGGGATTTTGTTTGAGATTTTTCATTTGATGGCAGTGAGTGTGTAAGAGATGTGGACTTTAAGAGATCTTGTAATATATTTTGTAAGGATATAGTGTAGGATTTGATTTGGTTTAGATTTTGTTACAATATGTATGTCGACATAATTGTTTTAAGGGTCCAAAGTGTAAACCAACGTGTGATATTATGAACTAAGTTAGGAAATACACTTAATAACTCACTAATGATCAAATAAAAATATTAGAACTAGTTATAATTGAGTTTGGGTCGATTTGGAGAAATGGTGAAATAAAATGAATTCGAATGGGTGTGTTTGAGGGCGATTTACTTTGCCCCATTTACACGTATCAAAAGTTGCTATCATGAGCTAGAATTCGACACTCTAATATTTTGGTGGGAGGAGAATTAGGTGGTACAATAATTCGACTATGTTGTGTTTCAAACTTGGGAGAAAACAAGGTGAATTTGGAGGTGTTTGGATCGATTTAAAAATGAAATATAAGTGAAAATTGGGCCTTAGTTGGGTTGTTGTGAACAGTAGCCGGATTTAGGAGTTGGGCTGTGAATTTAAGGCCCATTTGGCAGTTTGTGAATATATTTAGTTCGCGTGTGAGCTCGTTTCGATATTTGGTGAATCATGTTTTAACGTGTTAATTATAGAAACGTAATAAACAAAAATTTAAATTTTCTCACAAAAATGGTTAAGTGAATAGTAACGAGGGATTAATACTAGATTAACGCTGACTAATTACTAGGGAATTTTACGGATTGTTACCTATTCACTTGTAACACAACCATTTATGTTACAAAGAAATTACTCAATTAGGATGCATAGGATATACGTTATCCTTTGTGACCTTTTGACACGAGAAGTACATATTTTCTTAGACATAATGTTCTCCTAAACATCATTTTTCTTTAAATGAAAAGGGTACGATAATAGCGGAAGTAATTGTGAATAAGCTAACATTTTGAAAAAGTAACGAATAAACTGTTTTGACAGAGCGCGGATCCGTATTTATAATGGACGGATCCATAATTTGTGGATCCGCGGATCCGCCAAAATGCAAAAATCGACTAGAAAGCTTTTTGGAGTATTTTTGACCGAGTTGTTAGCTTTTGGGTTTTGTGAGAAGTTTACATATGCTGTAAATGTTCTCGTGTTTGGATTTTCGTTCATGACAACTTTACCAATTGCATAGAAAGGTAAATTACTTGAACGTTTCAGATGAAAAATCCAAGTTGTCAAGACTACTTCATTGTGTATTTTATTTGTCTTTTATACTTGTTTCTTTAATGTTAGGAACACATAACCATAGACATTTAAGACTTAATATTACAACATCAACACAAGTGTGAGTTGTGATCCGGTGTAAATCCTTATCGTCTTTGAAAAGGTTTCATTATTCTCATATCATCCGAGTAAGATTGAGTATGTAGATTCAAGATAATATCTGTGGTCATAAATTTGAGTTATGATTTGATATTATCTTTCGTCTTGGTGAATAATGATCCTGATCTTGTGTCCAAACACAAAACATGTCAATAAGACTCAGTAATGTTATAAACCATAATTTGAATAATGATTTAATATAATCCCGAAATCTTTCTTAACCCTCACGCACACTTTTTTAAAAGAAAGCAAACAAAGATTTTTGGAATGTGTTCCATTTATCCTAAGACTTGTCTTAAATGTGAGTTTATTTGTAATGACACGTTCACTTGATTCTTTTAAGAATGTTATCAACTATGTATGTTCGAAAAACTATTTTTACAAAATGCATAGTTTATGACATTTCACGTGTATGTGGATTATCCTAACCATTTTTATATACAATAGTCATCTTTTGTAAAATACTTCATGTTTGGCAAGACATTTTTTGTGTGTGTGTGTGTTACATTGATGCAAAGCTTAAACTAAGATCAAAGATACGTTTTCTTTTACTTAAATACTAATGTATTAATGTGAAATCTTTATGTTGTTTAGACAACCCATGGTCAAGCAAGATAAGATGATGAAATGATTTAGACCTTGTTGTAGTTTTATTAAAATGAAAGTGTTGAGTATTATATGATGACATATTATAACACTTGAATTATTTAGAGGATAAGTGTGCATGATAAGGTTTTTCAATAGAACCGACAAACAAACTTAGCTCCTGTTCCTAAGTGGATTATTATACTTAATAAAGTTTACAAGATGTTGATATAACATTTGTAAAGAGAGTGATCTATGTCTATATGCAATGCAAGAGCAATTTCACATCTTAGTGCAAGAAATCTAGCATAAGTCCTCTTAATACGTAACTACAAAAACTAATCAATAACCGACATGAAGTAGTTAACGCTTAGGTTTCTAGATCCAAAAAGTATAATGACAAGTTGCAATGAGCATTCAAGAAGATATACTAACAATATTAAGATGAAAAATAAAACAATCAAGCATAACACACAAGAATAATTTTGTGTATTTGATATAACAATGTATACTTAGCTTTATTTTAATTTACAAATTAATTTCTTCCTCATTTTCAAATTTGACCAAAATTTTATTTTTGAATTGAGTCTTGAAACTAATTTTATTGAAAATTTCATTAAAAAACATTCAAGATTGGTTTTTACTTCATTAAAATCCGACGCACGGTTGAATTTCTATGAATTTTTGAAGTTTGGCTAAAAACTAAAAATGCAGCCCACGGATCCGTATTTTATGGATCCACCCATGTAAAATACGGATCTGCGGATCCTTGAAAAGTGGGTTTTTGGACAGAATACATTTTAAAGCATTTTTGACACATGGATCCCTTCGATTGGGATACGTCTTATATTTTAAGAAAGTATTCAAGCTAGTATAACAAGTTATATCTAACAACAAAACTTTATAAGTGAAAAGCAAAGAAATACTTTTCATATTTTTCATATTATGTTCCGCTTCATAGGTAATTTGATACATGGACCGTACTCCATTTTGAAAACCATTTGGTTTTAAAATTAGAGCGACGTGGCTCTGATACCAATTGTAGAAAACGTAGAGGGGGGGGGGTGAATACGTTTTCGATTAAAAACTTAAATCTTTTGTATCAAGCAACCGATCAAGTGTGACGTAATATGAAAAGTGGCAATGATAGTTCTATGACTATAATGATTATCAAGTAAATCATATCATCTCAACACAAACATAAACACATCACAAAGACATAGCACAATCATAAACGCAATGCAAGTATAAAGCGATAAATGCAAATAAAAATGTAAAGCAACAAGCAAACGGAAATGCAAACTGGACACGGTGATTTATAGTGGTTCGGTCACGAAGCTCCTCTTCGCCCTACTCCACTCCCCGAGTACCCAGCTCGAGAGTTACTTCACTAGATCAACAAGCTCCCTTCTCAGCAGAGAAAGCCTTACAACCATCGCTTACAATCTTTACCGATACTAAGCTAAGTATCGAGTCCTTCTTCAGGTACAACCAAACCCGTTATGTTTTATGACCCAACATAACAAACTGTCAAACCACTTACAAGTTTTCTGATACTAAGCTATGTATCGAGTTCTTCTTCGGGTACAACCAAACCCGTTATGTTTTGTGGCCCAACATAACAAACCTTGTGTTTTAAGGCCTAAACACATAAACCTCCTAACCTCTAGTTTGTTGTATAATAGTGATACAAGGTGGTGTATGATAATGATCCAAGACATGTGTGTCTAGTGGATGTAAGTCCCTAATCTAAATGAACTTCTTATCATAAGAAGCCTTCAATGAATGAATATCACAAGTGCTCCAATATTGTTGTGATTGATCTTCATATGTTGGTGTGCTTGTGGTGGATGAGGATGACAAGATCTTTAGCCTTGCAAGGATGGAAGATCAAGTGAAAACATTCTTACAACAAATGAATATTAGGAGCATCATGATCAAGATTTGGTAGAGGATAAAGGACATGAGAATGTGTGTTATTTACATTTCATAAGCTTGGTTATGATGGTGACTAAGTGTATGTAAAAGTGTAGGTGAAACACTACAAAAAAAGATTAGCCAAAAATGAAAGAGGAAGCCTCCTATTTATAGTATGGGTTCTGTCCCAAAACTGCCATTTGGCGGATCCAAGGATCCGTATTTTACAGATCCGCCTTTATAAAATGTGGATCCGCGGGGTGTCATAAGACAACACTTTTTTGTCTATTGGGTTTTTCACTTCCTTATGCTAAATTAATTTTAAATTATTTTCTTCTAGAATAACTTGGCGACTAAGGTTTTAATTAAATTAGTTTTCATTTAATTTATTACCTAAAATAAAATGTCTAGTTATTTTATTTAAATGTAATTAGTGAAAAACATTTTTCTTGAATGTGTTTAAAAATATTTTAAGTGTTTTAAACATTCTCAATGGTTTGTTAAATGGTTTGATCATAATACAACTTAAGAAACATATTCGAACTAGTTGTTGAAGCATGTCGAGAGGTGTTGATGAACACTTGGATTGATGATTTGTGTAAACGAGTAACTTGCACATTTTACGTTATGTATTACAAGTTACATGTTTGTCATCATTAAAACATAAGAGACCGTTTAGATTAAATATCGTAATATTTGCACTAACAATCATCATATTCCTTAAGGTCATCCCATTCCCTTACACCTTTTACATTATTTAGCAAGATACGTAAGTAAAAAAGCTCTCCCCAAGAATGCGGAACGTGATGTATGCGTACAAGGCTTAAACCTCTTTTTCTTGGTGTCCAAATCCTCTCTTGAGCTTTCCAAACATAATTTCTAGGAAATTTGACATAGAGCAGAGTTCGGGCAAACGCATCAATCTTGTTTCTTTCCATCCAAGCTACAAATTTGGTCTCCTTAGCTGATGCCTTGTCAAGTTGGTAATCAATACTTTCTGTCGGATCGAATACTACTGACCGTTCGTTGGGCAAATGAAATGTTAGCCTCTCAACTGGTGTAAATCTGTAATGAATGTCATAGCCAAAAATACGCCAAGCCGCCTCACATGCCGATAGATACCAATAGTCGTAGAATCTTTAATCACTTCAACTTCTTCGTCCTCTAAAGAACTTATAACCCTATCTGTTCTTTTGTTTATATACTTGAATAGGTACTGTTAGTGCAAACTTTACGACGTTTAATCTATACAGTGTTTTCATGTTTTAATGATGTCAAACATGTAACTTGTAATACATAACGTAAACTGCACAAGTTACTCGTTTACACAAATCATTAATGTCGGAACGCATCAACATCTCTCGACGGCTCAAGTGTACATCACTTAAGGTATGAACAAACTCTATACCAATTTTGTTAAGTGATCAAAGAAAATGTTTTTGTCCTTAAACCTCACATTTTTATAGATGTGACAAAACATTTTTACAAAAATAAACTAGAAAAATGACTGTGTTTGTCAAACGGGTCACAAACCGAGACCTCTCACGAAGAAAAGTCAACTCGCGACGATTTAACGCAACAATCAATTGTAATAAACCGGATAAGCGAATACCCGGGTCGTAGTCCCAACGAGGTGTGAAATTGAGGATATCGTTTGAGGTTCGGAATTAAAATGCTTGAAAGAATGAGGGTCACTTGGTTTTTAATATCTAATAAAACGAAAATTAATAAACGCGAACGGTAAACTAAAAACGAGCGTAAACGTAAAAATCTATGAAAACTAATCCTACGGATGCAAAAATAATTTTCCTACGTCCGAAATGACAAAATAAAATTTTAGAAAAAAGAATTGCATTTTTTTGACTTTTAAATAATTAAATACGAATTAAAAACTAATTAAAAGAAAATAAATAATTAAAAATACTA
The DNA here is from genome assembly GCA_021014915.2 of Artemisia tridentata subsp. tridentata. Classification (NCBI taxonomy): domain Eukaryota; kingdom Viridiplantae; phylum Streptophyta; class Magnoliopsida; order Asterales; family Asteraceae; genus Artemisia; species Artemisia tridentata. The sequence continues at coordinate 214,290,865 of CP139501.1, read as the reverse complement.
AACGTAAAGAGAAAAAATCTAAAATTTTTTGTAAAAATACTTTATATAAAACTAAAGCTATGAAAAATATAAAGGAAGTCCCAGCTTATTTCAATAAGCTGGGAAAAATCAAATAAGTTTGAATTGGCTAAAAATGAAAAGAGGGATAAGAATTAAATGTTGCAAGATGTATCATAAGCATAACTTGAGCATATTGGTTGAGGTGCTGGTGTTGTGATTTAGCAGACCTTGGTTCGAGCCCTAGGTTATGCATTTTTTGGTATCTATTTTTTTTGTGTTTTTCTTTTTAAAATCTCAAACCAATAAGTCAAATTAAGCAATGTTTGCAACTGAAAAACTTTTTAAAACTCAATAATAAGCTCAGAACAGCTTATTAAGGGCTGATCAGTGGGTTACCAGGCTAGAAAAGGAAAAAGCAAATAAGCATTCTAACTAAAAAGCTACTAACTAGGAAGCTGATAAGCTTTTAAAACCTAAAGTTTAACTTGGAATAAGCTACATTATCTAAAAGAAAACTAGCTCTACTGCACATGAACAGGGATAACCAATTTTTATCCATTTTGACCCATAGAACCAAACACTCCCTTAATGGGCTGTTATTGAATTTTTAAACTGAAATAAGCAAATTAAGCTAAGATTCCTTTTCATAACTAATTTACTAACTAAATGAGACTTAATTGAACCTAATTCTAAGGGGAATAAGCAGTCAAATAAGCTGAGAGCTTATTGACTGTTGTGGGTTGTTTTCAACTTTTATGCCAAAACTGAGCTAAGCAAACCTAAATCTATCAAACTCACATCAAAGGGCATCAAACTAGATCAAGTAAGCAAAAGAAGGTAAATAAGCAGAAAAATAAGCAAATGAACAGTAAATTGACTTTTGTGACCAAACAAGAAAAATTAAAATTTCATTAATTAGAATTAAATTACAATACTGGAATTAAAAAGAAATGAAAATAAATAATAAAAAACTTAAAAAGAAAAATACCTAATTTTTTAGCTAAAATAAAACCTATCTTCAAACTGCGGCTATAACTATCTATTTATACTAAAATTCTAGGGTTTCTCCTTTGTGCTTTTCTTGTGAGAGAGAGTTCCAATGTGCTTCTGAGCTATCTTCTTGACCCTTGGATCTTTGCTTGATGCCCACAACTCCAAATCTTGGCCGTTAGATGAAAATGGTCCATGGATTGATGAGGTGGAGGGGGGAAACACACCCATGTGGGATTTCTTGGCTGGTAGTGAGGGTGAAAAGGATGGTTGGGTGGTTATCTGGGGATTAAGTGATTAGGCGGGTAATGAGGGATAAAGAAGACGATGAACAGAAGCTAAAGATGGGGATTTTGACTTTTCTTAGACCGGATTTTAGTTAAAAGGATGGAGTGGGCTTGTCTGGGTTTAAGAGGTAGTGGGCTGAGTGATGGGTTTAGGATTTGGGTTGGATTTAATTTAAATGGGTTATAGGTTTAGGGTAGTTAAAAGTTTAAGGATTTTCTAAAAGGACCAATGTTGTAACTTTGGAAATTTCAGGGACCAAATCTGCCAATTTGCAAAGTTAATTCATGGGACCAATTTTGCCAACTAAAAATTATCCAAGGGTCGTTTTGAGATTTCCGAGCTCGAATTAAATCCATATGAAAATTGTCTTTTCCTGCTTCGGTTTTCGGCTCTTTTCCATATCACGCTCGGTTTTGTCCATATTTGCCTCGTTTTCAATCCTTTTGTACCTGAAACACATAAAACACAATCCAAGGATATATGTAATAATATAAGGTCCATTTGGGTGTTTTTGGTCATTTTTGTGGGGTTTTTCGGGTATAAAATGATGAGTAAAAAGCCACTCATCACAAAAATAAACTAGAAAAATTATTTTTGCATTTATAAAGAAATGTTTTAAAGAAAAATAATTTTGAATTTCAAATTCCCAACAGCTATTTTTCTCGCCTAAATCAGATAAATTTTCACCAGATAAATTTTCACCACTAAAGGACAAAAAGAGGAGCGTTTGTCGGGACGGTCTCGTAAATAGGTGACAGTCCCTTATATATAAGGGACCGTCCAAGGTTTAAGGGACCGTCCCCGCTCCTCCTGGTTCCTATAAATACTGCACTGTTTTCTCAGAAAAACCAATCCTCTTGGCACAAAAATTTTCTGTTATTTCCTTCTCCTTCTTCTTTGATCACTATAACTCTTTGGTATGTGTTTATAAGTGATCTCGTCATCCTCTATCTCAAGTGCAAGAGAAGAACACTCGAAGTCGTCAAGAATCGAAGTATTATAGAGTAGTCCACACACATACGTAACTTGTGTTACGATTCTCTTCTTCCTCCAAACGAAGAACACTCGAAGTCTCTCATTTTGTATATTAATGTATCCGACTTGTGTGTGAGTCGTAACTAGTTGTGTTAGTTTAGATTAGGACAAAGTGTGTAGTCCTTGTAATAGTTTGTTAGGACGGGGTGATCGTCCGTGTGTAGATTAGGACGGGGTGATCATCCGTGTGAAGATTGGGACGGGGTGATCGTCCTTGTGAAGACTAGGACCAGGTGAAGGTCCTTGAAGACTTGGATTGGGTGATGATCCAAGTGGACGGGGTGATCGTCCGTGTGAAGATTAGGACGGGGTGTGATAACGCTCATTTTGAACATGTTTTAGTTGCGTTATTTCTATATTTATGCATTGTATTTGGTTGTATTTGTGAACATATTATGCTAAAAAGGTGCAAAAGATGTATTTTAGTTCAGGTACGATCAAGTTCAAGGAAAAGGCTAAAAGATGAAGAAAAGTTGTTAAATCAAGAGCTTTATGCATAAATATTGGATTCATCTCACAATAAAAGCTTTGGGGAGGATTGTTAAAGATAAAGAATCAAGATTACAGTGATTTTCAAGCTCAAGAAAAGATCATGAAATGATGAAATGAATGATGAAGGTCATAACCCAAACCCAAGGTTCCTATCTCAAACCCAAGGTTGAGTAGTCATTTCCAGACCAAAGGTTTAGAGTTCAAACCCAAGGCCCAACAGACATCCAGACCACAGGTCCTAGGTCCCGACCTTGGGTCCGGCCACTTAAAGTCTTCCATAGTTGCATTTAAGAGAAGAGTTAAGTGCCATCACTCAAAAGTCCAATCATCTACTTCCATTAACTCATCTTGCCTTCAATTTATGACACTTTGAGCCCAAGAATTATGCTTGGTGACCAAGGAGAATTATCTTATATATAACAACATCAACATCATCATCTATTTTTCTACAAAAAAATCTGTCACCACTCTCTCAAAAGGGGCGACAAGGAGAAGAAACGCAGGAAAAGGGAAAGCTTACATTCACCAATCATCAATTCCATTATTCAAGGATCATTGTTGATCATTTCACAAGTGTTCTTCATTACTTGTAATCATCATTACAACTTTTGTAAGACTATTTAATCATGTTTTCTAGTGATAAATTTCTTATGGTTATTACTTTGTTTGCCATGAGTGGCTAAGTGCCTTGTGCACTTGCCTAGATGATGTTTGCCTCATAATTTATTTGGTTGATTATGACTTAATGGTTCTAATATAAAAGAAAAGTTAACACTAAGAACGAATTGTGCTATTAAGAGTTTTCTCCACCAAAGAGTTGCCAAATTTGGTTAATTTCTAATAATGTATTGGGTTGAAAAGGACATTGTTAGTTAATTAGTTGTAAACCTTTGTCTATGAGGGTTTTACCTTATGTATTGACCATTTCATAAGAAACTTGGTTAAACTGGAAAACTAAATAGTGTGGTTGTCAATTACTTGTGAAACGAAAGCAAATCGAGTAATTGAGTTGTGTTAGTCTTGGATTGATCAATTCTTAATTATTGTTTTTATAATCTTAAAATCTTGACGAGGATTGAAAGTGTTGGAAACAATAGAGTTAGTACACCCACTAATCGAATTAGAACACCATCTAATTTGTTGATCATAATCAAATGGAACCATTGTCATAATCATGTCAAAAGGAATTGTGCAAACTAGTCTAGGCAAGTGTAGTCTTTAAATTACTGAATTTATATCATCTTTATTTGCTTGCGAATTAGAATCGATAAGTTGGCTTGGCTTTATTTACAAAAATTCACATCATACAAACAAAACAAATCCTAGTGAACGACCTCGGCTTACCTTAATAATCTCTTACTACACACGGACGAGTATACTTGCTCGTATGTGTTTCGTTTGAATCATTGGTAAATCATGTTATAAATTTAAAACTTGTACTCATAACGGGTATATCCCTTGAAACACATCAGGGTGATCGTCCGTGTGAAGACTTGGATTGTGTGTAAATTCAAGTGGACAAGAGTGCTTGTTCGTGTAGCCACGTGGGCTTTTATGTAGATTGGTTCTAGCTAGGATTAGGACTCGACATTTCGCTTAGTGTCGTTACATTGGTGTAAGCTTTGGTGTACGGTTTGTTCCGCCTAAAGGGAGCGTGTTGACTAGTGAAGTAACTCTCGAGTTGGGTACTCGGGCACTGGAGTAGGGCGAAGAGGTGCTTCCTGCCGAACCACTATAAATCATCGTGTCCGGTTTGCGTTTTCTCTACTTTTCTCTTTACCTTTTATTCGTGCATTTATCGTTTTACATTTGTACTTGTTTTGAGCTTGTGTTTGCGTGGTTTGTTGCTCATAATGTGATAATGCAAAACATCACAAACGTCACTGGTGACGATCCTGTAAATAGGCCGGCGGTCCCACAATAAGGGACCGTCCATGCATTTAACGGAACGTCCAAGTGATTCTGATGTTTATCTCTTCTCTTGTTCTTATCTGTCTAATTGCTTCCGTAAGATGAATATAGATAAACATAATTTTTATAAATGTCAATAACCACGATTCATATTTAGCTACGCTTAATCGGGAATTTGATACGAAATATTTTAGATTTTAAACAGGAATGTATTCACCCCCTCTACGTTTCTACAGGTACTTTATACAACCTATGTTCTTATTTGTTTTTTAAGGCCTCAAGGGACGTCGAAGAGCTAAACCTGTTCATATGATCGATAGTGCAAAATAGATCGATTATTTTGAGGATTTATATGATGCAAATAGAAGAATGATTATGTAAACAGCATGATATAAAATATATGGCATATTACTTCTGTAATTTTAGTAAGTGGATGTCTTGAAACTCTTCTAGAAGGTCTCTTACTTATATCACCTAAATGTGAACTTGGTAATGATGTTTCTGATCGTAAACGACCATCCAGAAAGTCTGAGTTATGATGTGTTGATACATTATTGTGAGTGTTTATGGTGGCTCTTTTTGTAGCATGTTGTCACATTGAATTGGTCATTGAAATGTGATTTACCGTAGCTTTCCTTTGGCTTATGATATAGTAACCCATATGATGTCAAATCAGGGGGTGAGCACTATTTTGGTCAAAGATTCCTTTTTTGGAACAATATATCACAGTTTTTTGTCAGTTTCTGTTCCGTATTTCTGCTCCGCACTTTCAGGTTTATAGTTTTTTGATATAAACAAAATTATAAAAATAAAAAAAATCTGAAAAAAAGAAGGGGGGAGGAAGTCAGAGGAAGTGGTAGATTTCGAGAAATTTGTGGAAGGAAGCTTTGAGAAGACTGTGGATAGAAGGTTTGAGACTAACATGTGGCTAAAGTTGGTGCCGTGAAATAGATAATGGGACGGTGGCATCGATAAAAGCATCAGCTCGGCTCAAAAAACCGGCTCCACTCAGAGGAACGACTAATAAACAGTAACCTAGCCGGCCCGCCTCACATGTTGTGGGAAATATATTTTTTTATGCACTATCAACTATCGTAAATCTATATCTTAACTACATATAAAAGAAAAATGGTCAAATGTGGAAAAGTGAAATGTTGAAAATGGTCAAATGTGAGAGAAACTTCTTAACTATCTATAAACAATTAAAATGGAAATGTTGAAAACTTAAATAATTAAAATGGAAATGTTGATATTAAAATGGAAATGTTGCCATATGCAAACCGTGTCCATGGATTATTTGCTTACTATAATGTCCATAACCAATAAATATAGAAGTAACATACATGAATCCTGAAAATATATAGAGTAAATTACAAAGATGGTCCCTGTGGTATGCGTTGACTTTCACTCTTGGTTCTTGGACTTTTTTTTTTTTGCACTTACAGCCACCAACTCTGAAACCCTTAACACTAATAGTCCCTTGACCAAACGTCCGTTAGGTCAAAGCGTTAAGTTATAACATGTGCGCAATATTAGAGGGTATTTTCATCCATTCAAGTACTCCCTCACATCTTCTTTCTTCTTTTTCAATCTAGACAATCACACACACTCACCCACTCTTTCTTCTTTGCCTCACTAAACAAACACACACACACACCAAGCTGATAGCCACCACATCCTTCGGCAGACCACTCACCACTGATTAACTACCGGTCAAAGAAGAATTCAGAAACTGCAACCAAATCCCTTTTTGCAAAAGAGCTAGATCAAGACAACCCCATTCTTGCAAACTTATCCCATCTGACGTCACCATCAACAATGGTGATCTTGTTGCTAAACTTAAAACCAAACAAAACCTAGATCAGGATTCATCAGACGGTGAGTGGTGGTGGGTTCGGAGTTAGTGAGATAGGGAGGGTGTTGGGTGTGGTGGCGCGTGAGGATGTGAAGGTGTTGGGGTTTTATTAAGAGAAAGGTGTTTGGGTTGGTGGCTGCTGAGGCCACCACAGATCTGGGTTGAAGAAGGAATGGAGGTGTCGTGGTGGTGGATGGTGCCGTGGTGGTTTTGATGATTATGAATATTAGTTTTATTGATTTGAGGTTTTGATAGATTATGTACAGATCTGGGTTTTATCTTGGTGTGTGTCTTCCAAAGAAAAGAAAAGGGGATGGAGGTGCCATGGGGGTTTTGATGATGATTTATATATAATTGTGCTTGAATACATTTATGATTCTGTCACATAGACTGCTATCTACGATGGCTAATTTCCTATATACATATGGGCGATGACACATCACAACGTTACAGTTTGTGATATATCAGGTCTTTCTGTGTCTCATGAATGAGAAATGTTTTCATGATATCGCAGAGGCCTCAGGCAGTCAGGCCTTTTAACTTCCATTAATGACATTTATGACACATGCTATCATTTTGCAAAAGGGTTTTAAAATGTCTATTAGGTTGGTTTTTCATGTTTGGGATCGTGATGAAACAATGAAACATGAAGCATACAAAAACTCTTATTCATGTACAAGTAGGTATTCGTATTGGTATAGGTTTCAACAACTGTAACAAGGTTTTTAGGACTGATAAATGGGAACAAGTATATATTGAGCAAGATGTGAAGATGGTATTTCGGTTCTAATGCTGTAACAAAAAAAAAAATCATATTGAGGTGGTCGGAATTTGATGGAGGTAACCGGAAATATTGATGACCGGAAATAATGGTGGTGGGAGGTGGGGTATTTGTGAGTGAAGATGAAAAAGAAAGAAGAAGTGTAGTGGTGGGACCCACATTGGTGGGAGAAGATGATAAAGAAAGAGAGGGACTAAAATGACATTTTTACCCTCATGTGCAAGTCACATGAGGGTGTTTAACAGTCAAACTTGATGTCGTTTGGTCAAGGGATTATGAGTGTTAAGGGTTTCAGAGTTGGTGGCTGTAAGTATAAAAAAAATCAAAAGACCAAGAGTGAAAGTCAACGCAAACCACAGGGACCATCTTTGTAATTTACTCAATTATATATGTACAAATACCCTATAATCATATATATGTAGAAATACCCTAAGATTACCTAACCACTAAGAAAATATTATATAAAATGATATGAGAAGATATAATATAAGAATTTGACCATTAAAAGCTGTTAAAAAAATAATAAAAATAAAATAAAATAAAAAAATGAACATAGTTATAATCAAATTAGAGATAACAGGTAACCACAGATTTCTTGCACATGCCTTAACATAAGAAAAAAAAATAATCTTACACATAACTTTACATAAAATGGAAGTATAAATATGATGCTTCAGCCAAGGAAACCCGATTTCTTATCGGGTCAGGTTGCGGGCCATATTTCTAAAAGTCAAAACCCGAATCAACCAAACCCGATAACACCCCTAATTGTAGATGTAGATGCGTTAGGTATATCGAAAGTTCAAAATTTTGAATTATCGAGATTTGGGAACTGACAAATACTATTGATAAGATTTTTGACAAAACTTATTCCATTAGTTATAAAGTATGGGATGGGTTACCAACAATACCCTCTAATTTTTTATTTTTTTTTAACCCAAAACATCGCGATAACTATTTGCCGCTAAGAAGTTCCGTCGATATACACGGTCTTCATCTAGTATGTATAATGTATAGATCTAAAGCGGTCAAAATTGACGAACAATGTTTCTCTAAATAAACGACAAAACTATCTGAAACCAATGGTTACAGTTTTAAGAAATGGTCCCATTGAAAATTAAATGTCCAAAGACAAATCTATGTATATATAGAGGCATGCATACATGTTTCCATCTCGGTATAATCTTTGTCATCAACAATGAACAGAATTATGGCAAAGCTCCAAAGATTTGGGAGGATTAGACAACTTCACACCATTATATCCCAAGAAACTATTAAACCATCTTCCCCAACACCTCCTCATCTCAAAAGTTATAATCTTTCTTTGGTTGATCGCTTAATTCCCAACTTGCACATGCCATTTATTTTCTTCTACCAAAACTACAACAACCGCGATATCAACATCCTAAAGAAGTCATTATCGGAGTGTTTGACACAATATTATCCATTCGCAGGTAGGCTGCTAACACCATCTGCACCTGACATCGAATGTAAGGACCATGGAGTTGAGTTCTTAGAAGCTTCTATTGATTGCCGACTCCATGACTTCATTCTAAATAAAGAGCAAGACGAAACCCTAGACAAACTCATCCCTAATGATCTAGGTTTTGATACTAACAAAACTAGTCCTAATATGGTTGAGGTCCAGCTGAATCATTTCACATGTGGTGGAGTTGCATTGGCTGTGGCAATATCACACAAAGTCGCTGACGGATTCACGGTGGCTAACTTCGTCAACCACTGGGCCACTGTTGCACGTGGTGGATCACCCATAAACCCTACTTTCTTAGCTCACTCCTTAAGTAACCATAAGCTTCCAGAATTTACTTTCGGGGGAGCATTCGAAGTTAAGCAGTATGCAACAAGGAGATTCATGTTTCCTGATTCAAAACTAAATGAGCTCAAGAACAAGGTTAATGAGTTTAGTACAACTCCAGTGAACCCTACACGGGCCGAATCATTGACCTCACTAATCTATAAATGTGCAGTTGGTGCTGCAGCCACTACAAAATCAGGTTCTTTTAAGACATCAATTTTACGTCAAGCGGTGAACATGAGGAAAAAGTTAGGTCCAAATTTTCCTAAATTAGCTGCAGGAAACATAGTTACAGCAGCGATTACAAAGACAATGGATTCTAGTCAAATCAAGTTGAACGAGGTGATTATTAATCTGAGGAAAGAGATAACGAAGCTGCAAGGAGTAAGAAATGTGGAAGAAGTTGGCAAAGTCTGGTTAAACAATGTGGTAATGTTGGGGAATGATCAAAGTTCATATTATAACTTTACGAGTATTTGTAGGTTTCCATTCTACAAAGTAGATTTCGGGTGGGGAAAGCCTTCACAAGTAATGTTACAAACTACAAAGGTGAATGGAAATTTCATAGTTTTGATGGATTCTCCTTCAGGAGATGGTATTGAAGCAACAGTGCATTTGGAAAAAGAAGATATGGATTTCTTTCAAAAGGACAAAGAACTTCTTGCGTATGCTGAAGATATTTGAAAATTGTGTCTTTATGGTCAAAATTTTCATAAATAAACTGCTTTAGTAAGTTTGAAAACTGAGAATACATGGTTAATAAACAAAATATATATTGAACGACTTGAATTGTGAACATCAGTCGCTTAATCCATACACTAATAGATAACGTGTTCATTCTTTTGGTATATAGTAAATGTGAGAATAGTTTCATGGGTAAAAGCTAAAGATGATTTATGTATTTATATTTTTTATTCATTTTAAATCACGAATTTGTAAAAAACCAGTTAGGCTAGTTACAGTGGGTCACCAGCTGCCACGTCAGCTTTCTCTCTCCGGTGACCAGACATGACCAAGGTGCCACAGTGGTGACCGACTTTTTTTTTTTTTTTTTTTTTTTCTTTTTTTTTTTTTTTTTTTTTTTTTTTTTTTTTTTAATTCAAATATTTTAAACAAAAAACTTAAAATTCATTAAAAATAAAAACATTGCAATACTAAATTAAAAACTTAAACATTACAATACTTATTAAAAACTTAAACTAGTAATCTAAGTTGTAGCGTGCCTTAATTGCTGCCTTAAGCTGCAAAAGTTCATTTCGTTGTCGTTCGGGCAAAGTTGAGTCGATTGCTGAATTGTAGAAGATCAAATCTTGCTCCCGTTTTGTGATGTCCATGATTTTCACTTGCTTTCGTTGGAGTTCAATTTTCTCTCTTTTCATCGCTAGCTCTTGTTCCTTCAACCTAACATACGACTCTTCAAGGTCCTTCTTTTTTCCCGCTTTTGACGGCTTGAACTTGAAAAAGGTTTTGGCTAGCGAATTTGTCCATGATGAAGGTGGATCACGAGAGGGGGAGGATGATTTCTTCCTGGCTGCGTCACGACCTTGTGGTCGTGATTCTCTAGTCTCTTCCTCATCATCAGAATCATCCACGTCTTGGAAATTCAAGGGACCTTGTGTTGACACGGTATTCTCTAAGAGCTTTTTCTTTATCATCATCATCATTCTCACCACTTCCATGATTATCCTTGATATTATCCATAATAGCACAAAAATTCCCAACCCTACTACGAATCCTATTCTTCCATTTGGTCGTGATAGAGTCTTACGTTCTTTGTGAACCAGTTTCATTTTCAAAATACGCTATCACCTCCTCCCAAAAGCGGTGCCTGTTTATAGCGTTTCCTCTCTCGAAATTTTCCGAAATATAAACCGAAGCTCTACAAAGCGCGATCTCTTCCGCCTTTGTCCATGGTTCGTTCTTTTTGGTCGGTTCGGGTTTTTTGCCTTTGTCCTTCGCCTTTGTAGCACGTCGCGAAGGCTTCTTTGGTTTGATGGGTGATGTCTCTTCGACATCGTCATCGTCTTCAATAGGCATGGACCCGTGGTACGAACCGTGACCCGAACCTTGCCCCATCGATGCATCTTGACTCGGATAGTTTTGGGTCGAATAGTCTGCCATATAATCATCCAAATCCATATCAAGATTAACACCCCGAAGCGTGGAATAATCTTCATACGGTTGGAAAGAATGCAAGAAATCCATGTTAGGACGATACGACGACCCACTTGGTTCATGGTGATAATCCGTATTAGGACGATACAGTGGAACATATGGACGATTAACGTAAAACGAGTTTTGATTTTGATTCGGTTGTGGTAGTCGTGATGGATATTCAAAAGAGGGTGCACGAAAGTGAATACCCCGATTTTGTGGTGGTGTTATGCCGGTTTTGAAGTTGTTTTCCGGCGAGAAATTCAAATTCGGGGCCTTTTGGGGTAGTCGGGATCGTCAGTCTTTTGATGTGGGAGTATTTTTCTTTGACATGATGAATATGGATGAGAAGTTGTTTGAATTGTGTATTTATAAGGTTGTAAAAGTGGTAAAGTTTTAATTTATTTATTTATTTATTTATTTTTTAATTTTTTTTTTTTTTTTAATTCAAACGGTTACATTTTGGAGGAAGTGAAAGTCGGTCGATTTTATGACCGACTTTGTGTTTACATGATCTTCGACCGATATTTGCCCAGCGAACCACAAAGGGCTCGACCGATATTAATATCGGTCACCCACTTTGATCGACCGATAATTTACGAGCCATTGTGGCTAGCCTTATGGATAATGTACCGATCCCCTTATGATTCATTATGTTATGATTGATTTTTTTTTTATTTTTTTTTTTTGAGCAAATATGATTCGTTATCAATAACATACTTTTTTTTCTATGATTCATTATGCATATATAAAAAATTATGCATAATGAATCATAAAACCGGTATGTTATAAATAATTGGTTTTTTACAAGTTCTTTATTCAAAATGAATAATAATGGTAAATACATAGAAAAAGTTTTTTTTTTTTTTCCTAAATTCTTTAATTTTGAAACTTAAATTAATTCATTTTGCTTAAATTACCTTTAAGTACTCTTTAAACTTGGCAAATTTTCAAAAACTTGACAACTTAAATTATGTCTTTTCTTAATCAATTCGAAACTAGGCAATTTTTCAAAAACGTACACTATATTAATTTTAAAAAACACATGTTTTGTATTTCAAAAAACACATGCTTTGCATCAAGGGTCGAATCAGAATCACGATTTCGCAAGTATAATTATTTGCCACTATACATCGTCGCTTTGCACGGGTATTCGTCTAGTATTAGATAATTTACACTAGAAACTATTATGTTGCGTTGATAAGGATTTATTTGGTACCTTTTTAAGGGGTCATTTAAGCCCAAAATCATATAAATATGATCAAATATTGACCTAAATTGCTTCTTTTTATATTTTAGGTACTTGGGACGAGAATTGAGGAAACCGGCATGTTTTGGACTAAAATCGACAAGAAAACGAAGAAAACCGACTAAGTCAAGAATTTGTCAAGATGGAGACCTGATGACGTCACAATCCATAACCTGATGTCGTCACTTGTATTTGAAGACCCTAACTCAGTGCAATTTTATAACGTGACGGCTCAGAAGAATTAAAGCGTGACGGCCTCGAAGCATCCTTGACGGCGTCAGAACGGCGACTTGCACAAGACGAAACCCTAATCCACGGCGAGCTGACGAAGTCAGAAGCTATAAGCTGACGCCGTCAGAGTTGTAAAACTATATATATTTTTGAATGTTTTCATTGTGATGCGTAACACTTTGGAGGACAAAACCCTATACGATTTTGATAGCTTTTGTAAGGCTTTTCCAGCCTTTTTCATCCATGTTTAATTGAAGATAAGTTATTCGTTTAATCATTCAATATGTCTATGTGTTGTTTGATTACTTGTTTATCTTTTCTTCTATCTAACATCCTAGCTTAAGTTTATTTGTGTTTGCTTAGATCTAGTGAAACCTAGTTATTGAATATTGATTTGTTGTCTCTTGTTTAGTCGATTGCCTCGCATTAGGCTAAGAAATCTGGCTGACCTCTTATATTTAACTAGCTTGAACGTCTTAGAAAACACAACCGTAGAGTGCACTATTCGTTGTTCTCGTTGTATTTATTACGTGAATTGCGGCTTATAGATCCTAGAAAACTTAATAAACTTTAAGGGATTTAGGGGAGACTAAGATTCATAGAGTTGGAGACTTGGGCACCTCCCCAAGACCAATATTAAGGAATAAAGCGCTTCAACTAAAACAAGGACGTGACAATTCAACAAATCAATGGGAGATAACTAGAGAGTAATTAATTCTAAGTGAATACGTTTTTCCTATCATAAGAGTTACCACCAATTTACTTTTCCTTGTTATTAGATTAATTTTAGTTTTATAATTAGTTTTTGGGTTAGTTAATTAGAAACTAATTCCGTCCACTCCTTCAAAACCGAGATTTTTAATTGATTTTCATAAAATATAAAAATAAAAAAAGAATCATCCCTCACCGCTAGACCTATCTCGTCATATATCTTGACCTTTCCATAACTATTGCGAGATTATTCCCCCAGAGAACGATCAATCCCCCGGACTTACCTATACTACACTACAACGGTTAGGTACACTGCCTAGAGGATTGTAAAACCTTTTGCGAGAGTTTGCAATCCTCACATCAAGTTTTTGGTGCCGTTGCCAGGGAATAGTTAATAGTTTAGATTCTGTGAAAAACTAGAAGGGGGGATGAATAGTTTTACCGGTTTTTAAATCTTCTTAAAAACTTTGCTTATTGAAAACCTTGATTCGAATTTTATGTGTAATCAATCAACACCAATATGAACACTATACTATACTAACTAATATAAACTATGAATGAAAGATAAAGATGGAAAGATCTAACCGGGACACAGAGATTTATAGTGGTTCGGTCACGAAGCTCTTCTTCGCCCTACTCCACTCCCCGAGTACCACACTCGAAAGTTTCAAGCACTATGTCAACAAGACCTCCCTTCAGGCGGAGAAAACCGTACATGTCTCTTATCCTATTTTCCGACACTAAGCTTGATGTCGAGTGCTAATCTTAGCTAGCACCAATCTACAACGATCTATTTGATCCTTTCTACTTCATACAATCTACACCCAAGACTCGATCTACCCGATCTACCTATGATCCACTTTATCAACACACTAGCTCACAAGCTTCCAGAGATCATCAAGATCTCGACACGATCACAATGATAAACCATCACTTGACTCAATCTATCCTATCAACCCTTGATCAACTTGATCAATACACTAGCTCACAAGCTACAAGAGATAATCAATATCTCTATAAGATCACAATGATCTTCACTCACAACTCTCAAAAGAAGAATGATCTTGATGTATACAAGGATACAATCAAGTGTGTAACAAATGTTACAGGTGCTCTTACTATAACTACAACACTTTGTATCTACTTGGATACCTTGTGTTCTTCTCTTGCACTTGAAGAGGAATGAATAGGATCACTTGGATGGATGATTGGATCACTCTTAAACAAAAGAAAAACTAAACTAAATGATCAAGAAGAGAAAATGTGATAAGGGTATTGAACTCAGAAAGTTCTGTGTGAAAAAGGATGCCCAAAAACTGTAAAGTGGGCTGGTATTTATAGGCAGAAAAAATCTGGCCGTTATGAAGGCACGACTCCACTAAATCACACACGGTACCACTAAATTTAGTGGTACCGTGCCAGACAAAAACGCTCATCTTTTTGTCTTTTCTGGTGAAAACTTATTTAGGGAAGTTTGGAGCTGATTTTGGGGTGAAAATAGTTGTTATTATCTTTGAACTTATTTTCCCATTAAAACATTTCTTAATTATACAAAAATAACTTGTAAAGTATATTTTTGTAAAAATGTTTTGTCACATTAAAAATGTGAAGTTTTAAACACAAATTCACTTCTTTGATCATTTGTCAAGTTGTAAATTTGTTTGGGCATACTTAGAGTGATTTCTGTAGAAATGGGATCTTTCGACTAAAAACTTGTTTACGTTAATTTTAACGTAAAGTGTTTTCACATTTTCTCATCCTCAAAACGTGAAGTTATCGAAAGATATAAATAACGTTTTTAGAACATTATTTGCATCAACAGATCCAATTTCTATTTTGTTTAGGTGTAACACCCCTAATTTCGTGAACGCGGCGGAATTCAAACTGGGTGTTACTCGATGGCACAACAGTTATAACAATAGAAAACAACTCTAATTGAGTTGTTTTAAAAGATTTATCATTCGAATTATACAAATATCAGAGTTTACAAAATTAGGTCCCAGTAGTTTCAAAGTTTACAATTTACATTAAATAAGTTTCGAATGATAATGAAATTTATAGCCTTCTTGAGTATCCGTGCTCCTCATTGGCAGCCTCGTTCATTATGGACATGAGATAAACATGCTAAAAGTGTCAACACAAAGGTTGGTGAATTCATAGAGTTTATAGAAATAACGTGAAAACCTTGTAAAATCATCGTGACAAGTATAGGTAAATACTAAATGTAGTTCTTAAAACTTTCGAGTTTATGACTATTGTACTAAATACAATATCACATATAGGTAGTGTTTCTGTTACTCTTAATTGGACCAAGTCCTGTTTGAATCGTAATTGGACCAAGTCCTGTTTGAATCGCAATTGGACCAAGTCCTGTTTGAATTGTAATTGGACCAAGTCTTGTGTGAATTGTAGTTGGACCAAGTCCTATTTGAATAGTAGTTGGACCAAGTCCTGTTTGAATTGTAGACCAATCGTTCTGTGTCTGGGTTACGTTGTTATACACCCAAAGCATTGAACATTGTTTGTTATTGCACTATCCTTATGAAAACCAAAATGTAAATCTCGTACTAATAGAAATTGGAATAATTGTTGCAATCATAGCCTAGTAGGTAATCTGTTGTTAAACCTAATGTTCTCAAATATTTGTTGTGTTTGTTTACTCTAACTGAGTCAACTTAATGGTTACATTAATCCCAATAGATCTAACCACAATATTCGTACTCACTACGCATAGTGCATAATGATCCATGATATAGAAACTCTAAGTATTGCAATAATGTTATTTAGCATAAATAAACATTTAGTTAAGATAAAACATACAGTTTGCAAATAATCATGTTTGAAATTAACAGTAGTTGAGCATGTATCTCCCCCAAAGAGTTTACAAAACAGTTTAAACGATAGAAAATGAGGCTATGACTCACAGTAATATGTAAAAGTTTAGAGTACTTGTGAAAGTAAAAGCAAGTAGTTGAGCATGTATCTCCCCCAAAGAGTTTATAAAGTAATTAAACGAGTAAAAGTGGGGCTATGACTCACCGTGAGTTGGATGATGTTCAGTGCTTAACGAATATGATGGATACGCCGGGAAACCTCTAAGTGCAACCTAAAATAGAATGTTGTGACTTAGGTTTGGAATAATATCAAAGAAAACATAAATAAGCCTATATATGTCCTTATATTGATCATGATGTTGTACTTGGTATTCTTGTGTATGTCGTTTTATAGAAACAGTTTATGAAACATTTATATTTTATGTATCTCGTACTACCGTTCGGGCCATCATAATCCAGAGGTCATGTAGTAAACGTTTGAGGAGCTAGGACACTTTAAATCATCAATCCAGCAACTCATCGATCCGTTTACCCAAGTGAAACCCCTCACATGAAGCTCCCTAGTTTTGTAGTACTCGAAGTGGAAAATATAAGTTTTGCTTGTTTGAATCTGTATTTGAGCTTTTGCCGTAAAGTAAAATGAAAGTTTATGAAGTACATAGGTTGTTTGGTTATGATTAGGAAATCATATGGTTATTACAATATATCACAAAGAGTTTATAAGTTTGTTAGGTTTTGATAGGAATCAAAATAGTTGTTTACATGTTCTTGTTAATTAGAAAAATAGTCATTTCCATAGTATGAGTATATGATGTTATTTGATGAATTCAATATTTGTAAGTATGTGATGATATTTGTGAAGTTTCATGGGTTATAGAAGTTGGGAGTAAGTCCTTTTTTGAAATCGTTTTGGGTTTGTGTTGGTTTCTCAAGGCTAAGGCCTTGGCTAATGGTCTCGGCTTAGGAAGCCTTGAGGCCTTAGCCGTGGCCTTGCCGTGGCTTTGGTCTTGGATGCCATGGCCTTGAGACCTCAGCCTTGGCCTTAGCTGCGGCTGTGGTCTCGGCCTAAGGCCTTTAGGCCGTTTGGTTTTCCTTAGCCGTGTGTCTAAGTATAAAGCCGTGCGGCTATATGAAGGTTGTTAAGATTTGGACAAAAATTTCCTTCGTTTTGCGTTTTCCGGGCCCGTGGCCCTGAATTTTTGACGAAAACGTCGTACCGGAAAACTTTCGTGTTTTAACTTTTTGATGAATCGGACCGTAAGTGCCTCGAAAATTTACCTCAGTTCGTATTCAGTGGGTTTTGGACAGATTTCAGTTTTTTCGGTTTTGTTAACTTCTTTTGATCATAACTTTTGACTCGTATACTCGTTTCGGGTGATTCAAATTGCTACGTTTTTCTTGTAAGATCCTCTTTAACAGTAAGAAATTTCCCAAGGTCATGGGTATTTATTTTGTTTGTTTTTCATAGCATAAAATCACTAATTTCACTTGTTTACTTTCATAAGACAACATATAAGTTCGAACTTGATTTTTAAGGATTTGTACATCATACGATCAATATAACTAGACATATATAGCATAGATTAAACATATTTAGGACATAACAAGCATGAAATCGTAGAATGATGGTGGTGATTATGTGCTTACAACTTTTGGCCTAACAAAAGGGAAATCAAGAATCAAGAACTAGGACAAGGACTTAGAGCTCTTCTCTCTTGGATTTCTTCACTACTCTTGTATGATCAAGGTTGTGCTAGGGATTGTGCAAGACTTTGATAAGTCCTTGGTTACTTGACTGGATTTAAACTCAAGAGAATCACCAAGGAATGCAAAGGACTTGATGTGGTGAACTTGGAGCTTGAAACTTGAAGTAATACTTGAAGTTGGAAATCAAATGGAGAGTGTTTGTGTGTGTGAGGTTGTGAACGACAAAGAAGAGGCCAAGAGGAGGTTTATATAGCCTTGGTTTAGTCAAAGGAGGTGCATAATACTTGACTTAGTCAAAGGAGGTGCAAGTGTAAGACTTATAGATATTTAGGAAGCTTAGTGAGGAAGTTTGGACACATGGAATGATCATAAATCATCAAGGCTTTATCACAAGCCAACAAGGCTTGTGACTAGCCATATATGTCGTTCATATGCTTATCTTGGATGACTAGATAGGTTTTTGATATTATCTTGCTTTTACGGAGGTAGTTTTGTCCCGGTAATCGCTAACGGTAAGTCGTAAAGTCACGAAACTTAAAACCGGGTATCCTAAAAATATAAAACTTATCAATATACTCTATATTAATATATAAAATGAGTGATAAGTTTCATCGGGTTGCTTAAACGTCGTAAAAACCTAAAACCGTAGGCTTAAAACGCGTAAAACGCAAAATCGGAAAATGTAAAATTTCAAAACTCTTGAAAATGTCATAAGATGTGATAAACATATATTTCTCTTGTTTGTAATGTTGTATGGACATATCGGGATGCATAAATCTCGTTTAAACCTAAACGTTAATCTCAGACACGGTTTTGTGAAACTTGCAAAAATGACCCGACGAGTGTCAAACTCTTGTGTTATCATGAAAATAGGTTAACTTATAAGAATGTAGAATAAAAATTTCGGGAGTGAATGTGAATAGTAAAAGTGAATAGTAACCCGAAAATGCGAATTGTTACAGTACCTACTCCTTAAAAGGAATTCCGTCCCGGAATTCAGTGTGTGTTATCTGGTGGTGAGGAGTCTAGGAAATGTTTTGGGTAGTTTCAGGATAAAGGATGTATCGTACAGTATCTAAGTCAACTAGAGTTTGAAAGAAACGTGATACTGTGAAATTTTATATACTAACTTATCTTGTTCTGGTATTTCTCTATCATCCATGAAATCTTATAATGCGTTCAGATAATGATGTGGTATGTTGATGAATAGAAGAGTATAGTGTATTCTTACCATTATTATTGGGTAGAGATGTCAAGTTTGCTTTAAAAATCTTAAAGAGATTTTAAAGGTTTATGACGGAATGATATCCTTAGGACCTAAACAGGCTAGTATTTTTTTAAGGAATAAAGAGAAGAATCGATGACTATTCCAAGATAGTAGTTCGGATTATCTCATAAATGAAAACTTTCAAGAATGAAATTAGGTAGTATAAATAAGATCTTAAGATCTCGTTGAGTGGTAAGATACTATCGTGTCTCTAGATCTTTTTAGTGAATTCTGGTGATTATCGGGTTCAAGTTCATACTTATGTCATTTCGGATATAAATAAGCCCATTCATTTATAATTCATTACTTACATAAAGAAGCGTCCCAATTCATGTAAGTAAGAAATTATAAACTTATGGCTCAGTGATTTACAATTTCTTTATTTAAATGAAAAGGTGTCCCAATCCATTTAAATAAGGACATTATAAATCATCCTACTTAAGAATTCCCGACACAACACTCATACTTAACAGGTGAGTTACAAAGTGGTGTAGTACGAGATGATGTAGGGGTTCCGAGAGTACGGAATGAATATTCACACTCATCTTCGGAGATGGAGAGTAAGATAATCGAAGGAAATTGACATAATGTTCAAAATAGTTGGTGAGTACACGGTTAATGTAAATTAGATGAAAATCTTTATAAGCGAGTTAACATAGCAGTTATCATATCAATCCTCCTATTACAAGTCCCGCCCATACAAGACTTGTAATACTTAGATTCATACTTAATACTTAGATTCATATATAATTCCATATAACAAAACTGTGACGGGTTTCGATATCATATGAAATGATATTGTATAAGGTGATGAAATAGTTTTAGAGACCATTGTGTAACTCACAATGTCTGAGAAATGATTAAGACCATTGTATCACACAATGTCTGAGAAGTAGTCGAGACCATTGTAATCAGTTACAATGTCTTGAGAAAGTTTTGTAATCCTAAAATGCACGAGTAGATACATGATTGGGAAAATATGGTTGTGTCAAAATGCCCTGGAATAGGCATACACAGATATGTTTAGTACATCGTTTATATAAAATGATCGAAAGTATATCAAGTGTGTAAATATCAATATACTAGTATGTTAATCTAGCATAAAATGTCTAAAAATCATATAATCGTCTGGAGGATGGAAGGCACGGAGAGCGAAAGGCTATAAAATGTTTTTGTGATAAAGCAGTTATAGTTTAGGTCTCAATTAGACCTGTTTCTCTATAACTATAGCTCTGATACCAATCTGCAACACCCCCAATTTCGTGAACGCAGCGGAATTCAAACTGGGTGTTACTCGACGGCACAACAATTATAACAATAGAAAACGAACTCTAATTGAGTTGTTTTAAAAGATTTATCATTCGAATTATATAAATATCAGAGTTTACAAAATTAGGTCCCAGTAGCTCCAAGGTTTACAATTTACATTAAATGAGTTTTCGAATGATAATAAAATTTATAGCCTTCTTGAATATCCGTGCTCCTTCGTGCCAGCCTCGTTCATTATGGACCTGAGATAAACATGTTAAAAGTGTCAATACAAAGGTTGGTGAGTTCATAGAGTTTATAGAAACGTGAAAACCTTGTAAAATCATCATGACAAATATAGGTAAATACTAAATGTAGTTCTTAAAACTTTCGAGTTTATGACTATTGTACTAAATACAATATCACATATATGTAGTGTTTCTGTTACTCTTAATTGGACCAAGTCCTGTTTGAATCGTAATTGGACCAAGTCCTGTTTGAATCGTAGTTGGACCAAGTCCTGTTTGAATTGTAATTGGACCAAGTCCTGTTTGAATTGTAATTGGACCAAGTCCTGTTTGAATTGTAGTTGGACCAAGTCCTGTTTGAATTGTAGTTGGACCAAGTCCTGTTTGAATTTTAGACCAATCGTTCTGTGTCTGGGTTACGTTATTATACACCCAAAGCGTTGAACATTGTTTGTTATTGCACTATCCTTATGAAAACCAAAATGTAAATCTCGTACTAATAGAAATTGGAATAATTGTTGCAATCATAGCCTAGTAGGTAATCTGTTGTTAAACCTAATGCTCTCAAATATTTGTTATGTTTGTTTACTCTAACTAAGTCAACTTAATGGTTACATTAATCCCAATAGATTTAACCATAATATTCGTACTCACTACACATAGTGCTTAATAATCTATGATATAGAAACTCTAAGTATGGCAATAATGTTATTTAGCATAAATAAACATTTAGTTCAGATAAAACATACAGTTTTCAAATAATCATGTTTGAAATTAACAATAGTTGAGCATGTATCTCCTCCAAAGAGTTTACAAAACAGTTTAAACGATAGTAAATGGGGCTATGACTCGGAGTAATATGTAAAAGTTTAGAGTACTTGTGAAAGTAAAAGCAAGTAGTTGAGCATGTGTCTCCCCCAAAGAGTTTATAAAGTAATTAAACGAGTAAAAGTGGGGCTATGACTCATCGTGAGTTGGATGATGTTCAGTGCTTAACGAATATGATGGAGAAGCCGGGAAACCTCTAAGTGCAACCTAAAATAGAATGTTGCGACTTAGGTTTGGAATAATGTCTAAGAAAACATAAATAAGCCTATATATGTCCTTATATTGATCATGATGTTGTACTTGGTATTCTTGTGTATGTCGTTTTATAAAAACGGTTTATGAAACATTTATATTTTATGTATTTTGTACTACCGTTCGGGCCATCATAATCCAGAGGTAATGTAGTAAATGTTCGAGGAGTTAGGACACTTTAAATCGTCAATCCAGCAACTCGTCGATCCGTTTACCCAAGTGAAACCCCTCACATGAAGCTCCCTAGTTTTGTAGTACTCGACGTGGAAAATATAATTTTTGCTTGTTTGAATCCGTATTTGAGCTTTTGCCGTAAAGTAAAATGAAAGTTTATGAAGTCCATAGGTTGTTTGGTTATGATTAGGAAATCATATGGTTATTACAATATATCACAAAGAGTTTATAAGTTTGTTAGGTTTTGATAGGAATTAAAATAGTTGTTTACATGTTCTTGTTAATTAGAAAAATAGTAATTTCC
Organism: Artemisia tridentata subsp. tridentata; assembly: GCA_021014915.2. Lineage (NCBI taxonomy): Eukaryota > Viridiplantae > Streptophyta > Magnoliopsida > Asterales > Asteraceae > Artemisia > Artemisia tridentata. The sequence goes on along the minus strand of CP139501.1, from coordinate 214,268,490 downwards.
ATAGTATGAGTATATGATGTTATTTGATGAATTCAATATTTGTAAGTATGTGATGATATTTGTGAAGTTTCATGGGTTATCGAAGTTGGGAGTAAGTCCTTTTTTGAAATCGTTTTGGGTTTGTGTTGGTTTCTCATGGCTAAGGTCTTGGCTAATGGTCTCTGCTTAGGAAGCCTTGAGGCCTTAGCCGTGGCCTTGTCGTGGCTTTGGTCTTGGATGACATGGCCTTGAGACCTCAGCCTTGGCCTTAGCTGCGGCTGTGGTCTCGGCCTAAGGCCTTTAGGCCGTTTGGTTTGCCTTAGCCGTGTGGCTAAGTATATAGCCGTGCGGCTATATGAAGGCTGTTAAGATTTGGACAAAAATAGCCTTCGTTTTGCGTTTTCCAGACCCGTGGACCAGAGTTTTTGATGAAAACGTCGTACCGGACAACTTTTGTGTCTTAACTTTTTGATGAATCGGACCGGAAGTGCCTCGAAAATTTACCTCAGTTCGTATTCAGTGGGTTTTGGACAGATTTCAGTTTTTCGGTTTTGTTAACTTCTTTTGATCATAACTTTTGACTCGTATACTCGTTTCGGGTGATTTAAATTGCTACGTTTTCCTTGTAAGATCAACTTTAACAGTAAGAAATTTCCCAAGGTCATGGGTATTTATTTTGGTTGTTTTTCATAGCATAAAATCACTAATTTCACTTGTTTACTTTCATAAGACAACATATAAGTTCAAACTTGATTTTTAAGGATTTGTACATCATATTATCAATATAACTAGACATATATATCATAGATTAAACATATTTAGGACATAACAAGCATGAAATCATAGAATGATGGTGGTGATTATGTGCTTACAACTTTTGTTCTAACAAAAGGGAAATCAAGAATCAATAACTAGGACAAGGACTTAGAGCTCTTCTCTCTTGGATTTCTTCACTACTCTTGTATGATCAAGATTGTGCTAGGGCTTGTGCAAGACTTTGATAAGTCCTTGGTTACTTGACTGGATTTAAACTTAAGAGAATCACCAAAGAATGCAAAGGACTTGACGTGGTGAACTTGGAGCTTGAAACTTGATGTAATACTTGAAGTTGGAAATCAAATGGAGAGTGTTTGTGTGTGTGAGGTTGTGAACGACCAAGAAGAGGCCAAGAGGAGGTTTTTATAGCCTTGGTTTAGTAAAAGGAGGTGTATAATACTTGACTTAGTCAAAGGAGGTGAAAGTCTAAGACTTATAGATATTTAGAAAACTTAGTGAGGAAGTTTGGATACATGGAATGATCATAAATCATCAAGGCTTTATCACAAGCCAACAGGGCTTGTGACTAGCCATATATGCCGTTCATATGCTTGTCTTGGATGACTAGATAGGTTTTTGATTTTATCTTGCTTTTACGGAGGTAGTTTTGTCCCGGTAATCGCTAACGGTAAGTCGTAAAGTCACGAAACTTAAAACCGGGTATCCTAAAAATATAAAACTTATAAAAATGTTAAAACTTGTCAATATACTCTATATTAATATATAAAATGAGTGATAAGTTTCATCGGGTTGCTTAAACGTCGTAAAAACCTAAAACCGTAGGCTTAAAACGCGTGAAACGCAAAATCGGAGAATGTAAAATTCCAAAACTCTTGAAAATGTCGTAAGATGTGAAAAACATATATTTCTCTTGTTTGTAATGTTGTATGGACATATCGGGATGCCTTAATCTCGTTTAAACCTAAACCTTGATCTCAGACACGGTTTTGTGAAACTTGCAAAAATGACCCGACGAGTGTCAAACTCTTGTGTTATCATGAAAATAGGTTAACTTATAAGAATGTAGAATAAAATTTTCGGGAGTGAATAGTGAATGTGAATAGTAAAAATAAATAGTAACCCAAAAATGCGAATTGTTACATTAGGCCTACTCACTTGATTCCTATCAAGTAACACCCCCATTTTCAAGATACGCAGCGGAATATATGCTTGGGGTGCTACTTCATGGTTCACAGTCATGGGAATAGAAAACGACTCGAAAAGAGATGTTTTTAAATAAAATTGTTATCATTCATTTATTTAATATCAGAGTACATAAGATAGGTTCCAGAGGGAGGTTCGGAAAATACATTATAAAAGTTACATTATTCTTTGAATGATAACAAAGTGGACACTCTTTTAAAAAGAAAGTCCACAGCCACTTCGTGTCATCGCCATACTTCTAGTTACCTGAGATAAACATGCTTAAAAAGTCAACACAAAGGTTGAGTGAATCTATAGCGTTTAAAGTTATAATCAGTTTGAACACAAGCTAAATAAGAGAAATCAGTTATATCACAGTTCGGGAATATTGCACTAAACCTCATGACACACAATGCGTTAACAGTTTCCAGGTTCCACAAACATAATTAAATGAGAGTGGTCTTGCCCCCAGGTTAAAGAAATCAAATATAATGCATCTGCCTAACCGGCTACCACGAAGATATCCATCCGGTTAGTACAAATGGGTCGTCAGGCCAATAGATCTATTCACATATTCGCGCTCACCCAGCAGGTGACTAATGGTGCATGATATGAGGGTCTTTTAAATAAATAATACAATCTCAATAATAACGGACAGTTAGCCTAGTGCAATAACAATCAGGAAAATACTTGTGTTCGGTTTAATAGCATGTATCTCCCCACATATTTGGAAAACACGTAAATAAGAAAAGTGGGACTATAAACTCACCTGGACAATCTGGATGGAAAACAAAATTAACTAGAGTTGATAAACGTCTCCGGCTTGCAACCTGGGTTGGTTATGTCAAATTTCAGTAATCGTTCCTGAATATATATAAGTTTCCAGTGTTTGTTTTGTAACATTTTGGTTGATGGTTAAAAGCTTAATTGAGCCAATATGCAGTTTCAAAAGTAAGATTTTATCTTATTTCTTATCTGTAAGTTTCGGTTTGGTTCAGTTGTTAAATAAACACTTCGTTCGTTTGTTAACGTATTATGTTAATATTAAGTCGGAAAATAGAAATGATAAAAATATTTACTATGAAAGGTCATGTTTTTATCCCTAAAGTTTGGTCAAATGACGGTTTATACCCTGGACTTTTGGAAAATGACAACTTTTATCCTTTAGTTTCAAAAATGACATGTCCTACCCTTCGTATTTGTTTTTGACAAAAATGATCCTAATATAGAATATTTACAAAACCTGCTCATAAAAACTCTAACTAGTTAAAATAAATCACATGAGATAAGTGTATGGCTAGAGTTTTGAATTAAAATATCTACGCGATAACTAAATCATTTTACGAACTCTTTCTTTCTATAAAAAGCTAGCCATGTCGTCTTTAAAATAAGTCATGTTTCATATTTTATGAATTTCATTTGATGTTAGAAAAATATTGCTAAAGTTGATCGACTAAACATGATTTTATAAAATCTGGTAATTTGGTTTTAAAGCTAGCGATAAGGCAAACTTTGGAAGCTAATATCTTCTGACTCGACTGATCATTTTAATAAATTCTTTTTCTTAAAACAAGTTAGCTGGGTCAACTTAAAACATACTAAGTTTCGTTATTTATTAAAATCATTTGAGGGTCGAAATATTTGTCTAAAGTCGAGTGAACAAGACAAGTTTTTAATAAAATCTGAAAAGTTGATTTATAGCCTAGCGATGGATCATATTTTGAAGACTAATAACTTTTAAATCATTTGATCATTTTAATTAATAATTTCTTCTAAAATGAGTTTGCTATATCGTATTTAATGTGGTAAAAACTCAGAATTTCTAAAGGTCATATAGGGGTCGAAAACTAGGTCTAAAGTTGGGCTGTGAGTCGAAATAAATGAAAAATAATAACTGGAAATATTAGTTTCTATTTGTAGCGATATAGACTGATTTTCAGAGCTCGATATCTTGATGAATTCTAAACCATATTACGAAATTCTTTTTCCTATCATCAGTTAGCTAGGTGAACTTTGTAAGTACCAAAAATCAGATTTTATAGAAACCTCTAGGTTGTCGATTTATAGGTTAGAAGTTGGGTACTGGTTGCATAACATTAAAATAAATAACTGAAAATTTTACTTTCTATTCTTAGCGATATAAGTAGATTTTTAGAACGCGATAACTTAGTGAAAACTTAACCTTTTTCCATGGTTCTTGTTTCTAAATTTAGCTAGTTGGGTGAACTCATTGTATACCAAAAATCAGAATTTATTAAGGTCTCTAGGTGGTCGATCTTTAAGTCAAAAGTTGGGCTGGTAGAGTCACTTTTTGCTCAACCAAGACCAGAAAATGGAACCCGACTTGGGTCTTTGGTTTTTAATGATTTTTAACTAAATTTTTATGTATGTTTGGATAATATTATGTGTATTAAACATATTTTTAGCATACTTTATCATTTATTAACAAGATTAAATATAAAGGGTTTGTTTGAGTTTTCTGATTTCAACAGAAGAAAAAGAAAAGAAAGAAAAGAAAAGAAGTCTATAGTTTTTGATCATGTTTCTTGTTATGGATTGTTTTATAGATCGAGTTCCTAGGAGTATCTTATGTATATAAAAGAAAGTAAAAGATTTATTATCTGGTTGTGGAAAAACTAGAGAGTATGGACTTGAAAATAGAGCACAATGATTTCTGCTTTCCTCCTTGGCTTCTTAGGGTGTTTCCAAATTTGTATAAAGATTGTAGGATCAGTAAGAATGAGGTGTAGGGGCTGTGATAATGATATCGTGGGCTTTGTAGGAAAATGAGATGAATGGTTGGATGTTTATATAGGGAAAATGGTTTAGGGTTTTCTGGACATTCTTGGGTGATATGTATGATGAGGCGGCCTTTGAAAAATTTTGTGGAGAGGAGGGGGAAATCGTATGCACTTTGGGAAAGGGTTATGTGTTCAAATCTATGTGGTTCCATGTGTATAAGAAGAAGGGTTTGGATGTGTAGTTTATGGAGAGGGGTGATGTGGTTCTTTTCCATACATGTATCTATCCTAGTGATGTCATTAATGATGTGGAGGAGGGGGGAAGCTAAGGAAGGTTTATGTGATGTAGGTTATGCTTAGGAACTAAGTTAGTTGGGATTGACTTGGGTTCGAACTAGGAGGGGGAAAGATGGGTCGAATGAGCTTGATATGGTGGTACTTAGGGCTATGTTGGGTTGTATTACTTAGGGTTTTAAGGTTTAACTAATTTAGTTGTTAAGATGTATTTGTTAAATAGAAAAATACTTAGAGTTTATATGTATATATATATATAATGTGCCTAATTCTATAGAGATGAAAAGAAACCATTTTGTGTTTTTAAAATGTTGTACTATGTGTTTGATAAGATAGTACTAGGGTAAAAATTATATTTTTAACACTTGATTATGTTATGTTAATTATAGATAGGCTTTATTAAGTGTAGAAGTATGGGATTTTAAGTTTTATGCATTGAATGATTGTACTATAAGCTTTATAGAGTTGTAATTAAGGTTTAGAAATTTAGAATTTATATTTTTAACAATTCCCTAAGTTATATAATTTTTATGTCATTTTTATTATGTTGAAAATGTATATAAATGAAATTTTTAGGATTTTGAGCATTAGGCACTTGTACACTAGGTTTAAAGACTTGTAAAAATATTTAATGAGTTTAGGAAAAATAATTTATAAAAGTTATGAATGAATGGTTTGTAAATTTATGCTTTGAAAATAAATATAGATAAGGTTTTATTAAAGATTTTATAAATAGATGGTATCATGCATAAAGGACTTTTACTCTAGCTTTAATAACTTGTACATTTATAATTTTATAAAAATCTTATATAAATAAATTAGGTTTTGTAAGTTTTGTACATAAAATCATAATTACCTGAAATTAGGGTTTTACCGGGAGTTATTATGGAATTAGGGTTTCTATGCTTTAGACACTTGTACATTAATCAGATAATTTGTACTTTAGTATTTCTTGGGTTTTGTTATTTATAAATGTTGTTATAGTAGTTTAGGGTTTCATAAAACTCTTATCTATTAATAAACGTTCAGTTTTAAATGTGCGTTAACGAAATAACGTAAAGTGATAAGTGGGACCTCATAACGTTTTAGGTCAAATATGTTTACATAGTTAAATACTAAATCAGTTAAGGTTGAGTTGCAAGCACGGTTATTCGGGATGTGATCTTCGTCACATAAGATAATTGTTTACAATCAGATAAAAAAAAAATCACACGTAGAAAAGGATAAATATTCTGAGAGATAGTTTATTTAAATGAGGGATTTTTCACAATGGTTACATCACTAGATTCCTATCAAGTGGGATTTTTATTTTCTTTTTAGTAGCTTTCTTGTAGTCTATTTTTTCTTCGTTCCCTTTTTTCGTAATTCTCTTCATTTGCCACCATGGTGAATGAAGGCATCTTTGACCTACACCAAGCACACCAAGCACCACCACAACAACACCAAGCCCCACCAAACCACCAAGAACATCCAATTAACCAAGACCCACCACGAGCCCGTACTGAGAGGGATCGATACACTGTTAAGGTGGTTAAACCTTTGTGACTTTGTGTATATGATATATTGAGTTAATATGATTAAGTATGCGGAATCTACTTAATCACACTTAGAAGGTTATTTTTATTATGGAAATGGAAATTAATGCTTTAGTAACGAACAATGAACATGCAATATTAACACCAAACGATTCAATATTATTAAGATAATAATACGAGTGATCTTTTCTTATCACTAGGGTTACAACCTTGAATCTTATGTTTCTATATCTTGTGATATTGTTTGTGTTTGTTCTTGAGAGATATTAATTAAGCAGACTTATTTTTTACACACTTATATATCTAGTCTAAGATCTTTCTTTTATATATCAAGAAAGATCTTTACAATAATGTTAAGTCTTGTCGAACAACTTGCTAGCTTATCTTATGTGTGTCAGTAACTAAGATACAACATGTATCTATGTTTACAACTTGTTCTGTGAGTATAAGATAAAGACTGAGCACATGGGATAAAATATTATCTGTGTATAATTGACTTTAGTCAACCAGACTTAACAATAGAAGAGCAGACTTAATTCTGTATTCACCAGAATTAACACTAGCAGACTTAATCTTCAATGACCAGACTTAACCAGGTAGCAGACTTAACCAGGATTAACACTAGCAGACTTAACCACCAGACTTAATCACTTAGAGAATTTCCCGATACTTAATCTTCAGAATATTTAATTCCCAACAATCCTCCCCTAAACATGTGAATCCATTTCAACATGTTTTCTGAATTAAATGAGGAATTGTGAAGATCTTTCAAACACTTCATAGTCAGACCCTTGGACTGAACTTTCTTCTATTCTGAAAGGTTAATATCTAACTCAGTAACTCATCTGCTTTCTGATCTTGACTTCAACAATATCAATACACATCTTCAGGCTTCAAACATTGACCTAAAAGATGGTGTAATTTCCTTGGATGGAGGAATTATAAGAGGCAATGGTGCTGTGTATCTTGGATGCTTGTTTCAACAAGTGAAATCATCTATCAGCATGCCTTTGCAAGTGATGAACAAACGTAGTGAAATGAAATTGAAACTAAAAGCTCTCTTCCTTTGACCTAGATAGAACTTTCTCTCTTCCTTTGACCTAGATAGAACTTTCTCCTTTGGAATACTTCATCCCTTCTGAATATATATAATACTCCAGAATCAGCTCTATTCTTGTCATTTTCAACTTCCATGTCATCATCTTGTATGCTCTTGTCTTTTCCTCCCTTTCACTGGTTAATCTTCCTTGGGCTTTATTTCCTCCCCTGAGATGCAAATAACATTTCCTCCCCTGTTTGGAAGATATCTCACAATGTACCAAAATATTTCTCTCCCCATCATCTGAGCTATCAATTAGAACTTGTTATCAGACAATGTTGTACATGTAGCCATCAATTCCTTAAGAGTTTAATTTGCTGCCCTCATGCTAAGTAAAGCAACCTGCCATTTGATGTCCATCTCTTCCAAATCATTATCATCCAACTGATCAAGATCTTCATGAGTTAGAGGAGAACCACTAGTTTGACTAGACATGAATACATAGAATGCTGGATCTCCAAGTTCAGCAGCATTCTTTTGTGAACTAGTAGAAGGACCACCATAGATAGTATTAGAAACACCTTCATCTTCATCTACCTCTTCTGACTTACTAGTACTAGGAGATGACAAGAGTGCCACATTCCCAGAACTAGTACTATAGATTCCAGACTTCTTTAGACTTTATTCAACAATTTTGAAGTTGTTGTACAAATCATTGAGTTTCATGGTTTCAATGTCTGGCTTGTTCATCCAGACAACCACATAAGTATGGAACTCATCAGGTAGGCTTCTCAAAAACTTCATGTTGAGATCTTCCTTAGCTATCTCAACACTCAACACAACTAACTGACTGACAAGCTTATGTAATCTAGAGAACAACTTATCAAGTGATTCATTGCTATTTGAACTGAAGTTTTCAAATTGTTGTTTCAGCAATGTCTTCTGTGTTTTCTTGGTAGTTTCATTACCACCAAACCATGCACAAATCTCTTCAAAAAGAGTTTTTGCATCAGGATACTTGCTAAAGGATAGCATTTGTTCACCAGGAATGGTCATAAGCAACAAATTTCTTGCTTTTTGATCATTTCTCTTCTGTATCCTTTCATCACCGGTAGTTGGTCCAGTATTTCTTCTCCTTTCAGTTTTTCCTTTAACAATAACATCTGTATAACCTAGTATGAAAGAATCACCATACAAAATGATATCCCAAAGAGCATAATCTTGAACCATAAAATATTGCTCAATTCTCAATCTCCACAACTCAAACTCATTCTGTTTGATCATGGGTAACTTTGCAGCAACATTTGTAGCAGTATCTTGAACATCCATTTCTTAAGCTTCTTCTTCTAAATCAACTATATCAGCCTTTCTCTGATACCAACTGAGAGGGATTGATACACTGTTAAGGTGGTTAAACCTTTGTGACTTTATGTATATGATAATATTGAGTTAATATGATTAAGTATGCAGAATCTACTTAATCACACTTAGAAGGTTATTTGTATTATGGAAATGGAAAGTAATGCTTTAGTAACGAACAATGAACATGCAATGTTAACACCAAACGATTCAATATTATTAAGATAATAATACGAGTGATCTTTTCTTATCACTAGGGTTACAACCTTGAATCTTATGTTTCTATATCTTGTGATATTGTTTGTGTTTGTTCTTGAGAGATATTAATTAAGCACACTTATTTTTTACACACTTATATATCTAGTCTAAGATCTTTCTTTTATATATCAAGAAAGATCTTTACAATAATGTTAAATCTTGTCGAACAACTTGCTAGCTTATCTTATGTGTGTCAGTAACTAAGATACAACATGTATCTATGTTTACAACTTGTTCTGTGAGTATAAGATAAAGACTGAGCACATGGGGTAAGATATTATCTACCGTGTATAATTGACTTTAGTCAACCAGACTTAACGATAGAAGAGCAGACTTAATTCTGTATTCACCAGAATTAACACTAGCAGACTTAATCTTCAACGACCAGACTTAACCAGGTAGCAGACTTAACCACCATACTTAATCACTTAGAGAATTTCCCGATACTTAATCTTCAGAATATTTAATTCCCAACAAATAATTTAAGCAAAACAAAATTTTCTTCTTTCTTTAGCAAAAACATTTTATTTTCCTAGATCCAGAGCCCCCTGCTCTGATACCACGTGTTGTTGAAAACTTTTAATAGAACTTATGAGCACCATCTACTTAATAAGTTTTCTGATCGTTTTGGGCTCAAGGTTGTTTAGACCTTGATCTAGATGTAACAATGATAAGCAGGATGATAATATTGGCAGAATATTCAAATGAAAGAATACAATACTATCACAACAAGGTTTTGCCAAACTTTCTCTTTGTTATTAAACTCAGCCCCAATGCTATGTGATCAAATATAGCACGGTTACTCTACAACAATAACAGGGATCAAGGAAAACCTTGATTACCTTGAGGCTAAACAAACCTAATCAACATCAGACCCCTTGTCTGATGTTCCCACACACACTCTTTTTGATGTTTTACATTTGAACACATTTCTGTGTTTAAATTCTAAGCATACTAAACACTTGTAAAACATACTAAGTATCTAAGCTATGATCTCCTTTTTATAGAACAAAGGAGATCATTACAAAGTTGTTAAGTCTTGTCTACTACTTGCTTGTGTATGTCAGTCATTAAGATACAACTTGTATCTTTGTTTACAACTTTGTTGACTGAACAAATATCTAGATAAATAATATCTTCTTCATCCTTATCCATCCAGCAGTAGTATGAGTCATAGCAGCACCTGATACACTAGAAGACTTAACTGTGTAATCACCAGACTTAACTAGGAGACCAGACTTAACTGGGAGACTTAACAAGGAGACTTAACCAGGAGACTTAACCACCAGACTTAACTGGGTAATCACCAGAATTAACCACTCCTGCAACCAGAATTAATGTTTCATTCTTCTTGTTCTGTGATCATCAAATCTATGAAAATATAATTCCCAACACGAGCCCGTACTCTAGGTGAGTACTCAAAACCAAGCCACTAAGGCTATCGAAACACCATTGAGCTCCCCCAAAGAGCCAATGTGTCTCCCTTGCAATCCAACACCATCCGGTTGGTGCAAAGCTGATGTGCATTCCATGGACTTCGTTCCGAAGATCCAAATCAACATCTTAAGGATTTCCTTAAAATCGCAGATTCCATAAACCTTGATGTTGAAACTCAAGAGACGACACGCTTCTGTTGCTTCCAATTCTCTCTACGTGACCAAGCTAGCCAATGGCTTGAGCGTTGACATGCGGGATCCATCACATCTTAGGATGATCTCACTTCTCGTTTTCTCGCTCAATTTTTCCCACCGGGAAGAACTACCAAGCTAAGGAATGACATCTTGATGTACCAACAACGTCAAGGTGAAACTCTTTACGAAGCGTGGACTCGTTTCAAGGACTTACTCCAAAAAGTCCCTCATCATGGCATTGATCTTTTGCTTCAAGTCCAAATCTTCTACGATCATGTCAATCAATCCACAAGGCAAACAATTGACCAAGCGGCCGGTGGCAAGCTACGTGACAAGAATGAGGAAGAATCGTGGGGAATCATAGAAGATCTTGCTCTCTATGACAACGAATGTTGGAACGACCCCCGCGAGTTGAGCAAAACGGTCAAGGCAATATCCTTGCCTTCGAATAACTCAAGCATTCCCAACCGTAGGATCATAGAACTTGAAGACCAAGTCAAGTTTCTCATGCGATCCTACGAAGCTCCTAAACCTTCAAGTCAAGTGAACAAAATTACATCTTCGTGTGAATTATGTAGTTGTCCCCATGACACTCGTGATTGCATGGAACTTCTCGAACAAGCTTTTGCGGATTATGCATTTCAAACCCGAGCAAAACACTTATGGTGATTCATATAACCCATCTTGGAAGAATCATCCGAACTTTAGGTGGAAACAAAACCAAAACTCATCTCAAAACAATTCTTCCAATCTACCTAATCGTTTTCAATTAAACGGTTCGTCCTCGAACCATACCTTCAACAATAATCCTTCCAACAATTCCAATAATTTTGAAGGATTAATGTCTAATTTTATGGCATCTCAAGAAGCTCGTTTGGCTAAGTTTGAAGCCGATTTCAAACAACAACAAAGCGAGATGACCAATAAAATTGACAACTTGTTGAAGGCTCTCAATAACCAAGCAATGGCCCCGTCAAGTAGAGTTGCTAGAAACGCAAGTGGAGGTAGCGAGGTTAAGGATCCTTCATCATCTAAACATGTTCACTTTGTCAACGCCATTACTCTAAAACCACCAAATAGGAGTAGTGAGGAAGAAGATAGGGAAAATGTAGTTGAGAACAAAGGTGATCCTAAGGAGAAAATTAAGAATGATGATGAGGAGGAAGTGGAAGAAGTAGATAGTGATTACTTCAACAAGTTTCCCACAAAGGATGAACGTACGTACCATAAGTATTTATTAGATGATCCTAAACACCGTATTGCATAAGTTCACCAATCATAAAAATGGGTGACCCATCTAACATAAACATACCATGTAACATCGGGCACGTGCATGTGTGGAAGGCTTACATTGACCTTAGATCCACCATAAACATTATGACTAGGATCCATCACAATTGGGTAATGAAAAAGCAACTTGGGCCTAGGAAAGATCCCGACACGGGTAGGGTGAATAATTTTGTGGGGAGAGTTAAGGGGATGCACGTATATGTAGGAAACTTCACATATATTACGGATTTCTTGATTGTAGAAGATATTCATCCGGTGATTGATAGTTGTTTATCCCATGTAGTATTGGGAAAGCCATTCGTTGAGGTTTCTAGAATGACTTACGACCCATCGTTAGGGATAGTTAGGTTTACGGATGAAACCGACGAGATTGCCTACCAAATGCCATATAAGATTGAACAATTCCGTCTAATGCCAAACCTAGAAAAAGAACTTAAGCAATCAGTCTACTATAGGAATGAAGAGGATAAGAGAAGAGGAGTAGACTATGTGATGAAAAAGATACTTGTTTTTTACAAAGAATGCTTACAGCTAGGTCTGGAGTATAAGACCAAGATAGAAGATGACCGTAAGAACGTGACGGAGGATGGAGTCACGTAATAGGCCATGACTTTGAGTCTAGCTACAAGACTCGTTAATAAAGAAAAGCGCTTCTTGGGAGTCAACCCAAGCTTTTTAATTGTTTGTTTGTTTGTTTTTGTTTTGTTTGATTTCATATATATGCTCCATCTTTACTTGTTTATCGTTCATGTTTCAAATATTTTGTGAAAATGCTTAATTTTGTTTTTAACATTGTCTTAATTGCATATAAAGGTATTTTACAAAAAGATAAGTGTAAGGAAGATCATATTTGTTTATAAGAACAAATTCGAACATGAAAGTTAACAATTATTGATTAGCATATATATTTATGTGTTTGTTTAGAGTCAAATGCTTATATCGAGTCACAATGAATGTTCTGCAGTTTTTCCAGGTTTTATTAATCAGATTTTTCCATAAATTTTCTAGAAACAAAACTAAAAATACTGTCAGGTACTATAGCAGCACAGTTTTCCAGGATTTTGTTTTTCTGCTGGAACTTAAAAATTTTTTAAAATTTTCAGAATTTTAAATTTCCAGGAATCTGTAGACATTTATTTTGCAAGCATTATATCTTAAGTGTTTTCTTGGAATTAATTTTTATTATATATAGTGTTTACCGCCGATGTTATGAGAGGTTTTGTGTTTCGTTTTCTTAGTGAATTACAGGTTATATTGGACAAGAAGATGAAAGTATACATTGGAAGTGAGGCTTATCAAGTTTGTTTTCTTGGAGGAAGATTTAACCGTGTTTTAACATCGTCCATGCCGAGCAAATCAGGGGAGTATTAGTTTCTTTCATCTATTTTATTTTTCTGTTATCATAACTTTGATACTTTTCAAGAACATTGGGGACAATGTTCAATTTAAGTGTAGGGAGGATAAAATGGGATACCTTAGAAACTATAACTTCGCTTGATATTTGTTTTGTTTTAGAGTAAATGTGTAATAAACTAAGAAAGATACTTGTTAGGGCAATTTTTGAACCAAATTTAAAAATTTTTACAACATGTAGGAGTGAAACTTTAGTTTTAATAAGCGTCTCATGGATAGAAATTATATAGCTAGCACAAAAACCCTTCCACTCAAAAATTTCCACCCCAAAAATGTGAGGTTCGCCTTTAGATATATAGGAAAAATCATTTACCTTTAATGCTTATGAGTGTACCGGTAATATATAGATTCTAGAACTTGCGTTTGTGATGCATCCTGAGATCGCTAGTGATACTACATTCGTGTAGTTAGGATTTACTAAATGATAAGAGGCACTATGATAACCATTGTTTTTAACCTGTATTATAATTACGTTGGCTTCATTGGTCAAGTAATTTTCCTACACCTTTGCGATGTACTCATTTTTAGTACACAATACCCCTAGTACACCCCTCAGAGCCAATCCTTTTCGCGGTTCTCGTGATATTTCGGTGGATTCTGAAATATTAATGAAGAACATTATTTACAATCCACCCCCAAATGTACACCCAAATCGCTTTAGCCTACCTTGTATGCACTCATTTTTAATGCATTATTGTTACAGCATTTATGTTAAACCCTTTGTTAATTATCTAATTGGTTACATGGTTGCTAAGTCGAGTCATATCTCGTAAATACAGTTTTGGGACGATTAGGACTCATGGGTAAAAGTGCTAGTTTGTTATGGAGTAATGGGGAAGAATGTCACGTTATTACCCCCATATGTGCGTTATTGTTTAAAGTACTCCAAGTGTTTTGATTTTCTTAATTCAGGTTATTAGTTAGTTATGTGTAAAGTATGTAAAAGTTCAAGTGAAGGGAGGTTGTAAGATCCCTTTGATGTATTATTTTGGATGGTAGGGCAAGAATGTATGAAAAAAATATATATATAAAAAATCGAAAAAAAGAGAAAGAAAACAAAATGAGAAAAAGAAAAAAAAATAGAAAAAGAAAAGAGAAAAAACATACGGACTACCATCCCATTTCTTTTATTTTTGTTTAAGTCAAAATAGTGTCGAGAAAAATACAAAAAGAGTTAGTAGTTAGCGAGTCAAGTTGAGTCGAGTCGAGTCTTGGCTTAGCAACGCCTCATTTTACATGTAATTGACCAAGATAATTGACTTGTCACCAGTAAATTTCCCTATATCCAACAAACCGTATTTTTCATACCTTTACACCTAACGTTACAACCCTTGAAAAGCCCTCTTTGATAGTTTATCCTAGGTTCTTACGCCAAAGTGGGGGAGGTTTGATCCGTTCCCAAGCCTATGGTAATCTATGTGCTATGACAGGTGGAGAGTGTTAAATTTTCCCGTTTCCATTCATGTTATATAACTTTATACACCTGAGAGATGTGAGAATCCAAACACTTTGTGAGAGGTGCTAGTATGTAATTTCCGTGCTTATTTTGACTAACGTGGAACGATCATATGTTGTAATTAGTTTTATATTAATGTTAAATGACCCCTAGCTTGTAAATTGATTAGGATAAAAGCTCATTTGCTTGAGGACAAGCAAATCCCAAGTGTAGGGATATTTGATAAGGATTTATTTGGTACCTTTTTAAGGGGTTATTTAAGCCCAAAATCGTATAAATTTGATCAAATATTGCCCTAAATCGCTTTTTTTTGTATTTTAGGTACTTGGGACGAGAATTGTGGAAACCGGCGTGTTTTGGACTAAAATCGACAAGAAAACGAAGAAAAACGGCCAAGTCAAGAATTTGTCAAGATGGAGACCTGACGGCGTCACAATCCATAACCTGACGCCGTCACTTGTATTTGAAAACCCTAACTCAATGCAATTTTATAACGTGACGGCTCAGAAGAATTAAAGCGTGGTGGCCTCGAAGCATCCTTGACGGCGTCAGAACGTTGACTTACACAAGACGAAACCCTAATCCACGGCGAGCTGACGGCGTCATAAGCTATAAGCTGACGCCGTCAGAGTTGTAAAACTATATATATTTTCGAATGTTTTCATTGTCATGTGTAACACTTTGGAGGACAAAACCCTAGACTATTTTGACAGCTTTTGTAAGCCTTTTCCAGCCTTTTTCATCCATGTTTAATTGAAGATAAGTTATTCGTTTAATCATTCAATATGCTTATGTGTTGTTTGATTACTTGTTTATCTTTTCTTTACTTTAACATGTTAGCTTAAGTTTATTTGTGTTTGCTTAGATCTAGTGAAACCTAGTTATTGAATATTGATTTGTCGTCTCTTGTTTAGTTGATTGCCTCACGTTAGGCTAAGAAAACTGGTTGACCTCTTATATGTAACTAGCTTGAACGTCTTAGAAAACGCAACCGTAGAGTGCACTATTGGTTTTTCTCGTTGTATTTATTGCGTGAATTGCGGCTTGTAGATCCTAGAAAACTTAATAGACTTTAAGGGATTTAGGGGAGACTAAGATTCATAGAGTTGGGGACTTCGGCACCTCCCCACGACCAATATTAAGGAATAAAGCGCTTCAACTAAAACAAGGACGTGACAATTCAACTAATCAGTGGGAGATACTAGAGAGTAATTAATTCTAAGTGAATACGTTTTTCCTATCATAAGAGTTACCACCAATTTACTTTTCCTTGTTATTAAATTAATTTTAGTTTTATAATTAGTTTTTGGGTTAGTTGATTAGCAACTAATTCCGCCCACTCCTTCAAAACCGATATTTTTAATTGCTTTTCATAAAATATAAAAATACAAAAAGAAATCATCCATCACCTTTAGACCTATCTCGTCATACATCTTGACCTTTCCACAATTATTTCGAGACTATTCTCCTAGAGAACGATCAATCCCCCGGACTTACCTATACTACACTACAACGGTTAGAAAAAGAAAGATACAATAACAAAAAACTAATCAAGCTCAATTTCGATCTATGGAACCGTTTGTTATTAGACAAAAAAAAAAAATATAATGACAATGTTGAAGAAAGTATTGAAAATAATGAAAATCCTATAAACAACGAAAATTCGAAAATACTACTGTTAATGAAAGTGAACATGACAATGTTAATGAAAGTGAGGATGTGGAGGTTAATGATGATCGTGAAGTTCTCATTCAAAATGTTAAGGAAAGTCTAGATAAAATCAATTATGATATCTTTGATGTGAGAGTTTGTGATGGTTTACGTTCAACATGAAAGATTTACTTGTAAGTAAAGAACCAATTGAAGAAACTAATTAAGATTATCCAAAAGATAAAATAGGTAGACAATTTTCTAATGAATTTTATGCACATAGGCTATGAAACGGCGAATTCCGTTTGATAAAAAATTGTTGATTTACTCGAAAGAACTCGATAAGGTTTTTTGTTTTTGTTATAAGTTTTTTAAAACTGCGATATCTAAAAGTCAATTATGAAGTGTATGGACAAATGATTGGAAACATCTTAGTATAGCTTTAAAGAAGTATGAAAATAGTTCTAAGCATATGATTAACTTTAGAGCTTGGCCTGGGTTGCGAATAAGGTTAAATACGAATCAAACAATTGATAAAGATTTGCAAGGAACTTATAAAAAAGATATCGAACATTGAAAAGAAGTTTTTAATTAGAATAATTATTGTTGTGAAATGTTTGGCCCAATATGATGTGCCTTTTCATGGAATAAATGAAAAACCTTATACAAAGTCTAATGGAAATTTTTTTAGGCATAATTCAAATGATTAGTTTGATCATATTATGAAAGAACGTTTTCGTAGAATTCTTGACAAAGAAACTCAATATCATTAACTAAGTCATAAAAGCCAAATGAAATACGTAGTATTTGAAATGTTAGCATCAGATGTAAAGAATGCAATAATTAATAAAATCAAAGAGGCAAAGTAACATTCAGTAATTCTCAATTGCACTCCCGATCTTAGTCACCAAAAACAAGTGACTTTATTTATTAAATGTGTTGATGTGTCGAGTTCTCCTATAAAATTAAAAAAGTTTTTTTCTAGAGTTTTTGGTCATAAAGGATACAACAAGATTAAGTCTTTTCAATGTGTTGCAAGTTATTTTAAAATCTCTTGATCGATATATTAAATATGTTAAGAGGACAATGGTACGATAATGAATCTAATATGAAGGGAAAACATCACGGTGTACAAAAAAAATTACTTGATATAAACCCATGAGCTTTTTATATGTCGTGTGGGTGTCATTGTCTTAACTTGGTATTATGTGATATGGCAAATTCTTGTATAAACTATATACAGTTTTCTCCAGTTCTACAAAACGATGGGGTGTTTTACTTGAATATATCGATGAATTGACATTAAAATCATTGTGGCGCACTAGGTGGAAAAGTCATATAGAAAGTGCTAGAGCTATAAAAACAAGTTCCCTAAATAAAATAAGCTATAGTAAAATTATCTCAATTCTCAAGTAAGTGATGATGGACTAGTGTGTAGAAATGTTGAATCGTTGGTAAATGGTGACCCGTTAAGTTTTGAATTTGTTTTAAGTTTGGTTATTTGGTATGATATTTTATAAAATTAATTTCGTTAGTAAGAAGTTCCAGTCCAGTGATATTTTTTTTGATGTTGAAGTGAAAATTTTGAAAGGGTTTGTAATCTATTATAAAATTATAAGGAAACTGGGTTAGATAATGCTATTACTCAAGCTAAACAAATTGTAGAAACCATTGATATTGAGCCTGAGTTTACTATAAAATGTGCTCCTTGTAAAAAAAAAAAATAAAAAATAGAAAAAAAATAATAAAAATAAAAATTGATGAGCTTCTGAATACTGAAAGAGAACAACAATATGCTAAAGAACAATTTAGAACAGATTACTTTCTTGTTTTAGTTGATATGGCTCTTGTAGAGTTAAATAGTAGATTCGAACAAATAAAACAATTTGAATCAGTTTTTGTTTCTTATTTGGATAATGCCAACTTGAAAGAATGTTATTTAAATTTTGAATCAACATTAACAAATGATGACGATTGTAATATCGATGGAAATGACTTGTTTATGGAGTTACAAATTTTGCAGGAGATGTCGCCTAAAGGAGCATATGAGGGAGAAAGACCTTGGACATCTATTGAAATCATGGAGTTTACGAAGAAGATGGATATGTTTCCAAATGTTTTACTTGCATACAAGATTTTATTAACCATACCGGTCACAGTAACATCGGCTAAAAGAAGTTTTTCAAAATTAAAGATTCTGAAGTCTTATTTAAGGAGTACGATGAGTAAAGAGAGGCTGAACAGGTTAGCAATACTGAGCATTGAAAGTAAGTTTTTAGCAAATATCGACTATAACAAGATAATTGACGAATTTGCTTAAAAAAAGGCACGACGACATCGTTTTAGGTGATCCATGTTGAGCTTGTAATTCAAAGTTCATTTTCTTGTATCGTAACATTCTACTTAATAAATAGAATTCGACGTGGGGAGGAGCCGCCTAGTTTGACTAGGTTCCAAAACCCTAAAAGATCGATTGTTTTTTGTTTACAAGGGGGCATAATTTAGTGAGCTCGCCCCGGGCATCAAAATCCTCAAGACCGGCCCTTGTGGTGGCAGAACCGGTGGTCCACCACCATCCATAGTACCCATCCTAAGATATCAATTAACATATTTCGGAGTAAAGTCCAAAATACATCCCTGTGCTTTCCCCAAAAACCGATTTACATCCCTAAACTTTTTTTTGGAACAAAATCATCCCTCCGTTAGTAAAGTTGGCACAAATACATCCCTCTGGACTAACGATGCAAAATTTTGCCCGTTAAGTGCCTCACGTGTTAGTCACGTGAGGGGTATTTAGGTCTTTTTGTTGGTCCATTTAGTTATAAAATCAAGCAATGTCCTTGTGTTTTGGACTAACTGTTCCAGCCACCACCACTTGGCGCCGCCGCCACCACCACATCACCACCACCTCCAATCACCACAACCAACACTCCTCTACCTAGATCCGGTTAGATCGAATGAATATAAGATAGATCGGTTGTTTTTGTTGCGTTTTACACCACCACCGCCTTACCCCACAGTCACCACCATCAAACACCTCCACTCTCACCTTGCCGAGACATCACCATATCAATTTGAATCCAAATTATAACATCACAATAATATCACTCGGCCGAAACTAATCCTACGGCTCGAGTCGTGAACAAATTCAAGCCAAATCACAAATACCATGAAAACCCATGGGACCAAAGATGCAAACTCACCTTGCCGAGACCACGGGGTCTTGGCTTGAACCACGCCGCGTACAAATAAACCCAACCGAACCAAATCTTTCAACTCAAATCCCAAAAATCATAAATCTACATTAAACTACTTGTGGGTTTCGGTTTAACCGCAACCCAAATCCAACTAACAATCAAACACAAGCTCGTACGCTCTAATAAGCTTAAGAATAAGCTCGTTACCCGAGCTTATTCTCTCGGTACTCAAATCAAACACAAAAAGAACCCAAAACCGTGACACAAACATGATGATACCAGTATTTCTTAACTGTTTTTATCCTCTTAAATAGTTACCCATAACAAACAAAGCTCGGGTGAGCTTTCCTCCTCGGCACCGTGAACCAAACACGACACAAACACAAAAACAAGACGCAAGATTGATGATACCACGATTTCTTTACGTTTTTAATAGTTTTTAATCGTTTTCTTTTTTTTTTAACCCTCACCGATTCACAACCCCTTGTGAATCTGTGGTATCTTTACTCTTATGGCTAGATCCGTTACCTTACTTACCAAAACACGACAAATCAATCAAAATGGAACGGTGGTGACGCGTTGTGTTAGCATTTTTCGGCGCGTGAGGGTAACAAATGTACTCACAGGGGTGATATAAGGGTGAGTTGTGGTTTTTTTTTAGGTTGATGATTGCGGTGAACGATGGTTGTGACGGCAGCAGAAGAGGGGGTGGCGGCTGGATAAGAGAAAGAGAGGGAGATTGATTTTTTTTTTTTTTTTAGGGTTTGGGTTTGGCTGGAAAGGACATTGCTTGATTTTATAACTAAATGGACCAACAAAAAGACCTAAATACCCCTCACGTAACTAACACGTGAGGCACTTAACGGGCAAAATTTTGCATCGTTAGTCCAGAGGGATGTATTTGTGCCAACTTTACTAACGGAGGGATGATTTTGTTCCAAAAAAAAGTTTAGGGATGTAAATCGGTTTTTGGGGAAAGCACAGGGATGTATTTTGGACTTTACTCCTAAGATATCAATTAACATATTTCGGATGGTTTATTTTTATGAAGAATTTTTCAAAATGAACATGGTTATATATTAAGGTGCCTTTTTGAGAAGTTTTTTGATGGGGAATTTTTCATGTTGCTAAACACGAATTTAAATAAGGAAAAAAAATGACACTCGTATCTGATTCTTCAATCCAAACAACAAGAATGGGAATGATACACTTGATTCAATCCATTGTCATTTCACTATATACCGAAACTCATACCGATTGTGATTCATGAAAGCAAACCAAACACCACCTTAGTTTATATTTCGAGTCCCCGATCGGTAAGCCACTAGTTACAGATTTGTATTGTATCAATCCAATATCATAGCTTTTTCGATTTGTTTATGTAGCTAGCGACCAAGAAAACAAATATATAAAAACTTCTTTCATTAATTTCTTATTCCCCAACCTTCTCTTTGTTAGTTGGTGAAATTATTTGGGAATTTTTAAAATCTTTCTTGGAATCCTTTGTATCGGTCTCGCACAACCCCTGTTTGATCTTTATCCTACCATTCTATTCCATCACCTCAAGAGTCTGCAACTTTCTATAGTCTTGTTACTCAGATACTAAAATCTACAAAACATAACTAGTAGTTGCGACTAACGCATCTTAGGAACATACAGTGCTAATGTGTGTAATCCACAATACCACCATCCTTCTACATCTAACTCCAATATAAATTTCGCCATCTTTTGGTTGTTTTCAGCTATTTATCTAAAACTAAAAAAGTAGACCCGTTCATTAGGGACAAAACACTAGAGTACAGCAAACAAATAGGAAAAAAATCGCCAAAAAGACTTGTGGTGAACTTTCTTCAAAACCTATGAGATTCAAGGAACCAGTCTGTACATTCCACTATGTCATATCATCATATGATGCATGTATGTAATGTATGTCATATAAGAAGCGAGAACGGGACCTTAATGTAAACAGACTCTTGGTAAGTCACTTGCTTTTCCCAATAACCATCAGCTCCAGCTTCTTTTTGGCCTGAAAATTTCAGGCAAGAAAAACCATCGTAAGAATACCAATTTCCTCGCAAATTGTTTTCTTCGCTTTAAATGTTAAATGTTAAATGTTATCTATCTGTTTCAACACTCAATTTCCACCTAATAATAATTATACAATCTTTAAAAGTGGGGGTTTATGAAAATACTTCCGGTTCTTCTGCTGTGAGCGCCAAAAGCAAGCAAGTGCACCAAATAAACAGCTAGCCACTGCAATTGCCAGAGCAGCCCCCACGGGAACCACAAGGGCGCTTGTTGATTGTAATACTTCTTCTGAAGCTGCACTATTTTTTATCTGGTTGTGGGCCTTGTCTTTCTCCTTGTACAGGGAAACAAGCGTCTTTCCATAATAGATGCCTAAGAACTTGAAGACCTCATCACGGTCCCAATCAATGGAGCTGCTTTCCTCGTTTTGGTCATGGTTGGTGTAGCAAGTTGGGCAGAGTTGTTTTGAAGGCCAAATTGATTTTGGGAACTTAGGATCACCTGTTCCAAGAGATGCTTCTGTTTTCTTTAGTCTCTGGTTGACTTCATTATGTGCAGTCCATAACCAGAGGACGAAGTCACGTGCACTGCTGAATGGAGTAGAAACCCTGCAATTGATTGAAAAAAGTTAAGAATGTATACATGTTATAAATCTATGGCAACAAACACTCAAAGAGAACTATTATTTTATACCTTGAGCACATATTGTAAAAATGTTGACTACACTCCTCGCAGATGAAAAACTGGTGGATGAAATCGCAGGTAGTTGTAAATGCAAACTGACTTTCACCATCTTCCACTCTCACAGAGAGCGAATGTAACAGAACCCATAAACCACAACTGCAATGTCACTATATTTTGTTAACAAATGTGGATACTAATGTTTAACAACTAGAATTTATGGTCAAAGTTTATATGTAAACCTAAAACTTTAAAAGAAAACTTGTGAACTGTAGATTGATTAATATACCTGAAGCCTCTGGTATCATTCTTGCTGCCACGACAAAACATCTACAAACAAAACATTATCAATCATGATTGATCTATGAGAGAGAGAAAAAAAAAAAAAAAAACACTTTGATCTTTGATACCCAAATAGAAAAGAAGCAGAAACTTACCCAATATCCACGGGGTACTTCTTTTCCACAGATCTCAAATTTACCCAAAGCACCATGACCAGTGCCATTTTCATGTACATGTTTGTTTTCCAGCCACTTATTTGAAGGGTACAAATCATCAAAGTTCACAAGTATATCAGCACTTCCCCTACGACACCTAAAATATGCAAACTTTATATTTAGCAGATAGTAAGAATGAAGATATCATGTATAGAACAATGGAAGGTGGGTGGTATGAACCTCATGGAAGGGTGATGAGACACCATTAGTTGCATGAACTTTATTAGTGTAGCTCTAGTATCCGGCTTAATCATCTGCCAAATTACATGCATACAATTAGTGAATTAACAAGTCTACATGCTGACAACTAGGGGTGTTATTCGGGTTCGGGTCAACTTGGGTCGGGTCAATCGGGTTGGTTCAACCCGAGTATTTTTACATTGTAAAAGTGTTAGTTGCGCCGGGTTAGTCGGGTTCGGGTCAATTCGGGTTGAGGCTAATAAAAACATACCCGAACCCAACCTTGTTTAGAACTCGGGTCAATTCGGGTTGACCCGATTATATTTTTTGACCCGATTGATCTGACCCGAAAAGCCATATTCGGGTTCGGGTCGGCTTTTATGACACCCCTACTGACAACCATAAAGAGTAACAGACATTTACCTTGTGTTTTAAAATGATGTCAAAGGCCATGGATGTAGCTTCTTCAACATCATATACAGCATGTGCAATCTAATTCACAAAAAGCAAACATCAGCATAAGACTTGCTTTACCTTAAATACTATTAAATGTTAGTTACATATAATTCTCTAAAAAATGTCCTTTGAACAAACCTGTCCACGATCTGACACATTTGAATGAAGATGATGTTCGTTTCCATATTTCTCATCTTCAAGGTTATATGAGCTATATACAAAAAGTAAAACATACAATTACAAACACATACAGCACAGCATGCAGAAGTGTACGTGGTGCAGTCAACCAACCTCCATATGCACTCTTATATAAATATGATATTAACAACAAGATCTGAATTTCCATTTGGGGATAAATAAAAAATGTCTCAAGCTATTGTACCTTCCCAATTGTGTATTTATCCATTTCAGCAAACGATCAGCAGTTCTTCCATCATTAATGGGACGGATGTCACTTTTTTCAGTTTTTTCATCCCAGCCACCGCCAACAAACTTATGAGGGGGTCCCCAATACAGGGCTGGGTAGTGAGTAACAGAGAACTTATCGCAGAGCTTAATATTTATCTGTGCTGCCAAATATGGACAAAAGAGAAATTGGTTGCTAAGCCATAAAAATGATAAATTTGACTAAAACCAAGTGATGCATCATGCATGGAGTAATAAAATGACAGGGGAGAAGAAGTATAATAAACAAAGAATACCACAAAAGACACAAATAGATAAGTGCATGCACATGTGTTTGAAACTTTGAATACGTGTGGGTGTTGTCAGCAAGTCTAGGATGATGTCAGCCGGTGCATTATAGATTATAAGCTTCTTTCCGACAGTTATCTTAATTTAATTCCCAAGTGAACAAAAAAATCTCAATCATGTATGCAGTTACTGGATCTTGTCTTTCTGACTTTTTATATGAGTGTTTTGTTTAAATATTCCCATGATTCCGCAAGCGCGATGTCACGATGCTTCCCAGCAAAACACATCATACCTGCTACATATGCATCTCATCTAATTGTTTATAGTTTCATCATTCTAAATAGTTTACTTGAATCTCAATGCATATTAGTTTATAAGTGATCATAATGGTTTCCCTATCTTACTAATGTCAGTTGTTTTAAGAGTTAAACCAACACAAGTTAGAGCTAAATGGAACTGAGATTTTCATCTTCAGTTGCTTTCTTGGGATTTTGGCAATCACGTTGTTTACGCATAAGGTTGTTGGATGATCCTATGATGTATTTTGGGTCTAATACATACCAATGCGAAGTGTATAACGCAAAGACAAAACACAAAACAGTATTAAAGGTATACCAGAAAGACCACAATAACTTAGGGGTAAAGGCAAATGTGAGTATCACATTCAGAAGGAAGTGTTACCTTATTAGCACAGTCTACTCGCGCCATTAATATAATCCCTGGATGAGGAGCATTAGGTCCATTAAAAATTCTAGCAACCTTTTCATACTGGGGCTGCAAGATTAAAGCTAAAACGATAAGCAGCACAACAAAACCGTGAATCGCCATGGTGAATGAATAATATAAATATGAAATACCTTATAATTTCTGCAAGCTGGGCACCTACAAAAAAGTAATAATCACAAATAATTAGAGCTATAAATAGACATTGGGGAATCCAATTACACTACAATCAAACCAGATATAATACGTATCACTCAAAGCAGACATGGACGCAATATGGCTAAATATGTTATAATCACCCGAGTCCAAGAGCCAGCATATACTTTAAGCCATCCTACATAATATCAAACTTAAACACATAATGTGGGGAATACATCTAAAATTATTTGTCATGGTTTATCACCTATTAGTATATCACTTCTATCATTTCAGCAGGGTTGTATTTTAGCTAATTTAATCATATAATTAATTGGTTTTCTATCGGATACAGATATCATTCCGGGATTTCAAAGTTTGAAATGCAGGACACCCATACTGTATATCCTTTCCGGATCCAAAACAATCGTCAACAACCTAATTAAAGAACCTTTCATTCAAATATAGCATCCCTACATCTCTTTACCATTAACAAACATTGAATAAGCTCACCAAAAAACATACTGCCAATACCCCATACACAACAAATACGCTCAGTATTCAACCGACAACATTTTTTCCCAAAAATTGCTTTCAATAGTACATAAAAATAAGGCCTTTTTACCATAACAAGTGAAAATACATTTCCATTAAAGTCTAGACATCATACAATAATATAACACACCATGTCTCATCCTCTTTATTATAATTCTAACTTCCACAACTTTTCAGATAAAACTATCTAAGGTTATCTTTTGCTACCTAAATTTATGTCGTTTCCGGAAGAAAAAAACGTTTGTTTTTCCTCTATACGTCTTGTTTATTTTTAGACATAAGAAACCAAAAAGTCTTTTTCCCACTACAAATTTACATTTTCTTTTCTTCGTATTCTCCTCTTTTGGTTTTGCAGATCAAACATAAAACGTCTCCAAAAAAACAAACACAACCTGAAAATTACTAAAATTTTACATCAACTTGTAACAAAATTGAAAATTCATTCGAAATTTCAAATTATGCATACAGCAACATCACAGTAAATAAAGTTACTTAGTAAAAAATTACATCAGTAAATAATAAAATAACAAGATCTAGTAAAAAAAAAAGAATTTACCAGTGAGCAAAGAATTCAACAATGGCATAAGAAGCAGGAGTGTCTTTCAAAACTGAATCAAAGTTAGTTACGTTTAAATCAACCGCTAAATCAGTTCCATCTCCGGCTGCTGCCGGGTTTACACGTAGGATCGATCGAGATCCAGCAGCTGATATTAAGGTTAAGGTTGATACAAGTAGAAGTGACGTCAGCGGTGACGACATGGTGTTTGGCCGGAAAAGAGGTTGACCGGCCGGCGGTGAAAGGAGGAAGGGTGTTTGGTTGAAAATGGAGAGTCTGTTTATGACTTGTATTCGAAGTGATGATGAAATATTGAAATGGTTATTTTTATATTTATTGTTTGCTCATATTGAATATTTAGTCCCTGGTTTTTCGAAATTGCAGGCGGCCTCCCTGTAGGGAGTTTTTTGTTCCGTTTTGGTCCATGGTCAGGGACTAAACATGTAATTATGAGCAAACCACAGGGACCATTTCTGCAATGGCCAGGGACGAAAACGGAACCAAAAACTCTCCATAAGGAGGCCGCCTGCAATTTCGAAAGACCAGAGACTAAACATGCAATCTGAGCAAACCATAGGGACCATTTCTGCATTTTACTCTTAGATTATTGTGTGATTTATGAAATGTTGTTACTTCCCGAACCACTTAATTTAAGAAACACCCCTTTAGCGTATATTATGTAGGCAACTAACAACTAGTAGTTAGCGTTTTGTACAAAATGATGTTTGGAGAGAATTAACTGGTATTCTTATTTTTCCTAAAGCTCCAAATCAAAATGCTACATTTGATAGTATTTACGAGCAACTAACATTTTCACTTACTATTATGACTATATATCTATATTATCAAACACTTTATTAAAAAAACAGTTATTGCTTCCTCATACTGCTCTCTGTTATTGCTTCTTGCTATCGCTATATTTTAGCCTAAATAGTACTACTAGAAGACTTATAGCGCAAAAAGTTTTAAGCCACAATAATTATAGTTGTGAAATTGTGGTTAAGTATGAATTAATATTGTTAATTTGGTTGAAATTTTTAGCTTTTAAGTAATAAAAAAAATATGAGTGTAAATTATAAATTGGAAGAGATAGAGAGTATGGATAGATTAGTAGTTTCACATTTTTCGCTTGTAGAATTTTGTTTTTTTAAGGTTTTTTGTTGTTCTAAAAGTTATAATCTAACAATTTATATGTTTTAAGTACAATTCGCATATACCAGACGCAACTTGATTTCACAATCAGTTGAAGAACATTCTCACACAACATAAGGTATTGGATACCGCTTAGTCAAAAGCTTCTTGGTTATTTTTTTAATTCTGATTAATCAAAGTACTTTTAAATTAAAATGAAAGTTTATTAACGCCAATTATTTTTAACTTTCTAAAATTAAAACGAACACTTAATTTGGGATTCAAGGAGCATAGAGCAGGTTGGAAAAAGAAAATATTAATAATAAAAACAAATGTCAAACCAAGAGTATTATTAGATCATTTCGGTATTGAATTTCTTAGACTATGGGGTTGTTTAATAAAAAATATGATTTAGCACTGAATGAATCAAAGTTGCTGAATGATTCCAAGATGCTGAGTGAACCTAATTATGAGTGAAAATGATTGTTTGATATTTGTTCTGAATGAGTTATTTGAGTTGTCTGAAATTACCAATTTAACCTTCTGTCTGATTTTGTATTGAACAAAATATACCTTTTGATAAAAAAATTATTAACTCAAATAAAAATATAATATAAAGAAAGTAATGTTGGAATAAACAAAAAAATGTAAATAGTCTTATCGAAAGATCATAAAACAATATAAATTACGAACTAATCTTAGGTTGAAGCATTTAAAAATGACTCATTAGCAATCTGATTACGAAGATTAGCCATATATTTATTTCCTTGGGGACCCCATTGTGTGTCTTCCATGCCTTGTCCCCTACTTCCTTCACTTTGTTCTTCAATAGTAAACATGATGTTTGTATCGCTCTCCAAAAATAATTGATCGTGAATATTGCATTTCCTTATGAAGTTGTGGACCGCAAAACAGGCAATCACTACATTTCTTTGTACTGGAAAAGGATAAGGAGCCATTTGTTTTAGTATCGGGAAACTTGCTTTTAAGACACCGTAAGCACGCTCGATAACATTTCTAAGTTGTGCATGAGCATGATTGAACCTTTCTTCTTTTGTTAAGGCAAGTCGACGTCAGAAATAGGCTAACCAATACCTCGTATTACGATATTTTACATGTAAACTAGTTATCAGAATAAACAATAATTATATTGTTAAGAATTAATAAAGGGGTGATTCAACATAAGCGTGGTAAAGTGCCCTTCAACACATGCCTTTTCAAAGTATCAATAGCGTTGAAGGACTGATAACTCAAGATTAAAAGCAAATGATACTTCTCATAATAATACTACCTACTTTTATCACATAACAGGTATCTCACTTTTAAGTCCCCAAAGTAATCAATGGATAAACTAGAGATACAACTTGAAAAACTAAAAAAAATTAATAAGGTTTTACCTCGGAGAAATTTTCGTTAGTTGATGGCGATCGGTGAGGTGGTTTAGAAAGAGTCGTAATGAGAAAAAAAGGGTATTTAGGAGAAAACAAAAGATGCTGAATCACAAGGCATCAATGTAGGAGGCGGCTCATTCAGTACTTGTTTAGCCCACCCAGCACATGTTTTTTATCTACCAAACAAACTCACACCTACCGATTCATTATTTAGCACTGAATTATTTAATTCAGTGGTTATCAAACAGACCCTATACATAGGAAGCTTTAACTCTCACATACTCGTATTGTACTAAATTTCAAATTTTCACAAACTATCTCGCAAGACTTACAAATTTAGCCGATAAACACTTCACAATAAGTAAGCTGATAAACCTTCTGAAAAGATTGATTAATATATTGGTTTGGAAAATGAAGTTTAGAGTGTGTTTCATTTGACGGTTTTGAGGGGATTTAGATTTGACTTTATAAATTAATGTTTGGTTGGTGGGGTTCATTTTTTAAAACCCCCCGACTAAGGTTTTGGTAAAACCTGTGAGACCATCTCTTTCTACTCTTACTTACATTTTTTATTTAAATTTTTAAATAATACTTTTTGATTTTATTTTTATTATAAAATACCTTAATAAATATATTTTCTCTCTTTAAATCCTATTCCAACCCATCTATAAATTAAACGGACCTTTAATATGGAGAAGTGATTTGCGGACTCTTATTTTTTATTTGTAGACACCAAATTATATTATAAGCAATTGTTCATTTATTACATGTTGTTTCTTTAGATTGTACACTAGAGTGTGCAAACAAAAATTTAAAATGTGGCAATTAACTCCACTCAATATGTGTTATGATGGCAATCAACCACATTTTTAATAGTACATTTATGGAATTGTGTATTTTATGTTCAAGTTGTGTCTTAAAGTATAATTTACATTGACTAATATGAGTCTTAATTTAAGTGGCAGAATCTTGATTGCTTTATGCTTCAGGTAGTTCTTCTCTAATCATTCTTTATTTATTTTTTTTAATTACGCAATTAGTTGTAAGTTCCGTGCACATACGAGGGTTACACATGAATTAAAATTATTTTAAAATTTTAATTTAGTATACGGGTATATAAGAATTAGCAGTGTTTAATATTTTGTAACTGTGATATTACATGCTCGGGGTTTAAATTATAAATAAAACTAATAATTATATTTTAGCTAAATTTGTTTGGTATGTACTTATAAATCGTTCTTTCATTTTAATATTTATAATCTTGTGCAGCTACATATTTTTAGATTCTAACTTTATTTTCAGAACCCTCTTAAGTGCGGGAACTGCGAGAACTCCCTTTGAATCATTAGATTGTTTAATCAATGGATGAGATGACTTGTGTCATTAGTGTAATTAATGTAAACAATGTGTCATTAGTGTAAATAATGAAAGGGCATTTAGGGGATTTCAAAACTGATAACTAATTGACAGGATTTATATCTCTTAATTTATTCTCTTTCTACTTATTCATCTTACAGTTTCTTACTCTACAACCCTAATTCATATTAATTCTTTACAGCCACCATGGTTTCTCCAATCTCAGGCCGTCATCCTTTCACCTTCAAACCATTATCCATGTTGCTTTGTCACACCTTAAAAGTCGCCTAAAGTATTAACCTATACCATGACAGATCTGACGTTAACTGATTTGTAATCATTTGTGTGGAAATCGATTTGATTTGTGTGGAAATCGATTTGATTTGAGTGGAGATCTGACGTTGCTTTGTCCACCCGATGTGTACAAATTCTGTGAGTTTTCTAAGCTTTGATTCGTTTTCATTTGTGTGGAAATCGATTTATGTTTGTTAAAGCTTTTAAATTCATGTCACAAATCGGATCTATCTCCCTATTTCCCAGATCTGAGAGCCGCCCTCTTTTTTCTTCACAAACTCGTCGGAACTAATTTTTAAAGCATAAGAGAGATGAGGAGAATTTTTGGAGCAGATATTATCGTACAGAAGTAGATCCGGTGAATGGTTGAGGTATAATCGGTTTTATTTTTTATCGATTCGTTATGATCTGATACAATAACATGCTAATTCATTATACCTTGTACTCATTCTTGTCGGATATGGATTATTTAATTGATTGGCATATTAATTGGTCGCTCGGTTTGTGGTCAATGGATTAATTAATTGGTGGGTCGGTGAGTTATTATCCAATTTGTGGCTTACTGGTTTCATAGAAGTAAATATTGGGACAACAAGTGGGATTATATTAATCGGTTGTAGGGCTGATTTTTATTCTGATATGGTTTATTCAATGGTGGTTTGTCACTTGCTGTTTGAAATTATTTGGTCAAACATGTGGGGGCTGCGTTTAATCGTTTGTCGCTTGGTGTTTGAATAAATTGTGATGATTGATGTTGAACAGATCAATGAATCTGTTTGTTGCTTCTTGTTATTAATTGATCGGTTCAAGGATGGTTTGAACATACTCGTTTTTCATGAACATACTCGTTTTTCAGTGAACATACTTGTTTTTTACATTGAACATGGCTGTTTTTCATGTGTAGATAATACATGTCTAGATTAAACGTGGAATTCGTGTTTGAACATACTTGTTTTTTCGGTGAACATACTTGTTTGAACATACTTGTTTTTCAGTACACATTTTGGTTTTCATAGAACATACATGTTATTCATTGAACATACTTGTTTTTACATTGAACATGGCTGTTTTTCATGTTATTAACATACATGTTATTCGGTACACATTTTAGTTTTCATAGAACATACATGTTATTCAGTACACATTTTGGTTTTCATAGAACATACATGTTATTCAGTACACATTTTGAGTCGGTGCAAATACGTAAGTAGGTGCATAGGTGTTTTAAAGTTAACTTAAAATTCATTGGAATGGTGCATGTGTGTTTTAAATGGATGCATATATGTTTTAGATTGTGCATATATGTAAGGCTAGTTATTATGATTAAAAAGTTACTTACACTATTTGGTTAAGGTTTAATTGTTTTTGGGCATGTTTGTATCAAATTAATGAAGATGATGATAGCAATGAAGATATAGAAGTGGATGCACACATAGATACAATGCGGCGTTTGAAGAAATATGATTATTGAATGCGTGCATATATGTCCAACTTCTAAAAATGTTGATAATAATGAGTGTGCACATATGTCCGTTTTCTTTATATATATTAGTGCAGGCATGTATTGATCGATTAGATTCATGTATTTATACTTTTTAGAAATTTGTTTTTTAATTGTATTTCGATTGATATTGAATTTTGTATGTAACATCTATGTTCTTGTTTTGTTATAAATTTACATTATCTAAAAAACACATATGCACCTTACTATTTGAAAAACATGCATGTTTTAAAATTATTCAAAAACATATCTGGAAAATAAAATGAAAAAGTTAGTACATAAAAACACCTATGCACTACTTCTGGAAAATAACATTTCTTAAAAAAAATAAAAATAAAATAAAATAAAATAAAATAACGTCTTTTACTAAAATAAAAAATAATAAAATAATAAAAAAATATAAAAAATTCCGAATTTTATTATTTATAAAAAACATGAATTAAAAAAAAAAAAAAAAAAAAAATAGTAATATGAAAATGTCTTTTACTATTATACCCTTTTGAATTAAATAAAAAGAACAAAATGCTATGGAGCATTAAAACATGTACATTGTGTATTATTAATTGTAAAAAGGTGGTTCTCGCAGTTCCCGCACTTAAGAGGGTTCTGAAAATAAAGCCCCCCATTTTAATATTTATAATCTTGTGCATCTACATATTTTTGGATTATAATTAAATTATTTACAGTTATCAATATTCTAGCTTTTAACCATGTACGCACGGGTTATTGGTTTAGGCTCGGACAATGACTATAACTAATAACAATATCTCAACTATATTTCCTCGGATTTGAAAATATGATCAATTTTTTTTAATAGTCTTATCGTTTGAGTGATTTAATTTGATATGTTAGCGTAATTCAAATTTATTGAATATAATTTTTATATATGTTATATTTAATTTGTGCGCATACTTAATAGCATGTAAGCGTATTGATGATGTTTTAAGTATTACACTCAATTTAATATTAGTAATAATATTATTATGATAATTGTAGTACTGATAACAATAGTAGTAGTTGTTTATAAAAGAAATGTTAAAGTATATGGGGTTTTTGTTAGATATACGAAAATTGAAGATTTTACACATAAGTTCGTAAAATTAAATTTAAGATTAGCCTTTTTTTTTTTTAAGTTTAAGATTTAATTGTAAATTATTAACCAATCAAAATATGAAGTTTATTTACGCTTAATTCTGAAATTATATAAAAATAATAATAATAACTGAAAAAAAAAACTCATAAAGCCATGTATAATATATTTTCATTTTGTTCTCCACCAAACTTTTCAAAAATTTGACCAAAGTAATTCAGTTTTGACTTTTATTGGCCAATAGGAGAACTTGATTTTGTAATTAATTTCTCTTATTGGTCAATTGAAAAAGTCATTTGTGTAAAGTTTAAAACTCGGGTTGACCTAGCCGGTTAAACAATGAACCGGTAGCTTGACTGGATAAATTAGAAAACCGGGTTTTAAATGATTTGTTTAAAGTAATAGAGTAATCACACTCTTTAAAATCCATAAGGATAACGGATTAAACATATTCATATAGTTTAAGCTTTATGTGATACGTATGATAACACGTCTTATTAGTGTGAATGGAGGTATGATTATTGGACTTAAGTTAGGCACGAATTAGGCCATCAACTAACAATACTATAAAAAGTAGGTTTGTGAGGTAGAGAAAGATGGCGATGTTCTGTAGGTTTCGTCCAAATCAGACAGTCTCGACAAGTACTTTACTACAAGTGATGTTCAAGCAAAAGTGTTATAACGATGGCAACACCATTTTTGAGACGACACATTCGCTACAAGCCCAAACCGAGTTTGATCAAAGTGACAATGTCTTGAGCCTTTTTACCAATTCTCCTCGATGCGGTATTTATAGTGTAATGATGGGCATAACTAAAAAGTGCTTAATTTTATGCCTACTAATAGTGTTAGTACAAATTTTGGCCCAATGGAAGACCTAGGTTAGACTAGTTATTGGCAGGAGTTGATCTTGTGATAAGTGCTTGAATAGCTGCTAAAAAAAAAGCACCACCGTTAGTCTTACCGCGGAAGGGGGGTTCCGCGGTTGGCCTCCGGTGTGAGAGTAAGTATATGTTTAGTTTAGGTGAGAGTAAATGTTATTAGTTGAGAGTAATAAATGAGATGGGAGTATTTATACTACCACATTCGCCTCCTGTAGCTACCTCGGGACTCTGCGAACTGGCTTACGCCTAACCTAGTAGGTAGATGTCAGAGCAGAGCCGAATTGCGTCTTACCTAGCAGGTAGGTGTCAGATCAAGTGGGAGACACAATCCCACAAGATCAGGCTTTTGGCAGTGTGGCGTCCCGGAGACGGCCGATGATGTGTTCCGGCCCGGCCTAGAGAGACCGGGGCACGTTTCTTATCCGGCTTGGTAAGACTGGAGTCTATGATGTATGCTTGTACGTCTTGTCTCTGTCGCGGTTAGTTATGAGCGTGCCCGGCCCAGTATGTTGGGTCCGGAGGTACTATACACGATCAAGTCCCCCCAGTCTAGTATACTTGTTTGGTTTGAGAGCAAGTGTTCTAGACTTTTTTGTAGTTCCGCAGCTAATAATGCCGCGTCTTTTTAAATAGGCTCTTTGAATTTTCGCGGCTGATATCGCCACGTGTCTAATGTTGCTGACTAGATATTCCATTTTCCACTGCTTTCGGAGGTGACAGCCTGTCATTGGTAGTCGCGAAACGTTTTTTACCCACTTATTTACTGACTGATGTGACGTTTCGGCGGCTGACCATTCGTTTTCTGCGACAATCGTGACGGTTCATCTGGGTGGATCTTTAACCGTCCAATAAGTATCCGGGGACGTGGCCAATTTGTGGCCTTTCGATTGGCCTGATGGTGCGTGTGTGTGTGGCTATAAATACCAAGGTCTATGCCACTGTTATTCTTTTTTCACACACAGTAATTATTTTTCCCTCTCTCTAGAAAAAGAACTTATTCCGCCTTCATTCCTGTTGCTTCCCTTTCTTCCGGACTTAGATTGTCAGGTTAGGTTTCTTTTGCATTCCTCTTTTGATTATTTAGAATGGCGCCTGACCATATAAGTAGTGTGACTTCTAAGCTTACTCAGGAAGATGTAAATGAATTTTGTAGGAAGTATAACATTCCGGGCCATCTTTTGCCTGAAGCGCCCGGACCCCAGGATACTATTAGGGATGCCCCGGAGGGGAAAATAGGTGTATATACTAGGTTTTTTGAGTTAGGTAATTTTAGGATTCCTCTGTCGTTGTTTTTGTTGCGTGTCTTGGAGTATTTTCATATTCATCTTTCTCAGTTGTCGGTTTTAGCGGCATGTAGGATTAGCCATTTTGAAATCCTCTGTCGCGTCCACGGTGGCACTCCCACTGTTCCCCTTTTTAGGAAGTTTTACTACTCCGGGATAAATAATGGTTGGATGACCTTAGAGAAGAGGAAAGGCCCCAAGTCTTTAGTCGTCCCTGTCTGTTACACTGCTTGTTAGACCCGTTCCCCGGGTACTTGCACCCCACCCTAGATAAAAGTGGACCAAAGGCCTTACGTGATTGGCTAGTCAATGAGTGTTACGTAGTGGTCAAACCCGATAGTCAAAGAATGTGTAATGTGGTAATAGAAAGTATTATGTGGTGCATATAGGAGGGAATAGACTCAAAAGTCTTGACTTGTCATATGTCATATGTGTTATAGTAAGTGTTGTGGCCTAAGTAAAAGAAAAGAGACTAGAGGGACCAATCTTGCCAATTGGCCAAAGTTGCCACCTAACTAACCTTATCCAGGGAATTCTAGAGAATTCCCTCATTATTAAGATAAGGTGTTGAGGTCCGGTTTTATGGAGAAGGAGAAAAAGGGAGGAAAAAACTAGTGGTGGCTTAAAAAGAAGATGAAGATCTAATGTCCATAGTCCTTCCTAGTTATGATCCCCATAAGTAAGTAACTCTAATCTTGAGTTTATAATGATTATTGAGGTAAAAGTTTATGAGTTAAGTGGGTTTTGATCATATGATCATATGATGATATGGAAAGGATGATGGGTAAGTTTAGATGGGTTTTATAACCCTTAATTATGATATGTTGTGTTAATAAGTCTTGATGATGGTTATGGTTTAGGAAGTAATGATGATGATGATGATGGTGATGATGATAAAAGAAGAAGAAGATGGTGATGATGTTATTGATAGCCTTAGCTTAGAATCAAGGTAAGTAAACCAGTATAATGTAAAGTTATAATGATTTCTATGCATTATGTGTTATGTGGCTAATGTGTTAAGGTTATGGTTGTTTAGCATAATGGTAGTCATGTGTAAGAGGTTATAAGGTTAGTGGATGTGTTAGTTATGAGTGGATTAAGGAAAAAGGGAAGGTTAAGGCTTAAGTGGTTAAGGTATGTGTTTATGTTCAATGTTGTTGGATTAATGGTTGTATAATGTGTAATGTGTTGAATGAAGTATAATGTTAAGTTATACCCGTTTTACTTACTAAGCATTCGTGCTTACGGTTTAATGTTTCAATGTTTTGTAGGCTAAGGTACTTAATGTGATGGCGAATAAGGATAAGTGGGTTATGCGATGTGTAGAAGGAATTGGTAAGGGAGTCTTTTAATGATTTGTAAAGTAGAGTCAAGTGTTAAAATGTATGTAAATGGAGTCGTAACGATTTGGTGGTCTAACGGTGTGTCAAAGTGTGTTTGATGTGCTATGGTCAATGTTTAAGGGGGTGTTTGGCAAATGTATGAATATACCCATTTTGGGTTGTAAACGGGTCAAGTGTTTGTGGAACATGTCTTATATGTTAAAGTAGTGACGTTGGTCTAGTTTGGTGGGCAAATGAAGTGTTATAGATAACTTGTTATGTAAATGGTTCAAAATGGGTTTAATGCATATCTAGTCAAATTGTGCACATTGGTTCTGAATTGTGCATCTTGGTTCTGAATGTTTATCTTGGTTATGAGTTCTGAATGTTCATCTTGGTTATGAGTTCTGAATGTTCATCTTGGTTATGAATGTGGGTTTTGGCAGATTTTGGCAAACTTTGAAAAATCGTATCTTTTGATTCGTAAGTCGTTAGTGGTCGTGCCACCCGGCGTTTTGAAAGTAATTGAGTATAGTTTCATTTAAAAATGGTTTAAAGGTCTGAATGTGTATAGATTTTTGTCAATGGTCAAAAGAGTATCAGAATGTCCGTAAAAGTCAAGCGTTTCCGCGTGTAAAGTTCAAAGTTTTTGGTCTAAGCGGGCACGGGGTGTAACAACTTGGTATCAGAGCTTCGGTTTAAGTGAATTAGGTTTTCTTTAGGATTGCCTAGACTTAAACCACTCGTAGAAGTGTGAAACGTAAGTGTAAGAAACGTGAAAGGTAAATGTTTAAGTTAGAAGAAGGAATATGTGATATGTTATGTGGACCAAAGTTGATAAGAGACGAAGGTGTTTTATGTTTTAAAAGCGTATGCGATGTAAGTCCGTGGAGGACTTGAAGCGTTTAAATGATTAGATGGCCGTGCACTTTGGTTGGTGCCGGTGATTGTATTGTGAGTATATGAATGTATGTTAAAGTAGTGGTAATGGAATGTGAATAGAAATGGTAAGTGGTATTAGAGATGGGCTATTAATGAGTTAAAGTGTGTGATGCTTAAGTGCGAATGTGTAATGATGATAAGTGTGTAATGGTATGTAGTAATGACATTGTTGCAAGTGATACGTTGATTGTTAAATGTTTAATAATAGTGAAAGTATAGAATGGGATGGAAGTATGACGGTACGTAAATGATGAAATTGAACGATATTGCTTAAGTGTGTAAATAACTAAAATGAGATGAGTTAAAGTATGAGAATAAGAATGTGATGAGTTAAGAATGTAAGAGAGAATGAGATGAGTATGTATGAGGTTAAGGTATTGTCATGAAATTATTATATCATGGCTAATGTGCCCCATTAGCGGTGATTATTATAATGAAAATGTTGAATAATAAAACATTTTTAAAATGTGTAAGGATGGTATTTGAATGTTAATGAATGCATGTGTTAAAGTTGATGAAATGTGTAAAGTCTATATGTAAAAGCGTTGAGTAGACTAAAGTGTAATGTAAAAATGTGAAAATGATTAACGCGGGTTAAAGAATGTAAGTTAGAGTGAAAAGTGTAAAGACGTAGAAAATGTGTAAGTGACTTGATAAGTGTAAGAAGAATGATTGATGCTAAGGAATGAATGTAAGTTAATTTATGAAGGCATAAAAGTGGAAAGAGTCGGGTAGGCTAAAGGGTAAAGTAAGAATGTGAAAATGATAAATGCGGATTAAGAATAAAAGATGATAAACACATAGAAATGTGTACTTATAATAAGCAGGTTCATATGATCTATGAGCTTGCGTTCACTAAATAAAACGGAGGAAATAATGTGTGTATGTTAAAATGTTAATAGCTTGGATCCAATGCTATAATGTAAAAGTGATAAAGTATGAATGTTAAAGATCCTTCGGGATGAATGTTAATGATCCTCCGGGATGAATGTTAAAGGTGGTATCCTTCAGGATGACCAAGTCAATGATGTTAAAGAATCCTTCGGGATGTGTTAAAGATCCTTTGGGATAAAACATACTGCCTTCACGGGAAAAGATTGCCTACATCCTTGGCATGTGTAATAGTCCCTTCGGGGAAAGTGTTAAAGTAAAGTGGATCCAAGCTAGAAAATGGAGAAGTTTAAATGATGAATGAAATGTAAAATGAAAATGAAAGGTTGAAAGTTAAAGCAAGTAACAGTAATGCGAGTGTTTTGTCGGAAGTGTATAAGTAGGATGGTTTATGGTTTCTTTATTTAAATGGATTGGGACACCTTTTCATTTAAATAAAGAAGTCGTAAGTCACCGAACCATGAATTTGTATTTCTTGATTTACATCATTTGGGACGCCTCTCCATGTAAATGAGAAAGTATGAATGAGTAGGCTTATGTGTTCCCGACATGGCATGAGGTGAAAGGGTAGAAGAGGGAGTCTAGGATGATTAGAAGTCATAAGGAGTTAAGATAGGTGGATAGATAATGAGTTGAATGACGACCCTAGGTGGGAAACGTCAAGTGAAGTATATGATTTAGGTGTTAAAGTGTAAGTTGAAACGATTAAAGTTTTAAATGGTGTGTTTGATTGCAATGTGAATTGAAGGTAAAACTGTTGTTCCCTTAACACGCTTAGAGTTAACTAAAGAGTTAATCTATTAGTGTTTATGACTGATTCAATGTTATTGATTAATTACAATCTATAAGTTAAAACGTAAATATAAAAATACAATGTTTTTCAACGTTTAAATTCTTATTAGAAATCAATCAAATAATCTATTACCCAAGTGTTTTGCGGAACAAACACTTGGGATTGAATAGACAAGGTATGGTGTCTCCTATCTAAACTTAAGCTATGCTTAAGTGGTAACAATTCGACCCTCTGAGCTATCTCAGGGATTCGTTACTCTTTGTAGGAGAAATGGGGTATTGTGAAAGTTTAAGCTTTAATTGCACAAAATACCTAAGCTACTTTTCTCCATCTGTTTGTTATTTATAGGCAAACATGTTAAGAGTACTGAAGATATAAAATACATAAACAATGGAAGGCGTGTATGACAACTACAACAGTAGTTGTTATTTCCAAGAACCAATAGGATTGCGCCAAAAAAGTCTTCGAGTGTCAGTCCTGACACTTCTTGACTTTTAGCCGCTTTAGGGATGGTTTGTTTTTGACCCCGATAAGACTTGTTCTTATCTCTTCAAAACCTTCCCGCTTAATCCCGCCTTTTATTCAGGCTTTAGGTTCTTCAGTCATTCGCCTTCAGTCTTCAGTCTTCAGTTATTGTTGTTGAGGAGACTGGGGTTCAGTGAGTTCTTGTCCAACACTCACTGAACCCATTACATTCTTCTTTGGCTCAAGTAACACTTCAGGGAGTACCGCCTCACTGTGTGGTGAATCTTTCTTCTTTAGATTCGTCCTGAGCATCTTGAAGGTAACTCACTGAGTGACTGTTCACTCAGTGACTTAATTGTTTTTTCGGTTGATTAACACTTAGCATAATTTGTATTCAAATCCTGTTTAAGGATCCTTGGGTACTGAAGGACCCAACAATCTCCCCCTATTTGGATATAAATTATGCTTAAGTATTTTGATCAGTTATGATTGAGCTAATGACTTCTGCTCATACTGAATGTACTAGAAAGTAAATAAGGACACTGAAATAACAAAACAAAGGAATATCATTTTATTAATTTCATTACAAGAGTCCTAACTACTAAACAATGTACAGGATAGTGGTGTTGCAGATTCATTCAGTCCAATTTATAACCAAGGGCTTCAAGCTTTGGTCTTTTGGATTCCAGCTCATGTTGATCAGGATGTTCTTGAATCTTGGTTCTCAGGTCATTGCAGAACCTCACATTGGCAGGACTCTGGATTGGGGAGGCCATCATGAGGAAACCAAGCATGGCTTTGATTCCAGCCTGATCAATATCACTCAATCATTGGAAAGCTGGGTCTCCAAACTCATCAGTGAAGAAGATACCCCTTTCAGGTTGTTCAATGGCCAAGTTGTTCACGAATGTAACTCCTTCAAGGAGGGCTCTGTTGCATTCAAGGCCAGGAACTCTGATCTCAGGCTCAGTCTCAATTTGCTTCCTCTTTCTTCTGGAGGACTGAGTGGGAGCAGGCTGACTGGCTGGAGCTGGGAGTAAAGAGGGAATACCAAGTTCAGTGGGTGTTGCTATCAGTTTTTCATATGTTTGCTTCAGGGCTTTCATCAGGCTTGTGACAACAACGTTTGACTTTTTGTGTATGATTGGAGCCAATTCATCCAATTCAGTGATCCCAAAGTCAGAGAATTTAAAGGGGTCATGAATTTCAAAGTTCCTTTTGTCAGGACCTCTGAAGACACTAATGATAGCAGGCTTGGTGTTCTGATGAATCTTTACATCAGTGATTGGTTCAGGTCTCAGTCTGCTTGTCATAACCTATTGGTACTTCTCAATTCTCTTTCTCCTTATCTCCTCATTCCTTTTCAACCTCTCTTCTCTTTTTTTCCTGAGAGTAGCCATCTCAGCATCCTGAGCTTTCACAAAGCTCTGACCACCTTTCCTTCCAGCAAGGTCTTTTGGCTCAATTCCAAGTTTCTCAGCCTCTTCTCTGACCACCTGGATGAGGGCATACTTGTTATGCCTTTCTTCCTCAGCAGCTTTCTTCAACATCTCTTCCTTCTCCATGTGAGCCTGAATTTCAGCCTCAGTGAGAAGTTGCATCACTCCATTGACCTCATAAAGGACCTTGATTGGTTCATCAGGGTCAGGCCTTCTTTCAGAGGAAGCAGGCACCAATATTGTAGACTCAGGCTCAGTAGTGGTGAGAATACCTTTGCCTTTGTCTTGGCGAGATGATGATGGGGTTGTTTCAGGAATCTCCCCCTCAGTGTGAGAAGGAGGTTGTTCTTCAGTGACTTTCTCCCCCCTCAACTGTTGCTGGAGCCACGGTGATAGCAAGAGTTGGAGTGCCCACTGAAGTTGAAGGAGCAGCCTGACCTTTGAAAGCCTGATAAATCTCAGTCATCATTGACTTGATGTCTGAGGTGTCCTGCTGAAGAGTTGAGACCTTAGCCTCAAGAGATGCCTGAGAAGCCTCTATTGCAGTCATCCTAGGCCCAAGATTCCAGGCCAAGGAATTTGAAGACTTAGCCCAAAATGCCAAGTGTGCCTCCATAAGTACCAGAGAAGACTTGATGGAGTCCACTGAAGAGCTGAGATCCTGAAGGTTAGAGGATTTCAGCATGTTGACAACCTCAGTTAACTGAGTTGATTGTTGCTGAAAAGTCTCAGAAGCCAGAAGAATTTTCTTGTTGAGCTCCAGGGTCATCTTTCACTGACTCTTGAATAGTTGCAACGCTCTTGGTGATGTTTGAGAGGGAGGCGTTGAACATTTTAAGATTCTGATCAAGAGTTGTCAAGTTGTAGGAAATCCCTGACTGTTGCTCATTTACTTCTTCACGATAAGCCTCAACAGATTCCCTCAGGTTGACATAGTGAACTGCAGCTTCACAATGTTGGTCAAAGAGTCCATCAGTTAGCCCAGAGAAGAGTGCATTGTTGGCCTTCTGCAAGAACTTGACCAGTTGTCTTTCAGTGAGAGGAAGAATGTTGTCATACTTCCTGAGATTTGCTGGGCAGGATGATTCAGAGTCCGAAGAATGATCATCCTGAGAAGCTGATTCTTCACCTTGTGGTGGAGAAGACTGATGCGATTGTTCAGTGGGTTGAGCATCAGTCTCCATATCATCACCTGCCTCAAACACTTCTTCCTCACTTTCGAGAGTGAGCTCTTCATCAGATAAAAGAGCAGCCTGAAAATCCGCCATGGACTGAATCTACAACTGGGTGTGGCCAGGTCCTGACCCCGTCATAATAACTGAGTGGGTTTGCTCAGCCTGACGTTTGGGGTCAGTTCCCGAGAGAAGGGATCCGCCTTGAGGGGTTGTGGGTTTCGTATCAGCGGGTGGTTTTAATCCCTCTGAGTCTTTGTCCCCCTTAGCGCCTTCAAGTACTGATGGGTGTTTTCCAGTACTATCATGAGGCACAGATTGTGATGGTTGGTGGTCCCCCTTCCCATCAGGGTTGTACTGCCCTTTTGGGGATTTAGGGTCCTTGACTCCCTGAGACTCTGAGTGTGATTTCTCAGAGCCGTGAACGGGATGTGATTGGGTGTGGGTCCCCTTCCCAGTTGAGTAGTGCTGCCCAACCGAGGATTCAGGACCCTTTTCTCCCTCAGGCCCTGATTGTGATTTGTCAGTGCCTTCATCGGGATGTGAGAGGTTGAAGGTTCCTGACCCTACCAACTTGTGTATGTTAGTAGAGCCATGAGAAAACTGGGGTTTGCCCGAGGACACTGAGGATGATTTATCAGTGACCTCCGTTGGCATTTGTTTAAGGGTCAAGAGGGTCTCAATGATGGGTGTCTCTGAGGTCTTGGCCATTGTTTCCCCTTCTGAGGGTTCTGAGGCAGAAGATCCAAGGGCGAGTGATTTGGGTTTAACCACCTTCTTGGTCCCTGCCTTCTTTTTCTTCTTCTCCTGCTTTTCAGGAGAAGGAATGGGTGAGACAGCTTTGTCACCCTGAATGACTACCAGCATGTAGTTGGTCAGGGCGACTGGTTGTACCTCTGTTATGCCACTGGAATAATTGGCCTTGTGTAGGACGTCAGGTTTAGAACCTTGAGCATCAGGCCTAATATAGTCAGGGCCAAGTAAGTCCTGAAGCACGCAGGAAATGAACCTAGGGTAAGACAAGTGTCTTTGCCTAGATTTCCCTGAGAGCTTGGCAACGTGGTCACGGAAGATAATTCTTCCGATGTCAATTTTTCTACCCTCCAGGAGACTGAACACCATCAATTGTTGTGATGAGTTCAACTGCTCTGTGGAGGATTTATTACCTCCAAGGACCTAAATGACAAAAGTCATCAGGATCCTCCAGATAGGTGGGAACCAAGTTTTAATTATTGGTGCCTTTGCCAATAATGAACCTGGAGCCACTTCAGGTTGTTTGGCGTCATGTGGCCCTAGAAAAAGCAATTCTGTTTTAACTTCTTGGTCAGTGGGGTTGGGAAAAATATTCTCAGCGAAATCATGACCAGTGGCCTTGATGAAGGTTGAGTAATCAAAGGAGAGGGTCCTTCTCCCATTCATCACTGAGAAAGTGATAATAGAGTCTTTGGTGTCCTCAGGGCTAGTTGCCACTGCTGTACACCAAAATTCCCTCAAGTAGTCATGGTATATGACTGAGGGGGTCTTTCTAAATGCCGTAGCAAGAAAGCAGTTTTGTAGATACTTAACTACATTCTTGTACGCCCAAAACTTTTGGGGATAGGCAAAATTACCTACCACATTGTTCTTGGTCATGTCTATGCCCTCCATGCGGAATTCCACATTTGGGGCGTATGTAATAGCATTAGAAGAAGCCATTTTGTTGGGTAAGTCAAGGTAACAAAGATGGTTGGGGTTTCTAAAAGC
The DNA here is from genome assembly GCA_021014915.2 of Artemisia tridentata subsp. tridentata. NCBI lineage: Eukaryota > Viridiplantae > Streptophyta > Magnoliopsida > Asterales > Asteraceae > Artemisia > Artemisia tridentata. The sequence goes on along the minus strand of CP139501.1, from coordinate 214,224,488 downwards.
TAAGAACACACACACAAAATTTTGTTTTGAAGGAAAAGGGGCAAGAATTTGCTTAGAATTTTCTAAAAAATGTGTGTGTGTTTTTTGTTTGGGGGGTATTTATAGGGAAGTGAAGTGGAGGGTATTTTAGGCATTTAGCGGTTTAATATCTCAAAAGATATTTTTTGAAAACCGTTTTGAATAAAACTTTTGGGATCCGCATTAAATGCTTAACTACTCCACTATCCCTGTTTTACGCAATTGTCAAGGCAAACAGTTGTGCCGTCTGCAAAAAGTAAAACTTGCAGAGTTGAGTCATCACATATCTGTTATATGATTGGAGAGGCATTAAATGCCAAGTGGGAATGTGGTGGCCCATGAGGTGCATGCCAGAAAGGCAAAAGAACAAATATTCTTATATTAAATAAGAATTCAGTTACCAACCTCGGACATTTACTAACTAGATACTTAGAGCATTTAAGTTAGCATTGAATGTCATCTGAGGGCCCTGAATGACTCTTCATTCAGTGAACCTGCTTGTTCAGGACTTGGGTTTAGTTCCTGATGGTTCAAGGGTTCAGGAACTTGGGTTTAGTTCCTGAGGTTAAAGGGTTCAGGAACTTGGGTTTAGTTCCTGAGGTTCAAGGGTTCAGGAACTTGGGTTTAGTTCCTGAGGTTCAGTGATCCTTTTCACTGAGGAACACATTGAGTCAGGGACCTGGGTTTTCAGAATTTACACAAGGTTGGATGGATTCAATCAGTGGACTGAATCTCAATATCCAACATTCCTAATTCAGCTTTCAGTCTTGTGAAAGTTGGTTCATCCAATGGTTTAGTGAATATATCAGCTAGCTGATATTCAGTAGGAATGAAGTGTAATTCAACGTCACCATTCATGACATGGTCCCTGATGAAATGATATCTAATATCAATGTGTTTTGTTCTCTGATGAAGAACAGGGTTGTTTGAGATGGCAATTGCACTTGTGTTATCACAAAAGATGGGAATCATGTTGTACTGAATTCCATAGTCACTGAGTTGACTTTTCATCCAGAGTACATTTGCACAACAGCTTGCAACTGCAACATATTCATCTACAGCTGAGGACATGGCAACAGATTGTTGCTTCTTAGCACTCCAACAGACTACTTTCCCACCAAGGATTTGGCAGGAGCCTGAGGTGCTTTTTCTGTCCATGTTACATCCAGCATAGTCAGAGTCTGAGTATCCTTTGAGATCAAAGCCTGAATATTTTGGATAGTATAATCCAAGGTTTGGAGTACCTTTCAGGTACCTGAGTATCCTTTTCACAGCTGTGAGATGAGATTCTCTTGGGTCAAATTGATATCTGGCACATAAGCACACTGAGAATTGGATGTCAGGCCTCGATGCAAGTAGATACATCAGTGATCCTATCATTCCTCTGAAGAGAGTTTGATTCACTGGTTTACCAGTAAGGTCAAGACCAAGGTTGTTTGGTGGTACCATGGGAGTTTTGACTGAGGCACAGTCACTGAGCTCATACTTCTTTAGTAGGCTCCTGACATACTTCTCTTGACTGATAGAGGTTCCTTTATCAGTCTGCTTGATTTGCAGTCCAAGAAAATAAGTCAGTTCTCCCATCATGCTCATTTCAAATTTCTTTGCCATCAGTTTTTCAAACTGTTTGCAAAGTTTATAACTTGTTGAGCCAAAGATGATGTCATCAAAATATACTTGTACAAGTATGACATCATTATTTGTCCTATAGATAAACAATGTGTTGTCTATCTTGCCTCTGACAAATTTGTTTTGGATTAGGAAGGCTGAGAGAGTTTCATACCATGCCCTGGGAGCTTGTTTCAGCCCATAAAGGGCTTTATTAAGCTTGCAGACATAGTCAGGAAACTCATGGCTTTCAAATCCAGGAGGTTGCTGAACATAAACTTCTTCTTTCAGTGACCCATTTAAAAATGCACTTTTAACATCCATTTGGTACACCTTGAAGTTCATGTAGGTTGCAAAAGCAAGGAAGATCCTGATGGCTTCCATCCTTGCTACTGGTGCAAATGTTTCTTCATAGTCAATGCCTTCTTGTTGATTATAGCCTTTGGCTACAAGTCTGGCTTTGTTTTTAATGACTATGCCATTTTCATCAGATTTGTTTTTGAATACCCATTTCATGCCAATGACTGAAACATCTTCAGGACACTTGACCAAGGTCATTACCTTGTTTCTGTCAAATTGTTCCAGTTCATCATGCATGGCCTGAACCCAACTTGGATGATTAAGTGCTTCCTTGACACTTTTGGGTTCAATTGTGGAGATGAAGTCCATAAATAGGCATTCATTGGCTGAGGCTGCTCTCAGTTGTGCAGCCATGCTTCTAGTGAGCATGCCTTCAGTAGGCTCACCAATTATATTGACAAGTTCTATATTCTGAGATCTAGTCCAACTGTCCTGAGGTCTTGGAAACTGATTAGAACTTGTAGAGGCCTGATGGGTAGGGTTAGGATCAGACACATGATGATCTTCAGTATCATGAGTGTCTGAGTTGGTTGACTCATCACTGTGATTGTTTGGTACCTGAGCACTTTGTACAGACTGAATGATTGCATCAGTACTTTGTGCTTCAACAAACTCAGTGATGGTTGGGTAAGGAAGGTTGTGAGGGATGATGTAATAGGAGATGTCAGCATTTGCTTGGTACTGAGTGGAAGGACCATTTTCAGGATGATGTTCATCAGGAGGGTATCTTGATGAATCATCAATACCTATCTCTTCCACTGAGGTGTTAGAGACACTGATTGCATCAGTGCTCTCATCAAAGGTAACATGGAATGTTTACTCAGTATGTTGTCTCCTAGTGTTAAACACCCTAAAGGCCTTTGAGACAAGTGAGTATCCTAGGAAGTATCCATCATCAGCTTTGGCATCAAATTTTCCTAAGTGATCCTTGTGATTATGAATAAACACAGGACACCCAAAGACATGAAAGTAGCTAATGTCAGGGATCCTTCCCTTGAATAACTCATAAGGAGTTTTGCTATGTCTCTTGACAATGATGGATCTGTTTTGTGTATAACAGGCAGTTTTGACTGCTTCAGTCCAAAAGTGTTTGGAAAGGACTGATCCATTTAGCATTGTCCTGGCTGCTTCAATGAGTGTTCTATTTTTTCTTTCAGCCACACCATTTTGTTCAGGTGTGTAAGGAGAGAAAAAGTTTTGGGAAATTCCTTTCTCATCACATAAACATTCAAGTTCATAGTTTTTGAACTATGTTCCATTGTCAGTCCTAATCTGTTTGACTTTGATGTCATTTTGATTTTCAATGTTCCTGACAAAGGACATGATTGTTTCAGCTGCCTGACTCTTTTTGATCAGGAAGTACACCCAAGTGTATCTTGAATATTCATCCACAATGACCAGAGTATACTTCTCATTGTTAATGGATCTAGGACTGATGGGCCCAAAGAGATCCATATGGAGAAGATGAAGGCAGTTCTTGATGGAAAAGTTTGTTTTGGTTTTAAAGGATGCTCTATGATGTTTTCCTTTTTCACAGGCAGAGCATGGTTTATCCTTTGAAAACCCAAGTGATGGTAAGCCAAGGACCTTGTTTTATTTCACAAGATTGTTTATGTTTTTGAAGTTCAGGTGGGAGAGTCTCTTATGCCAAAGCCAGTTGAGAGTTTCAATGGCCTTAGTAAAGAGACAAGTTCCATTCTGAGTTAGACTGGACATGTCTAACAAATAAACATCTTGTCTTCTTGGTGCAATAAGGACCACTTCCTTATTAGCATTGAAGATAATTCCTTGCTTATCATCAAACTGAACTATGTATTTTGCATCACATAGTTGACTAACACTGATCAAATTGTACTTAAGGCCATTTACATAAGCTATCCTAGTAAAGACTATACCATTACAGTTTACTGAACCATAACCTTCAGTGAGACATGATGAGTTATCAGCAAATATCACCTTGGGTCCTGATTCTTTTACAAATTTGTGCAGATATTCTTTCACACCAGTCATGCTCCTTGAACATCCACTATCTAGATGCCAAACAGGTTCCCTGGTATGTTTCTGCACAAACAGTAAACTGAATTAGTTCTTTCTGGGATACCACCTTTTGGTGGGTTTGACTTGATTAGCCTTAATGATTGATGCATGGTTAGTGGTTGAATGGGCTGAGCTACCACAGATTTTGCATTTCATTGCAGAGGTGGACTCAGTGGACTGAGAGGATGGTTTGGGGACTCCTCTTCTATTTTGAATGACCTTCTCATGTCCTGAGGTGTCATGAGTGGGATCTCCACATATTTCACAACAATTGTCCATTAGACATCCTCAGGGAGATGGTCATTAAAGCCACAGTGAGGGCAAGGTGCAAAAGGCTTTGCCTTTTGTTTCAGTTTCTGCTTTGAATCAGATGTATACTTAAGAGCTTGAGCTTTAAAGTTTGCCATCTTAGTTGTGGCTGTGTATGATAGGTGATCAGAGGTCCTGTGATCTTCCTTTTTGCATATCTTGCAGTAAAGGATTCTAAAACAATCATCAGAGGAATGATTGGTATAGTGACACAGCTCACATTTTAGCAGAGGTTTTGAGGGTTTGGGTTTGGGTTTGGTGGTACTTGAGGAAGCTGATTTGGGTTCCTTCTTGGATTGAGAAGGTTTCTCAGAAGATTCAATCTTCTCACTCAGCTTCCTGACCATTTCAGCCAACTGATCAATTTTTGAGTCAGGGCTGTCAGTTTTTACTTCAGAAGGGACTGAAGTTGATGAGTCATCAGTATTTACTGAGACTTCAAGGGTTTGCCTTTTCAGGATGGTTTTTCCCATTCCTGGATTCTCCTTTGGAGAATACTGAGAGTAGACCAATGGTGGGAGGTCTGAGCATGGTGCAGCACCCTGAAGGATATTCAGTGGTGTGAATGATTCTGATTCAGACTCATTGACTGACTCAGTACTACTGGGTTGGTCAGTGAGTCCAAGCATATTTTTCAGAGCCTGACTTTCAGGAAGCAAGATTTTTCCAGTCTCAAAGTTTGGTAACTTACTGACTGGGTTATCCCTGACAATCCAGTCATTTGACTTGGGTTGCATTTCTTGCTCAAAAGATATGCCAGCTGGAATAAAGGTCATTTCACTGTGACTCTCACTGGGGTTTTCAGTGAGATGGTCAATTCCTATTGTATTCTTAGGAATTAAGCCAATAGTATCGAAGACCTTGGGGTTCTTTTTAGTCCAGCCTTTAATGACAGCCTTTTCTTTGTTAAGTTCATTTTGCAGGGCTTGGTTTTGTTTCAAAATTTCAGTGTTTTGAATTTGTAGAGTAATAGTTTCTAACTTGGCCTATTTTAGTACAAGCAATTCATCTCTACACTTATTCAATTCTGACACAAGATTGTTATATTTTGAAAACAAGTTAAGCCTTTGTTCTTCAACAAACTTAAGATCTACACAAATATAATTCATATAGGACTGCCAATCAGAATTATCATCCATGGAAAGTAAAGTGTTTACATTCTTTATGGTTATGTTCACCCACTCTCCATTCCTTGCATGGCTTTTCCCAACAGCCACCTGATCACCTTCAGAGAGTGCCATCAGTGCACTCACACTGATTTCCTCATCTTCTAAGGAGACCTCTTCTTCATCCCAGTCATAAGCTTCTGCTACAAGAACCTTGTTCTTTGTCTGAACAGGTTTGGGTGTTTGAGCAGCCTGAGACAATGAGGGATTAGTTTCAGGAAGTGCAAGTTTAGCCTTAGTTTTCCTATATTTTGCCTCAAAGTCTTTTTGACCCTTTTGAACATTATTGTTTTGAAAGTTTTGGGTCGACTGAAGCATTCTAGGTTGAAACTTGCGAGTTCCTGAGGAACTATTTCCTCAAAATTTATAAGAGGGTTCTGAGATGGTTTTAGAATAACAGTCTCTAGCAAAATGACCCTTTTTACCACAATTAAAACATTCAGTGGTTTCATTTGCTTTGGCTTTTGAAAAGTTGGACTGATTTCTTTTGATGAAACGTTTTGAATTAGCAAGGAGTGCCCTTTCTTGGAATTCCAAGTTTAAGTCATTTAGGTACTCATCACCAGTTCTTTCATCAATCTCATCTTCAGAATCCTCTTGAAAATCCTGCACAACACCATTAGAATAAAAGGCAGTTGATATGGGTGTGGAGGTCAAGGCCTTTTTGGTTTCAAGAGCTTTTGAGTCTGGGTATCTCCTTGAGATTAAGTTGTCTTCATAGACAAACTTCCCATAGATCTCAGGGAGCTCAAGGGTCTGAATGTGATTAGCATTCCTGAGGCCTTGTGAGAAGTTTAGCCACTTCTCAGGGAGACTGTTGACAAAGCCAACATTTGTCTCATGCTTAGACAACAATACACCATCATTTGATAACTCGTTTATCAAAGTCTTGTATCTGGTATAAGTCTGAGAGAGACTTTCAGAGTCCTTTGCCCTGAAAGTATTGTACTCAAGTTTTAGGTCCATGACCCTGTTTTCCTTGGTATCTGAGGGACCCTCAAAGCTATTGACCAAGTCATCCCAAGTTTGCTTGGCTGTTGAACAGTTGATGACTAATTCTATTATATCGTCGGGAAGACAATATATAATGATGCTTTTCAAGCGTTGGTCTTGATTGACCACCCTCCTCTCATCAATGGTCCATTGAGCTTCAAGCTTGTTTAGCCCTTCAGCAGTCTTTGGGACATAGGGACCATCTTTGACACAAGTGATGTAGTATGGTTCCATACCAGTCAAGTAGCAAAGCATTCGCTTTTTCCACTTGCTAAATTTACCAGCTTCAAGTCTGGGTGCAACAACTGAAAAGCTTCAACCCTTTTTGTCGACTAGCTGGGGCACATTAATATCAGCCATAGTAGGATCTTGGTTTTAAAAACCTTGAGCAATCTTGGTTATTTTTGAAAGATTTTATAAACCAGAGGCTCTGATACCACTTGTTGTTCCCTTAACACGCTTAGAGTTAACTAAAGAGTTAATCTGTTAGTGTTTATGACTGATTCAATGTTATTGATTAATTACAATCTATAAGTTAAAACGTAAATATAAAAACACAATGTTTTTCAACGTTTAAATTCTTATAAGAAATCAATCAAAGAATCTATTACCCAAGTGTTTTGCGGAACAAACACTTGGGATTGAATAGATAAGGTATGGTGTCTTCTATCTAAACTTAAGCTATGCTTAAGTGGTAACAATTCGACCCTCTGAGCTATCTCAGGGATTCGTTACTCTTTGTAGGAGAAAGGGGGTATTGTGAAAGTCTAAGCTTTAATTGCACAAAATAACTAACCTACTTTTCTCCATCTGTTTGCTATTTATAGGCAAACATGTTAAGAGTATTGAAGATATAAAATAAATAAACAATGGAAGGCGTGTCTGACAACTACAACAGTAGTTGTCATTTCCAAGAACCAATAGGATTGCACTAAAAAAGTCTTCGAGTGTCAGTCCTGACACTTCTTGACTTTTAGCCGCTTTAGGGATGGTTTGTTTCTGACCCCGATAAGACTTGTTCTTATCTCTTCAAAACCTTCCCGCTTAATCCCGCCTTTTATTCAGGCTTTAGGTTCTTCAGTCATTCGCCTTCAGTCTTCAGTCTTCAGTTATTGTTGTTGAGGAGACTGGGGTTCAGTGAGTTCTTGTCCAACACTCACTGAACCCATTACCTTCTTCTTTGGCTCAAGTAACACTTCAGGGAGTACCGCCTCACTGTGTGGTGAATTTTTCTTCTTTAGATTCGTCCTGAGCATCTTGAAGGTAACTCACTGAGTGACTGTTCACTCAGTGACTTAATTTTGTTTTCGGTGGATTAACACTTAGCGCAATTTGTATTCAAATCCTGTTTAAGGATCCTTGGGTACTGAAGGACCCAACAAAAGTGAAGTAATGAATGCTAATAAACGCTAATATGGACTAAAAGCTCTATAAAATTATGAGAAGAAAAGTAAAGGCGAATGTAACGTGTGATAAAATAGTAATGAGATAGTGGTAAGGTTGCGGTAAAAGTAGAAAGTTAATAAATAATTGACTTATGAAAGGTTAAGGGTGTGTAATGTTCAAGAGACACATAGTCCTCGATCAGTGAGCTATTACGCACTCTTTCAAGGGTGGCTGCTTCTAGGCAAACCTCCTGGCTGTCTCGAGATTTCGATTCGTTTGTTGATGAGGCGGCACCCGGATTTGAACTGGGGAAAAAGGATTTGCAGTCCCCCGCCTTACCACTCGGCCATGCCGCCAAAACGATACACAATAGGATCAAAATTTCCCTTTTTGAGTTGACACATAGTCCTTGACGGGAAAGTTTAAATGGAACTAGTTAAAAGGTTATGCGATAGACGTAGAAATGGTTAAATGGCATATATTAGTGGCAAGGATCGTGTCTTAAATGACATAATGATTGGAAAGAAATGAAATGATAGAAATGTTAAGCTAGAAACGGAATGAGTTAAGGGTATGATGTGCGTATAGTGGACCTTGAATTGCAAGATCACTTAGATCGTTGCAACTAAAAGGGAAGAAGAAAGGAAAATGCTAAGAATGGGTGTAAGACGGGAGTAAGTTTTGGTTAGAAATAGACGAGAGATTTCGGGGAAGAAATCTAAATAAGGGGGTAGAATTATTAGACCCGTTCCCCGGGTACTTGCACCCCACCCTAGATGAAAGTGGACCAAAGGCCTTACGTGATTGGCTAGTCAATGAGTGTTGCGTAGTGGTCAAACCCGATAGTCAAAGAATGTGTAATGTGGTAATAGAAAGTATTATGTGGTGCAAATAGGAGGGAATAGACTCCAAGGGCTTGACTTGTCATATGCCATATGTGTTATAGTAAGTGTTGTGGCCTAAGTAAAAGAAAAGAGACTAGAGGGACCAATCTTGCCAATTGGCCAAAGTTGCCACCTAACTAACCTTATCCAGGGAATTCTAGAGAATTCCCTCATTATTAAGATAAGGTGTTGAGGTCTGGTTTTATGGAGAAGGAGAAAAAGGGAGGGAAAAACTAGTGGTGGCTTAAGAAGAAGAAAAAGATGAAGATCTAATGTCCATAGTCCTACCTAGTTATGATCCCCACATGTAAGTAACTCTAATCTTGAGTTTATAATAATTATTGAGGTGAAAGTTTATGGGTTAAGTGGGTTTTGATCATATGATCATGATATGATCATATGATGATATGGAAAGGATGATGGGTAAGCTTATATGGGTTTTATAACCCTTAATTTTGATATAATGTGTTAATAAGGCTTGATGTGTGTTATGGTTTAGGAAGTAATGATGATGATGATGATGATGATGATGATGATGATGATGATGATAAAAGAAGAAGATGATGATGATGATGTTATTGATAGCCTTAGCTTGGAATCAAGGTAAGTAAACCGGTATAATGTAAAGTTATAATGATTTCTATGCATTATGTGTTATGTGGCTAATGTGTTAAGGTTATGGTTGTTTAGCATAATGGTAGTCATGTGTAAGAGGTTATAAGGTTGGTGGATGTGTTAGTTATGAGTGGATTAAGGAAAAAGGAAGGTTAAGGCTTAAGTGGTTAAGGTATGTGTTTATGTTCAATGTTGTTGGATTAATGGTTGTATAATGTGTAATGTGTTGAATGAAGTATAATGTTAAGTTATACCCGTTTTACTTACTAAGCATTCGTGCTTACGGTTTAATGTTTCAATGTTTTGTAGGCTAAGGTACTTAATGTGATGGCGAATAAGGATAAGTGGGTTATGCGATGTGTAGAAGGAATTGGTAAGTAAGTAGAGCTAGGTAGAATACCGAGCTCAAGTCAGGGTTGTACCCCCGGGAGTCTTTTAATGATTTGTAAAGTAAAGTCAAGTGTTAAAATGTATGTAAATGGAGTCATAACGATTTGGTGGTCTAACGGTGTGTCAAAGTGTGTTTGATGTGCTATGGTCAATGTTTAAGGGGGTGTTTGGCAAATGTATGAATATACCCATTTTGGGTTGTAAACGGGTCAAGTGTTTGTGGAACATGTCTTATATGTTAAAGTAGTGACGCTGGTCTAGTTTGGTGGGCAAATGAAGTGTTATAGATAACTTGTTATGTAAATGGTTCAAAATGGGTTTAATGCATATCTAGTCAAATTGTGCACATTAGTTCTGAATTGTGCATCTTGGTTCTGAATGTTCATCTTGTTTATGAGTTCTGAATGTTCATCTTGGTTATGAATGTGGGTTTTGGCAGATTTTGGCAAACTCTGAAAAATCGTATCTTTTGATTCGTAAGTCGTTAGAGGTCGTGCCACCCGGCGTTTTGAAAGTAATTAGTTTCATTTAAAAATGTTTTAAAGGTCTGAATGTGTATAGATTTTTTTCAATGGTCAAAAGAGTATCAGAATGTCCGTAAAAGTCAAGCGTTTCCGCGTGTAAAGTTCGCCCTTGATTCGGTCAAAAATTGGAAGGACCATTTCTTTTTTGTGAAGAAAACCATTTTTCCGCTTTTCATTCTGTGGTATGAGAGGGTCTCAATAGACCGCGACCCTCCCCCTTCTAATGTTGGTTTGGATGTAGAGCTGTTGTGGCGCCTTGATACCCGGAGGGCCGCTTTTAAGAAATATCCGGAGGTTTTTTTGAATGTTATATGGTTAAGCCAAACCTGGGACGATGATTCTAGCCGCCCGGCCTTTTTATGGCCGGATGATACAGGTGAGTTGCTGATTCTATTTTATTACTTTTCCGTATTTGTGTATGTCCGCGACTAACCTTATACTCTGATTTTTGTAGAGATGGATTTGTTTTCTTATATTACCTAGCCGGATGTGTTCAAGGTGGCTACTGGGGAGCGCACCTTGAAGGAAGGTGAGCCTACGTTGAGGGCGAAGACGGCTCTGCGTGTTGTTGAGCCATCGGAGGATGTGCTTAAGTTGGTGGATTGCACAGTTATGGATGAGATAGAGGAGGCTAAGGCTGATAAGAGAGCCAGGAAGAAGAGGGTGGTCATCAATGCACCCGAGAAACCTAAGAAGAAGAAGAAGCTTGTTCGCAAAGAGACCGCGGTTGGGTCAGGTACGGCTTTCTTATTTCTTCTTCGTCTCTTTTTTTTTTCGCATCTGTTGTCTGAACTGCTATTTTGTTGTCATTCTTTAGGTGGTACTTCCGCGGATGTCATTCCCGTGCTTGAACTGCGGGATGAGTCAGGGGATGAGCTGAAGCGTTCTGGTCCTCATACTGATGCCAATATTATGAAGAACGCTACCGTCCTTACTTCCTCTTCTGCTACTCCTACCCAAGACTCTAAGGGTAAGGCTTCTGAAACTCCTGATCTGGAGCATAATGAGTCCGTACATCTTGAGTCTTCAGGCCCGGTTACTGAGGGGTCGCACCCGGATAATGTTGAGGATGTGTCCGGGCATGTTGAGGCAGAGGCTGAGGGGGGTGCTAACTCTGAGGATTTTTATCAGTCCGTCTCCGTTGACACTGCTGAGGCTTCGTCTACCTATGTTCCCAAGTGGTTGCCCACAAACCGTTTCAGGATGGATGACCCTTGGATCTGCCGCAGCATCGTGGATAATGTTGCCACGCCCGGTTATGTGTCTGTTCTTAGAGGTATGGGGGCCGAGGATTTGCTAAACCAGTATAATCTGCTTACCTCCCAGCAGATATGCATGAGCTCGGAAGTTCGACTGCGTCTAGAGTATGAGCTTGAGCAGAACCGTAAGCTGGGCAGGAGGTTGGAAAGGAGGGAGAAGCTGATTTCTGATTTGAGGGCTAGGGTTGATGAGCTGGATAATGAGTCTTCCGCGACTTCTGAACTTCGCGGTCGCATATCCGAATTGGAAGCGGTCGCGGATGCTAAGGATAAGGAGTTGGCTGAACTCCGTGCTGAGCGTGAAAGGTTGTCTCCGTCGGTTGCCCTTGTTGGAGAATACGGTAAGAAGAATGCGGAGTTGGCCGCGCAAAATGTAGAACTTCTTGCAAAGAATGAGGAACTGGGTCAGAAGGTGTCGGGGCTGGAAATAATTTGTAGCACCTTGCAGCAGCAGGTTCAGGAGCAAATGGATAAGCATATTGAGGAAAGTGTGAGCATCGCCCGCGCCAGTTTTGAGGAGCGTATAGCGGAATTGGAGAAGAGGTTGGTCGCAATCAACGAGGAATTTGATACGGACCTTTTTCCTCAATGCTTAAGGGCTATTGAAGGCAGGCGCTGGGTCATCGGTCACGGTTTCCGTTATGCCTTCCGCAAATTTAAAGAGTCCGAAGAATTGAAAAGCTGGGGGGTTGTATTTTCGTGGCGATAACGGATGGGGTACGTTAGGGATTGGAAGCCGGGGTTTTCCACGGAGCAAAAGGTATTAAACTTCAAGACGTGGAGGCTTACAACCCGGAGGCACAGAGGTGCTTTCAAGATTCGGTGGAGAGGTTAGCCAATGTGTCGTTCCCTTTGCTGGAATCCCTCGAGGCATGTAAGGATGCCCCGTTGGAGTTCCTAATGTCGCAGCTGGTGCTGGAGGAAGACCGTCGTCCTGGGTCTGCAGAATATACTTTTAAGCCTCCGGTCGCGGAAGAGACTGTTCTTCCGGAATCTGTGCTCAGGCTTGTTACTCGTCGCCCCAGGGCTATTGCTGCTTACAAAGAGCAAAAGAATAGGAAATATGGAGTGGAGTTTGACTACAGCGACAAGGGTCTTCCTGTTGTCCTTCCTGCTCCTACCGTCTCCAAGCCTTCTTCCAGTGTTGAACCTACGGCAGTTGAGCCTGTGATTGTTGTTACTCCATTCGGGCTGGTGACTACTTCGACCGGGGATGATAGTGTCCAACATGATGACATGTTTGATACCTCCGTCCTTGAGCCCAAGGAGTCCGGGAGTTAGTTGTTTTTGTTTCTTCGGCTGTTCCCCGGGTGATATTTTGACTATATCTACCCTGCCGTGAATCTGTGAAGCTTTTATCTTTATCCTCTGATGATGTAATCCGGATGTATGCATCCGCGTATATTGTAATTGATTATGAATACAACTTAACCATTTTTGCTATATCTAACACTTGGTTGTTTATATCATGTATTCGTTTCTTTTTTGCCGGGGCTTGTATGGCCAGACTTAGTTTACTATCTCTGTGTATCCGTACTTTTAGATTTCCGGGGATAGCTTGGTTTGGTCAATGGGCTTGCAATACCACTTATATGCCTTGGTTAATTCCGAGGTACATTGCCCTCATGCCGGGCTTGCGACGCCTCTTACGCATTTTTGTGATTGCGGAATTGGTTTCCGGGGTATGCATATGACATAATAAGTATAAGAAAAAATGACTAAGTAATATTTTAGAAAATCTGCGGAGTTGATCGGACTCCGCATATCATTAATCAGAAAACAAAGTACATAAAAATGACTAGATATGCTAGGATGAGTTCCCGCTGCCGGTTTGATCCGCGGTCAGCCACAAAAAGTGGAACACTTACATTTTATTACAAGTGACATTTTTTGAGGTTCCGGATATTCCACGTCCGGGGAAGGTCTTGGCCATCCTGATTCCTGAGCTTGTATGCTCCCTTTCCCAATGCTTCCACGACCTCGTATGGGCCTTCCCATTTGGGCCCCAACTTTCTCGTATCTTCGACCAGGCTAGCATCGTTGTTGCGATAGACAAAGTCTCCTGGCCTGAAGCTTTTGCCGCGGACCTTGGCATTATAGTATTTTTCCATCTTGGCTTTACTTCTTGCCTCTTCAATGGCCGCAACTTCCCTTCTTTCTTCCACGAGATCCAGGTTCAGCTGTAAGGCTTCATCATTTGCTATTGGGTCGAATAGAGCACACCTGAGAGATGACATTCCTATCTCCACGGGGATCACGGCCTCTGTCCCATAGGTTAGGGAGAACGGCGTGTCCCCATTACTGGATTTGATCATTGTTCGGTGCTCCCAGAGTACATGTGGTAGCTCTTCTAGCCAGTCTCGGCTCTTTGGTCAATTCTTGCTTTAATCCCTTCTCCCAAGCTCCGGTTTGCCCTCTCGACCAATCCATTTGCCTGCGGATGCTTTGTTAGACCCGTATCCCGATTATGAATAGGCCCCACCCTAGATGGGAGTTGCTAAGGACCTTAAGTGATTGGCCAGTCAAGGAAAGTTATGTCGTAGTCAACCTAGTAGTCAACTGATGAGTGTGTAAATACTCATCATTTCTTTCACATTTGAGCTACAGAAACAGTCAAAAATACTTTAAAAAGTCTAAAAATGAATAAAAATATCATCTGACTGTGTTTTTATAAGTTTCAGGGAAAAATAAACAATAAATGGCATAATTTGCATTTTAGTCCCTGAACTTTCATAAAATGTCAAATCTAGTCCCTAGAATCTAAAAAAGTGAAATTTATCATTCAAGGTCCCTAAAATAATCTTAATTGTCAAATTTGGTCCTTGAATGATTGTTTGGGAAAATTACAAGTTTAGTCCCTGAAGTTTGAAAATGTACAAAAATGGTCCCTGGGATTTAAAAAACTTTGAGAAAAATAAATATGGTCCTTGTGTAATTATTTTACGGCAGGATTGGTCCTTTGGAGTAATTTTGGAAAAGTGCAAGATCAGTCCCTCAACTTTCAGAGAATTACATAAATGGTCCTTGTTCTTATTTCATAAACCAAACCGGATCCCATTACTAAACCCTTAACCCAAAATTAAAACAACCCATCCCATTACCCATTTACCCAACCCAGCTATTACCTAAACCCAATACCTAAACCCTCAAGCCCAAAATCAAAACAAGCCCAACTGCTTAACTGAGTTTAAAAAACTCAGTCAAACCCACCTTTGACCCTTCTTCCTAAACCACCCATCCCGCCAAATACCACCCAGTCACCACCACACCTCACCAAAACCACCATCCACCTCATCTCCCTCCTCAAACACTCCACCTAACATGCCAAAACTAATAAATGCTTCTCTCCCACTCCCCAATAACCTAATCAGAGAAATAGTCAAAAGCCACCTTTCCCGCCAAAAGTGCCAAGTGGACGAAGGAGATAAAATTAGAGCAATTGGATGATGGGGATTTGATCAGAGGATGTCGACATAAAGATCCCAGATATAATGTAGTATAAATAGTAGGCTATGTTAGCCAATTCGCCAGGTAGAATAAGTAGTTAAGTTTTAATTAATCGTATTTTTCAATTCAGTATTTCTGTATTGTAATTCTCAGTTAAGATTATCAATATAAGTTATTTCAAGTATCTTTGTTCATTTTTAAGTTGTTTGTACTCAGTTTAAGTTAAAAGTTAATTTCAAGTTGAATTGTGGTGATCGTATAAGCTTAAGCTCTCTCACATTATCATAAAAAGCTCTCAATACCCTTGTAATAAGCTTACATAAGCTTCTTATAGCTTTTTGCAAGCTTATTTAGTAGTACTCAGTTCTAAATTTCGAATTTTGGATTATGGTCAATGAAAGTCAAATAAGCTATAATAAGCTGTTATGGAGTCAATAAGCTGAAACATTGGAAGGAATTGGTTTAGAGGTTCTGTGGAGAACCCATAGGATTGATCTTGGTCCTTGGTTCTTTGATTTTCATCCAATTCGATTGTAAGAAATTTTCACAAGTTTTAGCTTATTTCATTAAGTACTGTTTAAGTGCTTATTTTCTGCTGATCTGTGTTCTTTTAAGCTTATTGTTAGTTTCTTAGTGCATGTGATCAGATTTGTTAGTAGTACAATAGTTTTTAGTTAATTTGCTCAAAAATCTTAGAAAAGACCAAAAATAGCAATATCTAGTTTAGCTTAATAATAAGCTTAAGTCTAAATTAAAAGTTGTTTTTTAGTGTTTATATAAGTTATTAGATCAATAATCTATAGACTTTTAGTTCAAAAATTTGATTTTCCTTTGAAAAATCCAAGGCAGTTGACCCATAAGGGGTGTTTGGTTATTGTGCAGTCAAGAGGTAAAACCTTTGGTTACTGTAGAGTGGTCATGGTCTCAGCTTTGATTCAGCTTTAAGAAGCCAATATAAGCTGTTTTTAGAATCTCTTAAGCCTATTAGATAGATAATCACTTTTCTTGTTGACTGTGTGAATTTTGGGCAGTCAAATGGCTATATAAGCCATTTTTCAGCTATAAGCTTGTTTTAGCCATTTTCTTGGTTGCTTTGTAGTCAATATAGTCCATATAATTGTTCCATATCAGCTGCTTAGGTTCAAATTGGTCTGTGCACAAAATTGTGCAAGTCTGCACAAACAGACAAGATCAGCAGACCTTATTGTGTTGGTTGCTGATCTTTGCATCAATTGGACTTCAATTGGAAGTTGTTTGATGGGGCTTTTGTGCTTTTTAGATTCCCAGTAGAACCACCTTACTTTTGCCCCCCTAATATTGGATCTCAGTTGCTTATTGCTTGGCTTAATTTGGTCTGAAAGTTGGGCTGTTTCCTGAGTTGTCTGAATCAAGTTCCATTGCAGCCTTGGATCAAATCTGATTAAGCTCTTGTGATAATTTGTAGTTTTAAGTTGTTTTAGGCTTATTTAAGTGTATTTAGCTTATCCTGTTCATTTGGCCAAGTTTACTGCTTATTTGCTTATTTTTGGCTTATTAGCTTATTGCTCATTAGCCCAAATCTGCTTATTGGGCCTTGTCAGCTTTTCATTTTATTTTTCCCAGCTTCCTTATAATATTTTAGTATTATCTGTAATTTTTCATAATTTTTTGATCAGTTTTAATATTTTTAATCATTTTAAGTAGTTTTTAATAGTAATTTAATCATAAAAAATAGAAAAATAATCAAAAAAAATATAATTCCAATTTTCATAATTTTCTTTTGTCATTTTTAATCTAGGAAAAATATAAAAATATTTTTAGGACTTAAAATCAAACGAATTAGAAATATAGTGATAGCTTCTATTTAATAGAATTTATCTTTTTAAATTTTAATTAAGTAATTTTCATTTTTATAATTTTCTTATCTTTTTATTACCTTAGAGTATTTATATAAAAATTTTCAGATTTTTGTTTGATCTTTTAGTATTTATTAGAATTTTAATTAGTTTAAATAATAATTAAATAGTTTTTAATTAATAATAATTAATTAATAAGTTAAATAAATAATTTTCTTTTTCCAATAATTTTCTTTTATTATTAGGATTGTAAAAATATAAATTTCATATCCGTAGGCTGTTTATTTCTTAAATCTCACTTTTTATTTCGTACGTTTACGTTTATTTAAATTTAAACGTACGCTTTTAGGTTTTTATACGTTTTTAGTTAATTTGGTTCCAGTTCTTGTTTATATAGCTTGGTTAAAGCTATTTTATTATCTCATTAGTGTAAGCAAAATCATAATACCCTTTTCTGTTCATAAACACTTGATCACAATCCGTTTTCAAACACAAATTCACATCTCGCTGGGACTTAAACGACCCGGGGATAAAACTATACTCTCCTGGATTATTGTATTGAGCCCTTGAATAGTTTGACTTTGTTTGACCACATCTGTGGTTGATTTAAGCAGACTGTTCGGAGCCAATCAAATTTTGGCGCCGCTGCCGGGGAGGTGTGCAGCGTGTTGTAAACGTTTTGCAGTATCGTGTCTTTGAACCCCAATCTGTGAATATCTTTTCTCTCTTGTATATTTATCATATATAAAGCAAAACGCTTGTGAAGTTAACTCATTTAACTGATCAAGCACCAAAAATATCGTATTTCCATTCCCCATAAAACCATATAAAAAACAAAAATATTTTCTTTTCTTTTCTATATATATACTATCATATAAAAAATAAAAACATCAAAAATATTTTCCATTTTCTGTGTTAAATAATAAACAAATAATAAAAATTAACCATCGAGAACCAAGACTGAGCACTACCTAACTGGGGGTGCGGCCATAATAAGTTCCCAAACCTAAGATAAAAACTTGCCTTTGTATCACTTGCGAATATCGGCTCACCTTTAATTGATAAACAAACTCTAACGGAGGTTCTAGGATAGTCTGACATTAAATTGTCGGACTGAAAGAAGCGGGTTTTTAAGGAGCGTAACTGCCCACCTTTGCTTCTCCGCCACTCTGTGCGTTTGTCAGTTAGAGAGCTACCGTACGCCTGTTGATTATTGGTTTAAGTTCACTTGTGTTTTTTTCTCGATCTTGATTTTTAATAGAAAAATTTTGTTTAATAAAATCCAAAAAGAATCTTCTTACCCTTTTCTGAGTTTCCTCCACTATAAAGGATTCTTAGACTCGTCTTAGTGCATGCGCACTCGTTCTTCTAGGTCATCAAGCCCTCTCCGTGAGCTTGGAAACATACCTCGAAGGCGTCGTAGACGTTCTGCCCCATCAGGCGTATCTGAGGAACGTACTGATCCTGTCGTCATGGCAGATTTGCCAATGAATGAGCTTCTCCAGGCACCCATCGAGGGTTATGGAGATGCCATTGTTGTTCCAGCTATTGTAGCTGAGAGTTTTGAGCTCAAAACCGGGTTACTGAATCTTGTAACCTCAAGCCAATTCTATGGTTTTGAGAGGGATGATCCTCATGCTCACATTCGATGGTTTAACAAAATCACATCTACCATCAAATATAAGAACATCCCTGCTAGCTCAATCAAACTTCTTCTATTCCCATTTTCTCTCGAGGGACAAGCCCGGATATGGCTTGAAAAACAACCCCCTCGCTCAATTGAGACATGGGAGGACTTAGTTACAAAGTTTGTAAACGAATTTTTTCCACCGTCTAGAACGACAAGTCTTAAAAATGAAATTATCAAATTCACACAAAGATTTGATGAATCATTTAGTGACGCGTGGGATCGTTACAAAGAATTGCTTCGTAAATGTCCTCATCATGGTTTTACCGAGTTGATGCAAATCGACACTTTCTATAATGGAGTGAGCCAATCTGACCAAGATTCTCTCAATGCCTCCTCAGGAGGGAACTTTTTGAGCAGAACTGTCAAAGAAGCTTTAGCAATTATTGAAAATAAATCTAAGGTCCGTACTGCACGAACAAAGCCATATCATTCTCAGGCTAGTGCCGGTCCTTCTACTTCATCTCCCGTGAGTACTTCTAGCACCGATGCTAAGATTGACAAACTCACGGATGCTATTCAAGCTTTGGTTCTCTCAAGCCAAAAGAAAGTCACTTTCACACAAACTCCTTCACATGCTGAAGTTAAAAAAGTGGAAGTCTGTGTTACTTGTGGTGGCCCTCACGCATACTACGACTGTACTGCCACCGATGGTAGTCCTTTTGAAGTTAATGCTATAGCCGGTACTTCAAATCAAGGAGGTAATCAATACCGTCCTCAAATGGAACCATACCGAGCTAGTAGTTACCAAGGACCACCCGGATTTAATCAAAACCAGAATTTGCAAAACCGGAACCAAAATCAACCTCGAATGAACCAAGGTTATCAAAACCAAGGGAATTTCAATTCTGGACAAAATCAAGGTTTCCAACACCAAGGAAACTTTAATCGAAACAATTCCAACCAGGGAAATCATTTTCAGGGAAATGGTAATCCAAATCAAGGGAATTTTCAACATCAAGGTTATAATCAAAATAACCGAATGCAAAATTTCCCTAATCAACATCAAGCCATTCCAGCCCAACATCCATCATCTGATGAGTTGTTGAGGCAGTTCATGAAAGCTCAAGAGGACACAAACAGGTTGTTGGTCAGCCAGATCTCTGAGATTAAAAAATCTTTAAATGATCAACCTTCGGGCTCAGGAAAACTTCCGAGCAACACGATCGCTAACCCGAAGGGCGATGCTAAAGCGATCACAACCCGAAGTGGTGTTTCATATAAGGGACCCACTGTTTCCACTACCACTTCTTCTTCTTCCCCCAAGGTAGTGGGAAGTGAGCCTGAGGTGACCAAGGACCCGGTACTTCCTACTAATAACGGAGGTACCAACAACGTCCAGCCTCCAGTTGTCCCGAAACCCAAGACTAAACCTCAAGTTGTCTTTGAACATCCTGAAACCCCGGTTAAAGACCCTAAATCCAAAACTTCTATTCCCTACCCATCACGTTTAAATGAGCAAAAGCTCCGCGAAAAAGCTAGTCAACAAATGGATAAATTCTTCCAAATTTTCCAAGAATTACACTTTGACATAAGCTTTGCGGACGCTATCATTCTGATGCCCAAGTTTGCATCCACAATCAAACACTTGTTGAGTAACAAGGAAAAACTGTTTGAGATGGCAAAGACTCCATTGAATGAGAACTGCTCAGCAGTTATCTTGAAAAAGCTTCCCGAGAAGCTTGGAGATCCTGGAAGGTTTCTACTACCTTGTGTCTTTCCAGGAATGGTTGAATGCTATGCCTTGGCCGATCTTGGTGCAAGCATCAACCTGATGCCTTACTCAGTATGGGAGAAACTTTCTCTTCCTGAACTCACTCCTACCTGCATGACTCTTGAGCTTGCAGATCGAACCACATCTCATCCGCGCGGCATTGCTGAGGATGTATTTGTGAAAGTAGGAAAGTTCCATTTTCCAGCTGACTTTGTTGTTGTGGATTTCGATGCTGATTCCAGGGTTCCTCTCATTCTTGGAAGAGGATTCCTGAGAACGGGCCGTGCTCTCATAGATGTATTTGAGCATGAAATCACATTACGTGTGGGTCATGAAGCTATTACCTTTAACCTCGATCAAACTTCGAGGTACTCCTCAAATTATGATTCTGAATCGGTTAACCGAATCGATGTCATTGATATTGTTTCAGAGGAGTATTCTCAAGAGTTTCTTGGTTATTCTGATAATTCTGTGAGTGGGGAAACCACCACATCTTCTTTACCTGGCATTTCCGACTCTTCCCCTTCTCTCACTCCGTTTGAGGGAGGTGATTTCAATTTGGAAGAGATCGATGATTTTCTCAAGTGTGATTCATTCCTAGAGGGGATTGATGACGCTGAGATTGATCTGGAGGGAGATATTCTTCTTCTTGAGACATTGTTAAACCAGGACAATTCTCCTCCACTCCCTCCCGTTGAACTTCATAATGAGGAAGTCAAATCAATTGATAAAACTGATGAATTTCCTGAGGTCGAACTCAAAGACTTACCGCCTCATCTTGAGTACGCATTTTTGGAAGGTGATGATAAATTACCCGTCATTATTGCTAAAGACTTAAGTGATGAGGAAAAGACTGCTCTAATAAAGGTCTTAAAGTCACACAAGCAAGCAATTGCTTGGAAACTCTCCGACATAAAGGGTATTGACCCTGAATTTTGTACTCACAAAATATTAATGGAGGATGACTTCAAACCAGCAGTCCAACACCAGCGAAGGGTAAATCCCAAAATCCACGATGTTATCAAACAAGAAGTTCTCAAACTTCTTGATGCAGGATTGATTTATCCCATCTCTGATAGTCCTTGGGTTAGTCCCATTCACTGTGTTCCAAAAAAGGGTGGCATGACTGTTGTCACGAATGATGAAAATGAGTTGATTCCAACTCGATTGGTTACGGGGTGGCGTGTTTGCATTGACTATCGTAAGTTAAATGATGCCACCCGCAAAGACCATTTTCCTCTGCCTTTTATGGATCAGATGCTTGAGAGATTAGCAGGGAACGAATACTATTGTTTCCTTGATGGTTTCTCGGGTTATTTTCAAATTCCCATTGATCCACAGGATCAAGAAAAGACTACCTTTACATGCCCTTATGGAACCTTTGCTTATAAACGTATGCCTTTCGGCTTATGTAATGCTCCAGGCACGTTCCAGAGGTGTATGATGGCTATATTTACCGACATGATCGGTAAAACAATGGAGGTCTTTATGGATGACTTTTCGGTCATCGGGGATTCGTTCCAAGCATGCCTCTCCAATTTAGAAAACATGTTGAAAAGGTGTAAAGACACCAACCTTTGTCTAAATTGGGAGAAAAGTCATTTTATGGTCAGAGAGGGCATTGTCCTCGGCCATAAGATATCAAAGAACGGGATTGAGGTTGACAGATCTAAAGTTGATGTCATTGGAAAATTACCTCATCCCACTACCGTCAAAGGTATTAGGAGTTTTCTGGGTCATGCCGGTTTCTATCGTCGATTCATACAAGATTTTTCTAAAATCGCCCGGCCTATGACTCATCTTCTTGAAAAAGATGCTCCTTTTATCTTCTCACCAGAATGCATCAAAGCTTTTGACATATTAAAGAAAAAGCTTACTGAGGCACCCATTCTAGTTGCCCCCGACTGGGATTTTCCCTTTGAACTCATGTGCGATGCAAGTGATTTTGCAATCGGTGCAGTCCTGGGGCAACGAAAAGCCAAACATTTTCAGCCTATCCACTACGCAAGTAAAACAATGACTGAAGCTCAAACTCATTACACCACTACAGAAAAAGAATTGTTGGCTGTGGTGTATGCCTTTGAGAAGTTTCGGCCATATTTGATCTTGACAAAATGTGTAGTGTATACGGATCACTCGGCTCTCAAATATCTCTTTGCAAAACAAGATGCAAAGCCGAGATTACTCCGTTGGGTTCTCCTTCTGCAAGAATTTGATATCATTATACGTGATAAAAAAGGAGCTGAGAACCTGGCTGCTGATCATTTATCCCGATTAGAGAACCCACACCAAGATGTTTTCGAGAAAAAGGAAATAAATGAAACATTTCCTCTCGAGACACTCAATGCGGTTACTTTTCGAGGAGATTCTACTACCCCATGGTTTGCCGACTTCGCAAATTACCATGCAGGTAACTTCATAGTGAAAGGGATGTCGACCCAACAGAAGAATAAATTCTTCAAGGATGTTAAACATTATTTCTGGGACGACCCCTACTTGTTCAAAATCTGTGCGGATCAAGTCATCCGACGGTGTGTTTACGGACAGGAAGCTATTGACATTCTCAAAGCTTGCCATGCTGGACCCACGGGGGGCCATCATAGTCCAAACTACACCGCCAAAAAGGTGTTTGATTCCGGGTTTTATTGGCCCACAATCTATAAGGATGCCCAAGAACTCATAAAAACTTGTGAAGCTTGCCAGCGTCACGGAAATATTTCACAACGGAATGAAATGCCACAAAATGCAATTCAAGTCTGTGAAATCTTTGATGTCTGGGGCATCGACTTTATGGGGCCATTTCCATCATCTCGAGGAAACAAATACATTCTCGTGGCTGTTGACTATTTGTCAAAATGGGTTGAAGCAAAAGCTTTACCCACTAATGATGCCCGAGTTGTTGTAAAATTCCTTAAAGCTCTTTTTGCCCGTTTTGGAACCCCACGTGCTATAATCAGTGATCGTGGTACGCATTTCTGCAATGACAAATTTGATAAAGTCATGCTAAAGTATGGTGTAACTCACCGACTTTCTACTGCGTATCACCCACAAACAAGTGGGCAAGTTGAAGTTTCAAATCGGGGTATTAAAAGAATCTTAGAAAGGACTGTAGGAGAAAATCGTGCATCCTGGTCGGATAAGTTGGATGATGCACTATGGGCATTTCGTACAGCTTACAAAACACCCATCGGGTGTACACCTTACAAGCTTGTGTACGGAAAGGCATGTCATCTACCGATCGAATTAGAGCACAAAGCCTACTGGGCCTTGAAACATGCAAACTTTGATCTTCAAACTGCGGGTGATCACCGAAAAGTTCAAATGAATGAATTAAATGAACTGCGTGATCAATCTTACGAGAACTCTTTGATTTATAAAGAAAAGACAAAGAAGATTCATGACTCTAAAATCAAGAACCGCGTTTTCAACGTTGGTGATCGAGTCCTTCTTTTCAATTCAAGATTGAAGATTTTCTCGGGAAAACTTAAATCCCGTTGGTCTGGTCCATTCACTGTTACAAAAGTTTATCCATATGGTACCGTTGAGTTATCTCAAAATGACGGACCAAATTTCAAAGTGAATGGTCATCGGTTAAAACACTACTTTGGAGAGGACATACCATTTATGGTTGTCCCGGATCTTCAAACTTTCCCCATGAACCAATAAATGCGGGGATCGAGTCAAGCTAGTGACTCGGTGATCAAAAACATTAGCAAAACATGGGTTCTCACCCGTGTCTCTGTTTTCTTTCTATTTTCTTCTACCTGGTGTGGGGGAGATGCTCCCTTCCACTTACTTCCCCGTAGACTTTTAAATTGCTTTTTCTCCCGGGCTGTTCAGGAGCACTTTATTACAGTTGGCCGTTCACAAGCGGTTAGCTAGCGTGATAAACCTGACTGTTCGGGAGAAATCAACTTAATTCGGGGTCGAGTCAAGCTAGTGACTCGGTGATTAAAAACATTAGCCCGCACCATATGGGTTTTCACCCATATATTCTGACTTCTTTCTATTTTCTACCACCCAAGTTTGGAGGAATGCCCCACAGGTTGTATATATGTAAGTATTTCAGTTTCAGTTCAAAAAAAAAAAAAAAAAAAAAAAAAAAAAAAAAAAAAAAAAAAAAAAAAATAGAGGGAATTTGCATGCCTTAACGGCTTAAATGCAAATTAAATAAAAATAAAATAAATATGTATATAAAAATAAATGGCTATTCAATATTTCCCTTTCACGTTCTAAGTGTTGGTTTAACAGCCGGTGCTTTGAATATTGAGGGCAATATTCAGTTCTAAGTGTGGGGGGGAAATTCTAACGAATTTTATCAAATGTATCATCTAGCACCCCCATTTTAGCCAAAATTTTAAAATTTTTTTTTTTTTTTTTCTCACTTAGAACTCAGAAAATGGTTATCAGTCCGCCATGTCTAACACACATAAGGATTGGCTAATCCCGGAGCAAACGGCTCTGGGTAAAGATGTATCAAATCCGTTTATGGCTTGCAATTTGCCAAAAATTGTATGGTTCTCGACTCACCATATCTTTAATTAGTGAAGAGTTGGCTAGCCCGCAAGGTTATGGCTTGTGGTAAAGGCTTTGGAATACCATAATTGGTAATCAGCTCACCAAAGATAATATTCATAATTTATCTAAGAGTTGGCTAGTCCAGAAGCAAACGGCTTCTGGTAAAGACAAATCAAACCCGTTGAAAGCTGATGGTTTGCTCAAAATCATTTGGCTATCATTGTGCCAAAGTATCACATACTAAAACAATGGCTAGTCCAGAAGCAAACGGCTTCTGGTAAAGACAAACCAAAACCGTTGACAGCTGGTGATTTGCTCAAAATCACATGGTTATCAGTGTACCATAGTTCTTACTTGAACTGAAACATTCGGCTACTCCAGAGGTGATGGCTTCTGGTAAAGAGATACATCCATTAAAAACTTCATAAAGATTGCTAGGGACTAGCAATAGTTTAGTGTGGGGGATTGATGAGTGTGTAAATACTCATCATTTCTTTCACATTTGAGCTACAGAAACAGTCAAAAATACTTTAAAAAGTCTAAAAATGAATAAAAATATCATCTGACTGTGTTTTTATAAGTTTCAGGGAAAAATAAACAATAAATGGCATAATTTGCATTTTAGTCCCTGAACTTTCATAAAATGTCAAATCTAGTCCCTAGAATCTAAAAAAGTGAAATTTATCATTCAAGGTCCCTAAAATAATCTTAATTGTCAAATTTGGTCCTTGAATGATTGTTTGGGAAAATTACAAGTTTAGTCCCTGAAGTTTGAAAATGTACAAAAATGGTCCCTGGGATTTAAAAAACTTTGAGAAAAATAAATATGGTCCTTGTGTAATTATTTTATGGCAGGATTGGTCCTTTGGAGTAATTTTGGAAAAGTGCAAGATCAGTCCCTCAACTTTCAGAGAATTACATAAATGGTCCTTGTTCTTATTTCATAAACCAAACCGGATCCCATTACTAAACCCTTAACCCAAAATTAAAACAACCCATCCCATTACCCATTTACCCAACCCAGCTATTACCTAAACCCAATACCTAAACCCTCAAGCCCAAAATCAAAACAAGCCCAACTGCTTAACTGAGTTTAAAAAACTCAGTCAAACCCACCTTTGACCCTTCTTCCTAAACCACCCATCCCGCCAAATACCACCCAGTCACCACCACACCTCACCAAAACCACCATCCACCTCATCTCCCTCCTCAAACACTCCACCTAACATGCCAAAACTAATAAATGCTTCTCTCCCACTCCCCAATAACCTAATCAGAGAAATAGTCAAAAGCCACCTTTCCCGCCAAAAGTGCCAAGTGGACGAAGGAGATAAAATTAGAGCAATTGGATGATGGGGATTTGATCAGAGGATGTCGACATAAAGATCCCAGATATAATGTAGTATAAATAGTAGGCTATGTTAGCCAATTCGCCAGGTAGAATAAGTAGTTAAGTTTTAATTAATCGTATTTTTCAATTCAGTATTTCTGTATTGTAATTCTCAGTTAAGATTATCAATATAAGTTATTTCAAGTATCTTTGTTCATTTTTAAGTTGTTTGTACTCAGTTTAAGTTAAAAGTTAATTTCAAGTTGAATTGTGGTGATCGTATAAGCTTAAGCTCTCTCACATTATCATAAAAAGCTCTCAATACCCTTGTAATAAGCTTACATAAGCTTCTTATAGCTTTTTGCAAGCTTATTTAGTAGTACTCAGTTCTAAATTTCGAATTTTGGATTATGGTCAATGAAAGTCAAATAAGCTATAATAAGCTGTTATGGAGTCAATAAGCTGAAACATTGGAAGGAATTGGTTTAGAGGTTCTGTGGAGAACCCATAGGATTGATCTTGGTCCTTGGTTCTTTGATTTTCATCCAATTCGATTGTAAGAAATTTTCACAAGTTTTAGCTTATTTCATTAAGTACTGTTTAAGTGCTTATTTTCTGCTGATCTGTGTTCTTTTAAGCTTATTGTTAGTTTCTTAGTGCATGTGATCAGATTTGTTAGTAGTACAATAGTTTTTAGTTAATTTGCTCAAAAATCTTAGAAAAGACCAAAAATAGCAATATCTAGTTTAGCTTAATAATAAGCTTAAGTCTAAATTAAAAGTTGTTTTTTAGTGTTTATATAAGTTATTAGATCAATAATCTATAGACTTTTAGTTCAAAAATTTGATTTTCCTTTGAAAAATCCAAGGCAGTTGACCCATAAGGGTGTGTTTGGTTATTGTGCAGTCAAGAGGTAAAACCTTTGGTTACTGTAGAGTGGTCATGGTCTCAGCTTTGATTCAGCTTTAAGAAGCCAATATAAGCTGTTTTTAGAATCTCTTAAGCCTATTAGATAGATAATCACTTTTCTTGTTGACTGTGTGAATTTTGGGCAGTCAAATGGCTATATAAGCCATTTTTCAGCTATAAGCTTGTTTTAGCCATTTTCTTGGTTGCTTTGTAGTCAATATAGTCCATATAATTGTTCCATATCAGCTGCTTAGGTTCAAATTGGTCTGTGCACAAAATTGTGCAAGTCTGCACAAACAGACAAGATCAGCAGACCTTATTGTGTTGGTTGCTGATCTTTGCATCAATTGGACTTCAATTGGAAGTTGTTTGATGGGGCTTTTGTGCTTTTTAGATTCCCAGTAGAACCACCTTACTTTTGCCCCCCTAATATTGGATCTCAGTTGCTTATTGCTTGGCTTAATTTGGTCTGAAAGTTGGGCTGTTTCCTGAGTTGTCTGAATCAAGTTCCATTGCAGCCTTGGATCAAATCTGATTAAGCTCTTGTGATAATTTGTAGTTTTAAGTTGTTTTAGGCTTA
This sequence comes from Artemisia tridentata subsp. tridentata, assembly GCA_021014915.2. Lineage (NCBI taxonomy): Eukaryota > Viridiplantae > Streptophyta > Magnoliopsida > Asterales > Asteraceae > Artemisia > Artemisia tridentata. The sequence goes on along the minus strand of CP139501.1, from coordinate 214,196,919 downwards.
TTTAAGTGTATTTAGCTTATCCTGTTCATTTGGCCAAGTTTACTGCTTATTTGCTTATTTTTGGCTTATTAGCTTATTGCTCATTAGCCCAAATCTGCTTATTGGGCCTTGTCAGCTTTTCATTTTATTTTTCCCAGCTTCCTTATAATATTTTAGTATTATCTGTAATTTTTCATAATTTTTTGATCAGTTTTAATATTTTTAATCATTTTAAGTAGTTTTTAATAGTAATTTAATCATAAAAAATAGAAAAATAATCAAAAAAAATATAATTCCAATTTTCATAATTTTCTTTTGTCATTTTTAATCTAGGAAAAATATAAAAATATTTTTAGGACTTAAAATCAAACGAATTAGAAATATAGTGATAGCTTCTATTTAATAGAATTTATCTTTTTAAATTTTAATTAAGTAATTTTCATTTTTATAATTTTCTTATCTTTTTATTACCTTAGAGTATTTATATAAAAATTTTCAGATTTTTGTTTGATCTTTTAGTATTTATTAGAATTTTAATTAGTTTAAATAATAATTAAATAGTTTTTAATTAATAATAATTAATTAATAAGTTAAATAAATAATTTTCTTTTTCCAATAATTTTCTTTTATTATTAGGATTGTAAAAATATAAATTTCATATCCGTAGGCTGTTTATTTCTTAAATCTCACTTTTTATTTCGTACGTTTACGTTTATTTAAATTTAAACGTACGCTTTTAGGTTTTTATACGTTTTTAGTTAATTTGGTTTCCAGTTCTTGTTTATATAGCTTGGTTAAAGCTATTTTATTATCTCATTAGTGTAAGCAAAATCATAATCCCTTTTCTGTTCATAAACACTTGATCACAATCCGTTTTCAAACACAAATTCACATCTCGCTGGGACTTAAACGACCCGGGGATAAAACTATACTCTCCTGGATTATTGTATTGAGCCCTTGAATAGTTTGACTTTGTTTGACCACATCTGTGGTTGATTTAAGCAGACTGTTCGGAGCCAATCATCAACTGACGTACTAGATAGTTAAGGAAAGTATTATGTGGCTCAAATAGAAAGAAAATAGACTTCAAGGGCCTAACTTGTAATATGCTAAAAGTGTTATAAGTTATATGTGGCCAAAGTAAAAGAAAAGAGACTAGGGGGACCAATATTGCCAATTAGGTAAACATGCATCTTAACTAAATATATTTCCAGGAGATTCTAGTAATCTCCATATTATTCAAGAGTAGGAAGTCCGGTTCTTGGAGGAGAAAAAGAAGAGGGAAAAATGCAAGTCTTGATGATCAAGTGTAGAGATTAAGTCCAAGATCAAGAGTTTAAGCCTAGCAATAATCCTTGCAAGTAAGTAACCTCTAATTAGTGTTTAATTGGTTAATTCAAAAGTTAGGGTTTATGTACCCAATTTGGGGAAATTGGGTAAATGGTGTTTTTAGTGCAATTAAAAGGAAATGATGTTCATGTGATGGGTTTAGTGAGTATTTTTAAAGGGTGTCCATCATATGATCAAGTATGATCATATGATGATCAAGAATGTTAAAAGGTGTGTTAGTTGTTATAGTTAATGGTTTTGAGTTAATAAGTGTTTATGAATGATGGTTGTGAAACTAGGAAGATGATGATGATGATGATATGTTGATGGTGATGATGTGATGATGGTGATGATAATGGTGGAACCATGATTGTAGCTTAGCTTTGGAAGCTAAGGTAAGTAACTTTGATTTCTATATGCTTAATATAAATGTTCCCATGTTATGTGTTAATGAATGAGTTGATAGGATTAAGCCTTGGATTAGGAAGTGGGTTAATAGGAGGTATGGTAATGAGCTAGGGTCAAGAGATAGGTTATGAGGTTAAGAGGCCTAAGGTAAGTTTATGTTCATCTTGTGTAAAATGTTATTATGTTGAATGTGATATGGTTATGATGTTGATATGTTAACGGTAATGAGAATGGTTGGCATGAGCCTAATGATTAAAGGCGTTCTTGATGCATATGAATGTGAATGGAAGTATTGATCATATATTAATCTAGTTACTTACTAAGCAAAAGCTTACCCCTTTTAGTTGTTAATGTTCTTGTAGGTTTATGCGCGACGGAAGGAAGGTTCATGGGTTATAGCATAAGGATTTGGAAATGGATTTGGAAGATAATAAGCATTTGGAGCTAGGTAGAATACCGAGCTCGAGATAAGGTTGTACCCCCGAGAGTCTTTCTTATGATTTGTATAATGCGTGTCAAGGTCGTCGAAAAGTTTGGATGGTCAATGGTGTGTCCAAGTGTGTTGAATGGTTTACGGTCAATGTTTAAAGGGGTGTTTGGTTTAAGTGTGTTTGTACCCATTTTGGATTGTCATCGGGTCAAGTGTCGTTGGAACATGGTTGATATGTTAAGTTATTGATGTTGGTCAAGTTTGATGTAAAATGAAAGTCGTATGGGTTGTATGTAGTGAAAATGGGTAAAAAGGGGTTATATGCATAACCCGTCTAATTTGTAAAGTATCATTTCAGGAAGTCAAATGGTAAATGTTTTTGTGTGAAAATGAGCCCAATGGCATACTAAAGAAATCTGGAAAGTTTCATTAAGTTTCGAGTCTTGGAAGTCGTCTTTCCGGAAATTAGAGTAAGTTGCTAAAAGTTGTGGTCTTGGTAAAAATCTGAGAATGGAGCATAAGGCCTTCCACTTCTGGGCAATAAGGCCTTCCTCAATTAAAAGTGGTTTTATGTGTTTCTGAGTAACAGATCATACGCCCTCATGGGCTGAGCATAAGGCCTTCTGCCTAAAATGCATTTTTCACCCATTCTGAGTACCAGATCATACGCCCTTCCGGACCTTGGGCGTAAGGGCGTATGGTACACAGGTTGTTTTGGTAGATTTTTGTCAATGTTCGAAAAATCATATCTTTAAAGCCGTAAGTCGTCACGGGTCGTGCCACCTGTCGTTTTGAAGGTAATTGAGTCTACTTTCATTTAAAAATAGTCTCAAGGTCTGATTGTGTATAGATTTTTGTCAGTTGTCAAAAGAGTGACAGAATTTCCGTAAAAGTCAAGCGTTTCCGCACAAAAAGTTTTAATTTTTGGTCTAAGCGGGCACGGGGTGTAACATGCTTTACCGACGCAAACTGCTGCTTGATATTGAGCTTCTCGCACCAATCTTTGAAAGGATTATCCCTGAATTGCTTGGCGTTATCCGCTACAATCTCCCCCGGCAGGCCGAACCTGCACACGATATTATCCCATACGAACTTCTTGACTTGATTGCCGGTGATAGTTGCAAGGGCTTTAGCCTCGATCCACTTTGTGAAGTAATCTATTGCCACTATCAAATATTTGATTCTTCCAGGAGCTTCTGGGAATGGGCCGCAAATGTCTATGCCCCATTTGTGAAACGGCCAGGGGGAGGTGATAGGAGTCAAGTTATGCTGGGGATGCTTGGGAACCGGCCGGTGAACTTGGCAGTCTTGGTACTTGTTGATCACTTCTCTTGCGTCCCTATGCATGGTCGGCCAATAATATCCGGATCTTATTGCCTTGGCTACAATAGCCTGCGGTCCGGAGTGCATGCTGCATGAGCCTTCATGAATTTCCCTAATCACATAGTTTGCCTGTATCGGGCCCACACATCGCAACCACGGCTCCAGAAATGATTTACGAAACAGGACTCCGTTGATGACGGAGTATCGCCTTGCCTTAATTTTTAACTTTCTGGCTTTTTTCTGATCCGCGGGAAGTACTCCATCTTTCAAGTACTCCAGGAGCGGGGTCATCCAAGTGTCCCCTTCTTCTTCAACTACGGCCATAACTTCTTTCTCCTCTATTGATTTATCTTTCAAGGTTTCAACCAAAACTTGCTTTGTCAGATGGGCGAAGCTGGTGGAGGCTATTTTGCTCAGTGCGTCGCCTGCTTGTTCTGACTCCGCGGAATTTGTCTTATGGAGAATGTGCGGAAGTTTTGTATCAGGGCCTTGGCTTTTTCTAGATACCGTGCCATGCTTTCCTCCTTCGTCTCATATACACCGCTAATAGTGCTTCGTACTCTGCTTCGTTATTGGATGTATCAAATTCAAATCTTAAAGCATAAGTGAATTTTGTACCTTCAGGGTTTGTAAGGATTAGGTCTTCCGCGGTTACTTCTGTTGCCGGGGTCTCTTCTTCTGGAATTTCCGCGATGAAATCAACTAATACTTGTCCCCTTATGGCTGTCTGCGGCCTGAAGCTGATGTCGTGTCCTCCTAGTTCAATAGCCCACTTAGCCATTCGGCCTGTATTTTCTGTCTTCGCAAGCATCTGCTTGATTGGTTGGTCTGTGATGACCACTATTGGGTGTGCTTGGAAGTACCTCTTGAGTCTTCTGGCTGCGTGAACTAGTGATAGAACCAATTTTTCCATTGGGCTATAGTTTATCTCTGGACTTTGTAACGTGTGGCTGATGAAGTAGATAGGCTCCTGGCGCGGTCCTCTTTCCGCCAATAGGACTGCACTGATGGCTTCTTTTGCCGCGGACAAATACATGATTAGTTCTTCTCTTGGTTGGGGAGTCGTGAGGGTGGGAAGATTATCGATGTGTTTCTTCATCTCTTTGAACGCCTGTTCCGCTTCCGGTACCCAGTGAAAGTCGCTTTTTTTAATACACTTCTTCAGTGTCTTGAAGAACGGTAAAGACTTTTCCGCGGACTTTGATAAAAACGGTTCAGACTAGCCAATTTTCCGTTTAAGTTTTGCACTTCTTTAAGAGTCCGCGGGGAGGGCAACCGGGCAACGACCTCGGATTTCTCCGGGCAAGCCCTAATTCCCTTTTTACTGATCACATGCCCCAGGAATACTCCTTCTTCTGCTCCGAAGGTACACTTTTTTGGGTTCAACTTCATGTTTATCTTCCGGAGAGTCATGAAGGTTTCTTCCACGTCCCTTAACATTTCCACCTCCGAATGGCTCTTAATGACCAGATCGTCGACGTACACTTCAAGGTTCCTGCCAATCTGCTTTTCGAAGGCTTTGTCCACTAGACGCTGGTATGTGGCTCCTGCATTTTTCTAATCCAAAAGGCATTTTCTTGTAGCAAAAAATCCCTTGGCTTGTGTGGAACGCGGTTTTTTCCTCATCTTCTGCGGCCATTTGTATCTGGAGTCAATCTCCGGAAGAGGGTAACAATCTTTCGGGCATGCTTTGTTCAGATCCTTGAAATCCACACACATTCTCCAGCTTCCGTCGCTCTTCTTGACCAGGACCGGGTTTGACAGCCAGTCATGGTAGTGGACCTCCCTCATTATACCGGCTTCTACTAATTTTGCAACATCCTCGTTAATTGCTTTGTTCCGTTCCGGGGCCTGCCCGCGTTTCTTTTGCCTTACCGGGGCATACCCTTCCCGGATGTTCAGTTTGTGTTCTGCTACGCTCCGCAGCACTCCGGTCATGTCCGATGGTTGCCAGGCAAAGATATCCATATTGCTCTTTAACAATTCACACAGATCCTTCTTCCCCTGATCTGTCAGGCTTCCTCCTATAGTGACTGTCTGATCCGGAAATTCTGGGTGTATCGCTACTTTAACTCCATCTTTTGCCGGAGTTTCCTCAGGACCTTGCTGCGGTTGGGGTTCCGCGATCATTTGGCACTCTACCGGAATGACTTTGTCACTATGTAAGGTGACTACTCCACCCCGGGTGGGGAATTTAATCATACCGTGGGCCGTGGAAGGGATTATTTTGAGTTGTCTTATCCCCGGTCGACCGATTATGCCATTGTATTGAGAAGGTGACCTAACCACCATGAAGTTCATCCAAGCGCTAGCTGAGTTCTCTTCATCACCTAAGGTAACCTCTAGCAGAATCTGCCCCAAAGGCCATGATAACTCGCCACTGAAACCGAGAAGAGGAGCGGTAGCGGGGATCATTCTTTTCTTGATTTTCGGACTTAGTCGGTTAAAACAATGTTCGTAAAGGACTTCAGAGGCGCTTCCGTTGTCCACGTACACCCGGTGTACGTGGTGTTCGCCCACTCCGGCCTTTATTACCAATGGGTGGTCATCCCAGTCATCTTCCTTTATTGGAGGAAAGGATATTTCCAAATTTGGCTCGGTATTAGAGGATACCTTTTGTTTCACACTTCGTTGCCAGGTTCGTATCATGAATATGGCCGGAGCCTTATCCTTGATCGCGGTTTCTTTTTTACCGCCTTTAGCGGTTCCGCCCTTCTGGCTTCCATTCTTGATCTCCTTTACCAAGTGTGCTAACTGGCCGGACCTGACCGCCTCCTCAATCTGCTTTCTTAACTGGAAACACTCATCCGTGTGGTGCCCTTTTTCTCTATGGAATTCACAATACTTGTCTTTGTTTCTTGATTCCACCGGACTTGCCATGGGTGGTGGAGCTGTGAATTTCACTGCATCCATTGCCAGAATCTCCTTCGGCGTTTTTGTGAGAGGCGTGAACCGGTCGTTCTTTCTCCGGTCTGCCCTCGAACGCCCTTTGAATTCTGTTTTTCTTTCAAAAGTCTGGCTGTTGGATGTTCGGGGTCCTCCTTCATGAGCTTTCCACGAAGAGCGGTCTTGCTTTTTCCTTGACAAATTTGCCGCGGCTGTTTCACCACGGATGAAGGCTGTGGTAATCTTCCACATTTCGTCAACCGTCTTCGGGATTTTGTCATTGAGCCTTCTGATCAACTCTGGATTGTTGATCCCATGTATGAAACCAGAAACCTTCATGCATTCAGGGGCGCCCTTCACATGCATACTTTCCGCCTTGAAGCGGTCGACAAACGCTGCCGTTGTTTCTCCTTCTCTTTGCTTGATAAGGTGGAGTTCCACCGGATCTTTGGTGTATTTCTTCTGCTGGAGGAAGTAGGATAGGAAACTTTTCCGGAGGTCTTCGAAGCTATCTATGCTCTCTGCCGGCAATTCATCGAACCACATCCGTGAGTGGCCCATTAGGGTGGAGTTAAACATATGGCACCAAGTGGGCATAACCCATCGTTCGACTTTGGCCGCAGTGCAGAAATTCTTTAAGTGGTCCTCCGGATCCCCCGTTCCGTCATAGGTTTTGACATTGGAGGGCATCCGGGTCCTCTTTGGGAACTCAAAGTTTCTGACCCTTTGCGTGAAAGGGTCCTTATCATCGATGTCGTACGGGCGATAAAGATCGTCCGCGTACCCTCTGTTCCTCCCAGACCTGGCTTCCCAATATCCTCCATCGCTGTCTCCATTCTCCTCAGGTGTCCGGTCCTTTCGACTTCTGGAACCGGAGCAGGCGGCTCCGGCTCCGACGCCTCTTTCCTTTGAGCGGGGGGCGCGGCTGTTGGTCGGACTTAGAGTTCTTCTTCTTGGGCTATCCGGACTCCCTTCCACGAAAGGTCGTCCGTCCCGTCTGTAACGTTTAGCTTCAACTCTACGCTCTCTTCGAGCGCGACTTTTGGATTTAATCCGAGAAAATACATCCAGCTTTCTCTCCCCCAAGCGTGACTTAACACCTTCTCTTCTCTCCCCTAAATGAGTGAAAACAGCCGACCGGTGATGCTTGGCCCTTTCGTCGTTGTCTTCGGGTTCTTTACTAAGTCTGGAGAAAACACTCCGGGAGTAGGAACTTTCGGAAGGTTCAGGCCTCGCACCGGGGCTAGTCTTCCGCTTTCTCCTGTCTCTTGATTCAACGTTTCGAGATGGCTCTCGAGAGTGTGAATTCCCATGTGACTCATTATCGAAGTTGAGACGAGTTTTTAATTGCCCCAACTTCTCTGCATGGACCTTTTCGGCCATTAAGGGCAATAGTTGGTCATAATGCTTGTCGCAAAATGCCCTTATTGCCTCTTCCGGGAGAGAGTCTGAATGGTGCTCTCCTTCTTTTCCCTTCCCCCTCTCAAGAGTGTTTCGTACTGCTAAATGCTCTTGGGCTGGGGAGGAGTTGTTCTCTTGATTGCTCATGGTAAGAATTTTTTAGAAACGCAGTTGTGTAACTCGTCCCACGGATGGCGCCAACTTGTTAGTACAAATCTTGGGCCCAATGCAAGACCTAGGTTAGACTAGTTCTTGGCAGGGGTTGATCTTGTGCTAAGTGTCTTGAATAGCTGCTAAGAAAAAGCACCACCGTTAGTCTTACCGCGGAAGGGGGGTTCCGCGGTTGGCCTCCGGTGTGAGAGTAAGTATATGTTTAGTCTAGGTGAGAGTAAATGTTATTAGTTGAGAGTAATAAATGAGATGGGAGTATTTATACTACCACATTCGTCTCCTGTAGCTACCTCGGGACTCTGCGAACTGGCTTACGCCTTACCTAGTAGGTAGATGTCAGAGCAGAGCTGAATTGTGCCTTACCTAGCAGGTAGGTGTCAGATCAAATGGGAGACACAATCCCACAAGATCTGGCTTTTGGCAGTGTGGCGTCCCGAAGACGGCCGATGATGTGTTCCGACCCGGCCTAGAGAGACCAGGGCACGTTTCTTATCCGGCTTGGTAAGACTGGAGTCTATGATGTATGCTTGTACGTCTTGTCTCTGCCGCGGTTAGTTATGAGCGTGCCCGGCCCAGTATGTTGGGTCAGGGGTACTATACACGATCAGATAGTTGACTCATATTATACATAATTTCTATCTCATAATTTCTATCTCATAATTTCTATTTTTAAATTCGATACATGTTACAGTCTTGTTCATAAACATGTTTTTAGGTATACAAGTTAGACACAAGTATTATTTAGGAGCATTGATTGACATGACTAATTGGTATGCCTAACAGTATGCTTAATTTATGTAGCATCATCTTGTTGGTGACAACAGAGAACCCGCATATTCAAAAACTAACAAACCACTACCACTTCAATTTAGACGTAATAGTAGTCACATTTTTAGATCTCTAAATCATTTCCCTTATTAGATTATATTATTCCAAAGGTTGCTGCTATCATAGTATCACACTATCACCACTTCTTAAGATTCAGCCATGAACTTTCTATCAGAACTCGATAATATGAAGTCCAAAAACCCTTGGACTAACCGAAGCAGGAAACTAAAACCTGCTTGGTTAGATTGGATATGTAATCGAATTTTTGCTTGTACCAATGTATTGTAAAATCTTTCACTAGTTTCTTGCTAGTTGTTTTAATGAAAGAATTGTCGTTCAAAAAAAAGTTCCAAAAACACAAGACCACTGATTAATAAATAACATCGCGTACAAATTTGCTCATAACTCTCTTTTGTAAAAGTAACTAGCATAAACAAAACTTCAACCATAATGAACTTTGACTTTAAGCAAACAAAAAAACATAATTAATCATTATTTTGCTTTGTAAACATATTATGCCGAATCTTGTGTAGCATATACATGATAACAATCACAACATATCTAGAGACATAATTGCAAAAAGCACATGCATCTCAATTTCAAGAATCATGTGAACTCATTTGCTATGACCTTTAAAGGTTTATTTGTCCTCAAATCATCCATCACGTATTCCTTATCATATCAATGACTATTGTGTACATTTAGAATCACCTTTTAAGCTAAACATCGTCTATAAACATCTTAAAATACATAAAAAACCTAGTAATCAGTTTACGCGTGATCATACGATTCAACGCATTTTTAGTACCCATGAGGCTAATATATATAATAATCTCTCTTTTCACACAATCGAACTAAATAGAACTTGACGAGTTTTTTACTTCACTTCAATATACTATTACTGTATTACATCATAATATGTAATATGGAGGTTACGGCGGTATGCTGGTATACCAAACAAAGCCTTTATACTTCATGCAAATAATGCCTGATTGGTGATCAGTATTGTTTTCCAACAAACCAACACGCTCTGATCAAAGAGTCTCCTTGCTTTCATAATTTCATATTTCGAGCTATAGACAAAACAAAACATACAGTCAATGCAGTTACTAAATGGTCTGAATAATCTTGCAGATCATCAATTCTTAAAACATAGCTTTTAAACAAACCTGTGCAGAGTCTGCGACATTTGATTGATGAAGCTCGTCATTTCCATGATACAATATATCATCTTTGAAGACATATGAGCTAAAAAACCAAATCTAAAGTAAATCAATAAATAAAGCACATATAATGCAATATGGTATCACTAGACCATCATACCTTCCCAATTGTGTATTTATCCATTTCAGCATGCGATGAGCAGTTCTTCCATCATTAATAGTACGAATTTCACTTTTTCCCGTGATTCCATCTATGCTGCCAGCAGCAAAACCAGAAGGGGTTCCCCAAAAGATCATTGGGTAGTGATTAACAGAGAACTTATCACATATTTTAGTATTTACCTGTGACACCAAACATGGATACGAAAGGAACTGATTGCTTAGAACATTAATTGTCATTTTGGTTTTCTTATGTCAAATATGTATTATCATGTAGTGCTCATAAATATTAAAACTTGTAGATGTACATAGAATTGTTAGTTGACCACATCAAAAAGATTATACAATGAAAGTAACCTTACCTTAATCGCGCAGTCTAATCGTGTCATCAATATGATATCAGGATAAGTAGCAGCGGCTCCATTGAAAAGTCTAGCGACTTTTTCATATTCGGGCTACAAAATTGAAGCAACGGTGATAAGAACAAACATGTACAAGTTAATTTGAGATATCATTGTGAATTAGAAGTACAAATACCTTGTAATTTCTGCAAGCTGGACACCTGCAAAAATTAACAACATGTAAACACTTCTAATAAAAATAACCACAAGATATAAGAGTATATAGATGGATTTTCAAATATGTCTCTACACGAGTCTTTATGACTGTATCTGATCAAAGAATATAATTTCTGAATCTGCTCAAAAGAGAGATGAATATGGATATGGCTTATGAGTTATGAGCATAAATAATAGTAGGATTCGATAACCTACAACCCTGGTTACTTGCACGGATTACTTCGATCGTGAAGATGACACACAGCAATATCGACAGAAAAAGAAGAGGAGCTTTGCACAAGTAAGTACCCTAATCGACTTTGATTAGTATTGAAAGAATGATGTACAAATAACCTCACCCCTCGTCTCTATTTATAGAGAACGAGGGGAGAAAAACAACTCCTAAACCGACTAGAAGCCATAGTCGGCTGTACAAGAAAAAGGAAACAACTTTCTACTTGCCTAAGAATAAGAAACTTAACACTTTAACCCCTAGACTTACTAACATGCTAATATAGAGACTAATCTTGCAACAATTTCCACCTTAGGCTTTATATTAGCCTACACCGACGCTCAGCAACTCCAAGCAATGCTGAAACTTAAGTCCAGGTACCACCTTCGTCAAGGCATCCGCAGCATTGTGTTCAGTACCCACTTTCAGAACTTCAACCGCCTTTGCTTCCAAGACCTCTCTGATAAAGTGATAACGCACATTGATGTGCTTAGTCCTTTCATGAAAAGCATGATTCCGCGATAAGTGAATCGCGCCTTGATTATCACAATTAACTGCCACAGTGTTAAGCTCCACGCCCAACTCTTCCAAGAGTCCCCTTAGCCAAATAGCTTCCTTCACAGCCTCCGTAAGGGCCATATACTCCGCCTCTGTAGTTGAAAGAGCCACCACGTGTTGTAGCGTTGCCTTCCAGCTTACAACACATCCCTGTACTAAAAACGCGTAACCTGTGATCGACCTACCTTTATCCGGATCCTTTGCGTAGTCTGAATCAACAAAACCTGTTACGTCCACATGGTTGCCATGATTTGTCCCAAACACCAAACCCACGTTTGCAGTACCCCGCAAATATTTCAAAATCCACTTCACTGCTTCCCAATGATTTTTACCTGGATTCGCCAAATATCTGCTAACAACACTTACTGCATACGCTATGTCTGGCCTCGTGCACACCATCAAGTACATTAAGCTCCCAACCGCATTTGAATACGGCACCTTACTCATCCTTTCAACATCACAATCCCTAACCGGACAATCCTTCAACGACAGCTTGAAGTGCCCACCCAACGGCATCTGAACCGATTTCCCATTGTCTATTCTAAAATTATTTAAAATCTTAGAAACATACCCGGATTGTGACACCCTCAGAATCTTGCGACTCCGATCCCTGATAATCTCCATACCAAGAATCTTCTTTGCTTCCCCGAGTTCTTTCATGTCAAACTCCTTATTAAGCAAAGACTTGATAGACCCAATCTCAGCCTTACTTTTACAAGCAATCAGCATATCGTCTACATATAACAGTAGATAGATATACTCACCTGGTGCATAACTCCTGTAATATACGCAGTTGTCGTAATTGCTACGCTTAAACTCGTTGCTCAGCATGTACTCATCAAACCTCCTATACCATTGCCTAGGTGACTGCTTCAAACCATAAAGGGATTTCTTTAACAAACATACCTTGTTACCTTGTTCATATCCTGGTGGCTGCCTCATGTAGATCACTTCTTCAAGATTTCCATGTAAAAATGCCGTCTTTACATCAAGCTGCTCCAGCTCATAATCTCTACACGCAGTCAATGCAAGTATAACCCGGATAGATGTGTGTCGAACTACCGGAGAAAATACTTCATTGTAGTCAATACCTGCCCTCTGTGTGAATCCACGAGCCACCAACCTAGCCTTGTACCTAGGCTTTTGAACACGTTCAATCCCTTCCTTTATCTTGAACAGCCATTTGCAGCTCACCAGCTTTTGCCCAGCTGGATGATCTACTAACTCATAGGTCTTATTCTTCCTCAGAGAATCCATCTCTTCATCCATAGCAGCTTTCCACTTAGAACTATCTTCACAAGCAACTGCCTCCTGGTATGTCAATGGTTCATGAGTATCTTCTTCCTCTGCTGCAGCAAACGCGTAAGCAGCCATATTACTCTCATCTCGAAACCTCAAAGGTTTCGTTCTTGTCCTTGGCTCTCTATCCCGAACCAACTGATAATCTGTGAGATCCGGTGTTTGATCATGATCCTGATCCCCTGCATCTTCATCATTGCCATCTTCCTGATCATCTGTCTGATCTTCCTCAAGCGAATGATTATTTAACCTTTGCAGTTCCACCTCAACCTGTAATTCCTCAACAGACTTATCAGTACCTGCACCAGAATCCTTCAATGTTTCTTTGTACATGACACTTTCATTGAAGACCACGTTCCTGCTAGTGACTATTTTAGGTGATTCATTATCAAGCCTATATAGCCTGTACCCCTTCACACCTTCAGGATACCCCAAAAGAACGCATTTTACCGCTCTCGGCTCGAGCTTACCTTGTTTAACGTGTGAATATGCGACACAGCCGAAAATCCTCAACATCCCATAATCACTTGGATGTCCCGACCACATCTCCATAGGTGTCTTTTTCTCAATCGCTGTCGATGGTGACCTATTGATAAGATATGCGGCCGTACATGTCGCTTCCGCCCAGAAGGTCTTGGGCAATCCAGACTGAATTAATAAACAGCGTACCTTATCCATGAGAGTTCTATTCATCCGTTCTGCTAATCCATTCTGCTGCGGCGTCCCGGCAACTGTCAAATGTCTAGCAATCCCACTCTCTGTGCACAACTGTTCAAACTCCCGGTTACAGAACTCAAGACCATTATCTGTCCTAAGCTTCTTAACCGTCCTCCCAGTCTGATTTTCTACTAACTGCTTCCACTCTTTGAACTTTCCAAATGCTTCGTGTTTGAACCTGAGAATATAAACCCATACCCTCCTGGAATAATCATCAACAATAGATAAGAAATACCTCTTACCTCCCAATGATTCCACCTGAGACGGACCCCATAAGTCTGAATGAACATAGTCTATCACTCCCTGAGTAGTGTGCCTTCCTACACCGAAACTGACTCGATGTGACTTTCCCAGAACACAATTCTCACAAAAATCGAGCTTTCCTAGACTCTTCTTTCCAAACAGCTCCTGCTTTTCTAGCACCTGAAGTCCCGCCTCACTGATATGTCCCAGTCTTTTGTGCCAAACCTGCGCAAGACTGTCTTTTTCTTCAACACTAGCATTAAGCTCACCCGCCACTGCATGGCCATCCAAAGAGTATACGCAATTATCCCTTCGGGTTCCAGATAAAATAACCCTGGAACCATTAATCACCTTGATTTTGCCCGACTGCATTTTTACGGTATATCCCTCTTTTTCAAGAGTTCCCAGCGATATCAAGTTTCTTTTCAATTCAGGAATATACCTGACATTGTGTAACACAAAACTTGACCCATCTTTCAGTTGTACCCTTACCTTGCCAATACCTCTGATCTTGCACTCCCTGTTGTCACCCAACAGTACCCTGCCCCCATCGCATTCCAGAAAATCAAAAAATAAATCTAACCTGGGTGTCATGTGGTATGAACCTCCTGAATCCATGATCCAATCTAGCAGAGCCTCTGCACTCATAACCATCATCACCTCAGAACCGTCATAAATCGAACCACTGGAGCTTGGCTGATCATCTTTCTTGACGAAACCATTTGACTTCTTGCGATTATTCTTTGGACAGTTTCTCTTCAAGTGCTCCTCAGACTGGCAAATATAGCACTTGAGTCTTCCACCTCGAGACTTTGATCTTGACTTTCCCCTAGACTGATGCGAATTCCTGCGATCAGTTCTTCCCCTCACATATAACCCTTCACCATCATCCCCCTTCGCCTTAGACCTTTCTTTGATTTCCTTTGAATTCAGTGTGGCCATCACATCCTCCAAAGTCAAAGCTTCCCGTCCATAAAGCAAGGTATCCACAAAGTGTTCGTATGATGCTGGTAAAGAAGTGAGTAATAATAAAGCAAGATCTTCATCCTCGAATTTTACCTCAATATTTGCTAAATCAAGAACGATTTTGTTGAACTCATCTATATGCTCGGGAATCGTACGTCCAGCCGGCATGTAGAATGTATACAACTTCTTCTTTAGGTACAACTTGTTGGCCAAGGACTTTGTCATGTACAAAGTCTCGAGCTTGGACCAAACCCCCGCTGCAGTCGTCTCCCCGGTAACCTCTCTCAGTACCTTGTTACCTAAACACAAAATCATGGCACTGTGAGCTTTCTTGTTTAGCTCAGCTTTCGCTGTAGCATCCATATCCGCGGGTAAAACCTCCAGAGCTGCTTCACATCCATGTTGGATTAATAAAGCACGCATCTTGACTCTCCATAACCCGAAATCACCAGTTCCATCGAATTTCTCGATCTCAAACTTGGCTCCCGTCATTCTTTAATCCCTTTGTTAATTTGCTAAACCTTGTGATATATTAAACCTCACAATCACAAATTACAAAGTCCCTTGTGCAATATTCCCCTTGTTGCTATAAACCCTTCTTGCAAATCGAATTAATTAGAATAACCCTAAACCCTCGATTTCGAACAAGTAAACCCGATCGTAAACTTGAACCCCAAGCAACCACGATCGAAACTTGAACCACAAGAAAAAAAAAATCCACAACAAGAAATTCCTTCAGTTTAATCGTCTTTTGAAAACCAAAAACGATACCTGAATTCGACCTTTTAAAAAATCACCTTTAATTAATATTAACTAGAACTAGTTCGTTTAAAGTCACCTTTGTTTCCACGTGAGATATATATTCCAATATAATAAAATTGCTATAATGTTACCTTTGTTTAATAACAAACAAAAAAGGCCTCACGTGTAAAGTCTTCTTCTTTGACTTTTCCTTTTATAACAAAAAAACAAGATCTGGTTTTCTTCTTTGTTTATCACCACAACAGACCAAAAGAAAACCCACCACCGGTGATCTTTGATAAACCCGAAAAAAAAAACCAACAAACCCTTAAGCCTCCTACACCTTGTCGCGGACCCGGACAATCGAAGACCCAAGAAACCCTTCAAAACGATCGACCAAGATAACCAGCAGAACCCACGAACCAAAGCTCTTGATACCACTTGTAGGATTCGATAACCTACAACCCTGGTTACTTGCACGGATTACTTCGATCGTGAAGATGACACACAGCAATATCGACAGAAAAAGAAGAGGAGCTTTGCACAAGTAAGTACCCTAATCGACTTTGATTAGTATTGAAAGAATGATGTACAAATAACCTCACCCCTCGTCTCTATTTATAGAGAACGAGGGGGAGAAAACAACTCCTAAACCGACTAGAAGCCATAGTCGGCTGTACAAGAAAAAGGAAACAACTTTCTACTTGCCTAAGAATAAGAAACTTAACACTTTAACCCCTAGACTTACTAACATGCTAATATAGAGACTAATCTTGCAACATAAATAATAGTACAAAATATGACATAAGGTTATAAACCTACAAATGAAAAAATAAGATGTTCAAAACTGACCAGTGAGCATAGAACTCTATGATGGTATGATTAGCAGTCGTATCCTTGAGAACCGAATTGAAATTAGTAACATCCAATTCAACTACCAAATCATGCTGCTGATATCCACTATGGTTAAGCAGTGATCGAGAACCAACAGCCTGATGGATGAGCAAAGGTGATGATAACAACCATAATGATATGAAGCTCCCAAGAAGCGTAAACATCGAATACATGGATTGTTGCAGAGTGATCAGAATTCTGTTATGAAAATTGGGTAGGGTGCTAGTTGTGGTTGAAAAAGTAAAGTCTTCACCAAAGTCCAAGTAAACGTTGATTGGATTATGAACATTAAGATACCTTCTTTAAATTATGCAAACCAAAAAACTCTACAGCAAGATAGTGACAGATATAGAAAGTAACGAATGCGTCTTTGTTTTCATAGTTTTTTTTTGTAAATTTTGTTATAAAAGGCCTGCAAAATGCCACACTACTGTACGTGATTTTAGTAGTATTGTTAAAATAGCGCAGACAGAAAACATAATCAAGTGATTGCAGCATGAATACATGCTTAGACGAGGTTTGTCTCGAGCATCCATCATTTGTGTAGCAAACATTCAGATCATGTTCATATGAATCCCTAACAAGTTCCAAGTCCAAGATGTATATTAAGACATCATCTATCTACAACTTACTGAAATTCACAAATAATCGTAGTTTTGATCATTGGTTGTCAGTAATTCTTTAATTTACAAATCTTCTGTACTATGTCATCAAGGCAATAGAGTTGATTACGTTCAAAAGAACTTGACATCTTTTGCTTCATTTTCATTGTAGACATATAATGTACATACAAAACCAGATATATAAATTATAAATTATACAGATATTTCTCTAAAAACTGCTACATTTATCAATAATCGCCATAAAAATAAAGCGATGCTAAACATTGATCAGGGGTACTTGTTCACTGACCGACAGTGCATCGCACATACGAACCATCATTTCTTGTCCATGAAATATTTTTTGACTTGTGTGTCTGAGCAGCTAATAGAACATGCCACAAGAATCAATCAACACGAGCCACACGTGGCTGGTTCTGTGAAGGGGTTAAACTGGCTTCTCCTTCATCAGAAGAGGAAAGTGATGATGACGATGCATTAGAAGCCTAAAGGGTCAAATCCAAAACAACATTAGTGGTTGATTACCATAAAGGAAAACAGGTGAATGTAGAGTACTCACTAGTCGGCGTCGCCGATGTATCAAAGCCATCATGGCTTTCATCATGATGTAGATCGGTAAGACAATTGCTGATGTTCTTAAGAACCATAACTGATGACAACAAATGGAAAACAAGCCGTGTGAAAAAGTGTCGACCAATTTATAAAATCAGAAGTTAGCTGCAATTCTATTACCATAAACACCGAAAAAGAGTAACTCCCAGCTCTATTTGCAATGACTGGAAGAGCGTGACGCAAGAATAGGAGAACCACAAACTGAACATAAATATTTAAGAAGAAAGGTTACTTTTACATCAAAACCGAGACATTATTGAATGGGAAGGGAAGAGAGATCATACAATGGCGGCGACTGAGCGGAAGCAAAAGACACTTCTAGAAGTGGAATCGGCATATTCATCGTATTCCTGATCAACGAAACTACGATCAGGTGAAACAACTGCGATTATTTGAGGATTATTGTTCATGTCCCTCCTAGCAATCTGCCAATGCCCCCTGATAAACAAACAATTTAGCAACAAATTAGAAGATAATACTTATACACATCTTCAGAATGTTTGACCTTTGTGGTCAAATGAACTGATCCTTACCTTATCTTATGTTCTGTAGAAATTTAATTAACCATATTGGAATATCATAACAAGTTCTAAACACAGGGAAAACGATCTTCTTTAATAATAAGGTGATAAAATGTTAATTTGAAAGTTGAAAGAAACAGATTTGACCTTAAAAGTCAACCTGTGCTTCTTTTTCCATAACCTAAGAAGAATAAAACACTTACCTAAAATTCAATGGAATACCCCCTAACCGGAAGACAGGGGACGGTGCTGTGTAGCCTGGCTTGAATTGCTAAAGTCATAACATTTTTAATTAGATATTCAGCAACATTCAGGCCTCTTAAAAATGATCTTAAATGTTTAACAATCACACAATAAGAAAGCACCTGGTGGCATATTTCACAGATGGTGTCACCCTTCTCGTTACACCATCTTTGAACACATCTGCGATGAGCATACTACAAAAAGTGAAATAGTATAACCAATAAAAAGTAAGATAACGAGACCCACAAAATTCAAAAAATAGATGAGAGTTTTAATTAATAAGATATAACAACCTTCAGGCTGCCACAGCAAGAGCAAGGAGTCTCCATATTTAAATCAAAATCTTCATCCTGACATATTCTACATTCGACCAATTTCTTTGGAGTAAATACGTCATGTGAAGAACAATCAATAACTGCATCCTCATTCCTTACGGGATCCGGCTGCTTTGAAGGGTTTCTGCTTTCGAGTGCAGCCTCTAAAGTGGCTTCTGTCAGCAACCGATCAACCAAAAACACGAAATGATCCCCCATATTAACAATCGCCAAATATTTCACTATCCTGAACAAAGAAACGCACCCACAATTATTAAGATTTTCTTAAACAATGTAACAAATTAGATAGATAAGTATACAAATGACACTGATTTTGATCAAAAAGTTTTCTTGGTTTGTTACTTTAAAGACAATATAAATATTTCACGATTAGTCAGAGATTTTCGTTAAACTACACATCAAGTCAAAATATAGCATTTTTATGTGGGAATGAAGTAATAACAAGCTAAAGACAAAAAGGTACATATGCTTCTGAAACAAACACAATGAATACCTATAAGCTTTTATTAAGTTACAATCTGATTGACAATGCAGCTCATTGTATAGTTGCCATTTTTTACAAAGCTAAACTGTTGGAACTCATTACTAAACACTTTTTAGAGGCATGCAACTGTGCAAGTCAAATGCAGACAAAAGTCTAACTTAATACTACCTTTTTTGTCCGCTAACAATCATTATAAGATGGCATCAATATGACACCATTGATTCCGATTTAAAAGGATCCCACAATTATGATGTTAATTTGTATAATTAATATAAAAAAACCTGATTAATAATTGGGATTTTTTGTAAATGGAATTTATAGTTAGAAAAATAATTAACAAAGGGGAAGGGCGCTTCGATTTAAAATGACAACAAAAGTCAAACAAGGACCAACAGTCATATATATTAAATAATCTAAACAATTACGAAGTGACTGGATTTCAAAATCATGATCTGGCTCTTTCATTGCAAACAAAAGATCATTTTCACTAAAACGCCCAAAACCGCTTCATTTTTACAAGAGTTGGTAACTTTGACAAATAAAAATATAAAATATAGCTGTAAATATGGCTTTTTTTTGTCCAAAATCACCTATTCTTGCATTACTGTTTTTTGTTTCTTTCCATTTAAGTACAACACCTATTCTTGCCTAGATAAAAATGCAAGTACAACTATGAACTATATATGAAGTGAATAGCAAGCTCAAAAAGCTTAATATTAAGGAAAATGCTAAACATTCCTACATTATCATCCTACAAAGTGTCCTACTCACAGTATCCTGCCAAGTGGTAGAACTAACGATTTGGATGCAGAGAGAGAATGAGTGGGAAAAAACTATATGATTTTGTTGTGAGTGTTGGAGGATTTGTAGGATGAAAATGTAGGAATGTGCATCAAAGCTCTAATATTAAACACCCCTAAAGATTCAAACTAATAATACCCCAATTCAGATATTAAACTAGTACGCATATGAAAAGAAGTGATCTTTTGATCGATACAAGACAGAGGGCACATACAATATTCTCAAAAGAAGGAGAAAAGTGAAACATTACAGCTCATTTGCTAAACCAATAATCTAAAATTGAAGTACGTCTTGTAATATCTAACATTTGCTATAGAGACAACCATCAGGTCTGAACAAATCCTATGAAACATATGCACTTTTAAAAATATGTACATTTGCAACTACTGTCCTGCATTCGGAAAACGGAGTTACTGCAAATTGGGGGAAATGTTCATGTCTTACAAGTATTCTTCTTTTGCGATCCTTTTCAATAATTGCAAAAGGTCAAAAAGTCCCAAAACTAATAATCTAAAACCAAAATTTAGCTGGTGACAAAATAACCCAATTTCAGAAACAACTTAAAAAGGGTAACTTTAAACAAAAACAAGCAATTTTCATAAAGATTAAAAATAACACAACCCACTTCAGAAAAGCTTACAAAAAGTGAAATATTGATAAATAAATAAATAAATAAAAAAAAAACAATTACAAATAGCTAAATAACAAAAACCCAGTTTCAAGAATGTGAAAGAAAAAAAAAAAAAAAAAAAAAAAAAAAAAAAAGGACCCATATGAAAAAAATGAAACTTTATATAAAACAACTATGATACCATACATAAAGATATACAAGAAAAAGTGAAGATTAAAAGGAAAAAAAAAGATTAGTACCTTGTAAAAAAGGGGTCTTTCTGTCTGTTTGATTATCTTTCTGTGAATGAATGAATATAAAGTTAATAAAGGATGAAAACACACATATATAAGAAAGAAAGCAAGAATCTTATACAACATATATTGATTGAGTGAAAAAGAGAAGAAAGATAAGACTTACAAGAAGAGGATCAGATATGTTGAAAGTAAAGTTATGAATCTTTTTGCTTTGTAAATGTGTCTTGTAAAAAGAAGCACTCCTCATCCATTTCATTCATTCATTCATGTCTCACCTCCCTTTCTCATAAATATGGTGTATTGGTGTGTTTCACATGCTTGCTAATTGTTTATTGAAATAAAATAATTTATTAGATTTTTTTATTTTTTCTTAGAACAAGAATTATAATATACACACTACAAACTATTTTACATGTTTTAAGCATGATTTAAACCCCACTATCATTTTGTTGGAAAACTTCTCACACAATAAGTGGTATCATTGGGACACAAACATTTGATAGTTTATCGGAAATTAAATTGGTAAAAATCTTGAACAAGCAAAATCTAAACTATTTCGAGCCTGAAGTGTGGCTTATTTATTAGTCGAGCTCGACCGTAAACTTTATATACAAAACTTGATTACGTTCTTGAGAGTAATACGATATTTTGAGTATTATACATATATAATAAAAAAAAAATACCAATATGATCATAATAAACTACTAGTATACCAATTTCTAAAAAAATATTAACCTTTACCATTTAGGATCTAAAATTGTTGTTTGCGCAACATTTTATTTTTAACTCGAATACAGGCTACACGTATACCTCATAACATAAAAAATAAATTGTGGTGCGCTATGTATGGTGCTTGCGCGCTAAACTATAATGGGGCATTAAATGCGTTTGACTAATAATGACACTCGTTATTAACTTTCATTTAATGTGCGGTGTGCAAAATACACTCGCGGCGCACCAAAGTATACGTGGCAACGTTTCATTCGTTTAGATCTTGACATCTCAAGTATTTTAGGAATGTTGGCCGCTTTGGATAGCAATTCTGATTGCAACCACCAGCCAATAAACTCTACTTTTGGGGCATGATTAAGATCATCTTAAGTTCTTTGATGTGGTGATCTCGACACTACATATATTAAGATGGCTGTTGCCATTTCTTAATATATAAGGAAATAGACAAAATAAACAAACATAACACACACATGAAAGCACATTTCAAGTTGATGCCATTGTGTTACTGTTTTTACATCTCGACATCTCAAGTATTTCGCTTTGCCATTGACATTGTGTTAGGTTCGTACGCTGAACGAAAACAACACGAGTCTGCATTAATACTGGGGGTTTACGTATGGAGGCTCGCAGCGTATAGATGACGTATAAATCCTTTAAGAACCGAGAACCTCTTCTCGTGCTAAACTCTTTAAACGAGTTCATTCGTGTTCTATAAAGAAGAAAGCAAGGCTTGGACTTACTCCAGCCTATTTATGATACCGAAGTGCACCCTAACATGTTATATCCTCAGTTACTTGGGTCTTAATGTTTGTAGTCAATGAATTATAAGTTTGTAAGTTATCCATTCTATTACGTTTCTACAACACATGAAGGCAAGACTGTCAGATCCTACTATGGATCGTTTTTGTCATTGCAAGATCGAAATCATAAGATCAGATCGAGATTGAAAGATCATACTTAAATGTTCAAATGCCCTCTATGTCTAATAATTCGTATTCAAAGCTGATTGTATAGCAAATTCATGAAGAAAAAAGAGTTTTCAAAGTTATAATAATGTGAAAATGAAACGCGTAATGGTTTAAAATGCTAAACTATATAATTGGTGATTAACAACGCTGAATCTTTAAATCTAAATATATATATTTTACTCTTATAAAACATTTATAATTGTCCATGCCTATTTATTGTTTTAGTTTAACAAAGTTCATTCATTTATAGTTTATTAGTTACTTAATTAAAGGGAAGTAAGATTGAATAGGATCGAGATCTTACCATCATATGGTAAGATCGAGATCTTACTTAAGATCATATGCCTTTTAAGATCCTATGAAAGTTTGACTCTTTTTTGCTTAACGGAATCATAAAATCGGAAGATTTTAAGAGCTAGATCGAGATCTTAACAATTATGCATGAAGGTGTTGAGAATGACACTTAAACCTATACAAATATTAGTCAACTTCTTGTAATATGAAGCACTCTTTATCAATTGCATTTCATTCATTTATTCATGTCTCTCACCTCCATATCTCTTTAATATCATGTGTTTGGAAACATGCTTGCTAATTGTTTATGGAAATAAAAGAATTTATTGGAAATGAGCCATTTGTGAAATTAGATTGGTAAAATGCTTGAATGGGCTGAATCTAAACGAGTTCGAGCCTGAATTGTAGCTTATTTATTAATTGAGCTCGATCCCAAATTTTATATACCAGCCTCGATTGCGTTCTCAAGAGTAATAGGATATTTTGAGGATCATACATATATCATACCTATATGAATTTGTATTTTAGGTTTAAAATTCCAAAAGTTTTGTGTACCCAAATTAGCTCTACCCTTCCATTGGATATAACACGAGCTCAAAATAGATATATCATGAACCGAGCTTTAGCCGAACTTTGATTTTTCATTGGGGCATTGTAAAAATGAGCCGATCTCTCAAGCCTTCCAAAAGTCAAACGAGCGGAGCTCGAGCTCTAACAAGCTTGGGCTTGACTCGGCTCGTTTTCACCCTTGAAGGTTGGTTATACACGCCATATTGGTTATATTGAAACATTTCATATTTATAAAATCAAGATTTAAATTAATTTATTTGATAATTATACACTCTTATTCATTTTAAACATGTAATGTGACGGTAAACAACGAATATTTAGTGTTCATTAAATGTTAGATTTATTAAATAAGATGACCAAATATGTTGAAAGTAAAGTTATGAATCTTTTTCTTTCTTCTTGCTTTGGAAATGTGTCTTGTGTTGGAACTTTTTGACAGTTTGGTAAGTTTTTTAGTTGCCCCGCATTAGTACATGATGGAACTAAAAGTGGAAATACATGTATGAGCATATACACTAGATCACTTTAAAGTTTAGATGGCTAAAGGGTGTTATTTTATTCATTTTGTTGCAAATGAAGCATAATGTACAAGTGGTTAATGGAGTAACTTTTATACAACAAGGAAGGCATGAGATACTATCTTTGTGAGAAGCAAAAAGTGTGTGTATACATAAGAAATGGTCAAACAAACATCTAGGACTGCTAGCTGCTTTGGATGACAATTATAGTTGCAACCGCCAACCCATAACCCCTACTTTTGGGTATGATTAAGATCATCTTAACTTCTTTGATGTGGTGATATCAACACTACATATGTTTGGTTGTTGCCATTTTTTAATATATAAGTAAATAGACAAAATAAACATACAAAGCACACACATAAGTCTGCGTTAATCCTGGGGGTTTACGTATGGAGGCTCGCAGCGTATAGAGCATGTATAAATCCTTTAAGGACAGGGAACCTCTTCACGTGTTAGACTCTTTAAACGGGTTCATTCGTGTTTTCTAAAGAATAAGCAAGGCTACTAGACTTACCCGTACACCCTAAAAGGTTACATCCTTAGTTACTTGTGTAGTCTTTATTGTTTGTAGTCAATAAGTTATAAGTTTGTAAGTTATCTCATCTATTACGTTTCTACAACACATGAAGGCAAGGTTGTCAAGCTCGAGATTATACTATGGATCGTTTTTCACTTTGCAAGATCGGAATATCCTACTTGAAGGTTAAAATGTCTTATATGCTTAGTAATTCATATTCAAAGCTGATTGCATAGCAAATTCATGAACAAAGAAGAGTTTTCAAACTTATAATAATGTGAAAATGCAACGCGTAATGGTTTAAAATACTAAAATATGTAATAGGTGATTAACGAAGTTGAATCTATTAATCTAAATATCTATAAATTTTACTCTTATAAAACAATTTATGATTATCCACGCCTATTTTATTGTTTTAGTTTAGCAAAAATCATTCATTTATAGTTTATTAGTTACTTAATTAAATGGAAGTAAGATCGAATCAGATCGAGATCTTACAATCTATGATAAGATGGAGATCTTACTTAAGATCATATGCCTTTTAAGATTCTATGAAAGATTGACCCGTTTTTGCTTAACGGGGTCGTAAAAGCATAACTTAAGAGCTAGGTCAAGATTTTAACAACTATGCATGAAAGTGTTGAGAATGACACTTAAACACATACAAATATTAGTCAACATCTTGTAATAAGAAGCACTCTTCACTAATTTTGCATTTCATTCATTTATTCATGCCTCTCACCTCCCTCTCTCATAAACATGGTGTGTTTGGAAACATGCTTGCTAATTGTTTATCGAAATAAAAGCATTTATTGGAAATGAGCCGTTTGTGAAATTATATTGGTAAAAAGCTTGAATGAGCTGAATCTAAACGAGTTCGAGCCTAAATTGTGTCTTATTTTTTAATTGAGCTCGATCCCGAACTTCATATACAAAATTCGATTGCTTTCTCAAGAGTAATAGAATATTTTGAGTATTATACATATATAATACCTATATGAATTTGTATTTTAGGTTTAAAATTAAAAAAAGTTTACTTTTATGTACCCAAATTAGCTCTATCCTTCCATTTGATATACCACGAGCTCAAAATAGATATATCTTGAACCGAGCTTGAGCCGAACTTTGATTTTTCATTAGGGCATTGTAAAAACGAGCCGAGCTTGAGATCTAACAAGCTAGGGCTTAACTTAGCTCATTTTCACCCCTGAAGGTTTGCTAATCAAGCCATATAGGTTATTTTAAACATTTGTATTTATAAAATCAGTAGTTAAACTAGTATATTCAATAATTATACACTCTTTATCATTTTAAACATGTAATGTGACGATAAACAATGAATATTTAATGTCATTAAATGTTAGATTTATTAATATACAATGTTAAATCGTAAACTTATAGGGCTATGATTATCAAAACCTTTTTTATGATAGTTTTTTTTTTTAATAAAATAAAAAATATATAATTTGATGGACAATATAAACCTTGTCAAAAGTTCACTCATATTTTTCATAGATCAAATGAACCAATTCTGGCCATTCATTTTTTTGATTAAAACAAAAAAATATAAGACAAAAATACACCGTTGGTCCCTAAACTTTCTAGAAAGCATCGTCAGGGCTCCAAACTTGGGAAAATCGTCACCGTGAGTCCAAAACTTGGGTTTTTGAGGCCGATTGCGCCCCTCGCCCCGTAATGGTTAGGTCAATGTCCCGTTATATGTCCTAAAATCCCGTTATCCATTTCGTTTGGAGGGCATACTCGTCTTTTAACCGTGATGAGTTTTTCTCTCTCTCTCTCGATGTACTATCCAGCAGACGTCTAATCCATTTTTCCCACCATTATGTCTAATATAAGTAGGCCAAGTACTCATTGCTCAACCCCAAACTTGTTTGGAAGCCTACTCAAAAAACCCTAATGCAATATCACTCATCAATTCTAATAATCTAAATAAGAAATTAAAAAGCACCAACCTTGGATTTACTCTATGGCAAATTAGAAAAGAGCCTTTCTTTGATGACCATGAGACAGAGCGAATGTGTGCAATCAAGAGATATGGTAAGTGTTTTTTGGTGATAATCATTTACACTAATATGTTTTTTAGATTGTTCAAGGTATTTCTCTTTTAGATAAGATAGTCGTAACAGTGATTTGTTATGTGTTTCAACAACTGGTTGATCTGGTTCGTTTAACACGCGGTTTCATAAGAATGGCACATTCAAAAACTGGCCAATGAGAATATACGAAGGAGGTAAGGAATGTCAGGTTGATTTTGTTGAAATTTATGAGGTATCTGTTGAAGAAATGGATGCTCTCATGACTGAAATCGGTTATGCAGATGGAAAAACCAATTACTACTACTTTGTTAAGCTTGGTAGTACATTGGATGATGGCTTATTTAGTTTTCGTGAAGCTGTCAATCTTGAATTGTTGAAAGACATTGTCAAAGACCATAAGTTGATAGATGTTTATGTTGAAATAGGTAAGACAAGATTAGATTTGTCTGAAATGTCCCCACAATCTATTAAGATTGTATTTTGGGAGATGGATGAACAAAGTCTAAAAGTAGCTAGTGCTGCTATCCAATCGTGTTGTAGACGATTGGTTTTAGATGACCTTGATAATGAGCCCGTACTTCAGCCATTTATGCAACTAACACAAGTACCTATGGACGTCGATTATCTTGGGGAATCTAGCCAGTTGCCACACATTGAGCCTGTATTTTCAACCCTTGACATGTCTGTTAGTTTTATGGACATAAATTAGTAGATGTGTGTTAGGATCGAACTCGAGATCACGGGATTGCACACTTTACGTATGAGAATCGATGTTAAATAATTAATATATAAATAGTTATATTTAATTATTAAATCACAAATATTTATATGGTCGAACAAGGAAAAATGAGGGGGTTGAGTGTCGAGTTTTGAAACTTGAGGAGGTGTTGGACTCAAACTTGGAGAGCAAGTTTGGAGCATATATAAACCCCTCATTAGCTCTTATTATTTGATGAGAATTAAAAATACAACACTAAACGCTTTATTTAGATATTGTATATATCATAAATTATATTGAGATATGTATTAGAGTATAGTATACATGTCATGCATGCAAAATTCAATACGCATGACACGTGTATGCATGATTTCTTACTTTTCTTCCATTATTGTTTTGATGAGTCGACAGATGCTAAACATAAATGGGGTTCGACTAAATTTATTTTAAAAGCAAAAACTTGTTTGTTTTGTGCTTTATTTGTGATTCAAGAACTAGCATTCACATCGAATCACTAATAATACATGTGTACAAGAACGTGGTATTAACTCACTATAGTTAATATCTTGGATTGAATTACAAAACGGTAAGGGGTAATTCGTTAATCCACTTATAAACCCTAATTAGGGTTCTTGATCTTGATTGAAGAATACTTGAAGTTGATTCTTGTTTAGCTAGAATCAAATGTACGTTTACTTTATTATTCGGTTAACTAATTAGGTTTTATTGATCCTTAGCTTTCGCATGTTCTCTTTGATGTTATGTGTTTAATTTATGAACTAGTCATGTTATTAAAATCCAACAGTGATATTAGAGCCGTTTTAACATGTAATTAATTACCGAAACACATAAAAAAATGAACCTTGGATTGTGTTTGTATGTTAGTCGATTTTTAGGGTTTAAAAATCAAAACCCTAATTTTTTTAGGGGGGGGGGATGCCCTAATTTTATAAAAAGAAAAATTGGTTTGTTGTTTTGAAACCCTAATTGTAACATGCTTGTGTGTTTAGTTGCATATCTGTTGACTTGTGTTAATCCATGATGAAACATGCATGTTTGTCATGAATTATGATTGATTAATTGTTAAGTTGTTTTATCACATGTATTTTTTATAGATCTAAAATTGGGGAAGACCTCAATTAAATATTAATGAATCTATTATGTGCAATATGGTATATATTTGCTATGACTAACGCAATCGATACGTCGATGCATGTGGCTCACTTACCTTTGTAAGTGATTGTCTTAGTTAAATATATGCATAATTAAACATAGAATGATTATTAATATGTTTTATCAAATAAAGTTTGTATATGGCTATTTGTTTACATAAATTAATTGATAAGTTATATACATTATTTAATTGTTTATTTTTATTATTACTTGTTTTTTGTTTAATTGTATGACATGTTGTAAGCAAAAAATAATAATTTTTGAATAGAAAATAAATGGACTAAATAATGGTGAAACTTGATGTGATAAATTATGAATCTTGCAAAGTCTTATGTGCCGATAATGGTTCGCTTCGCACGGTAATTTGCTCCCAGGCGAGACTAGCAAGGTTATAATTTATAACATGTTTTAAGACTTAAAGTCATAAACTTTTAATTGAGGGATGAGTTTTTGTACCAATAGTAAGAACGGCTCATCCAGTTTTGACAAACTATAAGAGGGGTTTAAGGAGGATTGACATTAAATTGTCAAACCAAAAGAGACGTGTTTTTAATTGGCACTTGTGCTGACATTTGTCTCTCCACTCCTTTGTGCGTCAAATTGGAGCTACCAAGTACGACTATTTTTATATACAAAATTATCTTAAGGGTGAATTGACCTAAATTCCACGTGCCACTTTGTGGTAATTATCCGAATAACTTGGGTTTTTTGACTCATGCAGTAGTAGGATATAGTGGGCGATAATTGTAGGTAATTATTTGATTGGTGAACCTAATACCTCAATTAAAACTTTGTTGATTTAATCTTAGCTTAAATTGGTAAATAAAAAAGGTTTTGAAAAACTTATGATACGAAGATGTGTGCATGCTTCTTCGTACATATTTTAATTATAAACATCAAAACTAGTACCCTTAAAATTAAGTTAATGCCATCTAATTAAAAGAACACTTGAAGTTGTGATTTACGTCATGTAAGAGCTTGGACTAGATTGCAATGGAAAGGTAAATTCATACTTTCATTACTAGCAGATCAACTGATGTAATGTAACTATGTTGATTTGCAGTTCTTTAAATTAGACGACTTAATTGAGTTGTAAGTGAGAGCTTGGACTCAAGGCATAAGATGGGGAATAAAACATGCTTACATTGCAATATTGTTTGACAATGTAAAATTCATTAAGATATAGGAATTGGAAATTGTTTGCCAATTATTGTTCGACAATTACCTTGTTGAATACTATCATTACTAGCAGATCAACTGATGTAATGATACTGTGTCAATTAGGATCCTAGCTTTAAGGAAATTCTATGGTTTATATGAATATTGACCAATGGGTATTTAATTTTCTTAAAGATTTATTATCAAAAATACTAAAATTAAATTTTGTAAATTCTTTTAAATGTACTAATGCAATATTAAACCGTAAACATTGGTTATTCTTTTATTGTTAATTGATCTACACCCATAGGGGTGTTTGGCTAGAGTCAACTTTACTAAAAGAACAAACCTAGTCTCCTTTCCATGAGAGAAGAGTGAGACTCAATCCTATTTCTTTTCATGAATGAGAAAGGTATAATAGGAATATTAGAATTGTCTAAATTCTAATATAACTCATAGCAAGCTTTAATAGTTAAGAGAATTGCAAATTTTTATTTTCCATAGAAATTTCACTACCCTTATTCGGCGATTAAATTCTTTTGTAACAAATATGACATTTGGTTAACTGAAAAATTATGAGTTATTAAATTAGAAGCTAGACTGCTTACTGATGCGTGCGTGCGAGTGCTCTAATTTATACCCACGGTATGTCGTTGTGGTTTTAGCAGTATTCAAGTTTTAAATTTATATTTAGCCGACTTATCAATAACACACACACTTTAACGAGCAGTGTACCCGGTCAGTATGAATATAATGGTAAGTAGAGTGTCGATCACTAAGAGTGGAACGTATTATCTAGTTATTCTAATCAGTATTTTAATATCTTAAGTTAGCTATACAACCTAATTTAACGCAAGGGGGTTCAGCCTGAGAGACTGGCACGGTTTGGTACGAATCAGCGAATAGCACACACGTACACAGATAAATACTCGAGACAATAAGAAGACCTGTCCTGATAGTTAAGTAGCTTGTCACTTGTTTTATTGCTAGTTTTATATGAAGTGTATAGTTCGATGCAACGCACCGAGATTAAGTCCTTTCTCGTTGGTTCTAATCTTATCGGCGAGTAAACCCTTAATGATTACTTATGACTATCCTATTTATCTTTCTTCCTACTTTTCTACAGACGATAGAATGCATAGGCGATCTAATAAATAGGCGAGGAAGGGGCATGGTGACCCAAGCAATGCTCAGCTAGACACAGAGGTTATCAATGCACTAATAAAAGTCACCAAAGACATCAACATATAAACTTTAATTAATGGGAAAGCAATTTTAAGGGGAGTTAAAGTGAATGATAACATAACACAAGCCCATCAATCCTGATCAATTAAAGTGTACTAATACAATAAAACAAAACTACTTAATGAATTGAATACATGCAGGACCTTCTTACAGCTCTCGTATCTTTGTTCAAGGTGTGCCGTGTGCTGCTACTTCGACTGAATTCGGCCTAGGGCTTCTGTCCTTCGAATATCGTACGTACCAAAAGTCTCACTCCTTCTCTCGTCTGACTTTGGGGTATTTATAGTTTCTGTCTTAGGTAAGATGCGGCGCATCTAATAAGTAGATGCAGCGCATTGACTTAACTTCGCGTGGGGTCCAAGATTAATATATTCAGGAATATTCGTACACCGCCAGAAGATGCGGCGTAACTCCATTTATAGATGCGGCGCATGTCCTCTTGTATCTTGGATCGTATCTTGTGAAATCTGGATAGTGATGCGCCGTATGTAATAAGCAAGATGCGGCGTATCTGGAGCAGAGTAGTCTTGATCTTGTACATTTCAGTAGACTCTTAACTTCTTGCTTGTTTTGCTCCATAATTAGTCCATAATCGCCAAGTTTCACCAAATACTTGTTTTTACCTGAGAATTACAAAAGTAAACATTAACGTATCAATTCTCACAGATAATATAATAAAACAAGTCAAATAAATAGGATAAATGACGGTAATAAAATGTACTTATTTGAGTTCATCACTTACCGCAAAAGGTAGTAAAGACAAACTAGGATATTTTATCCAGTTGTTGTTCCTTTAACACTTTAGAGGTACTACATACCATTGTGGGGATGATAGACCTATTAAAGGAAGAAATTGCATGCCCAATTTTCAAGTTAATTGTATTGATGGATAGTCCATTATCTACATACTTGGAGTGCCTAAGTAATTGTTACATATAAGCCTTCAAAGATGTAGGAAAGTTAAAAGCAGGATATTTGTTTTCACTGGTTATGAAACAGTTACAATGTTGTCAAATCCAGTGAAAGCATTGAATCTTATTACTAAATAAGGGATTATTGTAATGTTCTCTAATTCAGTAGGAGCTACAAGCTTTATTGTCTTGGTAGTAACCCAGATTATCTTTTGAATGTCTCAAGATAATCACTTTCCAATTGTAGACACTTATGTTTTTTAAAGGTTAGTCATGCACGTTTCCTTACTAGACAGTAAAGTTCTACATTTACTTGCTATACTAATATCTATGACACAAATCATATTGATCACATAAACAAACGTGTGTCGTGTTGTTTATCTGCTACATGTGGATTGTTCCATGCACAAGTGGGAGAAATCTTTATTGTGTGAAAGAAACAACACATAACAATATGATTTAAATGATTAAGATTGCCTTGTTTAGAACATGTATTAACAAGACTACTTCAAATTTGAATATTTATGTATTCTTGGAATGTCATAAATAAATGAAGTAATAAATTAACTTGAAATTACTATTGAAACCAAATTGTGGTGTTCATGATTACTTTAGTTATACATGTTTATACTTTATTGTAAAGTTATAAATATGAAGTCTTTTAATTGTTACAAGACTTATTATAATATAAAGTAAGACGTTAACTTGTTATGTCTTCTTTATTAAGACATATACAAGAAGTCATTGAGTTGATCAATGATTTATAACGTATAGTGGGATTATAACAGTTTATGTCTTCTTGTTGAGACATGGACATGAAGTGACTTAATTAAAAAGTACTTGTGTTATAAAGCATGCAATTGGTAAATAGGTAAGCCAAAAGGAGTATAAGTTTATCTTACATATTGTTAGATTGTCTCACAATATTAGTTCTAATGAAATACCACAAGTTTGTGGTGTGTTCAGTTAGGAGAATCAAACTCTATTGGTATCGTTTGATTAAAGATAACTATAACTTCTTTTCTTCCAAAAGTTATCAAGGTTAGAAAATTGAGTATGGATTGTATATACTCAATAAGACTCCAACCTAGAAGATTAATAAGACACCATTTATTATGGAATGTGATGAATCACATTAAGTCTTAAAATGAAGTTCTGAATTTGTTAAACTACTTATGAGTAGGTTATTAACAAACTAAATGTCAGGAACTGTTAATATGTATTTGTAATGTCCCAAAAAGAGAACATTGTATTGTGGCTTTATTTGCTAAGTATTTATAGATAGTCAATAAATTACAAAAAGCAAGTGGGAGTTTTTATTTTGAAAAGATAAAATTACAAGATACATAATCTTCTAAAACACACTAGTGAAAATCATGATGAGGCTAAAAATGTAAATGATAGACCTCAAGATGATGGAATTCTCATTCATAGATCCGCAAGGAAATCTAAGATATTTGATTAATATGTTGAGGATTATATTATGATGCATTACCAAATATTGAATTAGGTAAATTACTCATACTATGAATGTTAAAGATGCTGTCCATAAAGATAATCAATTTTTGGAAAATTGGTTTATTTTAATCCTTAATAGTTAGACTAGAGAATGAAGACGAGTTTCTTCAAAGATAAGATAACCCTAGTGGTTTAAATCTTTGTGTAGAAATCGTATGGACAATATTGTACACATATTTTAATGTATGTCTTATGACAAAATTATTAATCATACTTAAGCAATTAACTATGATTGAAGACCCAAACTCAGATGGGAGGATAGACTTAAGCTCGACATGAAGGAGCTGCTCTTTTCCGAGGACATGACCTCAGATAGGAAGGCGTGGAGAGATAGAATTAGGATTTGCGGGTAGCTTAGGCTAGGTGTGCGTGGGTCTAGGTAGTTTGGTTGCTTTGCCTTAGCTTTAGGCTCTGTGCGTTGCCCTGCTTTGCTTTGTTTGGTTGCTTTGCCTGAGCTTTAGGCCCAGTGCATTGCCCTGCTTTGCTTTGTTTTGCCCTCTTAGGTTTGCCTGCTTTTCTTGGTGCTTTGCTCTCTGCCTTTTGTGTTTTTTTTTCTGCTCTGTATATGTGTTTGCTTGTTTTGCCTGTTTTCTTTTGCCTACTTATTGCCTGTTATGCTAACTCGGTTGTACTCCTGCCTTTTCTCTCTCACGCGCACACATGCACTTGCCGGAGGTCTTTGGAAGCAGTCTCCCTACTCCTGGGTTTTCCTTGGGGTAGGGGTAGGATCTGTCTACATTCTACCTCCCCCATACCCTGCCCCAGCGGGATTGGGTTTGTTGTTGTTGTTGGGTTTGTTGTTGTTGTTGTTGTTGTTGTATTATAAAACTCTTTCTTGTATAATTACTTAAGCAAGGACGGTAAGTAATTAAGAGTTTTATGAATTCATATAATCTTTGAAAGTGTACAAAATGCAAGAATTCAAGTATGGATAAATGCATGCATCTAGGAGATAAGTCTTATGTTTAAATATTAAATCCAAGTTTTGATTTATAATTTAAAATAAGATAACTCCTAAGTATTCCTGAAAGCTAGTGGGAGTATTATGTTTATTTTCTTGAATCATATATGTTGTATAACATATAGGAAGTTACATTTCATATAAGTTAAATGTTAAGTCTTAACTTGGAATGAAACTTCACTTGAGAGATTTAAAAAATAAAACATATAACCTAGAAATGTGTGTTTATTATTATAAACATATGCGGTAAATAAATATAATAGAACATGATATATCATTTCAAATGTCTAAATGGATACATATCTTTTAAATAAGATAGAACATGAATGAAATCTAAGTATGACTCGAAGATTTTTCATGAACATCATGTTACATAAACAAATTGTTATAAGATGTTATGACAATGTTGATATCTAATTGATAGTTATTAGATAACTAGTGTAATGATTATGCTAATGGAATATGTTTGGATATAGAATTACATCCTCAGCCTGGAACAACTTCCAGATTCTATAGATGAATAATTTGTCAATTGTTGTACAAATTGTCATAGCCAACAAACTTGAAAGTTTGGAAGGCATCAAACATTACACAATAGATATTCAAGTTTACGGAATTTTTAAAAGCATATTGTTGTTTGTTTTACAATGATGCTGGTTTAATTGAGATGACACTCAATACTAGTCATGGTAGGATTTCATCCTTGGACATGTGAACTAGTTGTGCTTACTAAGAGCATAGTTGCATTATACATTAAAAGAATAAGAATACTTTAAACTTTAAAAATGTTAGAAAGTTTGATAATCATAAATTGGTTTTTGAGGATGTCACACACTTTATGAAGTATTATGTGGCAATATCAAATTATTTAAATGTACACATACAAGAACTTCACCAGTTGAAATTCTTGAAATAAGTATTCTCAAAATTCTGATAGATCAAAGCTGGTTGATTTATGTCTTGTCAACAAGTATGATTGTCATAGCTTGAGACATAATTCATCAACTAGAATTTTCATGCATTGGTCTATTTAGTATTTGGATAAAGAATGTTATGCATTTATTATTTGTAATGAATTTAAGTACTTGGTACGTTTATTTTCATTAATAATAAATTGTGTCCTATATTTGCATGTTTAATCCGTGAATAATTTAGTTATTCTAAATCGTCCATTGTCAATTAATGATATGGGAATATCATTAAATTAAGACAAATATGAGTTTTGGTATAATATACTTGATAGTATATTGATGCACTGTCATGCCAAATTCACATGATATTCAATTAATTGAATATAGGACTTATCCCAAACTACATGATTGTACTTTACGGATATTGTTATTAAGTAAATCATGAATAGTTATCCTCAGACTTGAGATACCAGATAACTGTTATGAATGTAGTGCATTCTGTGGAACAATTTAACGCTACACGTAACTGGTAGTCATAAGGATTGTTTTCGGAATTGTTACAAAATTCATGGGTTATGCTTGTAGTCAAGATAGAATTTGTTCCTTCAAATTTATTTTGAAGTTTAATACTGCTGGGCCCCTCGTATGGTTGACAAGATGTTTGCATGGCCATGCCCAAGAACTCCCTTGAATATGTTCAAAAGACTTGGTAATCTTGCTCAATCACAATTAACGAGAAACAGAATAGTTGAATAAAGAATGACTTAGATCCATATCTTTATTTAACGTGGTATTAGTAACAAAAAGATAATAATAATGATGAATCATTAAAAGGTTTTTTCAGGAGACCTTACTCGATATCGTACTAGAGACATCGGCGTGTTTCTAGACGCCAACCGATGTGATCACACTATTAAAATATGTCCAAGTGGGAGCTGTTAGTTTTATGGACATAAATTAGTAGATGTGTGTTAGGATCGAACTTGAGATCACGGGATTGCACACTTTACGTATGAGAATCAATTTTAAATAATACATATATAAATAGTTATATTTAATTACTAAATCACAAATATTTATATGGTCGAACAAGGAAAAATGAGGGGGTTGAGTGTCGAGTTTTGGAACTTGAGAAGGTGTTGGACTCAAACTTGGAGAGCAAGTTTGGAGCATATATAAACCCCTCATTAGCTGTTATTATTTGATGAGAATTAAAAATACGACACTAAACCCTTTATTTAGATATTGTATATATCATAAATTATATTGAGATATGTATTAGAGTATAGTATACATGCCATGCATGCAAAATTCAATGCGCATGACATGTGTATGCATGATTTCTTACTTTTCTTCCATTATTGTTTTGATGAGTCGACATATGCTAAACATAAATGGGGTTCGACCAAATTTATTTTAAAAGCAAAAAATTGTTTGTTTTGTGCTTTATTTGTGATTCAAGAATTAGCATTCTCATCGAATCGCTAATAGTACGTGTGTACAAGAACGTGGTATTAACTAACTATAGTTAATATCTTGTATTGAATTACAATGGTAAGGGGTAATTCGTTAATCCACTTATAAACCCTAATTAGGGTTCTTGATCTTGATTGAAGAATACTAGAAGTTGATTCTTGTTTAGCTAGAATCAAAGGTACATTTACTTTATTATTCGGTTAACTAATTATGTGTTATTGATCATTAGCTTCCGCATGTTCTCTTTGATGTTATGTGTTTAAATTATGAACTAGTCATGTTATTAAAATCCAACAATGTCCTTTGCCAGCCAACCTGTTGATAACAGTGAGGGTGCATTAGTACTTATTGATAAGGACAATAGTTTTCAGGTCCCTGATAATTTTAAGGTTAATATGTTCCGAGTGACCCAGGATAAGCCGTTAGAGAAAGTAGGAGGAGCACTTGTTGATGCCAATAACAGATTTGAGGAGCCTGATATGGATGTCACTATATTCCAAGTGACTCGGGATAAGCAGTTAGAGAAAGTAGGAGGAGCAACTATGGGTGGCAATAACATGGAAGAGGAGCCTGATGTTGATATCACTTTGTTCCAAGTGAGTCGGACTAGTCACTTAGGTAATGTAGGTGTTGGGTCCATCAGTACCCAAGAATACTTAAAACAGGATTTGAACACAAATTAACTAAGTGTTAACTTAAACCGAGAACAATTCAAGTCACTGAGTGAACAGTCACTCAGTGAGTCATCTTCAGGATGCTTAAGGCGAATTCAAGAAGAAGGATTCTGATTTATCAATTATAGTCCAAGGAATTGCACAAGAAATATGCAAAACCCGAGTCGTAGTCCCGATAAAGATTGAATGGAATTTAGTGATTCGGGATTTTGTGATTCGTGTAGTGAATGTGAATAAGAGTGATTGATTTTGGATTACACTACTAATATTAAAATAACAAACAAGATTAACAATTAAACTAAGCTAATTGAAAAATTAAACTAAACATTTAAACGAAAATTGAATTTTAAAAACGAACGCGACGTAATTTAAAAACGTAAATAAAAAGTGATTTTCTAAAATTTAAAACCTAAAAATATAAAAATAATTTTCCTAAATTAAAACTGATAAAAGAAAATTTTTAGAAAAAGAAAAATATTTTTTTGACTTTTTAATATTTTTTTATGAATTAAAAACTAATTTAAATGATTTAAATGATTTAAAAATAGTAAAACAGTTTGGAAAAATCTGGAAAAAATTGAGTAAATCTAAAATTTAATTCTCTATCTAGAAAAAATAAGATCAGAGCTTAATTCATCCTAAATAAGCAGAACAGCCCAATAAGCACTTTGAAAATAAGCTAAAAATAAGCAAATGATGACCAATTAATCTCAAAAGCTTAAGTATCATGCAATGGACTTAGTTAAGCTCAAATCAACTTAAAAAACTCAAATAAGCACAATGGAATTAGCACTTATAGGCTGAACTGATGGGGAGAATATGGCAGAAACTAGCCAACTTTAGACAGCCAAATAAGCAGTTCAATAAGCTGATAAGATAAAGGTAAGGGGAGCAAAAGTTACACAGGCCAGCTGAGAACTCAAAAAGCACAAAAGCCCTAATTCTACCACCCCAATTGAACTTCAATTAGACCCTAGAAAATCTGCTAATGTGTACTTATTCTAGGAACCCAGGTCTGCACAGATTTTGGGGAATTTGCAGGCCTGAAAAAGCACTCTAATAAGCTAAAAAGTTGGAAACCCAGATGTTGCACTATTAGCCTACTATGTGAACTATTTGTAAGACCAAAAATCAGGGCTAGAACTTAAATGTATAAGCCACAAATTAAGCTGGAAGACCAGCTATTGGGGCTGGTCTGCACAAAAGGTCTGTGCAGCAGACCTGTTGATTTTTTTGGCGCAAACCTTTTTAAAACCAAACCAACACTAGAACACTTCTTAAAACAATATTTTAAACACAAAAACACCACTGATTAACTCAGATCAATACTAGCTTAATTAGAGCTTATTATGGCAGCCAAAAATTCAACTTTTGCAACTAATGATCAAAACCTCAAATGCACTACATCATATCTAACATCTAATCTCAACAGCACCTAAACTCCAACTATAATCAACCAAAACTTCAAGAAGAATGACCAATAAACAGCAACTGATATATGAACTCAAAACAGTCCCTATGCTAACTAATTCTAACCAACTGCTGCTTTATATCAACTAACAACAAACTAAAATAAGCTTAAACTATTGCTAATCTATAATTACCTATTCAAATTAATAACTAATAAGCAAAGAACATCAATCAAACAATAATAAATCTAATGTAAACTAACTGATGCAGAAAATGAATTGGAACTTACAAGGCACTTCTCCCTCAGCAAGAACAGAGGGAGTTCACTAAGCTAGCCTATCTTTGGATAGGCCAAAAGCTTCCCTTTCTCCTTTGGACTATCAATCAAAACCAGATCTCACCATATTCACCTTCTCAGTTGACTTTCATTGACTTTGTTGTGTTTTTGTGTAATTTGATTCAAACAAGATCACAGAAGCTAGAGAGCTATATGAGCTTGTGTACTTAGTAAATAGCTTGTATGCAAGCTGAAATTTATGTAAATGAAAGCATTTTTATATTTTTTTTTTATTTTTCTATTTTTTTTTTTTTTTGTATTTTTAGTTTAATATGAAAAGAGTAACAAATAAATGTAAACAAGCTTCAAAACAATCTCATAAGCTTCTGTGAAGCTAATGAGATGAAATAACAACTAAATTAAAGAGATTAAACTATTTATGCAAAACAGAAATGATGAACATAAATGATTAACTAAAATTTTATTAATAAGATCTTAAAACATTACAAGCTTAAGTGAAATTAACAGCATAACTTTACTTAAAAAACTACATAAAACAGAAAATTACACTAAAAAAACTAGCTACTAACACTGAGATCAACCCTCTATTTATAGGAGACTTGGGAAGCTTCTAGCCTTCTGCCATGCTGGCAATCCGAGTGCTCCTTGAGCCAGTCTTCACCCTTAGATCATTCCCTTGTTCACCACGCTTCAATCTCAGCCTTAGGATCAAAATAGTGATGTGGCTTGACCAATAGGTAGTACCCACGTGTCCCTGGCAGTTGTCAGTCCTTCCAGAATGTCCCAATCATTGGGTAATTAATTAGTACGAGGTAATTTGAGCGTGCAGTAAATTAGGGTTCATGGCAGTGAATAATTGGGGATTTATTGTTTTTGGCGCGTGTGTGTGGGGGGTGTGTGTGTGTGTTTAATAATATAATTTGACTGATAAAGGGGTGGGTTGACCGGGTTTTGTGTTGGACGGGTCAAGGGTAATTGGGTTTGTTATTTTTGGGCCCGGGTTTAAGGTGTGAAGTGGGTTGGGGTGTTTGGGTGGATTGGGTTGTTTTAAAACCGGGTATAAGGTTTAAGGATTTAGGATTTATGTGAAGTGAAATATTAGGGACCAATTTTGTATTTTCTGAAATCTCAAGGGACTGATCTTGCTAACTTTCCAAAGATGATCTAAGGGTGATTTTTAACTTTTGGCCAAACATGTCTTGCCCGGCATCGGCTTTGAGTCCATTCCAAATCTCGTACTTGTTTTTCGGGTTTTCCGTGTCTTTTGTCGTTTTTCTCGATATCCGTCCCTGCATATACAAAAACACAAAAACACAATATCTTTTGGCATTTTGGTCGGGTTTTTGGTTATTTTGGTCTTAATTTGGTAAATAAAGGGTATGTGTTTAAGCACATACCAGATTCAGTACTCAGGAAGGCGGTACTCCCTGAGTAGGACTTAAGCCAAAGAAGAAGATGATGGTTCAGTGAGTGTTGGACAAGAACTCACTGAACCCCAGACTCCTCAACAACATTAAGTGATTGAAGACTGAAGAATTCAACGCCTGAAAGAAAGGCGGGAAGATCTGGGAAGAGTTTTAAGATAAGATCAAATCTCATCTTGTCAGGAAGAAACCTTCTCTAAGATGGCTAAAATTCGTGGAGTATCAGACCAACCACTCCTAAAGACTTTATAGTCCATTCCCATTGGTTCTTGGAAATGAAAATTACTGTTGTAATTGTCAGACATGCTTGCTTCAACAAGTTGTAGTATTTTAATCACTTTTACTCTTTTATACTTGTGTATAAATAGGTTAAGAAGGAGAGAAGTTGTGTGTGTTTTGTACATTGAAAGCCTTAGACTTTTGAAAATCAACTTCTCTCCTACAAAGAGTAACCAGTCCCTGAGATAGCTCAGTGAGGCACATTGTTACCACTTAAGCATAGCTTAAGTTTAGATAGGAGACATCATACCTTGTCTATTCAATCCCAAGTGTTTGTTCCGCAAAACACTTGGGTAATAGATTATTTGATTCATTTCTAATAAGAATTTAAACGTTGAAAAATACTTTGTGTTTTTACATTTACGTCTCATTAACTGATAGAAAGAATCATTACATTGTATTAGTCATAAACACAAATAGATTAACTTTCTAGTTAACTCTAAGCGTGTTAAGGGAACAACAAGTGGTATCAGAGCCTCTGGTTTATAAAATCTTTCAAAATTAACCAAGAGTGCTCAAGGTTTTTAAAACCAAAGATCCTACTATGACTGATGCAAATGTGCCCCAGCTAGTCGATAAAAAGGGTGGAAGCTTTTCAGCTGTTGCCCCACGACTTGAAGCTGGTAAATTTAGCAAGTGGAAAAAGCGAATGCGTTGCTACTTGACTGGTATGGAACCATACTACATCACTTGTGTCAAAGATGGTCCTTTTATCCCAAAGACTGCTGCAGGGCTAAACAAGCCTGAGGCTCAATGGACCATTGATGAGAGGAGGGTAGTCAATCAAGACCAACGCCTGAAAAACATCATTATATCATGTCTTCCTGACGATATAATGGAATCAGTCATCAACTGTTCAACAGAAAAGCAAACTTGGGATGACTTGGTCAACAGCTTTGAGGGTCCCTCAGATAGCAAGGAAAACAGGGTCATGGACCTGAAACTTGAGTATAATACTTTCAGGGCAAAAGACTCTGAAAGTCTCTCTCAGACTTATACCAGATACAAGACCTTGATAAACGAACTATCAAATGATGGTGTAGTTTTGTCTAAGCATGAGACAAATGTTAGCTTTGTCAACAGTCTCCCTGAGAAGTG
Organism: Artemisia tridentata subsp. tridentata; assembly: GCA_021014915.2. Lineage (NCBI taxonomy): Eukaryota > Viridiplantae > Streptophyta > Magnoliopsida > Asterales > Asteraceae > Artemisia > Artemisia tridentata. Next base: position 214,155,239 of record CP139501.1, on the reverse strand, counting down.
GCTAAACTTGTCACAAGGCCTGAGGAATGCTAATCACATTCAGACCCTTGAGCTCCCTGAGATCTATGGGAAGTTTGTCTATGAAGAAAACTTAATCTCAAGGAGATACCCTGACTCAAAAGCTCTTGAGTCCAAAAAAGCCTTGACCTCCACACCCATATCAACTACTTTTTATACTAATGGTGTTGTGCAAGACTTTCAAGAGGATTCTGAGAATGAAATTGATGAAAGGACTAGTGATGAGTACCTAAAAGATCTAAACTTGGAATTCCAAGAGAGGGCACTCCTTGCTAGTTCAAAACGTTTCATCAAAAGAAACCAGTCCAACTTTTCAAAAGGAAAAGCAAATGAAACCACTGAATGCTTTAATTGTGGTAAAAAGGGTCATTTTGCTAGGGACTGTTATTCTAAAACCACCTCAGAACCCTCTTACAAATTTTCAGAAAATAGTTCCTCAGGAACTAGCAAGTTTCAACCTAGAATGTTTCAGTTGACCCAACAAATTCAAAACAAGGGTAAAAAAGACTTTGAATCAAAATATAGGAAAGCCAAGGCTAAACTTGCAATTCTTGAAACTAATCCCTCTATGTCTCAGGCTGCTCAAACATACAAACCTGTTCAGGCAAAGAATAAGGTTTTAGTAGCTGAAGCTTATGATTGGGATGAAGAAGAGGTATCCTCAGATGAGGAAATTAAAGTGAGTGCACTGATGGCACTCTCTGAAGGTGATCAAGTGGCTGTTGGGAAAAGCCATGCAAGGAATGGAGAGTGGGTAAACATCACCATGAAGAAGGTAAACACTTTACTTTCTATGGATGATGATTTTGATTGGCAGTCTTACATGAATTATATTTGTGTAGATCTTAAATTTTGTAAGATCTAACCTTTTGATTGTGTGGATCTATTCGGGTGGCCTTGGATCTTGAAAGATCAAGAACCCCATGTTTAGAGTTAGAGAGAGAGGGAAACTCTTGAAAGCAAAATCAGGAAAATTAGATTAAGAGAATGGAGAGTTCCAACCCTCTCCTTCTGTGGAGAGGGCTATTTATAGTTCCTAATACTTGTGCACCTAGTGGGCTGTAGAGTGAGCTGACAGTGGGGAAAGCCCCGACCCACTCCACAAATATATGTAACTACACTAATAATACTAATAATACTAATAGTACTAAAAAAATATTAATAAGACTACGAGCTATGTAAATGCTAAATAGATGCTCGGGGTGACCGAGCCTTCATCTGACTATTTATATTCCTAACAATCTCCCCCTAAGGCAGGTTACCCCGGAAATAATAATTTGAATTCTAGCATTCTTTCTTCTGAACTTGTCTTTATAGCTCGTAGTCTTTGATTCTTCAAAGTCTTGTATCTTTGTGCATTGTGCATCCAGCAGTAATCATTTGATGACTGTTTGATTGTCTTGGATGATCTTTGAGTATTCTTCGACTTTATCATCCAACATTTGTTTCCAAGTCATCTTACAGCAGTATGTCTCCACGTGATGTGATAGTCTTCGAGCCGACATGCTCACACTATTTGGTGTCATGATCTTCAGCATCAGAGTATGCAGAAGCTGTGTTAAAGGTCTTTAGGTTGATCATGACTTCTTTGATTAAGATGATGATGTAGTTTGAACATGTGGTAGAGGATTGGCATCTTTTCTGCAACCAGCTACAACTGCAACCAGCTACAGCATTCAACAGCTACAACCGCCAGAAGTTCCTGCATACGACAGTTAGCAACAAATCGATCGGTACTTACAGGTTTGGACTTCGAGATTGTTAACAGCATAGTGTGAAAACTTTCTCTAATCCTCACCAAGACCGTTCCTAATCGAAAACCCACAAAGGGCTTTTTAAGATCGTACCGTAGCATATCAACGATTAGGTGAGTCGCTGGAGATCACTCCACGACTGTAGACCGTTTGAAACCGCCGCGATCACTAAGCGTAATCCACAGGGAATTACCGAAGTGACCTGCTTTCAGGGCTGTTTGATGTTGACCCTGGCAGGAATTTCCATTCAATCATTGAGAATTACATTTGTAAATTCTCTCATAAATGTTCTGGCAGATTGCTAAAATCTGCGTAGGACTCATGAGTTTACAACTGGTGTCCTTGATGTTGAACAACCAGTGTAGAAATAATTTGTGTCCCTATGAGATCTTATTATGCATCTCGTAGCTCAAGACTCAATAGTGCGTTTTGATTTAGTGAGCGGAGGCTGGAGAGGACTGCCACCTTTTCAATATCATCTAACTCGGAGTGAGAGAGACGATAGAAATGAATTGAACTCCGTGACAATTAAAACAAGAGTCCTTTGAGGGACCTTGAGTGGCTAGGGAGGGTTGTGCAGCGTATCACTGGGTCCATGATACTTTGTCTTCAATGCCAGCAATCAACTAAGTGATTCTGACAGCATATGTATTGACCCGGTTTCTGCCTAAGTTGTAAGGAGGGCTTCTTTCTTTTCACCATTTATATTTACATTTCTTTTTCATTCTTCAACCCCTTCAGTGCTTACCGAGACTTCATTACTAGAACCTTGTTGGGTTTGTTCCAGTACTAGCTCCATCTCAGTCGGCACTTTTCCCTTATCCACTTTACTCATTTTTTTTAATCATACCTAAGGACTTCTACACTAACTAGTGGATTGTCCCTGGGTAGATCCCTCCGACTCTGGCTGGATCATGGGAACTTGAGCCTAACCTAACCATCCTTATAACTCCATGCATTAATTAAAATGGTCAGTCTTTGGTATTCTTCCACGATTGCCATAAAACCAAATCCTTGAAAAATCTCTCAAAGTGTTCATTATTCTGAAAACACATTTTTGCTAACACTTGAGAGTTTTATATTTTTCAAATGCTCCCCCTCAACATGTGCTCAAATGATTGTTTTATAAATTTGCACATGTCAGGTGAAGCTCGCACTTTTGAATTGATTGATTTTCCAAGAACATGATCATCGCGAGACACGCTTACATCACTAGTAAACTAGCTTGAAATTATTACCCGTCCAGATCACATTCAAGGAAAATCGCTCGAAATCGGTACATTCTACTCAGACACGTCCTTTGCGAGATACGCTTACATCACCAGATAAACTGGCTTGAAATTATTACCCGTCCAGGACATGTCCTTTCGACTACTGACTTTAGCTATCGTCAATTCATTTGTCAAGTCTGAGTCACGATCGCTTGCGAGGCCAAATCCTTTTTGTCCATTTGCTCCCCCTCAATATGTGCATCGATACACGAAAGAGTTTAGCACATATGGGAGAGCCTAACGTTTAAGTCCAAAACATCACATTTTCATCAGGTTTCATATTTAAATCACATTCTCTCCCCCGATCAAAAATTTCAAACCTTTTGAGATTTGTGATCCCAATTGATTTAAATAATTTAGAAAACATAGGAGAAAATGTGGTCAGGTTTAACATGTTCTGATGATGAAACATACTTTGCTCCCCCTTAATCTAAGAGGGAGATTCACTGCTTCTTATGCACAAGATGACTTTAATGACACGAATGATATTGACCTTTTTGTACAGATGATGTGATCATCCACTTCTCTGAAGGGAGTCATTGGTCAACATCGATTATCCATCCACCAACAAGAACGTCCAAGTATTGTAGATCCCCACTTGGCGAGATCGGAACAAATATTGCTTTGTTTCACTGAAGGTGGTGGTGGTGATGACGGTGTTGTTGTTGTTGTTGCTGCCATTGTTGTTGTCGTGGTGAATTCTGAGCCAATTAATAGAGTTTGACCGTCTGATCAAATGGTTAGATCGGGAACTGGCACATTCATTTTGGCTATGGAATCTGCATAAGAATATCAACACAGATATACATACATACAGATACACTATTCCTTAATAGCTACCCTTCAGCAGCTTGCCACGATATAATGCCACGTTCATCTTATAATCAAACCACAATCAAGGACTACGTCTAACCACTATCTAGCATAAAGAGCAAATAGCAATCATGCACATGGCAATTCACACAGATATCAATATTCAACTCAGGATCTTAGGAACATGATTCTAACATGATAGCAATATACCTAAGCAAATCCTGAGAACATATGCACAATATCAACAACAATTAAGCATCAATCGACTTAACAAAAGTCAAACAACCTTTGAAACTCATTCATTTAGATCATACAACTGTCATTGGAGTATTCAAAAACATTAAACACAACTGGTTTTTCTAACTTCTTTTAGGTTTTGAGTCTTAAGGTGTTTAGGGGATTAAACGAGGATTCCAAAGTAACACAAATGAACCTTCTAGATACATAAAGCTAGGAAACTATAAGCAAATTGCACATAATGTCCTAAACTTTCTAGCAACTAACACGTTTGGCCATTTGATATAAAGTTTTAGCAAGATCCTCTTCAACTAATACCCCATTAACTATAAAACCATTTCTAACAAGTATGATTTAACCAATAAATCCGTTTGATGATATAAAATTTGAATTCACTCTCTCCCTCAATCAATGACTCGTATTCTAGTTAAAGATTTGTAGTCGTTGATTGAGTGACAAATTTTATGCATAATCCAAGTTTAAACAAATTTCATACAACACATATTCACCAAGTGTCTCACAAATAATTTTCAGAAGAATCATAGAATGAAAACTATTTGTATGCAAAGAAGATTTCTCTTCCTTTACCAGAAATGATGCACTGAAACGTACATCAGATCGAAGAAACATGGATATAAAGTAATCCATGCCCAGGTGAACATCACCCAGTTGGAGGAACAGCCGTCTTTTTGGCGACGTGCTTTCCCCATTGTGAAGCGCGGGTTGCTATCTAAAGTAATAGCAAGCCATTTAGACATGTTTTAAGAATCCATTTTAACTTCTGCTCGAGTTTCATTTAAAGACCCGTGCCATTATTGAATGACATTTCTAAGTCCGTAAATGTTATCGATAAACAGAAGACATGCCTAGGTGAAACTATTTTTGGTCTTTTCTAATTTTTTAATTTTTATGGTTTTTCTGATTTTACGTTTCTCTATTTACAATTAGCAAGATTTCTATATATCTATTTACAAAAATGGTATAAGATATGAAAAAGAATGTAAGAAGCAAAATATATACAAGGATACGAACCGAAAACCATTACTCCTCAGCTTCCAGAATATCTCCGCTGCCATCGCTTTACTTGCTGAAGAGTAATGTGAGCACATTTAATCAGGGATTAATTCAGACTTTTCACTCTCCCCTAATTAGTGCTCTCCCCCAATCTGACAACCTTTCTGATGAACACCCATAATAGAAAGAAGACTTTGGATGAACGCCCATAATATGAAGAAGTCTTTTGATGACCAAATGCATGCCGTCTTTAGTCTTCTAACACATAGCAGAGAATGTAGAGAAGACTGTAGACTCGACCTTCTTCAAGATTGCCCAATATGGAGGAACAGAATACCAACCATCTTCATCTCACCAAATGCCTTCCAGTAACCTTACATATAACCCATCAGACCGCAGCCTACACATGAGACGATAACACACAGCAGAGAATGAAGAATAGACTGACGACTCGACCTTCTTCAGTCTTTAGTATAACACCAAAGTAACAAGTTGAACCACTGATCATCTATAGTATGTATCCATCCTTGGATATTAAGCCCTGATCACATGAACCTGTTGTGCGTCCTTGATGTACACATTCTCTCTCCCCTGATGGTTACGATTAATCAGCCCATGACGTAAAAGCGAAACGATAATACCAAGGTAACAAGTTGAACCACTGATCATCTCTGCGGTTATCAATACCGGAATAACTTCAACTTAAGAAGCAGTATAAAGCTCGATCACGTGAACCTGTTGTGCGTCCTTGGTGTACACATTTCTCTCCCCCATGATGGTTACTATTAATCGGAATCATCATCATGATGTGTACATGCAGCGTAATGACGTGTACATGAAGCATTGACTAGAAACCCTTTGTTGCTGATTGTACCAGCCCGTGAGACAATGTCGATTAGCATTCCATGACCATGTTCTTCAACACCCTGATAGACAGAGGAAGATATAGTGTTGGAGAACCATGGTTTGCACGACTCCTGAATTGACGTATTCAGGAGTCATATGACCATTTCTCAATCATCAATCAACATGTAGATTAATATTCACCCTTTCCCCCCCTCAAAAATTGCATATGCCTGCTAACTGCAATTTTTGATGATTGAACTAGTGAATATGAATACCATCAACGGTAAGTAGCTCCACTTGACGGTTCTTGAAGACTGACATGTTGTTTATTCACCCTTTCCCCCCCTCAAAAATTGCATATGCCTGTCAAATGCAATTTTTGGTTGAATACGTGAATAAAAATATACTCCAATATGCGTCGATCCACTTGAAGACTGAATAAGCACGGAAAGAGCATAAAACTTGTTGATGAGAATGGCCATAAATAAGAAGATTCCTCTTCTTTTGAAGATAAAGTGCACTCAAGCGTACACTTTTCTTTTCTTTGAAGAACGAGGCCTGCACTGATGTGTACAGACGTCATTGCCAATGAAGAGCGAGGCCTGCACTGAAGTGTACAGACGTCATAATGATGAAGAGCGAGGCCTGCACTGATGTGTGCAGACGTCATTGTCGATGAAGAACGAGGCCTGCACTGATGTGTACAGACGTCATTATCTCTCTCTTTACTACTTCTCTCATCTAACTCGTTACCAACCCCATTATCATTTTGTCGGCTTGAAGTCGTGACCACTGATGGAGAAAAACCTAATATGATGAACTTGAGCCTGAAGTAACATAACCCGAACCTGTGACTTAAACTTGTACTAATGCGTGACAAAGAGCGATGTAGAGACTTCGTGCAACATCGAATCCCTAAGTACTCTATACTCTTCAACCAACCAACCATCAAGTATAAGACGTACATCACCTCTTGGATATCCACAACTTCGTGTGACACTGAGCACTACAACGTGACTCCTTAAAGTGATAGTTATTTTGCAATAGAGAGAAAGAAAAAATAACTAGATATCCAAGTCCTCGTCATTGTAACTGTTGAAAGCTCGAACAAGGATCTCGAAGAATCTTCATCCAACCTCCCCGATATCTTCAGATACTAAGTACACGCACCCATGAAATTTCACTTCAGCCTCAAATAAATAATACTGAACTAACCCCGTAGTCACATCTTGTCAATTAAATGCCTCGATCCAGCCATTTGTGATGTTATAGTTGAACTTTGATAATGGTTTTAACCCGATCCTGGTCAAGAGCGCATAGCCCATCATCACGGGATTTTACAAATCTATGATTTAAACCGAGAAATAAGTTCTTTCGCGGGATTTTACAAAACCAAGAAGAAACCGTGAGACAGTAACAGATTGAATGTGGCGTGACTGATTTGGTTTTGGTGAACATCAGTTTGGGTTAAGAATATCATGTGAGAGTTACAGATCACATCATAACTTTTAAAGCCTTTGTCCAACTAACCAACCTCGAACACAAACAATTGTGACCACTTGATGAAGGAAATCCGATATACCAATCTTGAAAATGAAGTAGAATTACTCAAGTTTGTTACCTAAGCTTGCATTGTTGTTGGAAGAACGGTGTTAAGCCTCTAAGTGCTTAATGTTATCCTGACAAAGTATGAGACTCTCATCACCTCTTGCAATTATCCACAACGTCTTCTACGTGTGACACTGAGTACTACAATGTATCTCCTTTAAGTGATAGTTTACCAGGTCTTCAACCATCTACCCCGACTTCTGGAAACTAGATAACCCAAGTCTTCAACTTACATCATATGCGCGAGCAAGTTATCATTGAAATCATGCATCCAACCATCCCCGATTTCAAGATAAAATATGTAGACTCTTTCGTGAAATCCAACTTCACCCTCAAGCAAGGAATACCAAATTAGCTTCGTGATCATTTTGTGCGGTTGAATATTCGAAGGGAGAAGAAATATGCGCTAATTCTTAGCAGTGCCCATGACTCATAGTCAGTCCAAACAAACATAGCTGTCTGACCCAGCTGCTTGGATGATATCGGTGCAGTGCATGGAATAGTTGTCGTACTGTGTACAGGATTTTACAGTTCTTGAAATTTAACCGAGAAATAAATTCAAGAACAAACTGCACAACAGTAAGTATCAGACCGCTGAAATCTTATGCAAATAGCTAAGCCCCAAACCGCTGAAAGCTAAACCACTGAAACTGGAACCGCTAATATTCAAACCTCTGGAGACTGAACCACTGAATCCTGAATCGCTACGATCTGACCGGCTGAAACCGGAACTGCTAAGATGCAAACCGCTGGAGACTAAACCGATACGATCTGACCTGCTGTAACCGAAACCGCTAAAATTCACATCGCTGGAGACGGAACCGCTAGGAAACTCGCACTAATTCTCCCCCTCAAAAAGGGCATGAAATGACCCATTTTGCCAAAGCTGAGAGTCCGTGATGTTTGTGAATTTGTCAGGCACAATACATGGAAAGAGACAAATAAAACTACTGCAAAGAAGATGTTGATTAAGACTCTCTTGTAGAAACCCCTTGTTTGTCTCCTCATCAACGGTTTAGTAGATTAACAAAGTCACTGAAGCTCGTAATATGCCAAAACCGCTTGATGAAATGTGTTTAACTTAAGAGTGAGTAAAAGGTTAAAACACGTCTCTAAACAAATCACCTCCAGTCTTTAAGTTTGACCACCTCTTGAGAAAATCTTGTACAACAATCCCATTAGAAGCTTGAGAAACAACAAGTCCGCGACTTATACTTGCACTAAATTTGTGATTTAGAACCTATATTGAGCACAACAACGTAACTCCTTTAAATATAGGTAGTGATATATACCCAACCTTCCATCCTTTATTGTATATATCCACTTCTTGAACATCCAAGTCTAATCACCCTAAATACGCTCGAGCAAGGGTCATCACACATCGTGCATCCATCCACCCCGAGATGTTTGTGACACTAAGTACACCAACTCGTGAATTAACAAACCAACCAAATCACCATGATTTCCCAATTTCTGCCGATCTCGAAGCACAAACTTATCCCGAAAAATTGGTCAAACCCCGTAAGTTATATTATGTCTAAATCCAAGTCCCGCCTACTTGTCCAAAATTAATTTCACAGGATTTTACAACTCTTGAGATTTAAACCGAGAAATCGAATCTTTCGCGGGATTTTCTAAAACCTACAAGAGAAACCGTGAAATCAACCAGAATACCCAAGAATGAAGTGCAATACTAATCTTCACGATTCAAGTCAAAGAAGACAAATCTTGACTTGATCAAATCGCAACAAGTCAAGTCACAATTTGTCAAATCGCAACAAGTCTAGTCGCAATTAACCAAATCGCAATAAGTCAAATCGCAAGTGTCAACTCGCAACGACAAATCGCAACTGGTCAAATTGCAGTCAGTCAAATCGCAATAAATCAAATAGCAACTTGTCAATTTGCAATTAATCAACTCGCTCTTTGTCAACTATAACTTAAATCGCAAAGATCAAATTGCAGGCTCGCTCAAGTGGTAGGCTCTAATTTGACAATTCTGACAAATCCACAGCTCTGAAATCACTTAGACATTCATATACCTAAATACCAGCCGTGACGTGTGCATCTTCGTGAAGTTTTGTAGATCCAAACATTATACCAAAATTTTAACCCAACGTATTAACAATACATATGAGTAATAACAATTCAACACAACCAACACAAACAAGTTCGTCCATGGGATAGCAACTCACAATCAACCCAGTTAAACATGACCCAAAAAGAATACTCATTCTAGCCCAATCTTAATAATACTCTTAAGCCCAATATCCTTAATAGTCCACCAACGAATGTGAAGGCCCGGTTTAATGCTTAAACACGATCCAGTGCATACCATAATATCCTCACCCTAAACTCACGACACATATTATTAGTTTAACCCTAACATTCATCAAACCTTAACCCTAATCACTTGTCAACTCCTCCGCCCCCACTTTACACCAACCTCATCTCAACTTAATGAAACCGATCTATCATCTCTCCTTCATCAATCTTCATCTATCATCATCATGACCGATTACAGAACAGATCCTGGAGATCGAACATCACAAATACAAACATAACCGAACCGGATCTTCATGTATTGCTCCATTTGAATCAAGATAACTATGTATATTGCTTCAAGATCCATTGGTGGGTCTCGGGTAGGTGTTAATTGTTTGTTTTGTTTGTGATTTAGATCGAACCAAAGGCAGATAATAACATAGTTGTTATTAATCTCTCTTTAATAACATAGTTGTTATTAATCGGTGATGGCACTTCTTCTTTCATGAGATTGACCCTTTGAAGTCAATCGATTGTCAGTTTGGAGAATGCTTTTGATGATATTCTTATGAGAAAGATTTAGGATAGAAGTGAAGTGGTTGTTGTAGTTAGGATAGAATGGGATGTGAACCTGTTATTGTTGTAGTTTCATGTTCTTGAGGATTTGTGGTTGCAATCAGATACAGTTAAGCTTTGTTGTTGTACAACTCATGTAGTAGTTGAATGAATTTGTTGTATCGAATGAAATTGTGTTTGTTGCTATAATTTGTTTTGAATCTTGGATTGTTTGAGGAAAGTGTTGTGAAATGATTCTTTCTCAGAGATTGCATCTTCTCGTTCTAATCTTTCATTTTGATATTCGATACCATGTTGACCAAATATGACCGTTTGACTGTTGACTGATTTGACTGAGTGACAGACAAAACGCATGGTATGCAAAAATTTTAGCAGCATCACCTTTCTCATAGTATGATAATTCGTCTTGAGTAGGCACAAATCGCCACTTTTGCAAACACAAAAGGCATGCTTGCAAAACACAAAAGGCATGCTTGCAAAAACACAAAACGCCACAGCCAGTCACTATCGCCATTTTGTTTTCATTCCCATTTTGGCTACACACCAAGCAACAAGTAGGCCACACACAAATCGCTACATTTGCATCATAGACAAGTCGCTAGTTTTGCAAAACCAAAACTGTCACTTTCACATTTTTTTGTCCACTTTTCCGGTTTTGGTTAAAAACCAAATTTCATAGGCAAAACGCAACATCGCAGTTTTCCATTTTCGGGAACAAGCCAAAAATACAGCCAACATCACCCACAAAACGCTACCAAGAACATCATCTTCACCAAGAACACTTTTATGCATCATCAACCACAAATAAGCCACACAACGCAACATACACAACGCAACATTACATGTTGCTTTCGCCATTTGTCCATATTCCTGTTTTGGCAACGCTCCAAACCCCAATCTCAATGTGACACAAAACGCTACTATGAACATTTAAACCCAACATGACAGTCACACAAAGAAAATACGATGACTCGAGCAGATGACAAACAAAGAAGCTAAAGTGCTATCGAAATTATTGACCAAATATTGAGCTTAGCAATTCATGAACACACACCTTCTTCTCAGTCAAAACAAAGATACTATTGGCCCAAAAGATGATATGTTCAACAATGAAAATAGACGTATAGGACTAAAACACACACCTTGACTTTTTGTTCGAACCAATAAACGTCAATGTCAACCAAAGTATCAACCAAAGTACAAATGACTTTTTGTTTGGACCAGTACGTGAAGTCCAACATACAAAAGCATATGATATTCGAATAGACGGAACAAGAAAAAGCAATTTGATAGCACTTGACACAGTGTCCGAACCAAACCAAACACATAGAATAAAGACCACAAATCAAGGCACACACAATCAATCGAACCTAACCTGGCTCTGATACCAATTGTAAGATCTAACCTTTTGATTGTGTGGATCTATTCGGGTGGCCTTGGATCTTGAAAGATCAAGAACCCCATGTTTAGAGTTAGAGAGATGTTAGAGAGAGTGGGAAACTCTTGAAAGCAAAATCAGGAAAATTAGATTAAGAGAATGAAGAGTTCCAACGCTCTCCTTGTGTGAAGAGGGCTATTTATAGTTCCTAATACTTGTGCCCCTAGTGGGCTGAGGAGTGAGCTGACAGTGGGGAAAGCCCCGACCCACTCTACAAATATATGTAACTACACTAATAATACTAATAATACTAATAGTACTAAACAAATATTAATAAGACTATGAGCTATGTAAATGCTAAATAGATGCTCGGGGTGACCGAGCCTTCATCTGAATATTTATATTCCTAACAAATTTGTTGAAGAACAAAGGCTTAACATCTTTTCAAAATATAACAACATAGTGTCTGAATTGAATAAATATAGAGATGAATTGCTTGTACTGAAGCAAGCCAAATTAGAAACAATAACTCTACAAATTCAGAACACTGCAATTTTGAAACAAAACCAAGCCCTACAAACTGAACTTAACAAAGAAAAAGCTGTCATCCAAGGCTGGACCAAAAAGAACCCCAAGGTCTTTGATACTGTGGGTTTAATCCCTAGGAAAACAATAGGAATTGACCATCACATGGTTAACCCCTATGTAAGTCCCAGTGAACTGACCTTTGTTCCAGCTGGCATATCATTTGAGCAAGAAATGCTTCCCAAGTCAAATGACTGGATTGTCAGGGACAACCCAGTCAGTAAGTTACCAAACTTTGAGACTGGAAAGATCTTGCTTCCTGAAAGTCAGGCTTTGAAAAATATGCTTGGACTTACTGAACAACTCAGTAAGCTTGAACTCACTAAACAACTCAGTAATACTGAGTCAGTGAATGAGTCTGAATCAGAATCATATCCACCACTCCCACCACTGAATACACTTCAGGGTGCTGCACCCAACTTAGGCCTCCCACCAATGGTCTACTCTCAACTCTCTCCAAAGGAGAGGTCAGGATTGGGAAAAACAATCCTGAAAAGACCAACATTTGAAGTCTCAGTAAATACTGATGACTCATCTTCTTCAGTCCCTTCTGAATTAATAACCTAAAGCCCTGACTCAAAATTTGATCAATTGGCTGAAATGGTCAGGAAGCTGGGTGAGAAGATTGCATCTTCTGAGAAACCTTCTCAATCCAAGAAAGAACAAAAACCAGCTTCCTCAAAGACCAAACCCAAACCCTCAAAACCCCTGAAAAGATGTGAACTGTGTAACTATACCAATCATATCACTGATGATTGCTATAGAATTCTTTATTGCATGATTTGCAAAAAAGATGATCACAGGACCTCTGATCATAAAACACACTCAGTCACATCAAAGATGGCAAGCCTTAAAGCTCAGTCTTTAAACTACCCTTCTGATTCTAAACAGAAACAGAAACAAAAGGCAAAACCTTTTGCACCTTGCCCTTACTGTGGGTTCAATGATCACCATCCTAAGGATTGTCAAATTAACAATTGTTGTGAAAATAGTGGAAGTTCCACTCATGACACCTCAGGAGGTGATAAGGCCATTCAGGCCAGAAGAGGTATGACAAAGTCAGCCTCTCAGTCTACTGAGTCTACATCTGCAATCAAATGCATAATTTGTGGTAGCTCAGTCCACCACACCACTGACCATAAATCAATTGTAAATATTAAAAAGACCCCCAAAGCTAAGCCCTCCAAGAAGTGGAGTCCTAGAAAGAACTAACCCAGTTTACTATTTGTGCAGAAACATGCTAGGGATCCTGTTTGGCATCTAGATAGTGGATGTTCAAGGAGCATGACTGGTGTGAAGGAGTATCTGCACAAGTATGTTGATAAATCAGGACCCAAAGTGATATTTGCTGATAACTCATCATGTCTCACTGAAGGTTATGGTTCAGTAAACTACAATGGTATAGTCTTTACTAGGATAGCTTATGTAAATGGTCTAAAATACAATTTGATAAGTGTCAGTCAACTATGTGATGCTAAATACATAGTTCAGTTTGATGATAAACAAGGAATCATCTTCAATGCTAATAAGGAAGTTGTCCTTATTGCACCAAGAAGACATGATGTTTATGTGTTAGACATGTCCAGTCTGACTCAGAATGGAACTTGTCTCTTTACCAAGGCCACTGATACACTCAACTGGCTTTGGCATAAGAGACTCTCCCACCTGAACTTCAAAAACATAAACAACCTTGTAAAACAAAACAAGGTCTTTGGCTTACCATCTCTTGTGTTTTCAAAGGATAAACCATGCTCAGCTTGTGAAAAAGGTAAACATCACAGAGCATCCTTTAAAACCAAAACCAACTTTTCCATCAGGAACTGCCTACATCTTCTCCATATGGATCTATTTGGACCAATTAGTCCTAGATCCATTAACCATGAGAAGTATACTCTGGTCATTGTGGATGAATACTCAAGATACACTTGGATATACTTCCTGATCAGAAAGAGTCAGGCAACTGAAACAATTATGTCCTTTGTCAGGAACATTGAAAATCAAAATGACATCAAAGTCAAACAGATTAGAACTGACAATGGAACAGAGTTCAAAAATTATGAACTTGAATGTTTCTGTGATGAGAAAGGTATTTCCCAAAAAATTTCCGCACCCTACACACCTGAACAAAATGGGGTGGCTGAAAGGAAAAATAGAACACTCATTGAAGCAGCTAGGACAATGCTAAATGGATCAGTCCTTTCCAAACACTTTTGGACTGAAGCAGTAAAGACTGCCTGTTACACACAAAACAGATCCATCATTGTCAAGAGACATAGCAAAACTCCTTATGAGTTATTCAAGGGAAGAATCCCTGACATCAGCTACTTTTATGTCTTTGGGTGTCCTGTGTTTATTCATAGTAACAAGGATCACTTAGGAAAATTTGATGCCAAAGCTGATGATGGATAATTCCTAGGATACTCCCTTGTCTCAAAGGCCTTCAGGGTGTTCAACACTAGGAGACAGCATACTGAGGAAACATTTCATATTACCTTTGATGAGAGCACTGATGCAATCAGTGTCTCTAACAACTCAGTGGAAGAGATAGGTATTGATGAATCATCAAGATACCCTCCTGATGAACATCATACTGATAATGGTCCTTCCACTCAGTACCATGCAAATGCTGACATCTCCTATTACATCATTCCCCACAACCTTCCTTACCCAACCATCACTGAGTTTATTGAAGCACAAAGTACTGATGAATTCATTCAGTTAGTACAAAGTGCTCAGGTACTAAACAATCACAGTGATGAGTCAACCCACTCAGACACTCAAGATGCTGAAGAACATCATGTGTCTGATCCTAATCCTACCCATCAGGCCTCTACAAGTTCTAATCAGTTTCCAAGACCTCAGGACAGTTGGACTAGGTCTCAGGATATAGAACTTGTCAATATAATTGGTGAGCCTACTGAAGGCATGCTCACAAGAAGCATGGCTGCTGAACTGAGAGCAGCCTCAGCCAATGAATGCCTATTTGTGGACTTCATTTCCACAATTGAACCCAAAAGTGTTAAGGAACCACTAAAACATCCAAGTTGGGTTCAAGCCATGAATGATGAACTGGAACAATTTGACAGAAACAAGGTAATGACCTTGGTCAAATGTCCTAAAGATGTTTCAATCATTGGCATGAAATGGGTATTTAAAAAAAATCTGATGAAAATGGCATAGTCATTAAAAACAAAGCCAGACTTGTGGCCAAAGGCTATAATCAACAAGAAGGCATTGACTATGAAGAAACATTTGCACCAGTAGCAAGGATAGAAGTCATCAGGATCTTCCTTGCTTTTGCTACATACATGAACTTCAAAGTGTACCAAATGGATGTTAAAAGTGCATTCTTAAATGGCTCACTGAAAGAAGAAGTTTATGTTCAGCAACCTCCTGGATTTGAAAGCCATGAGTTTCCTGACCATGTCTGCAAGCTTAACAAAGCCCTTTATGGACTGAAACAAGCTCCCAGGGCATGGTATGAGACACTTGCAGCCTTTTTGATCCAAAACAAATTTGTCAGAGGCAAGATAGACAACACATTGTTTATCTACAAGACAAATAATGATGTCATACTTGTACAAGTGTATGTTGATGACATCATCTTTGGCTCAACAAATTATAAACTTTGCAAACATTTTGAAAAACTAATGGCAAAGAAATTTGAAATGAGCATGATGGGAGAACTGACTTACTTCCTTGGTCTACAAATCAAGCAGACTGATAAAGGAACCTCTATCAGTCAAGAGAAGTATGTCAGAAGCCTACTGAAGAAGTATGAGCTCAGTGACTGTGCCTCAGTCAAGACTCCCATGGTACCCCTAAACAACCTTGGTCCTGATCTTACTGGAAAACCAGTGAATCAAACTCTTTTTAGAGGAATGATAGGATCACTGATGTATTTACTTGCATCAAGGCCTGATATCCAATTCTCAGTCTGCTTATGTGCCAGATATCAATCTGACCCAAGAGAAACTCATATCACTGCTGTGAAAAGGATATTCAGGTACCTGAAAGGTACTCCAAACCTTGGATTATATTATCCAAAATGTTCAGGCCTTGATCTTAAAGGATACTCAGATTCTGACTATGCTGGATGCAACATGGACAGGAAAAGCACCTCAGGCTCCTGCCAAATTCTTGGTGGAAAACTAGTCTGTTGGAGTGCTAAGAAGCAACAATCGGTTGCCATGTCCTCAGCTGAAGCTGAATATGTTGCAGCATCAAGTTGTTGTGCAATGTACTCTAGATGAAAAGTCAACTCAGTGACTATGGAATTCAGTACAAGATGGTTCCCATCTTTTGTGATAACACAAGTGCAATTGCCATCTCAAATAACCCAGTTCTTCATCAGAGAACAAAACACATTGATATTAGATATCACTTCATCAGGGACCATGTCATGAATGGTGACATAGAATTACACTTCATTCCTACTGAATATCAGCTAGCTGATATATTCACCAAGCCATTGGATGAACCAACTTTCACCAGACTGAAAGCTGAACTAGGAATGTTGGATATTGAGAATCCGTCCACTGATTGACTCCATCCAAATATGTGTAAATTCTGATAACCCAAGTCCCTGACTCAATGTGTTCTTCAGTAAGAAAGGTCACTGAACTTCAGGAACTAAACCCAAGTTCCTGAACCCTTAACCCTCAGGAATTAAACCCAAGTTCCTGAATTCTTGGTCCTCAGGAACTAAACCCAAGTTCCTGAACCCTTGAACCTCAGGAATTAGACCCAAATTCCTGAACATTAGAACCATCAGTGACTAAACCCAAGTCCTGACAATCAGGTTCACTGAATGAAAAGTCATTCAGGGTCCTCAAGAGACATTAAATACTAACTTAAATGCTCTAAGTATCTAGTTAGTAAATGTCCGAGGTTGGTAACTGAATTCTTATTTAATATAAGAATATTTGTTCTTTTGCCTTTCTGGCTTCCACCTCTGGGCCCCCACATTCCCACTTGGCATTAAATGCCTCTCCAATCACATTACAGATATGTGATGACTCATCTCTGCAAATTACACTTTTGCAAAACTGCTCAACTGTTCACCTTGACTGTTGCGCCAAACCAGGGAAAGTGGAGTAGTGGCATTAAATGCGGATCCCAAAAACATTTTATTCAAAACAGTTTCCAAAAATTCTTTTTGAATAAATAAAATCCGCTTAATGCCTAAAATACCCTCCACTTCACTTCCCTATAAATACCCCAACCAAAATAACAACACACACGTCTATTAGAAATCTTACGCAAATTTCTACCCATTTTTCTCTCAAAACTAATAGTGTGTGTGTGTTCTTAGCTTTAAGAAATCCCAACCATCTTTGTTACCCTGACTTACCAACAAATATGGCTTCCTCTAAAGCTGTGACATACGCCCCTAATGTGGAATTCACATTGGAGGGCGTAGACCTCACAAAGAACAATGTGGTGGGAAACTTTTCCTATCCACAAAAGTTCCATGCTTACAAGAATGTAATGAAATATCTTCAAAAAAGTTTTCTTGCAAAAGCATTTACCAAGACCCCCTCAGTCATCTACCATGACTACTTGAGGGAATTCTGGTGTACTGCTGTGGCTACTAGCCCAAAAGATACCAAAGAATCCATCATCACTTTCACAGTGATGAATGGGAGAAGGACCCTCTCCCTGGATTACAATGACTTCATCAAGGCCACTGGTCTTGATTTTGCTGAGGCTTTTGAGCCCAATCCGACTGACCAAGAGGTTAAGGGAGAGTTGATCTTTTTGGGACCTCAGGACCCTAAATGTCCTGAGTTGTCCGCTGGAGCCTTATTGGAGAAGGCTCCAATTGTCAAAACCTGGTTCCACCCAGTCTGGAGGATCCTGATGACATTCGTCATTCAGGTCCTTGGGATAAATCCTCCACTGAGCAATTGAGCTCATCACAACAATTGATGTTGTTCAGTCTCTTGGAGGGTAGAAAGATAGATATCGGAGGTATAATCTTCCGTGACCTTGTTGCTAAACTCTCAGGAAAATCTAGGCAAAAACACTTGTCTTATCCTAGGTTTATTTCCTGTGTGCTTCAGGACCTTCTTGGTTCTGACTATGTGAGGCCTGACGTCGAAGGTATGAAACCTGACGTCTTACATAAGACCAATTTCACTAGTGGCATCACTGAGTTACAACCCATTGTCCTGACTAACTACATTCTGGTGGTTATTCAGGGGGAGAACGTTGTTTCTCCAGTACCTTCACCTACAAAGAAGGTGATGAAGACAAAGAAGGGTCAGTCCAGTAAGGTGGTTAGACCCAAACCACTCGCCACTGAAACTGATGCCCAGAACCAACTCAACCTTAAAAAGGGGTTGAATGTGGCCCAGACCTCTGAAACACCCACTACAGAGACCCCCTGACCACAAAATAAAGGCCAACGGAGAGCACTGAGCAATCATCCTCAGTGTCCTCGGGCAAACCTTTTCCACATGTCCCTACTGACATACACAAGTTAGTAGGGTCAGGAACAACCACCCATTCACATCCCGATGAAGGAACTGACAAATCACAATCAGTTCCGGAGGGAGAAAAGGGTTCTAAATCCTCGGTGGGGCAGCACTACTCCACTAAGAAGGGGACCCATCACCAATCACATCTCGATGAAGGTACTGACAAATCACAGTCAGGACCCAAGGGAGTCAAGGACCCTAAATCCCCAAAAGGGCAGTACAACCCTGATGGGAAGGGGGACCACCAACCATCACAAAAAGTGCCTCTTGATAGTTCTGAAAAACACCTGTCAGGACTTGAAGGCACTCAGGGGGACAAAGACTCAGAGGGATATAAACCACCCGCTGATACGGAACCCACAACCACCTCAGGCGGATCCATTCTCTCAGGAACTGCCCCTAAAAGTCAGGCTGAGAAATCAGTTATTATGACTAGCCAGGCTGATAAAACCAAATCAGTTATTATGGCGGGGTCAGGACCTGGCCAAAACCAAGGCAAGTCCTTTTATGAGGAGGAGCCGGTTAACCTTTTGGAGTTCGAGTCTATGGGGGATATTCAGGCTCTTCTCGATTCTGATAATGAGTTCAAGGAAGAGAGTGAGGAAGAAATCTTTGAGGATGGTGATGACATGGAGACTGATGCACAACCCACTGAACAATCGCATCAGTCTTCTCCACACGGTGAAGAATCTGAATCTCAGGCTGATCATTCTTCAGATTCTGAATCATCATGCCCTCAGGAACTAAAGAAATATGACAACATTCTTCCTCTGACTGAAAGGCAGTTGGTCAAATTCCTACAAAAGGCCAACAATGCTCTCTTCAAAGGGCTCACTGAAGAAATTTTTGACAAGCACACTGAAGCAGCTGTTCATTATGTCGATCTGAAGGAATCAGTGGAATCCTATCATGATGATGTAAATGAGCTCAAGTCATCTATCTCCTTCTCCCTGAAAAATCTTGATTACAATCTTAAAATGTTTAACGAGTCTCTCACCAACTTACAAAAGAGCGTTGAAACTATTCAAGAGTCAGTGAAAGATGACCCTGAGCTTAACAGGAAAATTCTTCAGGCTTCAGAGACCTACCAGCAACAATCTAATCAGGTGGCTGAGCTGGTACACACGCTGACCTCCTCAAATCTTCAGGGATTCAGCTCTCAAGTGGACTCCATCAGGTCTTCCCTGGGTCTTATGGAGTCCCACATGGCATCTCTGGCATCTTCTTCTTCTTCCTTGGCTTGGAATCTTGGGCCAAGGATGACAGCAATGGAGGCTTCTCAGGCTTCTCTTAAGGCTACGGTCTCAACTCTTCAGAAGGACACCTCAGACATCAAGAGCATGATGACTGAGATCTATCAGGCCTTTAAAGGTCAGGCTCCCTCAACTTCAGTGAGCGCACCAACTCTTGCTCTCACTATGGGTCAAGCAACAGTTGAGGGGGAGAAAGTCACTGAAGAAGAACCTCCTTCTCACACTGAGGGGGAGATTCCTGAGACAAACCCATCTTCATCCCACCAAGACAAAGGCAAAGGCATTCTCACTGAGCCTGAGCCTATTACTACTAAATTGGTGCCTGCATCCTCAGAAAGAAGGCCTGACCCTGATGAACCAGTCAAGGTCCCTTATGAGGTCAATGGGGTAATGCAACTTCTCACTCATGATGAAATTCAAGCTCACATGGAGAAAGAGGAGGCAATGAAGAAAGAGGAGGCAATGAAGAAAGCTGCTGAAGATGAAAGGCAGAACAAGCTTGCTCTCATTCAGGTTGTAAGAGAATAGGCTGAGAAGATTGGGATTGAGGCAAAAGACCTTGCTAAAAGGGAAGGTGGTAAGAGCTTTGTGAAAGCTCAGGATGCTGAGATGACTGTTCTCAGGCAGAAAAGGGAGGAAAGAATGAAAAGGACTGAGGAGATTAGACAGAACAGGATTGAGAGATATCAGTGGGTCATGACAAACATGTTGAAACCAGAACCAATTACTGATGTCAAGATTCATCGAAACACCAAGCCTGCCATTGTTACTGTCTACAGAGGTGCTGACATGAGAAACTTTGATGTTCATACCCCCTTCAGATTCGCTGACTTTGGGATCACTGAATTGGATGAGTTGGGTCCAATATTAGTGAAAAAATCAAATGTTGTGGTCCCTAGTCTGTTGAAGTCCCTGAGTCTAAGGTATGAAAGATTGGCAGCAACACCTCAGGAACTTGGTATTCCCTCTTCTCTTCCTGCTTCAGCAGAACTGCCTGCTCACTCTCAATCTTCCTCAAGAAAGAGAAAGAAGATTGAAGCTGAGCCTGAGATCAAGGTCCCTGGTCTTGATTGCAACAGAGCCCTCCCTGAAGGAGTTCCATTCAGGAACAACTTGGTCATCGAACAACCTGAAAGAGGTTTGTTCTTCACTGATGAGTTTGGAGACCCAGCCTTCCAAAGATGGAGTGATATTGACCAATCAGGAATCAAGGCAATGCTGGGTTTCCTCATGATGGCCTCACCTATCAAGACTCCTGAGAATGTGAGGTTCTGTCAAGACCTGAGAATAAAGATTCAAGAGCATCCTAATCAGCATGAGCTTGAGTCCAAGAAGCCAAAGCTTGAAGCCTTAGGGTATAAGTTTGACTGAATCCGCCAACACCACTATCCCAGTACTATGTATAGTTTTGTTAGGACTTGTAATAATATTAATAAGATGATGTTTTTATTATTTCAGTGTCCTTATTTACTTTCTAGTACATTCAGTATGAGCAGAAGTCATTAGCTCACTCATTACTGATCAAAACACTTAGGAATAATTTATATCTAAATAGGGGGAGATTGTTGGGTCCATCAGTACCCAAGAATACTTAAAACAGGATTTGGACACAAATTAACTAAGTGTTAACTTAAACCGAGAACAATTCAAGTCACTGAGTGAACAGTCACTCAGTGAGTCATCTTCAGGATGCTTAAGGAAAATTCAAGAAGAAGGATTCACTACTCAGGAAGGCGGTACTCCCTGAGTAGGACTTAAGCCAAAGAAGAAGATGATGGTTCAGTGAGTGTTGGACAAGAACTCACTGAACCCCAGTCTCCTCAACAACATTAAGTGATTGAAGACTGAAGAACTCAACGCCTGAAAGAAAGGCGGGAAGATCTGGGAAGAGTTTTAAGATAAGATCAAATCTTATCTTGTCAGGAAGAAACCTTCCCTAAGACGGCTAAAAGTCGTGGAGTGTCAGACCAACCACTCCTAAAGACTTTATAGTCCATTCCCATTGGTTCTTGGAAATGACAATTACTGTTGTAATTGTATTTTAATTACTTTTACTCTTTTATACTTGTGTATAAATAGGTTCAAAAGGAGAGAAGTTGTGTGTGTTTTATACATTGAAAGCCTTAGACTTTTGCAAAACAACTTCTCTCCTACAAAGAGTAACCAGTCCCTGAGATAGCTCAGTGAGGCACATTGTTACCACTTAAGCATAGCTTAAGTTTAGATAGGAGACACCATACCTTGTCTATTCAATCCCAAGTGTTTGTTCCGCAAAACACTTGGGTAATAGATTCTTTGATTCATTTCTAATAAGATTTAAACGTTGAAAAATACTTTGTGTTTTTACATTTACGTTTCAGTAACTGATAGAAAGAATCATTACATTGTATTAGTCATAAACACAAATAGATTAACTTTCTAGTTAACTCTAAGCGTGTTAAGGGAACAACAGTAGTTGATGACACAATTATGGCAAATGAAGATAATATTTGTGAGGACAATGATGTACAACTTGCTTTGGTCCAAGGGAGTCAGAGTCCCGAGTTAGGCATCACAGGAACATCTACTAATATAAGTGATGACATGAATTTGGAAACTAAGTTACCTGTGATGGATGATGATGCCTTTTACACTGCTTATGATTCTGACTCAGACATAGGTAACTCTGGGGTGCCAAGGGTTAGGTGAGAGTCTGTTCATAATGGTGTTTATGCCACATTCTTTTACCGTGGTCAAGGATTTGATAGTGCAAAACATGTCAAAGAGAAGGTAAGAGAGCATTCAATAGAAACTAACAGGGAGTTTATTTTTCTAAAGAATGACAAAAGAAGAATAAGGGTCAGATGTATGGGTTGTGTTCCACTTTCAGGCCCAAGTGAAAGTGCTGGACTGGGTATAGGCCCAGTTAGAGGTCCATTAACCAAAAAGGGTTTAAATGCATTAATTGCTGGCAAAAATGACCTTCCCAAATAATCTGCCCATGGCTTTTGTATGTCGGCAGGGATGGTGAAACAGGTCCTTGGACAGTCATAAAATATAATGATCAACACACATGTTTGCAGGGCGCTCAAACATTTTTACCTTAACTTTATCTCAAAGCAAATAACAGAACAAATTTAAACCAATCCACGGATTCTAGTGAAGTCTGTTCATAATTAGCTTACCAACCAATTTGAGCTTGAAGTGTCAATGCAAAAGGTTTTAAGGGCCAAAATAATAGCAGTAAGAGGCATTAGGGGTGAATTCAAGCTACAATTTACCATGTTGAGAGACTATGTTCAAGAGTTGCAAAAGAGAAACCCTAATACAACAGTTCTGATGAATGTTGAACGGCCTGCAGAGGATACTCTTCCAACAAGAGAATTCAAGAGAATGTATGTTTGTTTAGGTGCATTGAAGGAAGGATTTAAAGCCTATCAGAGACAGTTGTTGGGGATAGATGCTTTTCCTATTGATGGTCCTTTGAAGGGTCAACTTCTAACAGCTGTGGGAATTGATAGCAACAATGGTATATACCCATTAGCTTATGCTTTTGCAGAATCAGAAAACATAGGATCATGGACTTGGTTTCTTCATTGTTTATCTGATGATCTTGAACTTGAGCCAAACTCAATCTTCACTTTTATTAGTGACATGCAAAAGGTACTCCCTTAAACTGATACTAAATATATGTGTTTTGTGCAGGATATCATTGCAGCTTTAAGAGAAGTTTTTCCAAATGCGGAGCACAGATTTTATCTTAGAAGCATTCATGAGCATATGAAACTTCATTGGAAAGGTAGGGCCTTCAAAGACCATTTGTGGAGATGTGCAACAGCCTCAACTATTGTACAGTTTGAGAAAGCTATGGTTGCTTTCAAGATATTTAGTCAACCTTCCCATGCTTGGTTAAGTCAGATACCACCAATCCATTGGTCAAGGTCACATTTCTCATGTAAGTCATCTATCTGTGTAACTTAATTGGTATATGTTAAAGTACTATGAAATGTATAAGTAATACAACTTTATTTGTCTTGTTTTAGGGAGACCTCATTCTGATGTGTTACTTAATAACATGTGTCAAGTGTTTCATGGGAAAATAATTGAGGGTATAAACAAACCAATTATTACAGCCTTAGTATACATCAGGGAATACTGTATGAAGAGGCTAATGCATGTTATGATGGTCATTGAGAAGAGTAATGGGCCACTAACACCAACTACACAACACATGTTAGATGGTATTAAGAAAGAGGCTGTTAAGTATAATGTTTTATGGAATGGGGGAGATAAGTTTCAGGTTAGTGGACCATGGGGAGACCAATGTGTAGTTAATGTTGTAGACAAGTCTTATACTTGCAGAAGATGGGAAAAAACAGGTTTACCATGTAAACATGATGTTGCTACCAATTGGAATATGACTTTAAATGGACAAAAAGTATGAGCTGTGGAAACATGGGCTCATCCTTGTTATATCTTAACACTTCGGAAGCAACCTAAAAATATCATGTCCAACCCATAACTAGCAATGAGCATTGGGAAAAATCATTTGTGCCAACAACAATTGTTCCACCAAAACCTCTAACAACTGCAGCTAACTCAACTAGTAAAAAAAGAGTAAGGTTAGCTTCTGAAACTGAAGAGATTCTGAAGAATGGTAAGCTATCTAAGGCTTGGAAGAGTGTAAAATGTAGTGTTTGTGTTGCTGGACACAACCAAAAAACATGCCTTGGCCATGGTGGAACTCAAAGTAGTCAAACTGGCCCTAAACAAAAATGTTCAAGTGCTAAGGGAAAAGGTAAACAAGTGCCTCAAAAGGTTGCATCAAAGAAGACACATCCTACAGCTAACAAAGTTGCAGCAGATAAACAAGCTGAAGGTACAGGTGTTGTTGAAAGTCAAGATGATGCAGTTGAAGGAACTTGTGTTCAATCTGAAATTCAAGATCAAGCTACTCAAGATGTTGCAACAGACAAAACAAGGTGAAGTTCCAGGTGTTCAATCTGAGAGTAAAGTTCAAGCTACTGATGATCCCAGCATACATGATGAATCCCAGTCTCAATCCTAGCAACATGATCAATCACATTCTCAATCTCAGGTCCATTCAAGTAGTGTACAAGCAGTTTCGGTTTCATCACAGCCTACTACACGAAGAATGACTAGGCAGTAGGCTGCACTGGATAGAATGAGGCCTCACCATAGGTCAATTCTGTTATGCTAATGAACTAGACAATATTTCTTTATGTTTGCTATGGACAAGTTATGTACTCTAAAAACATATGTGTATGTCTAACTCTAATTATCATGCTTTAAAAAGTATGAAATTTTATGTATTTGAAATTATATCCATTTGCATTATCTATGTAACCATGTTATGTTTGTGTATTTTCATTATGTGCATAATTTGCGTCTTGTGTGGACTGTATCTTATAGAAAAGTCTATGACTGCATCACCTTCTACTGCAAATTGATAAAGGCAAAACTAACCAAAGTCAATACTTCATAAGAAAGTTGACAATTAAAAGTCAAAACTAACCAAATTGATAAGCATTTGCATAAACATGAGGCAATAAAGCCAAAACTAACCAAATTCAATACTTCATAACATTGTTGACAATTAAAAGTCAAATCTAACCAAATTCATAAGCATATGCATAAACATAAGGTAAACTCAGCAAAAGAACAAATTCATATCCATGTGGGAGACAAAGTTACTACCATTCAAGAGAATCTAAAGTTAAAACATACTACATAATAGTTTGGTCAAGGTTCTAACACTACCATAATGACCTAACAAGTAATTACATTTCCACATAACACAAAACACGACCATCATATATTAAAGCTAAAAAGTTAACCAAGTGCATAAACAACCAAGAACAATATCCAACCGAGCACTGAGTAAATCTTCCACTTCCACACATCACTTTGACCAGCTTCTAAACTTGCCTCGAGCTCATTTCTCCCCCTCAAAAGGCCTGTTATGATCATTCTTGAACGAGCACACATTTTCGGATCATACCATCCTATCCACCGACAAGAAGACCCCTAATCATGAATATGGCAAGTCATTAAACAACCACCATTGTTACAATGTACTTTGCTACTTGCGAAAACAAACTAATACACTAAATCTTAAAAGACACTTACTTCATCAGGACAACCATAGAATCGACGCCCTGGGTTGGCCGAGGTCCACGAAGTGCGAGTTATAGCTTGCTTACCACACCAGCATCGTACCATGTTGAAAGGTTTAATGATTCGTAAAAGAAAGGTTTTGGGGGAAAGTTTAGGGATGATAAGTGACGATACAATTGTGGCTCAAAGTAATATAAGGAACTGAGACACTGTACAACGGCTTGAAATATGATGCTACAGTGAAAGACGATTTTGCCCTCACCAATAATTCATTGACCTAACCATTACGGGGCGAGGGACACAATCGGCCTCAAAAACCCAAGTTTTGGACTCACGGCGACGATTTTCCCAAGTTTGGGGCCCTGGTGATGCTTTCTGGAAAGTTTAGGGACCAACGGTGTATTTTTGTCAAATATAAACTTTCACCATTTTTTTAAAGATTAAATATCTCACAAACCGTTAATCGTTACGCAAAAAAAATCATACCATCGCGAAGAGAATTAAATTATCTTTCTATAGATATGCACTTGTATATACTTTCAACAATTTTTTTTTTCAAAATATCCGCCCATGTGATTTTTCTGGGTGGAATTTTTGAAAAAATAAAAAATTCGTTGAAAGTATAGAGAAGTGCGTATCTATAGATATATAATTTAATTCTCGTCGCGATGGTGTACTTTTTGTAGCTTGAAGATTTATCGTTTGTAAGATATGTTGTTTTAAAAAAAGGTGAAAATAGTTTTTTATTTTTATTTTTAAATTTTACTTATTAATTTTGATAAAAAATGGATGACTAAGATTGATTTATTAGATCTATGACAAATATGAGATCTATATTGATCTCATCTCTATAAACCTTACATCATTTAATACATGATGCAACTCTTCTCCTGTTATTGGCGAAGTTAGTTGGCTTTTTTTTTCTTTTTTTTTTTTTTTCTTTTTTTTCTTGTACCGGAGAAGGTTAACATCAAACTCGAGACCTAGTTCATAAAAGTACTCTCGCCTTTATACTGTGTTCTCCACTTTTTAGTTGAAGAAAGTGAAAAGTAAAGGGAAGTATAAAAAGTGGTAGAGAGAGAAAGAAAGATTGTTAAAATTTTGTTAGTGTTCTTAAGTTGTATGAGTAAATTACACCGTTCGTCCCTGTGGTTTGTCCAAAATCACTGGTTTAGTCCCTAACTTTTAAAAGTTGCGTATATGGTCCCTCTGACAGCCAACTAATAACACCCATGGTCCCTCCGTCACATTTTCCGTTAAAGTTCCCTCACGTGACTAAAACGTGAGGGTAATTCAGTCTTTTTCTTTCATATGCAGCCACCACTTGCAATACCCTCCTCTAACCCTAAATGATATACTGTAGTACTTATTTTTATTCATATGCAGCCACCATTCATATCCTCTAACCCAACACTTGCAAATCCTCTCATCTCATCATAATCAAATCGATCTAATCTCATCTTCACATCTATCTCTTCAAACATACGATCAAAACATATAAACAGCCTTCTGTCTTTTTTATTAGCACGATTGAAGAACACAAGATCTTTTATTAGCACGATTGAAGAAAGTGGGCGGTGGGGTTCAGGTGAATTGATGTTATTGATGGGCATCAGGTGAATTGTAAGATGGCTACGGTTATGCACATAAGGTGTTTGTGTTTTGGTTACTATATGTGCATAGGTGCGTTTGTGTTTTGGTTACTATCAAAGAAACGGAAAATCAAGAGTCTGATTTGTGGTTTGTGAAGAAAAAACGATTTGGGAAGAACTGGGTTTTGGTTGTAGCAGCTGGAGGACTGCATGTGGTTGGAACAGAACGCCATGAATCACGCCGAATTGACAACCAGGTGCGATTTTGTAAAACCCTAAAATCTAAAATAGGCAAATGTTGGATATTATAGATTTATTTAGTAGTATTCATTTACAGTTTTTAGCTACAATAGTTTTTAATACTTAGTAAGATCTTTCTTATAGTTCCAGATTCATTTTATAGTTGAAAAATGTTATGTAATTGCCAGTTTGCCACCATCAATGGAAAAATGTATTTATCGTGATTTGATTTCCAGCTATAAAATTAGCTAACTGTTAATGAGTACTAATTTTAAACTTTAAAGAAGTCTTCAAAATTTATTTGTTCTTGTTTTCTAACTTAATTGTTTAATTAATAAATAATGATTTCTACAAACTTTACTGCACAAATTGCTTATTAATGATGGATGGCTAAGATTCACAGTTTACTTAATGTAAAGGAGCATTAATGGCAAGCTTAAATGTATAAGGGCCATATCCCACTCCGACGGGATCGGGTATGGTTGTTGTTGCTGTTATATGCTTACTTTGAGATGAGGAAATTGAAGATAATTTGTCATTCATATATTTTTTTTACTTATCAGATTTGGCATTGATGAACCGTATATATACCATAAAGGGTTGCCACCTTGTACTTTATCTAGTTATTTTTTTTACTTATCAAACTGGGATTTTGAAAAGCTTATTGGAAAAATCCAACAGTAAGTTCCTGTTTCAATATCTAGTTATTTACGTCATTGTGTAAAATGTAGCAAATAACTTATCTTCCATTTAATTTTTGATGTGATACACGGATTTCACTGCAGGTATTGCTATTTGTTGAACGATTTGACTCCAGATTTGCTGGCAACCAAATCTGCAACGTATGAAGATTTGAGGAAGTATCTTCGTCTTCGTGGACGTGAAGCATATCTAAAGAAGAGGGTTAGTCTTGTTTCTCTCGTATATCCTTGTATTATGTTTATACAAGGAAATTATGTTCAACACCCATCAGTAAACTATCTTAACATCTTTTACACGTGGGCACTCTAAAACCCTTTTTACATCAGTATGTGTCTGTTTGGCTAATTATATAGTACTAATGTAGGATATTGTGGATAAAGAAGCTCCAGGATTGATGAAAGAAGCGGAAAGGTTCCTGATATTGAACAACATAGATCGGTTATGGAAAGAACACTTGCAAGCTCTTAAACGAAAAGTCTATCTTGAAAAAATTAGTTCTCGGCATTGTTAGTTTATATGTGTGTCGTTTTTGTTTGTTATGGATCTGTGTTTTTAAATTGTTATGGATCTGGGTTTTGATATTGGAAGTTGAAGGATTTATTTACCAGTCAAAGTCAATGGAAGAAGAAGATGAGTAGATTTGAGTTAAATTTCATGTATAGTCCCTGAGTTGAGGCAAAAAGACGTTATTACCCTCACGTGTTTATCACGTGAGGGCTTTTTAACGGAGAAATAGACGGACGTCTGTCAGAGGGACCATGGGTGTTATTAGTTGGCTGTCAGAGGGACCATATACGCAACTTTTAAAAGTTAGGGACTAAACCAGTGATTTTGGACAAACCACAGGGACGAACGGTGTAATTTACTCTTAAAATTTTGTTAGTGTTCTTAAGTTGTATGAGAAAAGGAAGTAAAGTGATAAGAAAAATATTATTTGAACATTATATCCTTAATCATATATTTAATTGTGGTTCAAGTTAAATTAAATAAGGGTAATATAATCATAACTAATGTAACACTTTTTGTTTCTCTCTTTCACCCCACTTTTGGGGTGAAAGTTTTCTGAACCATTTCATCCACTTTCCACATTTTCCTCTATAAGAAAAAAACTTGAGAACACATGATATTTTAGTTTTCTTCACTTCCTCTCTCTTTCCTCCCTAAATCTATACTTGAGAACACACCGCAGTCTCTTATAGCTCAACAAAACCTTTTGCGTAGCAAATTATAGGCAACCGAAAGCTGGTCCTAAAGTTGTTTATTATGTTTAAACTTCGATCTACACCGAAGAATCTCAAAATCAACGATTAAACTACACCAAAGGATTTTCCTAATAATATTCTTATTACATAACATTTTGAAAAATAATATTTTTGTTGGTCTTAAAATGAATTATATGACACATTTTTTTTTATTAATGATTTAAATTACTAGTTCAAAGCTTAGGATATATTGTAATCATACATGGTTTGAAAAGAAGCAAATTACCTAAACAACCCAATTACATACTCATTTTACATATTATCCTTATATACTAAAAGAGGGAAAAAAACAGGGTTCCACAAATAACGGGTTGCTACAGTTGACAAAACAGTGCTCTTACTGTCTACAATGGTTGCTACAGTGTTTCAACCCGTTTCCCGTTCCGTTATTTTCATTTTTCACAGATATTTCCCCCAATTCTAGACCTTTCTTCACACTCCTTTCCCTCCACCTTCACCCTCAGAAAAAAACACACACACACGGAACAATTTTAGGGAGATAAAAATGGGCCAAATTTTTGGGTTTCATTTTATTGATACAAATCCACTACAGCAAGGAAAACAAAAAATTAAGATGAATCTCAGAAATTACCTTTCACCAACATAGACACTAATCATTAACAGGTCTATAATTTTTTAATTTTTAATTTTATTTTTTCATCTTAATGAATATTCATTTTTATTAGAGTTGACTTTTATTATTGTTTCAAACAATTTCTGATTACGATTACTCATATTTGTCATAAATTGGAACAAAAAATTCATCCATGTACCTATGGTTGTCTTCTATTTTTTCAGGTTAATAGGTTTTTGTCAAGAAGTTGGTGCGGTGAATTTCAGGTTTCTTTTGATTTACTATTAGTGAGTGCTTTTCTTTGGTTAGTTTACTGTTGGTAAGGAAGAGTGTTAGTGAGATTGAGGGTTAACAACAACAAAAAAAATCTTGGGTTTTGTTTGGTTGTACACCAAATGTTCGACGAAATGTCTTAAGACAGTTTTGGTTTGTTTTGTTTATTAATAATGCCAAACACCCCTAAATGCCAAACTTGAAAATTTGATCATTTCTTTTCAAACTCATTTGGTTAATTTTTAATGAAGAACGGATTTTTAATGGGCAACTTGAAAATCTTAGTTCTGAAAATTAGTGAAAACATCCTTTAATGCTCATTATATGAAAATGGATCATGGGTAATCTTTTATTTGATTATGCAATCATGTAAAGCTTATTTGCTGGGCTCAGTCGTGGATGAAGGTAAAAAAAAAAATCAGTAACAATCTCCTGATGGTTGTTTGCCGCAGGAAGTGTCTGCTGGTACTTTATTGGTCCATGATGCGGCTACTATATGTGTGGGATCAGCCGAGTTGAAACTCAAGGTGAATGAAATTCTTCCATTTTTTCCCCCTATTTTATTGTTTTCATTTTGCTGTACCTTTTCTTTGGAATGGTATCATGTAGTAAATCAAAGAAAAGGTAATGGTGTCAATGATGTTAGAGCCGATAACTTTTTTTTGATGACAAATGTGTACGGAATATATCCTCATTGTGCAGAATCCAATTGCTCGATGGCATATATGTGAAGGTTCAATAAACAACATTGCATTTTCAAACAAAGGAAATTATATCACGACCGTTGGAAAAGATGGTATACAATGATAATTACTACTTTTTTTTCTTTTTTCTTTTTTTTTTTTTTTTGGATTTTCGTTTCCAATTTTTCTAAACGTCTATATATTTCTGATCGATTCATTGCAGGTTATCTTCGAGTATTGGACTTTAAAAGTGAACAACTTATATGCGGAGGAAGGCAACTCTAAGCAGGTAAAATATTTGACTCTTAAAAGAATGGTTCATTTTTAAGTAACTGGTATGTGGTTCACTTTTACTGTTGTTCATTAGGCCAAATGGGCGAATAAGTTAATGAGTAAAAATGGGCCATTTTTATTCAGCAAAACCGCTCAAAATGGGTTGGATTAGGCTGATTTCAGAGCGTCTTCTTGAATAAGTTTCTTTCTTGCATAAAAAAAAACTTTCCTGGTACGCACCCTTGGGCCAAACTTTTGATATTGCTATTCGAAAATGTCTTTACCAGTATGAGATTAAAGCATCTGAATAGAATGCTCGATATTCAATGTTTGACACTCTTTAGTCATCTTACTCTTTTATATTAATAACACTAAGATTACGAGCTGCAAAGTGACCCAAACATGAGACACACCTATCTTTTAATTGTTCAGTTATGTTAGTTGATTTTATTTCACGCGTTATAGTTTTGTGAAGGTATTCGTTGACATGTCAGGTGGGAATAATGAGGAAGGAGGAGAGGTGTTGGTAGCAGAAGTTGTGCAAAATGTGATGAGGGTTCCATGGAAGAGAAATAGGAATGACATTGCTATGGCTGTTATTGAGATTAGTCATCATGAGTTGATGAAGAATCGACCACATGAGGATCGGGTTAAAGCGGCTTATCAGGTAATGCCGATTTATCCATCTAGACGTCAAGGTGTTAACCTCAGTCATATCTGTTTTTATGTATATATAACCGAGTTGGTGAGAATCTGATTAATTTGGGGATTTAGGGGGTGTTTGGATGTGCCTTTGTAACAAAACATGTTGAATAAAACTGTTTTTAGATGTGGTATTGTAGTTTAAAGTTTAGGAGTGTATTTAAAACACTCATATTATATATATATATATATATATATATATATATATATATATATATATATATATATATATATATATATATATATATATATATATATATATATATATATAAAGTACCAGCCCATTGACTAACAAGGATTTTTTTATTCATTTATGCATATAAACTGTAAAGAATGATACTAGATTCATGCAAACTTATATTAGATATAAAATATTGTTATTATGTTGTTGACTGTTATGTTTCGTGTTTGGTTCCAAACGAGGTTCATTTCGATTATAAAGCATTCAACAATAAAAGTGGTTATGTACCGGGAAGCATGAATAACAAAGACAATGCCATCGAGGAAGATGAGGTAATGGGTATTGGGATTCAAATGGTGACGTTGCAGCAGTAAAAGCGACACCAAAAAAGCCGTACAAGAGTGCCAAAACAATGAGTTCGAATTTTAGTCACTATGTATATGTCTGGTAAATCATTATGTATTATTATTTTTGGCTCATACTAGCATGGTTTTGGTTTTGTAACTTTCGTATCGTCCTTATGTTATTGATTTGTTAGCTAACTTAAATACACAGAACACACGACACTCCCATGTGTTTCTTATTTCATTTCTTGAATTGTTGCAAAACATACAGGAAAGAGCTAAAGCTTTGGTGGTGGATCGGTATATCAAAGAATATAAGCACAGCCGTGAAGCGGCAGCAATACACACTCAGTGGTTACTTGGATAATTTGTAGCAACAACAAAATATAAACAGGAAAACAAAAAAGTCAGCATTATCGACAAGGTAATCCCGCGGCAACGCGCGGGCTACCACACTCGTTTAAACTATTTTCCTATCTTTTACAAAAATGAACAAAAAATGTCACATCAAACATTTTCATTCGCCTAGAACAATAAAAAGTGAAACAATGTAGGGAGAATATTTTGGAACCAGACTACATAGGGTATGTTTGGCAAAACTAGTTGTAAGCTGTATGTTGTAAGCTCTTAACTGTAAGTTGTAAATTGCGAAGCTGTTAACATGAGCTACAAGTTGTATCTTTTTTTCAATAAAAGTGTTTGGTAAGTTAGTTGTTAAATATAATTATAAGATGTAAAATGACATAAAATGACATATTTATAATTGTAAACAAATATTTGGAGGATATATCAGTAATTTAATGTTTTAACAACTCCAAGATATTTAAAAGGCTTCATGAATCAGCTTTTCATTTAAGAGTCATTTGTTTAACATAAAAGCTTGAAGATGATATATCCAA
Source organism: Artemisia tridentata subsp. tridentata (assembly GCA_021014915.2). Classification (NCBI taxonomy): domain Eukaryota; kingdom Viridiplantae; phylum Streptophyta; class Magnoliopsida; order Asterales; family Asteraceae; genus Artemisia; species Artemisia tridentata. Next base: position 214,121,297 of record CP139501.1, on the reverse strand, counting down.
ATGGAGCTACTTATTTTAAAAAAGATTATTTTGTAACAAAAAGCTAACAGTTCCTCAAAAAGCTCTTGCCAAAAAGGCACATGGTAGGAAATGCATAGCAGGAGCCCTTCTTATATCTTTTAACATATGATTGGGAGAGTATTAAATTAGTTCTTTGTGGTCTACTTTGTCAAACAAGTCCTCGCTCAGAAATTCGCCCAAACATTCACCCTCATACATTTTGGCACATCTCGCCCAGATATTCGCCCAACCATTCGCCCCAACTCGCCTAGCACTTTTAACTCGCTTATCATTCTTCATTCGCCCAGGATAAAAAAACAAGTCAAATTTCACGTTTAAATGTCGGCTTGGAGACACGTGTATGGTGAAAAATTCATTAACTAATCAATCTAACGACTCATATTTAAAAGTTTATTTTGGAAAAAAAGTATGTGCGAAGTTCAGATTGGTAAAGTATTATTAGAAACGGTTCATTTAAAAAATTCTCTCTTTGAAAATAGTATACGAGACAAATAAGACATGGTAAAGTCATGCTTTGCATCGTATGCTTTTCTTTTTCATCCATTCATCTTAATTAATAAAAACCAATTAACAGCGAAATATAAGAAGCTTTTTTCTCACAAATAAATATTATGTGAAGTATTTCTTTTAATGAATATTGCATAAGTGAATAATGCAGGTATTTTTAGACTAACCAAAAGTTAATTATGCATACAAATTATTGTTATGCTGTAAACACAAAATTACTCAAATGAGCAATCTGAATAAAAAGCCATTTGCCATAAGGCCATAACATGACATTACTTATTTAATAATAGGTCATTACGACATTACATGACACATGGGATTTGGTACATTGTTTGGTTTAGCAAATACACAGGTTTTGTACATAAAACAACGATGTGCGTTACAACGAGCAGCTAGGTTGTTTTGTTTTGAAACCAACTGGCTAGCTCCGTTGACCACCAAAATTCCTTAAGGGTTTGGGGAGGGGATGTTTGGCTAGGGGAGGTATCAAGTTCGAGTCTCACCCGGGACTTTTACCCCTTTAGGCGGTAAAAGGAGGAAGATGCTGGTTCACGGACAGCATACTGCTCAATTGGATGTCACTGCTCAAACTGAACCACTAACAACTAACAAGCCGTTCTAAAAAAAAAATGTTGTTTTGTTCTTCTTTCTTTTTTTCTTTTTTTTTCTTTTTTTTTTTCACATTATCATCAATATATTAAAATTTTAAATTTAAATACACAAGTCTGAAAATAATAATGTTTCAAACCTATTGACATGTTTCTATACGTATTATTCATGCAATCCAGGAGTTCTAAGTTCCCAACTTCGTCTCATTTTCTTATTCAGTTAGTTTTTCAAATTGTGTGTACCAACTTTGGGAGATGGAAACAAGATTTACATGTAGTTGAAAACTTGAAACCTCTTTGACTGTTGACTAGGGGTGTTCACGGATTGGGTAATATCCACAGTAACCGAAAATGAACCGAATTTGTAACCGAACCGAATTGGTCAAAACCAAACCGAACTAAATATTCGGTTATCGGTTTGGATATCATTTTGGCAATGAAAACCGAAAACCGAATTCATATAAATATATATTTTTTTTTTATGTATTTATATGAAAAAAAATTTACTAAAACTCTTTCATGGTATAAATATAACATTATTTAAGCTTGAATAAAAAATTGTGCTAAAAATATATATAATTAAATGAAAAAATAATTAAAATTATGTAATTCGGGTTATTTGGTTAGGTTTTCGGTTACAGGGGTTCGGTTTTCGGTTGAATCAAATTTGAATTCGGTTCGGTTCGGTTTTCGGTTTGACCAAAAAAGTTTTTAACCGAACTAACCAAACCGAATAAACTGAATAACCCAATAACCGAACCAATGATCACCCAGTGTTGACCATTTTGATATGCTGGCCCAGTTTGTAGCATAAGATACAGTAACAACATATATGATGGCCCAAATATTATATTTTTCAACTTACTGATATTTTATATTTTTATTAGCGTAAACGTCATAAAATAATAACATACTTTCTTCAATTTGTCGAGTTGAAACACTTACTTTTTTATTACCTTACTTCACCAACGTACTTTCAGATTTTGATCTAACTGAACTGTGACAAATCGTAATTTCAGGTCATTTCCCAAACTTCGAAATTTACTATTCATAGATTACTATTCATCATTTCACTATTCATCGTTTTTGAAGCCAGTTTACCACTTTGAAACGTCATCAAAAATTTTACTATTCACAAAACACTATTCATTCTCGGAGGGAAATCACTATTCATGGTTATCATTCATCATTTCGTAAACTAGGTTTACGGGTATTCAAAATTCGCGTAACCATTAAGGTTTAGCTGCGTATTCATGAAACATCATTAAGGACATATCATATAGACTAGAGTAGTCTACATATCATCAGTAACATCATCTGCATGTTAGGTCATTCACGGGTTTGCATAATTTCAGTTCACGTACATTTATTTATTAAATAAACGCTATCACTCAAGCATTTACTACGAGCAATATCCCCGACACTCCCGACTATGATCATAACATATTTTCACACTCATTATAATGATATAAAAATTATATTAATAGTTTACCTGGTGTTTTGAAATCATTTACTATATATGCCGTTAAAAGCTTATAACTACGACGGTTTATGAAATTTCAACACGATAACTAATTGGACACCCGATACTTGCAAGAAATGTGATTTCATAATTTTTACGACTTCGTCATACTTTATTTTGTCCCGTTAAAATTTATTTCTAGCTAACTCGGTACCCGATAACACAATATCCTAGCAAAAATCTACCTAAACCACACTTAAAAGTCCAAGTTACTTACACACTCCTTCACCCCATGCCCTTTTTGCCGCCCCCCGTACCTCCCCCCACCTCTTTGAAATTTTTTACTAACTTCATTAATTGTTGGTACTTGTTGTCTAAAAAAATAAAAAAAATCAATACCTTTCTACTTATTTACTTACACTACACATGATACATACAAGTAACCAAAATAACTAGCCAAGAAAATTCTCTCATCTCTCCCACTCTATTTGTGGTTCGCCCAAAACAAAAAGAAGAAGAAAAATCCATCAAGATTTCAAGATCAAGTAATTTACAAGTTCTATTAGTTCATCTATTTAGGGTTTCGAATTAAAAACCTAGAAATAACTAAGCCACTAACCTCAAAAAACTCATCCATCCTCAAGTAAGTGTTCTAAGTATTTTTTCTACTCATTTATACTTCTACTTAATTTATTTTTGATGTTCTAGTAGCAAATCATGCAAATATACATATGTTATATACCACTTAACACATATTTTTGTCACTAAAATGAGTTTAAGGAATTTTATGAGTAATCTTATGAACACCATCATTTTTGGTGAAGATTAGGAACCCATGACACCCTAAGAAGGTGTATGGTAGGCTTAGAATAGCTTTGGTGTTGATTGGAAGGGATATATACAAGTATTGAACTAGTAAAAATGATTTTTACCAGATATAGATGAGGTTCTGTCCATTTTTACAAAATCTGGAAATCTCAGTAGATCATGATGTTGGTTTGTTTGGAGAGGATTTGTTGTGTTCCCAGAACAGGGTAAAGATAATCAATGGTACCGGATATTCTCTTGAAATCGTGTTATCACTTTCCAATAGAAACTATTCGACCCTATGCCTGGGTTACACAAATATCTCTATGGGATAAGACCAAGTGATGTTCTTGTTTTAGGCACAAATCAAGAACCGGATTGCTTTCAAGTGTTTTTGTTTTTTGTCGTCTGTTCATGCTGATATGATGATCTCTTTTTAAAGTAGAGATTACTCAAAGCCTGGTCAAAGGAATTATGAGAATTAATCGGCCAATTAATCTCCCCATAATTTCCTCCATTCTAGCCATAGTGGTTACAAGACCAGATAATAATTGTCTTAATTACGAATTTGAAACTTCCCATAAATAGGTCAAAGTTGTTACAAATTCTTTCCTGCATTACCAGCAGTAGAATCTCTGCCAAGCAGTACTTAATAAAGTACTAGCAGTAGAATCTCTGCCTAGCAGCCTAGCAGTACTAATATTGTACTAGCAGTAGAAACTTCTGCTTCAGCAGTAGTAACATTAACACTAGCAGTAGAAACTTCTGCTTCAGCATTAGAATGTTAATACTAGCAGCAGAACCACAAACCACTATTTGAGTCAGGCTAATCAGGGACCTGATGGGTGTACATTCTGTACCTCCAAGCCCATTACCATGTGTGAATTGATCCCTCAAGTGCACTAAATTTTCCAACACATGAGTTATTTTGACTTACATATTTAGAAAATACACTAAAAAACAAAGCCGTGGCCGCTGGAATGAGTAAAAACGAACTTACGACGAGAAAGATACGTTAATTTCAATTTTAACGACGAAAACTATACTTTTCTAAAAATTGTAAACTGTCACACGAATTTCAATGGGTAAAACGAAGCGTTGGACGAAAACTAGACGAGCTGACTTATCAAAAATCTATTAGTTAGTGATGCGTGCGTGCGAGTGCTCTAATTTATACCCACGGTATGTCGTTGTGGTTTTAGCAGTATTCAAGTTTTAAATTTATATTTAGCTGACTTATCAGTAACACACACACTTTAACGAGCAGTGTACCCGGTCAGTATGTATATAATGGTAAGTAGAGTGTCGATCACTAAGAGTGGAACGTATTATCTAGTTATTCTAATCAGTATTTTAATATCTATGTTAGCTATACAACCTAATTTAACGCAAGGGGGTTCAGCCTGAGAGACTGGCACGATTTGGTTGCAATTAAATAATAAACTAAACCAATAGGCACGAATCAGCGAATAGCACACACGTACACAGATAAATACACGAGACAATAAGAAGACTTGTCCTGATAGTTAAGTAGCTTGTCACTTGTTTTATTGCTAGTTTTATATGAAGTGTATAGTTCGATGCAACGCACCGAGATTAAGTCCTTTCTCGTAGGTTCTAATCTTATCGGTGAGTAAACCCTTAATGATTACTTATGACTATCCTATTTATCTTTCTTCCTACTTTTCTACAGACGATAGAATGCATAGGCGATCTAATAAATAGGCGAGGGCAGAGGCATGGCGACCCGATCAACGCTCAGCTAGACACAGAGGTTATCAATGCACTAATAAAAGTCACCAAAGACATCAACATATAAACTTTAATTAATGGGAAAGCAGTTTTAAGGGAGTGCAATCTTTCCGTTGTCACATTACACAAGCCACCAATCCTGATGAATTAAAGTTTACTAACACAATAAAACAAAACTACTTAATGAATTAAACACATGCATGACCTTCTTACAGCTCTTGTATCTTCGTTCTAGGTGTGTCTTGTGCTGCTACTTCGACTGAATTCGTCCTAGGGTTTCTGTACTTCGGTCTTCTAAAACTGTCGAACTTCGGAACCTCGTCTGGTCTTGGGGTATTTATAGTTTCTGTCTGAGGGTAAGAAGCGGCGCATCTAATAAGTAGATGCGGCGCATTGACTTAACTTCGCGTGGGGTCCAAGATTAATATATTCAGGAATATTCGTACACCGCCAGAAGATGCGGCGTATGTCCATTTATAGATGCGGCGCATGTCCTCTTGTATCTTGGATCGTATCTTGTGAAGTCTGGATAGTGATGAGCCGTATGTAATAAGCGAGATGCGGCGCATCTGGAGCAGAATAGTCTTGATCTTGTACATTTCAGTAGACTCTTAACTTCTTGCTTGTTTTGCTCCATAATTAGTCCAAAATCGCCAAGTTTCACCAAATGCTTGTTTTTACCTGAGAATTACAAAAGTAAACGATTAAGTATCAATTCTCACAGATAATATAATAAAACAAGTCAAATAAATAGGATAAATGATGGTAATAAAATGTACTTATTTGAGTTCATCAAATATCCCCCCACTTGAACTTTACTTGTCCCCAAGTAAACCTTAGAATTAATCTTATGAAAATGTATCCTAAAAGATATTAGGATTTATTTTTATATTTAAGCATGTATTCGTTTTTGTCATAATCACACAACCAAACACTTAACGAATTAGAAGTAAAATAAAATATTTTGATAAAAGCAAATCTAATCGTTTAACTGTCCAGTCGTGACGAATATTCTATCATAAGCTTGGCAAGTATACACATCTCCCCCACTAAAGCCAAGGAATAACAAGTCTAAAGCGGTAAAAAGGGTTTATAGGTTTAAGGGTTAATCATTCTCCTTAATCTCTATCGATCTCAAATTCCAGAAAAGGCGACAAAATCACAAATACATGATCGAATCCACGAACACGATACTTGCAATTGCTCAAATCCTTAACTCGAACAGGCTAAAGATAGGACCAAGTAACCTTTACCAATAATATTATATCAAAAAGGGCGACAAAATCATAAATACATAGCCGAATCCACGACTACGATACTTAAGATTGCTCAAATCCCTAATCTCAATAAATCAAAGGTTTTGATAACGAATAATATAGGGTATGGATAATATTTGAGATATAAATTGGTGTAAAAATAAAAAAATAAACAAAACAGATAGATTAAAATCCTAAGTGTGGTTAATCACTATCCCAACCATCCCATGAATAAGACTCATATCATAGAATAACTCACGCTTTAACACCTGAAACACACGCTTTAGGTAGACACGAATTATACTCAACAAGATCTTAATCAAAGAATAAACCTTAGTTGGTGTTCCCATAACCGCCAACTCCCATTCAATCCATAGATATAATATACAACAACTAGTGGTGATATCGACCACTTAATACAAAACTTTACATAAGTTGGTTAAACAAACTTCCAACTTCTTTCTTTTTTTTCTTTTTCTTTTCTATATATATATATATATATAATATATATATATATATATATATATATATATATATATATATATATATATATATATATATATTTTCTTTTTTTTTTTTTACTTGAAACATAAACATAGATGTGTAAAATTTCACCACATCACTATAATGATAATTCTGGATAATTTTTCCATACTTTTCATGACTTCAGAAATAACGGTAATAGTGAAAGTAGTAAACACACGAAAAATAAACTCAAAGATATACAATATTTACTTTCACTCCAATTGCATTGTGCAATTTCCCGACCTAACCATAGATAATGAATTACGCACGCGAACACAGGTAATGTAAGGAAACACACTTTGCCTAAAGCAATTAACCAACCACGGATTTTAATCTACAGGGTAGGCTAAGGTGTAAGGGTGTAACGAAACATTTTAACAAAGGTGTAAGAAACGAAAGGAATGGCTCTGAGTGTTTTTCTAGGGGTATCTTACTCTAAAAATGAGAGTAACAAAGGGTTTTATACGGGGGTTAACTAACCAGTGTAGTTAGTTAATAACACATAACATATAAGGCTTTTTGGGTGTAATCCTAGAAATTTACCGCTTTAGACAGGTCACTCCAATTATATAAATAATACTTATTATGGTGGTCTCGAATAGTATACAAGCCAAGTTCTAAAGTTTACAAGTCACCGGCACACTCATATTTTTGTGGAATTTGGGTAAAATATTGGGAAACTGAGTAGGCTTAATCCTCACAATTTGGAAATAGGGGTCATGTGTGCGGGTTATGCAACTTTGATTTCACAAAAACATGCTAGAAAAATTTTAAATTTGAGCATATTAAGCACATATTAAGCAAATTTTTGAAAAATAAGGACAAGTGGACAAGTAACGTTCTAATTCTCCATCCCCCCACTTAAGATAAACAACGTCCTCGTTGTTTAATTTGAAATTAAAAACAGGAAATAGAAAGAATTAGAACGGAAAACTCCCCTGAGATTTGCTCGGTATGATCCTCCAATGTAAGAATGTGAGCTTATGTAATATGGGAGTTCATCAATACCTTCAATTGCCCAGACCTGTAAAAATATAGAGACCACAGAAAAATAGATTCGAGAACATCTCGTTAATCATTGGTTAGAAAAATAAAAATATTAAAAATTACAGGTCAGAGTGTCGATGCGCCGTATCCATGGGATATTGGATACGCCGCATCAACAACCTGTAGGAAATATTAAACTGTACATCATCAGGTCAGTCGATACGCCGTATCTTATAGAAAAAGATACGCCGTATTGAGCCTGGAATAAATACGAATCAGAATAAAAGATGCGTCGCATCCTTAACCAAGGATGCGCCGCATTAGATAAACTGGCAGAAAGTTTTAAAGTCAAAAATAAAAAATGCAGAAAATTAAATAAGATATGACCAGAGCATGTGATGCGTCGCATCTTATGATGGAGATGCGCCGCATCTTCTGCAGGTCTGACAGACTCGACACAGAAAAGAAAATTAAAAGATAAATCCGGGTTGTCTCCCGGTCAGCACTTGTCTTTATTCCAGAGTCTTCAAGTTAGACTCACGTTCAGCTCCTTAATACCGATCACATTTGAAAGGTTGACTTTCCGCCTCTAGTTGTAATCCCTTTCAAATCGTGTTTTACCAAAAGAACTTTGTTAAGCACCGTTGACAATTGGTGCACTCAATTGCCAATCCATTAATCATGTTGTTTTGTTCTTTTAGTAAGATATCCGTTCATTGACATATCTTTCATAGCAAAACCTGTTATCATAGGTAAAATCGTCAGTAGCATCTGTTCGCTAGAAGATAAATTAATGAATTAAGAAACGAATATAAAGAATAAAAATGGCTGATATCTGCGGACGATGCGCCGTATCCAGAAAGTTGGATACGCCGTATCTTATTATGTTAAAATGTAATCAGACTTTTATTCGGAAAACAGATACACCGCTTATGAATTAGAAAGCGCCATATCAAGTTTAAATTATCAAAAATCGTAACGAATTTAGATTTTAATAAATATAATCGATTTTTGATTTAGTAGATGCGCCGTATCGATAAAGATCGATGCGTCGTATCCGTTTAATAATTCGAAAAACTGTTTTTAATTAAAATAATAAATACGCCGTATCTGTTAAAACAGATGCGTCGTATGGCGTTATCGCTTAGAAAAATTTCTTATTAAAAACAGGATACGCCGTATCTTGGGGAAAGATGCGTCGTATCGAATTTATTAAACGCGTTGTATTTTATAAAAATTAAACGCAATACGCCGTATCTGTGAAAACAGATGTGCCGTATCTTTTGTATAAGCACAATACAACGACAGCAGTCATGCAGAAAAAACAAATAAAAATAAACATAGGAATGTAAAATAAACTAAAAAGAAAATAAAAGACAAGCATGGGTTGCCTCCCACGAAGCGCTTGTTTTTGTTCGAGTCACGAGCCTGACTCTACCCTTATTTACTATGTAATAGGGTATTGTTCCCCCCACTTGGAATCAAGTGTGGGTGATAATAGCAATAAACACTATAGGAGTGTAAATTTGCTAGTAAAGATGGAAGAAATAAATAAAAATCATACCTTGGCAATATATGTACATCTTTCCTATCCTTACCCGGTTTGGTTGATAAATTGGATGACTTAACCATTTCATCTGAAAGAGTAGTACATTGAGGAAAAATGAGTCCCGTTTCTTCTTGGTTAGTCTCTTTGGTAGTAAGGCGTCCCTTGACTTCCGCAGAAGATGAGAAAGGGTCTTTGGCTAGTAAAAGTTCGAGTTCCTCTATATACTTCATAGGGTCTAAATCATCATCTTCATCAATCATAGCAATGTTTAAGAGCTCATCACCAAATTCTTCCTCGAGCTCCACCAAATACGGGTTGGTTACAGGTGCTTCATGTGCTTCAATAGGTAGTTTAATGAATTTGAACTCATCATTCTTTTGTTTTGCAACCTGTTTAGGAAAACTAGCAAGATTATTAGTAACGGGATTAATAATATTAAATAAATTTGTACCACTTTGTGTTGTAAGTGATTCCAATTCATCTCGTGAATCTCCATCTTCAACTGGTGGTCTTGCAATATCAGCTTTATCCCGAATAGCCGCCTCAAATAAGTCATCCCACATTTCTTCAAAATCCTTTGTGGGGTCATAATCTGGCTCATCCGCTCCACACCTAAATACTTCCGTTTGTTGTGGTAATTGCGGTATGCCATCGTACGCAATAGCATCAAACTTTTCAATATCGGAATACTCATTATCTTCATCCGAGGGAATATTATCATGGTGTTTTTGATATGATGAGAATATATTTTCCATCTCGGGTGGAAAATTACAAGTAATAGCACTATACACCATTGTCCCACATTCATCTTCATTTTCATCATAAGCACTTTCGGATGAATAAGCTTCTTTGTAAACAATTGCCGGATTTTCATTTAAATCAAACACTTGTGACTCTTCTTCATCTTGGGCAACTTCCGGAGAAATAACATCATCAATAACTATTGCCGGAAACCTAATTGCACCAAAATCGTATGATTCTTCTTCATCGTCATTTGATAAAGTCCAAGTGTGTCGAAATGGCAATTTGTTTCTTTCTTTCCCTGACTTTTCCTGCTTCAATAACAAGTATTCTTCCATCGTGAGTTCCTTATCCTCGATGACTTGTGCACCGTATCTTGCTCTTTCCCAATCGTAGATCCCATTATTGCTCAAGGCTCTTTCCTCTTCAAGTCTCATATATTCTTCCATAGTAATGTCTGGATTGTCCATCTTCATTATTACCTGAAAGATAAACAACCAAGAACAGCAGTAGACGAAACAAAAATAAAAACTAAACTAATAAAAATTAAATAAACACAAAAAATAAAAAACGAAAAATATTTTTAGGTCACAGAAGATGGATACGCCGTATCCAACAGACAATGGATACGCCGTATTAGCTTCCTGCAATCTTTTTTTTTTTTTTTTTTTTTTTTTTTTTTTTTTTTTTTTTAGAAAATTTTAAAATTAAAAATCACACAAACTAAATTTTTTTTTGCCCACAGAGCGTCAATACGCCGTATTCACAGACAAGAATATGCCGTATTGAAACAGATAGATGCGCCGTATTCACAGACAAGAATACGCCGTATCTCCCTTCTGAGACAGACACACAGACAACAAACAAGCGATAAAACAAATAAACCAAACACACAAAAATAAACTAAAAACAGAAAAATACCAATAAAACTAGCAAATAGATAAATTCTCCTCGGCAGCGGCGCCAAAAACTTGATGTGTCGTTGTATAGGTGATTATTCCTTATCAAGTTTTACATTTATATTTAGCCGACTTATCAGTAACACACACACTTTAACGAGCAGTGTACCCGGTCAGTATGTATATAATGGTAAGTAGAGTGTCGATCACTAAGAGTGGAACGTATTATCTAGTTATTCTAATCAGTATTTTAATATCTATGTTAGCTATACAACCTAATTTAACGCAAGGGGGTTCAGCCTGAGAGACTGGCACGATTTGGTTGCAATTAAATAATAAACTAAACCAATAGGCACGAATCAGCGAATAGCACACACGTACACAGATAAATACATGAGACAATAAGAAGACTTGTCCTGATAGTTAAGTAGCTTGTCACTTGTTTTATTGCTAGTTTTATATGAAGTGTATAGTTCGATGCAACGCGCCGAGATTAAGTCCTTTCTCGTTGGTTCTAATCTTATCGGCGAGTAAACCCTTAATGATTACTTATGACTATCCTATTTATCTTTCTTCCTACTTTTCTACAGACGATAGAATGCATAGGCGATCTAATAAATAGGCGAGGGCAGAGGCATGGCGACCCGATCAACGCTCAGCTAGACACAGAGGTTATCAATGCACTAATAAAAGTCACCAAAGACATCAACATATAAACTTTAATTAATGGGAAAGCAGTTTTAAGGGAGTGCAATCTTTTCGTTGTCACATTACACAAGCCACCAATCCTGATGAATTAAAGTTTACTAACACAATAAAACAAAACTACTTAATGAATTAAACACATGCAGGACCTTCTTACAGCTCTTGTATCTTCGTTCTAGGTGTGTCTTGTGCTGCTACTTCGACTGAATTCGTCCTAGGGTTTCTGTACTTCGGTCTTCTAAAACTGTCGAACTTCGGAACCTCGTCTGGTCTTGGGGTATTTATAGTTTCTGTCTGAGGGTAAGAAGCGGCGCATCTAATAAGTAGATGCGGCGCATTGACTTAACTTCGCGTGGGGTCCAAGATTAATATATTCAGGAATATTCGTACACCGCCAGAAGATGCGGCGTATGTCCATTTATAGATGCGTCGCATGTCCTCTTGTATCTTGGATCGTATCTTGTGAAGTCTGGATAGTGATGCGCCGTATTTAATAAGCGAGATGCGGCGCATCTGGAGCAGAATAGTCTTGATCTTGTACATTTCAGTAGACTCTTAACTTCTTGCTTGTTTTGCTCCATAATTAGTCCAAAATCGCCAAGTTTCACTAAATGCTTGTTTTTACCTGAGAATTACAAAAGTAAACGATTAAGTATCAATTCTCACAGATAATATAATAAAACAAGTCAAATAAATAGGATAAATGATGGTAATAAAATGTACTTATTTGAGTTGATCAGTTAGCTGTAAGACGAAGCCGATGACATAAAGAACGTAGAAAACGAGCTTATAACGACCGAGATACAAGCGTTTGAAACTCGACGTTCACAACACATTTTTATCAACTTTTATTAAAAATGTTTCTAAGTGTAAAACTGTTTTTGCGAGTAGTCATGTTGAGGGCCCTTTTTCTCATTGATCGAATCAGTTTGAGACCTTAACCCTTTGAAGTAAAATCAAGTACTCCCGGCCTATTTTCCAAATCAACTAGCCGTTCATCAACCGGACTTGTAACGAGTAAGATACGACCTTTCAAATATACCCGAAAATTGCACAAAAACAGCAAATTTAGCCGACTACCTAACTTAACCATTATTTTTCTTTATGATCGAGACATGTATGGACAAAATTTCGATGATACGAAATTAAGATGTTGTTACAAGCTTTCTAAAAATACGAAGATCGTTTCCTAACACTCAATATTAGGGGTGGCAATTTTCGACACGACCCGAAACCCGATCTGAGACCGACACGAAAATTAGCAGGTTAGGGTTGAGACTAAATAGGTTTCAGGTCGGTTTTGGGTCGACCTGATTGACCCGTTTATTAAACGGGTCAGGTTCGGGTTGAAGGTTTCTGACCCGCGAACCCACTAACCCGAACCCGTTAACCCCGTTAACCCAAATTAACCCGACCTGAGACCGACCCGAAAATTAGCAGGTTAGGGTTGAGACTAAATAGGTTTCAGGTCGGTTTTGGGTCGACCTGATTGACCCGTTTATTAAACGGGTCAGGTTCGGGTTGAAGGTTTCTGACCCGCGAACCCGATAACCCGAACCCGTGAACCCGAACCCTACCCGAATTGCCACCCCTACTCAATATTCACCAACTTACGACTAGTTTTGCGAGGCTACTTAGTCATTTCCTATTAGTTGTTGAAAAATATTAAATTACGACGGAAAACTCTATTATTTTTCTATAAATCACCAAACGACGATCATGGGATATCGTTACGGTGTATATACACGTAAAATGTTTTATGACTTAACAAGACGTCAAAAATATATTTTTCGACGATAAACTTTATTTTCAAATTTCACGAGTGGTATCAATAACATAAGTATTTGCATTTGTAGCATCATTTCATGACTTACAATAGATCATATCATTCATATTAGGTTGCGGTTAGAGATCGTGCCTCATTTCAGTGTATCCACTTTTTTCACGAAAACTATTGCATCAGGTGAGTTTTCATAGCCCCGTTTTCAAGTTAATATTTCATTTCAAACCTACGGGGGAGAATACATTGCACATTATTTTATTGCGAGTCCAAGTACATTAAATTCATTTACATTGCTTAAGTTACCACATTGCCAAGTTAAAGTCCCATTTTTTATTTATCATGAACCGTTAATTGACATTAAGCTAGATCTATTGAGGGTGACGCCTCCGTTCGGGCTGGTAGCTCCAACTAGTCTACGAACGCATATCCTTTGAATCATAATAGAGTGTCTGGAAAAACACTCAGTTGGGGCATACACTATTAGTCTAGCTTCGGGGTCATGAGCTTATAGCAATTGTATTATTTTAATTATATGGCGACATTGTCACACTTAAATTTATATAGCGACATTGTCACACTTAACTTTATACTTGTGGATATCGTACAAAACATTTACATAAACCTATGATTCTCACTAACATTATTGTTGACCGTTTTAGCAATGTATTTTCAGGTAATTAAGGCATTCACATCATGGCCTGCATGTGGACATATCATAGAGTCGTGGTGACGACGCATCTCACTTGTATTTATATGCACTTTAAACTATCGTTTGATTTGTAACAAACTTATTTCCGCCACTTTGGCAAATCTTTTGGGACCTAGCTTTTGTAAACTCTGAATGTTTTATGAAATCAAATGATGTATTTATAAAATGACACTTTAGGTCGTTCAATATAACTGTAACTGTGATGTTATGGCAGTCACGCCCCCAAGTGTTCCGTTCCGCTGCAAATCAGATATTTGGAGGTGTGACAGATTGGCATCAGAGCTAAGGTTATAGCGAACTAGGTTGTATCACGGACCCTAGACTATAACCACATCATCATAGCATCTCATCATTTCATCATAAGTGCATATTCACTATACATGCGGTTTCATACATACATTATGCGGGTTACTTACTTTCATTTTACGTCGATTGTCACGAAGATGTCCTCAGATACCCATCCTATCTTCCTCGACTCGGATTCAGATGGGGACGATTCGTCATCATCCACTGTCCCGACCAAACCAGTCATTCCTGTTCCCGTATCCTCCGGCGATGGGTCTGCTGAGACTGAGCCGTTTGAGGACGCTCAGACCATATCTACACCCCCTGTACTATCACTACCCATTACACCTGTCCCTCCAGTTCCATCACCACCATCATCTCATAAATTGATTTACTAAGCATTCTACCAACTATTTACTCCCATACGAACCGATTTTTCTTGTCAAAAATAGAATTTAGACTACCATTTTACCAAACAACACGTTGAACACCATCTAAAACTTTTGAGAAACGTAATGCTACTTTGACTAAATCGAACATCGCATCATTAGTCCTCAATTATACATAGCCTGATCACCTATGTATAATTCAGGAAGAATTATGCCATGAAGAAAACAATCATCTTTTCAAAAATTCCTAATCACAATCTTCATTCAAAACATCCCAAAAAGTAAAGCTTTGTAAACAAGTAAATTTTTCATAAACATCCCTATTGACAAACCCTCTCTAGGTACCTACACCACTAATTACTCACTTAACTGTTAAGTTGGATTTTTACCATTGACCTTTCTAGGAAAGACTTTCCATTTACAAGGAGTATTCCACGACATAAGAAAACATCGAAAGGATTTCGGAACTACAAACAAGGACTGGAAACATACGGTAAGTTGAGTCATGATGCAACAGAAATTTAAGACCCCACGAGGCAATCCAAATCATTATCTTTGGCATAGTCACCAAATCCTATCATTCCAGAAGTACTAGTCAGACCGAGTAAGACAACAAACCTAAGTCATGATCCATTTTAGAAATAACCAAGTAAGTTGAATGCTCATACCTGTAAGACTTACCTAATATCAACCAATAGGCATTATCCGACACCAGAAACAAGACGTTAGACATCTAAGCATTCATGCGAATATTCCTACCCGACTATTTCATCCTTTTTAATGCTTTCAATTCAAACGAATTTTCTTTAAAATGCGTTTATACAAATCATATACCTTGTAGGAAAGTTTATTTATTCAAACTTGTAAATTCAGAAAAGGATTTCAAACAAAACCCTCCATATCGAGTCAAATTTTGAAAATCAACCACCATACTACGACACTTCATACATTTAGGATCATGTGATTGACAAACAATAGCATGGAAAATTCGTTGAAAGAAATCTAGGGAGATACTATTGAACAGTAAGAATCTTAGCAATGAAGACTAAGCACCTTAGGTAAAGGGAGACTCATATCGTAACATCATCTAGAGCATGACACGAGGAATCAAAACTGTTACCATAGCTTTATCTTTCCGATAACAACTTTCCGATGAACCTATCATGGAAGAATTAGTCACGAGACACGTTGTGCAAATTTCAAACACTCCTAATAAAAGGTAGTCAATACACCTCAAACTTCTGGAAATCCCTTTAAGATATTCTTCCTATCCAATCAGATATACGCACGATCTACCATCCTCAGACCCACGAGCATTGAAGAGAACTATCCAAATATTATAGGACATGCTCAGCGCCGTACAATCAACTTTGAATTGTTTAGAATAATCTTTTAACATTGACAGATTTCACCTCCAACAATAGCCATCACACGGATATAAAGACTGCACCCTTTGAGGCACCCTATGGTCGAAGTACCAATCACCTATTGACAGACCAAAATCGGAAAAGCCCAACTCACTAGTCTAGGACTTAATTGTGAAACAACAAGGGAAAATTTGTTGGGAATTAAATATTCTGAAGATTAGTATTGGGAATTACAAGTTCACAAAGTTAGTACTGCTGAGAAGAATACACTAACAGTTCCTACTGCTAGTGTATATCTAAAACCTCTTAAGTTATAACTAACAGTACTAACTGAAGTTAGTACTGCTAGTACAAAGAATGTACTGCTGGTTGATCCTACTACTGGTATACCTTATACTACTGCTGGATGGATAAGTGTCACGTTTACTACTGCTGGTTGGATAAGTATAAAAAGATATTTGTATATAAAAGTCAAGTATATACGGTAGATAATATCTTTGATTTGTAGTCAATCAAACAAGTTGTAAACATAGATACATGTTGTATCTTAGCTACTGACACACTCAACATAAGCTAGCAAGTAGTTCGACAAGACTTATCATAATTGTAATGATCTCCTTTGCTTGTATAAAAGGGAGATCTTAGACTAGATATTATGACTTAGATTTGTGTAAAGAATAGAACTTGAATATCTGTTAAGAGAAAAGAACAAACCCAACAATATCACAAGTCATAGAAACATTAAGATTCAAGGTTTTGTAACCCTAGTGATAGTGAAGATCACTCGTATTATTTTGAATAATATTGAATCGTTTGGTGATAAACTTTCTGTACTCATTGTTCAATTACAAACATAACTGTTCTTATTTCAGACAAAGTGTACAGTATCATCCATATTGATAATAGTAGTACTTGGTAGCAAGTATTGATAATAGTAGTACAATTTGCATAATTAAAAATCCAGACAAAGTGTACAGAGTAGTTAAAGCTCTCTATGGCCTTCATCAGGCACTAAGAGCTTGGTATGCAACACTAGCTTCCTACTTATTAGAAAATGGATTTCAAAGAGGAAAGATTGATCAGACACTTTTCATCAAACAGCACAAGAAGGATCTTCTGTTAGTGCAGGTGTATGTGGATGACATTATCTTTGGATCTACTAGGAAGGAGATGTGTTTAGAGTTTGAGAAACTTATGCATGATAAGTTTCAGATGAGTTCTATGGGAGAACTCACATTCTTTTTGGGTCTGCAAGTTAAGCAATCAAATGAAGGAATTTTTATCTCTCAGGACAAGTATGTTGCAGAGATACTTAGAAAATTTCAATTTGCTGATTCAAAAGTAGCAAGCACACCAATGGATTCTGAGAAGCATCTTCTTAAAGACTTAGATGGAGAAAATGTAGATGTACACACATACAGATCTATAATAGGCTCCTTGATGTATCTTACATCATCTAGACCTGACATCATGTTCTCTGTTTGTGCTAGTGCAAGATTTCAAGTAACTCCAAAGGTTTCTCATTTAACTGCAGTCAAAAGGATTTTTAGATATCTCAAAGGTCAACCTAGGTTGGGTCTATGGTATTCAAGGGAATCACCTTTTGACTTGGTAGCATTTTCGGATAGTGATTATGCTAGTGCTAGCTTGGACAGGAAATCAACAACTGGAGGATGTCAATTCTTTGGGTGTAGACTTGTCTCATGGCAGTGTAAGAAGCAAACAATTGTGGCTAATTCAAAAACTGAAGCTGAATATGTAGCTGCTGCAAGTTGCTGTGGTCAAGTTCTATGGCTTCAAAACCAACTCCTTGACTATGGGTATAATTTTTTAAACACTGTTATTCATATTGATAATAGTAGTACAATTTGTATTACTAAGAATCCAGTACAACATTCTAAAACAAAACACATTGAAATAAGACATCACTTTATAAGAGATTGCAATGAGAAAAGATTAATTCAAGTTCTTAAAATTGCTTCAGAATTCAATTTTGCAGATCTGCTAACTAAAGCTTTTGATGTTGGAAGGTTTCAGTACTTGGTAGCAAGTATTGGAATGCTTAATCCTCAATGATTTTAAACTTTGTGTTATTTTTGTTTGTACTGCTTACTTTGTAAATTGGTACTGTTATTGAAAAGTTTGTACCGCTAGTACAAATTTTGTTTGTGCAGTTCATACTGTTAGTCATAAAGGTTTATACTGCTATAAGACAAATGCTTTGCATTTTGTTTCTTGGTTTTGGACTAACAATTTCAGGTATGCACATTGAGCACAAAAGAAGTTTCAAGTGAAATGGAAGCAGCATAATTATTCTAGTTGCTAAAATAACAGGTTTATGAGGGACTGAGTTTGGGGATTCTTAACAAACGTTTACACCTAAGTTAATTCAATTCTTTAAAACTTCTTTCTTGAAACCTAGTTATCATGTTTCACATTGACTTGATGGCTCAGTTGGTCAGATAGTAACTGACACAACTCACTTTCTATCATTTTATACTTTTAATTATAATGAACAAGTCTAAGGACATCTGATAGAAAGAACAGCTAGCAAAAGTGAATCTAACACTTGTGTTAGAGGTAACAATTGCTATGAGCTGGAAACCCTGTCAAGAAAGCCTTTTGAATAGGTTTATCTTTACATAGGCAGTTATTTATAACTGAAAATATTGGTTCTCACACAACCAGAGGTTAATTTAAACCGAATTCTTGATTAAGTGTCTGTTACACACTTAATCCCTTCAAAATGGTTGAGAGCAGTATGATTTTTCATCATAAAATCATATTCATACTGCTAAGTCAAAAGTTCTTTAAAAGGATTTTCAAAGTGGCTCAGCATAAACATCAAATGATGGATAATGAGTCAATGCCCCATGAATCACCTCTCATAGGAGTTAACACACCTAGAAGTGATGAGGGCAGCACATAAACTCTTAAGGAATTGATGGCTTCATGTACAACATTGTCTGAAAACATGTTCTAATTGGTAGATCAGATGATGGTGAGAGATCTTCCAAACAGGGGAGGAAATGATAAATCTCAGGGGAGGAAACTCAAATATTTTGGTACATGGTGAGAGATCTTCCAATCTCAGGGGAGGAAGATTAATCAATAAGGGAAGAAGAAAAGATAGTGTATGCTTAGAATCAGGGGATGAAACTTAAATTGATCAAGTTAAAGAAAATATAAGAGCATACAAGATGATGATGTTAGTTTTTTGAGAAGCTAAAATGTCTTATTATTCAGCCAATAATAAGAACAAGCATTCAGTTGATGGATATTGGGAATAAGCTCTTCAAATGAAGAAAGTTCAAATGAAGATTCTGGAGTATTATATATATTCAGAAGGGATGAAGCATTCAAATGGAGAAAGTTCTATCTAGGAGCATTCAGTTTCAATTTCAGTTCACTACGTTTGTTCATCACTTGCAAAGGCATGCTGGAAGATGATTTCACTTGTTGAAACAAGCATCCAAGATACACAGCACCATTGCCTCTTATAATTCCTCCATCAAAGGAAATTGCACCATCTTTTATTCAAGGTATTGATTTTGTGTTCAAGACAAAGAAAGATGATGTTATTGCTGAAATAGTTTCACAGAAAGTAGATAAGTTAGATAGAATAATCTTGAAGAACAAAGGAAAGCTCAGATCAAGAATCTGACTATGAAGTGTTTGAAAGATCCTCACAATCAAAATTTAATTCAGAAGAAACATGTTGATTAGGGAATCACATGTTTAGGGGAGGATTGTTGGGAATTAAATATTTTGAAGATTAGTATTGGGAATTACAAGTTCACAAAGTTAGTACTGCTGAGAAGAATACACTAACAGTTCCTACTGCTAGTGTATATCTAAAGCCTCTCAAGTTATAACTAACAGTACTAACTGAAGTTAGTACTGCTAGTACAAAGAATGTACTGCTGGTTGATCCTACTGCTGGTATAACTTATACTACTGCTGGATGGATAAGTGTCACGTTTACTACTGCTGGTTGGATAAGTATAAAAAGATATTTGTGTATAAAAGTCAAGTATATACGGTAGATAATATCTTTGATTTGTAGTCAGTCAAACAAGTTGTAAACATAGATACATGTTGTATCTTAGCTACTGACACACTCAACATAAGCTATCAAGTAGTTCTACAAGACTTATCATAATTGTAATGATCTCCTTTGTTTGTATAAAAGGGAGATCTTAGACTAGATATTATGACTTAGATTTGTGTAAAGAATAGAACTTGAATATCTGTTAAGAGAAAAGAACAAACACAACAATAACACAAGTCATAGAAACATTAAGATTCAAGGTTTTGTAACCCTAGTGATAGTGAAGATCACTCGTATTATTTTGAATAATATTGAATCGTTTGGTGATAAATTTTCTGTGCTCATTGTTCAATTACAAACATAACTGTTCCATTTCCATAACCAAAATAAACCTTCTAAGTGTGGTTAAGTAGATTCCGCATACTTAATCATATTAACTCAAACATATCATATACGCAAAGTCACAAAGGACTAACACCCTTCAAGTGTATCGAATCCCCTCAAAATTGTACAAGTCAAGAATCAGTTACAAGCAACAAGAGAACAATAGAAAAGTTAGGTCGGTACATGACACAAATCTCCTGGCCGGTCATTGTGGTGCTTAAGAACTCTCCTGCAATATATAAATCATTTTATCATGCCAATAACTCCATAAAAATAATGGTTGCAGACTTACAGACTCAAACGAAACAACTTGACAAGCAAACGAAACAGATCAAACAAAACAACTCGACAAGCAAACGAAACAACACACGACATATACCATAACAAACATCGCCCATTCATTATTTTTTTTGCTGCTACTTCCCGCTTTGCTAGAACTTGCACCATATTTTCCCTTCCTTGCTTTCCTTTGCTTGATATGTTCAAACGTATCTTTGAGACTTGTTACCCTATTTCCCATATCATCAAGTTTGGTGTCCAACGTACTTTCAGCTTCATCGTCAGCTTGAGCGTCCAAATACTCTTTGTAGTACGGCTTTTTCCTCAACCATTCTAGAATCCGGTCTCTCATCCACGGTGCACAATTCTTATAAGAACCATATTCATCATAAATTTCGTAGCCATATTCGTTAAGAACTTCATTGAAGAGGAGCATCGACGATAAAACCTTTGACCACTCCTCTTCTGGCGTGTAACCATCCATTGTTATGTGTGTTTTGTGAGAATTAGTGATTTGGTTATTTGTGTTTTGCCGGTCTCTCATCCACGGTTAGGTTATATATAAGTAAAACCTTGGCGGGAAAAATTGGCGTCAGTCCTTTTGGCGGGGACATGTCCCCGCAAAAAGACATAAAATATTGGCGGGATAAAGCTAGCGTTAGGAGGGAAAATGCTTAATACTTTCGGCGGGGACATGTCTCCGCCGAAAGTGGGAGCGGGAAAAAAACGCGGGAACAATTAAGTGTTCTTAGTTTGGTCAAACTTTGTCAAATATGGGAAACACTTTCGGCAGGGACATGTCCCTGCCGAAAAGATGCGTTGAAAATTTATTAAACGGTCAGCGAAACTTTGTGCCAGGTCAGCACAGTTTTTGTCGTTTAACGACTTTCGGCGGGGACAAGGGCGTCCCCGCCGAAACGTTTCTCGCCCGTCCTATTTTTTGTTGTAGTGTAAATCACATTTAATTATGTTAATTTATAAGTTTAATCAATGTGTAATAGATACAACGAGCAAATTTGCCCGCGCGTTGCTGCGTGCGGGCGTTTTTGTGATTCCTTGGATTGTGCAATTAAGTTTTGTGTTGTGCTATGATTGTTATAAGTATGTTAAAAATAAACTGGTACAGTTGATTTAAAAAGCTAGTAAAAGACAACAACTGAAGACAGAACATGATGAATGTTTTCTTATGATCACATACGTACAACAAAATATTAGATTGAACATACTAATGATCTAGCTAACTATCTGGTGATACATAGATAAGGCAACTGTATTAGAAGATGCAGGTAATTACATTCAAGAAGTTCAAGGTCGAGTGAAGGAACTCTAGGAATTGTCCGGCTTAAAGCAAAAGAACATGCAAGAATCAGTTATATCTGCAAAGAGATCAAGGCTTACTTCTAGTCACGATGATAGTTCTTCCTTTAACGCAGTAAACTTGGAAGAGAGTAACAGTCCAATAAATGCAGAAACTGTTATTCCTGTGCACATCCCTCTCTCACCTGGAGTTACAGGCGTCAAATTGGGCTGCTGCAGTTTTTTTGGACATTTGGTTTCTGTAGCGATAATTAACAATGGTCGCTTTGGTTAGTGCAAGGTTCCTGGGAATAGCTGCAGCGTCGTTCAGAAAACACACAGTCATTCAAATTACACCCATATTCGGCAGCAGGTACAGTTTTTTAAAATTCACATTTCTATGTTCAAAGGACTATAAGCAAATTCCAAACATAGTACTTTAGTTCTAAATGTAGAAGCAATACAAAATGCCTGTCGCACAAAACATTTTACAGAAGCAAATAATGGAGTAAATTTTACGTGCGAGCAATTTGTTTATCATGTCTAGTGTAAAGTTTACCTTCCCGAGAGATGCCCATGCGGCAGGTAATGATACATCCAACTGTAATGACCTCATAAAGGCATGATGTTTGAACTCCAAATGATGGGATAAGCATCCTAGTGCAACCCAGAACTCATGATTAAAACCCTCGAGTAACAATTCTCCTAAAATCAATTTCTCGGGTAATTGCCTGTACGAAACACCATTTGTACTTACAGATAAGCAAACGAAGTATTGGAAGATTTGATCTGAAACAACAATTTCAAGCCAAAGTTCTTACTCTTGTTTAATATCTTGTTTCTCCTTAGGGAAAGCAAGCACATAATGAACATTTCTAATATAGGTGTACCTGAATGTCACCGTGCAACTTCCACATAGATGAAACATTTTTAGCCAAGCATGTACCAATCTTTGTAACTGTTGACGCCTCCTGCGAATATATAAAATTTCAAAGACAGCTTTTATTTTGTGTTGTATAAAAGCTGACACGTGCCATTTAAGAAATCAATTACCTCTAATATTGTAGCTCCCCATCCAAAGGCACCTGAGCTTATACATTCCTTTGATAACTCTAAAAGCCCACATCCGAGCCCATAGTGGGCGGCTACATTTTCTGGTGATATCTGTAAAGCTTGTTATGTACTAAATCATTATTGATGGACCAATAAGGGAATAAACCTGCACAAAATATGATAATCAGAAACTTTTTTCCTATAAATTAAAAGACAGAACACACATTTTTTTGTTTTTTTTGGTAATCTTTAATCAACTTAATAATAAAAAAAACCCCAAAATGCAGCCAAAAGATTGAAAGAAATGTATAAAAAACCGTACTTACCGGCCGAATTTGGAACTTATGGTTCGCCTTTTTCCTCGTCAGTTCTGAACCACTTCCCATCAACAGGCCAATCCCTTCAATTCAACCGAAAAGCTTTGGTGTTAGCACATACAGCTGGTACAACAGTATATTCTTTTATCTACTTCCCAGTTAAATGAACTCGTACTTAAGCAAATATCACGGCTAAATTCTATAGACCAACAGCAGGCTCGCTACAAATAGTTTAAGCATAAGGCTCCCAACAAATAGTTTAAGGGAATGAATATACCGAATAAAGAAAAAAATAATAGTACCTGTTTACGCAACATGACCTATGGTTGCAACTCACCCGTGTTTAACTTTCTATGTCAAGTGCTTAGGTTCAACTATCGCATGCCATCACGAACGAATATCACCCAAACCATATCCTATGAACCAAATCCTTGGAACCAAATCCCCTGGAGCAAAATCCCTGATATCTGATTCAAAACATAATGATGTAGGATTATAGCAGCAACATAATCAACGAAATAATTAGCATAAACATACAGTGTCACTCTAATTAAAGTTTAGTTACCTAAAAATTTGAAGAAATCAGTAAATGATGCAGGATTACAGCAGCAACAGTAAACTCACTCCCCATGCATCTGCAACATAAAAATAGGTTATGCTTTATCCCTAACTTTGCATACAAACTACAATAAATCATCAACCAAATTATAATTAAATTAAATAGATTTAGATAGAGAAGAAAGCATAATATCTCTAAATTTAAATAGAGAACAAACCAACCCTATAAGCAGCCATAAACTCAAGAAACCAATACCGTAAGCCAAAAATAAGCCAATCCAAACACCCCCTAACAAAACAAAAAAGTTAATCAGGCATGCCAAAAAACCCTAAAATAAAAATAAATAAACACAAAATTAACAAAGAACCTAAATTAAAACATAACCCTAATGTTTAAAGCAAAGGAACGCGAGGGCACATACCCTCGTTTAAAGCAAAGCAAGAAAAAGTATCTGTACAAAATATCACATTGTTGTCACATATCGGGCATCAGTCACAACTTATCATTATACTGGTTGATATAGATTTCTAACAAACACATATGTTTAAACAAAGTCATGTCTTTGTCCATGTTCTATAGATTTTCAGTAGTTCAAATTGGGTCAAGGGTTGATTGTTTACTGGTCTCAAGTCAAGTCCTACTAATTTTAAGTTTACTCACAATGTAATTTACAGATTTAGACCATATTATAATAGTTTCATAAAAGGTCAGAAAGCCAACTAAACCATTAAAAAATATACAGCCGAAAAAAAAAATTGTTTAAAAACCTCCATAACACATCAGACAATATATCCAAATCCGTATCCGTATTAAATTCCATAGAATCATAGAATACTAATCATATTAAGGGATCAACATATTATGGCATCACTACTTACACATCACCAATAGCACATGCTAGTATTATGTCATCACAAACATAATCATGCTTACCAGAGCTTTAACCTCATCTTCCACCTTGTCCACCAACTCATCACGATACGCCAAATGGCGCCACAACATCTGATACTCCCTGCCATTCGTTATACCGGTGGTCGTCCTTTTTGCCAACAAATTCCAATCAATTTTCGCATCCTGAACTTGCGCAGCTTCTTGAAGCAAACCCAATACAACTGTAGCTGTATACCTTCATTAAAACCCATAAAGCAACCATCTTTAACATAAAATAAAACATAGCCAGTAACCCAAAACTAATAAAGAGGTGAAATTAACCTTAAAAACTCAAAAACGCCTTTTTACCTTTGTAAGATGACTGATACGTCTTCTTCACTAATTGTGCCGTGATTTTGCTTATTTGATGGATCATTCATTTGTGTTTGATGGTTAATCGGTGAAAATAATGGATTGATTTGATAATTAGGGTTTGGTTTTGTTTTGTTGTGGTTTGGGAATTTGGGTATTTTTTATTTTGAGTGTGAGTCAAGGAGGATGAAGTGAGAAAATAGAATGGAAATTAAATATAGTATTCTTCTTCCTGGGACTTCAATCGATCAGTGGGTATGTGTGTGTTTGTGGTGAAAATGTGAGAGTGTTCTGGAAGGGGAGCAATATTAACTGTACAATGAAGGGTGTTAGTCTTTTTAACCTTTAAACAGTAAAATTGCAAACGTTTCCTAGCCAATGGGCTTTTGCCAAAATATAGCCATAACACTGTTACGCCTTTGACGCTGTGCTAATATGATTTCTCAACCAATAGAAATGCAAATTATAGGATGATAAAGACTTTAAAATTAGTAATAACTGTCACATCATGAATGGCTATTAGTATATATATAATTTGTAATATAAAAGAAAAGTTTGTGTTTAATAAATATTATTTAACCAAGGATTTTTCTATCTTGTGCCATAGGGACACAAGATAAGATGAGAAAAAGTACACAAAAAGTACTCACGGACCCACAGAAAAGGACTCAAATATTTATAAAAAATGTATTTTTTGTGGGCCCCTGAATACTTTTTGTGTACTTTTTCCCTTCTTATCTTGTGCCCCTATGGCACAAGATAGAAAAACCCTTTAACCAATGCCCTCAAGGCACTTTTTATATCTTACAGTATATATCATCGTTAGTACGGGGTATCATTGTTATGGCTTTATAACGTTTGAAAAAAAATGCACTTTTTTTAATTTTGATGTGTGTTTTATGTTTGTTGGAATGGAAATGATCATATTCAGGTGCATTATTGCTCCTTTTTTCTTTCTATCTAGGTCATCACGTACGTTTGCTTAAGATGATTTTTGTGGTAACTATATGCTCTATGCTTTTATGTATAGATAAGGTGCTCATGTTAGGGACATGTCTTCAATAGTTACTACTACAATTAGGCGACTTACGGTGGAAAATGTTTAGACGTACCAACAAAGGCTTCTAAATTTGGAATGCATCAACTACATTAATAAAACCTGGACAGTTAACAAAAGAAGAATTTCCAAATGACATGTATGCATGTCCATGTGCATGTGCATGTGCATGTGCATGTGCATGTGCGTGCGTCACTACCGTCATAAAACAATGGATGACTTTCCCGAAAAGAGAATAGTAGAGCGCTTAAACAGAAACAAACAGTCATTACAAGCATTATGATTACTTGGCGTGTGAGCACAAACGTCAATATTCAATGCAAGAGTAAAATCGAAATTTATTCATCTGACTATGTTCTAATAACAAATGATGCTGTTTTGTAGTCCGTATATAAGTTTTGGTACTAAGGGGGTTGGAAACCTATCACTCACACTGCATCCCATGCCACACTCCCAACCAATCTACTTATGTCACCCCATTCTTTTACTTTTTCATATCACACTCTCAAATTTTGTTGGCATCACATACCACACTACATCCCACACCTCACTACAATTTTCTTTCTTATAAAAAAAAAAAAAAAAAAAAAAAAATCTATTAAAATTAAAAACATTACATAATATTACTAAATAACTAAAATTCCATTAAAATTAAAAACTTTACATAAAATATTACTAAAAAAAACCTTAAAACTAAATTAAAACTAACGTAAAAACATTAAAACTTAACTTCAAAACATTAAATCCTACAAACTAACCGTATTTGGCGCATATCTCGCGTTTTCTATTGATGACGAATTCCTTAAAAGCCGGGTCTGGGATATTGTCGTGCGGCTCCATAACGAACTTCATGTCACGATTGTAGACCCCCCCGTCAATAAACTTGAAATAATATTCGTCCTTTTTCATCATCATCATCACAAATGGGTAACGGAGCGCTTTCCCGTTCACGCCTTTTTGGTTGGCTTAACCGCGGCTCAAACGGGTTGAAGTGAGTAGACAATTACGGGAGGGGTTGTTGGGTGTAGAAAAATTGTGGAGATTGAGGTTCGTACATTTGGAGGCGGTAAACGGGTTGAGATTGAGAAGACGATTCGTACAATTAGGGGCGGTAAACGGGTTGTGATTGAACTCGAGGACGAGATGTACCGTGAGCTCCACCCCTCGACACTCGTTTGGTACTTTTAGGCTCCATTATTTTTTTGAAAAGTGATTGAAAAAGTTGGGTTTGAAGTTGGGTATGCGTGTTTGACAAAATTGAATACATATTTAAAAAAAAATAAAAAAAAATAGCCGTTATGTTTTTTTTTAATGCTCCAACGCTCCAATTTTTTGCCCAACGTTCTAATTTTTTCTTTCATCTCGTGCGTGGTTCCATACCGTGAAACCCATATCGTGCGCCATACCGTGTTGGTGGCGGTGGTGTTCCCGCACGGTATGAGTTTCATATCGTGTGCATACCCGCGTACGTTGCCAATGCCCTAAGTTAGAATCTGGCCCATGGTACGGTTTTTGGATCAAAATTGTATTAAACCTAAGATGGGTACGTTTGAATGACAGAGGTGGTGTCGTGACTCGTGATACTGGTAAAGTGGACTGTAAAAGGTAGAAAAAGAAAAGGAAGGTAAAGTGAGTAGGTGACTTTTAGAGGGGAGGGAGTGGTCAAAACTTCACCAAGTTTTGACAAATTGCCACATCATCATCTACCATTCACAACCTTTCATGTCAAAGTTTACCAAAATGGTGGCGGCGGTCACCAAAGTTTACCAAATCACACATTTTTCACATCACATTTTTTTTAATACATATAATCCAACAAAAAATATATAAAATTAAAACATAACATTTTATTAACAACAAAAAAAAAACATTACATAATACTTAAAAATAAACAAACCATTATATAATACTTAAAAAAAAGAAGCACTAATCGTCATTGAGGTATGACAAGTCTTGAGCGGCCACGTACTCCGTGAGATCATACCGAAGACGATGATGGACGTCTTCGTCTAGTAACTCGCCTAGGACATTATCATCAAACACTGGCTGTACCGGCTCATCCATTATATGAACCGATGAGATTGCTCGCCCGTCGCCTTTTATGATCATATTATGCAAAATAATGCAAGCGTGAACAAATTTCCCTATTTTTTCTTTGGTCATAGGCCGGAGAGGTCGCTTGAGAATTTTTCATTTTCCTTTGAGAACACCAAAGGCTCGCTCAACATCCTTTCTTGCCCCCTCTTGTAACTTCTTGAACTTCTTTTCCTTTGGGTCGGTCGGATACGGGTAAGCTTTAACTAACGTTGACCACTTAGGATAAATTCCATCCGTAAGATAGTATCCACGTTTGTAAAAGCGTTCACCAATATAAAATGAGCTATTGCCGCCGTTCCATTTCGCTCGGTAAGATATTTGAATGTATATGTTGTTGGAATGTTGTATATATAGTGAGAATGAAAAAATAAAGGGAAATTATTTTATTTTATTTTTTTAATTAAAGTGGCCAAACGGCCTCTTTTTCAAACAACAATCGGTAACTTTTACTGAAATCCAATTTTGCCGATTTTTGCCGAACACTCGCAACGGTGTTGCCGAAAAACGTCGAACATCACCGAAGGGCACTCCCTCCCCTCTTAATATCCTATTGGTTTTGTTGTTTGTGAGTAGATTTACTACTGTACTTTGTATTTCTACTAGTATTTCTTTATAATTTTTTTTTTTTTTTTTTTTTTTTTTTTTTTTTAATATATTAATAGTGTGGATGGTTTTGTCTTGGAGTTGGTGTTTGATGTAGAGAAGCAAACATATTTTTAAAGGTCATTCATTTTGGTAAATATTTTTTCTTTTTCTTTTTTCTTTTTTCTTTTTCTTTTTTAAGTATTAAACTTATAATCTTGTTTTTGTTTTTACTCTTACTAAAGTTTAAATACTAAACTTGTAACTTATGGCACGAACAATCAAATAATTGTATGCTACTACAAAAAAATAATATCATTGAACCTGTATGTCAAATGATTCAAACTTCAATCCGGCTTTTAAACAAGGAATTGTATGTTATTATCAAAAAAAAAAAAAAAAAAAAAAAAATCTTGAGGCCCCTTTAATAAAAGTTCATGGCTCCGTCCCTAGCTGCAATGCGAGAGGAAACAAACTTGTTATAACACAAGTACGACGTATATGTAGAAACAGTCAAGAAAAAAAATGCAAAGCTATAGTTGACGCCCCCAAAGTCGATCACAATAGCTTTTGTGACATGTTAGAAATTAAATTGACATCCAATAATATGTGTGGACTTATTCGCTTAGCATAACAAGTCGTTCATTTAAATTTTTAAATCATCAAACTTCACAAACTCACCGGCTGCAGCCAAGCTGCAACGCGCTCGATTTTCTGTTTGGATTATTACTTGATTTAATTGCTCAAGTAAAAGACTGAGGGTTAAAGTCTCGTCTAGGACAAAGAAGTTGGGTGTCTAAAGTTTGTCGTTGATAAAATTGTTATTTTCTTTAGTTGATTATAAATATTTTGCGTACTTCGTAAATATATGATTACTTGCTATTGGTTTCTTATGTTTTATAGGCTGGTCTTGATTGATCTGTCAACTCATATTTGCCCCAGCCGTTATTCAACTAGTTTTTTTTTTTTTTTTTTTTTTTTTTTTTTTTTTTTTTTTTTTTGCGTTTTTTTCACTTTGTAGTAATTTTGAGTCTTGGAGGTGCAAGATTAATTGGATATTCTTTGACGGTATGGTGACAACAGTTAATAGCTATGTGGGGAGGAGTTCAGGTAAAAAAATTAAAGTTATATAGAAAAGGTAAAATACTACCTTTTTGCGACACATTACAATATATTTGATGCACTAACGACAAATGTTGATACATAATCTGGCGCGGACTGATTCAACGACTCTCCCTGGGCCGTTAGTCGTCTTCTCGAGCCCTATTAGACCTGTTCAACAAAGAACCCGTTAGGAGTGGACCCGAGGCCGTAGCCCCGGGATCCACCTCCGACGGTCAAGTTAGTATAGATGCGTAGTGCATGCGAGAGTTCTTAGGTTTAGGGTAACCTGTTATAATCTGATGAAGAAGGGGATCCATGCCATGTATTTATAGGGCATGGATTAGGGTTTAGCGTAGAGTGGGCCGATGTCTGCCGGGCCTGGCCCACTTGTCGTGGGTCAGTCCAGACCACACGTCTACAAGCCCCCCAAGTTTAGTATGACATAGTGCGTGGCTATGTTATGCTAAACTTAAGTTCTGTTCCTGGCCGCGTAGGCCCAACCAACCAAATGCGATAGTGCGCACTGAACCCATGGCTCATGTGTGCGTAACTAAGGTGTGCGCGTGACCCCACTACGACAGTGCGCACTGGGTGTGGCGCAGTGCATGGTGACCATGTTCCATAACACCCGTTCATGACGGGGAGGGATGCGCATATGTTAGGTTTCCCGCCACAGTGTGACGGTAAAGACCCCGTAAGAAGAACACGTAGTTCTATAGTTGGGGTAACACTGACATTGCGATTGTGAGAGTTTCACAATGGTGAAGGTGGATTCCGCATGCTGCATCCTGGGTAAGGGCGTACCCTTGTTCCAGTAGCGATGCAACATGGTGCGACAGAAGATGTACTTCTGTGGCAGAAGTGCGCGTTGTCCGCGACAAAAGTGCGCGTTGTGCACGACAAAGGTGCGCGCTGTGCGCGATGAAAGTGTGCGCTGTGCGCGCTGTTTGCGAACTTTACATTCGTCTTTACAACCAACAGAGGACGTCTCCCCTGCGGTAAGAGGGTGCGAATATTTAAATTCGTCTTTGTACTGGGCTTGCAATACCTCTTACATACGATCTGCTTCCAAATATGCCTGCGTGACTTGTACGGAAACAATGGTATTATATACCCTGGTAGCCCCCCAAGTTTGATGGTGCTACTCATGTAGGAACATTAAACTTAGTTATGCAAATCCTATCGTGAGGTTTTACAAACTACATAAAAAATAGCACATAGCTAATCTGCAAAACGCAGTGCGCTTATGGCATTGAATTGATCTCGGAGCGGCGCACCTTCCCAGATCTGATGGAGTGCCTATTTGTGTGCCAACTTTGGCGCAAAAAGATGCGGGGATATTAGCTCTGGGTTGAGGCGTGCTCATAGCTTTTAGTTATCTTTTCCTTTTGCCTGCTTTGCTTATAATAGATTTAACGTTTTGTAGCACTTGTGCACGTTGAATCTGCCTTATGTATAAACTTGTCGTTCATAATAAAGTTGTTTATATCGATTGGTATCGAAACATGTGTAAGACTTGTTGTCTTGTTGTGAAAACATAACATGACCACGGCTTTTTGTCCAGTGCGCTCATAGCGATTGACTAGCATCGTGGTTTTTGTTCGTGCGCTCATAGCGATTGTCCATTGCGAAGATGTCAAACTCGAGTAGGTTTATCATGACTGCGTTGTTCGCAGCTAAAAGATGTGCGCGAATGAATTCGCGTCTAAAAGATAGAGCAGGTCCGATCCTGTGGACTTAGTGCGTTTTATGGTAAAATCGTGTTTACCAAGTTTAAAAGATTTATGTAAAATCTTAAAGACATTTAAAATATATTGCAAGATTTACTTGTTGTAAATCTACCATATATTAATATTATCGAATATAAGATATTGCGAGATTTACTTGTTGTAAGTCTGTACATGGGTATACAGCGTACTGTAAATACCGTTTTTTAAGGAGACAAGAGTCTTGAATCCTAAATTATTTAAACATGCACTTGTGCATTGGTGCGCATCCGTCGTGGGATGCCCAAGTGTATGATATGCAGCGTACTGCAAATATCATATCAAGGAGTCAATTGTCTTAACTCCTAATTTGTTAAACGCGCACGTGTGCATCGTTGCGCATCCGTCGTGGGATGCGCATCGAACTTACTCCAACGTCTTGAGAGTAAGGTGTTTAACAAGGACACGTGGTCCGATGTTGATGGGTTTGCAACCCTCTTACTCAACGAGTCATTTATTAGGTTTACTCATCCTTTTACCATCGTGGGTTTTTAATTAGTGCATGCACGCCTTGTCGGCACGCCACGTAGGCGAAATATACGCCATGTAGGCAAAAAAAATAACAGCAATATTGAGACATAAATAATATGTTAACAATAAAGTAAAGTGTGTCGCGGAGTTAGCTAGGAAACCGCGACATTTAATTCGCGGCTAAAAGATAAAGTAGGCCCGATCGTGCGGACATAGCGCGTGGCTATAGGTAAAATCGTGTTTACCAATTTAAAAGATTTATGTAAAATCTTTTCAATATTTAAAGAGATAATACGAGATTTACTTGTTGTAAACCTACTTGTTGATACATAAAATCTTTTACCGATTTACAATATATGCAATAGGATTCACTTTGCAAAAAATATGTGTAACGCTTAATTGCACTAACAAACACATACAGTAATAAATAATAATTCGCAGTACGAATAGTAAGATACATGATCTAATGGGTTTGACCAATGTTTCACTTTTTAATTGGCAGTGCGGAATCAAATCGTGTTGACCAAACTTTTTGCAAAACTTACGTTTAATTGCATTAATGAGTAATATACCTTTTCAAAAGTCTGTCGCATGCTTTTGCAAACAGTGAATAAATATGATGCTTTTGCCAAAAGTCGCATATTTAATTGCCGTAATAAATAAGATGCGATATGCAAAAGTCGATTTATAATTCATGATTCGCAGTACGAATCAATATAAAATAATAATAAGATACTTATCTGTGCGCAGACAAGGTTGACTTGTGTGCCAATTAATTCGCACAGTAAAGAATCAAAAATACCGGACTTGAACTCAGCGGTTGCTTTACGGTGATGTGAGAGCACGAAACATGTCGTTGGTCCCACGGATGGCGCCACCTGTTGATACATAATCTGGCGCGGACTGATTCAACGACTCTCCCTGGGCCGTTAGTCGTCTTCTCGAGCCCTATTAGACCTGTTCAACAAAGAACCCGTTAGGAGTGGACCCGAGGCCGTAGCCCCGGGATCCACCTCCGACGGTCAAGTTAGTATAGATGCGTAGTGCATGCGAGAGTTCTTAGGTTTAGGGTAACCTGTTATAATCTGATGAAGAAGGGGATCCATGCCATGTATTTATAGGGCATGGATTAGGGTTTAGCGTAGAGTGGGCCGATGTCTGCCGGGCCTGACCCACTTGTCGTGGGTCAGTCCAGACCACACGTCTACAACAAACGTAATCACAAATATTACTCCATCCGTCTTAAAATATAAGCCGATTTTTAATTTTTCAAAGTCTTTTCTTTCAATCTTTGACCTTAATTATTTTTTTTTCGTATTATATAATACTTGATGAAAAGTATAACAATGAAAATGTATTTAAAACACAAGTTCATTTATATATTTTACATCAATTATTATATAACACGAAAAAAAAAAATAATTAAGATCAAAGTTGAAATGAAAAGACTTTGAAAAAGTCAAAATGAACTTATATTTTGAGACGGAGGGAGTATAATGAGATGCCAAAACACAAACTTTCGACGTCAAAGAACACGACTTTTTTATGCATAAATTAAAGACAAAAAGAAATTTTCGTTTTACTATATCAAACTGTTATCTTTGTGGATCAAATGTACGCGTGTTTCATCAAATGCTCGTATTTTTTGACGTCAACTTTTTTGCACCAAATGGTTGAATATGTGATTATGTTTATCGTTGGTCATATTCATCAATATGTTGTCACATGTTACGAAGTGCTATTATTTTACCTATTTCTAACCAAAAAAAAAAAAAACCCTTACTCTAACCCTCCCAAGTTATGTGCTACATGTGAAATGCACTCTATACACATCCCATCCATATATTAAAATGTATGCTAAATTTTAAGATACTTGATAAAAGAACAACAAAATGAATGACATACTTAATATTTTTGAAGACGTTACTTTTTTAATTGGGTCATGACCGTCATATCAGCAGGTGATAGAAGACCAATTTGAGATAATCAAGCTCCCAAAAACTAGATAAAGAAACGAGATGATAAAGCTCTTTGAACGTGCAAGCTAAGACTTCAAACAATAAAGAGAAAAACTAGAATTTTTGATCAATTTTCTTCTTCTTCTCTTTTTCTAAATACAAGTTAAATATAAAAATAAAACAGAAAACGTACGATCGACCACTATCCTAATTTCTAGAAATATTAAAGAACATGGAAAATGCAACATAAAATCATGAGCGTATATAACTATGCATGTAACCAATTTATTCAATTTTAAACATGCATGCACATGGAGATAATGGATATATCAGGTTTTTGATATCCGTAAGATATGGTCCTCATGCACGTCTTCAGACTGTAGCCAGGCAATGTTTGAATCGAGTCGGGCTGTTAACACGTATCAGCAGGCGTCAACAGCTAGCTAGCTTTATACATGTATATATAAACATGATGCTAAACAAGCATTAGCCACTTCAATGAAAGCAATTCAAGAACAAATAAATAAATAGATAAAGGTGGAAACCAATTAATTCAAGAACAGAAAAAAGATAAGGATTTTGCTAACCAATGCTCACTGGGCAGAGGTTAAGGTGTAGTTAATGAACACAAATTTTCTTAATTAACTAAAAAAATGCATTAAATACACATTAAATGAACTTGTAAATTACTATATTTGAACATGATTTTCACTTAAATGAATTAAAATTTTCCTTTTATAAACAAATTAACCAATTCCGAATGATTTTCTTTTATTTTATTTGCTACCGAGTATCATTTAATTTTTCTTTTTTTGTTACTTCTCTCTCCATTCTCCGAAAAACATATATCTGAAGGCGAAACAAGACTCTCCACGTACTCTACGGCATACATTTTGCTCCGATACTTATAATTGGACGAAATGTTCAGCTTTTCGTACGTGTTTTCCAAATAGTCGTAGATAATAAGTTCTGAGGGATTCTTCATCAGAATTCTTCCGCTAGCCAAAATACAAACCGATATATGATATGGTTTGCAAGTGAATGAACATTTTGGCAACCATGATTTCTCACCACCATGTTCCTTCAACACCCACAATTCAAATTTGTTAGCATCGACCTTGTTAAGTGAACAAAGGCATCCATCTATTGTACCCAAATGAGCCCTAATGGAACTTTTAGCAAATGGTAGATGCATCTCTGAAAGTACCATATCTTTAACATTAAGGACGATCAACAGTTGAAGATTATTATATGCAACCCAATGCAAAAATCCATTCGCAAATGTACCTACATAATTTTCAAACGTAATGCATTTCTTGTTGAGCTGTATTTTTCTCCATGAACTCCACAAACTCTTTTTAAAACTACAAACATCACATATATCAGATTCTTGTTTCAACCTAACAATCTTTAGGTCATTAGGGGTTGCACCATATCCAAATCCATATCCAGGCTTCCTACAGTCACGATAAGGTGGAGAGGGAAGTTTAGTGGACGCTCCTGTAAAAGGATTGTATAGAATCAACTTACGCGTATAACCTAAAAGGACTATCCCATTGAATGTTCCAATAACTCTGACACTTGAGTACCTATCCCGTAGGTTTTTATAAGGATAACAACGCTTTAGTATAGAATGAGGCATGTCATCAGCTGGTACATTATCGTCTATGAGATGAAGAGCTTTAGATAGGGGGAGAATGATACTTTTACGTGATCTAAAGTTCATAAAGCTAGGTTCTGTTAGCATACGATTCCAATGTTTAGATACACATCGAAACCTTACCAAGGGCTTTGCTGGTAGCCATGCAAGTATATTGCGAACAATGTCATCAGCTAGGAAGTCCGCCATCACAAGCAAAATACAAGTTTCCACAGGGGTGGGTCTACAATACAAATACAAAGATATGTTTATCAAAAAACAACAATATATAAGCAAGTAATCGATCATTTATTATAAGTTGACCATACCGACTTGTTTAGTTGGTACTCGTCATCTATTTATGTTTAGGGAACTTATATGGACAACAGGTTTAGATGATAAGAGATGGTCCGATGATACAATTTATCTGGTATAGTAACCTGAAACTAGCAGATTGGTACCATTGTAGAAAGCAACAAGTGAACCAACTACACAAAGTAATACCTAAAATATTAGCATATATGTAAATAACAAAATTTTGATTTCTATTAAATCTCAGACTCAAACTATTAGACCACATAAATTATACATTACAAAGAGTGCTATGTGTTGTTGGTTACGTAAGAGTGCTAGGTACTATTGGTTATAGACGCGGGTTATAGACGTTGTCACGTCAGCTTTTATTCTATAACACTAAACACAAAACCAAAAAAAAAAACATCATCTACAATAACATTACTATAACATACAAAACAAAAAAAACAAAAAACCCTCACTCGCTCCAGTTTTACACTAAAAAAAAAACCGGGTAATTAACGCCTGTTACCACAATTGCGGTGGCACTTATAACGAGTGAGACAGAGCAATTGTGGTGGGTGGAGGGTGCCATAGGTGCCATTTTGGCACTATCATGTGGTTTATGGCGCGCTGCACCCATTGCTCTAAGCTATGTGTAAATAAAGAACTTAAATTTAGTCGATATGACCTTATTAGATTATTATAGGGGAAATTATTAAAAAATGTATCGAACTTTAGGTGAAAATCGGTTTTGTGTACCCAACTAAATTTTTTTAAGAAAAGTGCACTTAACTCCTTAAAATTCACCTAAACATGCATTTTGTCACCTGCCCAGCAGGTAAACGCCACGTCATCAAGTTTCCTTTTTTTTTTTCCACATGTACCTACCAACCCGAATTTACATAAATGGTCCCTCTCGTTACACTAACTTGCGTCCAACGTCCAAAATCAATTTTTTTTTAGAAAAATTAAATTTTTATTCCGAAATAATTTTTTTTATAAAAATAAATGTTTTAGGAAAAAAAAATTTTGAAAATAATTTTTGAAAAAAGAAAAAAATTATTTTCGGAAAAAAAAAATTCTGAAAAAAATTTTATTTTTCGGAAAATTTTAAAAATAAAATATTTTTCGAAAAAAAAATATTTTTTCGGAAAAAAAAATTTGGAAAAATTTATTTTTTTTTTATAAAAAATTTTATTTTTCGGAAAATTTTAAAAATAAAATATTTTTCGAAAAAAAATATTTTTTCGGAAAAAAAAATTTATTTTTCGGAACATTTAAAAAATAAAATATTTTTCGAAAAAAAATATTTTTTCGGAAAAAAAATTTTTGGAAAAATTTTGTTTTTTTTTATAAAAAAATTTTTTCTGGAAAATTTTAAAAAATAAATATTTTTCGGAAAAAAATAATTTTCGAAAAAAAAAATATTTTTGAAAAATTAATTTTTTTTTATAAAAAAAATTTTTCCGGAAAATTTAAAAAAATAAATATTTTCCGGAAAAAAAAAATTCGAATAAAAAAATATTTTTGGAAAATAAAATTTTTTTATAAAAATTTTTTTTCGGAAAATTTAAAAAAATAAATATTTTTCGGAAAAATAAATTCGAATAAAAAATATTTTTTATAAAAAAAAATTTTTTTTTCCGAAAAAATATTTTTTTTCGAAAAATATTTTATTTTTAAAATTTTCCGAAAAATAAAATTTTTTATAAAAGAAAAAATAAATTTTTCCAAATTTTTTTTTCCGAAAAAATATTTTTTTTTCGAAAAATATTTTATTTTTAAAATTTTCCGAAAAATAAAATTTTATTCAGAAATTTTTTTTTCCGAAAATAATTTTTTTCTTTTTTCAAAAATTATTTTCAAATTTTTTTTTTCCTAACACATTTATTTTTATAAAAAAAATTATTTCGGAATAAAAATTTAATTTTTCTAAAAAAAAATTGATTTTGGACGTTGGACGCAAGTTAGTGTAACGAGAGGGACCATTTATGTAAATTCGGGTTGGTAGGTACATGTGAAAAAAAAAAAGGAAACTTGATGACGTGGCGTTTACCTGCTGGGCAGGTGACAAAATGCATGTTTAGGTGAATTTTAAGGAGTTAAGTACACAAAACCGATTTTCACGTAAAGTTCGATACATTTTTTAATAATTTCCCCATTATTATATTTTCTTAACGACATGATGATAGAAGAGTGATTTGAGATTATCACTCTCCTTGAACGATACGAGTATTTAACAACTAAATTAAGAACTTATACCAATTTTCTCATTCTTTTTCTTGTTTCCCTTCATTCAAAATCAAACTTACACATAGAATATAAATGCAGTTAACCTACTAACCTAATCTTTAGGAACATGGGACTTGACTCAATAAGTAAACAGGAAATGAAAGCATGGCCTAAAGCATCTAAGTAGTGGTCCACTTTATTCTTCTTAAAATAATGCATGACAAAAGACTTGGTCTTGACATGGGAAAACAAACGAAAATGTTCAACTTTCTGATGAAGACTTGGTCTTGACATTACGAACCCGCGCCTGGAGGAAATGTTTCTAAGCAAGGAAAGATGTATGACATGTCCTTGATAGTTCCGGTTTGGTGTGGAGAAAAATAATTTTTGGTAGATGACATTGGTGTCCCGGAGGAAATGTTTCTAAGCAAGGAAAGATAGATGACATGTCCTTGATAGTGGCGAGAGCGCTAGTTTGATGAAGCTTTGTTGGATGGAAGATGACCGTCTCTTGTTAGACTTTCGACGTATCATGAACCTGGGTGGTAAGCGGAGCGAAAAACAGGGAAAGGGGTATTGTTGGAGATTGTGATGCGACATTGTTTTGTATCTTGGAATAGGTGATGAGGCGGTGAAAAACGGAGCCATAGTTTGGTCGGGTTTAACGGTACTTCTAATGAGAGCAGATAACCGTTTATTACGGGTTGCAAGTTCTTTATTAATAAGTTTGAGTTTGGCGTTTGATGCGGCTAATTGTTCATTGTGTAAGGTGTGGGGAGCGATAAGTTTCGATTTGAGATGATCACTCTCGTTAAACGATAACTAAACTTTAACAGCTAAATTCAGAACTCTTAAACTAATTTTCTCATTCTTTTTCTTCTTCCCTTCATCCAAAACCAAACTTACATATAAATAGCAAAGACAAAATGCAATTAACCTACTAACCTAATCTTTAGCAACAACACAAGGAACGTGGGACTTGACTCAATAAGTAAACAGGAAATGAAAGCATGGCCTAATGCAACTAAGTAGTGGTCCGGCCACTTTATTCTTCCTAAAAGAATGCATGATAAAAGACTTGATCTTGACATGGGAAAACAAACGAACGTATCACATGACCTTATTAGGTTGTCACGTATACTAATTAACCTAAAAAATGTGCATTTATATTTTAAGCATACATAAACCAATTATAGATAAACATCTCTCATAGTCTCATTTAACATATATATTATTCATCAATAAATAATCATCAACTACGTAAATTAAGAATCCAAACTAGGGATTCTCTTGTCTAAGTAAACACACAAGTAGTTTAGCTAAATAGAAGTTTAACATATTATCAGTTTGAAAAAATATAGCACCTGATTTCAACTGTAGCCAAGCTTGAAAAATTCAAATCAGTATAAATGACGAACAATCGAATGAAAAAAAGATTGATGGAATGAATAATATAGTCGGCCTTCCCCTCTAGAAATTAGGGTGTATTTGTGTGTGGGCTGCGATCAAAAGGCTCAAAGCCCAGTTTCATCACTTAAATGACTTAATTTTCGTAAATGACCCATTTCATAATATAATTTAGAGTAAATTACACCGTTCATCCATGTGGTTTATCCTAAATCCTTACCACAATCCATGATTTTTTTTTCTTGCACAAATGATCCTTATACTATAGTTATACAATAATGATGGTTATCGCTCATAGAAAGAGATTAAGATATCAATTTTTTGATCGAAAAGCGGAACATCTCATTTGTGTTCTCTTGAGGTATTTAGCATATGTTTGACATACAAGATTGTTGAGAGATTATGTTTTTTTTTTTTTTAAATAAGCTACTCAAAAAATAATGTTTGTTTGGCAGACATAATTTATAAGAGATTATGCTTATTTTTTTAAAAAAAATAAGCTACTTAAAAAATAATGTTTGTTTGGCAGACATAATTTATAAGAGATTATAATAATAATAATAATAATAATAATAATAATAATAATCCTGCTCATATTTTTAGTAGGATTAGCTTTTCTATAACTAGAGGAGT
This sequence comes from Artemisia tridentata subsp. tridentata, assembly GCA_021014915.2. Classification (NCBI taxonomy): domain Eukaryota; kingdom Viridiplantae; phylum Streptophyta; class Magnoliopsida; order Asterales; family Asteraceae; genus Artemisia; species Artemisia tridentata. The sequence continues at coordinate 214,080,521 of CP139501.1, read as the reverse complement.
GGGAGCCCAATTAGTATCTCGGCTCCCTACCAACTTCTTGTAAATCCTATTTGTTTCTAATAAAGTGATGTTATAAAAAATAAAAATAAATAAATAATAATAATAATAATAATAAAGTGCTATTGCTAGAGGTGTGGGGGCCCAGTTGGTTTCTTGGCTTCCCAGCAATTTCTTGTAAATTCTATGAGTTTTTTTTAATGAAGTGATGTTTATAATAATAATAATAATAATAATAATAATAATAATAATAAAAAAAAAAAAAAAAAAAAAAAAAATCTCCCGTAATCTTTAAAAACCAAATGCTACTTTATGTAGCTTATAAAAATAATCTCTTTTTATAATCTTCATCTCCAGCACTATCTCCAGTTCCAGCAACAATTATTTTTGACAAACATACCCTTAACCTGATACGAAATTTTACTAAAGAGTTTACACCGTTACAATTTAAAGGGATATTGCACGTAAATAGCATGTGCAACCCAGCTCGTTTGTTGTTATAAACCAACATATATTTCAAACAAACTTTAAATACATATTATGGAATTTGTCATTCGTCAATGGTAGTCATTATTATCTCGACTCCGTTATCTCCCAAATGGGCAAATAGACTTTAAATTTAAATAAATAAGTCAATGACTTTTAAGACAATCTAAGACGTGTTTTCTTGCAAGCTAGTTATTGTACTTGTTAACATGTTTTCGTATCAAAATTGCCTAGTCAATATCCAAGGATTATGATGTTCAAAAAAAATAAAATCAAACGATTATGAGTTCGATACCTTAACTAAAATAACATTCAAATACAACACAAAGTCACTATTTCGGGTTTAAATGCTTGGGTTCCAATGATGAAACACATTAAAAACTGTGATGATTGGGAAAAGTGTAATGACTATAATACCCTCGGGTCTTTAATCGCGTGAGACCACTTAACGGGAGAACTAACAATCGTTAGGCTTCAGTGGTTGTTTTGAAATGCCACGTCAACTTCAGTGACTAAATTGGAAAAAAAAAAAGTTTTTAGTGGTTTTCTTGCAATTTTCAGAAACATTAAGGACGTAATTTAAAATTTACTCTTATAGAAACAACCTAATGTACACAAACAAAATCTATACCATGCAAAATTGAGTATATAAACATCTAATAGAAGTTGCCAAAACATATATTTAAATTAGGATAACAAAAAAAATCTCACTAAATTATTAGTCAAAACATCATAATACACATAGAAGTTACCAAACATCTAATAAACTAATCTTACTCAATTCAGTAAAAGAAAAAAAAAAAAAAAAATTAAAAAATAAAAAATAAAAGAAAAATAAAAAATCCATGTTATGAAAACTATTATAAACTAACATTACAATCACATGTTTTCACCATATGATCTGTTTGCCAAAAGCACTAAATACAGAAAAATAATAACATTGGACGGAGTTAGATGCCAACATGTTTACTAATTACTATATTTGCCTACAAGGTCATGCCCATGCTTGTCCTACCATCTTCCTACTTTTTTTCCATGGCAACCATCGCCAACACAACAACCATGTTCTTCTTAGCTTGGACAATGCAAATTTAAATGCCAACATCACCTGGGAGTCATTAGAGCTAAGTTACTATCTTATAATTGTAGATATATATAACTAAATATACAAACAATATACAATATGAAGATGAGAGGTTGAGAGAAATCACCAAGTTTATTAATCATAGATTGTATAACAAGAAGAGGAAAAGGTGCATAAAGAGAAATATTATATCCAGTTATCCACATAATCATAGATTGTATAACAAGAAGAGGAATAGGTTATATAAGCAAATGTAAGTTACGTTTCATAAAGAGAAATATTACATCCACATAAACTTTACAAAAAGATTCTTACAAAATGAGGTTTGCCAAAATATGTGCTAAAAAAGAAGATTTGTAAAGGAAGAGAGAAAATAAGTGAGTCAAGTGTGATACCACGTCATTGTGAGAAAATTTGTTTGTGAATATTAATTATGCGGATGTAGCAAACCTTTTACATAAATTGTTATAAAACTAAAGGTGCGTTTGGTTTGATACTTTGGAATGAGTTTTAAGTTTGATGTGACAAGAATTGTTGTTTGGTTTAATCTTTTAATAAAATCAATGATAGAATGAATGAAACTTAATTCGACATTAATTTGGAGGGTTTTGGCAAAACCCGTGAAACCCGCCACTTTCTACTCTCACATACCATTTTTATATAAGTTTTTAAATGATATTTTTTTATTATAATTTTATTGTAAAATACATTTAATAAATATATTTTCTCTCTCCAAATCCTAAATCAAATCCAAATCCTAAACCAAATTCAAATCTTATTCCAAACCCGCCTATAAACCGAACGGACCCTAAACTTATAAAGGAAATGCAAGTAATAGAAGGTTGAGAGAACCAGGCTTATGAAAAGTGGATCGCATGAAAAGTATAGGAATGGGTTGGGTCATTGGGGGAGTATTTAAAGTGAAAAGGTAATAGTAACACCCCAACCCGGCAAGGGTTAAGATATCACGATAATGGTTTCATATCAGATCAAAACAAAGCATACATCTATAGTAATACAATAAATTTCAAAGGTTACAAATGAAATACTAAAATTACAAGGTTACAAATGAAACTAAACTAAATACTAAGTCTGCAAATGAAAATCCTTCTAATAGCCTCTACTTCAGAATACTATCAAAGTCTTCTAAGTCCAAAGGTCTCTTCACTCATACCCAAACCCGTCGTCCTGCTTATAACCTGCCGCACACGAAAAGAAAACGTGCGGCTGAGCTTAAAAAGCTCAGTGAACAGATACATATACAAGGCAATGATAATGAAACAGAAATAAGGTATGGTACACTGGGAAAATATCATAAGGTATAAACAATGTAAAGTTATAAGGAGTAGAATAGGATAGTAATCCACCACGAGCCCAGAAACAGATCATATCATATCGTAACCATAATCTTCATAATCATATATAGGGGAGACCTCTCAGATAATCAGATAATATGAGGGGTGTTCTCATTCTTCAAATGGAGTAGCTAGCTCCCAGAAATATGTGAAAGGCATGTATTGCACACAGTACCAGTCACCAGAACAGAAATCATATCATATATAGTTAAATCCACTAAACAGAACAGATCTAGGATGCATCCATACGCCCCTACCCAATCACATGCAGACCAAATCAAAGGGACGGTGTAACCAAATCACTAGGGCTACACACTAGTCATGCCAGTGGTGCATCACAGACACGGCCATGTTACCTTCATGGCTAGGGTCACAAATTTTGGCTCGGGTATCAAACTAAGAGTCAGGTGTCAAATCAAATCAGGAGGTCATATCCAAAGGTCTAAAATAGATAGTTCATAACAGACAGTTCAGATCAGATGTATCAGATATAATATGCCAAAGGCCAAATCAGAGTCTAACAGATCAAGGTTTGCAAAGCAACGAATCATATCAAAGGTTCACAACAAAAGGGGACATAGCAATGGCTTGGGACACTTAAACGAATCAGAAATCAGAAAACATATCAAGGGATTAAGACGCCCTTACTGAGAAAGGGCAGAGTATCTGTACCTTATTCAAATGCAAGCACAAAGGACAAAAGCAGAAAGTACTGAGACAGATCAGGACCTCTTTCTATCCACACCTAGAGAAAGTAGAAGACAAAATTACTAATGGGTTCAAGTTCAGATTACCATCTTTAGTTATCTTTCCATTTTAAGAAACTTTCCAGATTTAGTAACTTCTTATTTATAGCAGGTTTCCCGAATTAGTAAGTTACCACATTTAGCAAGATTCAAGTGACATAATTCAAGTTAAGTCTTTAATGTAAGCTTATTATGGAAGTCATGTTCATTTTGACAAGTTATACAAGTTTAGGGTTATGAACGTAACTTTATCAAAGTTCAAGGTTTAAAATAGCCATCTCATAATTTACCATTTGGATACTTTATTTTCCAGAATTACACTTTTAGTCTCCAAGTTTCTAATATTTACAAATTACACCCCTTTTACTTTATTAATTACAAATTAAACCTTATACTTACCTAATTTACAATTTAACCTTTACAATATTCATATTACACATCAAGTCCTTTTATTTCTTCAAATTACATAAATTAACCTTCAATATTATTATGTTACAAACAGCCCTCAACTTTTGGTAATTTACACATTTAGTCCTTGTACTTTATAAAAATTTAATTCGATTTATATAATTTGCCATAACTACATATTAAGTCCATAAATACTCAAATTTACACATTTCACCTTTTATATTATTATTTACTTCGTGACCCTTCCAGTTTCCAGAAATTACACATTTAGTCCCTCATTTTAATTTAATTGTAATTTGATACATATTTTATTAACAAAATACATTTTAATTCCAAAACTTCCATATTTTACAAATAGCACCCTCAAGTTATATTTTATTCATATTGTCCTTGATTTATAGAGTATTACAAAAATGGTCCACGACTTTTAAAAGTTACAAAACATACCCTTAACCTTTTAAAAAAAATCAATCGGTAAACACCTATATCTTCCAAAATCAAACCCTAATTTCCCAAAACACTTTCCAATCATTAAATCATCATTAGAACATTATTTAGACCAGATCTATATCATATCAAGAACCCTAAACCATTCGTTCCATTTTTTAATCCATATATACGATTTATATATTACACAACCCGATTAATCCAATAAATTCGAAATAATTATATTAAGCTTCTATAATTCGAATTATCATTTTTCTCAGATCATATGGGTTACATAGAGTCTAAATAAAATAGATTTCAAGCCATGAAAATTCGTATGCCATTATTTAGAGATTTAGTTCGTTTTTAGGGTTTATAACACTTTAATTCGAAAACGCCTCATATATCTTGCATGGCTCGATTCCAACATCTTATACAGGTTATATGAATTGAGTAGAAGGCTAGAAAAATACCAAAAGGGTTTTAGAACGATCGGATGATTTATGGTGATTTTGTGCTACTCGGTTTTAGGTATTCGACACCAATAATTCTCCACGACCCCACGAACGATCCCACGACCTTGTAGCTATTTTTCCCAGATCATAATCAATGTGAAGGACATCAAAAAAATAAGAAACGAATTTTTAGGTTGTCGAAAGAATTAAGGACGAATATACTTACATTTTAAAATAAATCGGCAAAACAAATACTAGCGAACAAACGAGTGCCTCCACGACTCCAAAACTATTTTTCTCCACTCCTTTAGATGATGATCTAACCCAGAAAAATGATCCTTGAATTTCTTGGTGGCCGGATTTTGATATACGAATTATGTGTGTGAAATAGGTTTAGTCGGCAATTAGGTTAATAGGGTTTAAAGGAATTAGTTGCAAATAAAAAGGAATTTCCGTGAATGGAGGGGAGGGCATGGGCTGGAATTTTGGCTCAATCAAATTAATTCAATGATTTTAATTTGTTTCCATTTTTGCAAGCTTAAATCATTTAAAATCAATTTATAATAATACATATAATAATTTGTTTAATTTAGTATTTATACATATTGTGTATTTAAAATTTTGTTACTTCCCAAAATGTCAAATGTAGCATTAGAATTAATTTTACTTCATATCTTGATCATCTCCCGAAGTTTGGAATTCATTTGGTATTTTATAAGCTTATTATTCAAAGTTTAAGATTGTAAGGGCATTTTGGTCTTTTTACACGTTTTCAGATTTTAGGGTTTTACAACTCTTCCCCTCTAAAAAAAAATTTTCTTCCTCGAAAATGGAAGTGAGACGAAACGGAAAGCATAACGGACCGCGAACGGAAAATGGGAATGATTAGTTCCTCATGATTCTCACTTGATAATCAATCATAGTTTCGGTTTCTTCGGAAAGGACAGATCATAATTCACAACAGATCATCATGAACGGATTCATCGAATATTAGACGTATAAATAGCAACCCATAGGTGTACTCCTTCATAGTGACAGATAGAGTCCATGCAGACAGAAGCAGATTATCAGACGGCAGAAAGCTCTTCCACAGAACCTAAGATTCTTATCGGAAGTACAGAGATTAGCAGAACGTGTGACGAGAATCCAGACGTATCAAATCGTGTAACGGTGAAGGCAGATTTAAGCGCAAAGGCAGAACGAATCCTAATGTCTCAATCAGATATCAGAAATTCTAAGGTTTCTAAGGCACTCCTCGAAATATCCTATGATCACAATGAGGGTACGTCATATGACGTAAGTATTATCACGTTAGCTACTCGTCATAATACCAGCATCATATGAGTATACCTTCATGATGATCATACTTTATCTCAAGTCGTGAATAAGCATCTATCCACCACCTAACAGTCCATTTTACGTCTTAGGGTTGGTCCAAATCGGTCATTACTAAGAATTCAAGAATCAGGGATACAGATCGTACAAATAACGTAACGGAATTAGTAGCATTAATGAAGTACGTCGTCCATCTGATCATACGGTGAGAAGGGGTGATAAACTTGAGTCTGGTCCCTCAAGTCTTCTGCACTTCTTCTTGAGAATGTGATGGAGTAATGTGGATTTCTGGCACGGTCTTTAAATCTCTTCATCATCCAGTCTGTTTTCGCTCTCAATTCATCTTAGTACAACCAAGATGAATAGGAAAGTGAGACTGCATGTCTTCATCAGCTCCAGGCTCGTCATCTTGACTAGAATTCCTTCTTCTGCATCGCCAACACTTTTACTTTGGAATGTCTTCACTCTTCAGGGTAGCTGCCGTTGTTGTCAACTCCAGGTTCGGTAGGGGAATAGATAAGGTTTAACAGTAGGTAATTGTAGTAGGGAGTTCAAAATTGCTTCAAACGTCAAAGGTGGGACATAGAAGATAGTTGTCAATATCGGAATACTCAGTCAACAATTTCTTATCAGAATAAAATCAAAGTTTAACTAACCAAGGAAAGACGGATCACAAATCAAATCTTTATCATTCAAAATGAGGGAAAACATCCTTATACTCCTGGTCACAACCAAAAGCTTCTCATAGGGACAGAGATGGTTGGAACGAAATCAAATAGCGTCGGAAGATTCATGGACGTTTATCAAAGCAAAAGACAATTAACCAATGTGTCAAGTACGTCATCGCCATGGAGATTCTCAGAATGCCCGAAGAGGTATCAAAGTGATTATTAAAAGAATCAGAGTTCGGAGTCGGAATTTCAAAATGAGGTTCAAATAGTGATAGGCAAATTCTATGAAATTTTATAATGATTCCAAGATTTAAATGAGTTTCATGTCTTAGGTGGTGCAAATCGTGAGCTTTCAATTTTTAAAAGTGATCTCAACAAACAGGGCACGAATCAGAGTGATGCGGAAACAAAGATATGAAAACAGAAGCCTTATAGTCTACCCATTCCTCACTGGTCAAAACATAAGTTCCTATAGGGGAAATCCTAAAGCAAAACTTAAAGATTTATCTTATGAGCGCCTACAGGGAAACTTAGCGGTCCTAACCTCACAGGTCAAGGGTAAATGTATTACGAGTCGCAGCCTGTCGCTCTGATACCATAATTGTAACACCCCAACCCGGCAAGGGTTAAGATATCACGATAATGGTTTCATATCAGATCAAAACAAAGCATACATCTATAGTAATACAATAAATTTCAAAGGTTACAAATGAAATACTGAAATTACAAGGTTACAAATGAAACTAAACTAAATACTAAGTCTGCAAATGAAAATCCTTCTAATAGCCTCTACTTCAGAATACTATCAAAGTCTTCTAAGTCCAAAGGTCTCTTCACTCATACCCAAACCCGTCGTCCTGCTTATAACCTGCCGCACACGAAAAGAAAACGTGCGGCTGAGCTTAAAAAGCTCAGTGAACAGATACATATACAAGGCAATGATAATGAAACAGAAATAAGGTATGGTACACTGGGAAAATATCATAAGGTATAAACAATGTAAAGTTATAAGGAGTAGCATAGGATAGTAATCCACCACGAGCCCAGAAACAGATCATATCATATCGTAACCATAATCTTCATAATCATATAGAGGGGAGACCTCTCAGATAATCAGATAATATGAGGGGTGTTCTCATTCTTCAAATGGAGTAGCTAGCTCCCAGAAATATGTGAAAGGCATGTATTGCACACAGTACCAGTCACCAGAACAGAAATCATATCATATATAGTTAAATCCACTAAACAGAACAGATCTAGGATGCATCCATACGCCCCTACCCAATCACATGCAGACCAAATCAAAGGGACGGTGTAACCAAATCACTAGGGCTACACACTAGTCATGCCAGTGGTGCATCACAGACACGGCCATGTTACCTTCATGGCTAGGGTCACAAATTTTGGCTCGGGTATCAAACTAAGAGTCAGGTGTCAAATCAAATCAGGAGGTCATATCCAAAGGTCTAAAATAGATAGTTCATAACAGACAGTTCAGATCAGATGTATCAGATATAATATGCCAAAGGCCAAATCAGAGTCTAACAGATCAAGGTTTGCAAAGCAACGAATCATATCAAAGGTTCACAACAAAAGGGGACATAGCAATGGCTTGGGACACTTAAACGAATCAGAAATCAGAAAACATATCAAGGGATTAAGACGCCCTTACTGAGAAAGGGCAGAGTATCTGTACCTTATTCAAATGCAAGCACAAAGGACAAAAGCAGAAAGTACTGAGACAGATCAGGACCTCTTTCTATCCACACCTAGAGAAAGTAGAAGACAAAATTACTAATGGGTTCAAGTTCAGATTACCATCTTTAGTTATCTTTCCATTTTAAGAAACTTTCCAGATTTAGTAACTTCTTATTTATAGCAGGTTTCCCGAATTAGTAAGTTACCACATTTAGCAAGATTCAAGTGACATAATTCAAGTTAAGTCTTTAATGTAAGCTTATTATGGAAGTCATGTTCATTTTGACAAGTTATACAAGTTTAGGGTTATGAACGTAACTTTATCAAAGTTCAAGGTTTAAAATAACCATCTCATAATTTACCATTTGGATACTTTATTTTCCAGAATTACACTTTTAGTCTCCAAGTTTCTAATATTTACAAATTACACCCCTTTTACTTTATTAATTACAAATTAAACCTTATACTTACCTAATTTACAATTTAACCTTTACAATATTCATATTACACATCAAGTCCTTTTATTTCTTCAAATTACATAAATTAACCTTCAATATTATTATGTTACAAACAGCCCTCAACTTTTGGTAATTTACACATTTAGTCCTTGTACTTTATAAAAATTCAATTCGATTTATATAATTTGCCATAACTACATATTAAGTCCATAAATACTCAAATTTACACATTTCACCTTTTATATTATTATTTACTTCGTGACCCTTCCATTTTCCAGAAATTACACATTTAGTCCCTCATTTTAATTTAATTGTAATTTGATACATATTTTATTAACAAAATACATTTTAATTCCAAAACTTCCATATTTTACAAATAGCACCCTCAAGTTATATTTTATTCATATTGTCCTTGATTTATAGAGTATTACAAAAATGGTCCACGACTTTTAAAAGTTACAAAACATACCCTTAACCTTTTAAAAAAAAATCAATCGGTAAACACCTATATCTTCCAAAATCAAACCCTAATTTCCCAAAACACTTTCCAATCATTAAATCATCATTAGAACATTATTTAGACCAGATCTATATCATATCAAGAACCCTAAACCATTCGTTCCATTTTTTAATCCATATATACGATTTATATATTACACAACCCGATTAATCCAATAAATTCGAAATAATTATATTAAGCTTCTATAATTCGAATTATCATTTTTCTCAGATCATATGGGTTACATAGAGTCTAAATAAAATAGATTTCAAGCCATGAAAATTCGTATGCCATTATTTAGAGATTTAGTTCGTTTTTAGGGTTTATAACACTTTAATTCGAAAACGCCTCATATATCTTGCATGGCTCGATTCCAACATCTTATACAGGTTATATGAACTGAGTAGAAGGCTAGAAAAATACCAAAAGGGTTTTAGAACGATCGGATGATTTATGGTGATTTTGTGCTACTCGGTTTTAGGTATTCGACACCAATAATTCTCCACGACCCCACGAACGATCCCACGACCTTGTAGCTATTTTTCCCAGATCATAATCAATGTGAAGGACATCAAAAAAATAAGAAACAAATTTTTAGGTTGTCGAAAGAATTAAGGACGAATATACTTACATTTTAAAATAAATCGGCAAAACAAATACTAGCGAACAAACGAGTGCCTCCACGATTCCAAAACTATTTTTCTCCACTCCTTTAGATGATGATCTAACCCAGAAAAATGATCCTTGAATTTCTTGGTGGCCGGATTTTGATATACGAATTATGTGTGTGAAATAGGTTTAGTCGGCAATTAGGTTAATAGGGTTTAAAGGAATTAGTTGCAAATAAAAAGGAATTTCCGTGAATGGAGGGGAGGACATGGGCTGGAATTTTGGCTCAATCAAATTAATTCAATGATTTTAATTTGTTTCCATTTTTGCAAGCTTAAATCATTTAAAATCAATTTATAATAATACATATAATAATTTGTTTAATTTAGTATTTATACATATTGTGTATTTAAAATTTTGTTACTTCCCAAAATATCAAATGTAGCATTAGAATTAATTTTACTTCATATCTTGATCATCTCCCGAAGTTTGGAATTCATTTGGTATTTTATAAGCTTATTATTCAAAGTTTAAGATTGTAAGGGCATTTTGGTCTTTTTACACGTTTTCAGATTTTAGGGTTTTACAACTCTTCCCCTCTAAAAAAAAATTTTCGTCCTCGAAAATGGAAGTGAGACGAAACGGAAAGCATAACGGACCGCGAACGGAAAATGGGAATGATTAGTTCCTCATGATTCTCACTTGATAATCAATCATAGTTTCGGTTTCTTCGGAAAGGACAGATCATAATTCACAACAGATCATCATGAACGGATTCATCAAATATTAGACGTATAAATAGCAACCCATAGGTGTACTCCTTCATAGTGACAGATAGAGTCCATGCAGACAGAAGCAGATTATCAGACGGCAGAAAGCTCTACCACAGAACCTAAGATTCTTATCGGAAGTACAGAGATTAGCAGAACGTGTGATGAGAATCCAGATGTATCAAATCGTGTAACGGTGAAGGCAGATTTAAGCGCAAAGGCAAAACGAATCCTAATGTCTCAATCAGATATCAGAAATTCTAAGGTTTCTAAGGCACTCCTCGAAATATCCTATGATCACAATGAGGGTACGTCATATGACGTAAGTATTATCACGTTAGCTACTCGTCATAATACCAGCATCATATGAGTATACCTTCATGATGGTCATACTTTATCTCAAGTCGTGAATAAGCATCTATCAACCACCTAACAGTCCATTCTACGTCTTAGGGTTGGTCCAAATCGGTCATTACTAAGAATTCAAGAATCAGGGATACAGATCGTACAAATAACGTAACGGAATTAGTAGCATTAATGAAGTACGTCGTCCATCTGATCATACGGTGAGAAGGGGTGATAAACTTGAGTCTGGTCCCTCAAGTCTTCTGCACTTATTCTTGAGAATGTGATGGAGTAACGTGGATTTCTGGCACGATCTTTAAATCTCTTCATCATCCAGTCTGCTTCCGCTCTCAATTCATCTTAGTACAACCAAGATGAATAGGAAAGTGAGACTGCATGTCTTCATCAGCTCCAGGCTCGTCATCTTGACTAGAATTCCTTCTTCTGCATCGCCAACACTTCTACTTTGGAATGTCTTCACTCTTCAGGGTAGCTGCCGTTGTTGTCAACTCCAGGTTCGGTAGGGGAATAGATAAGGTTTAACAGTAGGTAATTGTAGTAGGGAGTTCAAAATTGCTTCAAACGTCAAAGGTGGGACATAGAAGATAGTTGTCAATCTCGGAATACTCAGTCAACAATTTCTTATCAGAATAAAATCAAAGTTTAACTAACCAAGGAAAGACGGATCACAAATCAAATCTTTATCATTCAAAATGAGGGAAAACATCCTTATACTCCTGGTCACAACCAAAAGCTTCTCATAGGGACATAGATGGTTGGAACGAAATCAAATAGCGTCGGAAGATTCATGGACGTTATTTAGAGATTTAGTTCATTTTTAGGGTTTATAACACTTTAATTCGAAAACGCCTCATATATCTTGCATGGCTCGATTCCAACATCTTATACAGGTTATATGAACTGAGTAGAAGGCTAGAAAAATACCAAAAGGGTTTTAGAACGATCGGATGATTTATGGTGATTTTGTGCTACTCGATTTTAGGTATTCGACACCAATAATTCTCCACGACCCCACAAACGATCCCACGACCTTGTAGCTATTTTCCCCAGATCATAATCAATGTGAAGGACATCAGAAAAATAAGAAACGAATTTTTAGGTTGTCGAAAGAATTAAGGACGAATATACTTACATTTTAAAATAAATCGGCAAAACAAATACTAGCGAACAAACGAGTGCCTCCACGATTCCAAAACTATTTTTCTCCACTCCTTTAGATGATGATCTAACCCAGAAAAATGATCCTTGAATTTCTTGGTGGCCGGATTTTGATATACGAATTATGTGTGTGAAATAGGTTTAGTCGGCAATTAGGTTAATAGGGTTTAAAGGAATTAGTTGCAAATAAAAAGGAATTTCCGTGAATGGAGGGGAGGGCATGGGCTGGAATTTCGGCTCAATCAAATTAATTCAATGATTTTAATTTGTTTCCATTTTTGCAAGCTTAAATCATTTAAAATCAATTTATAATAATACATATAATAATTTGTTTAATTTAGTATTTATACATATTGTGTATTTAAAATTTTGTTACTTCCCAAAATGTCAAATGTAGCATTAGAATTAATTTTACTTCATATCTTGATCATCTCCCGAAGTTTGGAATTCATTTGGTATTTTATAAGCTTATTATTCAAAGTTTAAGATTGTAAGGGCATTTTGGTCTTTTTACACATTTTCAGATTTTAGGGTTTTACAAAAGGTAACAGGAATCTACTATTTGTTGCTAAGGTGTTATTTTCTAGAAGCATTATATTATTAATTTTGGACTTCTGATAAACCAACATGGATTTCAAACAAACTTTAAATACACATTATGGAATATAAGCTTATTATTCAAAGTTTAAGATTGTAAAGGCATTTTGGTTTTTTTACACGTTTTCAGATTTTAGGGTTTTACAAAAGGTAACAGTAAGCTACTATTTGTTGCTAAGGTGTTATTTTCTAGAAGCCTTATATTAATTTTGGACTTCTTATAAACCAACATAGATTTCAAACAAACTTTAAATACACATTATGGAATTTGTCATTCGTCAATGGTAGTCATTATTATCTCGACTCCATTATCTCCCAAATGGGCAAATAGACTTTAAATAAATAAGTCAATGCAAGGTTTTTAAGATCGGAATTCTACTTAGGATCGATTTTTTTTTTGCAAGATCGAGATCGTAAGATCAGATCGGGATCCTAAAATCCTACTATAATATCCTTTTATTAATAGTTTTTGTAATATTTTACAAATCTATAAATTATTATATATCATAAACAAAAAAACTATATAAATGTTTCTTAAAAATGTTGTCATAAATTATGATTATGAAAAGTTTAAGAATATTAACATGTTGTTTTTTAAATTTTACAAAACACAATTCATAAATTTGCAGTTTTTTAGTTTGTGATTCGAAAAAATTAAGATCAGATCGGATTAGATTTTAAGATCTTATAGTCAAGATCGGGATCCTATAAGATATTAAGCTTTCAAAGATCGAGATCGTTTTTGCTTTGCAGTATCGTAAAATCGTAAAATCGTAAGATCCTAAGATCAGAATCGGGATCCTGACAACGACCTTTAAGACAATCTAAGATGTGTTTTCTTGCAAGCTTGTTATTGTAATTGTTAACATGTTTTCGTATCAAAATTGCCTAGTCAATAATCAAAGGATTATGATGTTCAAACAAAATATCAAAGGATTATGAGTTTCAATACCTTAACTAAAAAACATTCAATTATATCACAAAGTTACTAATTCTCATCCACAAGAAACTGGTTCCTCCACAATTGTGTCAAGTAATGGTTTCCTTGACCTGCAAGCAACCAACCTATGACTAAACTCTGGCAACTCGACCACAACCATGCTCCGTTGCTCAGCCTTGTCCTCTGCCATGACCGTTGCATGATCACCACTCACCGACTTCCCAGAAATCCGCTTAGCAGCACTATTAGCCGCCATCCAAAAAACCGTCATATCAGCAGGCGTAACCTTTGAATTCAACCTCCTCATAGGAAACATGATATAAATATTTCCTGACTCCAACTCTTCATCAGCGGACAAAGGAGAAAACCTTCTATTTATGTTCAAGGACACCGAGTTGACAAGAAAAAAGTTTGGACACTCGAACATAATCTCCGCAGCCTTCACAGACTCTTGATATTGTCGTATTTCGCCACTTGGGAATATAACTCTTGCTGCTTTGTTGGTTTTGATTCTAGGCAGCACCATAAGATTGCATGATGAAGCATAGTTTCCCATTCGAAAGATGTTTGAAATGTTGAAAGAAAAATGAGGAAAATATTGGGACATAAAAAAGTTATATTTATGAGTGTGAATATGTAATGAAAAGGGGAAGAAAATGTCACGCAGATAATTACGGTCGACTTAATTTAATATTGACAGATGTAACGTGAGAGGGAAATTAATAAAATACTTTACCTCATCATCTTGGGAGTAATTGTTTTAGCTATATTTGTGTGCAAAACTGATTTTTTGACATGATTTTGAGCGTTCTTTGCGCATTATGGCCCTACATCTTGTTAAATAAAGTAAATCTTGTGATTCTATCATGAAACCTTAATTCACTTAAATTCATAAGGTTTGAGCCATATCTATTTTCAATGTTTGAGTAACGAAATCACGAAAGCTCGGGCTAGATTAATAAATAAAAGTATAATTTGTTAATTAAGAAATCCAGCAGCTAGCAAGAGGAAACAATTCTTCGAGTAGCAACAAAATAAAAGCAGTAGCAAAAGCAGATAACATATTTGTGATGAAGACATCCGACCGCAAGCGGAGATCCAATCTTCACCATGCATCAACAAAAAAAAAATAAAATAATAATAATAATAAATAAATAAATAAAATAAAAGCAAACCTTAGACTTTTTTTTTTTTTTTTTTTTTTTTTTTTTTTTTTTTTTTTTTTTTTTTGCTTCAATCGGCTTTCGCCGGCACGTGACGGCGCACCCGACAGTCGACGAAGGTGATTCAAGTTGGGCTATGTGAAGAATTGAAAAACAAAAAGAATGCATTGATCGTGTCAGTTAACTCTAAACGGTCAAAAAGTTATGGCCAAACAGTATGCTGGTAAGATTTTGGCCGTATATTTTTTTAATATAGAAGGGATAATTTGTGGCGGCTAAGGTTTGATAGGGTGACATAGAGGCAACGACTCATGGTAGCTGACTGGTTTTAAGTGTTGAAATTTAAATAGCATGACTATCATCTAAATAATAAACACATCAAAGCACGTATAGCGGAAGCAAGATCGAATATTTAACATGTATAAAGAATTACCGAATAATAAATATTTACATACCTTTTGATCCTAGCTAAACAAGGATCTAATCTTCTCTTCACTTCACTTGATCAAACAAATAGGATTACCGTGAAACCCCTTACCTTTTTGTTTCACAATCCAAGATGAATAACTAAAGTAAGTTATTACCGAACTCTTGTACACACGTACTATAACCAATCATGTATTGATGCTAGTGAATGAACACGTAAAACCAAAACAATTTTGTTTTAATAAAAAACTTAAGGATCGACACACCAAGTAGGTGTACGATCGGTTTCAAGAAGCAAGGAAGGGAGAGAACAAATTTTATGGTTATAGCAATGCACAAGGTAGAAAAACAATAACCCTTCAATTTGTATTTATAGTGAAAACTTTGCTTGGAGCAAAAGCTAGTCGATTAGGGTTAGAAAACCCATATGGCCGATCGGCCTAGTCCAAGTTATGGGGATTCCAGATCCTTCTAATCATCTAATTTCACTAACGGTCCTTCCTTTATTCCCTAACGGTCGTTAGTCAATTCCGTTAATTACTTAACGTCCGTTAGTGATCATTTCGTGTCCAAATAACGCCCCTTGACCACTTTGACCAAAAACGTGAAAATTTTTCGCAAAAAGTAACATTCCGAAACTGACCCACGCTAAGGTCTAGATTGTGGAACCTAAAAGTAGATCCTGGAAGATCTAAATTAAGGTCCAGACTTATGGAACCTAAAAGTAGATCCTGGAAGATCTACTCTAAGGTCCAGGACTGAAATTATACTTTAGGATTTGACGGGAAACGCTTGACTTTACTTGACATTCCGCTACTCTATTGACCCTTTATAAGAATCTACATTCATAACCAAGATGAACTTTTAACTCATAACCAAGATGACCATTTCTGGACTCAGAACCAAGATGAAGTAAACTTCATAACCAAGATGAGTAAAAACTGAAATCCACACTTAGGTCCATATCTTGGAACCTAAAAGTAGATCTTAGACTCAAAACCAAGATGATGAACTAGATCCACATCAAGGATCACCATTTCGAACCTAAAAGTGGATCCTAAGAAGATCCACACTAAGGACCACATCTTTGAACCTAAAAGTAGATCCTGGGAGGATCTACACTAAGGTTCAGACTTTGGGACCTAAAAGTAGATCCCAGAACTGACGGGTTATGCATAAACCTCTTTTGACCCATTTTCACAACCAACCATTTATACCACTTCCGTTTTACACCAAACTTGACCAACTTCATTTATTTAACATAACAAGCACGTTCCAACAATACTTGACCCGATTACAACCCAAAATGGGTACAAACACACTTAAATCCAAACGCCCTTTAAACATTCACTAAAAACACTTAAAACACATTTGACAACTCGTTAGACTCCCAAACCGTTACCCGACTTTGACACACATTATACAACTCATAAAATAGACTCTCGGGGTACAACTTTGACTCGAGCTCGGTATTCTACCTAGCTCCTAATGCTTGTTATCTTCCAAATCCATTCCAAACTCTTATGCTACACTCCAAGCCTTCCATTCCGCCGCACTTAAGCCTACAAAAACATTGACAACTAAAGAATAAGCTTACGCTTAGTAAGTAACCCATCATAAAACATATATCATACACATACTTTCACATAAGCATCATAATCACATAAAAACCTCTAAACTACCACATACCACTCATATCATATCCGACTTCATAACATAATCACATCCATTCATCATAACCATAATCACAACATACCTTAACTAGTCCAAAGCCGATAACTAACATACTCTTATCCAAGGTCACTAGCCATCCATCCTTAGCTTACAACCATACTAACCCAACTCCTATGCTCTTACACAACCACAATACATACATGATAAATACATACATAACACATGTTTTAGGGAGAGTTACTTACCTTCAATCCAAGCTAGGCTACTAACATAAATCCCACCAACAACATCTTCTAACCATCATCATCATCATAATCATCATCTTCTACAATTAACCAAAACTTGAAGAATCATTACTAATGAAGGCTACAAGCATCAAATCTTCATCTTCTTCCCAATCCACCATCTAGCTTTTCCCTCTCTATTTCTTCCTCTAAAATCCGGTCTTCATACCCTCAATAATTGAAGACTCATCTAGAAATAACTAGATATAACTAGTTAGGTGTGGACTTTGGCCCTTTGACATAATTAGTCCCTCAAGTTTCATTCCTTCTATTTTAACCACAACTAACTTATAACACATAATTAATCACTTGGCAACTTAGGTCCTTCTAGTTTATACATCACATTCCATATTACTACATTAGTCATACTTTAACTATTAATTTGACCATCGGGTTTGACTTCCACGTAACTTTGTTGACCAACCAATTACATCCAACCTTAGCATATTTCATCTAGGGTGGGGCCTACTCGTAACCGGGATACGGGTCTAACAATTCTACCCCCCTTATTTAGATTTCGTCCCCGAAATCTTTCGTTCTTTACTAACCAACATCTAGTCACATAACTCATCTCATTCCTAACACCTTAACCCCTAGTTTACTTAGTTCAACGATCTAAGTGATCTTGCAATTTTACGCATACTATAACATATCACATGCCCTAATCCACATTACCCCCGCTTACTTCTATACCACACAACTCTTGCTTAGATTTCACATAATACAAGACTTACTTATTATCGCCAATCATCATTCTAATCCGCCCTATTACCGCACATCATCATCTCACTCGATTTACCCTCTACCCCCATTCTTTGACTCTTGCTACTTAAGAACTCGCCCTATTTGACTTTACATCATTACACTCGATTAATTTGTTCACATTCTTTTATCTTCATTCATCATCTTTTTGCACCACACCGCAAGGCCCATCATATCATCATTACAATTTCTCCGTCCCATCAAGGTTCTCCTAAGTCTCAACTAAAAGCCATGGTCTAATTCTAACCCTCCTATCTTAATCCTTACAATTCCTAACTAACTCTAAACTCCCGCTTTCTACTTCTCTAACCCTACTCGTTCCGTGTCGGCAACACATAGCCCACTCGTTTATAATTCCTCATTTACATGGAGAGGCGTCCCAATCGATGTAAATCAAGAAATATAAACTCATGGTTATGCACTCCCGACATAACACTACTACTCCTATTTCCAATTTTTAACTTTTATTATTTCATCATTCTCTTTTTATTACATTATTTTTACCCTTCTTAGACTTGGATCCTTCACATTATCACATTCATCATGGGGATACTTTTATATGCCATGGACGTAGGCAACCCCTTTCCGGTGAAGGCAACACTTTTCATCCCGAAGGATCTTTAACATTCATCCCGAAGGATTCCTTAACATTCCTTTACTTGGTCATCCCGAGGGATACCACATTTAGCATTCATCCCGAAGGATCATTAACATTCATCACTTTACCACTTTCACAACGGATCCAAGTCATAAGCACCACACACACATTATTACATTCGTTTATTGTAGTAATTACCGCTAATCGCCTTAGTAGTAATATGATAATTTCAGAACAACGCCTTTATCTCATACACACTCCTTACATTCTTAATCCGCTTTAGTTATTTTCACATCTTTACTTTACCTCTTGCATTCTTAGCCTTCATTAATCATTTTCACATTCTTACTTTACATTTTAGTCCACTCGACTCATTTACATATAGACTTCTCACATTTTACCAACCGAAACTCATGCATTCATTATGGTGATTACAGCTAATCGCCTTAGCCGTAATATGATAATTTCAAGACAACGTCTTTATCTCACACATACTCCTCTCATTCTTTCTTACGTTTTTAATCCATCACATTTTTATTTCCATATCTTATCTCTCTTCTTTTAGTCTCACTCTCTTCCTTTACATGTAGACCTTACATAGATCGTCAATTATAACACGCTCATTTTTTTATTAATGATTACAGCTAATCGCCTTAGCCGTAATATAATTATTTCATGACAACACCTTAGCTTCACACATATTCATCTCATTTTAGCTATTATTACTTAGGAAGTTTCGTTCTATTTTACAATTTACTCAATCACTATGCCTTTCCTCATCTTGTAACTAAGTTCATCACAAACTTATTATGTATATATTTTTATTTCATTTCTTCACCACACACATTCAACGTTACCACATGTTCATAATCATGATCCTAATACCTTGACTTCCCACTAACCCGTCTCTAATACCTCTTTAATGATCATCACACTAAGTATAACTACTCATAAGACCATACTTTGGTCATTCCTAGCTCACAAGCCATGCACTTTCATTTTTAGTCACATTTCTTATAACCCACCACACAACTTATTACACCTATTCACCCTCGCTAACTACCATAGCACACAATCACATAATCGTATAATAACTACCGAGACAGCCCGAGGTGCACGGTAATCCTATCACTCACACATCAAGTCTCCCACGTCATATATCACATAAGACACATCCCTAAGTCCCCATCATTATACCCATATAGCAATCACATAATTCGTTTCAAAACTCAACATTCATATCCTATAACTTACAAAATATTTGCCCGTCTTTCTTAAACTTAAACTTAACGCGTCTACGAGTGGTTTAAGTCTAGGCAACCTAAAGGAAACCTAATTCACTTAAACCGAAGCTCTGATACCAAGTTGTAACGCCCCTTGACCACTTTGACCAAAAACGTGAAAATTTTTCGCAAAAAGTAACATTCCGAAACTGACCCACGCTAAGGTCTAGATTGTGGAACCTAAAAGTAGATCCTGGAAGATCTACATTAAGGTCCAGACTTATGGAACCTAAAAGTAGATCCTGGAAGATCCACACTAAGGTCCAGGACTGGAATTATACTTTAGGATTTGACGGGAAACGCTTGACTTTACTTGACATTCCGCTACTCTATTGACCCTTTATAAGAATCTACATTCATAACCAAGATGAACTTTTAACTCATAACCAAGATGACCATTTCTGGACTCAGAACCAAGATGAAGTAAACTTCATAACCAAGATGAGTAAAAACTGAAATCCACACTTAGGTCCATATCTTGGAACCTAAAATTAGATCTTAGACTCAAAACCAAGATGAGGAATGTTAAATAAAAACGTGGCCGGGTTTGTGTATGTTAAATGTTGGGCTTTTATTTTTGGGCTTGGGTTGTAGGATAGGATTAGGATTGGGTTATAGGTTTTAATGGTTTTGGTTTAGTTTTAGGGATTAGTTTAGGATATGGTTTAAAGTTTAGGGACTTAAGTGTAACATTTGGATTTTGAGGGGCTGATCTTGCAATTTCACCAAAGATATCAAAAGGACCATAAAACAATATTTTCCATTTTAAAACACCCGGGGACCATAAATGTCATTTTCCAAAACCCCAGGGACTACTTTTGACAACTTTTGAAATTCGAGGGACTAGACTTGTCATTTATGCAAACTTTGTTCATTTTTTATCTGTTTTTAATCATTTTGCATCTGAGACATATAAAAACACAATCTAATGATATTTTCTGTATTTTGAAGCATTTTAAAGTGTTTTTGACTGTTTTTGTAGTCTAAATGTGACAGAAATGATGAGTATTTAGACACTCATCAATCCCCCACACTAAACTATTGCTAGTCCCTAGCAATCTTTTATGAAGATTTAATGGATTTTTCTCTTTACCAGATATCCATCATTTCTGGAGTAGCCAAATGTTTCAGTTCAAGTAAGAACTATGGTACACTGATAACCATATGATTTTGAGCAAATCACCAGCTGTCAACGGATTTGATTTGTCTTTACCAGAAGCCGTTTGCTTCTGGACTAGCCAACTCTTAGATAAATTACAACTATTATCTTTGGTGAGCTGATTACCAATTATGGTTTTCCAATGCCTTTACCACAAGCCATAACCTCGCGGGCTAGCCAACTCTTCACTTATAAAGATATGGTGAGTCGAATACCATACAATTTTGGGCAAATTGCAAGCCATAAACGGATTTGATTTATCTTTACCCAGAGCCGTTTGCTCCTGGATTAGCCAATCCTTATGTGGGTTAGACATGGTGGACTGATAACCATTTATTGCGTTCTAAGTGAGAAAAAAAAAATTTAAAATTTTGGCCAAAATGGGGGAAATAGGGTAAATATGTGATCAAATTCGCGAGAATTCCCCCCCACACTTAGAACTGAATATTGCCCTCAATATTCAAAGTACCGGCTGTGATGCCGACACTTAGAACGTAAAAAGGTAATACTAATAGCCATTATTTTATATATACACATGTTTTTTTTTTTTTCTTTTTTTTTTTTTTTTTTTTTTTTTTACTTGAAATTTACATATATACAACATGTGGGGCATCTCCCCCACACTTAGGTGGTAGAACAGAGAAAGAAGACAGAAATATGGGTGAAAACCCATATGGTGTGCTACTGTTTTTGTTCACCGAGTCACTAGCTGGACTCGACCCCGCATTCATTGGTTCTTGGGGAAGCATGTGGAAGAAAGAGTCTCCATCGGACTTTCATTCAAGATGTTTGGAGAAACATTGAAGTACGTGAAAGTTCCACACCGATGAGATATACACAGAACCGGCTCACAAATGATAAATGAAAATGCCGGGGTCAAAGATAGCGTCTTCATTCCCGAAGGAGTGAAGAACAGGAGAAGTCACCGTGTAGGTGAAGAAAAGAAAGAAAGTCATGATAAAAATCATGACTAACTCATCATCATCAGAAGGAGAATTCATGATTTTAGGATCATGAATCTCGTCATTTAAGCTCAGTTGATCAAGACAATTCAAGGGTGGGAGGGATGGGATTTTGATATTAATCAAATTCTCAGTATTGAGAACATCTCCCTCCGGAACACAAAGATTTTCTTTGTCAAGATCAAAGTAAAAGTTATCATACTCCGGCGGAGATATGATATGAGTGAGTTCACTGGAGAACTCCTCAAAGGTGAATGAATCATATTTGGATTTGATGTGAGTGAGTTCACAGGAGAACTCATCAAAGGTAAATGATTCATAATCGGGGAGAGAATTATGAGAATGAGAAGTGGTACTGCCACTAATCTTCTCTCCCATAGGATCAAAAGTGAAGGCTTCAAATTCCGGTATAGAATCATCGGAACAAATATCACTATCCTTAATGGGGATAGGAGACGAAATGGGTTTCTCTTTGAAAGCCTCGATTTTAGAAATGAGAAGACTGACATTCAATAATGTAGCACGAAGGGCTTCATCTTGGATTTCAGTGTCAGTTTCTTCATCATTCTCTTCTTCTAAGCTGACTAGCTCAGAAGGTAATTCTTCCACATAAACGATGTCTCCACAAGATAACGAATCGTCATCAGTAAAATCGGAGAACATCTCATCATGATCAATTTGGAAGATAAGAGGAGGAAAAGGGATATCGCACAAATGCTCGAGGATCCCCTGTGACTCTCTGTGGATTGGAACAAGGTCCTCAACACTAGACTTTATGAAGTCGTCCGATTCCTTTTCAGGAACAGTGTCAAGAAGCTCATTCCCCATGATAAGAGAGTGAGTGTGAATCTCGGGTGCGATAAGTTCAGACTGAGGGAGATAAGAAAGACTAGCACACATAGAGTTTATATTTTTCATGTGTTCTTCTGCTAGCAATTCTTGCATACTCTTATCTCCCTGTGCATCCACGGAAGGAGTCTCAACTGATGAACTGGATGATTCTTTGTAATATTCCATCATTTGAATAGAATCCTCATCATCATCGTCATCATGAATGAAACGGAATTGAGAGCTAGATCTGGCTGCTTTTTCTCTTTGAATTGATTCCTTAACAGATTTTTCAAAAGCATTTTGGGAATCTATTTTAGCAGCCCGTTCTTCGGCTAACAATTCTCTCATGGATTTTTCTTTTGGATTATCACGGGAATGTCTCAAATCTTTCACTAAATTTAGAAGATCTAGGAGAAGATTTTGAGGAGGTGGCTGAGGCTGAGGTGCCTGATCCATCTGGTACTGTGGAGGTGGGTCTTGATACGGATAGTCATAATTGTTACAAGGAATTGGATTCCCTGCTTGACAATCAGAGCTGAAATGGGGACCTCCACAGTACTCACAACAATATGATTGTTGTGACTGGCATGGTGAATAATATGGAGTCCGGTAATTCTGAGTGTCAAAAGTGTTTCCAGCTTGACACTCAAATCCTTGGTGAGGACCTCCACAAAATTCACACGAGTTATGTTGATTATACGAAGATAGGCCGGGCTGTGGTGTGTAGTAGGAAAAATTTGAGGAGTCGTGAAATGAGGTCGGATTAGGATCATAATCAAATGAATTCCTCGAACCACAAAACAAACAACTCCCGTTCCGAATATCATTACCACACTGTACACACGTACACCAGCGACATGGTGAACCAAAAAGAGGCTCACCACAACCGACACAAGGAATAAACGATTCCATTTGAGAGTTAAGAGAAGGAATCGGTTCATTCAAAGAATCAACAAAACCAACATGGTGATCCGAATGACTATCAAGTCTCGAAGAACATTTTGAAAAATCCAGAGGTGGGACAAGTGGTGTGCTCTGAGAGCTAGCAATTTCCACCACTTCCGTTTTAGTCCCCGGTTCTTGTTCTTGAGAAACGCATAGAATAGGCAAGTCATTCTTTTTAGTCACCGCCCTAAGCTCTGCATGATTTCTCCTAACCGTAAATTGTGAAAGGGTTGGATCAAATCTTGACGGTTTGTGAGCAATTGTGGGCTCAGATTTTTGGACAACCGCGGGTTGGACGTAGTTAGCACTTCCAATGTTAGAGGGAAGTACATGGTCCTTTGTCACCCCGGTTTCTCGTTCCATTTCCCTCACCGGAGAGGGATTAGGAATCGATGGATCATCACGATCAACACGAATTCTCGACATTTTTGACAAGGCCTGAAGTTTTTCAATGTTGTTTAAGGCCATAAGTTCAAAGAAATCATCGTCGAGAGATGCCATCAAACAGAAAAAAGATAGAAGAGGTTAGAATCAAAAGGATAGAGGGTAAAGGGAGGAAGAATCAAAAAGGGTAGGAGGGTAAAGATGAATATTTTTGGATTTTTGAAATACATTTTATGAAAACACAAAGGAAAAAGGAAAAATAATTTTTGAAAAGAAAATCTTTTTGGGTTTTTGATAAGAGAATATTTACGAAGATTCAAAACACACAACAATAAACGAGATTTAAAAATTCGCGTCAGCCTTCCCCGGCAGCGGCGCCAAAATTTGATTCGCTGGAATCAACACATATTTTTAACCAAAGAATACAATGGAAGTTGTATTCCCGGGTCGTTATCCCCAACGAAGGCTGAATGGAATTTGTGATCTCGAATCATGCACGTGTTTGAATGATGAATAAGATGTGATTTGGTTTTCTAAGCTACGATATGTGAAGATAAAATAAAAACGATTTAAAAGACAATAAAAACAATTATCTAAAGGATACGTGCTTAAAAAAAAATTAAAAAGATAAAATCTATTAAATAGAAGCTATCACTTATTTTCTATTTTATTTTTCCTAAGGTCTAATAATATAATTATATTTTTCCTAGATTCTATTTAATAAAAGAAAATTTTGAAAATTAAAATTACATTTTTCTGACTATTTTTCTATTTATTATAAATTAATTACTAATCTAAACTAATTAAAAGATTAAAAATACTAAAACTAATGATAAAAATCTGAAACTTTTTTCTAAATTATTCTAAGTGAAAACGAAGCTAGGAAAAATAAAATGAAAGAAATAGCTTATGCAGATAAGCTGCTAATAAGCAAACAGCTTATATAAGCTAAAAAAGGCTAAAACAGAAACAAGGTTTAAATAAAAAGTTTGCAAAGATTTAAACAACAAAAGGACTAGCCCAGATGGTTGGTCTGCTACTCAGTTTCCTGGGCGACCAGGGTTCGAATCTGGCTATGCCCCTTTTTTAAAACTATTTATTTTTTTTTATTTTCTTTAAACAAACTGATTAAGCACATGAAAAAGATCATTTTTACTAACTACAACTTAAGCTGCAAACCACGAATAAGCTTATAAATAAGCCAAAAGTACTGACAGTCTGCTTATGAACCTAGTGCAGGGCAAAAGTGGCTACTTCAAGCCCTCGATAAGCTGGTATAAGCTATTCTAAAAATCTTGCAAAAATTACCACAGATATATGAACTAGGGGACTCTAATAATCCAGGATTATAGCTAGTGAGAGCTTAAAATGAGGGCTACAAAAATTCTTGAAAATCTAGGAAACTATGAGAAATCAATATTTAGAACTGTTATGCTAGAAATTGGACTTAATATTGGTGAAACTAAGAACAAGCCTATTGGATCCTTAATGCATATTGAGAATAGAGTAAATGGAACCTGAGATTGCCAAAGATAGCTCCAAATAAGCCAGAGCTTAAACTGAGCTTGTGAAGGCAGTTTCACTGCCTTTGCTTGCAGTCACCCACTCCAAACCTACAATGAACCTCAAAACAACAAAATGGAAACTGAAAACAGCTTTTCCAACTGTTATAAGTTAAATCAAAACTGGGAAAAATGCAATGGAGCAGTGAATACCCCAGAATGACCCACTTTGACTACTAAACCAAACACCCTCTTAAGTTGACTGAGATGGAATTTTAAACTAAAACAGACCAAAAAGCATGGATTTTCTGAAACATACTAACATTTAACTATCATGAGATTTGAGAAACAACAAGCAAAACAAATCAGCATAGGCAAAAAGCAATGAGCAAAAGTTGACTATCGTTGACTTTTAAAGAAAAAAATGAAATTGCATTAACTGAAGATTCAGATTACATAACTGGAATTGAAATGACAATGAAAATTAAAAATCACCTAACATAAAAGCTAAAACCTTGAATTCGAACTTTAAATTAAAATTACACTAAAAAGGGTCTAAAAGCAGTGACGCCATTATTCTTGGTCTTCATTCTTCTTAAATACCACTCCCCAATGATTCTCTGAGCTCTCTTGAATATATCCCCACCGTTGGATCAAGTTTAAGCAATCCCAATCGTCAATTAGTGTTTTGGCGGGAAAACAAACAAAGTGGGTTTTATCTAATCTACTCATCACGTGGGTTGTACTGGGGGTAGCTAAGGACTAGAGGAGGGGGGTTGGCGTGTTTCAGATAAAAGGGAGATAGGAGGGGGAAAGTTGTCGGTTGTCAGGATGGTAATGGGACATGGTTTTGGTTTTTGTGTTTTGCGGGTTTTGGTTTTTTTGGGAGAGATAAGGTTTGACTTTTGGGTGTGTTAAATAAAAACGTGGCCGGGTTTGTGTATGTTAAATGTTGGGCTTTTATTTTTGGGCTTGGGTTGTAGGATAGGATTAGGATTGGGTTATAGGTTTTAATGGTTTTGGTTTAGTTTTAGGGATTAGTTTAGGATATGGTTTAAAGTTTAGGGACTTAAGTGTAACATTTGGATTTTGAGGGGGCTGATCTTGCAATTTCACCAAAGATATCAAAAGGACCATAAAACAATATTTTCCATTTTAAAACACCCGGGGACCATAAATGTCATTTTCCAAAACCCCAGGGACTACTTTTGACAACTTTTGAAATTCGAGGGACTAGACTTGTCATTTATGCAAACTTTGTTCATTTTTTATCTGTTTTTAATCATTTTGCATCTGAGACATATAAAAACACAATCTAATGATATTTTCTGTATTTTGAAGCATTTTAAAGTGTTTTTGACTGTTTTTGTAGTCTAAATGTGACAGAAATGATGAGTATTTAGACACTCATCAAGGAACTAGATCCACATCAAGGACCACCATTTCGAACCTAAAAGTGGATCCTAAGAAGATCCACACTAAGGACCACATCTTTGAACCTAAAAGTAGATCCTGGGAGGATCTACACTAAGGTTCAGACTTTGGGACCTAAAAGTAGATCCCAGAACTGACGGGTTATGCATAAACCTCTTTTGACCCATTTTCACAACCAACCATTTATACCACTTCCGTTTTACACCAAACTTGACCAACTTCATTTATTTAACATAACAAGCACGTTCCAACAATACTTGACCCGATTACAACCCAAAATGGGTACAAACACACTTAAATCCAAACGCCCCTTAAACATTCACTAAAAACACTTAAAACATATTTGACAACTCGTTAGACTCCCAAACCGTTACCCGACTTTGACACACATTATACAACTCATAAAATAGACTCTCGGGGTACAACTTTGACTCGAGCTCGGTATTCTACCTAGCTCCTAATGCTTGTTATCTTCCAAATCCATTCCAAACTCTTATGCTACACTCCAAGCCTTCCATTCCGCCGTACTTAAGCCTACAAAAACATTGACAACTAAAGAATAAGCTTACGCTTAGTAAGTAACCCATCATAAAACATATATCATACACATACTTTCACATAAGCATCATAATCACATAAAAACCTCTAAACTACCACATACCACTCATATCATATCCGACTTCATAACGTAATCACATCCATTCATCATAACCATAATCACAACATACCTTAACTAGTCCAAAGCCGATAACTAACATACTCTTATCCAAGGTCACTAGCCATCCATCCTTAGCTTACAACCATACTAACCCAACTCCTATGCTCTTACACAACCACAATACATACATGATAAATACATACATAACACATGTTTTAGGGAGAGTTACTTACCTTCAATCCAAGCTAGGCTACTAACATAAATCCCACCAACAACATCTTCTAACCATCATCATCATCATAATCATCATCTTCTACAATTAACCAAAACTTGAAGAATCATTACTAATGAAGGCTACAAGCATCAAATCTTCATCTTCTTCCCAATCCACCATCTAGCTTTTCCCTCTCTATTTCTTCCTCTAAAATCCGGTCTTCATACCCTCAATAATTGAAGACTCATCTAGAAATAACTAGATATAACTAGTTAGGTGTGGACTTTGGCCCTTTGACATAATTAGTCCCTCAAGTTTCATTCCTTCTATTTTAACCACAACTAACTTATAACACATAATTAATCACTTGGCAACTTAGGTCCTTCTAGTTTATACATCACATTCCATATTACTACATTAGTCATACTTTAACTATTAATTTGACCATCGGGTTTGACTTCCACGTAACTTTGTTGACCAACCAATTACATCCAACCTTAGCATATTTCATCTAGGGTGGGGCCTACTCGTAACCGGGATACGGGTCTAACAGTTAGTTACCATTTCGTGTCAAAATAATTAAAATACATAACTATTGTATATATTAATTATTTACTTGATCATTCATACGTAAAGTGTGCAATCCCTCGGTCCCGGGTTCGAATCTAGACATACAAGATTAATATTTTTCCATTAAACTCTCACAGCTCCCACTTGGAAATCTATAAAAGTGTAATGACATTGGTTAGCGTCTAGCAACACGCCAATGCCCCTAGTACAACTCGGGTGGTGGTCTCCTGGAAAAACCATTTGATGATTACTCATCATACTCATCCTTTTGTTTCTAATACTACATTAATAAAGATATGGATCTAAGTCATTCTTTTATTAATAATTCTGTTTCTCGTTGTTTATGATTAAATAAGATTATCAAATCTTCTGAACCATTCAGGGGAGATCTTGGGTGCGGCCACACAAACATCTTACTAACCCTATGAGGGGCCCAGCAGAATTAAACTCCAAATAAATTTGAAGGAACAAATTCTATCTTGACTATGAGCATAACTCATGCACTTCGCAACGCTTCCGAAAACAATCCTTATAGCTACCAGTTACGTATATCGTTAAATTGAATTACAGAAATGCACTACATGCATGACAGTTATCTGGCATCTCAAGTCTGAGGATAACTATATACACATGATTTACTTAATGACAAGATCCATAAAGTAAACTCATGAAGTCGGGATAAGTCCTATATTCAAACATATTGAATATCATGTGAAATTGGTATGACAACGCATCAACATACTTTCAAGTATATTATAACAATACTCAGATTTGTCTTAGTTTAATGATATTCCCATATCATTAACCGACAACGGACAGTTTAGAATATATAAATATATTCAAGGATGTTAATACAAATATCGTCATAAAAACGTTATTTATATTTTACGATCTTTACTTAATTTTGTTAATGACAATTACAAAGTTTATCTTTAAGCAAAGCATAAATATAAGATTAAGTCTTTTACATTTATAGTGATAAGTCTTTTAAAACACATTTACACATTACAAGATTACTAGGAATAACATTATATACATTTACATTTTTATTAGAAATATTTAGGATGACATCATGGCATGCATCATGAACATAATCTTAGAAAGATTTTTGAGATATCTTGTATAGATCTTCAAGCTAAAGAGTTGACATTTGAAGATATGGAAAGATTGTGCAAGATATGGAAAGATTTGAGAATCTCTTAGCTGTCCTGCACTGGCGGATCCAAGGCCAGTACAAGGGCAGATCCAATTTAAGGGATCCGCCAGATCCGCCAACTGTTTTATCAGTTTGCCTATAAATAGCAAGTTGATCATTCAGGCACATTGATCACTTACATAGCATAAATTATACATACATTCATTTATACATTACTAACCCATATCATTCATCATTCTTAGTGATCTTCCTTTTTGTAGCAAAAGAGATCAAGCATCAACAAGCTTCAACACACTGTTGCAAGTCTTGTAAAGTAGAAACTGTGTGATTAGTTAGAGTTTACACATCATTGTTATACCTTTCACTCAGTAAAGTCCGGTTAGTGTTTTAGTCCTCAAAACACATAGAGTAAACGGGAGTAGTTGTGCCCTTGTAAAGAACTCGACATTTAGCTTAGTGTCGGTAATTGTATAAGCGACGTCAGGTTGGTTCTTCCTTGAAGTAGAACCCGGTGTTTAGCTTAGTACCGGATAAAGTGTAAGCGACGTGTATAAAGGTTTTCTCCGCCGAGAAGGGAGTTTGTTTCTTAGTGAAGAAAAACTCTCGAGTTAGAGGCTCGAGGAGTGGAGTAGGGCAAGGAAGAGAGTCCTTGTAGCCGAACCACTATAAATCTCTGTGTTGTGGTTTGATTGTTCCTATCCTTACTTACTTTACTTATATTGTTTGTTTGTGAGTATTTACTTTGAAATCACGTTAAGTCACAAAGCGAATTAAATTTAAAACGGTAAAAACTATTCAACCCCCCCCCCCTTCTAGTTTTCCATAAAGGATATAAACATGCAAATATAGGATATATTATTAAGAAAATGATAAACAAACATAACAAGTATTTTATTTCATTAAAATAATAACTGTTTTACAACATCCTGATATGCGTGTTGTTGTGTTCAAGTTTTAAAATTTATAAACACGATTTATCCAATTCTCTATTCACACATACGAGCAAGTATACTCGTCCGTGGTAGTAAAGGTGGGTAAGTCGAGATCGTCCCAAGGGAATTGAGGTTTAGGTTTAGTAAATAAGTTTTAACAAAAAGGGTTGTCAATCCAATTTGAAGTAAATTCAAAAACAAGCAAAGTTCAATCAATCAAAAACAAATATACTTGTGTGTGATTCTATGACCAATTGTTTAGAGTAACCAACCAAGTTGGGTGTGACTTGTAATGATGCACAACTTAAAATGAATAATTCACAATCAATGGTTTTTATCATGAGAAATCATGTCTAAGAATTCAATCTCCTAGTTAATTCCTTTCGGCCATGATTAACTATTACAATAATTCTATTAAGCTCTTTTGTTGTTTGAAAGCATTTCTTATCTTAAGAATTCCTACGAATCCTTTCGGCCTTTTTCGTGATGAAATCGTTTCCAAATCCATTTTAATGAGTAAAGATGGTGCTTGTCACACACCACAATCCATACTAATTCGTGCACTAACTTTTTGGAATAAAAACATAAAGAAAACTCCTTTCGGCCTTTGTAAGTCCTTAAAATTGTTTTTACCAACCAATTAAGCAAGACTAGATTGTATTTCAACAAACTCATAAAACAAGATATGTTTTCATGCATCACTATGATAAGGTTACTCCAACAATTGCCACATCATTCACACACAAGTATAACTAAAATCACTCCATAATAATCATAATCAAACACAAGTAATTAACCAAACTTTCATTCATCATATAGTAAAAGTAAAAGTAGTTCATAATAATAACTCAACAAGAAATACCTAATCAAGGAATTACAAGAACTAGAATTGTGGAACTATAGCAATCCACACTCCTCCAATCGCCTATTATCACACGTAAACAACTCCACACACGGACACAACTCTTGAGACTCGAACTCAAGGCTTCCTGGACGTTTTCACAGCAACTACAAGCTTTCGGGCAATAATAATAAGGTGGTGTAAGCTTTTTAGGTTATGTCACTTCCCCAAGAACTTCTCTCTTGTAAATAAGCTAAGGGTTCCTTAAATAAGTGAGGAAATCCTTACTCTTCAAGTAAAAACGTCCCAAATGAGTTAATAGTCGAGAAATGATAAGCCATAATGATTATAAGACTTAAATTCTCCTTTTAATGCAGCTTTGTAACTCCAGTGTCGGCGAACCGATCGGTATTTGGCTCCTACCGATCGGTTGGTCCTCTCGGTAACTCAAACTTTGCCCATCCGATTCGGATGCGGGCGCCATCCGATCAGATGGATGACTCTGCCATGCAACTTTTTATTTTTCTTTTCTTTTCTCGTTACGTGCTTGATCCTTCGCTGTACCACTAATTCCTTTTATAGAACTTGATCTTCTCTTGATATATAAAGCATAGAAATCTTGAACTAATCAAATCCTTGAAGTATCACGTGGTTTCTTTCTCGTAATTCTCCATATGTGCATAATCTCTTCATTTCTTTGTCATTTCCTCAACTTTTCCTGCACTTGGCTATATTTACTTGCATACACACTTTTTCATCATTTAGCAACAAATACACGCAAATATAACCAAATATGATGCACAAAACTAACAATAACGCGCCTAAAAACATGTTAGATTTAAGCGTTATCAAATCCCCCACACTTGAGTTTTACTCGCCCTCGAGCAAGTCTAATTTTTAGAAAAACTGAATTCAATGGCATCTTCATTATGATTATAAAAAGCTAACAATCATCCCAATAGGACAATTGTTAATTTACTTTAATTTACGAAAAATCCTTGAAATATATGCAAGTTAAATCGAGCTTGATAACATCACTAAGCACCTCACAAAGGAAATTTTAAATTCACACAACACTCGAAGGTAGATTTGATTGTAGATCACTCAATTGCCCAGACATGATTCATGTCTCTTACCATAAGCTTGTACTTGTATCAAAACAACAAAACAAAACATCAAAGAGGTCTTTTATTTGGGTTTAAGGTTTAAGGGTTTTGATTACCTAGCTAATGTATAAATACTTCATACAAGAACATCATAGCTCGCTAACAACGAATCCTTGTGTAGTCAAGCAACGGATGGTCACTAGATTGTGCCTTGGTTTGCTAACGACGTTACTTTCATAACGGATGGTCACCAATTTACTCACTAGATTGCTAACAACGTTTTTTAACTACCCAAAAACTCGGATGGTCACTAGAACATCCATGTACTACATATCTAAACAAAGCCATCACTAAATCCGGATGCTCGAAAGCTAACGACGAATAAAGTAATTGGTAAGGGTAAGGATAAGACATGGGAATTTGATTTGGTTCTATAAAAAAAAAAAAATCAAACAAGAATCAAGTCCAAATTCCGTCCTAACTCTTTATATCACAAATGATTACTCCACCAAACTTCTTCGATCATTATTCCGCATTTCATATAAACTCCATTCCTTCCATAATAGTTCCTTGACTATTTTATTTTTATCACTCCATACTTTCATAGCTCATTGGCTTTCTCTTTTTCTCTTTTTTTTTTTTTTTTTTTTTTTTTTTTTTTTTTACATATCACCCCCACACTTTGGATGAGCACACACTACAAAAAATACAAATAAGAGTAGCGACCTCCTTCTTCATTGGAACAACATATACACATACAAGGTGTGGTCAACATACAATCATCAAAAAATAAATAGTTTCGGACTTCATTTGAACTTGATTCGGGAAAGTCTAAGGTGTATGGTGCAATGATTTTTCTGGGTTAAATCAAAAGAAAAGATAGGCTCAAAAGGGTGTAACTAAGGGTATTTAGCATATAATGCTAACAAATGGGTTCCAATTACTTAGGACAACTAACCGATGTGGTTAGCAAAAATGTATTGTAAACGGATGGCCATTTGGTGTAAATCCTAATTTGCCTCTTATCATTTGAATATATTTTATTACTTGAAAAGTAATTTTAACCGTAATGCATAACAAGTACAAGTTCTAGAATCGACATAATCACCGGCACACTCATAACGAAATATAAGGCATAAATCCTCACAATTTAAGGTGGTGATAAAATGTACTAGCACTAGTTATCAATAACTCTCAAAACTTGACTACATTCCAAAAAAACATAAAAAAAAAACTCATTTTGACCATTGAATCAATTCATCTATCAACTAGAAAGTCAAGGGCAAACATGATCACACATTCTAGTTCTTGAAATCCAAAATCTAAAAACTTAAAAAAAAAATCAAAAATCAAAACCAATCTTTCCTATTTTCTTCCCTCCCCCACACTTAAGTTTTGCATTGTCCTCAATGTAATAAAACTAACTTCAAAGTAAAGGAAATGGGAAAGAAAAATAGAAAAAATAAATAAAAACTACCCGGAAAAAAAATTAGCATAGGCCTAGTTGATCACAAGTAATCACATGAGTTCTTCCAACTCCAAATATTGATCAACACTAAGCTTCCGTCACCTCTTCCCCTGCAAACACTGCAAACTATGCTCGAAACAAACAAAACAAAATACAAAAACAATAAACCAAACAAAACATAATAAAATAAAAATAATCCCAGAATCAAAACAAATAAATCCTACAAAAGTTAAGTTAAAGAAGTAGAAATAGAAAATAGAAATTGTTCAACCATCATTGTTTTGAAACCATAGTCATCAACCATCCCAGGTGGTTATTGGCTGTATATCTAAGACTTCTGGAAGTCCTCTTAACTTTCCATTCCTGCTTTCTCTAAGATTTGTGAACTTTTTTATATCAATACTCCATGGAATAACTGGTTCGCCAAAATCGCTCATTTCCTTTTCATTAAACAACCCAAGATTCCTAGCAATTCGAGAAATAAAATGCCCCGCACATATGTAATTTCTTGTCCTATCTGCTGCGTGTTTGTGCAAATGTTGCACTATTACCCATGCTACGTTCAAATGCCTATAGGGATGCTTCTCATCTAGTGCTTGTAGTACCCATAAATCATCTTCATAAATCAACTCCACACCAGACGTCCTATGTAACAATGATTGCACTATTATCCTATGAAGCACACGTAACAACGGTTTCTTGATTGTCGACACTTCACTTTCTCCAAACACTAGCTTGTTTTCCGTACTAATCCTCTCCCAGTATCCGTTCGCATCAAAATTGTTTTTATTCCTTCCTCCACTTATTACCAAAAACTTGAAATCCCTATTACTTAAATCTTCGTCCGAATATAAACCTAATAGGTTTCCAAATTCAAATAGTGTAACCTCGTGTTTTTGTCCCCCTAGTCTGAATTCGAGGAATTTATCGGTGGTAACACCGATATCAGTGATCTTTTCTTTCATCCTCATTGAACATAAAAATTCTAAGCACCATTCCTTGTATATCGGTTCCCTTATGCTCAATGCTTTCATCCACATGTTGGAAGTCAAAATTCGTCCATCCCAAAGAATCCTAATAAGAAACATGTCTTCCAGAAACTCATCACAACCAAGCTCTTTCATGTCACTCCAGTTCATAATCCTTGGTGAATGAATCACCCATCCGCCAATCTTAAGAAGTACAGCACTAAAAGCTTTTCGAACACTCGCATCCTCCCCTTTCCACAATAGATTGGGGTGACATTCCGGTATCGGCATCTGTTCTCTCTTCCTAATTCCTTCTCTAGTTCTTTTCGCGATTCCTGATCCACCTGCAAGATAACTCTGTAGAAATCATGATTATTCGTTAGTATAAGAGTATAAGAAACAAGGTTACATGATTTAGAAGTCCTAAAGGTCCGTTTTGAAAATCTTCAAAAAGTTTTACCGAGGGCTCCATCCGATCGGTAGCTCTCTCCATCCGATCGGATGGAGTATTGACCTTGTCCAGCCGATCGGTATCAACACGCAACCGAATCGGTTGGATTCACTGTATCCAAAACAAAAATTATGCCGACTTCAAATCAATCCTATCTAGTTCCACTCTTTCCTATCATGCATTTGATCAATCAATGTAATTCCTACAAGTCCCATTCATCTTCATAACATTCCATAACTTCGTCTAATGATTCTCCATTACTCCAAGAACACTACCAAATCAAAATTACTCATTCGGTATTCTAATCACAATGCATCATCCTAAAAACATTAACAATCATCTAAACAACTCCCAGGAATCATTAATTTCAAAATAAATTGATTCAAAGTTTTGACCTATTTTTTATCCGAAAAACAATTCTTCAATTCTTTCTCAAAACTAAATCATTCTATCTAATCCTTTATGCAATGGATTCCTTAGTCATTTACCCAGCTACTCCAGAAAAATCGCATCTTAATTCAAACTAAATCAAAAACGCCTAAATTTTGACCTAATTTAATCAACTCGAATTAAAACCTAATTGACACAAATTGACGATGTTACTTACTTGTTTAGATGCCATTTATGATCTTTCAACTCTCCTGCAACTCCTAATACCCTTCTAATGGTCGAATTAATGAACCCCAAGTGTGGTGGAATGAGTGTGTGTGTGTGTTTTTATGATTTTTGAAATTTTGGGTATATATACTTCACTCCATCTGATCAGTATTTCATCCAACCAATTCGGATTGAATTTTTGCAAAACTTCAATTTTTCTTCTTTCTTCAACACTTTGACACTTGCAAGAACAAAAGAGAAATGTTTTGACTTCTTTTGTTATTCCAAAATACTTCTTTTTAAGTATGAAAAATACCCAACACACTTATTCTCCCAACTTGTTATTCAATCTATCTCTACAACTTCTTAAACAAAACTTAACTCCAAATTAAAACTTAATAAAACCAAGATAACCAAAAAGTCTTAACTTAACTCAAACTTAAATGCAAACATTAAACTACTAAAAAAAAAAAAAAAAAAAAAACTAGCACAAGCCTTGTGCTTTATTCTTCAACTTTTGTCTTCAACCTTCAAAGTATTCGTGCTTCAAGATGTCTTCACTTTGAAATTTTCCGGACAACTTTCGATTAGTCATTTGCGTTTTGAACTTCCTTGCAAAATTTCTTCCATCCGGACAAACTATATCAAACTTCACATGCCATTCTCCATCACCTTCTTCCTTCTTGTAAACACTAGCTCCTTCGGGTCCCCATTCCAAATTCTTCAATTGAACCGGTAAAGATCCAAGAAAATCTGTCAATTTATTGAACACAAAAACATTCTTGAATGGGTTATAGAAAACCTCCATAGCTAAAGCTCTTTCCAACTCATCTTCAATACCAAAGTAACTAGGGACAACCGGCCCATATTTAGGCCTCCCCTCTTCATCTCTACCAACTTCGAAACAACCTAAATGATCTTCTTCCTCATCTTCTTCATGCACTTCCTTCACAATCTTGCCTCTAGGTTTAGGATAATAGGTATGCTTCAAGATTCCATCACTAATAGTCATAGTACCTCTACCCATATCTATAATAGCTCCGCAAGTTCTCAAAAACGTTCTTCCTAACAACAATGGTAACTCCTTATCCTCCGGAATGTTAAGCACAAGAAAATCGGCTAAGAAAGCTTGATATCCTACTTGAACTCTAACATTCTTCACTTCTCCCATTGCTTTTGCTCTTGAATTGTCAGCCATAGTAAGATTATATTGATTTGGTTGAGGATTACCAAGTCCTAATCTTTTGTACAACGGGTATGGCATCACATTCACACTTGCTCCTGTATCGGCCAATGCATACATCGCATCGGTTCCATTCACCTTAATTGGTAACACAAAATTTCCCGGATCGCTCTCTTTCTTAGGCAATCCATTCTCAACTATCCTTTCCCTTGCAAACTCATCAAAATTCTTATCCTCTAGCCTAGCTGTTGCCATCATAACTGCATCTAACTTCTTACGATAAGTCATGTAATTGTTCAACACTTCTATAACCGGCTTCTCTTCCATAAGCTCCTTAAATTTCATTTCCAAGTTCTCCAAAACTGCTTCCTTCTGTTCTTGAGTCAAGGGTTTAACTTCTTGAGGTGATTTGGGTGATGAACTAGATGAACAACTCTCATTCTTAGGGGTGGAGGGTTGGGTAAGTTTGTTAAGTGGTGTTTTCTTACGATTAGCCTTTCCCATTTTCACAATCTCTCCTCTTCCTTCCTTCTTCTCTACCATATCATCATCTACATCAATTCTCATCTCTCCCAAAGCAAAATCAACCCTACATTTAGTTTTCACCATGAAATTTCTACGAAACATAACTTCCGGTTCACCCACATTTCCATATTCCAACACAACAAAATCCATCTTGAAAACATGACCATGAATATTAACATTCACATCTCGCACTATCTTTCTCCCATAATTTTCATAATCAAGCCTAACAAAGCCAAGCTTACTAAGCATATCTTCCGTAATATAATTTTCACCATATTGCATATTAAGCTGAGCATCCCAAGCCTTAATTCCTTCCACACCACATGGTGTAGCATACCTCATGAATGGTACATCAAACTCCTTAGGTGGTGCTTGTGTAAACACAACCACCCTTTTCTCCTTAGGTAAACAAACAATGCTTTCGCCAACTTCTTCTTTTCCTTCTAAACCAATCTTAGCTTCATCCAAAATACTTTCCAACTTCTCCAAAGAATCACCTGAATCTCTCAACATCTCTTCCAAATTTCTCAAGTATTCCGAAACATTGCTTAAACTCTCCATTCTACTTAAGCACTAACTATAACATAACCACAAAACAAAAATCCAAACTATTAGCGTGAGGGTTAGTTATAATCGAATCATATCAAAAATAAAAACCAAAGCAAGCTAACAAACAACTTCAAACTATTAAAACATCAAAACAACTAAAAATTAAAAATCACAAAAACTATTACCGAGGCAACCATCCGATCGGTATCACATTCCATCCGATCGGATGGGTAAACTGCAAAAGACGAAATCTCACCAACCGAATCGGATGCGGGCGGCGTCCGATCGGTTAGATCGAAAAAATAATCTAATTTATATATATATATATATATATATATATATATATATATATATATATATATATATGAAGACTAAACTATTGACACTTTTTAGTTGGTTTTTTTTTATATGAGAAGAAACTTAATAATTAAAATTTAGACTAGTTAATATAAACTAACAAATCTCTGTCAAGCATTAAACTAAATTAATTGATTCTTAATCCTTAACTAATGACCATAAAAATAATTAAAATCACATTTAATAAAAACTATTAAAATACCAAGTATTAAACCAAAAATTAAACTAGATTAACTAAACATTTAACATATTAAAACTTTCTAATAACCTTAAATTAATTATACTAATTACTCTACTACTTAAATTTATTAAACATAGCATTGATGAGGCTTAAAAACTAAAAGATAACCAAAATAACTAAAACAAAAAAATACTTACCGAGACCACCAACCGATCGGATGGGAATCCATCCGATTCGGTTGGTCCGAACCAAACTTTTTTTTTTTTTTTTTTTTACTTTTTATTTATAAAAAAAAAAACTTATACTACTAAGCCCAACTACCAAGAAAATCTTAACAATTCCCCGGCAGCGGCGCCAAAAACTTGATGTGCGTGTCGTTGTGTTCAAGTTTTAAAATTTATAAACACGATTTATCCAATTCTCTATTCACACATACGAGCAAGTATACTCGTCCGTGGTAGTAAAGGTGGGTAAGTCGAGATCGTCCCAAGGGAATTAAGGTTTAGGTTTAGTAAATAAGTTTTAACAAAAAGGGTTGTCAATCCAATTTGAAGTAAATTCAAAAACAAGCAAAGTTCAATAAATCAAAAACAAATATACTTGTGTGTGATTCTATGACCAATTGTTTAGAGTAACCAACCAAGTTGGGTGTGACTTGTAATGATGCACAACTTAAAATGAATAATTCACAATCAATGGTTTTTATCATGAGAAATCATATCTAAGAATTCAATCTCCTAGTTAATTCCTTTCGGCCATGATTAACTATTACAATAATTCTATTAAGCACTTTTGTTGTTTGAAAGCATTTCTTATCTTAAGAATTCCTACGAATCCTTTCGGCCTTTTTCGTGATGAAATCGTTTCCAAATCCATTTTAATGAGTAAAGATGGTGCTTGTCACACACCACAATCCATACTAATTCGTGCACTAACTTTTTGGAATAAAAACATAAAGAAAACTCCTTTCGGCCTTTGTAAGTCCTTAAAATTGTTTTTACCAACCAATTAAGCAAGACTAGATTGTATTTCAACAAACTCATAAAACAAGATATGTTTTCATGCATCACTATGATAAGGTTACTCCAACAATTGCCACATCATTCACACACAAGTATAACTAAAATCACTCCATAATAATCATAATCAAACACAAGTAATTAACCAAACTTTCATTCATCATATAGTAAAAGTAAAAGTAGTTCATAATAATAACTCAACAAGAAATACCTAATCAAGGAATTACAAGAACTAGAATTGTGGAACTATAGCAATCCACACTCCTCCAATCGCCTATTATCATACGTAAACAACTCCACATACGGACACAACTCTTGAGACTCGAACTCAAGGCTTCCTGGACGTTTTCACAGCAACTACAAGCTTTCGGGCAATAATAATAAGGTGGTGTAAGCTTTTTAGGTTATGTCACTTCCCCAAGAACTTCTCTCTTGTAAATAAGCTAAGGGTTCCTTAAATAAGTGAGGAAACCCTTACTCTTCAAGTAAAAACGTCCCAAATGAGTTAATAGCCGAGAAATGATAAGCCGTAATGATTATAAGACTTAAATTCTCCTTTTAATGCAGCTTTGTAACTCCAGCGCCGGCCAACCGATCGGTATTTGGCTCCTACCAATCGGTTGGTCCTCTCGGTAACTCAAACTTCGCCCATCCGATTCGGATGCGGGCGCCATCCGATCGGATGGATGACTCTGCCATGCAACTTTTTATTTTTCTTTTCTTTTCTCGTTACGTGCTTGATCCTTCGCTGTACCACTAATTCCTTTTATAGAACTTGATCTTCTCTTGATATATAAAGCATAGAAATCTTGAACTAATCAAATCCTTGAAGTATCACGTGGTTTCTTTCTCGTAATTCTCCATATGTGCATAATCTCTTCGTTTCTTCGTCATTTCCTCAACTTTTCCTGCACTTGGCTATATTTACTTGCATACACACTTTTTCATCATTTAGCAACAAATACACGCAAATATAACCAAATATTATGCACAAAACTAACAATAACGCACCTAAAAACATGTTAGATTTAAGCGTTATCACATCCCATTATCCAAACACTAATCACATATGTGCATGAAACTACTAGCTAAACGAAGTCCTATGCCTTCAGAAAGTTGTTTAAGCTTTCCACACGGGTAGTGCCTTCGTTAATGGATCCGCTAAGTTATCATCTGTGTGAACTTTGAGTAACTCGATCTCACCTATCTCCACTTGTTCTATAACATAGTGATATCGAATCGAGAAATGTCTGGTGCCCTTCATGATTCCAGGCTCATTAGCAAATGTAATTGCGGCTGAGTTGTCACAATACATTTTTATAGGTCTTTCGATTGAGGGCATAACTCCTAGCCCTGAAACGAATTTCCTAATCCAGACTGCTTCCATTGCAGCTTCTAAGGCAGCAATATACTCACTTTCTGTTGCATACATCGCTATAGTACTTTGCTTCTTGCTCTTTCAATCCACAACACCTCCATTGATGACAAAGACATAACCCGTCTGAGACTTCGTATCATCTTTATCACACTTCCATGATGCATCGCAGTAACCTGTAACAATCAGTTAGTGAACCTGGTGTGTAGACTTATTAGACCAAATTTGAGTATTAAAAAGCTATGGAATGAACTTAAACATGGAAATAAGAACTAAGCATTACCTAGACTACTTGTAAAAATGTTTTTCATGAACTTTAAGATCAAATTTAACACCCCTTAATGGCTTTTGAAACAAGACTTGCAGACGTACTGCAATTTGAATGCCTAGATAAGTGGCAGTCATTTGCTAAGTTTTTCCCAACTGACCTCAATTTCCAATCAATCTCAAACCAACTGCTAGGAATACACTTAAGACTCTCTAATGTACATTTAAGCAGCAAAAACAAGATCTAAAAGCTAGATTTCTAACCAAAGGACAAATGAACAAGGCAAATTCTCAAGAATTGAGAAACCAATCTTAAAACTCAAAATCCATTGAAAACAGCTTAACACTATTTAAAAACAGATTAAATCACTCAATTAGAGCTGATCAAAGAATGCTAAACTACATTTGTACAGTAAGACACCAATATTGACCCATTTTGGTCTTGTACCAAACAGTCCTTCTAAAGGACTGTTTTGAGCTTTTAAAGGGAATGGACCAATTTAGGCTGAGCTTATGATTGACAGAGGACTACCCAACTATATTAAGACCTAATAAGCACTACACAACCCCAATAAGCACTAAGGTTAAGCAAATAAGCTAACGTTGACTATTGTTGAATATTTTGGCTATTTGGCAATTAAACTGAATTAAACAAAAGTGACACTTTCAATAAGCTAGAATGACCTTATATAAGCTAAAGTAAACATAACAGAGGGCTTTTAAATTGTAAACAACAATCAATTCGAATCACTGTATTAGCATTAAACTAGAATTACAACTGAATTAGAACAAGGCTTGTGAAATTAAATTAGAACTTGAAATTAAAGTTACATTGAACTAAGATTAAGCTAAACAATTAAAGCTATACTACATTCGACTGAATTACACTACTCCTAATTAAATTAACTACTGACTAAAAACTCTCTCTAATCTACTGTAAGTGTGAGGCTTTTTATAGCATCCAAAAGTCTTCTCTGATCCTTCCTGAGCAAATCCCACTCGTTGGATTGGCTTCAAACAATCTCAATCGTCCAATTGTAATTTTGGCAGGAAAATGAGATTTA
Organism: Artemisia tridentata subsp. tridentata; assembly: GCA_021014915.2. Classification (NCBI taxonomy): domain Eukaryota; kingdom Viridiplantae; phylum Streptophyta; class Magnoliopsida; order Asterales; family Asteraceae; genus Artemisia; species Artemisia tridentata. The sequence continues at coordinate 214,037,575 of CP139501.1, read as the reverse complement.
GCCTTTTCTGAGCACGTGGGTTGTGGGAAAGCATGTGAGGAGGGGGGGTAGAGTTGCGTGTGGCAGAGAAAAAAATATGGGGGAACATGGGAGACATGATGGTTTGGTTTTAGGGAATTGGAGGAGTGGTTTTTGGCGGTAATGGTTTGGGAAGATGGTGGTTTTGACCAAGGGTTGACCCTGGTTTAGCAAAAAGGATAAACGGGTGTGGGCTTGGGAATTGGGTTAGGGATTTTGATTGGGCTGGGTTTAGTGTTGGTTTAGTTTATTTTGGGTTTAGGTTAATTAAAGGGTTTGGTAATGGGTTAATTAGTTTAAGGTTTGGTAATTAAGTTTAGGGTAAAAGGGTAATTAGGTTTAGGATAATTGGTGAAAATGGGTTTTGGTTTCGGGTTCGTTTTTCCAAGCTCAATCCAGTGCCATAACCCGGGGTTGACTTTGACTTCGTCTTTTCTTCATTAAATGCTCAAATAGTGTCGAGTCGATCCGGCAATGTCCGTTTTGCTCTTTTTCCCATCCAAGCTCAGTTTTGTCTGTTTTTGCCCCGTTTTCAATCCTTTTGTACCTGAAACACATAAAAACACAAACCAATAATATTTGCAACAATATTTGATCTATTTGGGTGTTTTTGGTCATTTTTGTGTCTTTTATGGGTATAAAATGATGAGTATTTACACACTCATCAATCCCCCACACTAAACTATTGCTAGTCCCTAGCAATCCGATCATATGAAGTAATGAAAGGATCAAAAGAATACCAAGTATACCCCGTTTTGACTTTTTATTTGTTGCAAGAAATTTAAACTAGAAGAAAAATAAAATGCTTGATTTCCAAAAATGGTATCATGAAACGGGATTCACACAAAATGGGTGTCTCCAGGGAATTGAAATCGTCATCCTCTTTTTTATACTCCCAACTAAGCTTAAACTCAATGTGCAAATTTTTTTGTAAAATGCTAACGCTACTTATACTAATAATCTATGTAAGCCGAAACTTAACTTTTCACTCCCACAATTTATTCAAGTTAGGTGACTGTGCTTGATTTTCAAAATTTTGATCACAAAAATCGACGTTTTTATAAGATTTTGACTAATATTAGTTGAAAGATAGATTTAAAATTTACAACAAGCAAGTTTCAAAACTTTATTCAACACATCAAAACTTATTGCATTTTGCAATATCATTCCATTTTTGCATTTTGCAATTCCATTTTATTTTATTTTTTCCTTTTTTTTTATTTTTTATTTTTTATTTTTTACTTGTGCAACATAAACTAACGGAGTTTCACGGGAACCAAGACCTTACACCTTCCGAAATAAAGGATCCAAGGGCCGTTACAACGGAGAGTTCCAAGACTCTAAACATTCCTGAAATGAGGATCCAAGGGTGTTAGACCAAGACCTCACACATTCCTGAATTAGAGGTCCAAGGGCCGGTGTAAGAGGGTAGCCAAGACCTAAACGCCTTCCGGAAATAAGGATCCAAGGGCCGATCTTGAACCGTAGCTTTTTTAGCACATACATTTATTACTTAACTTTTGCATTACTATGACATATGCTTGTTCCAAAGTTTAAATAAATCTTTGAACTAGTATTTTTCAAAATCGTATAAAAAAATGATTTTGTGTGTTCAAATGTTTAAAAATAAGCACTTATTAAGTCAGATTAGTTATCTCCTGGGAGGAAAAGCCATAGATTACTTATATAAGCTCTAAAGAAAACCACTATTCTACGCTTAACATTTTCATTTGCACACATCGTAAAACCTTAGTCTAACCGTTAAGGGAGCAGCCAGATCAACACTCTGGCAGAGTTGGGATTCCCTTTGTTCTAACCTAATCAAGACTAAACACTACTTTTTTTATTGCAATTTCTTATCTAAAAATGACAAAAAATTTTAAAATTTTTGGCCAAAACGGGGGTACTAGGGCACTAGAAGGTACAAATGTGACAAAAATCGCGAGAATTCCCCCCCACACTTAGAATTGAATATTGCCCTCAATATTCAAAGTACCGGCTATTATGCCGACACTTAGAACGTAAAAGGGTAATACTAATAGCCAAGTGTGGAACAGAAATCTCTCTTTTTCACAAACAGGATTAAAAAGATATCCCTAGATAAACGTTAGCAAAAAGATCGGATATTGGGCGGCTGGATTGAAAACAGGCGCATCAATAATCACGATCTAAGGGAAACCTGCAAACAAGAGCAAACAACACACAAAACAAAGCACAGTAGAGGAATCCCCCCACACTTAGTGTCAAAAAATAGAAAGAAGTCAGAAACATGGGTTGTCACCCATGTGGTGCTAATGTTTTTGTTAACCGAGTCACTAGCTTGACTCGACCCCGAATTCATTTGTTCTTGGGGAAGCATGTGGAAGAGAAAATCTCCATCGGACTTTCATTCGAAATGTTTGGATAAACATTGAAATTCTTGAAAGTTCCACTCCGATGAGATACATCCGGCTCAAAAGAATGATAAATGGAGATGCCGGGGTCAAAAACTTTGTCCTCATTTCCAAAGGAGAGAAGGAGAGGAAAAGTCACCGTATAGGTGAAGAAGGGTAGAAAAACTCGAACGACATATGTGAAGTCAATATAATGGCGATCCTCAAAGGGAAATGTCACATATGTCGGAGAAAGAACGTCCTTTGGAATATCGGGATTAAAAATTGAGGTCATATCATCAAGTTTATGAGTAATAGAGTCCTTGACCTCTTTGTTCTCTAACTCTTCATCAAAGAGAGGATTTATGTTGTTTGAAAAGTACTCGTCATCAAATTCAAACAGAGAGTTCGAATAGACTTTGAGACTTTCATTTGGAATGTCCTCATCAGAAAGTGATTCGTTATCACTAGAGGAAAAATCATCATTGGAATTGAAAAGTGGGTTAGAGAAAATCCCGGAAAAATCATCCTCAATGTCAAGAGGATAATCATCACAAATAGACAAATCACATTCATTGTCCGATATATCCTCAGACTCACTTGGGATTGGGATAAGGTTCTCAGCACTAGACTTTATGAATTCGTCCGATTCCTTTTTAGGAATAGTGCTAAGATGCTCACCCCCCATAATGAGAGAGTCCTCGGAGTCCAAAGTAGGTGATGTGGATATGGTTGCAATAGACTGAGGGAGTTGAAAAATGGTATTATTCATAAGAATAGCACTCTCCTCGTAGTCCTCATCTTCGTCATCGAGAATGGCAGCCTTGAGAAATATGGAACGCCTTTGTGCTGCTCGTTCTTCGGCTAGTAATTCTTCCATAGATTTTTCATGACGATCTTCTTGGGGAAGTTTATTAACCAAATCCTTAACTTCTTCTATTAAATCTAGAACATGGAGAAGTTCTTGAGGAAGTGGCTGAGGTTGTGTTTGAGTCATTTGGTACTGTGGAGGTTGGTCATGATAAGAATAATCATAATTGTTACAAGGGTCATGCTAATAGACAAGCGGGTCCCTCGTTTTACAATCGGAGTTATAATGCGGACCTCCACAGTATTCACAACAGAAAAACTGTTGTGACTGACTCGGTGAATCATATGGATATTGGTCATAACCAAAATTTTGATCGTTACACGAAACCTGCTCATAGACAAGCGTGTTCCTTGTTTGACAGTCAAAACCTTGGTGCGGACCTCCACAATATTCACAATAATATGTTTCCATCTCATGGTGTGGGGTTTGGTTAAGGAAATTGGTTGTTTCATTGTAGGGATTTTGGTCATAGACAAACCCGTTTCTCGAATTTATAATGCTACAACCGGGGAAATTTCCACCATTTAGAGGTCCCCTACACCATTCACAACCATAATGGTAAGATGAAGACATAAAAAGAATTAAACGGATAGAGGGTGAGATAAAGAATTAAACGAATAAGAGGAATAAGAAGAATATTTTTGATTTTTTAAAATTTAGGAACATTTGAAGAACACAAAAGAAAAAGGAAAATAAATTTGAAAAGAAAATCTTTTTGGGCTTTTGATAAGAAAATATTTACGAGAGAAAACGATAACTTCTCGAGAGAAGGGTCTTCAAAACACGCATCGACAAACGAGAATTTAAAAATTCACTTCAACCTTCCCCGGCAGCGGCGCCAAAATTTGATCCGATGGAATCAACACGTATTTTTCATCAAGGATTTACAAAGGAAAAATGTAAACCCGAGTCGTTTTCCCAACGAAGGATTGAATGGAATTTCTGTGATTCGGCTCGTGAAACGTGTTTGAATAGTGAAAATAAAGAGATTTTGGTTTTTAAGCTAATATAAGTGAACATGAATTAAAAACAGCTTAAAAGGCAAGAAAAACAATTTAACAAAAACATACGTGATTAAAAACGTAAACGGACTAAAAAACGCGAATTACAGAAAACGGGAATTAAAAACAAACTTGGAAAATGGAAATTAAATAACCTACAACTACGGGAAGCATAAATAGGCTAAGGATAACTTAACAAGCATAAGATACAAATCTATAAAGCATGAACAAGCAAAAACGCAAAGTAAATAAAAAACGATACTAAACCGGGGAAAACCCGAGCCTAAACGTCAAAACGATGAAATATAAACTCTACGGGTACAAATCTATTTTTCCTAAGTTCTATTTAATAAAATAAAAAAATTTAAAAAAAGAATTATATTTTTCTGATTAATATTTAATTTAATATGATTTAAAAACTATTTATTTAGTTATTTATTTTTTTTTTAAAAGCTTAATAAGCACAAGAAAATAAGCAACTTTTACAAAAACAACTATTTATGAAAACTTGAAATAAGCACAGAAAGAGCAGATTAAGGTGGCTTATAAGAGACTTGATTAAATTTTTTTTATTTTTATTTTATTTTTTTTTCATTTTTCTTTGAATAAGCACATGGAAATAAGCAATTTTCAAAACTACAACTTTTTATGAAAAGCAACAAATGGCCCAGAAATAAGCTGATAAGGGCTGATCAGAAACTATTTAAGGAAATGAGAAAAAGGGAAATAAGCAATGGGCTGAAAAGCTATTATAAGCTAACTTGGAAACTGAAATAAGCTAAATTATGCAAAACTTAATCTAAGCTAACCACTAGTCTCAGGATAAGCTGCACTGAACAACAAATAAGCACTAAGTAAACTCAAATAAGCCAACTAAGGGCTGCTCTTGGGTGCAGGGCATAATTGGTTACTGAGGTCATTTTGGGGCTCAAAAAAATAAGCACTGAGATAAGCCAATCCAGATTAAGCTTAACATAAGTGAAGTTCATACACTAAACTTCTCAAAAACTAAAAGCTAGAACCATGGGAGCTAAATAAGGGCTTATAAATAAGTTGAGAAGAAGGTATGATCAAACAAAAATGGGTCTGCACGATTGATGCGTGGTTTTGTAACCTTACAACAGGTTTTACCTCTCGAGGGATCTCAAGAGGCTTACAACCCCACCAGGCAGTGTACCTGACCGATGTAGTATAGTGTAGTGGTAAGTACGGGGGATTGATCGTTCTCCACAGGGAATAGTGTTCGTTAGGTGTGAAAGACTACTCTAATTAGGTCTAAGGGTTGAGGAAGATTCTTTTTATGTTTTTATAATTTTTATGAAAGCAAGTAAAATCTCGGTTTTGAAAGAGTGGGCGGAATTAGTTGCTAGTCAACTAACCCAAATAACTACAAATGCAAATAAAATAAATAACTGAAAATAAAATGTTGGTGAGAAACTTATGTGTAGAAAAATGTGTTTACTTAGATTTCCTTACTCCCTAACTATCTTTTACCGGTTAATTAGTGTGTATTAGTCGCGTGGATGACGGGTGTATTCCTTAATACCATTTGTGGGGTGGCGTACGTACTTCCCCAACTCTACAAGCTCCTACTTCACTCCTATGTCGAGCCGGCTAGGAAGCTCCTAACATGGGATCACTAGAATTCGCTTGTGCATTAAATACAACCATAAAAACCTTTAGTACGCATTTGGTTCATGTTTCTTAAGACGTTCAAGCAAGTTACCGAATAGGAAGTTAGCCAGTTTTCTTAAGCCTAACATAGATAAACAATCATCCAATACAACTAATAACACACTAATAACCAATAATCAATAGCTAGGTTTCATTAGATCTAAGCAAACACAAGATAAATCTAGCCTAACATGTTAAACAAAAGACAAGAATAAGATAGAATCAAACAACACATAGACATATTGAATGATTAATTGATAACTTATCTTTCAATGTAACATGGAAGATCTCAAGGCAAAAAGCCTTGAAAAAGAAGCTAAAATCGTCTTAGGGTTTTTTCCCAAAATTCCACACACTAAGCTCTCTTTTAATGACAAAAAATTAGAAAACTATATATATATTTTTGGATCTGACGGCGTCACGTTATGGAGTGTGACGCCGTCACCTCGCCGCTTCTAGGGTTCCCGGATGACCTTCTTGACGCCGTCCCTCTTTAGCTCTCTAAAATCCATTCTGGCTTATCAAGGCTTGACGCCGTCGAACCTTGAACGTGACGCCGTCCCCTTTTGATTTAAGCCGTGACGCCCTTGATCAAGTTAAAGCGTGACGCCGTCAGAATTCACATGCTATTTTCACTGGCTTATCATGAGTAAATTTCACGTCCAACTTTTCTTGCCAAGGCATGACGCCGTCCAGAGTAAATTGTGACGCCGTCAAAGGTAACTTTTAGCCGATTTTTGAGACTTTGCTGTTTTCTTCACTTTTATGCTCCAAAAACGTCCAAAATGCCTCCTTTTCCAGATTTCTCCTCAAAAGTACCTAAAATGACAAAAGGAACGATTTAGGGCAATATTTGATCAAATAAATACGATTTAAGGCTTAAATGACCCCTTAAAAGCGGTACACTTTTCGCTTCATCAAATACCCTTACACTTGAGATTTGCTTGTCCTCAAGCAAATGCGCTTTTATTCTAATCAAAATACAAGTTAGGGGTCATTTAATGCAAACATAAAAGTAATTACAACAAATAATCGTTCCACTTCAATCATAATAAGCACGGAGATTACAAACTAGCACCTCACAAGTAGTGTTTAGATACTCACATCTCTCAAGTGTCATCAAAATAAATCTCATAAATGAAAACGGATAATATCTCTCACTACCTGTCATAGCAAATAGATTACCATAGGCTTGGGAAAGGATCGAAAACCTCCTCCACTAGGCGTAAGCACCAAAGATAAACTATCAAAGAGGGCTTTTAAATGGGTTATAACGTTAGGTGTAGGGAAAAGGAAAACACGGTTTTGTTGGATAAGGGATATTTTACTGGTGGCGAGTTAAAGATCTTGATCAATTACATGTACTATACAATGTTGCTAAGCCAAGACTAGACTCGATCTTAAGCTAGAAATGAAATAACAAAAACAAAAACAAAAACATAAAACAAACATAAAATGAAACGGGATGGTAGTCCGTATGTTTTTTTCTATTTTTATTTTTCTCATTTTTTTTGTATTTTTCTTAATTTTTTTTTTCGTTTTTTTTTTTTTTTTTTTTTTTTTTTTTTTTTTTTTTTTTTTTTTTTTTTTGCATACGCTTTTGCCCTACCATCCAAAATAATACATCATAGGGGCATTGCATCCCCCTTACACTTGAATTTTTACATAACTTTACAAATACTAATCTAATGACTCGAATTAAGATAATTGAAAAACTTGGAGTACTTTTAAAACATTTAGCACATATGGGGGTAATAAATGATGTTCTTCCCCATTACTCCATTACACTAGTACTTTACCCATGAGTCCCAATCGTCCCAAAACAATATGTACAAGGATATGACTCGACTTAGCAACCATGTAATCAACTAGATAATTAACTTGGGTTTAAACAAATGTTGTCACAATAATGCACTAAAAATGAGTGCATACAAGGTAGGCTAAGGCGATTTGGGTGTACATTTAAGTGGGGTGTAAACAAATTCTTCCTTTAAGTAAAATGCTTAAAGGTCGAAACGAAAAGATAGGCTCTGAGGGGTGTACTAGGGGTATCGTGTACCAAAAATGGGTACAACGCAAAGGGTGTGGGAGAATTACTTGACCAATGTAGCCAAAGTAATTATAACAAAAACACAGGTGTAAAACAATGGGTTAATCCTAATGCCTCTTATCATGTAGTAAATCTAACTACACGAATGTAGTCTCACTTGTGGCCTCGGAATGGTCCTAACGCAAGTTCTAGAATCTAAGTGCTACCGGTACACACATCATAGCATAAATGCTTTTCCTACCAATTCTAGGGGCGAACCTCACATATTTGGGGGTGGAAAAATTTTTTAGTGGTACGGTTTTGTGCTAGTCATATAACTCCTATCCGTGAGACGCTCATTAAGATCAAAGTTTCACTCCTATATGTTGTAAAAAATTTTAAATTTGGCACTAAAATTGCCCTAACAGGTATTTCTCTCAGTTTTATTACACATCTACTATTAAACAAAAAAAAAAATCAAGCGTAATAGCATTCTCTAAAATCGTACTTTTACCCTCCCCTTACACTTAAGATGAACATTGTCCCCAATGTTCAAATAACAAGATGTAAAAGAAAAAAGTAAAGGAATGAAATCAAATACTCCCCTGATTCGCTCGGTGGATAATGAAATTACACGGTTAAATCTTCCTCCAAAGAGAATGTTGAAGCTCCATGACTAATGCATCGCCATAAGCTTGATTCCATAAACATCTCCTTGTCCAAAATAACCTGTTAAACCTGAGAAAACAAACACGAAAACCTGCATAACATCGGCGGGATAAAATCTATATATAAGGATATAATGCTTGTGGAATGATAATTTTGCAGATTCCTGGAGATTATAAGTTGGAGATTTTAATAAAAACTTTTTAAAAACAAAACTTTCAAAAATTTCTGAAAATTAAATCTGACGCCGTCAGGTTATAAACCTTGACGCCGTCAGAAATGACCTGACAAAAATTCTCATTTTAAGTTTCCGGAAAATTTCTGGAAAAACCTTTACCTTACTTCCTGGAAATCCTGCAAAACATCATTATGACTCGATACAAGCATTTGACTCAAACAAATACGAATATGTATGTTAACTTATTATTATTATGATTCATGTTCATTTGTGTTCTAATAAACCGATTTAGATTTCCCTTACACTTAACTTTTGCAAAATACCTTTATATGTAGTTAAGACGAAGTTAAAAACAACATAAAGCATTTTCACAAATTAGTTTTGAACATGAATCAATAATAATAAAAATTAAACACACATACGGAAAATAAAATCAAACAAACAAATAAATAAACACACAAAGCAAATAAAGCTTGGGTTGCCTCCCAAGAAGCGCTTTTCTTTATTAACGAGTCTTGTAGCTAGACTCAAAGTCCATCTATCTAGTGTCGCTTATGCTCACGTACCCGAGTGTGAGCCATCTAATTGTTGCCTCATCTTTCTTGTATTCATCATTTAGCTCCAAACATCCATGATAATATCTCTTATTTTTCTCATGTGGATATTTGAGCCCCTTACCCTTATCATTCTCACTTAACAAGTCGATAGGCATAATTCTATTGCAGGATTCAATGGGGTAGTTCTTAAACCTAGGATGTGCTCGGGGCATTTGATAGACAAAATCTTCATCCCCATCCGAGAATGTAATTAACCCGTCCACAAGTTTTTCGTCAAGGTTGGTCAACCTTTTGAAGGGTTCTCCAAAAATGACTTGGGTTAATTTGTCATCGATAAATTCTCCTAAGTTCTCCATAACCATAAAATCCACCAAATACACAAAACTTCCTACGAACACGTGTAGTGGCTTAATCCTAGCAACAATGTTATCTCCTTGATATTCAAGCTCATCTACCATGATTTTATTATAATTAGCGCGAGAGATAATGTTCATAGGCAAAGATGAGTTAAGATAAGCATAAAAACTATGATAACCAATCTTACACGGAAATTGCATGGTAAAGAGGCTATCCTTTTCGATCTTAGTCCTAGGGTCAACATACTTAAAGGGATCAATTTCCTCTTTTCCCCATTCCTCGTTAACTACTTCTCCATCATCAGCATCCTCATCGGAGTCTGAATAGTAAAATGGACTAACATAGTCATTCTCATGGTCAGACTCCTCCATCTCAGAATTGTTACCAAAGTGGTGGTCGGGTGAAAGGTTGTTGTTTGCTACTATGGGGGCGGGAACGGGTAGTTGAAAATTTGCACGGCGAAAAACACGAATAACAGGGATCAAATGACCAATGTTACTCATGAGGTAAGTGGAAGATATCACAAACAAAAGTACAAAGAAATAAGATAGACTAAAGAAAACCTAGAAAAATAAAATAAAAATCTCACTAGAAAGGAATCTAGTGAGTAGACCTAATAGAAATAAAAATTCAACCTAAACAATAACTATTCCCCGGCAGCGGCGCCAAAAACTTGATGCGTGGTTTTGTAACCTTACAACAGGTTTTACCTCTCGAGGGATCTCAAGAGGCTTACAACCCCACCAGGCAGTGTACCTGACCGATGTAGTATAGTGTAGTGGTAAGTACGGGGGATTGATCGTTCTCCACAGGGAATAGTGTTCGTTAGGTGTGAAAGACTACTCTAATTAGGTCTAAGGGTTGAGGAAGATTCTTTTTATGTTTTTATAATTTTTATGAAAGCAAGTAAAATCTCGGTTTTGAAAGAGTGGGCGGAATTAGTTGCTAGTCAACTAACCCAAATAACTACAAATGCAAATAAAATAAATAACTGAAAATAAAATGTTGGTGAGAAACTTATGTGTAGAAAAATGTGTTTACTTAGATTTCCTTACTCCCTAACTATCTTTTACCGGTTAATTAGTGTGTATTAGTCGCGTGGATGACGGGTGTATTCCTTAATACCATTTGTGGGGTGGCGTACGTACTTCCCCAACTCTACAAGCTCCTACTTCACTCCTATGTCGAGCCGGCTAGGAAGCTCCTAACATGGGATCACTAGAATTCGCTTGTGCATTAAATACAACCATAAAAACCTTTAGTACGCATTTGGTTCATGTTTCTTAAGACGTTCAAGCAAGTTACCGAATAGGAAGTTAGCCAGTTTTCTTAAGCCTAACATAGATAAACAATCATCCAATACAACTAATAACACACTAATAACCAATAATCAATAGCTAGGTTTCATTAGATCTAAGCAAACACAAGATAAATCTAGCCTAACATGTTAAACAAAAGACAAGAATAAGATAGAATCAAACAACACATAGACATATTGAATGATTAATTGATAACTTATCTTTCAATGTAACATGGAAGATCTCAAGGCAAAAAGCCTTGAAAAAGAAGCTAAAATCGTCTTAGGGTTTTTTCCCAAAATTCCACACACTAAGCTCTCTTTTAATGACAAAAAATTAGAAAACTATATATAGATTTTTGGATCTGACGGCGTCACGTTATGGAGTGTGACGCCGTCACCTCGCCGCTTCTAGGGTTCCCGGATGACCTTCTTGACGCCGTCCCTATTTAGCTCTCTAAAATCCATTCTGGCTTATCAAGGCTTGACGCCGTCGAACCTTGAACGTGACGCCGTCCCCTTTTGATTTAAGCCGTGACGCCCTTGATCAAGTTAAAGCGTGACGCCGTCAGAATTCACATGCTATTTTCACTGGCTTATCATGAGTAAATTTCACATCCAACTTTTCTTGCCAAGGCATGACGCCGTCCAGAGTAAATTGTGACGCCGTCAAAGGTAACTTTTAGCCGATTTTTGAGACTTTGCCGTTTTCTTCACTTTTATGCTCCAAAAACGTCCAAAATGCCTCCTTTTTCCAGATTTCTCCTCAAAAGTACCTAAAATGACAAAAGGAACGATTTATGGCAATATTTGATCAAATAAATACGATTTAAGGCTTAAATGACCCCTTAAAAGCGGTACACTTTTCGCTTCATCAACGATCAGTTAGTGAACCTGATGTGCAGACTTATTAGACCAAATTTGAGTATTAAAAAGCTATGGAATGAACTTAAACATCGAAATAAGAACTAAGCATTACCTAGACTACTTGCAAAAATGTTTTTCAGGAACTTTAAGATCAAATTTATCACCCCTTAATGGCTTTTGAAACAAGACTTGTAGACTGCAATTTGAATGCCTAGATAAGTGGCAGTCATTTGCTAAGTTTTTCCCAACTGACCTCAATTTCCAATCAATCTCAAACCAACTCCTAGGAATACACTTAAGACTCTCTAATGTACATTTAAGCAGCAAAAACAAGATCTAAAAGCTAGATTTCTAACCAAAGGACAAATGAACAAGGCAAATTCTCAAGAATTGAGAAACCAATCTTAAAACTAAAAATCCATTGAAAACAACTTAACACTACTTAAAAACAGATTAAATCACTCAATTAGAGCTGATCAAAGAATGCTAAACTACATTTGTACAATAAGACACCAATATTGACCCATTTTGGTCTTGTACCAAACAGTCCTTCTAAAGGACTGTTTTGAGCTTTTAAAGGGAATGGACCAATTTAGGCTGAGCTTATGATTGACAGAGGACTACCCAACTATATTAAGACCTAATAAGCACTACACAACCCCAATAAGCACTAAGGTTAAGCAAATAAGCTAACGTTGACTAATGTTGACTATTTTGGCTATTTGGCAATTAAACTGAATTAAACAAAAGTGACACTTTCAATAAGCTAGAATGACCTTATATAAGCTAAAGTAAACATAACAGAGGGCTTTTAAATTGTAAACAACAATCAATTCGAATCACTGTATTAGCATTAAACTAGAATTACAACTGAATTAGAACAAGGCTTGTGAAATTAAATTAGAACTTGAAATTAAAGTTACATTGAACTGAGATTAAGCTAAACAATTAAAGCTATACTACATTCGACTAAATTACACTACTCCTAATTAAATTAACTACTGACTAAAAACTCTCTCTAATCTACTGTAAGTGTGAGGCTTTTTATAGCATCCAAAAGTCTTCTCTGATCCTTCCTGAGCAAATCCCACTCGTTGGATTGGCTTCAAACAATCTCAATCGTCCAATTGTAATTTTGGCAGGAAAATGAGATTTAGCCTTTTCTGAGCACGTGGGTTGTGGGAAAGCATGTGAGGAGGGGGGGTAGAGTTGCGTGTGGCAGAGAAAAAAATATGGGGGAACATGGGAGACATGATGGTCTGGTTTTGGGGAATTGGAGGAGTGGTTTTTGGCGGTAATGGTTTGGGAAGATGGTGGTTTTGACAAAGGGTTGACCCTGGTTTAGCAAAAAGGATAAACGGGTGTGGGCTTGGGAATTGGGTTAGGGATTTTGATTGGGCTGGGTTTAGTGTTGGTTTAGTTTATTTTGGGTTTAGGTTAATTAAAGGGTTTGGTAATGGGTTAATTAGTTTAAGGTTTGGTAATTAAGTTTAGGGTAAAAGGGTAATTAGGTTTAGGATAATTGGTGAAAATGGGTTTTGGTTTCGGGTTCGTTTTTCCAAGCTCAATCCAGTGCCATAACCCGGGGTTGACTTTGACTTCGTCTTTTCTTCATTAAATGCTCAAATAGTGTCGAGTCGATCCGGCAATGTCCGTTTTGCTCTTTTTCCTATCCAAGCTCAGTTTTGTCTGTTTTTGCCCCGTTTTCAATCCTTTTGTACCTGAAACACATAAAAACACAAACCAAGAATATTTGCAACAATATTTGTTCTATTTGGGTGTTTTTGGTCCTTTTTGTGTCTTTTATGGGTATAAAATGATGAGTATTTACACACTCATCAATCCTAATAGCTCTAATGTCAGCTACAGGAGAAAAGGTCTCCTCGTAGTCAACACCATATGTTTGGGTAAAGCCTTTAGCCACCAAACGAGCTTTATAGGTGTGTACATTGCCATCATGTCCGTTTTCTTCTTGAAGAGTCACTTACTCCCAACTACCTTAGCATTGGGAAGAAGGTCCACTTCAATCCGGACTTCATTGTCTCTCATGGATTGCATTTCCCCATTCATAGCTACCTGCCATTTATCCTTTTCAGGACTATTAATGGCAGCCCTATAACTAGTAGGTTCATCAAGATCCCCTAGTATAGTTTCCTCACACTCTACGTTAAGACATAGACGTTCAGGAGCTTTCACAGTTCTTGCAGATCTGCGAATGGGAACCACTTCAACTTCAGGTGGAGGACCTAGACTTTCAGATTCCACAGGAAGTGTGCTAGTATTTTCAGAAGGTGATGTATCTTCTTGATCACTTTCAAGATCATAAACTCTCCCACTGAATTCTTGAGATATGAGATTCTCCTCAAAGAAATCTCCATACCTAGCCACAATGACTTTATTCTCTGGTGGAAAGTAAAAGTAGTAACCCTTTGTTTCCTTAGGGTATCCTACGAAGATACACTTAACAGATCTCTGTTGGAGTTTATCTGGTGAGTCACATTTAACAAACGCCTCACAACCCCAGACCTTTAAGTAAGAAAAGTTGGGAGCTTTTCCAGTCCATAATTCATATGGAGTCTTATCAACCTTCTTAGTTGGAACCATATTCAATATGCGAACAGCAGTTTCAAGGGCATAGTCCCAAAAGGATAAGGGAAGAGTTGTAAGATTAAACATAGATCGTACCATTTCTAGTAATGTACGATTTCTCCTTTCAGATACACCATTTTGCTGTGGAGTATAAGGAGATGTGAGTTGCTGGACAATTCCACACTCAGCTAGATAATCTTTAAACTCTTGGCTTAAATATTCACCACCTCTATCGGATCGAAGAGCCTTAATCTTCTTACCGAGTTGTAATTCTACTTCACTTTTAAAAACCTTGAATGTCTCAAAGACTTCATGTTTATGTTTAAGTAAATAAACATAACCATAACGACTATAATCATCCGCAAAAGGTTAAGAAGTAGCTAGCACCGCGTTTTGACACATGTCTAAGTAGACCGCACACATCAGTATGTATTAATCCAAGTAGATCTGTAGCCCTTTCCAGTTGATGTGAAAAAGGTTTCCTTGTCATCTTCTCAGATATGCAAGATTCGCATTTATCAAATGAATCATCATTGATATTACACAAAAGCCCATCATGTTGCAGCTTTTTCATGCGTTTCTTGCCAATATGTGCAAGACGACAGTGCCAAAGATAAGATGAATCCAAGTCTGACTTGATTCTCTTATTGCTAATGCTATATACATAATTATTTCTATTGGACACATGATTCTCCATGTCAATTTCAAACACACCATTTATTGGAATTGCATTAAAGTAAAAAACATTATTTAAAGAAACCGAAATTCCATTATTAGTAAATGTGTGATCAAAACCAATATCCAACAATAAAGAAACTGAAATGACACCCGTAATGATAGAAGGTGCATAATGACAATTATTCAAAACTAGTATCAATCCTGAAGGTAAAACTAAATCGAATGTCCCTATGGCTTCAACTGCTGCACGTATGTCATTGCCCACGTACAAGTAGCTTTCTCCATAGGCCAGCTTCTTTGCTCCTCTAAGCCCCTGCGATGTGTTACAAATATGAGTACCACATCCCGTATCATATACCCAGGCATTATGCTTACGAGGAAAAGAAAATAATTCAATCATAAAAATACCTGAAGTGCTCGCGACATTCCCAGCCTTCTTATTTTTATTCGCACGCAACTCCTCTAGCAGCAATGGACAGTTCCTCTTCCAATGTCCAGGAGTGTTGCAGTGGTGGCAAGCAGCCAAATCCTTCTTGGTTTTATCCTTCTTCTTAGGAGGATTCTGCTTCTTAGGCATTGGCTGGTAGGTCATAACCTGTTTACCCTTATCAGCTTTACCTTTCCCCTTCTTGTTCGCGTGTTGCGGTTTGTTGGGCTTAGTAATCCTACCACCTTGTATTGCTAATACCGCAGGTGTAGGTGCCTTCTTTGACAATCCTTTCTCAAAGTCAATAAGCATTGCATGTAATTCACTTATTGTCTTCCCCGTGCAATGCATATTGAAGTTGCGCACAAAATTAACAAACAACTCCTCGTTAAGGGGTCGATTGATGAGGCCAACACATACATCTTGCACGTAACCACAGCCGAGTGTCTCCAATTGGTCCAAATAACCTTTCATTTTCAATACGTGGGCACTCACTGGTTTACTAGCATCCTGCTTACACTTATGCAGAGAATCTATTAAGTCATATAACTCTGCAGTAGGTAGTTTCTCAAACATACGTTTGAGCTCATTGATCATGTCCATGGGACCAAAGTTCTCAAATTGCTTTTGCAATTGAGTGTCCATCCCAGATAACATAAGACAAGCCACATCATTGTGCTTCTCATACTCAATGTTATACTCTTCATGTTCTGCATTAGATGCAGTACCAGCAGGAGCTGTAGGAAGAGGCTTACTAAGATAATCAATGCGTTTGGCCATTCACAGAACAATTCTCAAAGAACGGTGCCAATCATTGAAATTCTTTGTCCTAGTCAACTTTTCTCTTTCAATCATTTGCTTGAAAGCAGAACTCATGTTGTTCATGTTAGTGTTATCAGGTTGGGCCATTTCTACAGAAAAAAGTTCAAAAGTTAGTACTTTCAATAATTAATCTTTTCAAGAAAATTAAACACCCATGGTAAATAACATTTAACCATTTAATTTTCACTGAAAACTAGGATCCAAATTGACATAGTTTCATCACATCAGCTTTGGCTGCTAGTAATGAAAGTACTCAATAAGGTACGAGTCGAACTCAATTGCCAATCTCAAATTGCAATTCCTAGAATTATGGGATTTACATATTTTGCCAACCTCAGTTGCAAATGTAAGCATGTTTTATCCCCATCTTTATGCCTTGAGTGACTAGTCCGTCTTACTACCAACTCAATTAAGTTAACCAACTTAAGAAACTTGCAAATTAACATAGTTTCATTACATCAGCTTTGCCTGCTAGCAATGAAAGTATGTAATTTACCCTTTGATTACCATCCATGCTCGTCCATCTTACGACAAATGGAATTAGTAATCTCAGGTGTTTCCGTTTCATTGGATGACATATAACTTAAATTTAAGGGTATTAATTTTGATGTGTGTAATCAAAAATATGTACAAAGATGTCATGCATTCATCTTGTATCATATGTTTCATGTAAAAAACTTTTACTCATTAGTTTCTTTACTAAGCTTAAATCAACAAAGTTTTAATTGATGGCGTTGAGAAACTTACAACTTTGCCTTAAGATGCTTCGTACATATATAATGGTTGTACTTGGTAAGTCTAATTTGACGCACAAGCGGGCGGAGAGACAGAATGGAGTCTCTTTAAGGCCACAATTTCCCACCTTAAACCAACCTTATAGTTTGTCAAAATTAGGTCCGCCTTTCGACCAATTTTGTACAGTTGCATCAATCAATTAAAAGTTTAAGATTTTTAAAGCTTAAAAAAATTAATGTTGTAAATTATTAAATTGCTAGTCTCGCCTGGGAGCAAATTACCGTGCGAAGCGAACCACTGTCGGCACATAAGACTTGGCAATAAATAATTTACCACATCAAGGTTTCATAGTTATTAGGTCCATTTATTTTTTATATAAAAAATGACCCTCTTTTTGCTTACAATTCAATAACAATTTAAACAAAAAAGACAAGTAATTTAACAAAAAATAAATAAACACGTAATAACGCCTATATAATCTTAACCATTAAATCATATAGCCACATGCAAACCTTTTGATAAATCATATTAATAATCTCTATGTGAATTTTATGTATAATTATAAAGACTCTCATTGGTTTTCGAGCGCATTGTACCCAATGGACCACAGACACCAACAAGTTGGTCGCGTAAGCCTTAATAATTATATACCACGTTGCACATAATTGATTCATTAATTAAATTGATTAGGTCTTCCCTAATTCTAGATTTATCTAAAACATGTGGCACAAAAAGCAAACCCTGATCCATGAATTCCTTGCATGAAGAATCATGGATTATCCAGGAACGTAACCCTTATTCAAATAAACACATAAACACAACATGTCCTAATTTAGGGTTACAAAACTAACTTTTTATTAAAAGAGGGTCGAACCCCCCCCCTCCAAATTATGATTCGATTTTTATTGTATGTTAAAAAAACCCTAGAATAAAAATCGACTTAACATGTAAATCCAAATCAAGATTTGATTTTTATTATGCGTTTCGGTAATTACAATTACATGTTAAATTGGCTCGTGATGCCACTGTTGGAATTTAAATAGCATGACTATCATCTAAATAATAAACACATCAAAGCACGTATAGCGGAAGCAAGATCGAATATTTAACACGTATAAAGAATTACCGAATAATAAATAGTTACATACCTTTTGATCCTAGCTAAACAAGGATCTAATCTTCTCTTCACTTCACTTGATCAAACAAATAGGATTACCGTGAAACCCCTTACCTTTTTGTTTCACAATCCAAGATGAATAACTAAAGTAAGATATTACCGAACTCTTGTACACACGTACTATAACCAATCAAGTATTGATGCTAGTGAATGAACACGTAAAACCAAAACAATTTTGTTTTAATAAAAAACTTAAGGATCGACACACCAAGTAGGTGTACGATCGGTTTCAAGAAGCAAGGAAGGGAGAGAACAAATTTTAGGGTTATAGCAATGCACAAGGTAGAAAAACAATAACCCTTCAATTTGTATTTATAGTGAAAACTTTGCTTGGAGCAAAAGCTAGTCGATTAGGGTTAGAAAACCCATATGGCCGATCTGCCTAGTCCAAGTTATGGGGATTCTAGATCCTTCTAATCCTCTAATTTCATTAACGGTCCTTCCTTTATTCTTTAACGGTCGTTAGTCAATTCCGTTAATTACTTAACGTCCGTTAGTTATCATTTCGTGTCCAAATAATTAAAATACATAACTATTATATATATTAATTATTTACTTGATCATTTATACGTAAAGTGTGCAATCCTTCAGTCTCGGGTTCGAATCTAGACATACACGATTGATATTTTTCCATTAAACTCTAACATTAAGATCAGACCCGTTATAATACCATGTTAGATAATGTAAACTCAGTGATTCTATTATATTACTAGGCAAAGTATATATATAGTACATATGCATAATAAAACTATAATCGACTAAAATCCACAATCATGCTTGAACCATGACTGTCTTTTTTCCACTGTTTAACCCCAAAATTTTATTAACATGCGTCGTGCCTATTACTTTGGTAGTCTATGCTTGATTTCTTCAAATTTCTCTTTCTCAGAGACTTGATTCTTTTAATCGTTGTTTCGATACTTCCATAGAATCCAACACGTAGTAGCGAAGATGACATATAACCGGATTTTCTTCTATTTAGAACCTTGCAACGACTCAATCCACGACATCCAATCTGTATAGAAAAGAAGCGTAGGAATAGAAATATCACACCATATTCGAATGGCTCTCCAAATAGAGGAAGCGAGGTCACAAGTGAAGAAATAGTAAGATGAAGTTTCTGGCATCAAGTTACAAACCGGACAATTTATGGAGTCAATATCCAAACCACGTCTCGACAGATTAAACCGATTAGGGAGACGATCAAGACACATTCTCCACATGAACACATTAACTTTGCGAGAAAGGCTTTTGGTCCAATTAGTTGGGACATCCATAGAAGGCAGTATATGTTCATCAATATGGCGCCTTGTATCTGCTACTGTGTAAATACCATATTGCCCAATTTGCCAAAACCAAGAGTCCAAATTATTCGTTAAAGTGACATTATGCAACTCAACAAGCATGGACGAGAGAAGAGTACCATTACGGCCATATATATTGAATTATGAAGTGGTTTAGGATGTCGAACATCTTCAAACCATGTAAGCATAAAATAAAAGCATCAAGTATGGTGGCTCAAGCCAAAACTCAAAAATAGTGTCACGTCATGCTACCTCATCATTTCTCCTTTTCCTTTCCTTTCACTCACACCCTAAAAACCTCTTACCTCATGGGTCAAGCCAAAACACCCCTTTTGGGATCCGCTATTTTATATTATTTTTCTTTTTTCAAACCAACTAATTTTTCATTTATTAAAATAAAAATACAAATTATAGTTGAATATTTTCTATTACCTCTTGCAAATTGTCCGTGACATCCTTTCGCCTCGGACAGTTTGTCCATTCCTAGTGCATACAATCAATGCTTTCAAGCATTCCACAAAACCATGAACCCTCTTGTAGCATATAAATTTTGAATGTTATTAAAGTCTGGTTTCCTAAAAAACTTAGACATGTACAAATCAATAATGCACATAGTAAAATAATTTAGACAATCGCATGGACAATGTTCACTAATTTGTAAATATTCATCAAATGCATTAGGTGTTGTATCGTATGCCAATTAGCGTATGGCGGAAGTACATCTCATAAATACTGATTTTACCCATGCAATCGGGTCGGACTAAAAAAAAGTATAAGTACATATACCTTCAACTATTTCTAAAAATAGTTTCCTGCTCATAGGATATCAACATCTAAAATAGTACTCCGGATATTTTAAATTATCACTAAAGTAGTCGGCAAACAAATGTTCTTCTACAACATCACGTTCATAGTATATTGAACTACGCGAGTGTGAACTTTGAGCTTATTGTTTTTGCAACGATTGGTGATACTTATAAGCTTTTATTAAAGGCAAATACTCACATACATCATCGGATTCGCATACACCATCCATGTTCATAGTTTACAATATTTGAAGTTTTTTAAGTATTATAGGAAATAGGATAAAAAAGTTATATAAAAAATAGTTAAATGGGGTATGATATATATAAAAGTGGACTTAAAAAAAATAAAACTTAACCTTTGTTAAAAATGTAAAAAAATAAAAAAAAAATAAATGAATAAAAAAATAAAAAAAACTCAATCGTTAGAGTAGTCAACAATCATTATTTTCAAAATTCCTCATCTTGCTCAAGCCACTGGCTATATGATCTCAATGGCGCATGGGAGGAGGGCAGTGGTGATGTAGGAGCGCTATGTCACGTCGGTTTGGCGTCGACTATGCTCTACCATACCCGATGCTTTAAGAACTAACTATGGAGAAAAATACAAAATAAAAGTTTAGATATGTTTTAAACCTTTTTCATTAAACTATCATCATGAATGCTTTAACTTTTGATCTACTTTCATTGATAGATTATCTATACTACATATAAAGCATGAATGACTCTCTCTCCTCTTGGTCTTAAAATTAAGACTTACAAGCTATAATGCTTATTGTACAATACACAAAGCACTATTATTGATCTTTCTCATCAATCTTAATTTTAAGACTTACAAGTCTTAAAGCTTAATGTACAAAATACAAAGCACTATTAATTTGGTCAAAATATTTAATGTAGTCAATTAATTAATTAGTCAATAAATACAATTAATTTAGTTATTAAAACACCCCTTACATAAGAAATACAAATTATCAAGCATATTGTACAACCAACTTAAACACAATTCCTACATTAAATGTTATTAATACAAATAATAAAGCACATTATACAAATATTCAAGCACGAACGGGCAACGGGCCAAACGGGCTAGAGCCCGAACGGGCACGGGCCAAACGGGCTAGAACCCGAACGGACACGGGCCAAACGGGCTAGAACCCGAACGGACACGGGCTAAACGGGCACTGGCCAAACGGGCTCATGTTATACGAATGACTTTAAAAAAGACCCAAAAAGACGACATAAATTTCTTAGTTAAGGAGTTGAAATACGTCACATGAAATTCTTGATATCCGTAAATTTATTATTAAAAAAAACATAATAAACTAAAATACATGATTCACCGGAAAATATTATTTCAGGGTACCCGCCGCCGCAACGCGCGAGTACCCGGCTAGTTTAATATAATAGTTCAATATTGTAGATTAAAAAAAACAAATATGAAGACGTCTTATTTCTTAGAATCATGCAATCATTTTGTATAACCGCCTTTGATATAGAACAAGATGAAAACGCCAGCCGCGTTGCGGCGGGTTTTTACGTTTTATTTGTTTATACCGGTGATTAGTTATACCGCTTCTTTTTTGGGTCGGTATAGAATGAGCGTTTTTTTTTTTTTTTTTTTTTTTTTATTTTTTGGTTAGATAGTGTGATTTAGACAGTAACGAATAATTTTTGTAAGACATTTAGAGTGCAACAAATACTTTTTGGTGATGCAATGTATTCGTCGTACAAAAAAAAAAAAATGTTATGTATAAGTTGTTCATGACATTTAGGTAGCAACAAATATTTTCTTTAAGACATTTAGATTGTAACAAATATTTGTTGGTGTTGCAATGTACTGAGGTACAACAAAAAAAGACTTTTAAGAGAGTATTATGTATAAGTTGGTCATGATATTTAGGTACTAACAAATATTTTTTTAAAGACATTTACCTTGTAACAAATATATTACTGTAACAAAATAGAGAAGCAGACCCAATTCGTTTTCTGTTGGGCTAAGAGAGCCCAGTAATGGGCCGAAAAAATTTTCAATATTTTATTTCAAACCGTAGGAGCTTTAGTGTGTGGAGGTTCGATAAGAAAGTATTACTTTATTGTTCGCTTTGGAGGTTCGATAAGAAAGTATTAGTTTATTAAATCTTTTATATAATAAAACAAAACCCAAAGTGGGGACTTTTACATTTCAAAAAAATCAAATCATTCCTTATTAGGAAATAATTGAATTATTATTATATTTTTTAAAAAGATTTAAAAAGAAAAAAAGCCTAAATACTTCCTTTACTCTTTCAATTCCCGAAAACGACATAACTTTATGGCCAATAACAACCCTATATGATGCTTTAAATTCGTAGCAAGAAATCGAGTGTCATGTTTTGGCTTACTTTCTATACAATACATTGATACGAATTTCATCCGCTTATCACCCAAGTCTGCAAAGATTCACATATCATAAAGCATGATTTTGACCAAACTGGTTTTCTAGGAAGAAATAAGAGCTATACTTTTTACTCAACTTAATAAAAGAGGAACAACATCATTACATATCGCATAATTCAAGCCCTAGCAACGTCATAAATGCTTTTGACACATGAAATTACAACTTGAAAAGCAGTGGTAATCTTAACACTAAAAAGCCATTAATTTATCTGGTGATGTGTAGTCTATGATGCAAAAGTCAAAGAACATGGCATTGTCGATAAACTGATATTATTCAATGAACATATGACATTCTAATCTATCCGTTGATGTCGCCTAAACAACCACACAACTGAAAATAACCTCACCATTTATAATGCAGAGTCACATCTTGTAAAATGCTTTCATCTTTAATGGCATGAAAAGCCAAAGACAACATAAAAAGATTCATCATCCGATTACAACAATGATAATGAGATCATAATAAAAAAATGTATCAAGACTGCTATTCTTAGTTTCTTACAAATGGTAGTGGAAGTAATTATTTATAACTAACATCCAGATTTATGGCACAAAAGTAATTTACAAAGACCTAACTAAGTTCCATAACCTCAGATGCACCTTGATGATCCTCGAGGTAAAGGAATTGACATTTGATTTGCTTGATTTTGTTGATTGTTTGACTGTGCTTGTGCGTGACCCAATTGGTTAACCTTTTGTTGTGACTGTGCAACCTGCTCCAGTCATAAAATCATAAAATCAAAGACGCATCAAAACATGTATATACCTGCAGATTTAATAACCAATTCATAGCCACCAATCCTCTTACTCTCTGATCTTCTTCCTTTTCATCTTTATTCAAATTAGAGTTTCAATAAAACCCTAATTTTTTTTTTCACAAACTGAAACAAAATTAATGGAAAATTCACAAACCTTTTCTAGAATGTAACTAAAAGCCCTATATCAATTTTAAACAAAATAAGCTAATTAGATTTCAAAAATCATACCTTTAGACCATTGAAAGAGTTTCTGTTATTCTATAAATATTATCAAACTTATATTCTGTAACAATAACAAAAGTGAAACAGATTCACCCTTTAGGGTTCGACTTGAGAGTGGGTTGGAAGAAACATAGTCGTGTTTTTTGTTTCTGTTTTTTTTTTTTTTTCTTTTGTTTTTTGAGTGGCGTATGTTGAAGGGAGACATAAAGTTTGGTTTTGACCCCTATCTTTTTGTAGATATGCTCCGCCCTTTTAAAGTTTTAATTTTTTATAGTTTTGACACATATAACTTTGTACTCACTTTTTTCTAAAAACGAAAATTACAAACATTATTGACAAATATGGAAGTATTCATAGATTTTTAATTAAACTATTTAAAATAAATAAATAATAATTAAAAAAATATTACCAAATAAGGTATGATTTGATTTTTTTGAAATGCAAAAGTCCCCACTTGGGGTTTTGTTTTATTAAAGTCATATAAAGAAAAAAAAATCCTAAACAAGGTATCTTACTTTATATATTGTTATAATGAATGTGAAAAAAAGTGTTGAATAATCTTTAAATTGGATATTGTAGGAACTAATAAAAGCATGTTCACTTTAAAGGAATATTGGAGCCGTTAATAACAATCACTGTCATGTTCCGTTTATAGGGAATAAACTGAATGGAATTGTTCAAGATCCAATCATTGGGTAAGCTTTATATTCATTTACGCTATTTTGTAAGCTAAAAAGCACAATTGATAAGTAGCATTTCGTGTAACGACATCTTATTATATAAGTTTAGTTCATCTTTTACAATTTTTGATCCCGTTTAATCCTAAAGTATGCGAGTTGCGTATGCTTTTGTGGGTTGTCACTGATTTAATATAATTGAGTAATTCTGATTGCTGCAGTGTGAAATTGGTGGAACAAGAATTATGGCAGAGGGAGGAGAAACGTTTGATCGGCATTTTGCCAATTTGAGATGCTGCAGAGACGTTGTCAGTAGCTTCCATGCTAACTGAAGGTAATTAATATACTGACATTATATTTACATTGAGAGATTTATTATCTCACTAGGATGTAACTCATAGTCGTATTTGTTGGGTCCATCAGTACCCAAGAATACTTAAAACAGGATTTGGACACAAATTAACTAAGTGTTAACTTAAACCGAGAACAATTGAAGGCACTGAGTGAACAGTCACTCAGTGAGTCATCTTCAGGATGCTTAAGGCGAATTCAAGAAGAAGGATTCACTACTCAGGAAGGCGGTACTCCCTGAGTAGGACTTAAGCCAAAGAAGAAGATGATGGTTCAGTGAGTGTTGGACAAGAACTCACTGAACCCCAGTCTCCTCAACAACATTAAGTGATTGAAGACTGAAGAACTCAACGCCTGAAAGAAAGGCGGGAAGATCTGGGAAGAGTTTAAGATAAGATCAAATCTTATCTTGTCAGGAAGAAACCTTCCCTAAGACGGCTAAAAGTCGTGGAGTGTCAGACCAACCACTCCTAAAGACTTTATAGTCCATTCCCATTGGTTCTTGGAAATGACAATTACTGTTGTAATTGTCAGACACGCTTGCTTCAACAAGTTGTAGTATTTTAATCACTTTTACTCCTTTATACTTGTGTATAAATAGGTTCAAAATGAGAGAAGTTGTGTGTGTTTTGTACATTGAAAGCCTTAGAATTTTGCAAAACAACTTCTCTCCTACAAAGAGTAACGTATCCCTGAGATAGCTCAGTGGGTCGAATTGTTACCACTTAAGCATAGCTTAAGTTTAGATAGGAGACACCATACCTTGTCTATTCAATCCCAAGTGTTTGTTCCGCAAAATACTTGGGTAATAGATTCTTTGATTCATTTTTAATAAGAATTTAAACGTTGAAAAATACTTTGTGTTTTTACATTTACGTTTCATTAACTAATAGAAAGAATCATTACATTGTATTAGTCATAAACATAAATAGATTAACTTTCTAGTTAACTCTAAGCGTGTTAAGGGAACAACAAGTGGTATCAGAGCCTCTGGTTTATAAAATCTTTCAAAATTAACCAAGAGTGCTCAAGGTTTTTAAAACCAAGATCCTACTATGACTGATGCAAATGTGCCCCAGCTAGTCGACAAAAAGGGTGGAAGCTTTTCAGCTGTTGCCCCACGACTTGAAGCTGGTAAATTTAGCAAGTGGAAAAAGCGAATGCTTTGCTACTTGACTGGTATGGAACCATACTACATCACTTATGTCAAAGATGGTCCTTTTGTCCCAAAGACTGCTGCAGGGCTAAACAAGCCTGAGGCTCAATGGACCATTGATGAGAGGAGGGTGGTCAATCAAGACCAACGCCTGAAAAGCATCATTATATCATGTCTTCCTGACGATATAATGGAATCAGTCATCAACTGTTCAACAGCCAAACAAACTTGGGATGAATTTGTCAATAGCTTTGAGGGTCCCTCAGATACCAAGGAAAACAGGGTCATGGACCTGAAACTTGAGTATAATACTTTCAGGGCAAAAGACTCTGAAAGTCTCTCTCAGACTTATACCAGATACAAGACCTTGATAAACGAACTATCAAATGATGGTGTAGTTTTGTCTAAGCATGAGATAAATGTTGGCTTTGTCAACAGTCTCCCTGAGAAGTGGCTAAACTTCTCACAAGACCTGAGGAATGCTAATCACATTCAGACCCTTGAGCTCCCTGAGATCTATGGGAAGTTTGTCTATGAAGACAATTTAATCTCAAGGAGATACCCTGACTCAAAAGCTCTTGAGTCCAAAAAGGCCTTGACCTCCACACCCATATCAACTGCTTTTTATACTAATGGTGTTGTGCAGGACTTTCAAGAGGATTCTGAGGATGAAATTGATGAAAGAACTAGTGATGAGTACCTAAAAGATCTAAACTTGGAATTCCAAGAGAGGGCACTCCTTGCTAGTTCAAAACATTTCATCAAAAGAAACCAGTCCAAATTTTCAAAAGGAAAAGCAAATGAAACCACTGAATGCTTTAATTGTGGTAAAAAGGGTCATTTTGCTAGGGACTGTTATTCTAAAACCACCTCAGAACCCTCTTACAAATTTTCAGGAAATAGTTCCTCAGGAACTAGCAAGTTTCAACCTAGAATGTTTCAGTCGACCCAACAATTTCAAAACAAGGGTCAAAAAGACTTTGAAGCAAAATATAGGAAAGCCAAGGTTAAACTTGCAATTCTTGAAACTAATCCCTCTATGTCTCAGGCTGCTCAAATATCCAAACCTGTTCAGGCAAAGAATAAGGTTTTAGTAGCTGAAGCTTATGATTGGGATGAAGAAGAGGTATCCTCAGATGAGGAAATTAGAGTGAGTGCACTGATGGCACTCTCTGAAGGTGATCAAGTGGCTGTTGGGAAAAGCCATGCAAGGAATGGAGAGTGGGTAAACATCACCATGAAGAAGGTAAACACTTTACTTTCTATGGATGATGATTCTGATTGGCAGTCTTACATGAATTATATTTGTGTAGATCTTAAATTTGTTGAGGAACAAAGGCTTAACATGTTTTTAAAATATAACAATATAGTGTCAGAATTGAATAAATGTAGAGATGAATTGCTTGTACTGAAGAAAGCCAAATTAGAAACAATATCTCTACAAATTCAGAACACTGAAATTTTGAAACAAAACCAAGCCCTACAAACTGAACTTAACAAAGAAAAAGCTGTCATCCAAGGCTGGACCAAAAAGAACTCCAAGGTCTTTGATACTGTGATTTGAATCCCTGGGAAAACAATAGGAATTGACCATCACATGGTTAACCCCTATGTAAGTCCCAGTGAACTGACCTTTGTTCCAGCTGGCATATCATTTGAGCAAGAAATGCTTCCTAAGTCAAATGACTGGATTGTCAGGGACAACCCAGTCAGTAAGTTACCAAACTTTGAGACTGGAACGATCTTGCTTCCTGAAAGTCAGGCTTTGAAAAATATGCTTGGACTTACTGAACAACTCAGTAAGCTTGAACTCACTGAACCACTCAGTAATACTGAGTCAGTGAATGAGTCTGAATCAGAATCATATCCACCACTCCCACCACTGAATACACTTCAGGGTGCTGCACCCAACTTAGGCCTCCCACCAATGGTCTACTCTCAACACTCTCCAAAGGAGAGGTCAGGATTGGGAAAAACAATCCTGAAAAGACCAACATTTGAAGTCTCAGTAAATACTGATGACTCATCTTCTTCAGTCCCTTCTGAAGTAATAACCCAAAGCCCTGACTCAAAATTTGATCAGTTGGCTGAAATGGTCAGGAAGCTGGGAGAGAAGATTTCATCTTCTGAGAAACCTTCTCAATCCAAGAAGGAACAAAAACCAGCTTCCTCAAAGACCAAACCCAAACCCACAAAACCCCTGAAAAGATGTGAACTGTATAACTATACCAATCATATCACTGATGATTGCTATAGAATTCTTTATTGCATGATTTGCAAAAAAGATGTTCACAGGACCTCTGATCATAAAACACACTCAATCACATCAAAGATGGCAAGCCTTAAAGCTCAGTCTTTAAACTACCCTTCTGATTCTAAACAGAAACAGAAACAAAAGGCAAAACCTTTTGCACCTTTCCCTTACTGTGGGTTCAATGATCACCATCCTAAGGATTGTCAAATTGACAATTGTTGTAAAAATAGTGGAAGTTCCACTCATGACATCTCAGGAGGTGATAAGGTCATTCAGGCCAGAAGAGGTATGACAAAGTCAGCCTCTCAGTCTACTGAGTCTACATCTGCAATCAAATGCATAATTTGTGGTAGCTCAATCCACCACACCACTGACCATAAATCAATTGTAAATGTTAATAAGACCTCCAAAGCTAAGCCCTCCAAGAAGTGGAGTCCTAGAAAGAACTGACCCAGTTTACCATTTGTGCAGAAACATGCCAGGGCTCCTATTTGGCATCTTGATAGTGGATGTTCAAGGAGCATGACTGGTGTGAAGGAGTATCTGCACAAGTATGTGGATGAATCAGGACCCAAAGTGATATTTGCTGATAACTCATCATGTCTCACTGAAGGTTATGGTTCAGTAAACTGCAATGGTATAGTCTTTACTAGGATAGCTTATGTAAATGGTCTAAAATACAATTTGATAAGTGTCAGTCAACTATGTGATGCTAAATACATAGTTCAGTTTGATGATAAACAAGGAATCATCTTCAATGCTAATAAGGAAGTTGTCCTTATTGCACCAAGAAGACATGATGTTTATGTGTTAAACATGTCCAGTCTGACTCAGAATGGAACTTGTCTCTTTACCAAGGCCACTGATACACTCAACTGGCTTTGGCATAAGAGACTCTCCCACCTGAACTTCAAAAACATAAACAACCTTGTAAAATAAAACAAGGTCCTTGGCTTACCATCTCTTGTGTTTTCAAAGGATAAACCATGCTCCGCTTGTGAAAAAGGTAAACATCAGAGAGCATCCTTTAAAACCAAAACCAACTTTTCCATCAGGAACTGCCTACATCTTCTCCATATGGATCTATTTGGACCAATTAGTCCTAGATCCATTAACCATGAGAAGTACACTCTGGTCATTGTGGATGAATACTCAAGATACACTTGGGTATACTTCCTGATCAAAAAGAGTCAGGCAGCTGAAACAATTATGTCCTTTGTCAGGAACATTGAAAATCAAAATGACATCAAAGTCAAACAGATTAGGACTGACAATGGAACAGAGTTCAAAAATTATGAACTTGAATGTTTCTGTGATGAGAAAGGTATTTCACAAAAAATTTCCTCACCCTACACACCTGAACAAAATGGGGTGGCTGAAAGGAAAAATATAACACTCATTGAAGCAGCTAGGACAATGCTAAATGGATCAGTCCTTTCCAAACACTTTTGGACTGAAGCAGTAAAGACTGCCTGTTACACACAAAACAGATCCATCATTGTCAAGAGACATAGCAAAACTCCTTATGAGTTATTCAAGGGAAGAATCCCTGACATCAGCTACTTTCATGTCTTTGGGTGTCCTGTATTTATTCATAATAACAAGGATCACTTAGGAAAATTTGATGCCAAAGCTGATGATGGATACTTCCTAGGATACTCCCTTGTCTCAAAGGCCTTCAAGGTGTTCAACACTAGGAGACAGCATACTGAGGAAATATTTCATATTACCTTTGATGAGAGTACTGATGCAATCAGTGTCTCTAACAACTCAGTGGAAGAGATAGGTATTGATGAATCATCAAGATACCCTCCTGATGAACATCATACTGATAATGGTCCTTCCATTCAGTACCATGCAAATGCTGACATCTCCTATTACATCATTCCCCATAACCTTCCTTACCCAACCATCACTGAGTTTATTGAAGCACAAAGTACTGATGAATTCATTCAGTCAGTACAAAGTGCTCAGCTACTAAACAATCACAGTGATGAGTCAACCCACTCAGACATTCATGATGCTGAAGAACATCATGTGTCTGATCCTGATCCTACCTATTAGGCGTCTACAAGTTCTAATCAGTTTCCAAGACCTCAGGACAGTTGGACTAGGTCTCAGGATATAGAACTTGTCAATATAATTGGTGAGCCTACTGAAGGCATGCTCACAAGAAGCATGGCTGCTGAACTAAGAGCAGCCTCAGCCAATGAATGCCTATTTGTGGACTTCATTTCCACAATTGAACCCAAAAGTGTTAAGGAAGCACTAAAACATCCAAGTTGGGTTCAAGCCATGAATGATGAACTGGAACAATTTGACAGAAACAAGGTAATGACCTTGGTCAAATGTCCTGAAGATGTTTCAGTCATTGGCATGAAATGGGTATTTAAAAACAAATCTGATGAAAATGGCATAGTCATTAAAAACAAAGCCAGACTTGTAGCCAAAGGCTATAATCAACAAGAAGACATTGACTATGAAGAAACATTTGCACCAGTAGCAAGGATGGAAGCCATCAGGATCTTCCTTGCTTTTGCTACATACATGAACTTCAAAGTGTACCAAATGAATGTTAAAAGTGCATTCTTAAATGGCTCACTGAAAGAAGAAGTTTATGTTCAGCAACCTCCTGGATTTGAAAGCCATGAGTTTCCTGACCATGTCTGCAAGCTTAACAAAGCCCTTTATGGACTAAAACAAGCTCCCAGGGCATGGTATGAGACTCTTTCAGCCTTCCTGATCCAAAACAAATTTGTCAGAGGCAAGATAGACAACACATTGTTTATCTACAAGACAAATATTGATGTCATACTTGTACAAGTGTATGTTGATGACATCATCTTTGGCTCAAAAAATTATAAACTTTGCAAACAGTTTGAAAAACTAATGGCAAAGAAATTTGAAATGAGCATGATTGGAGAACTGACTTACTTCCTTGGTCTACAAATCAAGCAGACTGATAAAGGAACCTCTATCAGTCAAGAGAAGTATGTCAGAAGCCTACTGAAGAAGTATGAGCTCAGTGACTGTGCCTCAGTCAAGACTCCCATGGTACCCCCAACCAACCTTGGTCCTGATCTTACTGGAAAACCAGTGAATCAAACTCTTTTTAGAGGAATGATAGGATCACTGATGTATCTACTTGCATCAAGGCCTGATATCCAATTCTCAGTCTGCTTATGTGCCAGATATCAATCTGACCCAAGAGAAACTTGTATCACTGCTGTGAAAAGGATATTCAAGAACCTGAAAGGTACTTCAAACCTTGGATTATATTATCCAAAATGTTCAGGCCTTGATCTTAAAGGATACTCAGATTCTGACTATACTGGATGCAACATGGACAGGAAAAGCACCTCAGGCTCCTGCCAAATTCTTGGTGGAAAACTAGTCTGTTGGAGTACTAAGAAGCAACAATCAGTTGCCATGTCCTCAGCTGAAGCTGAATATGTTGCAGCAGCAAGTTGTTGTGCAAATGTACTCTGGATGAAAAGTTAACTCAGTGACTATGGAATTCAGTACAAAATGGTTCCCATCTTTTGTGATAACACAAGTGCAATTGCCATCTCAAATAACCCAGTTCTTCATCAGAGAACAAAACACATTGATATTAGATATCACTTCATCAGGGACCATGTCATGAATGGTGACATAGAATTACACTTCATTCCTACTGAATATCAGCTAGCTGATATATTCACCAAGCCATTGGATGAACCAACTTTCACTAGACTGAAAGCTGAACTAGGAATGTTGGATATTGAGAATCAGTCCACTGATTGACTCCATCTAAATATGTGTAAATTCTGATAACCCAAGTCCCTGACTCAATGTGTTCTTCAGTGAGAAAGATCACTGAACTTCAGGAACTAAACCCAAGTTCCTGAACCCTTGAACCTCAGGAATTAGACCCAAATTCCTGAACACTAGAACCATCAGTGACTAAACCCAAGTCCTGACAATCAGGTTCACTGAATGAAAAGTCATTCAGGGTCCTCAAGAGACATTAAATACTAACTTAAATGCTCTAAGTATCTAGTTAGTAAATGTCCGAGGTTGGTAACTGAATTCTTATTTAATATAAGAATATTTGTTCTTTTGCCTTTCTGGCTTCCAAACCAGGGAAAAGTGGAGTGTTGGCATTAAATGCGGATCCCAAAACATTTTATTCAAAACAGTTTCCAAAAATTCTTTTTGAATAAATAAAATCCGCTTAATGCCTAAAATACCCTCCACTTCACTTCCCTATAAATACCCCAACCAAAATAACAACACACACGTCTATTAGAAATCTTAAGCAAATTCTGCCCATTTTTCTCTCAAAACTAATAGTGTGTGTGTTCTTAGCTTTAAGAAATCCCAACCATCTTTGTTACCCAGACTTACCAACAAATATGGCTTCCTCTAAAGCTGTGACATACGCCCCTAATGTGGAATTCACATGAGAGGGCGTAGACCTCACAAAGAACAATGTGGTGGGAAACTTTTCCTATCCACAAAAGTTCCATGCTTACACGAATGTAATGAAATATCTTCAAAACTGTTTTCTTGCAAAAGCATTTACCAAGACCCCCTCAGTCATCTACCATGACTACTTGAGGGAATTTTGGTGTTCTGCTGTGGCTACTATCCCAAAAGACACCAAAGAATCCATCATCACTTTCACAGTGATGAATGGGAGAAGGACTCTCTCCCTGGATTACAATGACTTCATCAAGGCCACTGGTCTTGATTTTGCGGAGGCTTTTGAGCCCAATCCGACTGACCAAGAGGTCAAGGGAGAGTTGATCTTCTTGGGACCTCATGACCCTAAACGTCCTGAGTTGTCCGCTGGAGCCTTATTGGAGAAGGCTCCAATTGTCAAAACCTGGTTCCACCCAGTCTGGAGGATCCTGATGACATTCGTCATTCAGGTCCTTGGGGGGAATAAATCCTCCACTGAGCAATTGAACTCATCACAACAATTGATGTTGTTCAGTCTCTTGGAGGGTAGAAAGATAGATATCGGAGGTATAATCTTCCGTGACCTTGTTGCTAAGCTCTCAGGAAAATCTAGGCAAAAACACTTGTCTTATCCTAGGTTTATTTCCTGTGTGCTTCAGGACCTTCTTGGTTCTGACTATGTGAGGCCTGACGTCATAGGTATGAAACCTGACGTCTTACATAAGACCAATTTCACTAGTGGCATCACTGAGGTACAACCCATTGCCCTGACTAACTACATGCTGGTGGTTCTTTAGGGGGAGGACGCTGTTTCTCCAGTACCTTCACCTACAAAGAAGGTGAGGAAGACAAAGAAGGGTCAGTCCAGTAAGGTGGTTAGACCCAAACCACTCGCCACTGAGACTGATGCCCAGAACCAACTCAACCTTAAAAAGGGGTTGAATGTGGCCCAGACCTCTGAGACACCCACTACAGAGACCCCCTGACCACAAAACAAAGGCCAACGGAGGGCACTGAGCAATCATCCTCAGTGTCCTCGGGAAAACACCCTCTTCCTCATGATTCCACTGACATAAACAACTCATTGGAGTCAGGAACCTCAACCCATTCACATCCCGATGAAGGCACTGATAAATCACAATCAGAGCCTGAGGGAGAAAAGGGTCCTATATCCTCGGTTGGGCAGCACTACTCAACTGAGAAGGGGACCCACACCCAATCACATCCCGATGAAGGTATTGACAAATCACAGTCAGGACCCAAGGGAGTCAAGGACCCTAAATCCCCAAAAGGGCAGTACAACCCTGATGGGAAGGGGGACCACCAACCATCACAAAAAGTGCCTCGTGATAGTTCTGAAAAACACCCGTCAGGACTTGAAGGCGCTCAGGGGGACAAAGACTCAGAGGGATATAAACCACCCGCTGATACGGAACCCACAACCACCTCAGGCGGATCCATTCTCTCATAAACTGCCCCCAAAAGTCAGGCTGAGAAATCAGTTATTATGACTAGCCAGGCTGATAAAACCAAATCAGTTATTATGGTGGGGTCAGGACCTGGCCAAAACCAAGGCAAGTCCTTTTATGAGGAGGAGCCGGTTAACCTTTTGGAGTTCGAGTCTATGGGGGATATTCAGGCTCTTCTTGATTCTGAAGATTCTGAAGATGAGCTCAAGGAAGTGAGTGAGGAGGAAATGTTTGAGGCTGGTGATGACATGGAGATTGATGCACAACCAACTGAGCAATCGCATCAGTCTTCTCCACATGGTGAAGAATCTGAATCTCAGGCTGATCATTCTTCAGATTCTGAATCATCATGCCCTCAGGAACTAAAGAAATATAACAACATTCCTCCTCTGACTGAAAGGCAGTTGGTCAAATTCCTACAAAAGGCCAATAATGCTCTCTTCAAAGGGCTCACTGAAGAAATTTTTGACCACCACACTGAAGCTGCTGTTCATTACGTCGATCTGAAGGAATTAGTGGAATCCTCTCATGATGATGTAAATGAGCACAAGTCATCTATCTCCTTCTCCCTGACAAATCTTGATTACAATCTTAAAATGTTCAACGAGACTCTCACCAACTTACAAAAGAGCGTTGAAACTATTCAAGAGTCAGTGAAAGATGACCTTGCGCTTAACAAGAAAATTCTTCAGGCTTCTGAGACCTACCAGCAACAATCTACTCAGATGGTTGAGCTGGTAAACATGTTGACCTCCTCAAATCTTCAGGGATTCAGCTCTAAAGTGGACTCCATCAGGTCTTCCCTGGGTCTTATGGAGTCCCACATGGCATCTTTGGCAAATTCTTCTTCTTCCTTGGCTTGGAATCTTGGGCCAAGGATGACTGCAATGGAGGTTTCTCAGGCTTCTCTTGAGGCTAAGGTCTCAACTCTTCAGCAGGACACCTCAGACATCAAGTCAATGATGACTGAGATTTATCAGGCCTTCAAAGGTCAGGCTCCCTCAACTTCAGTGAGCACACCAACTCTTGCTCTCACTATGGGTCAAGCAACAGTTGAGGAGGAGAAAGTCAAAGTCACTGAAGAAGAACAACCTCCTTCTCACACTGAGGGGGAGAATCCTGAAGAAACCCCATCTTCATCACACCAAGACAAAGGCAAAGGCATCCTCACAACCACTGAGCCTGAGCCTACAATCTTGGTACCTGCTTCCAATGAAAGAAGGCAAGACCCTGATGAGCCAGTCAGGGTCCCTTATGAGGTCAATGGAGTGATTAAACTTCCTACTAATGAGGAAATCCAAGCTCATATGGAGAAAGAGGAAGCAATGAAGAAGGCAGCCGAAGAAGAAAGGGCGAGCAAGGCTGCTCTTGTTCAGGTTGTAAGAGAAGAGGCTGAGAAGATTGGACTTGAGCCTAAGGAACTTGCTGGAAGGAAGGGTGGTCAGACCTTCATGAAAGCTCAGTCTGCTGAGATGATTGCTCTCAGGAAGAAGAGGGAAGAAAAATTGAAAAGGACTGAAGCGATCAGGCAGAACAGGATTGAGAAATATCAGTGGTACATGACAAATAGGTTGAAGCCAGAACCAATCATTGATGTCATGATCCATCGAAACACCAAGCCTGCCGTTATCACTGTCTACAGAAGTGTTGACAAGAGAATCTTTGAGGTTCATGACCCCTTCAGATTCGCTGACTTTGGGATCACTGAATTGGATGAATTAGGTCCAATACTAGCGAAAAAGTCAAATATTGTGGTCCCTGGTCTATTGAAGTCCCTGAGCCTGAGGTATGAAAAACTGGCAGAAACACCTCAGGAACTTGGTATTCCCTCTCTTCTTCCTGCCTCAGCTCAGCTACCTGCTCCCTCTCAGTCTTCCTCAAGAAAGAGAAAGAAGATTGAAGCTGAGCCTGAGATCAAGGTCCCTGGTCTGGATTGCAACAGAGCCCTCCCTGAAGGAGTTCCATTCAGGAACAACTTGGTCATCGAACAACCTGAAAGAGGTTTGTTCTTCACTGATGAGTTTGGAGACCCAGCCTTCCAAAGATGGAGTGACATTAACCAATCAGGAATCAAGGCAATGCTGGGTTTCCTCATGATGGCCACACCTATAAAGACTCCTGAGAATGTGAGGTTCTGTCAAGACCTGAGAACAAAGATTCAAGAGCATCCTGATCAGCATGAGCTTGAGTCCAAGAAGCCAAAGCTTGAAGCCTTAGGATATTAGTTTGACTGAATCCGCCAACACCACTATCCCAGTACTATGTATAGTTTTTGTTAGGACTTGTAATAATATTAATAAGATGATGCTTTTATTATTTCAGTGTCCTTATTTACTTTCTAGTACATTCAGTATGAGCAGAAGTCATTAGCTCACTCATTACTGATCAAAACACTTAGGAATAATTTATATCCAAATAAGGGGAGATTGTTGGGTCCATCAGTACCCAAGAATACTTAAAACAGGATTTGGACACAAATTAACTTAGTGTTAACTTAAACCGAGAACAATTCAAGTCACTGAGTGAATAGTCACTCAGTGAGTCATCTTCAGGATGCTTAAGGCGAATTCAAGAAGAATGATTCACTACTCAGGAAGGCGGTACTCCCTGAGTAGGACTTAAGCCAAAGAAGAAGATGATGGTTCAGTGAGTGTTGGACAAGAACTCACTGAACCCCAGTCTCCTCAACAACATTAAGTGATTGAAGACTGAAGAACTCAACGCCTGAAAGAAAGGCGGGAAGATCTGGGAAGAGTTTAAGATAAGATCAAATCTTATCTTGTCAGGAAGAAACCTTCCCTAAGACAGCTAAAAGTTGTGGAGTGTCAAACCAACCACTCCTAAAGACTTTATAGTCCATTCCCATTGGTTCTTGGAAATGACAATTACTGTTGTAATTGTCAGACACGCTTGCTTCAACAAGTTGTAGTATTTTAATCACTTTTACTCTTTTATACTTGTGTATAAATAGGTTCAAAAGGAGAGAAGTTGTGTGTGTTTTGTACATTGAAAGCCTTAGAATTTTGCAAAACAACTTCTCTCCTACAAAGAGTAACGTATCCCTGAGATAGCTCACTAGATCGAATTGTTACCACTTAAGCATAGCTTAAGTTTAGATAGGAGACACCATACCTTGTCTATTCAATCCCAAGTGTTTGTTCCGCAAAACACTTGGGTAATAGATTCTTTGATTCATTTTTAATAAGAATTTAAACGTTGAAAAATACTTTGTGTTTTTACATTTATGTTTCATTAACTAATAGAAAGAATCATTACATTGTATTAGTCATAAACACAAATAGATTAACTTTCTAGTTAACTCTAAGCGTGTTAAGGGAACAACAGTATTCATATACAAGGATTGATACATCAGACAGGCTGATAAGCTTGAAGGAAAAAATCAACAAAAGCCTGTTCATTGGCACTGTCCCTGATTACCTTAAAGGGTAGAAGTCACAATACTAAGTAAAACCATGCATATTCAATGCACCTCTATATTCATTTTGTGAGCTATTAATACTTTTTGTTATATTGTTTCTGTTTATAGATAAATAGACGATGCTATAATGAGATCTATATATAATTGAGCAAAAATAAATATTTTGGAACTACAAAATTATAAGAATGCAACTGATGAACAAGAACACTTGGAAAGTTTTGGTTGGGTAAATGAACACAAAATAAGTGAGAGTTGCATGGACACAAAAGATTCTGTCATATTAGACCCATGCCGCGTAGAGTGTGAATGGCCAAGAGTGAATATGCCTTTTTATTCTAGGAAGTTGCAGTTGCAACCACTGAGAAGAAAAAGAGAGAGCAGAATGGCGCTGCTTCTACTACTGTTGACAAAAAAAGAAAATAGTATTGTCAAGTAAGTCAATTAATACTTTTGACCCATCGGTTATATGGGTCAAGTTGGGTAATATTTATGAGGTGATGTGTTTTGTTGGGTCTCCCTATTTATTTTAGATAGGTTCAAATGGGTATTTTAATATAACCTCCAATTGGATAACAATTAACCAATGGGTCTTACGGGTCAAAACAAATTTTGAGCACCTCTTTTCATTTTTTTTTTCATTTTAGGTACCCACCATTTATGTCTTAATCGGCATTGCATGCTTATTAGTATAAATATTAACAATATAGTGTTTTATGTAGGCGAAAGCCCATAACCTCTTTTTAACCAATAAATAACGTAACAACGACAGTTTTGAGTGGCTGAATGCCAGTATTAGGCCAACGTGTGCTGGGTAAGTGGACAATCACACACTAGCTAAGAAAAGTGTATTTTGATTTCATCAGTAAAACTAGACACCTAGATCTTTCTAGGCATATAAGAAATATAGATTTTGGACATCGAAATCATTACAGAACTTCAGACAAATACTGGTAATATGTATCTGATTTCCTTGCATCATTATCCGGACCCGTTCAGACACTAACCCATCTAGACCCGTGACCCAACCCGAACCACTCACTTTGCCACTTATAATTCATAGCAAGAAACAACCCTCTGGTGTAAGCACAAATGAATGTTTGAGTTCTATGTTTCATTTCTTTCTTCAAATATATATTTTTACTTTTAATTGAATTGTTCTTGATATGGTATATGTGCCGTTTCTGGAAGTCCTTAGGCATATATGTTTCTATAGAAATTTGAACTACGTCGACAATAGTGAAATACATTATGATTTACTTATTTTTATTATGCTCATCTCATTTGTCGACTTTGTAGTTTGAATACAGTTTCACGCAAGAGCTCTTCAAGAACCCAGGACGGCCATTTCAGTTGCAATCATAAAATTGAAGATATAAAGATTTTCTTGGAAGAAGGTTATGTACATAATCTCCGCCGCTTTTGTATTTAATGCAAGTTCTTAGTCTTAATGTCTTATAGCTATGAAAATTATTACTTTGAAAAATCGCATGAAAATGGTAAACATACGCACATTATGTCGCTTTTCAAAAACAAATTAAACAGGTAAACGTCTCTTTGAGTGTTTGGACACTCACGTTTTGCTGATGATTATCTTTATAGTTGATGGTGGAATAAGCAGTGTGAGAGTTGCTTCTTCAAACACAATTATTCACTATCCATTTAGCTACAACTGAATCTTATATATGGTAAGAGATAACACAAAATTGAAATGAGTACTTTGCATAAAACCAAATTGGACCAGTAGGAGAACTCAATTTCACCATGTGGCAACATTGAGTCATTTAAAGAACTGGTGATGGTGAGAAAACAGTTGGAAGGTGGTTAAAGGATAGAAAAACAGAGAAAAAAAAAGGAAGAAACCAGAGCTTATATAATGCACAGCCCATAACGCCACTGTCAGTTGCTGGTGTTGGTGTTATTGTTGCTTCAATTGTAGCTGCTACTGCCACCTCATTGGGGCATAGAAAGGACTAGGAGATGATGAAAACTAACTTGAAGGTTGCATTTGCAACTACCCTGATAGCGGCTCAGTGTGTGGAAGCTGCCGTGGCTATGGGTGCTGAACATGACCATTTAGCCTCGGCTGTTAGCTCAGCAGAAATGTCCGGTCACCTGGCGATATCATGACTTTAACAGCTGCAGACGCTACCGGTAACTCCATATTTTTTATTTTTCTTCTCAACTTCCCTTGCAAATAACCCTTTTTGGCGATACCATGTTGGTTGTTTAACAGAGAATGGAAGATGTGATTGAAAGTAAGCCAAAAGAAAACTTTGTTTTCATCTAATAACTTGGTGTATTTATAGGCAGCTAAAGGTTAATCATATTTAATGAACTTTTACAGGCACTCATATATATATGGATTTGTTGCCATCACTGTGATATGATTTGTGCCATTTTCAAGGTGTGGTTTACCAATGGAGGTGTAATTTCTGGTTCAGTGTTGAGTACAATAAACAAGAAAGACATATAGAAAGAACTAATCAATGGAGTCCCAAATGAATTAAGATGGCGGATGTTAACTGGGAAAAACCGCTATCTTGAAAATTTTCCCCTGCTGTGAAACGCTACTGCCATTTCGCGGGTATATTAATTGAAGTGATACTGAATTAATGGTCATAAAAGAATGATGTTAGAATTCAATTGTGAGATTGATCGATTATGCGTCTTTGTTTTTTCATGCCATCCATACAGCTCCCACCTTTGTCAATAGATTATATTATTATCAAGTTTGTGCTGTTCAAGTTACTATTTGTTATGCTACAATTATGATGTATCCATGTCGAGGAGTGTTTTGATCTCATTATGTGTATGTGGGTCATGTCTATTAGTTAAACCTTAAATCAAGTAAATGGAGTGTCATGTGCAATATGTATAATATGTATTTGACTTATTCAAGTCAATATTTTCAAACACAAAGCGTTTGATGGTAATACATTAATATTATGCATTAACTATTTATGATGTACGTACAAGAAACTCTTTGGACATGTTTGTTCTTCTATATAATAAGAGATTACATCATTTCAGATCAATTTTTATCAATGCGTAAATAGGATATATGATAACTAAACTTTTTGGGTAAAGTACGATAACTAAACTTTGTTTATAAGTTTTGTGATAACACTTTTAAAAATATATATATATGAATCCTTGCTAAGCGTCAAAAATAATTATCAACCGAAATTAAGAATCATAATTAAAATAAGAAACAAACATAAAACTTTTTATTTTTTAATAAATAAAAATGTATTTATTAAAAAAATTAGAAAAAACCCCGTGCATGCACGGGTATTATAACTAGTATATCTTATAGAGCGACGGCTCCGACGTCGTTTTGCACTGCGTTTTGCCGCAAAAAAAAGGGGCCTGCATCAGCCCAAAATCCACCGGCCGGTTTGGCTAAGTTGGCCCATATTTCTGTCTTTATACAAAGCGGTACTATGTCGTATTATACAAAGTGGTACTACGTCGTATTGCTTAGATAGTACTTTGCCACCTAACTATAGCATCGTATGGTGGAGATTGTATGCTCTCTACTCTCTGAGCGGATGAACAGGCGGTTCTTTTGTGGTTATTATTAAGCCATTTGTTATTGGTACAGTGTCACTTTAATTACACCCACATCTTTGGATTTCATCTTATCTAGATTTCGCAATTTATGAGCTTATCTTATACAGATCGCAGTTCTATGTTGTAGGTTTCATGTTTTAATTATCCTTTTTTCAGTTAAGTTTTTCGTTATTGGTGATTCTTTAGTTTTAGATTTAGGGTTTTGTTCCTGTAGTTGCTGCTATTGCTTGATTTACGGTAGTATACTTCTCTTAATTGGTGATTTTTGGACTTTAGATTTAGGGTTTTGTTGTTGTTGTTACTTTGTTCGCGGTTTATTTTGCTGCACCTAATTGTCGGGTTTGCTAATTTTATGCTTTGAAGTTTGGGATTTTGTTGCACTTAGTTGTCGGTTTTGCTGATTTTATGCTTTGAGGTTTCGGATTTTGTTGCTGCTGTTGGTTGATTTAGGCCTGTGTGTTTCTGCTTAATTGATCATTTTTGGACTTTATACTTAGGGTTTTGTTGTTGTTATTATTTGACGTCGCAGTTTTCGCTCTATAGTATATACTTATAATTTTTGGACTTTGGATTATGGCCCAGTGCACCAGAACAGGCCGACGGATTTTGGGCTATATAAATATGGATTTTGCTGGTATTGCTTCATTTATCATTCCACTAGATCAGTTGGTTGATTATGTTTCGTTGCCTTTATTTTTAGCGCTTTATAATTATATTTTTTCTTCAAACAAATGGAATAGTTTATGTCAAAGGTATTTTCGCTTTTGCCAATCAGATATGATAACTATTGTTTTATAGTCATTTGATGGGGGTACAGTTGGGTTACGTTATTTTGTTACCTGATCACCGAATAGTCATGTGTTTATTCTATGTGGTTTGTAAAAGTTGTTAACTGTTTACCATGTTTCTTTTGTAGGTTTATCTTATGTTATTGGAACAGCAGCTTTTGACAAACCTTCTCATTGTGTTGTCAATGGGTTTGATGGTATAACATCAATGATTGTCTTTACAAAGGTGTATAGACCTTATTGCACTTTATGAGTCTAAAGGATAAGAGGATTAAAGTTTAGTTGGTCCATATCTTGGCGGGGCAAGTCAGTAGATTTGCAGCCATGGTGGCCATATCCTCTTTTTACTATTCTTAGTAGGCTTATTTATTGTGGGTGCATAGTAATACCGAACATGTATGTTGGCTGGGCAACAATCGGCTAACATTATTATGCAACCGTATTTCTTTGCATCCACTGCTTCGTCAGAAACATTCTTTGTTGCTTCACGTACGGTAGGGCTATGATGATTACCACCTATTTTCTGACACAAATGAAGTGGGGTGTCAAATATTGTCTCCATAACTTGGCAGGGCAAGTACCGGATGGCATTAGTATGCAACCGCGTCTCTTTGCAGCCATGGTGGAGTCTAGAACCTTTTGCACCATATTTTGTTTAGAAATTTGAGCCTAAGAACTGCTACATATATAGTTGTTGAATCTGTATGTTTAAAGCTCGATTTATTTATAACTGTTATGCCTACTGTTGTTGGCAGCATAACAATTATAAGCATATATTATACAGCTAAAAGTTCGACGTCGTTTTGCTCTACGTTTTACATACAGCAGAGCTATGATGATTACTACCTAATTTCTGACACAAATGAACTGGTAGAATGTATATCAATGTCTGATATGCAGAAGCTTCTAATAGCAGGGAAAGTGCACGTGTATGTTGTACTTCAAATAGATTCTGGACCATACGATGCTATAGTTAGGTGGAAAGTACGATCTAAGCAATACGACGTAGTGGGACTTTGTATAAAAACAGAAACATGGGCCAACGTAGCAAAACAGGCCGGTAGATTTTGGGTTGATGCAGGCCCATTTTTTTTTAGCGGGAAAACGCGTTGTAAAACGACATCGCAGTTGACGCTCTATAAGATAATATATAGACATTATTGCACTTTATGAGTCTACAGGATAAGAGGATTAAAGTTTAGTTGGTCCATATCTTGGCGGGGCAAGTCACTAGATTTGCAGCCATGGTGGCCATATCCTCTTTTTACTATTCTTAGTAGGCTTATTCGCTGTAGGTGCATACTAATACCGGACATGTATGATGGCTGGGCAAGAACCGGCTAGCATTATTATGCAACCTGTTTCTTTGCATCCACTGCTTCGTCTGAAACATTCTTTGTTGCTTCACGTGCGGTAGGGCTATGATGATTATCACCTATTTTCTGACACAAATGAAGTGGGGTGTCAAATATTGTCTCCATAATTTAGCAGGGCAAGTACCGGATGGCATTACTATGCAACCACGTCTCTTTGCAACCATGGTGGAGTCTAGAACCTTTTGCACCGTATTTGGTTTAGAAATCTGAGCCCAAGAACTGCTACAGATATAGTTGTTGAATCCGTATGTTTAAAACTTGATTTATTTATAAATGTTATGTCTGCTGTTGTTGGCTGCATAACAATTATAAGTATATATTATAGAGCGAAAAGTTCGACGTCGTTTTGCTCTACGTTTTCCCGCCAAAAAAATGGCCTGCTCCAGCCCAAAATCCGTCAACCTGTTTAGGTGCGCTGACCCATATCTCTGACTCTGGGATGCATTTAACCCGTTTGTCCTTTCTTAAACCGGGTATCTCAAAACACTTTTGTTTGCTTCACATATAGCAAGGCTATGATGATTACTACCTGATTTCTGATGCAAATGAAGTGGGTTGTCAAATATTGTCTCCATAACTTGGCAGGGCAAGGAATGATGGCAGTATTATTCAACCATGTTTCTTTGCAGCCATGGTGGAGCCTACAACTGTTTTCGCCGCTTTTGGTTTAAAAATCTGAGCCAAAAAACTGCTGCATATATACCTGTTTAACCCATACCTTTAAAACTCGATTTACATATAATTGTTGTGCCTGTTGTTATTGGCAGCATACTAATTGTTTCTGAAATTGAGTATCTCAAAAGTGGTGAACGGTGGGGGTATACGACCAGCATCCAATCGCCATTCAGCATGATTCATTTAATCCGTTTGTTTCTACACCCCGCTGTATTCATGACCCAACTGATAAGTTGGTGTTTCAGGTTGATCATCCTCAGTCACAACTGCTATCCTATGTCACACTGTTATAAGTCATGACAGTTACATTTGTTGGTTACAACGAAAGCTGTGGCTATAACTAATGGAGATATTACATGTTTAAGATATTGGTTGCTTCAGCTGTTCATATCTAACATCGTCTGCCAATATTGGCAAATAAAGAACGTGGTGCACTTTAAAGTGCAAAGTTTCCAGCCAACAAGTTTTTTTTTTTTCTTTAAATTTAAAATTTCAAAGGAAACAGACCTGTTTGTCAGCCAGGTTCTTTCTGCTTTAAAGCCCACCACGTTCTTCATTTGCAAATATTGACATA
This sequence comes from Artemisia tridentata subsp. tridentata, assembly GCA_021014915.2. NCBI lineage: Eukaryota > Viridiplantae > Streptophyta > Magnoliopsida > Asterales > Asteraceae > Artemisia > Artemisia tridentata. Next base: position 213,992,956 of record CP139501.1, on the reverse strand, counting down.
CGATGTTCATCATAGTTACCCATTCTGAGGTCCCATATAGTTCCTTTTGTTTTTTCAACAATCTAGCAAATCGCTTGGTGCAAGCCTTTGCATAAAGGGAGTTGAAACGAAAAAAGGAACTGTAAGGGAGCTCATAAGGGTTAACTATGCTGCTTTATACCTGTTACGCAAAAGGCAACGATGAACTTTCTGCGTATTAACTTTTCATATGTGTGGCTCACGCATCTACGTATCTTGGCACGGTAACCAGGACTCATATGGTTGCAGCTATGGACCAACTGATAAGTTGGTGTTTCAAGTTGATCATCCACGCTCACCTACTTTTCAGCCTATCCGGTTTTTACTAGATGACAGTCTTTTATGCTTCTTAGCAGGTTGAGTGGTACAAAAGCTTTTAATAGTCGGTCCTGTACATTTGACCATAAAAGCAAATACAGATGTTCTACATCGTGTGCCAATATTAGCAAATGAAAACTATCTGGTATTTTTTTTATTTGCCGATACTAACAGTTAATGTTATGTGCCTGTGACAGTTATTTTTTTCTCGCATATTCATAACTGCAGTTCCACAAAAGCCCCTGATCAATAATAGGGTACAATTCTTAAAGAAAGATGTGAAACAGAAGAGAATGCTATGACAAGTGATTTGGTGCAAATTACTTCTTCGCACCGTCCTCTTCCGCTTTCTATCTTTCTTTTATAATTGTACCATATTGTTGATCAGGACCTTTTGTGGAACTGCAGTTGCGAATGTGCGAAAAAAATAACTCTCACAGGTACAAAACATCAGCTTTTAGTATCGGCAAAGAAAGAAAACCAAATGCTCTTCATTTCCTAATATTGACAACCGATGTACATCATCTGTGGTTGCTGTCATGGTTAAATGCATACGACAACTAATCAGAACCTTTTGTGCGGCTGAACCTGCCAAGGTGCATAAAACACAATTGTCTTTGCCATTGATCATATGCTTAAACTTTATAAGAAGTTAGCGATTTTTTAGGTAACTCAAGACAGTTTTATAAAATGTTTAATGATAACCTCTTTTTTCAGATTACACTACTTACTCTCTTTGGAACTCAAAGCTTTTTATTTTGCAGTGCCTCGGTTCATTTGGCATGTCGCTACATAACTAGAATAAACAAAAGATAAGTATTCATAAAATTTACATACTTAATCCATTATTGACTATGCTCAATCAACTGTAGTAATATATATATATATATATATATATATATATATATACCGTTAACAGGTTTCGCATATTCAACAACGTCACTAAATACTATGCAGAGAAGTTAAATATCAATAAATAGACAGAATATCGATGATGGATGTACGGCGACCAAGCGCAGCTATTACTAAATTTGCATGGTCGCCGTACATCCATCATTGATACTTTGTCAATATTTTTGTGCTCCCCACGTTTTCACACTAGCCTACCTCAGCACATTATGGTTCAACTCAGATGAAGAGCGAATCAGGTACGATGGCAGCTTCAGCAGTGCAAAAGTTTCTGACAGTTAAGCTTTTGATATATTCTATGAGTTTTATGCTTTCTAAGTTTTAGATTTATTGTTTCGGATTTTTTTTCTATCAACTATCTTTTATTTTTCTTTTTTTTTTCCAGGTTCATGACCAGTAATGCCGTTACACGACATATGTGAAATAATTTCTATTTAGATTTTGACTGCATACTATGGAGATAAGTTAAATATCAAAAATAGACAGAATATCAACGATGGATGTACCGACACCGAGCACAGCTACTACTAATTTCGCATGGTGTGTGCATCCATCATTGATACTTTGTCAATATTTTTGTACCCTTCAAGTTTTCACACTGACCTGCTTCAGTACATTTCACTGGCTGCCAGTTCATTTGCCATGTTGCCACATAACTAAAACGAAGAAAAGATAAGTATTGTTCCAATTTTTTTTATGCGATGCTTTAACATTTATATTCTTTTATTTTTTCCTTGCTAACAGATTTTCTATACCTACCAGGCTATATCAAAAATAGATGAAATATCGGTGATGGACATACGGATGCCGACATGAACTATTACTCTATTCACCACACAAGGACTGCACAAACAACAGACAGAATCAGTAATATTTGCAGGCTCTGCCCTACTTACAAAGTTCTATTGCCCGGGTTTATTCGTAAACATAGGTCACGTGCTCAGGTATGTGTTCACATTTAATTTAATGAGTTTGGTGGTCAAAGATTGTAACCGTATCTTGGCATGGCAAAGGTGTGTAAAACTTACCAAAAATTTATAGTTGTCGATTCTATAAAAGTGTTTGAAAGAGAAGTTAAAAGTAACGAGGTATGTGTTAGATGCTCACATTACTTAGTGGATGAATGATCTAACTTAATAAACAAGTCTGGAACTCCAACATAGTTACTCATTCTAAGTTCCTATACAGTTCCTTTCGTTATTTCAACAATCTAGCAATTCACCTGGCGCAGGCCTTTGCACAAAGGCAGTTGAAACGACAAAAGAAACTGTAGAGGGACCTAGAAAGATTAATTATGTTGCATTTTCAATTCCATTCTTTTTTATGACGTAAAACCAGCATCTACAAAGTAATGTAGCTATACACAACTCGCTACATTAAACTTCACCTTAAAAGCCTCAATTATTAGGGCACATCTATCTAACGACGTACTTTAGTTCCATTGCTTAAATTGACTAAGTTCCTTAAAACCATTTGCCTGTTAAGAAGACAAGCGATTTTAGGGAACTTGGTCAAATTAAGTAATAGAATCCATATACATCGTTTGATAGATGGGCTCTAATAATTGAAGCGTGTTGATTGTGATAATGATATAGTGTGTATTGTTCATGACAGGCCACACTCCTTCATTATCCTATTCAACACGGATCCTAATATTCACACGCTTTTCTAGAATCGACAATTTTTTATTCGACACGCCTTCGTACTTTGAACTTCCCCTCGAAAACCCATTCCTACGTCGCTGTAATTGCAATGGGTTTGCCGCAAACCTCTGCACGTATTTCATCGACATGGCAACGGGATTTAGAGCGAAGACTCAAAGTACCAAAGTGTGCCGTGCTATGAACAACGACCACATGGCTACAGCCAAGATGGTTGGTCTAACCTTCCCCTCGAATTCCTTTTGGTATATGAACGGCCTATCAATACGTCTGGTGCAGAGCATTGTTTAAAGACCATTTAAATAACAAAAGGGACTTGAGAGGGAGCTCAGACTTACCACCTATGATTATTAATACCTCTTTCCTAACACAGATTAAGTAGGTTGGCAAACGTGTAATTATTCCGGAGAATTCTGTATCTTGGTAAGGACATGTAAAAACACCTTATTTTAATTTATTATTACCGCCGTAATCAGTAAATGACTATTAAAGAATCAATTTTAATTCCGTTGCATGCTATATTTTCAGCATTCAAAGATAATGCAGGAGATGCCAAGAATCCTAAGGCGTTCGGTAAAAAAAAATTCTTCACCATAAGAGCAACGAAGACTACTTGGTATTTTTCTATTTGCCAATACCAAAAGTTAATGTTTTGTGCCTGTTATAGTTAACTCTTTTTTGCATATTCATAACTGCAGTTCCATAAAAGACACTGATCAGCAATAGGGTACAATTCCTAAAGAAGGATGAGAAACCGAAGAGAATGCTGTGACAAGTAATTTGGAGCAAGTTACTTCTTCGCAGTGTCCTCTTCCGTTTCCCATCTTTCCTTCATAATTGAACCGTACTGTTGATCAACACCTTTTCTGTAACTGCAGTTGCGAATATGCGAAAACGACTTAACTCTCACAGGCACAGAACACCAACCTTTACTATTTCCAAATAAAAAAAATAACAGGTAGTGTTCGTCACTCTTATGGTCACAATTTTTTTTATCGAACGCCTTAAGATTTAGTGTCCCATTGGTCAGCCGAAACATAAGGCGTATGAAGGCATCTTCTTTTAATCTATTCTTACCACCGTAATCAGTAAATAACTATTAAAGAATCAACTTTAATCCCATTGCATGCTATATTTTCAGTATTCAAAGATGGACCAGGAGATAACAACAATCTTAAGGCGTTCAGTAAAAAAAAACAACAACATGAGACCACGGATATTAATAAAGGTTATGCTTTTCTAATGGTAAGTTAGTAAATACAATATTCATTTGATTTCTAACAGTTTGAGTTGTGACATATATACATTTCCAATTGTAGCACTTATTGGCCTCAACGATGTTGCTTTTGTTGTACGGTTATTTTTTCCCCAAGCAGGTACTACAAACTCAACCTAGAATCAAATTTTGTATTATAGCTACATTATAAACAGATTGTTACATTTTAATAAGCTGTATAAAAAGGTGTTTGGATTACCTTTTTAAAATGAGTTTTTGCGTTAACAGCCATCACGCCTACATGCACGTTTGAAAAAAAAATGTGATTTAAGCAAAAGTACTTTCTCTTGATTTTTTAATAATCGAAGTTTTATGACTGGCATATATAACTTAACAGGTTCGGATTATGGTCAATCACTAGGGTCAGCTTTTACATGTCAATGCCTAAAAATGAATACACCATATGAAAGAAAACTTGAGTGTTTTGAATGAAAAAAGTGCTTTTACTTATGCTTATATGGTTATGTTAAAAACTGCATATTTTTCGTCGATTCAAAATTACAAACTATGAATTAACTTGAATGTATGCTTCCTACTGTTTCTTAAAGCAGTAGAAATCAGTATTATAATATGCTTAGATACTATGTAAAGAAAATCATCTAAAGAAAGGTTAAGAGACTAATAGAGAATCTGTATTATATACACACACTCACATATATGTTTATCTTAGGTGATTTGATGACGTGCGTATTCATTAGTTTTTAAAATAAACATTGTTTCGTTGTATTGCCATTGTTTCAATGGTGTAAACGTTCAATTTTTAGGATTTTAATATGATTTTTTGGTCTTGCTTATGGCATGTGATTTGTGTGCACAGGTTTTCCAACTGTAATTCCTCCACAAAGCAACTGTATGAAGATGAAGCAAAAGCCGTTGTGGTATCGGTCATCGCCTGTATCAATGGCAAGTAACCTTGCGTTGATATATGTTATTAGAGCCATAATGATCATTATTGTTTAAATTATAAAATGTATGCTATATGCTTTATCATGACTATTAGTTTATTCACTTACACACAACAAACACTTTTAATCGGTTATAACCGATATTTAAACTTTTTTTGTTATTCTTTTGTTGTTGTTTATAGATAATTCGTTGTTTGCTTATACTTTTAGCAGTTTATTACAGAAGCTGTTATTACGTCGAGATCGTTCATACGGGATGGCCGAGAACTTAAAGGAAAGAGGAGAAAGCACTGCAATTGAGAAGCCACCGGACAGCGGCAGGCCTGCAAATACGAATCACAAAACCGATCTACATATGCAGCAGTCAACGGCTTTGGAGTGGAATTGCACAAGTCGCCGAAAGGATATTGCAAAAGAGGTAAGATACATAACTTCCAGGATGCTAGATATATTGGCCCGCATGAAGCATGCTGGAGGATTCTTGGTTTCAGTATACATAGCAGAGATCCACCTGTTCAGATACTTGCAGTGCACCTTCAGAACATGCAACGTGTTATACCTGAACCATTCAGTTAATGTTGTTCTTTTGTCGTGGCGGGCATCTGTATTTCGTTTTGCTTCTCCTGGTCATTAGGTACGACGTTAACTGAATGGTTCAGATACAACACGTTGCGTTCATCATCCTGAAGAGGAAACAATATTTTAGAGATAATTACTGATGCAGTAAAGATCACACATGAAAATCTTAAAAATTCTTTGGCAAATCCTCATTTCGTTTTGCTTCTCCTGGTCATCAAGTACGACAGCGAGGCAAGATCTAATTTGAAGGCAGAGCTGCTAAACGATTAGTTGTTGTTGTTGTTGTTTTTTTTTTCTTTAAAGAAGAAGTGTCCTGTGGTTCGGTTAGAACAAGAAGAAAATGAAAGAAAGATCTTAGGTTGTGGTCCTTATATGATACAAGATTAAAGGAGATAGAAAACCATACGTTTTTTTCCAGAACATAAATGCCTACTCCATAAAATTTGTAACTATTTTTCCAGAACATGGGTGGATTCGCAAGTTGATCTGCCACCAATGGAATGTCACTTAGTTAGAGGAATGTTTCAAGACAAAGAGTTCTTACTCTAGCATTTGTTGTGTTCAATACAGGCTTTTTTTGGAGGATATATATGTGAGGCAGAATGAAATGCGGGAGAATATACACACACACACACACACATATATATATATATACTAGTTTCGAAGCCCGCCCGATGGGCGGGCATGACTTATAATTATCGATTAAATTTTTTCGTTTAGCTAAATATTGGAGTTAAAAATTGTTTATTGTACAAAGAATTTTAAAAGAATAGTACCAACGTTTGCCAAATTGTTTGTGTTTGTTACAATGTTGTTTGTAACAACATAGCATATGATTTAAACTCAAATGCCAGATAACCACCACTTATACTACAATAACCACTTAGAATAAGTAATCCCAAACACCCCTTTGACCACAGTTACAGAACCACCAATTGGATTAAATAAACCACTTATACATTAATGGTTGAATTAGAATCAGATTGAAACCACGCTTTGTATCTTCCCTGATGCAAAAAGATATTTGTTTTAATACTTTGAAAAACTTAACCCCAGAAAGGCTTTATCTTAAAAATTCGATTTAAGCCTTTAAAATATTTAAACCGCCCCTGACTCTTTGTAGTTCCTGGAAAGATCAAATGGTTACAATGATGTTAGCTTCAGAAAAGTACAACTACTTGAAGGAAAGAAACGAATGCCAAATTATAAATGAGATATTAGCTTCTAGCCATTTTGATTTATATTTCATATGCTTGAATTTTTGGCTTATTTTGAGACTTATGAGCTTATATAAGCTTATTATGATATAACATGTTGATATAAGCCCATTATAAAAAATAAAAAATAAAAAAAAAAAAAAAAAAAAAAAAAAAAAAAAAGCGCCAAGAAATTGAAGCTTAATAAATATAAGCCGAAATCAAATAAGTTCATAAGCCCACATGTTACAAAAGAAATGCAACTACTACAAAGCTTAAAAAACTTCTTTAGTTAGAATCTTGTTTTGTATGCAATCATGGCCCCATAACTGTATTACTTTTTGTTGATATAGAGTTGATTCTGAACCATCCTACTTTTTGTATTACAATGATGTTTTGTCGACTTGCCTCCAGATGATCAGTTTAGGCCGTTATAAAACCTCTCGCTTGTGCCTCATCTAGCCACTTTTTTGTTGTTGATCAAACTCGTTAAAACTGTGTCACCATTGGCTCTTCGCATCCAGTCGTTTGACACAACTTTCAACTGATGAGCCTTTCCTCGTTCCAAAATCGGGCATGACAACTTGCACACACAATGACAGGAACCAAAGGAATTATACTCTATTGGCGGTCATACGCAACAGATATGGTATGGATTAGCAAAGGACATGTGATAACATAAAGTGAGAGTAACAAATTTTGAAATGCAAGGGTTCATCGCATATGACCAACCTGCACATGGGGACGTTGTTCTGTGTGTCCGTGCAGCGCTTGTTTGTCGAGGCTCCAGCTGTGGCCCTCTTCTTGCATGCGCATCTGACCTTACTACAGACACATGACGTGTTCCCGAGAAACCTGCATTCACAATTTTGTAAATGGCTTAGGATGTATGCATTTAGTACTGTGGGCGGGCATGACTTGTAATTATAATTTTAATTGTGTTAGTTAACGTATACAAAATGTGAGAACTCGATTTTGGCATGTAGACAGAATAAAGCATTCCTATTGGCCAATATAAGTCAAATTTTGTTGCTTAAATTTAGTCGAACTTATTTAAATTTCATCCTGTAAAACAAATATGCATAAAAACATTCTAGTTTTGGAGCCTCATGCGTGCTCGAGATTTTTACATTATCATTTTAAGTGTGCATTATAGGTTTCGTTGATGATCTTTTTTAGTTTAGTTACATTATACCTTTCGTTAATATGATACTGATGGCCGGGTTGGGTTATTTGGATCAAAACGACCAGCAAACACTTTCGTATATCCACTCCAAGATATTAATTCAAAAAGCATAATGTTACAAATATCATCTTACCTCATAACTCATAAAGAAAAATCACATGTTTGTACTTATTATAATATACATTTCAAATATGCACCAGGTGACACTTTAAAACTGTTTGATTATTAGTTAACTCTTTAACTTGACACAAACTCATTAGACATAAAACATCGCCAAATTTGTCCCGTTTATCTATAAATGGATCAAAATGTCATCTCTAAATTGTTACTTGTGTAATCCAAAGAAGGAAATAAGAACCATTTTCCACTTGCTGATACTGTTTCTGGAGCTTTCTGTTTGCTGATTCAAATTTATCTTGACCCGATTCCTCAACTGATACCCGTTGCGTTTGTTCATCATATTGAAACGAAAACCAGTTGTCCAATACATGTGGAAAAAGAATTGTACCTGTTAATAAGCTTATGATTTTGTTTATGTATATGAGAAAAAAAATGAAAATGATAAATTACTATAATGAATTGAGCTTAAGATAGGAGTGCTAACCAAGGTGTGGTCAAGATCTGAGACGTTCATGAGACGTACAGAACTCTTGAGACGGATCATGAACTTATGTATTACCCAACCTTGTAAAGGTCAAATTCACTGTCAAACCTGTATTTTTGCTCGATTTAAAAAAAAATAAAAAATAAAAAATAAAAAAAAACAAGATTCGTTATGTAACTTAAAATTGATGTCCTACCAACAAAACATTATATTTTGAGGTGGTTGCAAAAGTTACTTTACAAACTTATATTTTAAAACAAAGTATTTAGACTGCAACTATGATCCGTTTCCACCTCAAGCTTAGCCCGTGCAATTCCCCTCCCAACCGAATTGGACACAAAGCGAAGAAGATCAATATGGAGACATAGCTCTTCTCCATGATCATTTCCTAGTTCATCGTCAAACATAGTAGGATCTGCATGAAGTATAAAAACTAAATCAGTGACACAATAAGAAGGATGATTCATGCATTAATATATTTAAATCAGAATGACCCATGACACAAAAAGTGGAATGAGGTGTTTGCTATGTTGCTGTCATTTATTTACACAACCTGATGAAGCGAAAAGTGTACCGCTTTTAAGGGGTCATTTAAGCCCTAAATCATATTTATTTGATCAAATATCGCCCTAAATCGTTCCTTTTGTCATTTTAGGTACTTTTGAGGAGAAATCTGGAAAAGGAGGCATTTTGGACGTTTTTGGAGCATAAAAGTGAAGAAAACGGCAAAGTCTCAAAAATCGGCTAAAAGTTACCTTTGACGGCGTCAGGATTTACTCCAGACGGCGTCATGGCTTGACAAGAAAAGGTGGATGTGAAATTTACTCATGATAAGCCAGTGAAAATTGCATGTGAATTCTGACGGCGTCACGCTTTAACCTGATCAAGGGCGTCACGGCTTAATTCAAAGAGGGACGGCGTCACGTTCAAGGTCTGACGGCGTCAAGCCTTGATAAGCCAGAACGGATTTTGGAGAGCTAAAGAGGGACGGCGTCAAGAAGGTCATCCGGGAACCCTAGAAGCGGCGAGGTGACGGCGTCACACTCCATAACGTGACGCCGTCAGATCCAAAAATCTATATATAGTTTTGCAATTCTTTGTCATTAGTGGTGGAACTTAGTGTGGAATTTTTGGGAGAAAACCCTAAGACGATTTTAGCATCTTTTTCAAGGCTTTTTGCCTTGAGATCTTCCATGTTACATTGAAAGATAAGTTATCAATTAATCATTCAATATGTCTATGTGTTGTTTGATTTTATCTTGTTCTTGTCTTTTGTTTAACATGTTAGGCTAGATTTATCTTGTGTTTGCTTAGATCTAATGAAACCTAGCTATTGATTATTGGTTATTAGTGTGTTATTAGTTGTATTGGATGATTGTTTATCTATGTTAGGCTTAAGAAAACTGGCTAACTTCCTATTCGGTAACTTGCTTGAACGTCTTAAGAAACATGAACCAATGCGTACTAAAGGTTTTTATGGTTGTATTTAATTCACAAGCGAATTCTAGTGATCCCATGTTAGGAGCTTCCTAGCCGGCTCGACATAGGAGTGAAGTAGGAGCTTGTAGAGTTGGGGAAGTACGTACGCCACCCCACGATTGGTATTAAGGAATACACCCGTCATCCACGCGACTAATACACACTAATCAACCGGTAAAAGATAGTTAGGGAGTAAGGAAATCTAAGTAAACACATTTCTCTACACATAAGTTTTCACCAAACTTTTTATTTTCAGTTATTTATTTTATTTGCATTCGTAGTAATTTGGGTTAGTTGACTAGCAACTAATTCCGCCCACTCTTTCAAACCCGAGATTTTACTTGCTTTCATAAAAAATATAAAAACATAAAAAAGAATCTTCCTCAACCCTTAGACCTATTAGAGTAGTCTTTCATACCTAACGAACACTATTCCCTGTGGAGAACGATCAATCCCCCGTACTTACCACTACACTATACTACATCGGTCAGGTACACTGCCTGGTGGGGTTGTAAGCCTCTTGAGATCCCTCGAGAGGTAAAACCTGTTGTAAGGTTGCAAAACCACGCATTTACACAACCCTCTACCGAATTAAGCAAAAATACCTTAGGTTGGGATTAAAACACAGGATCTCTACGTTATCGTGTGATCAATCCTATCTCTTTTAAACAGTTCATGTAAAATCATTTCAGCATGTTCCCATGAAACATATGCACTCTTTGTACACTTACCTAGTGTACATAAAAAAACACAACTAATAAAATTAAGTTAGATACCATTATTGATTATTTAAGTACTTAGTCTGCACACAAAAGTAGCAGCAGCCAACAACTCTAAGATAACAATTTGATCTATTGAGTCTTTATTGTCCTACAATAGTAAAACCTTGTTCATTTGACTCTAAACTATGGTGAAAAATAAAATGCATGCATAAAATTATGAATAAAGAAGTTACCAGTTCCCTGTGGAGTCCATATCTGGTAATAACCATATTGCCTTTTTTACAAACTTGCGAACAGTTTTAAAAGACCATGGATGATGAATTGGAAATATGTGATCTCTTCCTTCAGACCGCTTCCATGCGGGCTGATCAGTAACCCACTTCAATGCTTCCTAAAGAATCAAAAAAATTGAAGGTTCATTAGAGGAAGATCCCAGTTTATCAAATATTATGATAAAATACCAAAGTCAGTACATTAGTTCTGGGTTTTAGCTATACATATGCGTGACCAGAAAAACTTTCTGTAATGTAAACATTGGCATCCACTCACACCCTGTAAAGCGTCTTGCATTTCTGTGTCTCCAGCAAGAAGTAGCTAATGGTTGTGAATGGAACGTAGAAAAGATCAGCATCTTCCTGCCGATGAACTCTTACGACACTTTTCAGAAGCCTTTCTGATTCGGGGGCAATTAGATCCGCCCACAGCCAGTAGTCAACTGAATGCTGCAAGAGAAATCAATATGTAAGATAACATAGAGAGTGTTTGGCATTGTGTTTCAAAAGTGCTTATGTGCTAAGAAATAATCAGAATTGCCAATAACAGAACAGTCTGCATAATCAGCTATGTGAATTTGGTAACTTCATAGTACCTAAGAGTTCACATGTAATATCACATTATATAGTCAGATAACCAACTGTAAGAAATAGGCTTGCATGACGGGGTTTGGATGTCATATCATAACACCATAAGCAGATAAGCAATTCTAATAAACAATCACAAACACCCCTGCGTGCGGGAAATTTCAAGTATTGAACTATTTACAACGACCCTAACTCATCAATATAGTTCAAATTGGCTATTCCTATAATATCAAGTTTGATTATGTGGGCTGTGGCACATAAAAACTGAGAGTCATGTATAGTAGGTCTTTTCTCGGTCATAGCTTCAGGTCTATCCCAACATTTGTGGTCAAGTTCTGGATCACCAACCTAATAAGGATATTTATAATGTTAATATATTAATTAATCACCCATTTTGGCTCGTTAAAGATAAACATATCCCCAATCCTTGTTTTTAAGGCAAATTAAGAGTTACCTGAATCTACAACACATTAGGTTCATGTTGAGCATTGACAAGGTAGCCAGTGATCCATTTAAGTGAGACTTTGGCAGATTCCAATTGATCGGATGCATTCATCTGATCGCCATACTCAAGGATATCCCACGAAAGAACAGTGGCTGTATAAGCAATTGGGAATCCAAACTTCATATGATCTCCAGCACCATACATTCCCTTCTTCAGATCCAACTTAACATCCTTTCATCTGTTAGAGCTTCGAAATTTTATATACAATAAACACCAAAATAAAAAAATTTTAAAAAATATTTAACCATACCTGTAGTTCAAATCGTGGACTCTATGCGTTTTTTGTATTCTTGAACCAAGGCCTTCATCACAGCCTCTCTTCGGGTATACATTAGATCAATTTTGTTCTCAAAGCTGGTATTGGGGATCCAACTGCAGATGAAGATATTGTAAACATGTGACTTCAAAGGTGGTGATGTACACTAAATTGACAACGTGTCACAAAGATTCTGCAATTACTTGTTTGACAGACAATGATACTAACTAAATGAAAGACTCTTTAAACATGTATGTTGAATTCATTAAAATGGAATGAGGCATTACTAACACTGGCATGCAGGTGATGAAACGCCTATTGTCCACACATGTTGTCGTGAACCCGAGGCGAGCGAACCATATGTGGCTATGATGACATACGCGTTTCATGGAATCTCCTTTTGCGGTCAGCATACGCGTTTGTGTTAACAGTCGTGGTTCGAAAGCCATATTCATCATAGAGTTACATGTACCAATGTATCGAGAATGGCTGAAACTACAAATATCGGACATATGGTACTTGCTTGTGCCAGCCCTTCTTCCATGTATGTTGGTTGATCCATATGGCTAGAAGCAACAGAGGTCGTTTCAATGCGCTGGCCTTGTCGTGTGTGCCCGCCCTGTGCCACAGACCCAGATGATTCGGCTGTTTGTGGAAGGTGTATATGGGATCCCATCGAGCATGCCACATTTCCTGCCGTTTGTGGCGCCATCACTGTTTCTGATGCATCTACAATGAATGATGTATAAGAAAGTTAATATCAATTATTGAAATATTGTAAGATAAGAGTATGCGAAATAGAAGAAAAGCACATGATCTCTCCATATATGGCCGACCTGTGCGTCACACATGCATCGTAGACCTGTTTGGTGATCCTGTTTGTGGAGCAGGCATTTCTCGTCCCATTGGGATAGTCACATTTGTTCTCGTTTGTGGTGCAAACGGTTTCTGATATGCCTATAATAACAATTACATAGCACATTTGGTGGGTAGGTAATTAGAAACATATTCACATGAATGACTATATGGGGACCTAATGTTTATCTGCATTCAACTGTCTAAGAAGAACGTTACACATCTTTTGATGACCAACTCTGCAATTTAACTGAAATGAGCAAAGTTAAAAGGGGATGACTTACATCTTCGAGAACTTGATGGTCTGGTTGTTACTCCACGGTCGGATGTGGAATCCACAGGTTCTGAATTATGCAGGCCAACAGTTATTGGATGCTAAAAAAATAACTGACATCAAAATTGACCAAGAATTACATAACGGCTCACTTCATATTCATAATCTTTACACATAATAATAAAAAACTATAATTTAAAAATTAAGTTGAGAAAGATATGCTAATATCATTACCTAATGTTGAATGCCAAGAAACTTCAATAATATCAACACTTTCAACTTATGTATCAGTCGTATCTGCCATTGTAAAAATAAAAAGCAAAAGATTCCGTGTTAAGGCTTTACTGTTATTGACTATTCATCAAAGATTCAAACATGAGTACAGCAACTTACGGTCATCTTGAACTGTCTACTTTCAGCTTTGGTTTGAGGTTTCATGAATTGAAACCTGCTGCGGAGATCCCAAATTCTTACTAAAATCTGAAAACAAAAAATCCTATTCAACATAAATCACATCAAACGCAACACCCATAAAAATATAAGCTTTTTAACAAAATAACTAAAAATAATTAAAACCTTACTTGTTTATGACGATTTAAAGCATCAAAATTAACGAACGAATTATCCAACAACAACTTAACAATCTTTATTCAAGGTAGAGAGAAAAACATCAAACATCTTATGAATGAGGATAATTTTCGATCTCCTTCTTCACATCTTGAATATTTCGGGGGTGATGTGTGTGTGTTTTGTGTTGATAAATCCGATGTATTGTTTGTGTGTTGTGTTTTAGGGTTGCAGGATTTGTTCTTGTGTCGATAAATCCGATGTATTTTTTGTGTATTGTTCTGAGTGTTTTTTCTTTAAAAAATATAGAATGAATGAACGGGCTATATTGTGTATAATTTGTATATAGATTTGGTATTGCAAAATATTAAAAAAAAAAGATGTTGGTCTACCGGTTATCAAGTGTGTTAATGTTACAAAAAAAGATGTTGGTCGGGATGTTTGCATTGAAAGCTAAAGATGCAGGTTCGAATCTTACTGTGGTCATTTTTTAAATCCGGATTTTATTAATGGAAAAGGTTTGCTTGCGTGGCATAAATTGATTATATGGCATTGAAATTGATTAGGTGGCATTGAGGTGGCATTAATGACGTCATACGCCTCCTGTTATATATAATATATATATATATATATATATATATATATATATATATATATATATATATATATATATATATATATATATATATCTTTGGCCTTCATTTCATTCAGCCTCATTATATATATCCTCCAAAAAAATCATGTATGTGATTTCAATTTTTATGTTAATTTATCATAGTTTCTATGTACTAGATTTTTATTTTTTTGTTTTAATGTAATGTATTTTAATTAATGAAAAAAGTTATAACATATGCATCTTCTTTACTTAATACCTACTTCTTTATCTTGCATTTTTGTAAGCCATAGCAACTACATTTGTTGGTTACATCCAAAGTTGTAGTTACAGCTAATGAACATACTATATCTTTAACATATGGATAATATGATCTGACCGAACCACCATCACTACCTACTAACCAATAAAAATGAAACAAATCCGATACCAAACATTCATGAATACAGATTGAGAGAGATGGCGGGCCAAGCCTACCCTGTGACACTTCCTCTTGAGTATGCAATTCAGACTTGAAGTTCGTTTACACAGTACGAGAAAGACAATTATAAAGAATGGGACTTTCAGAAACTTTTTAAGGTTCTATTCTTTAATATACCATCAACCAACCCGCTCCATGCCTAACCCGGTCAATAAATTGGGGATCCGAACTGTTCCTTTTCCCTCACAATCACTCTTCTTCTTTTAGGTCCGAAATGTGATGCTCCGCCCCCAAAACCAACTCGCTGTCCTTTTGCTAAAAGTTTGCCACGTACTCTCTCATGCCATGCTACCTAACACAAGTTTTTTAACTCACAACCCAATAGTGAAACACCCTAACAAACAGTAATACACCCTTAATTTTTCGACCAACAATAGTTAATATTCGAATGGATAATCCATCTGAAAAAAGTATATTACCAAACCAACTTACGTACGTATAGCCAGCAAACATATGCAATGTCTTTTATATATAGACTAGCTTTTGTATGAAATTTTTCTGCTACCATCAGTTGTATCCGAGCCATAGAGACAAATACAACGCAAAAAAATTCCTGGTTGCGGCCGGCCGCCACCTTACTTGTTAGTTTATTAAATGTTTGGCGAGAAAATATTTCTTTATTCGTTGTTCGCCGAATATGTCGCTCCATAATATATAGAGTCAATTCATAAGCCAATAGCTCTTTTGAAATAAGCTAATCTTAAGACGTACTTAGATATTGAGTTAATGAAATATGATAAGCTTGTATTTTTATATTATTTGATGAAATATTTCCGTATTCACTTTTAACTCTTTGTTTAATAAACTTGTAAAAATAGGTAAATTTTGTGAAAAATTCTAACCGGGTATATTTTGGATATGGTGTAGGATCACATTTAAAACAATATTTAGTTGTTATGTAAGTGTACTAGTCGCATGACCCGTCCGATGGACGGGCTAGTTTCAAGTAAATTTAATGATATTAGAACTTATTATGTGTATACAGTTTATTTTAAAAGTTACATATTATTTTCTTAATGATAAACATATCATTGGAAAAAAATTTAATTGGCTGAAATAAGATTACTAATGTTTGTTGGCTGAAATAAGATTAAATGAAATACCTGTCCATCCGCGAAACCGGCATTAAAATGATCTATTAATTCAACATCATCAGTGACTGACTTGGCAGTGTAAACCTGGTTGTTCATGTTGACATTGTGCTGTGTGTATGTGAATTTGAACAGGTATTTGTTGCCAACAATAACATTTAAGTCATCAGGGAAATAGTCGACTGTGTTCTGGCCATGCGTGTTCATTATCTCATAAGCGGATACCCCATTACAAATCCTACTCATATTAGTATCAAAAACAACAAAGGGCGCTGACCCTGTCTCATCAATAATCCTCAAGATTACCTTGAACCTATATTTTTTTCAATAAATGTATTGTTATAATGCACATAATAAGTTCACAAAAAATCTATTGGTTACGATGAAGTATAATTAAGTTGGTTTAAATAGTTACCTGGGAACCACCTGGTAAATCACACCATGATCATCACAGGTGTATGCTTTTCGGTTACCATTAGATTTGGATACCCTAGCCATTTTGTTGCACCGTTTACAGGCATCATAACACCAGCCGTGTTCTTTGTGAATGCGATGCACTTTTCCAAATACAACAACTTCAGTGCCCTGTGAATGATGAAGATAAGTTATATTAGTTGTACTTAACAATTAAACTTTATAACCTTTAAGTTTATACAAATACTTAATAATATAAGTCAATAAATCTTACTGATTGAAGATCTCGGACACCACCGATTGTTGATTTGACAGTGTGTTTGAAAAAAATGTCAGGTGTGATCTTCACTACAGGAGGGGTGAATACCTCAATCTTATGGTCCACATCAGAGTAACCTTCCTTGGCTGTGTACCTAAAGTATTTTAAAAAAAATGTATTATTAAGCTAATATTTTTGTAAACATAATGGATATTATTCAAATTGGAAAAAGTATATAATACCTCTGCTTAAATGATGTGATAGCAGGGATGTCTTTGTTAATGAAGATCCTACTTCCAAAAAGCGAGTTGTGGACTGCGGGCTCAGCTGAATGGAAATTGTAAAAAAGGTGAACTACGTTAATAAACATAATATTAAAAACTGATAAAATGTACGACTATATCAATCCATACATACAAAGTTATTGTTACCTTTAAAATATTTAACTTTTGCAAGTTGCAACACAAAGGTGACCGGACCGATAGCATCACTGGTAACATACTGATTGAACATTTCCGCCCATTTGTCCCAGAAGGTACATTTGACCCTCGTACCTCTGATATACACCAAAAATAATCAACTTTAAGAAATGTAATCGAATAAAGTAATTGCCTACAAAAGTTTCAAACTTAGAAGTAAGTAAGAATGCTAATAAGATGAAGTACTCGGTGTCTTCAATGATAACAGTCCTCCTGACTTTTTTCCCAAGACTATTTGGAATTGGAATAATATCGCCAATAGCCACGATAGCTCCAATTACATCTGTATTGTAATATTATAATGTTGATTTAAGATTATGTGTGAAGAAAATATAATAACACGTTGAATATTTGAAAATGAATGAAAGAAAGTAATGTGTTTAAGGAATGAAACGTACCAACAGAATCCTTTTCATTATACTTCTTACTCAAAATGTCACTGAATGGTTCTAACTTGAACCCAAACACATCCTCATCAAAGTGATCAATGCGGGTAACTTTGGTGGACTGGAAAAAGGTTATTTTGTATTTGTGATTCAGCAATGGTAGTATACCATTGTTTTCACCAATGCTAAAGTCAGATATCATATAACAATGACCCTGTTGGAAAAGGGGTTCAAAACGATACATGTCATTGTTACGTGCAGTACATTGGATGCAGTTACCCTGGTGAAAAATAAATATATAACTCTTATTAATGCTGCAACATAAGGCCATTATATATGATATGTATTTAAAAAAATTAGATTAACATATGTACCTTCATGTCCTGTAACACAACATCAAAACTATATGCTTGATTAGGCTTCCCAGCCGGATGGCTATGCCAAACTGAAATACACCTTGCCTTGATCTTTATGTTATCAAGCATTGGATCTATTTGAGTGAATTCCAAGTCAGTGAATTCCAAGTCATTGCCAGAAATACCATTCTTCCCTTTAGCATTGATTGAAGCGATGTTGTTTTTGTCATTATCATTGCTTTGAGAAACATTAGGCAATTCTTCTGTAAAAGATCATAAATTTATTTAACTTATTAAATTACCATTCTTCTAAAATTTACTGAAAATGAGTACAGATAATACAGATAAAAAAAAACAAAATCCCTAACAGATTTAAGATGAAACTTATATATTACCAGGCATTTATCACATGTATTGTACTGTTAAATGAACAATTTCATTGAAAAGCTTAATTCTTATTGGAAACATAAACACATATTCATATACTTATGCATCTACGGTATTGAAATTGCAAGCAACATCATAAAATAAATTGATATCATGTGGGTATCAAATAATATATGAAAAAAATCGGTAAACTAACCTTGGTAACCAAACGACATGGTGAAATAGGGGGTAATCGGAATGAAGGAGTTGTGATGTGAATTTTAGCAAAACAATCGATCCATTTATACACCTGTTGGTTAGGGTTTACAATCCCATTCAAAAAAGGGATTGATATCAAAAAATCAATTATCCCCAAAAAGTTTGCATAATAATCGGCCATTTTAATTGAGTGGTATAGTTATTGATAGGAATTGGAAATCAGGATTGAAAATATAAGGATTTTGTGTTGGTTTGATTCTGAAACAAAGAAACTGAAACCGAAAATGTGGGGAGATTTATTGGTTGAATTTTAATGCGATTGATATATTGCTTGAAAGCAGGGATTTGATTTGGGGGTTTTGGTGGAATTGTGGAAGGAGTGTGCTATGAGTGTGTTTTTAGATGCCAGGTAATTAAAAAGTGACAGCTTGGCATACTTTATGGTTTCCACGTATTTCTTGGTTGCCAAGTGGCATATGTGAGTCAGCATGTTCCTCTAATATATATGTGGGGAGAAGTGAATAAGTTTTAATCGCCTATTTTGCAAGACCTTCTAACAACATTTACGTTAAACTAATGAGAAATGCTACATTTACAAATAACTTTTTTACAAAAGGATGTTTAATGTATTTATAGGAAGATAAAAGTTGAAAAAGAACAGAGAGAATTAATTAAAATAATTTTTATTGGTGACATATCATTTTGTGAAAGATTTTTTGTAAAATTTTTGTAGATGTTCCTATATGTTTGAGTCAACTAATAGTCTAAATGTTCGATTTTTATTTTTCTATGTTTTACATTAATTTTGTTTGATCATTTGTTTAAACACCTTAACTTTTGTTACAATATTTTTATATGTTTATTTAGTTAAAATCTTTAAATTTGAACGTGTATTAAGGCTGTGTTTGGTAAAAGGAGCAGTAGCAGTGAGCTGTGAGCAGTAGCCGTGAGCAGTAGCTGTTTTTTAAATAAAAACGTTTGATAATATAGCTGTAGCTGTATTTATATATATGTAAAATGACGTAAAAGGGCATATACATATTTCAAAAGGAATGGGGTAGGGGGTATTTTAGTCATTGAATATAAAAAAGCTCTTGTAAATATCCAAAGCTTCAAAAGGAAGCATTGGAAAAAAAGCTCTCCTAAAAAATTGCTACAACTCATTGCGCTCTTACCAAACGAACATCAAAAATAAAAAAGCTCACTCTCACCGCTCATTGACCAAAAAAGCTCCAAAAAGCTCCGCGCCAAACATAGCCGTGTATTTAATCAAAACCTTTAACTTTAGATGACGATTTACATAAACCGTTATTTTCTAGCAAGATTTTTATTACTAACTTTACATTTTAACGACTCGAATAAAATATACTAGGTCATAACTAGAGTGTTAATAAAACCGCAAACTCGAAGAAGCAGATTAGTTTGCTTGTTTCGAAATTGGAAAAAATTGATAACTAAAGAACTGAAAACTGCAAAAACCAGTATATCACCGATTGTATCAGTTCAATAATTGAGAAAAGTAATAATCGTGCTTACAGGGAAAATATTGTTTGCTGACATAACTGATTAACAATGCCTCATATGCTCATTGTACTTTGGTTTGGTTGTGTTTGGGTATGTTCACGTACTCATCATCTTGTGTCGTGATCAAGAAGGTGCAACACACAATTACTTATCTTTTTAACTACCTGAACTTACTTATTTAGTGAATATCTATATTTATAATAGTTTTGAAATAAAACGTCAGTAAAATTATATGGTAAGAAGTTAATTAATTAGTCATCAAAGGCTAAAAGTTTAACTATATGGTTTACTAGGAAAACTATAGAAGTTTAACTATATGGTTTACTAGGAAAACTATGAGTGGAGTTATTCTACATACAATAAAACTCTCACATACCAAGAGACAAATCCCACCAATTGATTTAAATTTAATCAATGGCTGAGATCAACTAAAAAAATACACTGAGGGGCAAATTTGTAAACTTACAAAAAACAACACTCTACTCAAACACAAACCCCCAAATTCTTCGACACACACACACACACACACAAAAACATACACAAACACAGATTACTCTCTCTGATGATGAATATACACAACAAAACCTCGCCGGATAACGGTGACGTCATCATCATCATCATCAAATTAACCGAATAACAGATTCAGTTACAATCTAACAAACCTTACAAGCTGATCTATTTATGTAATTATATTCAATTGTCGGCTAATTTACATTTTTACCGTTATCAATCGATTAATCATCTATTTATATGTTGATTATTTGTGTCAAAATTGATTAGTTTTATTGAAACCCTAATTTTCGAAATTGTGATGTTATGTATTGTTAGGATGATGTGGATTGTGTGATTTGAATAGGTATTGGTGTTTTCGTAGCGATTTTGGCCGAGTTGACCTGAATTAGGGCTTGTTTATGCACAAAGGCTTTTTAGGAAGTTGTTAGATTGCTTATTTGAGGTAAAATAGTAGAATAAGCATGTATTCTTATTTGAGAATTATGGAATTAAATAGTGATTCTAGGTAGATGATTGCTTATCTGCTTAAGCAGAATCAGTTTTGTGACTCTTTTGCTTAAAAGCGATTGTAGGTAGATTGTTGGATATGTGATGCTAGCATGATTTATATTCACTTGTTTAAATAGATATTTATGTTTTCGTTGGCGCAAGTTGACCTGGCTTGTTTACATACAAAGGTTATTTAGGAGTTTGCTTATTTTGAGTTATAATAAGCAGTTTCTGATCATCAATGTGAGATGCAATAAAATGCTTTTATATTTCTAAACACTATATCCCCAAATAGTTATATGTGATCAGAAGCTTAAGCAAGAAGCGCTTTTGTGTATTGCTTATTTTCAAGTATTATCTGCTTGATTTGAGGTCAAATAAGATGAACGTAAAACCTTATATAAATGGAAACAAAAAGATATAGAGTGCTTTATAAACAGAATAAGACGCTTTTTCTTCGAGTACTTATGTTTAAGCAGCCTATTTGTAAGCACAAGTATAAGCAATCCCAAACACCATCTGAAATTATGTGAATTGTACAGCTTATTAGGAACTAGGAAGTTATGGAGTGATATCACCTGTGAGGTGATATCACCGGGTGATATCACAGGTGATATCACCGGGTGATATCACATGTGATATCACTTGTCACATAATCCGAAAACCACATAAACTATAAGCTAAAAACAACATTCTTTAGCTTATGCTTATGGTTTAATGGTTACCTCTTAAAATGTGAATTGCAGACAAAGAGGACGAAGAAGGCTGGTATAGTTGGAAAGTACGGTAAGCGTCGTCTTTCCTTTCTCTTTTTCGTTATCGTTGTGTTTTGCTGATTGTCGATATAGGCTAGTAATATAAATGCTACTGTATTATTATGCTGATATATGTCCACGGCCGCATCACATAAACATTGGGTGTAGGATAGTGTTTTATTATATACTAGAAGATATTGAATATCACATGTGATATTCTGAGTATCACATGTGATATTCAGAATATGGAGAAATCCGGCCGCCTATCTCCCTTTATTGCTTTACTTTCATTATTCGATCTGGTGATCTATTCTATTCTGATTTGGTACAATCTGGGTATTTACCCACTTTATTGCTTTACTTTCATTATTTGATCTTGTATTTAACCCTAATGTTGGGGTTTGCTTGTTTCCTGTGAGTCGACGTTTGATGTCGGTTTTGGTTGTGATACGGTTAATTGGTTCGTGGGTTTGGGGAGATGATAGTCGATGATTGATCGGGTTAGTCATGCTGCTTTTCTGCCTTGGTCGGTTAACATGCTTGATTGTGATCGGATTCGTTTTTCCTGATCTTTCATGCTTGATTATGAATACTGGAATAAACCCTAGTTTCTAGGGTCTGGTTTTATTAATTTTCTAAGCCGAGGCAGGTTGATTTTAGTTGTTTTAGGACTATTTCAGCAACCCTGCTTCCATTGGTCCTACTACCATCAAGTAGCATAAGTTCTCTTCATGTTTGACGGTATTCTTTTTGTGGGTACCTTTTTAATTGTAGTTTAATCACCGACTATTCATATTTACAATCGTATTTATATTTTTTCTACAATGGATATCCAGGTTGTCCTGAATACTTTTGAAGCTCAGCCTTTAAATGATGAAGATGGTGCTGCTAATAATCTTGAGGATGAAGCAGCAACCTTCAGCATAAAATATCTTACAAGCAGTAATCTAAATCTAATGGGTCTAGAGGTTTAAATCCTCTATCAGAATATCAAATTTCTTATTGGCATTTGCAGTTTAAGGTACTTCAATATTCGTCACACTGATTTTTTTTTAATGTTTTTTGGCCTACCACAGTTGAAGGATCCTAGTTTCCGACGCCATATTCTTGTTCAGTGCCTAATTTTGTTCGATTATCTCAAGGTATGCCTATTTCCTTCTGTTCTTCAATCCCTCATGTTATTTAATAAAAACTAATAAATGAATCTTCAAAAAGATTAAGCAGGGATTAGTTGCCCTTTTTCCACTTGTATTCATTAGTCGATGTTTATCATTTCTGGCCGAGTGGCTGATAAGATTAAGATCAATTGAGAGCCTAATTTGATAAAAACATAATTAAACTGTAGAATTTATATTCACATACTCGAGAAGAAAAATTATTTTGAATTATAAAGCTTGTGAGCCTGCTTAACCACTACTTAGCCAATTAAGCTTCAACACACTTTTTATTTATTCATACAAAGGTTAATAATCTATCTTAATATTCACTAAAACCTTAAGCTTTACTTATTGATCCTACTGGTTTATAATTTTAGGCCCCTGGGAAAAACGAGAAAGATTTGCCCTTGGAAACTATGGTTAGTGATCTCTATATATTTCTATGTTATTTTTTATTAGATATGCTCGCCTTTATATGGTAAGTAGTATTCTTTTATATATCACGACAAATTGCTATTTCTAATTGTAGAAGGAAGAGATAAAAAAATGTGAAGAACGAGTAAAGAAACTTCTGGTAATGACCCCACCCAAAGGAGAAAAGTTTCTTCGCAGTATTGAGCATATTTTAGAACGTGAAAGAAATTGGGTATGTGCCCCTCTCTGTTTTCTGTGTATCCATGTGAATATAAGGTTATCTGTTTTGGAATATATGGCTTTGGTTCAACTTACATTGTTCCTATGTGAAATTTTGTTTTAGGTGTGGTGGAAACGTGATGGTTGTACCCCATTTGAAAAACAACACACAGAAAAGAAAGTTGTTCGAGATGGAGTAAAAAAACGGTAGGCATCTTTCAAATGCTTCTAAGATGGTCGTACACAGTATTTTTTTACAATACGTGTAAAGGTTAGTTACTGAACTTCTTGTTTTAATGTCCAGTCGTCCAGGATGGAGACTTGGGAATAAACAACTTGCTCAGTTATGGAAATGGTCAGATCAAAATCCGGTGCGTTAATTTTCAAGTTTGCTATATTTTACCATTTTATACAATCTTTAAATGTCGGTAAGTCTTGCTTCGTTCAAGAATCACATATTAAGCTAAATACTTGCTATTTGTAGAATACTGAGTGAGTGAGTTGTGTTCTAGTTTTCAGTAATGTACAATTTTAAATCATAATTTTTTCGTTAATCGTAGACCAACTTACCAACACCAACATGTGCTGCTAAACTAGCCTTTATGATAATTAAGGCGACACTTTGGATGTAAACCAGAGGGTTGACGAAGTACCCAAATCGAACTCAGGACCCAAAAAGAAGCAAAATTTGCCAGTGATCAAGAAGAAGCCATTCAAGAAAGTTGAGAAAAGAAGATCACGGCCAAAGAATTTAACCAAAAGAGATAAAAGAATGGGCAAGAAAGTCGAAAAGAGGCGCTAGTAGTTTGATTGTTTGAATACTTGTCAGATTTTCAGAAACTCTCATTTTGTAACCTTGAAATGGTCAAAAAAATTTTAAGTGTTATGCAAATTATATCTATTTATTCATGGTATACAAGATGTGGATTCCTTTGCAATTGCTTTAATGCTAGATTTATGTCATTTTGTGCAATATAGCTCTGTTTGTTCATTAAAAAGTCAAGCCCAGATGTTTGTTGCAACTGATTCTGTCAAAGATGTGACAATAATTTGCAAAAGGGTAATTCCCATTTTATTCATTTTGCTCAAACTTGTAAAGTATTATACTATAGGTTGTATCCATTTATGTCACCTAACACAATGCACAATTTATCTATCTACCCATTATTACTATTTGTTGGTCCCTTTACATGCTTAGAGTTAACTAGAAAGTTAATCTATTTGTGTTAATGACTAATACAATGTTATGATTAATTCTAACAGTTGTAAAACGTGAATAAAAAAAAACTCAAGGTAATTTTCAACGTTTAAATTCTTATTAGAAATGAATCAAAGAATCTATACCCAAGTGTTTTGCGGAACAAACACTTGGGATTGAATAGACAAGGTATGGTGGTGTCTCCTATCTAAACTCAAGTTTTGCTTGAGTGGTAACAATGCGACCTCACTGAGCAATCTCAGGGATACGTTACTCTTTGTAGGAAAGAAGTTGTTTTGCAAAAGTCTAAGCTTTAATTGTACAAAACACACTCAACTTCCCTCCTTCTCAATCTATTTATACACAAGTAATCTGAGTAAAAGTAATTAAAATATTACAAGTTGTTGGGCAAGTTGTTGAGCAAGCGTGTCTGACAATTACAAAACAGTAATTGTCATTTCCAAGAACCAATAGAAATGGCTTATTAAGTCTTTAGAAGTGGTTGGTCTGACACTCCGAGACTTTAAGCCGTCTTAGGAAGGATTTCTTCCTGACAAGATAAGATTTGATCTTATCTTAAATCCTTCCTAGATATTTCTGCCTTTCTTCTCAGGCACTTAGTTCTTCAGGACACGCTTCTCAGTTATCATTCATAATTACTTCATTGTTGTTGAGGAGACTGGGGTTCAGTGAGTTCTTGTCCAACACTCACTGAACCATCATCTTCTTCTTTGACTTAAGTGCTACTTCAGGGAGTACCGCCTTCCTGCGTAGTGAATCCTTCTATTTGAATTCTCCTTAAGCATCTTGAAGATGACTCACTGAGAGGCTGTTCTCTCAGTGACTTGAATTGTTCTCGGTTTAAGTTAACACTTAGTTAATTTGTGTCCAAATCATGTTTTAAGTATTCTTGGGTTTTTCATGACCCAACAATCTCCCCCTATTTGGATATAAATTATTCCTAAGTGTTTTGATCAGTTATGAGTGAGCTAATGACTTCTACTCATACTGAATGTACTAGAATGTAAATTAGGACATTGAAATAATAAAAACATCATCTTATTGATATCATTACAAGTCCTAACAAACTAAGTACAAAAGGGATAGTGGGTATTCAGGCAGATCAATCAGTTCAACTTAATACCAAGGGCTTCAAGCTTGGGCTTCTTTGACTGCAGCTCTTGTTGGTCAGGATGCTCATTGATTTTCCTTTTCAGATCATGACAAAACTTCACATTTTCAGGACTCTTGAGTGGAGAGGCCATCATTAGAAAGCCAAGCATAGCTTTGATCCCTGACAAATCGATGTCACTCCACCTTTGGAAGGCTTTGTCTCCGAACTCATCAATGAAGAACAAACCTCTTTCACGTTGTTCAATGACCATATTGTTCCTGAAAGGAACACCTTCAGGGAGAGCCCTATTGCAGTCAAGACCAGGAATCTTGATCTCAGGCTCAGCTTCAATCTTCTTTCTTTTTCTTGAAGAAGACTGAGAGGGAGTTGGTTGTGCTGAATCAGGAAGAAGAGATGGAGTGCCAAGTTCCTGAGGTGCAGCTGTCAATCTTTCATACCTCAGACTCAAGGACTTCAGCAGATTAGGGACCACAACATTTGATTTCTTTGCTATTAATGGACCCAACTCATCCAATTCTGTGATCCCAAAGTCAGCGAATCTGAAGGGTTTATGAACATCAAAGTTTCTCATGTCAGCACCTCTGTAGACAGTAACAGTGGCAGGATTGGTGTTTCGATGAATATGAACATCAGTGATTGGTTCTGGCTTCAACCTGCTAGTCATATACCACTGATATTTCTTAATCCTGTTCTGCCTGATCTCTTCAGCCCTTTTATTCCTTTCCTCCCTATTCTTCCTGAGAGTGATCATCTCCTCAGTCTGAGCCTTTACAAAGGTCATACCACCTTCTCTTCCTGAGAGATCCTTAGCCTCAAGACCAATCTTCGCAGCCTCTTCATGAACAACCTTAATAATAGCAGGCTTGCTCACCTTTTCTTCCTCCTTTAACTTCTTCTTTGCTTCCTCTTCCTCTAGGTAAGCACTGAGTTCATCAGCTGAGAAGTGGTGAAGAACTCCATCAATGTCATACGGGATCCTGGCTGGTGATTCAGGATCCTTTGCAACCGTGATTGGTGCAGGTTGAGGCTCAGGTTCAGTGAGGATGCCTTTGCCTTTATCTTGATGGGTGGTAGAAGCTTCAGGAATCTCCCCCTCAGTGTGAGAAGGAGGTTGTTGGCTTGTTGAAACTTCAGGGACTCCAGTGTCTTTCTCCCCCTCAACTGTTGCTTGAGCCATGGTGATAGCAAGAGTTGGAGTCACTGGAGCAGCAGGACCCTTGAAAGCCTGATAGATCTCAGTCATCATTGATTTGATGTCCGAGGTGTCTTGCTGAAGACTTGAGATCTTATTCTCAAGAGATGCCTGAGAAGCTTCGATGCCTGACATCCTTGACCCAAGTGACCATGCCAAGGATGTTGAAGATTGTGCCCAAGTACCCCAGATGTTTTTCCTGAAGACCTAAGGAAGTCCTGATTGAGTCCAATGAAGAGTTAAGACCCTGAATATTAGAATCCTTCAGTAAGCTGAGAAGATCACTGAATTCAGCTGAGTGCTTCTGATAAGTCTCAGCAGCCTGAAGGACCTTCTTGTTGAGTTCGGGGTCATCCTTGACAGCTGTTTGAATAGTTACAAGGCTTTTGGTGATGCCTTCAAGAGCAAGATTGGAATTCCTGAGATGAAGATCAATAGCTTTCATGGAGTGATTGGTGTCAGAATGCATTTTGTTCACATCATCATGATAACTTTCAACATCTGCCTTCAGGTTGGCATAGTGAACAACAGCTTCAGTGTGATGATCGAACATCTCTTCAGAGAGACCAGTGTAAAGAGCTCTATTGGTCTTGAGTAGGAACTTGACCAATTTCCTTTCAGTGAGGGGAAGAGAGTCATCATACTTTTTTAGAATGTCCCCAGTATCAGAAGAATCAGAAGATTGAGAGCCTGACTCTTCACTTTGGCGTGGAGATGACTGAGGAGATTGTTCAGGTTGTTCGGGTTGTACATCAGTCTCCATATCCTCACCTGCCTCAAAAATTTCCTCTTCACTCTCTTCCCTGAGCTCTTCATCAGACTCAATAAAATCCTGAAAGTCCCCCATGGACTCAATACCCAAAAATTCAACCGGCTCCTCTTTATAAAAAGACTCGCCTTTGGTTTGGTCAGGTCCTGACCCCGTTGTCATAATAACTGAGTGGGTTTGCTCAGCCTGACTAACCATAATAACTGGGGTAACACCAGCCTGGCTTTTGGGGGCAGGTCCTGAGAGGATTGGACCGCCTGAGGGGTTTATGGGTTCCGTATCAACGGGTTGTTTCTTTCCCTCTGAGTCTTTGTCCCCCTTAGCACCTTCAACCACTGATGGGTGTTTTCCAGTGGTATCACTAGGTACTGATTGTGAAAGTTGGTGGACCCCCTTCCCATCAGGATTGTGTTGTCCTTTTGGGGATTTAGGGTCCTTTTCTCCCTGAGATCCTGAGGGTGATTGCTCAGGAACGTTAGCGGGATGTGAATGTTTGTGGGTCCCCTTCTCAGTAAGGTAGTGCTGCCTTACCGAGGATTTAGAACCCTTTCCTCCCTTGGGAACTGATTGTTTTTTGACAGTTCCTTCATCGGGATGTGAGGGGGGAATGCTTCCTGATCCCTCTGACTTGTTTATGTCAGTTGAACCATGTGGAAGGGGTGTGCCCGAGGTCACTGAGGATGATTGCTCAGTGACCTCCGTTGGCCTTTGTTTTGAGGTCAAGAGGGTCTCAGAAATGGGTGTCTCAGAGGTCTCGGCCTTTTTCAACCTCTTTTTAAGGTTTAGTTGGTTTTGAGGATCAGTCTCAGTGGCGAGTGGCTTGGGTCTAACCACCTGGCTGGACTGACCCTTCTTTGTCTTCTTCACCTTTTTGGTCGGTGAAGGAACTGGAGAGACAGCGTCATTACCCTGAATGACTGATTGCATGTATTCAGTCAGGGCAATATGTGTAACCTCACTGATGCTACTAGTGAAGTTTGACTTGTGCAGGACGTCAGGCTTCATACCTTCTGCATCAGGCCTCACGTAGTCAGAACCAAGTAGGTCCTGAAGCACACAGGAAACAAATCTAGGGTAGGACATATGCCTTTGCCTATGTTTTCCTGAGAGCTTAGCAACAAGGTCTCGGAAGATTATTCCTCCGATGTCAATTTTTGTACCCTCAAGGAGACTGAACAATATCAATTGTTGTGATGAGTTCAATTGTTCCGTAGAGGATTTATTTCCACCCAGGACCTGAATGACAAATGTCATCAGTATCCTCCAGATAGGATGGAACCATGTTTTGACTACTGGAGCCTTCTCCAATAAGCCTCCCGCAGACGTTGTAGGACGTCTGGGGTCATGGGGTGCTAGAAAGATCAGTTCATTCTTTATGTCCTGATCAGTAGGGTTGGGTGCAAACGCTTCAGCAAAGTCAAGGCCTGTGGCTTTGATGAAGGTTGAGTAGTCAAAGGAGAGGGTTCTGCTCCCATTCATCATCGTGAAGGTGATGATTGACTTTTTGGTGTCTTTGGGGCTGGTAGCTACAGCTGTGCACCAGAATTTCCTCAAATAGTCATGGTAGATGACTGAGGGGGTGTGGGTGAAAGCCTTTGCAAGAAAACAATTACGAAGAAATTTCATAACGTTCTTGTAGGCTGGGTAGTTTTGTGGATAAGAGAAATTTCCTACCACATTGTTCTTTGTTAGGTCAACGTCCCCAGTGAGGAATTCCACATTGGGGGCGTATGCTATAGCATTAGAAGAAGCCATTTGTGGGTAAGTCTGGGTTTGACTAAGGTTTCTGGGTTTCTAAAGCTTAAGAATACACACACAATTTGTTTTTGAGAATTAAAATGGCAGAGTTTTGCTTAAGTTCTATAAAAACGTGTGTGTGTTTCTTTTGGTTGGGTTATTTATAGGGAAGTGGAGATGGGGGTGTTTTAGACATTTGAGCGATCTTAATTTATTCAAAAAGAATTATTGGAAATTGTTTTGAATAATATTCCACTTTCCTGGTTTGGCGCAACAGTCGAAGTGAACAGTTGAGCAGTTCTGCAAAAGTGTAATTTGCAGAGATGAGTCATCACATATTTGTAATGTGATTGGAGAGGCATTTAATGCCAAGTGGGAATGTGGTGGCCCAGAGGTGGAAGCCAGAAAGGCAAAAAGAACAAATATTCTTGAATTAAATATGAGTTCAGTTACCAACCTCGGACATTTACTAACTAGATACTTAGAGCATTTAAGTCAGTATTTAATGTCTCTTTTCAGGGCCCTGAATGACTTTTCATTCAGTGATGGTTTTTCAGGGACTTGGGATTAGTCACTGATGATTCAGGAATATGGAATGATTCCTGAGCTACAAGGATTCAGGAACTTGGGTTTAGTTCCTGAACCCTAACAATTTCAGGAACTTGGGTTTAGTTCCTGAGGTTGAGGATTCAGTGATATGTTTTCACTGATGTACACATTGAGTCAGGGACCTGAGGTTTTAAGAATTATACTTTAGTTGGAAGAATTCAATCAGTTGACTGATTCTCTATATCCAACATTCCTAATTCAGCTTTCAACCTTGTGAAGGTTGGTTCATCCAAAGGTTTGGTGAAGATATCAGCTAACTGATATTCAGTAGGGATGAAGTGTAATTCAATGTCACCATTCATGACATGGTCCCTGATGAAGTGATATCTGATATCAATGTGTTTTATTCTCTGATGAAGAACAAGGTTGTTTGAAATTGCAATTGCACTTGTGTTATCACAAAAGATGGGTACCATCTTATACTGAATTCCATAGTCACTGAGTTGACTTTTCATCCAGAGTACATTTGCACAACAACTGGCTGCAACAACATATTCAGCCTCAGCTGAGGACAAGGCAACTGATTGTTGTTTCTTAGCACTCCAACAGACTAGTTTCCCACCAAGTATTTGGCAAGAGCCTGAGGTGCTTTTTCTGTCCATGTTGCATCCAGCATAGTCAGAGTCTGAGTATCCTTTAAGATCAAGTCCTGAGCACTTTGGATAGTATAATCCAATGTTAGGAGTGCCTTTCAGGTACCTGAATATCCTTTTCACAGCAGTGATGTGTGATTCTCTTGGGTCAGATTGATATCTGGCACATAGACATACTGAGAATTGGATATCAGGCCTTGATGCAAGTAGATACATCAGTGATCCTATCATTCCTCTAAAGAGAGTTTGATTTACTGGTTTACCAGTTAGATCAGGACCAAGGTTGTTTGGGGGGACCATGGGAGTTTTGACTAACGCACAGTCACTGAGATCATACTTCTTCAGTAGATTCTTTACATACTTCTCTTGACTGATAGTGGTTCCTCTATCAGTCTGCTTGATCTGTAGACCAAGGAAGTATGTCAGTTCTCCCATCATGCTCATTTCAAACTTCTTTGCCATTAGTTTTTCAAATTGTTTGCAAAGTTTGAAACTTGTTGAGCCAAATATGATGTCATCAACATACACTTGTACTAGTATGACATCATTATTTGTCTTATAGATAAACAATGTGTTGTCTATCTTGCCTCTGACAAATTTGTTTTGGATTAAGAAGGCTGAGAGAGTCTCATACCATGCCCTGGGAGCTTGCTTCAGTCCATAAAGGGCTTTGTTAAGCTTACAGACATGATCAGGAGACTCATGGCTTTCAAATCCAGGAGGTTGCTGAACATAAACTTCTTCTTTCAGTGAACCATTTAAGAATGCACTTTTAACATCCATTTGGTACACCTTGAAGTTCATGTATGTAGCAAAAGCAAGGAAGATCCTGATGGCTTCCATCCTTGCTACTGGTGCAAATGTTTTCTCATAGTCAATGCCTTCTTGTTAATTATAGCCTTTGGTTACAAGTCTGGCTTTGTTTTTAATGACTATGCCATTTTCATCAGTTTTGTTTTTGAATACCCATTTCATGCCAATGACTGAGACATTCTCAGAACATTTGACCAAGGTCATTACCTTGTTTCTGTCAAATTGTTCCAGTTCATCATGCATGGCCTGAACCCAACTTGGATGTGTAAGTGCTTCTTTAACACTTTTGGGTTCAATTGTGGAAATGAAGTCCACAAATAGGCATTCATTGGATGAGGCTGCTCTTAGACTAGCAGCCATGCTCCTGGTGAGCATGCCTTCAGTAGGCTCTCCAATAATATTGACAATTTCAATGTCCTGAGACCTAGTCCAACTTTCTTGAGGTCCTGGATATTGATTTGAACTTGTGGAGCCCTGATTAGGTAGAGGGGTTGGTTCTGGAGTAGACACATGATCATTGATTGGATCTTGAGTGTCTAACTGCTCACTGAGATTGTTTGGTTCTTGAGTATTTTGAACAGACTGATTGATTTCATCAGTGTTTGCATGTGCCTCAACAAACTCAGTGATAGTTGGGTTAGGTAGGTTGTGAGGGATTATGTAATAGGAGAGATTAGAATCATCTTGATACTGAGTAGAAGGATTGTTTTCAGAAAGATATTCATCAGGAGGATATCTTGAAGAATTATCAATTCCTATCTCTTCTACTGAGGCAGTTGAGAACCTGATTGCATCAGTGCTCTCATCAAAGGTAACATGAAATGTTTCCTTAGTCTGCTGTCTCCTTGTGTTGAACACTCTGAAGGCTTTTGAGACAAGTGAGTATCCCAGGAAGTATCCTTCATCAGCTTTTGCATCAAATTTCCCTAAGTGATCCTTGTGATTATGAATAAACACAGGACACCCAAAGACATGAAAGTAGCTGATGTCAGGGATTCTTCCTTTGAATAACTCATATGGGGTTTTCCCATGTCTCTTGACAATGATGGATTTGTTTTGTGTATAACAGGCAGTTTTGACTGCATCAGTCCAAAAATGGTTGGACATGACTGATCCACATAGCATTGTCCTAGCAGCTTCAATGAGTGTTCTATTTTTCCTTTCAGCAACACCATTTTGTTCAGGTGTGTATGGAGAGGAAAATTTTTGGGAAATACCTTTCTCATCACAGAAACATTCAAGTTCATAATTTTTGAACTCAGTCCCATTGTCAGTTCTAATCTGTTTGACCTTAATGTCATTTTGATTTTCAATGTTCCTGACAAAGGACATGATTGTTTCAGCTGCCTGACTCTTTTTGATCAGGAAGAATACCCAGGTGTATCTAGAGTATTCATCCACTATGACCAGAGTATACTTCTCATGGTTAGTAGACCTTGGACTGATAGGTCCAAATAGATCCATATGGAGAAGATGTAGGCAGTTCCTGATGGAAAAGTTGGTTTTAGTTTTAAAGGATGCTCTGTGATGTTTACCTTTTTTACAAGCTGAGCATGGTTTATCCTTTGAAAACACAAGTGATGGTAAGCCAAGGACCTTGTTTTGTTTTACAAGATTGTTTATGTTTTTAAAGTTCAGGTGGGTGAGTCTCTTATGCCAAAGCCAGTTGAGTGTATCAGTGGCCTTAGCAAAGAGACAAGTTCCATCCTGAGTTAGACTGGACATGTCTAGTACATAAACATCTTGTCTTCTTGGTGCAATGAGGACAATTTCCTTATTTGCATTGAAGATGGTTCCTTGCTTATCATCAAACTGAACTATGTATTTTGCATCACATAGTTGACTGACACTGATCAGATTGTACTTAAGACCATTTACATAAGCTATCCTAGTAAAGACAATACCATTGCAGTTTACTGAACCATAACCCTCAGTGAGACATTTTGAATTATCTGCAAATATCACTTTGGGTCCTGGTTCTTCCACATATTTGTGCAGACACTCCTTAACACCAGTTATGCTCCTTGAACATCCACTGTCTAGATGCCAAATAGGATCCCTGGCATACTTCTGCACAAATAGTAAACTGGGTCAGTTCTTTCTAGGACTCCATTTCATGGAGGGTTTGGTTTTGTAGGTCTTTATGAAAGTATTAATTGATTCATGGTCAGTGGTTGAGTGGACTGAGCTACCACATGTTTTGCATTTAGTTGCAGGGGTAGCCTCAGTAGTCTGAGAGGATTGTTTATTCATTCCTCTTTTTGACTGAATGACCCTCTCTTTTCTTGAGGATTTCTGAGTGGTACTTCCACTAGATTCACAGTGTTTGTCATTTTGACAATCCTCAGGATGATGGTCATTGAATCCACACAATGGGCAAGGTGGAAAAGGCTTGGCCTTTTGCTTCTGTTTCTGCCTAGAATCAGAAGGATAGTTCAGGCACTGAGCCTTAAGTCCTGAAAAGTTTGACATGACTGAGCATTTTTTATGATCAGAGGTCCTGTGATCTTCCTTTTTGCAAATCATGCAGTAAAGGACTCTATAGCAGTCATCAGTGAGTTGATTTGTATAGTTGCATAGTTCACACTTTTTCAGGGGTTTGGTTGGTTTGGGTTTGGTCTTTGAGGAGGCTAGTTTTTGTTCCTTCTTTAATTGAGAAGGTTTTTCAGAAGATACAATCTTCTCACTTAGCTTCCTCACCATTTCAGTCAACTGATCAATTCTAGGATCAGGACTTTGGGTTGCAACTTCAGAAGGGACTGAAGTTGATGAGTCATCAGTATTTACTGAGACTTCAAGGGGTGGTCTTCTCAGGAGGATTCTTACCTTTTCCTGATCTCTCCTTTGGAGAGTGTGGGGAGTAGACCAATGGTGGGAGGTCTGAGCTTGGTGCAGCACCCTGAAGGGTATTTAGTGGAGGGAGTGGAGGAGTTGATTCTGATTCAGGCTCACTGATTGGATCAGAAATACTGAGTTGGTCAAAGAGTCCAAGCATACCTTTCAGAGCTTGACTTTCAGGGAACAAGATGTTTCCAGTCTCAAAGTTTGGCAACTTACTGACTGGGTTGTCCCTGACAATCCAGTCATTTGACTTGGGTTCCATCTCTTGCTCAAAGGATATGCCAGCTGGAACAAAGGTCATTTCACTGGGACTCTCACTGGAGGTTTCAGTGAGGTGGTCAATTCCTATAGTTATCTGAGGAATTAAGCCCACAGAATCAAAGACCTTAGGGTTCTTTTTGGTCCAGCTTTCAATGCCAACTTTTTCTTTCTTAAGTTCTGTTTGAAGGGCTTGGTTTTGTTTCAAAATTTCAGTTTTCTGAATTTGTAGAGTAATGGATTCTAGTTTGGCTTGTTTCAATGCAAGCAGTTCATCTCTACATTTAGTCAATTCTGACACAATATTGTTATATTTTGAAAACAGGTTAAGCCTTTGTTCCTCAACAAACTTTAGATCAACACAAATATAACTCATGTAAGACTGCCAATCAGAATCATCATCCATAGAAAGTAAAGTATTTACCTTCTTCATGGTGATGTTGACCCACTCTCCATTTCTAGCATGGCTTTTTCCCACAACCACCTGATCATCTTCAGAAAGTGCCATCAGTGCACTAACTCTTATTTCCTCATATGAGGAAGCCTCTTCTTCATCCCAATCATATGCTTCAGCTACTAAAACCTTGTTCTTTGTCTGAATAGGTTTAGATGTTTGAGCATTCTGAGACAGTATGGGGTTAGTTTCAAGAAGTGCAAGTTTAGCTTTGATTTTCCTATATTTTGTTTCAAAATCCTTTTGACCCTTGTTTTGAAATTGTTGGGTGGACTGAAACATTTTAGGTTGAAACTTGCTAGTTCCTGAGAATTTGTAAGAGGGTTCTGAGATAGTTTTAGAATAACAGTCCTTAGCAAAATGACTCTTTTTACCACATTTAAAGCATTCAGTGGTCTCATTTGCTTTCGGTTTTGTAAAGTTGGACTGATTTCTTTTGATGAAACGTCTAGAACTAGCAAGGAGTGCCCTTTCTTGGAATTCTAAGTTCAGGTCATACAGGTACTCCTCACCAGTCCTTTCATCAATTTCTTCTTCAGAATCCTCTTGAGTATCCTGCACAACACCATTAGAATAGAAAGCAATTGATATGGGTGTGGAGGTTAAGGCCTTTTTGGACTCAAGAGCTTTTGAGTCAGGGTATCTCCTTGAGATCAAGTTGTCTTCATAGACAAACTTCCCATAAATTTCAGGAAGCTCAAGGGTTTGAATGTGGTTAGCATTCCTCAGGCCTTGTGAGAAGTTGAGCCACTTCTCAGGGAGACTGTTGACAAAGCCAACATTTGTCTCATGCTTAGACAGTACAACACCATCATTTGATAATTCATTTATCAAAGTCTTGTATCTGGTGTAGGTCTGTGAGAGACTTTCAGAGTCTTTTGCCCTGAAAGTATTATACTCAATTTTAAGGTCCATGACCCTATTTTCCTTGGTATCTGAGGGACCCTCAAAGCTGTTTACCAAGTCATCCCAAGTTTGCTTGGCTGTTAGATAGTTGATGAGTGATTCCATTATATCGTCAGGAAGACATGATATATGGATGCTTTTCAGGCGTTGGTCTTGATTGACCACCCTCCTCTCATCAATGGTCCATTGGGCCTCAGGCTTGTTTAGCCCTGCGGCTGTCCTAGGGACAAATGGGCCATCCCTGATACAGGTGATGTAGTAGGGTTCCATACCGGTAAGATAACAAATCATACGCTTCTTCCATTTGCTAAATTTCCCAGCTTCAAGTCTGGGTGCAACAGCGGAGTAGCTGCCACCCTTTTTGTCGACTAGCTGGGGTACATTGATATCAGCCATAGTAGGATCTTGGTTTTTAAAAACCTAGAGCACTCTTGGTTAGTTTAAAAAAGATTTTATAAACCAGAGGCTCTGATACTACTTGTTGGTCCCTTTACACGCTTAGAGTTAACTAGAAAGTTAATCTATTTGTGTTAATGACTAATACAATGTTATGATTAATTCTAACAGTTGTAAAACGTGAATATAAAAAACTCAAGGTAATTTTCAACGTTTAAATTCTTATTAGAAATGAATCAAAGAATCTATACCCAAGTGTTTTGCGGAACAAACACTTGGGATTGAATAGACAATGTATGGTGGTGTCTCCTATCTAAACTCAAGTTTTGCTTGAGTGGTAACAATGCGACCTCATTGAGCAATCTCAGGGATACGTTACTCTTTGTAGGAGAGAAGTTGTTTTGCAAAAGTCTAAGCTTTAATTGTACAAAACACACTCAACTTCTCTCCTTCTCAATCTATTTATACACAAGTAATCTGAGTAAAAGTAATTAAAATATTACAAGTTGTTGGGCAAGTTGTTGAGCAAGCGTGTCTGACAATTACAAAACAGTAATTGTCATTTCCAAGAACCAATAGAAATGGCTTATTAAGTCTTTAGAAGTGGTTGGTCTGACACTCCAAGACTTTAAGCCGTCTTAGGAAGGATTTCTTCCTGACAAGATAAGATTTGATCTTATCTTAAATCCTTCCTAGATATTTCTGCCTTTCTTCTCAGGCACTTAGTTCTTCAGGACACGCTTCTCAGTTATCTTTCATAATTACTTCATTGTTGTTGAGGAGACTGGGGTTCAGTGAGTTCTTGTCCAACACTCACTGAACCATCATCTTCTTCTTTGGCTTAAGTGCTACTTCAGGGAGTACCGCCTTCCTGCGTAGTGAATCCTTCTATTTGAATTCTCCTTAAGCATCTTGAAGATGACTCACTGAGAGGCTGTTTTCTCAGTGACTTGAATTGTTCTCGGTTTAAGTTAACACTTAGTTAATTTGTGTCCAAATCATGTTTTAAGTATTCTTGGGTTTTTCATGACCCAACACTATTTGAAGCGAGTCTTTTTAAGGTTGGCTTTTTTCATGTTGCTTATTGTGTAGAATTTTAAGGTTATTTTTTCTGCTAAATACTTGTTGTTACCTACTTACATTATGAGGTATCACCTGTGATACAAAATAACTTATTAGGTATCACCTGTGATATAAAATAACATATTAGGTATCACGTGTGATAGTTAGACTGTAGTTAGCTACTTGTTTTTGTAGATACAAAATATGAGGTATCACCTGTGATACATACAAAATCATAGGTATCAGCTCTAAGGAACATATTAGGTATCACCTGTGATACAAAATAACATATTAGGTATCAACTGTGATACATAATTACTTATTAGATATCACCTGTGATAAAAAAATAAGATATTAGGTATC
The DNA here is from genome assembly GCA_021014915.2 of Artemisia tridentata subsp. tridentata. Taxonomy (NCBI): domain Eukaryota; kingdom Viridiplantae; phylum Streptophyta; class Magnoliopsida; order Asterales; family Asteraceae; genus Artemisia; species Artemisia tridentata. Next base: position 213,954,725 of record CP139501.1, on the reverse strand, counting down.
ACCTGTGATGTACCAAATATTAGGTATCACCTGTGATACAAAATAAGATATTGGGTATCACCTGTGATACAAAATAAGATATTAGGTATCACCTGTGATACAAAATAAGATATTGGGTATCACCTGTGATACAAAATAAGATATTAGGTATCACCTGTGATACACATTTTCAGCTCTACTATCATGCTTGTTCTGTAATTACAGATTAATGTTATGCTTGTTTAGATTTATAAAAGAACTTTTGTTATAACAAGCAATATAGATTTTTACTGATCTAGACACTAGCAAAATATTGGCAAGACATACACACTACTTGGATTCCTTATAATGCTGTATTCTCTTCTTGCTCGAGAGGCAGGACATTGACACTGTTATTTTAGAGCAAAATTGATCGGCTAACTAATACCAGTATATGTTGATCATATTGGTGTACAAAGAAGGAATATCAAAAAAATAGTTTTAGATTATACCAAAGTAAGGTGAAGAGGCACCAACGTTACATACAAATAACATATTGTATGCCAGGTTAACACAGCAAACCAAAAAGAAACAACTGCTGAATCTAAAACTCGGTGTCTTAATGTAAACTATGCACAAAAACTGACATATTCTGGCCTGGTCTGATCATATAATCACTATAGGCTATAGTACAAAGTATGTTATGGATCCCTATGGCGAAAACAAAAGCCACCTCAAGAGATAAATCGGGCTTTGGTCACCACCTTCCAAGACGTGGATGAAAGGCCAAAGAGGGTCATCAAGAAACAAAACAATGTACATATCTGCCTACACATGTATGTGTGGACTGTGGACTTCAGTCCTCCCTTTCCCTAAGCTTGAAGAAAGCTTTATCAACATTTGCAAGCCGATCTTGGAACAATGCCCACTCGCTTCTGCATCTATCTCTGACCTATTACGGAAAAAAGAAAAAAACTTAAAATTATAATTCATTTTTTAAAAGAGGAATCACTAATCAGTTAAAAGTAAGAAAACAGCATACCCTTTTCCATGGAGCTTCACCGTTCTCGGACTTGCCCTGAATCAACACAAACACAATCATGTCAGAACTCAGAAGTATAGAATAAAAGTTCTTTTATAAATCTAAACAAGCATAACATTAATCTGTAACCTACTTCAAGCTTAAATTTAAGCACTTAACAGATAAGAAAAAGCCACAAGACAGAAGGTAGCTAAAGTTCATATACCAAAGAACTAGCAATCCAAAATTCAGGCCAAAAGGAACTTGTTAACAGCTTAAAAATAAGCTGAGAAGTAGGTGATTTGGGTCAAATGTACACTGAGTTCTCAGTGTATAGTTGGCCTAATAAGCTACTTTTGAGCCCTTTTTTAAGCTGTAATAAGCTATGAACAAAGGTGACTTTAGTGGAATAGCAAACTAATACTAACAAACTGCTTATATGATTAAAATCAAGCTCTAAACCACACAAATAAGCACTTAATATGTCCTTAGGAAGTCTACATAACAGGATAGGCTTATAACAAGTAAATGAAGCTAATGCAAATCTAAATAAGCTAAAAAGCCATCTAAATAAGCTAAGGCACACTTAAATAAGCTAAGGCATTATGAAAATAATCTAACTAAGCTAAGAGAATCAGAATAAGCAATCATAAGCAGATAAGCACTGAATAAAGCTAAAAAGCTATAAAGCAAGTCTGAAGCTTAAACAGCCTAACAACCCTACTTTAAGCCACCTAAAAGCTATCTAAAAGCTAACATAAAAAATCAGAAAAATGTGAAACAATCATACTAGCAATCAAAGAGTAATAGTACCAAATTTTAGAACAATAGAGCTTATAATGAACTTATGAGAATTCAAAAACAAAAGCTAGATGAGCAAATTTAGTGCAGACTTTAGCAAGAACAGTTTCAACCTACCACTTATTGAACTAAAATTAAGCTATTAGAAAGCTATGAAAATGCCTAGAAACTTGCACACAGTAATATTAACAACCAAATAACTCAATCAAGCACTAATGATCTCTGTTAAGGACTTAAATCTGACACTAAATCAGTATACACAGAACTGTCATGAACATTTTGAATTTAGATGCACCAATTGGACAGTCTTGGACTAAATCACCTCAAATCTAACATGAATCAAAACCATCTCTTGAAAATTGACCTTAGTACTCTAAATGGACACACAAGATGCACAATAGAGGTCTTAAACTGCTTATCTCTAAGTATAGCAAATATGAGCAGGTTATTATCTCAATTTAAAGCAGACTACTTAAAACTATAAGACCCTTCAAATAAGCTTAATTTACACCACCAATAGCTTATCTAAGTCAAAATAAGCTAAATCAAACTTGACCAAAGTTGAATATGAACAGTACACCTCTTTTAACCCATTTTACAGCCTATTCCAAACACCCCCTTATGGGACTGATTTTGAGATTAACACGAGTATAGACCAATTTAAGCCACAACTTTTAAAGACAGACAATCCACTAATTATATTAAGCAGTAGTGATCACTATTCAACTATGAATAAGCCCTAAATAAGCTATGGACTACTTAACTAATTTTTTTGGTTTTTTTTAAGCTTTTTAAAGTAAATCAAGTGAAAGGCTATCAAATCTAACAAATAAACATCAAATAACAATAATCAGATCAAATAAGCAGATATCTCTCAAATAAGCACTTATAAACACAGTAATAATCACCATAATAAGCCCTTGGATCTGCTATTTCTACACCTCAACAGTAGGCACAACAACACAATCAGCCATCACATTCACATTTCGGACGATCTACACGGCCAACTATCTAACCACCTGAACACTTCACGAAACTCACCATCCTCGCGACGACACCAGCTCTAATCTCCACAACCACCTCTGAATAATTAAAAACGAAGGTCGTTCCATGTGAAAACCAATTGTTCATTTCATCAAACACATAGTGTGCATTTAAATAATATTTTTTTTAAAGCATAATTTACATAAAGATCAGATGTAAAAAACATAAACTTACTCGTTATTAGATTCAGTTTATAATTATCGCGTGTTTAATTGGATGAATTAAAATTCAGATTTAGGGTTTGATAAGATGTTTGAATGGTGGAAGTTGATGTTAAATTGGGGATGAGAGAAAACACACGTTTGTGTGTGTTTTTTTTAGAGATTAAAAGAGGAGTTTTTTAATTTTGTGTTTATATAGTTGACAATTATACCCTTGTAGTGTAAAATATGTATTTAATCACAACCATTAGATCAAATAAGATGGAGGGTGGAGATTGGTCCCTTAGTATGTAGATAAAGTTTTGTCCTCAAATGATCTTAAATCGAAAACTATAGGCTTTGAATATGCAGAGCCAACATAATCGCAAAGCATAATAATCTTAAAGATATATTTGATTAAACTTGTAATGACTCACGTAAAGCATGATAATCTTAAAGATATATTTGATTAAACTTGTAATGAGTTGAGTCGATCCTCCTAACACATTTGCAAATCAAGTAACTTCACAAATAAGATTTTTATTTTTATTTTATTTTATTATTATTATTTTTTTTACAAGTAGGAACATACGTGTTAACATGGGCATATTATTGGTTTTTTTGAGAGAAAGTATGATTTAATTCATATTGAACAAATAAAGCTATATATAAAATTGATACGTTGTTAAAAGTTCACTTTTTACATTGAGGAGTAGATATTTTTTTTAATATAGTTGGATCAAATCTTCAATTACAACAATGATAATTGACATGTGTCCAAACTTATTGAAAGCATTCATAAATAACTTAACCCTCACACTTGGTTTTGTTTAATATTAGGGCTGAGCATCAGGCCGATCCCGACCCAGCCCGATCCTGACTTTAGCCGAAATCGTAAATCGACTACCGAACCGTTATTAGTTGGTTTTGGTCGATTTCGGTTTTGTCGGTTTCGGTCGATTTTCTCGGTTTTTGGCCCGAACCGTTCCGACCCGTCCCGACCCGATACCGAAAAACACTAAAACCCATAACCGACAACCGACCCGAAGGGTGTCGGATCAGTATCGGGATTGTCGGCCGGCGGTCGGTTTTGATCGGTTGTCGGTCGGCGGTCGGGATTACTCAGTTTTGACACTTGGTTTTGTTTAATATAGTCTGCCTTTTTCGGTTTCAGCCATGCATCACCACCCTGACCTCAAATGCTTGAGCTAATAGCAAGATATAAAGTTTTAAAACACAATCCAAACATGAGAATCCAACAAACAAAACAAAGTAAAACACGAAACAAAATGTAAAATGAGAATTGCACAACAAAAATGGACAAAGATAAAGACAAGTCACCATAATTGAAAAATTGAAAGAGGAGTTGAAACAAAATATGAAGAAACATAATTCAAAAAATAAAATCAAATCAATGTAGTAAAAGAAGTAAAGATGAGAGCTTGAAATGAAATGAAAAAAATAATCTAAACTCTCAAGTTAATATAAAATAAATAAATTAAATCATAGCTAGAGAAAAATAAATAACTAAGAAGGAAAAAATAACTTCAAAGCTCCAAAAAAATCATCAAATGAAAATCGAATTTAGTTAAAAAGAGAGAAAAGTTTAGACCGTAAGCTTGCTAAATTTGGAATATTGTGAAAATGAGATGCAATAAGTAGATGCTAGTTTCGTTGAGTCAAGTGCACACATGCTTGACGTGTCTTTTTGTAAAACCTTTATGCGAAATTATTGTGAGGTGTAACTCTTAAGTCTTCATAATATGGTAAGTTGTAAACGAGTAGTTTTCATTATTCGTTAATTAACCTCAAGATTTATTATTCACATTCCAAGTGTCAACCAACAAAGTGCTAATGTGCCGTGTTTAGAACACACAAGAGGAACTTTATAGATTGAAAGATAGATACAATTAATACTAAAAGAAGTTTAGCGATTAAAAATTTAGAATATGCAAAGTTAAGTGATGATGGGAGTTTGTTTAAGCTAGTCTATGGGTTTATTAGTTTCTCGATATTATTCTCCCTTATTTTAAGACTTGTGACCAGTGATAAAGGATTCGGTGAGAAAAAAAAAAAAAAAAAAAAAAAAAAAAAAAATCTTAAAATGAGAAATATGAAAAATAACTACTATTACAAATTTGAGATGCGTTTACTCGAACTAAATGCGTCTATATTCATATAGATGCATCTCAGTTAGTTTCTAAAGTGGTTTTGAAGTGAAGACGATGCAAAGTAGTATTAGCTACACCTAGGGCTGTTGACGCGCCGAGCACTAAAATACACATGATTTTAAAATTTTACACTTATTTGATCCTAACTCTTTGGCTCGAGATTTTGTATAAATTATTGTTACATAATAAACTCATAAATATTACGGCGTAATATTAGGGGGTGTTTGTTTCGGCTTATTAAACGTAAGCCCATTTGGGCTTAGTTTTTATAAGCTCCAATTTTGTGGCTTATTTTGAGACTTGTCGGCTTATATAAGTTTATTATGTAAGCCGACAAGCCTCAAAATAAGCAGTAAAATTAGAGCTCAAATGAGCTTACGTTTAATAAACTTAGCCAGATACACCCTAAAACAAGCAAAAGAAAAAAGTTAGGCTTATAAAAAATTAAAACAAATAAGCTAATAAGCCGATCAATAAAACAAATGCCTCTAAATCCAAATAAAGAAATCCATATAAAATAAGCAAAATCCAAACAGCCTTTGAAATCTGGATTTGCAAACTTAGGACTCAACAACAGTGACACACATCTAATTTTCCAGTTTCCAAATAATAAATCCAAAGAATGCGATGATGATGGGTGTTGAAATGAATCAAGTGAGCAAAGATGATTTAGGTGAAAGTGAGGATATAATGAAAAAAGCAACAGAAGCAGCGGATGATCTGTACAACATTCGAGACACTTATTTCCCTTCAAACCCTAGCGACAAAATCACTAAATTACAAACTCACTCTCAAATCGCTATTAATCTCCTCGATTCAATCCCACCTGGTACACCTTTTAACAATTGTGTGTGTGTTAAAATGATTTTCTGCTTATTTATTCATGAGGTTAGGTTAGGCTATAAAATGTTAATTTGTTATTAGTTAAATATATATGATGCTAATGTAGAGTAAGCATTTTGTCGAAATGAGGTTATTAAGGAATTTCCTTGTTTGTTAGTTAGGCTTCGATGTTATAGACGCGATAGTGCTGAAAATGCTAGTTACTCCAGATGTTGTTTGCGCATAATGTTTCCATTTTTCACGATTATAGCTCCGTCCCAAATAGCAACTGACTTGTTAGTATTAGGTACTTATCAGTTTTAGCAACCTGTGTGTTATACTAGGTTGTTATGCAGTAATAAATGACACATTGGATTCTATTTGGTAAGAGTTGGTTGCTGTAATCATAAACAATGACAAAGTTGATTTCTGTTGTACGCATTTTACCGTTTATGAAACTAGATAAAATGACAAAAGTAAATTTGAAGAGTTGGAAATTTTTTTATATTAAGGATGGATCTTATAGTACAAATTGAAACTGTTGCAGAACTTGCAGTGTTGATAGGGTAGACATGATCGTTAGGACTTAGGGGTGATATATCTGATTATTAGATCTCAGTTTTACAGGACTGAAATTGACGAGTATCTTAGCCATTTTCTAAAATGCTCCAGTGGACAGGATCGATAAGATCAGTGAGATAGTAGCAAGACAATAACATCTACTGTCCATAATGCTTGGCCGCTTTAAGTCTAGAGGAAATTTATAGACGTACTTATCTACAGTTTTACATATGGTTAGGTACAACTTAACTAAATGCATATCATGTACGTTGAAAACATCAAATATATCAGTCATCTTAAAATAAGACCCTGTTTCATGAAAATGAAAAAGTGTGGAGTGTACTTTTCTTTGGATGGAGAGAGTAGGGAAATGACAGATGCATAGGTAGAAATGAGGACCACATGCTTTTAACCATAGTAGCATCCCAAATACTTGCATATGCACACTATGGCCCGTGGATGGTGTCCTGAGTCTGATCTGTCATCTGACTGTCATGCGGCTGTAATGCGTGTGGGAGCCCGAGGGTGTGAGCGCCGTGGTGCAAACCCATGGGGTTTTCAAGGTGCAGCGCCCTTGGTTGGTATTTGGTTGATATACTCATTTACAAACAAGCTAACATCAAACCCGTATATGATCTAGCCTTAATAACTCTAACTGATGTTCAACTGAATGTTTAATGAGCTGTAGTAATGCATGAATTAATTTACTACAATTATGCTGTGCAGAACAAAGGAAATTGCCTACGCAGCGTGCAACATATGAATACTTAAAAGGAAAGATATTAGATGTCTTCCCCGAATATTCGAAAAAAGCAGAGGATCATCTTTCTAAAGCTGTAAGTTAAAAGGATCATGGTCTTTGAATTGTAGAAATCACTTATTTGAATAAGTTCTCTAAATTTGAATCAGCTGTTGGCTTTTACAGGTTAAGCTGAATCCATCTCTTGCAGACGCTTGGCTATGCTTAGGAAATTGTATTTGGAAAAAGGGTGATCTGCCCGCAACAAGGAACTGCTTTAACCTTGCTCTAAGCAAGGTTGTTTTCTACATATATTTCTGTTCTCTTTAAACTTACTAATTCTTCGCTTAGTGAACTTCCGACATGTTTAATTGTAATGGCTTCTACAGGGTCCAAACAAAAGGATACTATGCCAATTATCAATGCTTGAAAGACGGATGGCTCAAGGCAAGAAACAGTGCTTGTTTAAATTGGTTGTTTAATCATGTTTATCATCACAAATATTGTTTTGTTTACGATTCCTGATTTATTTCATGCATCACAATTCACAAATATTGTTATCACTCATTAAGTTGTTTCTTGACCTTTTATTATTCATATAGGTTCGGATAATCAGGACGAAATTGTTGCTGAAAGCATAAAACACGCGAAGGAAGCTATTGCCTTAGATGTCAAGGATGGAAATTCATGGTGTAAGATTTATCGTCTAATTATTAAAAACCCATAGATGAGTCATAACTTATATAGTTAGAATAAAAGCTATAAGTTCTTGGTAGAAATGGTAGTCTGACCCTTGTATTCTAATGACAGACAACCTCGGGAATGCTTGTCTTACGTGTTTCTTTGTGACGGGGGCATGGGATCACAGCAAATTACAGCAGTCGCTGAAAGCATACCAAAATGCAGTATGTTTGAAAAATCTTCTTATAAATCCGTTCTCTTGTCTTATCCCACCTTATGCTTTTCATGATGTAACAGGAGAAAGATGAAAGCATGAAGTCGAACCCAGACCTATATTTTAACTGCGCTACTGTAAGTTTCTCAGTTTAGGCCATCTTCCGCAACCTTATCTCAGGCGGCTTCTTTTTTTTTTTTTTTTTTTTTTTTTTCTTTTTAATGATTGCTTTTCCTTCTATTATACTCGTATCTCTTATGTTCTTATTGACCCCGGAAACTTTTTTTCACTATGAAGGTAAATACATATCTAGAGAACTATGAGAGGGCACTCAGTGGATTTGAAGCAGCTGCATCAAAAGATCCTTGCCTTAATGCTGCCGAGGAAGTTCAAAAGATGATTAATCTGTTTGATAAGCTAGACATGTTGTTGAAGGTGATTTCTATTTCTTGATACGGATAGAACGAGTGATCATATTATTTAATCTATTATGTCTTGATCTTGATGGAGATTGATTGAAATACCACATGTTTCTGTTTCACCTCCATGAATCTTTTGTTATGTATTGATATCATGCGACCTTACCACTCCCTCAGTATAATCGCATACTATATAAATCAGTTTGTACTGGTTTTGGCCCCATATAAACATGAACATCAACTTATGATCATTAAACTCGATATTTGATATCATACTATTTATTTTCCAGGGACAAATTAAGGCTAAACGACTTGCATCTTTGACATCATCTCTCACTGAAGTTAAATGTAAGCTACATAATTCTATCAGCTGTAATAGACAGTCTCTTGTGTTATGACATTGTTTCATATTGGTATTTTTCCTTTTGGTTTCTAGTGAACCCGTCTTACGAGAGAGGCACCGTTGGTAATCTGTTGGACGGTCTTAACAAGACAATTGCAATAGTGGGAAAAGTACTTTTCTTCGTTAAGCATGACAATGTTACTCCCCTGTAAGTAACTCTAGTGTTAAAACCTCATATCAGGTGTGGGCTTGGAGGTGGCAAGATGGATGGGTTGGGTAATGGGTCAAAATGGGTCGGTCTTGAAATTGTCATTTTTGTTATGGGTCAAAATTGACCTTTTTTTTCTAGCTAAACATTTTATAATGACCTGATTGAAATAAACACAACCCAAATGGTCTCATAAATAATTAAGGGCTCGAAACTACCATATTTTGTGTTTTTGTCTATATGATGTGACTTTGAAAGTATCGTTGAATCTTGCAGGTATTATCTGGTGTGTGATTCGAATCAAATGTGTTTTGTCCTTACAGTATACGGGATAAACAATGATGCCGTAAGTCTCTTGAATCTTATTCTTACAACACAAAGGCAAAAGTATGTTAATTTAGAAGAATCTCGAAAAAGTAGCAATTACTAGTATTTTATAAGAACTTGTTTTTGTTACATTTATTGTCACTTTTTTATACAGATTAAAGAAGGGGACCAGATCACTCTGTTGGATCCACATTTCCGTAACAACGATTTCTCATGGAACAAAAAGGTTTGTTCTTTCTCAAAATCTAACATATTCTCATTACTCAAAAGATAAACCACCTTCTGTTGTACATAAATTAGCTGCTTTCTTTTCTTCTTTTTAAAGGAGACATAAATATATATATATAACAAAAATACAGGATCAGATACAAGAGATAGAAAACAACCTAACCAAAAGCCAAACAAACCCAAATAGGCTACCTTTAACGATTACTTTTTTTGCAAAAATATCTTGCAGCACTATCAGTTTAGATCAATACGTGTGGATTTTCCGGAGCAAGTTCACGTGAATGGGAAACCCGTCCCTTCTCACCATTCTGTCCGCTCATCAATTTACGCACAACATAAACCTTAAAGAGCTTGTAACCTGTATCTGGCAGTGAAGAGAAATGAAAATACTTGATAGAAGATGACATGAGATATACATGAATGCATAGGAGTGTTTAAGCTTATTATTTTGCGTTTAGGGGGCAAGATTGGTTTTATTTTGGTGAGGTATTGGTGTACAGACAATTGTTTGTCTATAACTTGTGCACAGTTCCATTTCAAGGATAACGATTTTGTTGCAGTGTTTTATAGCTCGAAATGAATCGGTTTACAGTTAGTTCTTAGTCATGATGTGCTACATTAGTGATTAGTGATTTTTCTTTATTAGACCCTTTCACAATGTCTTGCCCAGATTGATCAAGTATTTGAGTATTAGTTAAAAACCTGTATTTATCAAATTATCAACTCAAACATTGCACCTACTTCATCTATCCTTTTTCATTTTAGCTAGTACTTCATTTGTGCAACACTTAAAATTGAAGCATTAAAAAAAAAAAGAAGAAAAAACTACTTCATCTATCCTTTTTCATTTTAGCAAGTACTTCATTTGTGCAACACTTAAAATTGTAGATTACGGGGGAAAAAAAAAAAAAAAATCTTTTCTTAAATTGTATAATGACTAACATATAGTGAAAAAAAGTAGAATAAGGTTCGAAAGTGTAATTCCTGAAAGTTATAACAGTAGGGAGTTGCATTGAAAATGTATAGCATAGATTTGTCATTGTGCAACGTGTTGCAAAGTTAGACACGTGGATCGGTGGTTGCTATATTCCTTCTACAAATATGATCGACCTAACAAGTAAACACATAACCCACAAAACAGTTTCTATGCAAATTTGAGTGATTATGGTTTTCGTAATGCATGTTCAAGCTTCTATTTAGGTATGATTTTATATCATTAATCAATTTAATTACAGTTGGTTTCTTCATTATGTCCAGATTATGATCATGGTTAAGTAAATATCTTGTTTTAATGTCCAAATGTCAACCTTTTAGATCGGTTTTTAAAGGTTATCGAAATTTAGTACGAAAAGGCTGAAATTGAAACAGGGCATATGATGTTAACTACTTATTGATATAAAAACATGTTGGAAACATTTGTGCATGTTAATTACTTTAAAATGTTCCCAATGGCCGGATTTGAGCGTGGGCAACCGCACACAGCCGCAATATCTTTGGGGCCCCAAAATATGTCCCCTGTTTAATATAATGTGCAGCCCAAATTTAAAGCTTAAGTTGTGAGTTTTATTTTGTGTGGTAGTCAAACGCGAGGAAATCTAAATAACTAGATGATTACTTGAATTTCCAATGTAAAGTCAAATTCACTTGTACTAAAAAAACCGTATTTCTAGATTCATCTCCCTTCCAATAATTGACGCATGAATGTTAAGAAAAAACCTAACTGATAGACGATCCACATCAATTTATCTAGTTACCATGTACATAAAAATTTTATGTCTTTGGTTCATTTATTTGTTTTTATACAGTTAAAGTAGAATTGTTAAGATTTGCCATCCAATGTTATATATAAACAGGCTTTTAAAGTTTGGTAGGATATTATGTTATCAAATTAATATATGATCGAAAGTGTTAAAAGATTGATTAATTCGTTAACATCTTAGATTCTAAGAATTGTAGGAGAGCGACACCAAGAAGTTACGCAGTGCATGCCGCTTTTACACATGTGAGATGAAGGATAGTTGTCACTGTTGCATTATTGTTTTCAGTTACGTTTGACAATTTTACAAGTATTTATGACTTTTTTTATGTCTAGATTTTTCTTGTATCAATTTTTTATGTTTAAACGGCCAACATTTGAGTTAGGCACAGGGCCTCAAAAAACAGAGGACGACCTTGTTTAGCCCCAACATACTTGGATCTATCGGGACACGGGTTTTGGTATCAACATAAAAGATAAAAAGGTTCAAACCTCATTAGATGTGTAGCACATTTTGAGAGTAGTCGGGAAAGGTCAAAAACGGTCTTTAGGATATCTTTGCTATATTGATGTCTTTGTTCGTGAACCAAAGAGCCAAGAAATATATAGCGATCATGGAAATAGTTTTTAAATTATTTTGACATATATATGTCTGTTTCACGATGTCAAGAATGTTTATTAATGATGAATATCTATAAGTGACCTACTAGTAGTCTTTCATATGAATAAGGGCCCGTTTGGTTTGTCAATGGGTAAGATTTGGATTTGGATTTAAATTTTGATCTTTGGTATAATTTTTAGGAGAAAGTAGGAGTAAGAAAAGATATTATTAAATACAAAAATAATTATTTTATAAGTGAAAAATATTATTTTGAATATAATATGTAGATAGAGATAGAGAGGATATGTGAATTGAGCATTTGAGCCCACTAATAGTTCATTATCTTTTGAAGTAGTATATGTCAATGAGTCTCATCCCTATTTTATAATCCTAAGCTTTTAACCAAACAATTGTTTAGAGAAGTGACTGACACACTCATAAATTTGATTAGAACACTTAATGTACAAACAGTTAAAGCCGTTTATATTTACAGTACAACTGCTTAATACATGTTTTGTAGTGTCTTAATCAAATATGGGAGTATGCAAATCACCTCCCATTATTTAATGTCTTTTGAAATCAAAACCCATTCAAAAGTAGGATACTAAACGCACCTTAAATGACTAACTAACAACCATTATGTATAGATTAGTATGTTACGTGTACATGAACCAAGCATTATGTACATGCATGAATAAAGTCCTTATCCATGCAATAAATGCAAAGATTCTTTTCCATTATAATAAAAAATGAGACCATCCGTAATGGGGCGTTTTTCCCCCCTTTTTTTGCCCGATCACGCCCAAAAACGCCCCAGCCCCCACTACGATGGGGCGTGGTTCGTAAAAAAATTTGGGAGGCGTTTACCCTCCACGCCTGCGCCCCTCTCTTCTAATTGGTTGGTTTTTGGATTTGTATAGATGATTGTATTTCTGTGAATAAAAGTAAATGAAGATTAAGTCATTTAGTGGTATTTTGGGAAGAAATGGATCGATGGTGTGGAGAGAATGATACTTACCGGAGATATAGATCGGAGGTATTTTGTTGAAGGACGAAGAAAGTGAAGTAGGTGGCTGTGGTGCTGCTTGCTTTTTCTTGAAGGACGAAGAAGGTGAAGTAGGAGCATGAGGTATTTTGTTGAAGGAAGAAGAAGGTGAAGTAGAAAGTTTAGTCAAAGTTTCTTTTTCTGTTTTTATATCAATTTTTTATTTATAAGATGGGTTAAATTAAATGAAATATTTGGAATTAAAAAAAAAAAAAAAAAAAAAAAAAAAAAAAAAAAAAAAAAAGTGCCACATGGCGCAAAACGCCCCTACTACCACTACACCACTTTTTCTATCAAGCCCCAACATGGCCCACACTGCCACATGACGCAAAACGCCCCACCCTCTCTTACACACCACTACACATGACCTTATAATAAAAAATGAGAATAACAAGTTGTCAAGTAGAGTGATACAATTCCATGTGGCATATAATATATTTGAGAATATATCTGACATATTCGATCGTAGCGATTCACTTACCATTTCACAGCTTATAAATATAACGGCTAAACTCAACTACAAGGGCAGATAATTTCTTTCTCTCACTCTATAATAAAAACACTTCATATATATGATGGAGTTATTATTTGACTTGAACGTCAGAGCTTAATCTCGGGGCAAAGCCTCGAGGTAAGTTCTAACACGGTCTTTCTTTGTTGAGTGATACAAGTATTGTTCGACAATAAGGATTCCTCAATCGGACCTGCTAAACTTGGTATCATCATTTGGCGGCCACCATGGAGCCCGAAAATAATTCCTACCAACTCTAGAAGCTAGTATCATATGAGGGAAGAAATCCCGTTTACTTTACTGGTAGAGACGTTGGAGGAGGGACCTAGTGAGCCCGACCCTAAGGAACCACCGGTAGGAATGAACACGTTCCACCCACCACCGAAAATCATACACCTGATCACACTCCCAAAAACATTTCAGAAAACGCTTTGGGAGACCCTGTCATGCAGTTTGTGGTCCAACATCTTGAGCAAATCAATGCCATGTATTCAACATTTTCCACGAAAATGAAAGAGGCAAATCCCTCGCCGCCTCATAACAACGATGACCATCATGTCATGGTGCCATGGCAGTCAGACCTTGAAGGTTTGGCCGAAGGAGCCGTCCAACAGACACACTGTAAGAAACCACCTTATCCGGCAAGCAAAACAAGAAGAGTACTGACAAGATCGAAGACCCATAGAGGCTCAAAAAACAAAAAACACGCAACCAACACTACTTTTTATGATGAGCCATTCACATTCAAAGAAACACAAGTGAATTTACGCAATTTGGTGGCTTCACCTTTCACGATGCGAATAAGAGAACGATATGCTAGACGGGTTGAAGGTGCCAACAAATTTGAAGACATACGACAGAATGACAGATCCAAGTGATCATCTAACAATATTCATGGGAAGTATGGATGTACATAAACTTCCAAAAGTTGCGTGTTGACGTTTCTCACATCACCTTAAGTGGGGCAACAAGGTTATGGTATGCTAACTTAATACCGGGATGCATAAATAGCTTTCACGAGCTAAGAGACAAATTTCAAGCAAAGTTTTTGCAACAAAAAAGATATCAAAAAACCCAGCCATAAATTTTGGGTATTCGGCAGCGTTTCGACGAATCACTTAGGGACTACTTAGAAAGGTTCGTAAAAGAAACTCTTTATATGACCGACCGCTCAGACGAAATGATGACTGGGGCATTCATCAGTGGATTACGATTGGGGAGGTTCTTCAAAGATCTCATAGCACGACCACCAGCGTCTATGGAGGATTTTTTTACGCAAGTACACAAATTCATAAGAGTCGATGAAGCAAATACAGAAAACCAACTGCGAGACTTAAGATGGCGACTAATGACAATAAGTCCGGCCAAAGCTACAAATACCTTAAGGAGACATAAAGACAAATATGTCCAACACATATGTTCACACCCGCCCATCACAGAGACCGAATGGAAGGCGGTATTTTGAGCTCCATCAAATATGTTCACACCCACCCATCAGAGAGACCACACAAGGTACTGCGAGTTCCACAATGATCATGGGTATGACACCAACGATTGTATCGACCTGCGGAAAGAAATTAAGGCATGCATAAAAAAATGGTCTTGTGAGCCATCTGGAAAAGGGAGCAAAGACCCAAAATAACAATCAAAATCCAAGTTCTTCAAGATCCTCAGAAAGAAGGCAGATTGAATGGAAACAAAAGTCGAGCCTAAAGAAGAAAATGAAGTATTAGTGACAAGCACATAATGGTCCCCACCATGCCACCAACAATTGGTATCACCGCCAGGAAGGAACTGATATCGCATTCTCAAATGAGGACCCGATTATGAAATATTGTAATGGTAAGGATCCACTCGTTATCAAAGTCGACATTGGAGGAAGTGTCATGCACCTTGTCTACATAGACGGTGGGAGTTCAGCAGGAATAACGTACGAACATTTTTTCCAACAACTAACCAACGAGGCAACAACATCGATCTGATCACCAACATCACCTTTAATAGGGTTTGCAGGACAAGTATTATGGCCGCTTGGAGTTATAACCGTCCCCTTTCACCATTTCGATTACAATACGAGGGGTAGCAAAAAGATCACCACATATTTCATGATCGTCCGGGATCCTTCACCTTACAACGTAATATTAAGACAACCATGAATGAGACAACTAGCTGCGATTGGTTCTATAGTACACTCACTCCTCAAATTCCCCATTCTATCAGGCATTGCTATTATCTGAGGAGACATACCCTAGAAATACAAATGTATCCAAGTTTCTTGGAAGAGAGAACGAGAATCCAAAGAAGTAGCTGCACCTGCACAGCAAGAAAACAAATAGGAAAAAGATGGGGTGGAGATAAAGTCCTTACCTAGATCAAAAAGTCATGATTGGCACAAACCTACCACATAAACTAAAAGAAGAGTTGAAAAAGCTCTTATGCACCAACTAGGACATATGTGCGTGGTCACTGATGATACCAAGTTTAGCAAGTCCGAGTGAGGAATCTTGATTTTCGAGCAAATGAAGCTTGTTATTTGTATCACTCATCGAAGAAATACCGTGTTAGAACTTACCCCGAGGCTTTTCCCCGGGATTAAGCTCTGACGACCAATCCAGATGATAACTCCAACATAAATATGAAGTGTTTTTATTATAGAGAGAGAAAGAAAGTATTTGCCCTTTTAGTTGAGTTTAGCCATCCTATTTATAGGCTGTGAAATGGTGAGCAAATCGTTACGATCAAATATGTTAGATGTATTCATTATCACATGGTTATACTATACAAGCCCCCCTCATAATGTCAAATCATAGGGGACAAAAGAAATATCCCTTTGACTTTGCAGTATAACACAGTTTTTTGTCAGTTTCTGTTCCGTATTTCTGACAGTTTTTAGCGTTTGACATATTAAACTTTATATTTTCTGTTCCGTACTTTCAGGTTTATAGTTTTTTGATATAAATAAAATTATAAAAATAAAAAAAAATAAAAAAAAATAAAAAAAATCAAAAAAACATAGGGTGGCTTGGATAACAAAATTAGGGGGGCTTGTATAACTTGTCCCGATCAAATATGTTAGATATATTCATTATCAAATGGATATATTTAAATCGAATCACTCCACTTGACAACTTGTTATTCTCATATTTTATTATGATGGAAAAGAATCCTTGCATTTATTGCATGGATAAGGACTTTACTCATGCATGTACACAAAGCTTGGTCCATGTACACATGACAAACTAGTCTATACATAGTAGTTATTGGTTAGTCATTCATGCATATGCAATGCTACTAGTAGGTCACTTATTGATATTCATCATTAGCCCCCTAACACGGTATGGTAAGTACTACTACGACGGTTTGCTAATTGAGTGCAAGTAGTCGATTGCTTTTCTTTTTGACGGTTACCACACATAGCTTTATCCCTATAAATGTATCATTTCTTCCTCATATGAAAAATATACTCAGAAACACAGTTCAATGGAGCATGTTTGTAAGTAAATATATTTTTCTCCTTTTGACACTACTATATGTTTCTTTTTGTAGTTTGTAATATGATTGTATCATATGTTGGTTATGTAGATTCTAGCGATCACAAGCCGCATTCTAACAGTAGGAATGCTTCCACTCAAGCTAGTGGGTCACGAGGGAACGTGATGATGGTCACTAATAATCCAGCCTCGTTCCCACCGGATTTAGGGTCGTTTGATGACGTTGCATTATCCGATGACGTGACCCCATGGATTGAACCATATCACGGTAAGATGGCCAAGTACATGTTCGTGCCTTTTATCCCACGAGTCGGTGAGTTTTTATGAAAAGAAGTTTCAGGACATAACAAACGCTTTCTAACATTGTGAGGAGCAACTAGTTGTTACGAGAAAAGAGAAAAAGAATATTGAATCTGAATTCAATACCCTACGGTAAGAAAACAACGAGCTAAGGTCTACGTATTCGGGGGCATGTTCTAGTTATATTTGCATGTCTGAGGAGGTCAACAGGTTCAAACCACAGGCATTAGACTTGGGTAACACGGTGGCTTCGCTAAAACGAGAGAAAGAGTCATTAGTTTATGAGTTAGTGTGGGTGATGCGTGAGGCTATTTGTAACGCCCCGTGACCACTTATACCAAAATTTAAAACTTTATGCGCAAAAAGCATGAACTAAAACTGACCTTCTGATACTCTTTTGCCCATTGACAAAAATCTATAAACTTTTACACCTTGAGACTATTTTTAAATGAAACTAGACTCAATTACCTTTCAAACGCCGGGTGGCACGACCCGTGACGACTTATGGTTTAAAAGATATGATTTTTCAAAGATAGCCAAATCTGAGTACCAAAAGCAACTACGCCGTAGCTGAATTATCAGCTACGCCGTAACTGATTTTTTTACACAGAAAGCCTTAGAACAAGGCTACGCCGTAGCTTACAATGCAGCTACGCCGTAGCTAATGTCTGAGGCCAAAACCTGCAAATTTTGACAGCAAAACACCCAAACCATTTGACACCATTTCCATACTATAATTAGTACCAACCTCATTCGCTTTACGTACAAACTAACACTAACATACTAAACTCATTCCATGAAAACTTGACTCGTTACAACCCCAAAATGGTTATAATCACGTTTATGCCAAACACCCCTTAAACGTTTATAACTATCAATATGTACCATAAAGACTTCATAACTTACACACTTAGTTAAACCATAATCTAGACATCAAAACATGACCGTGAACTTAGCAAAATAACCATATAAAGAGAAGTGTACCCACGACACAAAAGAACACTTGGGGGCTTCCAACTTCTATATGCTTGGTCCAAAAGAGTTCCGATCTTCTAAACTACCTTCTTATGCTATAAGCTAGGCTATGCCCTTACCCTTGCTTCCTCCGCTAGAACCTACAAAAACATTAACATCTAAACCGTAAGCGAAAACGCTTAGTAAGTATACAAGGTATAATCAACATCACATTTACACAAGATTGGTGATTACCACCAATCATAACATTAACAAAGAGCATTAAGTAGGGTTATTACTCACCTTGATCAAGCAAGTAATATTTATATATAACATTTTCATATCTAGCATTGGATCCAAGCTAACACATCATTACAAGCTCCATAAAACATCACATTAACACAATCATAACATTAATAGCATAACATTACAAAGATTATACTCATATACTTACCTCAACTCCTACTAGCTTCCTACTTGACTTTGAATGGGCTTCTATAATTGCTCCCTATCACAAGATTAACTACAATTAGCAACTAACTAACTAAGGAGATCATTAATTCACTACCTTTTGCCATAATCCTCAAAACCCACCATATGAACCCTAATTTTCACATTTGGGGAAAGTTACTTACTTGTGGAGAGACTATAATTAAGGAATCTCTAAGGCTTCTTGATCAACTCTTGCTAACCACAATGTACTAGAATGATGATTTTGGTTTCCTTCTCTCCTTTTCTAAAAATGTTGACACCAACAAGAAATATCCAACCAATTCTAGACTTCTCTAAAGTCTGGGATTTATTTGGAGTTAGATACAAGTTTGGTCTTTTGACACTTATGGTCCTTCTAGTTCTATTCCTCCTATTTTAGTCACACATTAAGTTATAACTTAATCTATAGTACATGACTTATGTTTACATTGCATAATATTTACATTAATGGTACCTTGTCGGGGTACGGGTGTAACAATTCTCCCTTCCTTAAAATGAGAGTTCGTCCCCGAACTCTACTCGTGAAATAAGTGAGGATACTTGCTCCTCATTTTTGCTTCCGTCTCCCATCTAATGCTTGTACCCTTACGATGTCTCCATTGCACTTTTACCAACGGAATCTCCTTATTCCTTAGTTGCCTCACTTTCCTTCCTAGTATAGCCTCCGGTTCATCTTCTTGCGAAAGCAACTCCGGATCAATTTCAATGTCGTCTAAAGTGACTACACTCGCTTCGTCCGCCAAACATTTCCTTAAGTATGACACGTGAAAGGTATTGTGAATACCCCTCATTTCTTCGGGTAATTCCAACACATATGCTACTTCACCTACTCGTTTCAAGATTTTGAAAGGTCCTATAAACCGAGGACTAAGTTTCCCTTTATTTCTGAACCTAAAAACGCCTTTCCACGGGGAAACTTTTAACATAACTAGATCACCCACCTTGAATTCGATTGGTCTTCTTCGGTTATCGGCATAACTTTTCCACCTATCTTGTGCCGCCTTAAGTCTTGCACGAATCGTCTCTATCTTTTCCGTTGTAGCCAACACTACATCCGTGCTAGCCAATTCCCTCCTTCCGACTTCTTCCCAACACACGGGTGTCCTACACCTCCTACCATAAAGCATTTCATAGGGCGGCATATCTATGCTTGCATGGTAACTATTATTATAGGCGAATTCGACTAACGGTAAATGATCGTCCCAATTACCTCCAAAATCAATCACACAAGCTCGTAACATATCCTCCAAAGTTTGAATCGTCCTCTCACTTTGCCCATCGGTTTGAGGATGAAAGGCCGTGCTCATATGGAGTTTCGTACCCAATTCTTCTTGGAAATCTTGCCAAAATCTTGAGGTGAAACGCCCGTCTCTATCGGAGACTATAGAAATAGGCACCCCATGACGTGCGATTATCTCGTTAACGTAAATCTTTGCTAGCTTATGAACGGGCATATTCTCTCGGATTGGAATAAAATGAGCACTCTTGGTTAGGCGATCTACTATGACCCAAATCGTGTCATTCTTCTTTTTCGTCCTTGGCAATTTCGTAATGAAGTCCATCGTGATCTTTTCCCACTTCCAAACCGGAATATCCAAAGGTTGAACTTTTCCATACGGTTTTTGATGCTCGGCTTTGACCTTTAAACAAGTCAAGCACTTCTCAACGTACTTTACACAATCTCTTTTCATACCCGGCCACCAATAGTTCTTCTTCAAATCGCGGTACATCTTTGTAGCTCCCGGGTGAATAGAATATTTCGACTTGTGGGCTTCCTCTAGAATCAATTCTTTGATGTTGCTACGAAAAGGGATATAAACCCTTCCATACCGAGTCTTAATTCCTCGACTATCTTCTTCGAGATGCGGAATGTAGGAAGTGATACGCTCACCTTCCCTATTTTCTTCTTTCAATGCCTCTTCTTGAGCTAACTTGATCTTATCAAAAAGGTTGGTGGTGACAACCATTCTCAAGGAATGAATTTTAGTAACCTCATTTTGATCCTTTCGGCTCAACGCATCCGCCACTACATTCGCCTTACCCGGATGGTAGCGAATTTCGCAATCATAATCCTTCAACAAATCTAACCACCTTCGTTGTCTCATGTTGGGATCTTTCTTATCAAGGAAATATTGAAGGCTTCGATGGTCGGTATAAATTATAAACTTGACACCATACAAATAATGCCTCCAAAGTTTTAAAGCAAAAACCACAGCCGCAAACTCAAGATCGTGAGTCGCATAGTTTTCTTCATGCTTCTTTAATTGTCTCGAGGCGTAAGCAATCACTTTTCCCCTTTGCATAAGAACACATCCAAGACCGGAATAAGACGCATCGCTATAAACCACCATATCTTCGGTCCCCTCCGGCAATACTAGAACCGGCGCTTCACAAAATTTCCTCCGTAGAGTACAAAAGGCTTTGTCTTGTTCTTCTCCCCACTCGAAGGTAGCATTCTTCTTAGTAAGTTTCGTTAAAGACGATGAAATTTTGGAGAAGTCTTGAATAAACCTCCTATAATATCCCGCAAGACCAAGAAAACTTCGAATTTCACCAACATTCCTTGGTGCATGCCATTTCATTACGGCTTCTACCTTTGAAGGATCGACTTTGATACCATCGGCATTAACAACGTGACCAAGGAACTGAACTTCTTGCAACCAAAATTCACATTTCGAGAATTTAGCATACAATCTTTCTTTTCTCAAAGTCTCAAGAATTTCTCGAAGATGTAGTTCATGTTCTTCCTTGCTCTTAGAATAGATAAGGATATCATCAATGAACACTATAACGAATTTATCCAACATCGGTCTACATACACGATTCATGAGATCCATGAAAACCGCAGGTGCGTTCGTAAGACCAAATGGCATAACCGTAAACTCGTAATGTCCATATCGGGTCCTAAAGGCCGTCTTAGGAATATCTTCTTCTCGAACTTTCAATTGATGATAACCCGAACGGAGATCAATCTTGGAAAACCACCGCGCACCTTGAAGTTGATCAAAGAGGTCATCGATTCTTGGTAACGGATACACATTTTTCACCGTGACTTTATTCAACTCACGGTAGTCAATGCACATCCGCATACTACCATCTTTCTTTTTAACGAATAAGATTGGAGCTCCCCATGGTGAACTACTAGGACGAATGAAACCCTTGTCAAGCAATTCTTGAAGTTGACTCATCAACTCTTTCATTTCGGATGGAGCAAGGCGATAGGGAGTTTTAGCAATAGGTGTAGCACCTGGAACAAGATCAATACGGAATTCGACTTGCCTTTCGGGTGGGATACCCGGCAAGTCTTCCGGAAAACATCACGAAATTCATTCACAACCGGAACATCATCGATATTTTTCTCCCCAAAGCTCGTATCTACCACGTGAGCCATGAAGGCATAACATCCACGTGATAAATATCTCCTAGCCTTCATCACGGTACATAACTTTAGTTCACCTTTTCTTTTATCCCCATAAATAATCATTTCACGACCGCTAGGATTAACAACTCGAATGATCTTTTGGCTACAAAGGATAGCCGCGTTATATTTATCAAGCCAATCCATACCGATAATTTTATCAAATTCCCCGAGCATAATGGGAATTAAGTCGATCTTAAAGACACTTTCATCGATCTCTATCTCTACGTCTCGATATACATTAGATACAACAACGATTTTACTATCGGCTATTTCGACTTCTAGGGGTATCAGAAGTTTAGCTAGTGGGGAAGTTATTTGCTTGCTAAAATCATAAGACACGAAAGAAACACTAGCACCCGAATCATACAAAACCCGAGCGGGTATGGAATTTACAAGATGAATACCTGTGATGACATCAGTCCCCGATTTGGCTTCTTCGACACTCATTTGATAGACCCGAGCGGTTGGTTTTGGAATCTCCACTTTCTCTTCCTTAACGGTTCTCAAAGGCTTTGCTTCAATCGCCTTTGTTTTCGGGCAATCCCTCAACCTATGCCCTATCCCATTACATCCATAGCATACTATCATCGGCTTGGTACAATCTTTGCTTTGATGATCTAAGGCTCCACATTTGTAACAACCCGGCGTATTACGCCTACACTCCCCAAGATGAAACTTGCCACACTTAGAACATGCCACTTTAGTTTTGTTTCCCACACTCTTCTTGCCATGGTCAAATTTGGCTTTCTTCCCATCCCTATCCGCAAACTCTATCTTCCTCTTTGGTTCTTTCGCCTCTTTCTCCTTCCTCCTAAGTAAGTCCGCTTCCCTTACCCTAGCTCTACTCAAAAGATCCTCCAACGTAGTACATTTGAACGGCGAAATCACCTCACGAATATCATCCTTGAGCATCCTTTGGAATTTGTCAACCTTAAGCTTGTCATTCCCGAGGTACTCGGGACAATAAGGAATCATATCATTAAACGTCTTCCACAACTCATTTACCGTTTCATTAGTTTGAGTAAGAGATTGGAATTTCTCTCGAATTTTGTCAACCTCTTCAACCGGAGCATACTCGGCACTAAACAACTCCTTGAATTCTTTCCACGTACAAGTCTCCACCCAAGGTTCACCTTTCTCACACACCTTTCCTTCCCACCAAGTCTTTGCACTATCACGAAGAAAGTTAGTAGCATAGATAACCTTCTTCCTTTCCTCGCAACCACTAGTACGAAAAGCACCTTCCACCACCGTTATCCACCTATTACTAACAATGGGGTCAAGAACACCGGTAAACTGTGGCACATCACAAGCCGTGAAGTCCCGGTAAGTAGCTTTGTCATTCTTAGGTTCTTTTGTCGGACCACATTCTTTCTTAAACTCCTTAAACTCTTCCTTCATTAGCTCCTTAAGATTTTGCGTTGTTTGTTGAACATAGTAAGGCATTGCTTGCTTAATAGCCTTACCCACTCTTTTTGCTAATATTATGTCTAGGGCTTTCATTTCATCTCCCGTGAAGCCTCTAAAGTCAGGGCCTCCGGAGCTTGAGGAAGAACTTTCATGATCTTTATTAGCATTACCCGAATCACTTGCCGAAGTTTCGGCATGCTTGGAAGCCGTGGCTTTCGCGACTTCTTTTTGGTGAGGAGTTTCCATTTCTTCTTACTGAAAATTAGCAATTCATAATATCAAGCACAACCATATACTTAATCGATGCATGAATGACATTTTATCTTTATACTAATACCCTAGCTTATCACTCATGTATGATCCAAATGATTTCAACTTCACATATGTTCCATATCTTTATCACTACGGTGGCCAGGCGTAGTCATAAAAATATCCAACATACGGGTCCTTAAAATCACCCAAACGATACACAAATAACAAACACTAGATCTAAACGCATCTATTCAAGGCCTAAGTCTAGGAAATCCTAAAGTGAAATCCTAAATCTCTTAGACCGAAGCTCTTATACCAAGTTGTAACGCCCCGTGACCACTTATACCAAAATTTAAAACTTTATGCGCAAAAAGCATGAACTAAAACTGACCTTCTGATACTCTTTTGCCCATTGACAAAAATCTATAAACTTTTACACCTTGAGACTATTTTTAAATGAAACTAGACTCAATTACCTTTCAAACGCCGGGTGGCACGACCCGTGACGACTTACGGTTTAAAAGATATGATTTTTCAAAGATAGCCAAATCTGAGTACCAAAAGCAACTACGCCGTAGCTGAATTATCAGCTACGCCGTAACTGATTTTTTTACACAGAAAGCCTTAGAACAAGGCTACGCCGTAGCTTACAATGCAGCTACGCCGTAGCTAATGTCTGAGGCCAAAACCTGCAAATTTTGACAGCAAAACACCCAAACCATTTGACACCATTTCCATACTATAATTAGTACCAACCTCATTCGCTTTACGTACAAACTAACACTAACATACTAAAGTCGTTCCATGAAAACTTGACTCGTTACAACCCCAAAATGGTTATAATCACGTTTATGCCAAACACCCCTTAAACGTTTATAACTACCAATATGTACCATAAAGACTTCATGACTTACACACTTAGTTAAACCATAATCTAGACATCAAAACATGACCGTGAACTTAGCAAAATGACCGTAACTGATTTTTTTACACAGAAAGCCTTAGAACAAGGCTACGCCGTAGCTTACAATGCAGCTACGCCGTAGCTAATGTCTGAGGCCAAAACCTGCAAATTTTGACAGCAAAACACCCAAACCATTTGACACCATTTCCATACTATAATTAGTACCAACCTCATTCGCTTTACGTACAAACTAACACTAACATACTAAACTCGTTCCATGAAAACTTGACTCGTTACAACCCCAAAATGGTTATAATCACGTTTATGCCAAACACCCCTTAAACGTTTATAACTACCAATATGTACCATAAAGACTTCATGACTTACACACTTAGTTAAACCATAATCTAGACATCAAAACATGACCGTGAACTTAGCAAAATGACCATATAAAGAGAAGTGTACCCACGACACAAAAGAACACTTGGGGGCTTCCAACTTCTATATGCTTGGTCCAAAAGAGTTCCGATCTTCTAAACTACCTTCTTATGCTATAAGCTAGGCTATGCCCTTACCCTTGCTTCCTCCGCTAGAACCTACAAAAATATTAACATCTAAACCGTAAGCGAAAACGCTTAGTAAGTATACAAGGTATAATCAACATCACATTTACACAAGATTGGTGATTACCACCAATCATAACATTAACAAGGAGCATTAAGTAGGGTTATTACTCACCTTGATCAAGCAAGTAATATTTATATATAACATTTTCATATCTAGCATTGGATCCAAGCTAACACATCATTACAAGCTCCATAAAACATCACATTAACACAATCATAACATTAATAGCATAACATTACAAAGATTATACTCATATACTTACCTCAACTCCTACTAGCTTCCTACTTGACTTTGAATGGGCTTCTATAATTGCTCCCTATCACAAGATTAACTACAATTAGCAACTAACTAACTAAGGAGATCATTAATTCACTACCTTTTGCCATAATCCTCAAAACCCACCATATGAACCCTAATTTTCACATTTGGGGAAAGTTACTTACTTGTGGAGAGACTATAATTAAGGAATCTCTAAGGCTTCTTGATCAACTCTTGCTAACCACAATGTACTAGAATGATGATTTTGGTTTCCTTCTCTCCTTTTCTAAAAATGTTGACACCAACAAGAAATATCCAACCAATTCTAGACTTCTCTAAAGTCTGGGATTTATTTGGAGTTAGATACAAGTTTGGTCTTTTGACACTTATGGTCCATCTAGTTCTATTCCTCATATTTTAGTCACACATTAAGTTATAACTTAATCTATAGTACATGACTTATGTTTACATTGCATAATATTTACATTAATGGTACCTTGTCGGGGTACGGGTGATGCGTAACACTATTCCTAAGATAGTTAGTAAGGTTATTCAAAGTCAAGAGTTTGAGGACAAGGTGGGTAAGGTTCGCTCCGTCTTGGTTGATCAAGGGCGTGAGTTGGGCAGGTGTGAATCGCGAGACCTTTCGTTGTCCATAGTAAGTGGTGAGAACCATGTAGAATCTGACCCTATCATGTTAGAGGAGATCGAAAGAGCCGTGGCTGGTTTAAATAAGAAAAGTTGGGACTGTTTGAACAAAATAACCAATGCACCCGAGTTATCGACTTTTTTGCTTCCTTTTGTTCTACGAAGTGCAAGTGGTGAAGGATCGAGTGATGTAGTTTAAGCTCGTGGACTCTTTGGGCTGTATGTATAATAATATACTAGTTTGTTATATTTATTTCGCGAATGGGTGTATGTAGCCAGTTTTGTTGTTGTACGATACCGGCTACAAGCTAATATTTGGGCAAGCATATGTATTACTTTCCCTTATGTACTAGAAGCACGTTTGTCTTTGTGAATGGTTTGTTTACGTTTAGAATTGCACTATTATATAGTGTGTATTGCAATAAGATAAGTATTTATATTACAACATTTAAATGTAATATAAATATTGTTCCTATTACAATACACACTATATGCATAATACTTGACTTCTAAACGTAAACAAACCATTCACAAACACAGTCAGACATATATTACATAAGGGAAAGTAGTACATATGCTTGCCCAAATACAACGAAAAAACTGGCTACATATACCCATCCACGAAATACATATAACAAACTAGTCTATTATTATACAAACAACCCAAAGAGTTCACTAGCTTAAACTGTGTCGCTCAAGCCTTCACCACTTACTAGGGCTGTAAACGAACTGAACGTTCAGTGAACATTTCATGAACCGTTCAGTAAAAAGTTCATTTATTTTCGTTTATTTATTAAATGAACGAACATGAACAATATTTTACGATCGTTTAGTTAAATGAACGAACATGAACAAAAGTCACGTCCGTTTATTTATATTCGTGAACGTCCGATTATGCGTTCGTTAACGTTCATTTATGTTCATTTATTTATTTATGTTCGTATATCATATCTTTTAATTGTATAATTTTAAAATTAGTTTGTTTAAACAAAACAACACTTATAAAACAATATTAGATGCATAATTTAATAAAGTTTATGTTTGTTTGTCTATGTTCATTTATGTCCGATCGTTTATGTCCGTTTAGCGTTCGTATAGTGTCTTAATAAACGAACATAAACGAACATGAACAACTCATTTCCTTAATAAACGAACATGAACAAGAAAATCCATCCGTTTAAGCGTTCGTGTTCGTTTATTTGTCCGGTTAAAATTAAATGAACGAACATGAACAAAGCATTGTTCGTGTTCGTCCGGTTCATTTACAGCCTTACCACTTACACTTCATAGAACAAAACGAAGAAAAAATGTCGATAGCTCGGGTGCATTGTTATTTCATTCAAACAGTCCCAACTTTCCTTCTTCAAACCATACATGGCTCTTTCGATCTCCTCTAACATGATAGGGTTGGGTTTTACATGTTCTCACCACTTGCCATGGACAACGAAAGGTCTCACTACTCACGCCCTTGAACAACCAAGACGGAGCTAACCTTTCCGATCTCCTCAAACTCTCGACTTTGAAGAACCTTACTAACTATCTGTGGAAAACTAGAAGGGGGGTTGAATAGTTTTATGTCCTTTTAAATTTTTATTGTGAAAACTTTGTTTACTTTTTAAAACTTAGATTCGAATTTATATGATCTCAACTCTTGAACAATATGAACAATATATATATATATAAATAAATATAAATAAGCAATGCAAGTAAGGTAATAAAATGAACTGAAGGATAGAGATGGAAAGATCTAACCGAGAGACAAGAGATTTATAGTGGTTCGGCTACAAGGACACCTTCCTTGCCCTACTCCACTCCCCGAGCACCTAACTCGAGAGTTTTCTTCACTATGTCAACAAGCTCCCTTATGGCAGAGAAACCTTACACAACTTTAGCTTACAACGGTTTAACGACACAAAGCTAGATGTCGAGTTCTAATCGTAGCTAGAACCAATCTCACAACTTATACACGACTTAATCACACCTTCTTCTACACGACTTCTCCACGACTTGTTCACGACTTCTTCACAACTTATTTACTATGACTTCACACCTTCTTCACAACCTAACACAACCTATGTACAATTCTACTTCTTCACACCTTTACTTCTAACACACCTTAACTTCACAACTTCACTATTAACACTCTAACCTATCCCAAACAATTATTCACACAACTATCTAACAACAATACACAACTTATGTACAAATGTATGATGACACAAACAACTTAGGTATCTAAGTTGCAATACTTCTTCTCTAGTTGTTGAAGAAGTATTCTTCTCTTGCACTTGAATGAAGGAAGCTTCGATCACTTGGAAACCAAAGCTTAAGATTATATGATCAAAGGGTTTTTGAAGATATGAAATGAGATCTACAACAGAAAGTTTTAGTGTGCAAAAGGTGAGTAAAAATCCAGGGGAAGGCTGGTATTTATAGGCAGAAAAACTGGACAGCTGGGAGCTACTGGAGCGTGGCCGGCCCCCTTAAATAGGGGGGCGGTCCCCTTAATTTTAAGGGGGCCGCCTAGCATAATTAAGGGGGCCGCCCTCCCTAGCCGTTGCCCAGTTTTGTCTTTTTGTGGGGAAGGTTTTTCTGGAACATTTTTACTGATTTTGGTTAAAAATTTGAATTCAAAAATTTATAATGAATTAAACCTTTTTATTTATTACCAAAAATGTTTTTCTAAAAGATATAAAATGTTTTTGACATTTTATAAAAAATCTAGTGTTTAAGAAAATGTTCCTTTGATCATATAATACATTAAGCATTAGTTCATTCATACCTTAAGTGATTTTAGTTGCAGAAGTGAATATTTACAACTAAGTAATTGTTTATTTTATAAGTTTATGTTTTAATGAGTTTACATTTTGTGATCATCAAAACATAGAGATATGAATAAATATTGATAATGTTTTTAGGCATTATTTATGTCAACAATCTCCCCCTTTTTGATGATTACAAAACCTAAACTCATTAAATCCAAAAGTTTATTTTTGGACAAGTATTTGGTGAGTTTATATTCACTTCTCCCCCTTTTTGTAGAATCAAAAAGGTTAAGCCGACAAATTTAGACGTGAAATTTATCGGGACGAAAACTCCCCCTTGATGTTTACTCCCCCTCGTTCGAGGGCACCAAGGAGACGAGCTATGGAAATCTTGGCTGCAAAAACAAGTTAGGAGACACAAGATACATATATATGCATAGCAAAAATATTTAGAACAAACAACTAATTTATTCATTCAAGATGATCATATATAACATATGAATCATCATTACATTACATAAAATACTTAAAACATTACAACATAACTAGAAACACTAATGGTCCTCATATTGCCAAAGAGAGCGATTAGACTTGCTTGCGACACAAAAGGGTGAGGGATTTTATTTTGAGGCGGAAAGCATGTGAATGGGTTTTAGTTATGTGATGGTGAGGGAAATGGAGCGGATCCAGTGATGTTATATCGTTGTAGGGGAGGAATGGGATGAGGACGAGTGAGTAGATATTCGATCCAAGAAATATCTTCACTTAAGTGGAGAATTTGTTTTTGAAGGAAGATGCAACAAGGGCAATAGTGGGTGTGGTTTGTAACTTGATCCAAGTTAAGAGAGTGGGGAAGGCAATTTGAGTAAGGTGAGGATGGAGGTTGTCCCTTGTTGCATTGTGTGAGGTGCATAGCAAGGAGATCACTAAGATCATGGATTTGGTTAATCTCTTCATGAAGCTTTTGCCTTTCATGAATGGGGATTTGGTTATTTGGTGGAAATGGATGGTATTGGGGTGTATGATTTGAGGAAAGGTTTGATGTTTGACCAAGGTGATGAGGGTTTTCAAGGATTCCATTGAAGTTGGTTTGATGTTTAGGGGAGTAGTTTGGAATGAATGTAGATGTTTGGCCAAAATGATAGGGTTTGTGAAATGGTTCAATGGAATGAGGTTGTAATCTTGGAGAGTAGTTGGGGATGAATGATGATGGAGGTGTTGGTTGTCTAGTCGCACCATTTGTGATGGGCTTGTGGTGAGGGTGAGGTTTTCTTTTCCACCCGGGTTTTAAGGTCATCCTTGCTAGCTTTGAGGTTTTTGGTTTTGGGTTGATAGGAGAAGACATGATGGGATGATTGAATGTGGTGAGATATGGGGTTATTTATAGTGGAGGATTTGTGTGGTTTAGGAATGGATAGGCTTGTTGGGTGATTAGGACAAAATGTGTTTGTGAATTTTGGGGAAGTATAGGATCAAATGGGCTAAAAAGCAGAAAAAGGTCTAGTGTGTGCCTATATGCAACAAATGTGGAGATGTGATTGTTTCGACTCCTAAATGCAAAAATTTCCTAAGAAACAATCCAAGGTCTCCTTGATTTGATTTTGCTCAATATATGAATATCAAAGATATATATTAGATTATATACTTTGACAATTCATGTGAGATCTTATGCATGAAAAAAAATGTTTTTAGCATTATTCAACAATGTAAGGAAAATGGTTTTCATGTGTTTTCCTAGATGTGAGAATGATTTGTAGAAAATAGATTGGGTTTTGTTTATAAATATGTTTATGCAAGAAAAATATTTCCCAATCTTTTGTTTTGTGCAAAACAGATTCCTAGACTCAGATGAGGGGAGAAAAATAAAATTAATTTTACAGACAGATGGCCGGTCCCCTTAATGACAAGCCGGTCCCCTTAATAATTAAGGGGACCGCCTTTATAACATTAAGGGGTCCGCCCATCTGAAAAAAAAAATTGTACCAAAAATGCAGAAAATTCAGTCAATTTGTTCCATCATCCCTAGACCTAAACGTAAGTGGTTAAAAAGTTCACGCTTAAGGGGCTTAGTGAATATGTCTGCTAAGTTATCTTCCGATGCAACCTTTTTTATAGATATGTTTTCTTTTTGAACGTTATCGCGGAGGAAGTGGTGGCGTATTTCTATATGTTTAGTCCTAGAGTGTTGAACGGGATTCTTACTTAAATCTATAGCACCTTTGTTGTCACACACAATTGGGACATTATCTAACCTAATGCCATAATCTACGAGAGCTTGTTTCATCCATAGTTCTTGTTGACATGCCTTTCCAGCGCTTACATATTCGGCTTCTGTGGTAGAAATAGCAAGAGTGGTTTGCTTCTTCGAGAACCAAGATGTTAGGCAACATCCCATGAATGTGCAAATTCCGCTAGTGCTTTTTCTATCCACGTAGTCTCCCGCATGATCCGAATCCGCATAGACGATGGTTTCTATGCCGGATCCCTTAGGATACCATAATCCTAAGTGTATAGTGCCTTTAATGTATCGAAAGATACGTTTAACCGCTTCTAGGTGAGAGGTTTTGGGATCCTCTTGAAAGCGAGCACAAAGGCAGACACTAAACATGATATCCGGTCTACTTGCCGTTAAGTATGGTAAACTACCTATCATTCCTCTATACTTAGTGTTTTCTACGGACTCACCCTCTTCATCTCTTGTGAGTTTTACTTCCATAGACATTGGTGTTTTCATGGGCTTAGCGTCTTCTAATCCAAATTTCTTAAGCATTTCCTTAATGTACTTAGATTGATTAAAAAATATTCCATCTTCTAATTGTTTTATTTGTAATCCTAGGAAGAAATTAAGTTCACCCATCATACTCATCTCAAACTCATCATGCATGATTTTGGCGAATTCATCACACATATCCTGACAAGTCGATCCGAATATAATGTCGTCGACATATATTTGGACAATGATGAGATTTGGGCTTTTCTTTTTCGTGAAAAGAGTGTTATCTACCATTCCCATGGAATAATCATGTTTAATAAGAAATGCTTTTAATCAATCATACCAAGCCTTGGGAGCTTGTTTGAGTCCATATAAAGCTTTCTTGAGTTTATAAACATAATCAGGTTTTGAGAAGTCAATGAATCCTGGAGGTTGTGCCACGTATACCTCCTCATTGATAAAACTGTTAAGGAATGCACTTTTCACGTCCATTTGAAATAACTTAAAGTCTAGGGCGCATGCATAGGCAAGAAGTATCCTTATAGATTCTAATCTAGCTACGGGGGCATAAGTTTCGTCATAATCAATTCCTTCCTGTTGATTATAACCTTGGGCAACTAACCTAGCTTTGTTCCTAGTAACTATTCCATTTTCATCTAACTTATTTCTATAAACCCATTTAGTTCCTATGATGGTCATGTTCATGAGATTTGGGACTAGTTCCCAAACGTCATTAGTCTTAAATTGATTTAGTTCTTCTTGCATAGCCATAACCCAACTTTCATCTTTTAATGCCTCATTTATATTTTTAGGTTCTATAGTTGATAGGAAACAAAAGAAGTTATTTTTATCTTGAGCTTGTGATCTAAGGGTTCTTTGATTTAGGTTTCCTATTATATTATCTAACGGGTGTGATTTAGATTCCTTAACATTTACAATTTTGTTATCTCCTAATGTTATATCAACATTATCATCGCCTAAGGGTTTAATTTTACTAACCTCAATAGCTTCTTCTTCAACTAGGTCATCATCTTCTAGGGGCAATGTCTTAGGTGGTGGTGGAGTTTCATCAAAAGTTACATTTAAGGACTCTTCTACTTTCATAGTGTGTTTATTAAGTATTATGTATGCTTTATTATTTTGTGAATACCCAAGAAAGATTCCTTCGTATGACTTAGGATCAAACTTAGTAAGGTAATCTTTTGTATTGAGAACAAAACATTTGCTCCCGAATACCCTAAAGTAATTTAGATTAGGTTTTCTACCTCTTAATAACTCATATGGGTTTTTTTCTAAAATTCGCCTAATTGAGACTCTATTTATTATATATGTTGATGTACCTACAGCATGGCACCAAATTTTTTGTGGGATAGATTGTTCATTTAGCATTGTTCTACTCATTTCTTGTAATGTTCGATTCTTTCTTTCTACTACCCCATTTGATTGTGGAGTGCGAGGAGCGGAGAAATTGTGAGATATCCCATTTAAATCACAATATTTTCCGAATTGCACTTCGTTATCAAATTCCCGACCATGGTCCGTCCTAATTGATACTATAGAACATCCTAATTTATTTTGAATCATTTTACTAAATATTTCAAACTTATTAAAGGCTTCGGTTTTATCACTTAAAAATCTAGTCCACGTGTATCGTGAATAGTCATCTACAATTACTAAGGTATAACGATTACCTCCGTAACTCCGCACAGCGGATGGACCAAAAAGGTCCATGTGTAATAATTCTAGGCATCTAGTAGTGGAGACTATATTCTTAGCTTTGTGTCTAGCATGTGCTTGTTTTCCTATTTTACATGCATCGCAAAAGTGTTGGTCATATCTTAGGTTAGGCAAGTTTCTAACTAATTCTTTAGAGGCTAGGGATTGTATTTGTTGCATATTTGCGTGACCTAATCTTCTATGCCACAATGTAGAGTTTTCATCTAAGGTTGCTAGACATATTTTATCTTCCGGTTTATTTCCTAGTTTCATAACATATACGCCACCTTTTCTAATTCCTCTACCTATAACCTTTCCGTCCTTAACTATTTCGCTATCTTTACTTGTAAAAGTAACCCTACACTTATTATCACAAATTTGTCCTATACTAAGCAAGTTATATGTTAAATTATCTACATGCTCAACATTTTCAATAGTTAGGGAGTCTTGAGAGATCGTACATTTGCCAATGATTTTTCCACGAAAATCACTGCCGAAAATAACATTACCTCCGTTGTATGCCTTGTAGGAAGAGAATAGCTTCCGGTTCCCCATCACGTGCTTCGAGCATCCACTATCCTTAATCCATTCGTCGGGCTCCAAATTTATCCCTACACATATTTCATCGGTGGCTTGAGCTACAAGGCACTTTTCGTCTTTTGCTTTGTCCACTTCATCTTTGTCGCTATCACTCCATGTTCCACTAACAAATGCGCTTTCGTAATCATAACCCGGTGGCTTTGGACATTCGCCAATGAGATGGTTTTGGCTTCCACATCTAAAGCACTTTCTTTTCCCGTAGTTATCATTTCTATTTCTTTGAAGCGATCTTCTTTCATCTCGCGGTTGTCTCGTGAATCTTCCTCGTCTCTTGAAGAATTTCTTGAATTCTCTCACGGCCATTGCATATTCTTCGTCTTCACTATCGTCACTTGAATCGTCATCATCACTAACCTCCTTTTTGACTTTTAGCGCAAGAGTTTTTATTTGATCTTTCTTACTCTTGACCGTTTCAAAGTCTCTCTTTATAATTTCTTCATGGACCTTCAAGTTGCCAATAAGTTAATCAAGCGATAGCGTCATCAAGTTCTTTGATTCTTCAATAGCCGTGACCTTCGCGCGCCATTTTGGATGCAATGCCCTAAGAAATTTCCTTACACAATTTTTGCTAGAAAAAGTCTCATCAAGTGCTTTTAAACTTGTGATGATTGTGTTAAATTTAGCAAATGCATTATCAATAGATTCCTCTTCAGGAATTGTAAATTGTTCATATTGTTGAACAAGAAGATCTATTTTGTTATCTTTGACTTGACTATTACCTTGGTGAGTGATTAGTAAAGAATCCCAAATTTCTTTTGCGGTTTGACACATAAAAATTCTTTCATATTCTTTGCGTGGTAACGCATTATAAATTACCATTTTAGCCTCATTATTTTTTGCTAGCTTCTTTTTCAAATCATCATTTTGTTTTTCAGAAGGTACAATTTCATCTATTTTAGTTAAAGGATTATTTTGAATAGGAGGAAAATCACCATAGGTAATAACATGCCAAAGATCAAGATCCTTTGATTTCACATAAGTTTCGAATCTATTTTTCCAATAAAGAAAACCATCACTTTCAAATAGTGGTGGTCTTTGCATAGATTTCCCTTCTAAATATTTTAAAGATTCCATAGATCGTTTCAAGTTTTAAAATACAGTTTATTTTAAAAATCTTGTTTGACGTGGCTCTTGATACCAATTGTGGAAAACTAGAAGGGGGGGTTGAATAGTTTTATGTCCTTTTAAATTTTTATTGTGAAAACTTTGTTTACTTTTTAAAACTTAGATTCGAATTTATATGATCTCAACTCTTGAACAATATGAACAATTAAGCAATGCAAGTAAGGTAATAAAATGAACTGAAGGATAGAGATGGAAAGATCTAACCGAGAGACAAGAGATTTATAGTGGTTCGGCTACAAGGACACCTTCCTTGCCCTACTCCACTCCCCGAGCACCTAACTCGAGAGTTTTCTTCACTATGTCAACAAGCTCCCTTATGGCGGAGAAAACCTTACACAACTTTAGCTTACACCGGCTTAACGACACAAAGCTAGATGTCGAGTTCTAATCGTAGCTAGAACCAATCTCACAACTTATACACGACTTAATCACACCTTCTTCTTCACGACTTCTTCACGACTTCTCCATGACTTCTTCACGACTTCTTCACAACTTATTTACTATGACTTCACACCTTCTTCACAACCTAACACAACCTATGTATAATTCTACTTCTTCACACCTTTACTTCTAACACACCTTAACTTCACAACTTCACTATTAACACTCTAACCTATCCCAAACAATTATTCACACAACTATCTAACAACAATACACAACTTATGTACAAATGTATGATGACACAAACAACTTAGGTATCTAAGTTGCAATACTTCTTCTCTAGTTGTTGAAGAAGTATTCTTCTCTTGCACTTGAATGAAGGAAGCTTGGATCACTTGGAAACCAAAGCTTAAGATTATATGATCAAAGGGTTTTTGAAGATATGAAATGAGATCTACAACAGAAAGTTTTAGTGTGCAAAAGGTGAGTAAAAATCCAGGGGAAGGCTGGTATTTATAGGCAGAAAAACTGGACAGCTGGGAGCTACTGGAGCGTGGCCGGCCCCCTTAAATATGGGGGCGGTCCCCTTAATTTTAAGTGGGCCGCCTAGCATAATTAAGGGGGCCGCCCTCCTTAGCCGTTGCCCAGTTTTGTCTTTTTGTGGGGAAGGTTTTTCTGGAATATTTTTACTGATTTTGGTTAAAAATTTGAATTCAAAAATTTATAATGAATTAAACCTTTTTATTTATTACCAAAAATGTTTTTCTAAAAGATATAAAATGTTTTTGACATTTTATAAAAAATCTAGTGTTTAAGAAAATGTTCCTTTGATCATATAATGCATTAAGCATTAGTTCATTCATACCTTAAGTGATTTTAGTTGTAGAAGTGAATATTTACAACTAAGTACTTGTTTATTTTATAAGTTTATGTTTTAATGAGTTTACATTTTGTGATCATCAAAACATAGAGATATGAATAAATATTGATAATGTTTTTAGGCATTATTTATGTCAACAAACCTTACTAACTATCTAAGGAATAGCCTCGCACATCACCCGTACCAACTCATAAGCTAATGACTCTTTCTCTCGTTGTAGTGAAGCCACCGTGTTACCCAAGTCCGATGCCTGTTATTTGAACCTGTTGACCTCCTCCGACATGTAAGTATAACTAGAACATGCCCCCGAATACTTAGACCTTAGCTTGTTTTTTCATATCGTAGGGTATTGGATTCAGATTCAATCTTATTTTTCTCTTTTCTTGTAACAACTAGTTGCTCCTCACAGCGTTAAAAAGCATTAGTTATGTCCTGAACCTTCTTTTCATAAAAACTCACAGACTCGTGGGATAAAACGTGTGAACACGTACTCCGATATCTTACCATTATCTGGTTCAATTAATGGGGTCACGTAATCGGATAATGGGGTCACGTATTGTAGCGTATTGGATTCAGATTCAATCTTATTTTTCTCTTTTCTCGTAACAACTAGTTGCTCCTTACAACGTTAGAAAGCATTAGTTATGTCCTGAACCTTCTTTTCATAAAAACTCACAGACTCGTGGGATAAAATGTGTGAATACGTACTCTGATATCTTACCATTATCTGGTTCAATTAATGGGGTCACGTAATCGGATAATGCATCGCCAGCAAACGACCCTAAATCTGGTGGGAAGAGGTTGCATTATAAGTTACCATCATCACGTTCCCTCATGAACCACTAGCTTGAGCGGAAGCCTTCCTACTGGTAGAACGCGTCTTGTGATCGCTAGAATTTACATAACTAACATACAATACAAGTCATATTACAAACTACAAAAAGAAATACATAGCATAAAGTGTCAAAAGGAGAAAAATATCATTTACTTACCAACATGCTCCATTGAACTGTGTTTCCGAGTTTATTTTTTATGTGAGGAAGAATGGATACTTTTTAAGGATAAAGCTACGTATGGGAACCGTCAAAAAGAAAAGCATTCGACTACTTGCACTCAGTTAGAATACCATGATAGTAGTACTTACCATACTATGCTAAGGGATAATGATGAGTATCCACAAGTGACCTACTAATAGCCAATGTATAGACTAGTATGTCACGTGTAAATGGAGCAAGCTTTATGTACATGCATGAGTAAAGTCCGTATCCATGCAATAGATGCATGTGAATTATAGTGTATTATGTGATATTGCCGTAAGAAAGATAAAGAATGGGCATTAGAGACGTCCCTTGTTTGAGCCTGTGGGACCCCTGACGATCTAGTCACTAATAATGTCTATTTATAGAGTACTTTATAATTTGGCATAATGATAGATATGAACAAGTGTGTCGACTTGTTTGGTTAATTTTGTTTCGAGTGTTACGTATAGAATCTAATAATTCAATTCACTATTTTAAATTTAGATGAACCCAAGTAAAATTTAGCCGTCATTTCAGCCAAGTGAGTCCCACATATATTCTTACCTCTGGCCATTGCGTGTATTGTTGAAAATTTAGTTCAATTGAGGGATTTGATCATACATGGAAATGGGTTTGAAGGTATGGAGTGTACACCCATTAAGTTCCTGATTACCCTAACTCTTATAGTGGTTTAAGTTACTACTGCTAGTACTAAGTTAGTACTGCTGGAGAAGAGTTACTACTGCTAGTACTAAGTTAGTACTGCTGGAGCAAGTTACTACTGTTGGCATTAGTTACTACTGCTAGTACTGCTGGAATGAGTTTGTAACTACTTTGACCTAATTATGGGCAGTTTCAAACTCATAATTAAGACTATTATGACTTGGTATTGTAACCACTATGACTAGAATGGAGGAAAATTATGAGGAGATTAGTTGGCCAATTAATTCTCATAATTCCATTGACTAGGTTTGCGTAAATCGATCCTATTAATAGAGATCAACACATCTGCATGAGGATGACAACACGAAACATAAACACTTGAAAGCAAACAGGTTCTTGATTTGTGCCTAAAACAAGAACACCACTTGGTCTTATCCCATAGAGATATTCGTGTAACCCAGGCATAGGGTCGAATAGTTTCTATTGGAAAGTGATAACACGATTTCTAGTGATATACAGTACCATTGATTATCTTCACCCTACTTGGAACACCAAAAAGAAACCAACAATCAATAGAAACTATTTAGTGATAATCAATGGCTGCTGCTATGAGGCAAATGGCTCATAACTTTTCTAAACTATAAAAGTTTGAATGTGTCAATTTTAGAAGTTGGCAAAAGAAGATACACCTTCTTCTTTCTAGCATGAATGTGGTGTATGTATTGCGCACACCTATTCCTAATGATGGGGATGATACTGCTGTGGAAGACATAAGGAAACTGGAAAAGGAGCAAGTGGGAGAATGACGACTACATTTGCAGAGGTTTAATCCTCAATGGTATGTCTGATCGTTTGTTTGATATTTATCAAAATGTGGAATCTGGTAAAGAACTATGGGATTCCTTAGAAGCCAAATATATGGCT
The DNA here is from genome assembly GCA_021014915.2 of Artemisia tridentata subsp. tridentata. Lineage (NCBI taxonomy): Eukaryota > Viridiplantae > Streptophyta > Magnoliopsida > Asterales > Asteraceae > Artemisia > Artemisia tridentata. The sequence continues at coordinate 213,915,592 of CP139501.1, read as the reverse complement.
GAGGATGCATCAAATAAGAAGTTCCTTGTAAGTAATTTTAACAATTACAAAATGGTCGATTCTAGACCTGTCATGGAACAATACAATGAACTTCTTAGTATATGGTATGTGCTTAAACACATACCATTTCTCGACCAAAACCGGACCCAAAATGACCAAAAACCCGACCAAAATGCCAAATATATTGTGTTTTTGTGTTTTTACATATGCAGGCACGGATATCGAAGAAAAAGACAAAAATCAAGAAAGAACCGGAAAAACGAGCACGAGATATGGAAGTGTTATTTTTAGCCAATGCCGGGAAGTAATTATGGTCAATAAGTCAACCCAAGTCCTCCATCTATCAGAAGTTGTCAACATTAGCCCTTGGATTCAACTTAGAAAAAGTGGCAAGATCAGTCCCTCAAAAATCCAGAAATTACACATTTAGCCCCTATGATTAAAATCCTTAAATCCTAAAAACATTCTATACCCGGATCCCTTTATTCACTACCCAACCCAATTAAGTAAACCCCATCCACAAAAATCCCAAGCCCAAAACAAGTAACCAGCCCACACACCACTTAAACTAACCCAGTCCACATTACCCGACCCAACTCCAAACCTACACCCGGTCAATCCTTATTAATACTAGTCAAACAAATAAAAAAAATAAAACACACCCAAAAAATTACCCGCCCCCTTTTTATCCTTTCCCAGAAAATGATGAACCCTAGAAATACCGTACGAAGTTTTACCACAATTAAGGGTAATTCTGTCCTTGCACGTACTTCTAGAAGATGTCAGAAGTGTCAGAGGCTCAAGAATGATACGTGGCAGGCCCTGATTGGACGGGACACCTCAGAGAATTGATCACACGGCTGGAATTGAGGATTGGTGCTCAAGAAATAATCTAAGGGTGGTGATGAGCTCTTATGCACGCGGATTGATGTCACACCCCCAAAATCGGGTCCAGCGGAAGCTTACGTGTCGCTGGGGTGCAACTCAATTGGTATCATAACACAAGTGTAAAGAACGGTTTTCACATCAATCATTTAGAATATATTTGATAAGTCAAAAGTGTTAAATTTACATTATGAAAAGTGGTGCGGAAGTTGCCCATAAAATAAGTTAAGCGGTCCCAATTGTTTTATCAGAGTCTTCTATGACCATGCCATGCCCTGCCAAAACCTCCAGTAGCGTGCCTTTGCTAAAACCTGAAAATACATGCTAAAACGTCAACACGAGGTTGGTGAGTTCATAGAGTTTAATGAAAAGCATTGAAATTGGACCATAAGTAATGTATATGAATAGTTCATCGAACTAAATTTCTGTACAACAAGTTAGAAACCAAAGTATTATGATTTGCCCTAAGTTCAAGACACCGAAAAGGTTTTTTCTAGCGGTAGGAGATCACACTCCTATGAAATGTAGGCATCGTCATACCGATGTACTGCAGGTGATCAAACACACCCGTGAAATTGTAGGTATCCTGTACCTAGGTATTGCAGGTGATCAAACACACCCGTGAAATGGTAGGTATCCTGTACCTAGGTATTGCAGGTGATCAAACACACCCGTGAAATTGTAGGTAAATCCATACCCTGATTGTAGGTGGTTACGCACCTTGAATGTGGGTAGTTACGTACCCTGATATGCTAGCTACCGGTTCTTAACTTAGGCAATTTGTAAACTGATAAAAGTTATGCACTTATGTCCATGAAAATGAATCAAGTCTGAAATGAGTAAACAGTGCTCCTATCGAAGGATACACTAGTAATAAAGCAACGCATAACTATTTTGAAAGCAAGTAATGAAAATACTTTGTAATTGAGCATGTATCTCCCCCAAAGAGATTATAAACGTATAAAAGGAGGGGCTATGAAAACTCACCTGGTGCGATAGCTACGATGACAAGAGTAGATACACGAAATGAGGCACGATCTCTAATCGCAACCTAATATGAATGATGGAATCTAATGTAAGCAATGAAATGATGTTACACATGCAAATACGTATGTTATCGATACCACTCGATGATTTTGGAAAATAACGTTTATCGTCGAAAAATACATTTTGACGTCTCGTTAAGTTAAATACTACTTTTCGTGTAAATATGTTGAAACGGTACTCCACGATCCTTGTTTGGTGTTATATTGGTTAATATAATGTTTTCGTCGCAAAATAGCTCTTTTTACAACTTGTGAAAATATGCCAAAACGGCCTCGTAAAACTAGTCGTGAAATATAGCTCGATAAGTGTTAGTGACAAAACTCGATGTTTTTGTAAACCTTGTAACAATATCTAAATATCGTTATATTCAACTTTTGACCAATTATGTCTCGATCAATTAGATAATCGGCTATCAACTTAGTGACTTGTAAAAATACTAGTTTTCATACTAAAAACTCCTTTAAAAAGTGAGCTGTCAAAAACAATATAGTTCGTCGGATCTTCAACAATTCGTATCTCGGTCGTTACAAGCTTGTTTTAAACGTTCTTTATATCCGCGGGTTCGTATAAACATAAACTAACATATTTTCAATGTCTCGGTTCATCTAGATCACGACTAACGACTCATTTTCCCCTTTAAAGTTCGGCCAACAGCACACTATTTTCTGAAAATTATAGTTTTCGTCGCGTAACTTTAATAATTCATAACTTCTTCGTTATAATTCGGATTTTAGTGATTCTTGCGGCCCCGGTTTCGTTTTGAAAGTACTTTCTAAATATGAAGGCCAAAATGACCCATCAGTTACTGAAAATTCCAGATCTGCCGATTAAGGACAGACCCTTATCTATAATGTTTAAAATCCATTTTTAAAGTTCTAAACTTACTCAAATCTCTTCAAATCAACTCCACAAGTTCGCAAATCCTACCATACACCTTCTTAGGGTGTCATGGGGTCCTAAACATCACCAATCATGGTGGATTTCATGAGATCATTAGGGAAAACTTATGGATCTAGTGATTTAGGAAGTTTATGTTCAAAAGTGGTATGTATAACTTTAGTATCTTGCATGGATGATCAATAAAACTTGTAAATACATGAACATATACATCAAATGAAAGGATAAAAATGATCAAAACATAACTTTGAAACTTACTTGATGATTGGATGAGATTTGCTAAGAAATGAGTAGAAATCTTGAAGTATGATCACAAATACATAACTAGGAATGTAAAGGGAGTATGATTATACATTGTTCTTGAAAAAATTTATGGATTTGGTTGATGTTCTTGGAGTGGCCGGTTCTTGGTGATGATGGTGGAGAGGGTTTTGATCTTATTTCACCTAAATGTTTTGTGTTGTATGTGTTATAGTTAGTGGAAGTTCTAATTAAATCTTACAAATTCAATTAATGCATTTGGCACATGGGATATAGGAGGGGGGGCGGCACACATGGTTAAATAAGGAAGGATTGGTTGTAATCTTGACAAGTGTCCACTTAGTATAAGAGTTTAGTTAATTTGTGTATACATTGGGTGTTATCGGGTACCGAGTTATCTTGAAATAAATCGTGACGAGGTGAAATAAAATATGACGAAGTTGTAAAAATTATGAAATTGTATTCCTGATGAGAATCGGGTGTTAAAATAATTATCGAGTTGAAAATTCGCAAACCGACGCTGTTATAGGCGTTTTTCGGAAAATATAGCAAATGGTTTTAAAACACCGGGTAAATTAATAATATAATTTTTATATCATTATATTGAATAGGAAAACATATTGGGATCACTGTCGGGAGTATCGGGTATATTATTAGTAGTAAAAACTGAGTGGTAACGTTAATTACAAATTAAGCATACGTAAATTGAAATAATGCATATCCGTGCATGACCTAGGATACTGAAGATGTTACTGATGATATGTAGACTACTTCTAGTCTATATGACGGGTCCTTAGTGATGATGTATGAATACGCCGCTAAACCTCACCGGTTACGCGTATTTGAATACCCGTAAATCCAGTTTACGAAGTGATGAACGATAACCATGAATAGAGAATTTTCTCCGGGAATGAATAGTGTCATGTGAATAGTAAAATTTCTGAACGCTTCTCAGAATCTCAAATTGATTCCGAAAACGATGAATAGTAAAATGATGAATAGTGATCGGTGAATAGTAAATGATGAATAGTGATTTCCCGAGATGAATAGTAAATATGGAAAATATCCTGAAAATGCGGGTTGTGACAGTCTTTCCCCCTAAAAGGAACTTCGTCCCGAAGTTCAGTTTGCGTTGGTCTCGGAAGTGGTGTTGGTGAAAAAGTGATGATATCCTAGTCACATCTAGTCTTCCCGCTCCCAGGTAAACTCAGGATTCCTTCCGGAATTCAGGGAACTTCATGATAGTAATCCGACTTTGTTTCAACTGTTTGACCTCACGGTCCATGATTCATTGGTTTCTCCACCAGGTTAAACTTATGGTCGGGTTGAATTTCCTCTAATGGAATGGTATGAAGTGTGCTACGAGTGGTTCATTTGGAAAGCACTTCTTGAGGTTTGAAATGTGAGATGAGATATATATGTGTTAATGAACTCTGATGGAAACTCAAGTTTGTATGTCAGCAGGCCGATTCTAAAATGAATCTTAAATGGTTCAATACAGAGGGCTAAATCCTTCGCGTTACCCAAAATTGTATCATGCCTTTCCAAGGCAAAGCTTTCAACTTAGTTCGTTCTCCCGCTCGAAATGTGATGGTTTGCTATTCAGGGATACCCAGTCCGAATGATATGCATCATGCACCAACCTATCTTCTATCATTTCTTTATTGTTTGTAACTGATTCTTGACTTGTAACAATTCCTTTGTTGTTTCACAATCTAGTTCTTAGACCAGTGAATTGGAATGTGGCATTATTGTGTAAACTACTAAGCTCTAACGGGAGCTCTAGTCTGTAGGCCACTAGGCCCATACTGTCGGAAATATTGAATGGTCCTATGTATCTCGGGTTTGTCTCCCATGTTTTTGGTGGATTGTGTCTCAAATGGTGTTGTCTTGGGAATCTTGTGATAGCTATTGTTGTCAATGTATCCGATTTATAGCAAATGGTTAGCCCAACCATTTCCAGGATTATTCACACCCGTCTTGGGCATATTTTCCTATGTTTGCATTGTCCTCTAATTCTGACCATTGGTCCGAAGATGTTGGGTGGTGTGGTTCCAAAGGAATCTTAAAGAAATTGTCAAAAGTTTGAGGTGAATCGAATCTTCCTATTAGGTATGATTGGAATAGGTATCATGGATCTTGTGGAAAAAAGTCTTACAAGGTTAAATCCGTCAAAGGACGTTATTGGGAATACTGGGTTAGGATATGGTTGTGTTCCTTCGCAAGAATATCATGAATCGAGTCTTTCTCCACCTACGGTGCTTAGTTTCCAATACTAAGGTTTTCCCCAAGTTCTATGTCGTCAAATCACAAAACCCTAAATGTATAAGTGTTGCAATATAGTGATTGATCTTCAAGGTTTGTTTTGAGATGGTGTGTTTGGTTCATAGACCTTTCCTGAATAAATGAATTTACAATTTTAAGCAAACGGCTTTCTAAGTAACGTTTTTCTTGATGTTTCAAAATTTAGTAGTTATGCATGATAGGACTATTTTCAACATGAGGTGAATGGTATAGTTTGCCACAGATTAATGTTTAAAATTTCTTAACATTCAATAGTTTTGTAAAGAATTAACCAAAAGGAATTTGCTTGTCAAAACGAGTGCCTCAGAAAAGTATTTCTTACAAGATATATGTTTTGTATAACTGTGGTTTGAAGAAAGAAAAATACATTTGAAAGTGAAAGTATTAGGGGGATGAAATAATCGGGTAGGTAGGTCTGCACAAATGTGTAGGTGTCTAATATGTTTGAATAATGCCTATTGGTAAGGTCATGTTCAATTGAATGTTCTATAATCTTGGTTAGGAGGTTGGATTTATCTCTGTAGTGTTGCTTAGAGAGCATTCGTACCGAAACGAATCTTGAAATTTTTGGGTCAAGCCAATACTTTCTAGATGATAGAAATTCGGCGATCAGGCCAGTGATAGCGGTTCGGACTGTTTAGTGATACTTTGAGATTTCTGTTGAGTCTGAATGGTCTTAATGTATCGAGGAATCCCCCTCATAGATGGTATGGAAAGTCTTTCCTAAGAAGGTCGTTGATAATATCCACTTATCAACATTGGGAGTAGGGAGTGATGAGTAACCTAGGAATCCATAGAGTGTCGTCTAATCCTAGTATATGGGACTGGAAAGGGGAATGATAGTGATGGTGAGAAGGGAAATGACTGTAACAACCGCTATATGAACAATGGTGAGGAAGCCAAATAACAATGATGAGGAAATCACACAACAATGATGAAAGAGAGTACGATGATGTAAATGTATGGTGCACAATGGGAACGTTCATGAGATGCAATGAGTTATCGGCGTACTTCCATTCAGGGGTAAATGAAGTGGTGTAGGTGCGAAATGTTCTTGCAACGTTTGAGTACGCACACATGAATGAAACATTTGGAAGTTGGGTAGAGAACTGATCTGGACAAAATTTTATTATAACTATTCTCAGTTTTGCAAAATTCATTTCTGAGTCGGATATAGGTGGTCAGCCTATGTCCCACTGTCCCGGGTCGAATGTAGATGACCAGTCTACATTCCACCGAGGTTCCGTGAATCTTGAAACACTCAGCTCAGTTATACTAATACCAAGTCCTTCACATATGAAAGGGTGTTCTGAAAGACTAATGCAAATGACCAAACTCGAGGTCGAATAATGAAACTACGCAAGGAAAAGGCGTAACAATGAAACGCATATGATATGTAAGCATGCTAATATAGAATACAAGTATGGTAATCAACTAGAATAAGTGAGTATAATCTATCTGATAATGAGATACAAATATCATCAATTATGTCAGCAACAAACCACAAATGAGGCATCAGCTTGGCAGGCAGGCACGTGGCGGTCATAGGGTTAAGTTTTTGTGAATGTAGCTATAGTCTAGGTTTTTAAAATCACCCAGTTCTCTATAACCTGGCTCTGATACCAATCTGTCACACCCCCAAAATCGGGTCCAGCGGAAGCTTACGTGTCGCTGGGGTGCAACTCAATTGGTATCATAACACAAGTGTAAAGAACGGTTTTCACATCAATCATTTAGAATATATTTGATAAGTCAAAAGTGTTAAATTTACATTATGAAAAGTGGTGCGGAAGTTGCCCATAAAATAAGTTAAGCGGTCCCAATTGTTTTATCAGAGTCTTCTATGACCATGCCATGCCCTGCCAAAACCTCCAGTAGCGTGCCTTTGCTAAAACCTGAAAATACATGCTAAAACGTCAACACGAGGTTGGTGAGTTCATAGAGTTTAATGAAAAGCATTGAAATTGGACCATAAGTAATGTATATGAATAGTTCATCGAACTAAATTTCTGTACAACAAGTTAGAAACCAAAGTATTATGATTTGCCCTAAGTTCAAGACACCGAAAAGGTTTTTTCTAGCGGTAGGAGATCACACTCCTATGAAATGTAGGCATCGTCATACCGATGTACTGCAGGTGATCAAACACACCCGTGAAATTGTAGGTATCCTGTACCTAGGTATTGCAGGTGATCAAACACACCCGTGAAATGGTAGGTATCCTGTACCTAGGTATTGCAGGTGATCAAACACACCCGTGAAATTGTAGGTAAATCCATACCCTGATTGTAGGTGGTTACGCACCTTGAATGTGGGTAGTTACGTACCCTGATATGCTAGCTACCGGTTCTTAACTTAGGCAATTTGTAAACTGATAAAAGTTATGCACTTATGTCCATGAAAATGAATCAAGTCTGAAATGAGTAAACAGTGCTCCTATCGAAGGATACACTAGTAATAAAGCAACGCATAACTATTTTGAAAGCAAGTAATGAAAATACTTTGTAATTGAGCATGTATCTCCCCCAAAGAGATTATAAACGTATAAAAGGAGGGGCTATGAAAACTCACCTGGTGCGATAGCTACGATGACAAGAGTAGATACACGAAATGAGGCACGATCTCTAATCGCAACCTAATATGAATGATGGAATCTAATGTAAGCAATGAAATGATGTTACACATGCAAATACGTATGTTATCGATACCACTCGATGATTTTGGAAAATAACGTTTATCGTCGAAAAATACATTTTGACGTCTCGTTAAGTTAAATACTACTTTTCGTGTAAATATGTTGAAACGGTACTCCACTATCCTTGTTTGGTGTTATATTGGTTAATATAATGTTTTCGTCGCAAAATAGCTCTTTTTACAACTTGTGAAAATATGCCAAAACGGCCTCGTAAAACTAGTCGTGAAATATAGCTCGATAAGTGTTAGTGACAAAACTCGATGTTTTTGTAAACCTTGTAACAATATCTAAATATCGTTATATTCAACTTTTGACCAATTATGTCTCGATCAATTAGATAATCGGCTATCAACTTAGTGACTTGTAAAAATACTAGTTTTCATACTAAAAACTCCTTTAAAAAGTGAGCTGTCAAAAACAATATAGTTCGTCGGATCTTCAACAATTCGTATCTCGGTCGTTACAAGCTTGTTTTAAACGTTCTTTATATCCGCGGGTTCGTATAAACATAAACTAACATATTTTCAATGTCTCGGTTCATCTAGATCACGACTAACGACTCATTTTCCCCTTTAAAGTTCGGCCAACAGCACACTATTTTCTGAAAATTATAGTTTTCGTCGCGTAACTTTAATAATTCATAACTTCTTCGTTATAATTCGGATTTTAGTGATTCTTGCGGCCCCGGTTTCGTTTTTGAAAGTACTTTCTAAATATGAAGGCCAAAATGACCCATCAGTTACTGAAAATTCCAGATCTGCCGATTAAGGACAGACCCTTATCTATAATGTTTAAAATCCATTTTTAAAGTTCTAAACTTACTCAAATCTCTTCAAATCAACTCCACAAGTTCGCAAATCCTACCATACACCTTCTTAGGGTGTCATGGGGTCCTAAACATCACCAATCATGGTGGATTTCATGAGATCATTAGGGAAAACTTATGGATCTAGTGATTTAGGAAGTTTATGTTCAAAAGTGGTATGTATAACTTTAGTATCTTGCATGGATGATCAATAAAACTTGTAAATACATGAACATATACATCAAATGAAAGGATAAAAATGATCAAAACATAACTTTGAAACTTACTTGATGATTGGATGAGATTTGCTAAGAAATGAGTAGAAATCTTGAAGTATGATCACAAATACATAACTAGGAATGTAAAGGGAGTATGATTATACATTGTTCTTGAAAAAAATTTATGGATTTGGTTGATGTTCTTGGAGTGGCCGGTTCTTGGTGATGATGGTGGAGAGGGTTTTGATCTTATTTCACCTAAATGTTTTGTGTTGTATGTGTTATAGTTAGTGGAAGTTCTAATTAAATCTTACAAATTCAATTAATGCATTTGGCACATGGGATATAGGAGGGGGGGCGGCACACATGGTTAAATAAGGAAGGATTGGTTGTAATCTTGACAAGTGTCCACTTAGTATAAGAGTTTAGTTAATTTGTGTATACATTGGGTGTTATCGGGTACCGAGTTATCTTGAAATAAATCGTGACGAGGTGAAATAAAATATGACGAAGTTGTAAAAATTATGAAATTGTATTCCTGATGAGAATCGGGTGTTAAAAATATTATCGAGTTGAAAATTCGCAAACCGACGCTGTTATAGGCGTTTTCCGGAAAATATAGCAAATGGTTTTAAAACACCGGGTAAATTAATAATATAATTTTTATATCATTATATTGAATAGGAAAACATATTGGGATCACTGTCGGGAGTATCGGGTATATTATTAGTAGTAAAAACTGAGTGGTAACGTTAATTACAAATTAAGCATACGTAAATTGAAATAATGCATATCCGTGCATGACCTAGGATACTGAAGATGTTACTGATGATATGTAGACTACTTCTAGTCTATATGACGGGTCCTTAGTGATGATGTATGAATACGCCGCTAAACCTCACCGGTTACGCGTATTTGAATACCCGTAAATCCAGTTTACGAAGTGATGAACGATAACCATGAATAGATAATTTTCTCCGGGAATGAATAGTGTCATGTGAATAGTAAAATTTCTGAACGCTTCTCAGAATCTCAAATTGATTCCGAAAACGATGAATAGTAAAATGATGAATAGTGATCGGTGAATAGTAAATGATGAATAGTGATTTCCCGAGATGAATAGTAAATATGGAAAATATCCTGAAAATGCGGGTTGTGACAATTGATGACATGGCTAAAGCTCCTAGAAGGATCTCCTCTCGGCTATAAATAGGACCTCAATCCTCATGTTAGTTAGTTAGTTTTTTATGAAGGTTACTCTGTCAAATTTATTTACTGCTTTGTAATTTTAAATTTCTTATTGTAATTTTTGAGTTTTTATTAATGAAAATTTCATTTTAGTTTTAATTCAATTCTGTCTTAATTCATTTGTTTATCTGCATTTAGTATATTAAAGTTGTTATTAGTTGTTTTCAATCATTTCTAGCTCATTTCTGTGTTAATCTCAACTTGTGTTGAATTTCTTTTAAAATCCAAAGATATTCTAAATAAATATAAAAAAAAAATTACAAAAATAATTTTAAAATCTAGCTTCAAGTAAGCTATATTCTGATTTTGAAAACTTACATAAGCTTGGTAGCTTACTGTGAGTTTTGTTTGAGTTCAAATCCACCTTTGCTACACAAAAATCCAAAAGTCAACCAAAGTCAAACTCAGCTTATTTTAATAAGCCAGCTTATTTGAGGAGTAAAGGCAGCCAATAAGGAGTCCAATTGGCCTGTCAAAAGACAGGCAAGCTTAGTGAACCCCCTCTGTTCATGCTGAGGGGGCTTTGATTTGTAAGATCTCACTTCATTTTTATTTAAATATTGCATCAGTTAAAAGTAGTAGTTACTGTTTCATTGTTATTGTATGATGATTTTCAGTTAGATTTGGTGTTATGTGAGTTTGTTTGATCATTTGTATGTTACTTTGTTGAATCTGAGTGTTTACTGCATCAGCTTTGATTAATCTGTGAATCTGAGTGTTTGCTGGAATTTGTTGTTGATCTCTGTCCATTTGTACTCTATAGTGATTATATGACTGAGATTTATCATTGTTGTTGAGATTTGAGGGTTGATTCTAAGTTTGTTAGTGAATTCAGTAGGATTAAAAGTGTTTGGATCATAGGTGAATTGGCTTATTACTGTAGAATTGCAGCTAGGTGAAATTTGATCTAGTTTTATTGAGGCATTTTGAGCTCATATCAGTAGAGGATTTGAGGATTGTAGCTGCTTATAAGTAATTTGACCTTATTTGATCTATTAAGCCTCAAACCTGCCTAAATAAGCTCAGCAATAAGCTGAACTCTTTTGGTGGAAATTTTTGCATTACTTAGTATCTTATAGGTATTAAAGTGTATTCCCATAACTTGGATTGCATTGGTCAAGGTTTACAAAATTTTGCGCCATTTCTGCTGTCTCAGTATGTACTAAGCTAACCTGCTCCACAAGCTGCTGTTCTAAGCTTATTTTTGGCTAATTTGATTGAGATCAGGACCTGAAATTTGGCTTATAAGCAGTTAGTATAGCAAGGATTAAAAGCAACATCTGGGATCCAGGTTATTAGCTTATTAAGTGCTGAAATTGAGGTCTGCAAATTGCCTCTTCTTCTTTGTCTGTCTGCTGCATTAGCTTATTTGGCCCAGACCCTCCTGATCTGATAGCTTTTTGAATAAGCTAATCAGCTCAACTTTTGGGCATATTAGGTTCTAGGGTAGAGTTTCATATAGGCTTTGATCTAAATATCTGGGATTGACATTAACAGCTTAATAGAGTGCTTAAATCAGGTCTACAAAATAGGGTATAAGGCTGATTTCATTCTAGTTAGGGAATAAGCTATTCAGCTTATTTTCTAGCTATTTGCTTGTGCTTTTCTATTATTTTCAGTCATTTTGAGCTTCCAGTACTTAGAATAACATGTCCTTAGCTTTTCATAGTTTTTGGCTTATTTGTGCTTATTTTTAGCTTATTTCCTAGTGCTTATTTCACTGTTTTAGCTTATTTAGACATAATCAGTTTCTAAAATTATTTTTATTAAATTTCTCATTAAAAATTAAAATTCCTCAAAAATTTTCAGATTTTTCCAATTAGTTTTAATATTTTTAAAGCATTTAATTAGTCTAAATTAGTTTTAATTCATAAAAAAATTATTAAAAAGTCAAAAAAATATTTTTCTTTTTCCAAAAATTTTCTTTTATCAGATTTAATATAGGAAAATTATTTTTATATTTTTAGGTTTAAAATTTCACAAAATCACTTTTATTTACGTTTTAAAATTCGTCGTGTAACGTTTTTAAATTCAAATTTTCGTTTTTAAGTTCGTATGTTTAGTTTAATTGTTTCATTAGCTTAATTAGTTGTTTACTTTTATTATTTTATTGTACCGAGGCGGTCCGGGGCCGATTCACGATTTTTTACCGATTAATCGGCCGATTTTCTTGACTCGGCCGATTAATCGGCCGATTTCCGTGTAAATTGCTCCAAGTTCCATGACCGATTACCGATTAATCGGCCGATTCGGCCGATTTTTGCAACACTGCTTTTTCACACTCATTCACCACACGTATTCGACACGTTAACGACAACTCGATATTCGACCTTCGTTGGGACACGACCCGGGGAAAATGCATACGTTGAGTTTTACCCTTGGAAAATAATACACTAAAAACATAACTAATCAGTATACTTGGTAGATTCACACAACACAAAATGAACATGGATGAGACTATTTCAGTCTCGTGTGTCATTGATAAACTCCCTCCTTCTTGGAAAGATTTCAATCATATACTTAAACATAAGAAGGAGGAATTAACTCTCGTTAAGTTGGGCAGTCATTTGCGCATTGAGGAATCACTCATAGCACAAGACAGTGACAAGCTAAAGAGTAACAATGCTACTGGTCCATCAGTTGTCAATATGGTGGAGCATAACAGCTCCACCAGGTACAATGACAACAAGGGAAAACGTAAACATCAGGATAACACCAAAACTGATCTTAACAAGAAGCCAAAAGCTACTTGTTGGAAGTGTGGGAAAACTGGACACTTCAGGCTGGATTGTATGGGTGTTAAAATTGGCAGCAAAGCCAATGGATCAGGCACAAGTGGATTCGGGAGTGGTAATACCAATTCTCTGAAAGGTCAGAATATATTTAATAAGTCTTTTCAGATTTATTATGTTACATATATATCTGAGGCATACTTTGTGCAGGATGATGATGTTGTGTGGTGGGTTAAATCTGGAGCAACAATCCATGTGTGTAAAGATAGAAGCTGGTTCAAGACCTATGAGTCACTGAATGATGGTTCTATTCTTCATATGAGAAATGAGTCAACAGCCCTGGTGCATGGAAAAGGATGTGTGGATTTAAAATTTAGTTCTGGAAAAGTTGTTTCTTTGTTTAATATTTTACATGTTCCTAATATTAGAGAGAACTTGGTTCCTAGTAGTGTTTTGAATAATTGTGGTTATAAACAAGTTATTGAATCTGCTAAGTTTATTTTGTCTAAACATGGTGTGTTTATTGGTTTTGGCTATTTGTGTAATCAAATGTTCAGGCTTAATATTGTTAATGATATTGCTAATTCGGCCTTTATGTCAACCTCTAAACTAAATGATTTAACACTATGGCATGTTAGACTTGGCCATGTACATTTTAAAAGAATGCGAGATATGTCTAAGGATGGGTTGATATGGACACTGAAAAGTGTAAAACTTGCATGATGACCAAAATAACTAAGAAACATTTCAAAGTGTAAAACGTGAAACTAAAGTTTTGGATCTGAATCATAGTGATCTATGTGATTTACATGCTACTCCCTCTTTGGAGAATAAGAAATACTTTGTGATATTTATAGATGATGCTTCTAGGTTTTGTTATGTTTATTTGTTACATACTAAGGATGAAGCATTAGATAAATTTAAAGTGTTTAAAACTGAAGTTGAATTGCAACAAGGTTCCCTGATCAATAGATTAAGGACTGATAGGGGAGGTGCGTACATGGATACTTTGTATTTTCAGTCTGTTGGTATAATCCATGAAAAGACTGCTCTATATAATCCTCAGCAAAATGGTATCTCTGAAAGGAAAAACAGGGTACTAAAGGAGATGGTTAATTCCATGTTGTCCTATTCAGGGTTGAGTCAAGGGTTCTGGGGTGAAGCTATGTTAACAGCTTGCTATTTATTAAATAGGGTTCCCAATAAAAGGAACAAGATTACCCCTTATGAACTCTGGACTAAAAGAAAACCTGATCCGTGCTAAAGTATATATATAAATAATATCAGACGGATACACGTGAATAAAGACAAACCAACCCTTTAGGAAAAAGGCTAACTTGTAAAAACTCACGTTTGTGATATGTGTGATACCAGGTAAGTGATTACCCGGGTCGTGTCCCAACGAGGTGTGAATGGGCGATATCGTTTAAGGTTTGGAATTAGAGTGACTGATGATTGGGATATGAACTTTTGATTTTATTATATTCTAATTAAATAATAAGAAAAAATTCTCAAAATAAAATTAAGATTTACACAATTTATATAAAAAACGCGAAACGGAAATTCTAAAAACGGGATTAAAAAGTGAAATTTATAAAAATAAATCCTACAAGTGCCAAATTATTTTTCCTAAGTTATAAATGACAAAAGAAAATTTTAGAAAAAAGATTTATATTTTTCTGACTTTTATATTTTTTATTATGAATTTAAAGCAGTTTTAAAAAGAAAAATAGATAATAAATACTAATACTATTCTAAAAATTCTGGAAATTTTTGTGAAATTACCTTATGCTAAAACAGGCCTAGGAAAAATATAAAACGGGTGCCAGCTTAATGGGATAAGCTGGTTCAAAGCTAATATGCTCGAATAGCTTAAAAGGGAAAGGGGGTTAAATATATATGGGTGCAAAGTTAAACCAGAGAAGTCCCAAGGGAAGAGTGGTAAGGTGTGTGTGTGGTGAGTCCAGTGACCAGGGTTCGAATCCCAGCAATGCCTTTTTGCTTTTATTTTATTTTTTGATTTTTCTTTTTGAATTTGATTAAGCACAAGATAATAAGCAAGTTTCACAACTAACACTTTTTTTGAAAATCACAAATAAGCCCAGAAAAAGCTAATGATTGCTGATCAGTTGGTTAAAAGAAAATAAGCCAAGCTTTTTGAGAAAAAAGGACTGATAAGCTATTTAACAAGCTAAGGCAAAGTGGAAATAAGTTAAGCAACCAACATTAAGCTAAAATGAACACTGAGTAAGCACTAGAAATTAGAAATAAGCACTGATTAATCACAAATTAAGCACAAGTCTGCTGATTGCACCGGGCAACTTTTGGATTCTATGGCAACTTCAAGCTTATTTTTAAGGACTTAAATAGTTACTAAACACCACAAAAGCTGATGATTCTTAAAATTCACCTACTGAGGATCACATAAAACCAAAAATCAGGACTTCAGCTTAACTGGTTAAGCCACAATTAAGCTGAGATCAGCAGCTATAAGGCTCAGATCTGCTCAGTCTATACTGATGCAGTATAGGGAATTTTTGACCTTAAATTCTTTAATACTCAATGAAATGGCACCAACTTCTGCATACTTACTTTAACCACTAAAAGGGACTTACAAATGCAAAAACTTCTATTCTAAATAAGCTGAGCTTATTGGTAGCTTAATAGGGCAGTATTGGCTCTAGAATTTTACTCATAAGCTCAAATCCTCCAATCACTTTCAAATCTACTTAAATACTACAGAAAACTTCTTATCTAGCCTTAAATAAGCTAGATCAAATCTCATCTTATGGTAATTGAACAGTACATGGCTCAAATGGCCAAAAATAAGCTTAAACCAAACACTGCCTATAAGAGGTTCTGATTTGGTTTTTTAACTGGAACAGATTAAATTAAGCTGAAAACTTACTTCTAGGATGACAACTAGGTATATTAAGTACTAACTAGTAACAGTGAAATGGAATTAAGCAGTTTAATAAGCTAAACTGTATATAAGCTAATTTTGGCTTTTTTAACTTTTTTAAGGAAAATAGAGCATAGGTTATTTAAAACAGATAAAGCAGACAATATGTAATTTTAAACTAGTAATAAGCAGAAAAGAAGTACAATAAGCTCTAAATAAGCACTGGTACAGTAATATGGAAATAATGCAAAAATTGGAAAATAGCTTACAACTGATATGCTATCAAACAATGGAACTAATGATCTTATAAACCCCAGCTTGTTAGCACAAGCAAATCAATACCCTATAAGCTCATCCAAAACAGCTTATTTTACACAACTGCTTATTTTGAGCAGAGTTTGACTTTCTTTGACTTTTCTTGAATTTCTTGAATTGATCTGGTTCTATCTAATATAAACTTACCAAAAGCTATGGAGAGCTTTTATAAGCTTATAGGAATGGTTAGGAACAGTGGTGAACTTATTTGATAATAACTTTAGCTTATTTCGAACTAAGTGATAAACTTGAACTTTCATTAACTTAGTTAAATCGTACAACATGGAACAATTAAAGACAAATGAGACTGAGATTAACTTAAATTAATACAAGAAACTTGAAATTCTATTGATTAAACATACAAACTATAAAAGCGACTTAAAAATAAAACTAACTGCCTTCATAGGCTTACATTGGTGCCTATTTAAACAAAAACTGAGGTGGGATAAGTCTTCTCATCATCTCTGATCCATTCTGATCCCTTGAATGCCCTTGAAATCATCTCATACGTTGAAACTGATTTTGGCGGGAAAATTGGTAGTAGTGGAAATACCACTTGGTTCTGATGGAGTGTGATGAGGAAGGAGCATTTAATGCTCCTTGGCTTGTTAGGTGAAGTGAGATAGGAGGAGGGGGTGGGTGTGTCAGGGATAAGGCGGTGGGTTGAGGTGGTTTCTGGTATGGTTTTTGGGCGGTAAATGGTTTTAGAAGAAAGGTTTGACCGAAGTCAAACGGTGTATTAGCTAATGGGAAATACCGGGTTGGGTATTTTGGTTGGGCTTGGGAATTTTGGGATTGGGCT
This sequence comes from Artemisia tridentata subsp. tridentata, assembly GCA_021014915.2. Classification (NCBI taxonomy): domain Eukaryota; kingdom Viridiplantae; phylum Streptophyta; class Magnoliopsida; order Asterales; family Asteraceae; genus Artemisia; species Artemisia tridentata. Next base: position 213,898,481 of record CP139501.1, on the reverse strand, counting down.
TGGTATTTAGTGATTGGGCTTGGGTTTAGTTAAGTTTGTAGCTGGGTTTTATTTAGGATTATATTTGGATTTTAGGTTTAATCTTAGGGACCAAAGTTGTAATAATCTGAAAATCCAAGGACTAAAGCTGCCAAAAATCAAAACTATTTTCAGGGACCACTTGTGTCATTTTGGTATTTTGGGGGTTGACTTTGACTATGTCTTTGACTTTCGTCTTCACTTGATCAATTGTTGTCGAGTCGATCCAAAAATATTCGTTTTCGTTCTGTTTTCAATCCTTCAGTACCTGAAACACATAAAACACAAACCAAGGATATCTGCAGTATAATTCAGGTGTTTTTGGTCATTTTAGTGTCTATTATGGGTATAAAATGATGAGTGTTTACACACTCATCAAAACCCAACCTGAACTTTCTTAGAGTTTGGGGTTGTAGGGCTGTTGTAAGACTCCCTGATCCAAAGTAGAAAACTTTGGGTGAAAGAGGCGTTGAATGCATATTTGTTGGATATGCTGAGCATTCCAAGGCATGTAGGTTCTATGTTATTGAACCTAATGAGTCTGTTTCAATTAACTCAATAATTGAATCAAGGGATGCAATCTTTGATGAGAATAGGTTCTCATCTATCCCTAGACCAAGTCACAGGATTCCAAATGGAACTAATGACATTGGTGTTTCAGAGGTCTCTAGTGAGGTCCCTGATGAGGTTGTAGTGCATCAACCTGAACCTGAGCTCAGAAGGAGCAATAGGGTCAGGACTCCAAAGTCATTTGGACCTGAGTTTCAATTATATCTAATTGAATGAACAAGGGATGAGGTCTCTGACCAATATTCCTATTGCTTCATTGTTGAGGATGATCCCAAAACATGTGATGAAGCAATGAAGTCCCAGGATGTTGCTTTCTGGAAAAAAGCAATTAATGATGAAATGGATTCCATCATGGGCAACAACACTTGGGTGTTGGCTGATCTACCACCTGGTTGCAAACCTCTAGGTTGCAAATGGATTTTCAAAAGGAAAATGAAGGTAGATGGAACTATTGAAAAGTTCAAGGCTAGACTAGTCATTCAGGGCTTTAAACAAAAGTCAGGGATAGACTACTTTGATACTTATGCCCCTGTGGCACGTATCAGTACCATAAGATTGCTGATTGCCTTGGCATCAATTCACAATCTGATTATTCATCAGATGGATGTGAAGACAGCTTTCTTGAATGGTGAATTAGATGAGGAGGTTTATATGAATCAACCTCAGGGCTTCATCATGCCTGGAAATGAAAACAAGGTGTGTAAACTGATTAAGTCTCTCTATGGACTGAAGCAGGCACCTAAGCAATGACATCAAAAATTTGGTGAAGTGGTTTTGTCAAATGGTTATCTTCTTAATCAAGCTGAAAAATGTGTATATAGCAAATTTGATGAATCTGGTAAAGGAGTCATCATTTGCCTATATGTTGATGACATGCTGATCTTTGGCACTGACCAAAATCAGGTTGACCTGACAAAGGAATTATTGTCATCAAGGTTCTTCATGAAAGACATGGGGGAGGCTGATGTTATCCATGGTATAAGGATAAAACATGAAAGTAACAAAATTTCTATCTCTCAGTCTCATTACATTGAGAAGGTGTTGAGAAAATTTAATTACTTTGATTGTACTCCAGTGAGTACTCCTATGGATACAAGTGAGAAGCTGATGCCTAATACTGGTAAGGCTGTATCTCAACTTGAGTATTCTAGGGTGATTGGCTGCCTAATGTATGCCATGACTTGTAAAAGACCTGATATTGCTTTTACAGTGGGTAAACTGAGTAGGTATACTAGTAATCCTAGTGCTCATCACTGACAAGCAGTTCAGAGGGTACTGAAGTATCTGAAAAAGACTATGGATTATAGTCTCTCATATACTGGTTATCCTTCAGTATTAGAAGGATACACTGATGCAAGTTGGATCAGTAACACTGAAGACAATTCGTCTACCAGTGGCTGGGTATTCCTACTTGGTGGAGGTGAAATTTCTTGGGCTTTCAAGAAGTAAACTTGCATCACCAGTTCAACAATGGAATCTGAATTTGTGGCTTTAGCAGCTGCTGGTAAAGAAGCTGAATGGTTGAAAAACTTGCTTCTTGAAATTCCATTGTGGCCTAAACCTATAGCACTTATTTCTATCTGTTGTGATAGTGCTGCTACATTGGCTAAAGCTTATAGCCAGATGTACAATGGGAAGTCTAGACACTTAGGTGTCAGGCATAGCATGATTCGTGAGCTTATCATGAATGGGGTGGTATCTATAGAGTTTGTTAGATCTCAACAAAATTTAGCTGATTACTTGACGAAGGGTTTGGCTAGAGACTTAGTTTTAAAGTCTGCTAAAGGGATGGGTTTAAAGTCCAACTTAGTCACTGAATGCTAAGACACCCAACTCCCTCCTGAGGAAACATGGGAGCTAAGTTCAATGTGGAAAGTTGAACATTTAGTGGATTGGAGCACATGTTTTACAATCATCCCAAGGTTGTGCTCGAAACCTACTGAAAAGGAGGATGAAGTCTTTACTTCTTAATGGTTAATTTCTTTGAAAAAGTGCTAAGCAGGAGCATGAATAAAGAGGAACCACCTATGTGAATGTTGAAGTTTTTCCGCTTCAGGGAGCTTTGGACTTTTGGCTCTTACAACATTTGTGAATTGGATATGGACATATGGCTTATTTAGTGTCAGGAGCATTTAAGTGTTTGAAAACTTGTGTGTATTTTATCTTTAGGTATTCAGATGAGTTAAAGGGTTCAATTCTTAGAACACCCTGATTCTCGAGTATTTGAACGTGTAATGTACTAAGATGGGAATTCAATCTTCAAGATATTTTCATTTATGCACATGTTTTTTTTTATGTTTATTTCATGCAAAAGGAATTGTACTAAATTGGGGAGGATTGTTGGAAATTTAGTTCAATTGAGTGATTTGATCATACTTGGAAATGGGTTTGGATGTACGGAGTGTACACCCATTAAGTTCCTGATTACCCTGACTCTTATAGTGGTTTAAGTTACTATTGCTTGTACTAAATTAGTACTGCTGGAGCAGAGTTACTACTGCTAGTACTAAGTTAGTACTGCTGGAGCAGAGTTACTACTACTAGTACTAAGTTAGTACTGCTGGAGCAAGTTACTACTGTTGGCATTAGTTACTACTGCTAGTACTACTGGAATGAGTTTTTAACTACTTTGACCTAATTATGGGCAGTTTCAAACTCGTAATTAAGACTATTTTGACTTGGTCTTGTAACCACTATGACTAGAATGGAGGAAAATTATGAGGAGATTAATTGGCCAATTAATTATCATAATTTCATTGACTAGGTTTGAGTAAATCGATCCTATTAATAGAGATCAACACATCTGCATGAGGATGACAACACGAAACATAAACACTTGAAAGCAAACATGTTCTTGATTTGTGCCTAAAACAAGAACACCGCTTGGTCTTATCCCATAGAGATATTCGTGTGTAACATGCACTGTAAGAATTCCACTACATAATAAACTATCTTATATTCTAATAAAGAATATTATCCTTTTTCTACGTATAATTTTTTTTTTACTATCTGATAATAATTATTATCTAATGTGACGTAGCTCACATCCTCGATAAACGTGCTCACACGCAACCTAACCTTAACTTATTTAATATAAACATTTTTGACCTAAAACTTTATGATACCTCATCTGCCACTTTACGTTAATTCGTTAACGTACGTTTAAAACTAAACGTTTCTTAATAAATAAAGTTACCAAGAAACCCCAAACAATTATAACAACATATATGAATAACAAAACCCTAGAAATACTAAAGTACAACTTATTTGAGTAATGTACAAATCCCTAAAGCACACAAACCCTAATTCCACTTTAACTCCCGATACAAAACTTAATTTCACAAAACTATGATTTTATGTAATAAAATCACAAACCCTAACTTATTTATATGAGATTTTTACAAAATATAAATATACAAGTCCTCCAAGACAATGTACAAGTCATTTATGCATAAAAACTATATATTAATAAAAATCTTATTAAAACCCTAAATAATATTTATTTTAAAGCACAAATTACAAGTCTTTTATACACAAGCCTTAAAAATAAATTTTCCTAAACTCACTAATTATAAGTACAAGTCTCTAAACCTAATGAACAAGTTCCTAATGCATGAAAACAAAAAATTTCATTTATATATATTTAACATAATAAAAATCAACAAATAATTAATATAATTTAACCTAACCCTAAAAATATTTTTTTACTATTTCTTAAATCTTAGTACAACATTATTAAGCTCATAGTACAACTCCCTTAAGCACAAAATCAATTCCTTTTTCTTTTAATTAAAATTCGACATCTATGTATAAATATAAAACCCTAACTAATTTTCTACTTAATAAATACATACTTTAAGCCCTAAAACTAACTTAAACCCTAGAATACACATGATATAGCCCTTGGTACTACCCTACAAAGCTCATTCGAATTCCATTTCCATTTCCTAGTTCGAAACTAACAAAAACCAAACCAAACCAATTTCTTTTCAAACCCTAAGTAAACTACACCTGATATCGCGTCAAACGCGTCACAAGCCAAATACCTCTCACGAAGAAAAGTTAACTCGCGACGATTTAACGCAACAATCAGTTGTAATAAACCGGATAAGCGAATACCCGGGTCGTGGTCCCAACGAGGCGTGAAATTGAGGATATCATTTTCGGTTTGGAATTAAAATGCTTGAAATGACGAGGGTTGATTGGGTACTAATATCTACTAAAAACGAAAATCAAGAAACGCGAACGGAAAATTAAAAACGATGCGTAAACGCAAAAATCTATGAAAACTAATCCTACGGATGCAAAAAAATTTTTCCTACGTCCTAAATGATAAAATAAAATTTTAGAAAAAAGAATTGCATTTTTTTGACCATTAAATAATTAAATACGAATTTAAAACCAATTAAAAGAAAATAAAAGATTAAAAATACTAAATGAAAAGAGAAAAATCTGAAAATTTTTGTGAAAATACTTTAAGGTAAACAAAAGCTAGGAAAAATATAAAGGATGTCCCAGCTTATTGCAATAAGCTGGGAAAAAGCAATTAAGATCGAATAAGCTAAAAAGACAAGAGGTGTTAAAAATTAAATGTTGCAACATATAAATGAGAAAGTCCCAAGGGCAGTTGGGAGGGTGTTGTGTGTGTGAGGCAGCAGACCTGGGTTCGAATCCCAGGTATGCTAACTTTTTTGCAACTATTTTTTTTGGTTGTTTTTCTTTGGGAACTTAAAACAATAAGTGAAATAAACAAATTTTGAAACTTAGAAAATGTTTGAAAACCAAAAACAAGCTTATATCAGCTTATATGTCTAATCAGTTAGTTGAAAATGGGAAATAGGCTAAAAAAAATTTGCAACTAAGCTAAATAAGCTTCTAATAAGCTAAAAGGCAAGAGAATAAGCTATGCTCTAACTGAAAACCAGAATCCAAATCATAGTAAGCAATGATCATCACAGACAAGCTCAAAATAAGCACAAGATAAAAAAAAATCAAAGAAGTCTGCTGCTATGTCTACTGATGTGGCATGCTTAGGGCACAAAGAGGCTGTTTTAAGCTAACAAAAGCACTCTAGAAAAAAAATCTAAAAAATTCATAAAAATGGGCAACAAGAAGATGAGCAACAAAATACTAACTGTGCAAACATTTAGCTTCTATAAACTTATACTGAGCAAATTAAAAATTAAAGAAATTAACTGGAAATGAGAAAAACTTAACATATGCAGTATGCTTAAACTAAAGGGCTGATATGGGCATTTTAAGGACAAATCTAAGAACAAGCTACCAAAAGCTACTATCCTAACTCAAATGAGCAATCATCAAACACTAAATAAGCAGAGATTAAGCAGTGCACTAAGCTAAATACGCAGTTTGACCAAGAAAATAAAAACAAGAAAGATTAAAATTGCATTAACTGAGATGAAATTACAATCAAAATTTAAACATTACACTAAGGAAACACTAAATTAGACAGTAAATAAAATGGTCAAAACTTTTCTAAATACATGAAAAGTGGGACAAAAATTGTGCTTTGAGGAAAGCCTCCTATTTATAGCCACTGAGGTAGGGTTTTGCTGCTGTGTTTCTTTTGTGAGTGGAATCCCAGTTGCTTCTTGTGTTTCTTTATTGGCCCTTGGATCTTTGCTTGCTCCCCACTTCCTTGAATTACAGCCGTAGATTAAGCTTTTGTCCCATGGATTGATGAGGTGGAGGGGGGGACCAAAGACAACCCCATGTGGGTTTTTTAGACGAAGGTGTAGGGTGAAAGTGATGGGGAGGGATTAACAGGGGATTTTGGCGGGATAAGAGTTTTAGGGGATGATGAACAGGGATTAGGGATTTTGACTATTTATTTGGGGATTTGACTTCATTGACCCGTATTTAGTTATAAACGGGATGGGTTTTGACCCATGTTTGACCGGGTATTGTTAACTAAGGGAAGATGGGTTGGGTTTTTAGTTTAAGTGGGCTGGTGGGTTTAATTGGGTAGTGGGTTGGTTTTGAAATAAATCCGATTTGTAGTTATATAAGTAGGATTTAATTTTAGGGACCAATGTTGTCAAGCTGAAATAATCCAAGGGCACTTTGGGATTTTTGAGCAATATCTCGAACCAAACTCGTGAATTTCTTCCCGGGTCCTGGCTTTTTAATCCTCTTCACAAATCCCGTGCTTGGTTTTTCTTTTTATCTCAATATTTGTCCATTTTTATAATATCCATCCCTGCATAATCATAAACACAAAAACACGAGATATTTGGCATAATTGGTTAGTTTTTGGTCTATTTGGGTATGGTTTTGGTCCCTTTAAATAGGCAAAAGGTATGTGTAATTTAACACATACCAACACCACATATGCCTCCCCTAGTCCCTCCAATATCCACATCATCAAGCCCCAAAATATCTAACCAAGATATGCAACTTGTATGGAGGAAGAATTTCCACATCACCTTCCCTCCCCCTCCTTCCATGTGGCGCCTAAACAACATAGACACATCTCCTTGTCACCTTCACACCTCACAAGAAACCCTAGGAAACCCAAGAAAACCCTAATCTTCCTTACCTATAAATAGTCGACCCATGTACCCACATTTCTCATCACCACTACTCGACACAACTCAAACAGCCCACATACTCACTCCCTACTGATCCCACAGCTCTCATACAAGCCTAAGAAAAACCCTAAGAAGCCTAGGAGGAAGGAAGAAACACTTGTGTCCATTTCCAAATCCAATTCGCCACACAAAATTCCTATTCGACTAATATAACTAGGTATGTATTCTAATCCTATTCCATTACTTTTTATATACTTATTATACTCTTAAAACATTAATAAACAACCTCTAATAATAATCTAGGCCAAGAACAAAAAAAAAAAAAAAAAAAATCTTTTCTTTCTTTTCCTTTTTCCTTTTGTCGAACCAAACCGAGACACCCCTAAGTCATTTAATTTTGTTACTAACTTGGAAAATATTAAAACATGCTAAAAGAATAGATTAGAGATGCTAATAATCATGTTATCATATACTAGATACAATATTAGTAACTCAAGAATTAAATACCGAAAGTTTCTTTCTTTTTCTTCCTTATCGAACAAACCAAACGCGCCCTAATATATATAAAATCTTGCTTTACAAATCAAAAGATTATAAATTGGGTTAGATATAGATTAAACAAGTTTATAATAACGTTAGCATGCAATAAAAACAAGGACACAAACTCAGAAACCGAAAATGCAAATTGTTTTCTTTTCTTTTCTTCCTGTCGCAAAACTCACTCAGACCCCAACCTTTGGACCTAGCTTTCGACCCTTAAATGATCATTAAAAATTCTGAATTTTGGCCATAACGAAGACCACCCAGCTGACTAATTTTAGGAGAAAGAACGTCGTAAAAAGGTGGGTTTTTCATAAAGTTATCCGCGTCCAAAAACTGGTCCATCACTACTGTTTTAGCGCAACTTTTCAAAATCTATTCGAACCATATAAGTTTGAATAATAAACTGATAAGCCATGAATAAGCTGTTCACTAACTTAATAAAACATGTATGAAAGAGTCGTAAAAAGTTATGTCTTTTTTCGAAGTGTAAAACGCATTTTTGCAAGAAAAGGATGTCGAGTGAATAGAGTAAATTGCTTAGGGGGTAGTTTCTGCCAAAACTCTACCTAGTTTTATAAATTGGATTAAAATGAATTCGACATGTCGTTAAAGGTTAAATAGTGTCAAGATTGAAAGAGGGAGTTTTATTGGGCCGAAAATGTCAAAAGTTATTTAATTAAGGACTAAAATTGCCAACGATACAAAGATAAGGGTGTCAAGTGTCAATTTCAAAAATACAGGGGTAAAAACTGTCATTTGACCAAAGATGAGGGGTAAAAATTGTAATTCTATAAAAATTCAGGGTAAAAATTGTCATTTTATGAAAGTTCAGGGGTATAAACTGTCAATATGAGAAACTATAAGAGTAGAAAGTGTAACTTTATATTATTATTTATATTAATATATTATAATTATATTTATAATAAAAACTAATAAATAGAATACGTTTGCTTTGGTAACAAATAAACGAGGTATATATTTAACAAACGGAACAAAAAACATAAAAATAAGAAATAAGATAAATCTTATAACTTTTGAAGAGATTTCATGTTGTCTCAAATTTAACATTTAACCGATAACCAAAAACGTTACGAAACGAACTATAAAACTTATATATATTCAGAAACGATTACTGAAACTTGACATAACGAACCAGGTTGCGTGCCGGAGACGTTTATCAACTTTATTTAACTTTGTTTTCCATCCAGACTGTCCAGGTGAGTTCATAGTCCCACTTTTCTTTATACATTTTCTAAACTTGTGGGGAGATACATGCTACCAAACCGAACACAAGTATTTTTCCTGATTGTTATTGCACTAAGTTAACTGTCGCCTATTATTATTTATATTTAAAAAGTCCTTCATATCATGCACCATTAGTCACCTGCTGGGTGAGCGCGAATATAGTGAATAGATCTATTGGCCTGACGACCCATTTGTACTAGTCGGATGGATATCTTTGTGGTAGCCGGTTAGACAGATGCATTATATTTGAAATCTAAACTTGGGGGCAAACCACTTTCATTTTTATTATGTTAGTGAGACTGGAAACTGTCAACGCATTTCGTGTCATGAGGTTTAGTGCAATATACCGAACTGTGATATAACTGATTTCTTTTTATTTAGCTTGTGTTCAAACTGATTATAACTTTAAACGCTATGGATTCACTCAACCTTTGTGTTGACTTTTTAGCATGTTTATCTCAGGTAATTAAAAGACTGAACTTGGCACGGAGTGGCTGTGGACTTTCTTCTTATAAAAAGTGTGTCCATTTTGTTATCATTCAACTGAATAATGTAACTTTTATAACGTATTTTCGAACTTCCCTATGGGACCTATATTATGTACTCTGTTTTAAATAAATGAATGATAACAATGTATTTAAAACGTCTCTTTTTGAGTCGTTTTCTATTCTCATGACTGTGATACTTGAAGTAACACCCCAAACTTATATTCCGCTGCGTATATTGAAAACGGGGGTGTTACAGATTTGTATCATAGCCAGGTTATAGAGAACCAAATGTTTTCAAACATTGAACTATAACCAATTTTCACAAGCTTAACCAAAGTCCTCCGTGCCACGACACTACTGAAACGTTATTTATACATGATTTATTGTTAATTATTTAGTTATATAGTGGAATATTCATAATTACTGGGTGGTTACAGAGTTATGACTTCCCCTCCTTATTCTATCACACTTATGTCAGACTCGGATATTGAAAATATCGCGACTGTACCAGACATCACGACCGTACCTAGACGAACGACAGAGTCAAATCCATCAGAAGACGTTTTCGTGGTGCCAGAGATCTCTGCAGCATTTGGGCATGACACAGAGTCAGATCCTTCTGAAGAGCCATCTGAGGATACTTTGATGCCTGATGTCGCACCATTCCCTGATGATCCTTATATGCAGGCCAGAGAGAGAGCTCGTACATTTGCAGATGGAGAGTTATCCGAACCAGATTCCCCTTCGGTTATGGAGATACCCCCAGTTTCTGCTGAAAGACTCCGAAGAACGGCAAGAATCAGAACTATTCCTGTGCCACCGTCCTCCTCACTACTACCACATCCTTATATGCTGCCCACTTATGTACCACCTACATCCTCATCTCCACCGCCACCATCATCTACCAGCTTCACTCCTCCCTCCGTTCCGTTTGAACTTAGTGACGAGGTCAGGGACATTATAGCCCGATATAGTGCTCTACCCCGATCACCTACTCCCGACATCTCTACTCCGCCACGAGTATTTGAGGTGGGAGAAAGTTCACGAGCAGCCCAAGAACGACAATCGACCGTATCCACTCTCCTGACGCGACTAGAGCGGCAAGAAGAGCAGATTGAGACTGCTTTGGGTCATCTGGACGAATTACCATTAGAACGTATTGAAGGTATTGAGTATAGAGTAGAAGATCTGATGACGGGTCAAGAAACTATACAACAGAAGATAAATGAGAATCGTGAGGAGTCCGAGAAACGTTACGAGCAGGTCAGACGAGAAATACCTTTTATTTACGACAACGAGTTGAAGTTAATAGAAGAAATGATAAAGAGAAATGAAGAATTGGCAACAGCTCAGAACCGGATCACAGTTCTAGAGACGACAGTGACAGAGATGCAGACTCAGTACCAGGAGTACATGCAGGTTCTCGTCAGTATGATAGTCGAACTCGATAGTCGACTTAAGGGAACTTCTGGTAGTCAGTAGATCAGATCGTTATATATTATCTTTTGGTGCTACGTCTAAATTTTGGGATATATAGTATAGACATAGCACTAGTCTGTAGTTTATATTAGACAGCTTTTGTACTTAGCCACGGGATATGTGGCATAAATACGACGCTTGTAATTTTGTTATATATATAACAAATTAACAAGTTATTTATGACTATATGTGGTTATGATGTTTTGCTGTGTATGATATAAATTGATATGAACCAGTGCCGATCATTTTATATACATGTACAATGTTTGGATATGTTGTGACCTTATGATTATCATGGGTTTACCATTGTTAATGGTCATTATGAAAAAAATCTAAACATGTGTTTTCTTGTGATGTTAATAGAAATATGTCTCGCAAATCCCCAGAACCAGCCATGTCCTAAGCTGCTATTCGAAAACTTGTTGCAGACAGTGTTGCTGCAACACTTGAGACTCAAGCAGCGGAATTGGCTCGTACTGGAAGCACTAGTAGACCCAATGGGGAAAGCGAGCCAGCAAATGCTCGCAAGTGCACTTATAAGGACTTCATAAACTGTCAACCAACTTTCTTTAAGGGAACAGAAGGAGCTACTGAATTAGCTCGTTGGTTTGAACGTACGGAAGTAGTCTTTGTAAGGAGCGGGTGTACCGAGGACTGCAAAGTTGTTTTTGCTACAAGGACTTTATTAGATGATGCCTTGTCTTGGTGGTCCGCTACTTCCCAAACCATGGGTGTGGAAGCAGCTCATCAACTCACTTGGGATGATCTTAAAAAGAAAATGCTGAAAAAGTATTGTCCCCGTACCGAAATCAAAAAGTTGGAAGATGAATTTTACCAACTAGTGGTGAAAGGAATGGATCTCAAGGCATACAATAGAAGGTTTCAGGAGCTTGCTCTCCTATGTCCAACTATTGTGCCTGATCTGGAAAAGGTGTTGGAGAAATATACAGAAGGATTACCTCGAAGCATCGAGGGAAATGTTACTGCTTCGAAGCCTCAGTCGCTAGAAGAAGCAATATCCATAGCCCAGAAGCTAATAGATCGGGAAATCAAGCGCAATTCTTCTCAAGGAAACAGTGATCACAAACGAAAGTTTGATGATAGAAGAAATACCCATCACTACGACAACCGTCTCAACAACCACAACTACCACAACAACAACCGCCACAATCAAAACAATTATCACCAAAACCGTAACCAATACCATCACCAGCAGAACCGTCGACAGGAAACTGCCAAAGCCTATACTACCACTCCTACTGAGAACGGTGGTTATGCCGGAACGAAGCCGTCATGCAATCGATGCTTGTTGCATCACTATGGTCCATGCACTGTTAAGTACGTGAAGTGTCAGAAGGTTGGACATCAGACCAAAGACTGTAAAGCAACTGGAGCAAATTTACAGCCGGTAATCGTGACTTGTCACGGATGTTGTGAGAAAGGGCATTATAGGAACCAGTGTCCGAAGCTGAATGCTAACCCGAACAATGATGCCCGCGGACGAGCATATGTGTTAGGAGATGGTAATGTGCAGCAGAACCCGGACGTGATCACGGGTACGTTTCCTCTTAACCAACATTTAGCTAGAGTATTATTTGATACCGGAGCCGATAAAAGCTTTCTATCTCTTACCTTCACCACTTTACTTAAACTTACTCCCACTGCCTTAAACAACACTTACGAAATCAAACTAGCTAATGGAAAATTAGTAGGCACTAACTCTATAATCCGAGGTTGTACCTTAACCCTATTAAATCAACCTTTCGACATCGATCTCATGCCTATTGAACTCGGAAGCTTCGACGTAATCATTGGTATGGATTGGTTATCCAAATACCAAGCAAAGATTTTATGCGACGAGAAAGTGGTTCACATCCCTTTGAAGGGTGAGACTTTGATTATTCGGGGTAATCAAATCAAAACCAGACTAAGCATAATATCCTACATCAAAACCATGAAGTACATTAACAGAGGATGTCAAGCGTTCTTAGCTCATGTAACTGAGAAAAAGACGGATGAAAAACGACTGGAAGATGTGCCTGTAGTACGAGATTTTCTGGAAGTTTTTCCTGAAGAGTTACCTGGACTACTACCTGTTCGTCAGGTAGAGTTTCAGATCGACTTGGTGCTGGGAGCAGCGCCAGTAGCACGAGCACCCTACCGTTTAGCGCCATCAAAAATGCAAGAACTATCCAATCAACTGCAAGAATTATTGGATAAAGGTTTTATTCGACCAAGCTCATCGCCTTGGGGAGCACCTGTCCTATTCGTCAAAAAGAAAGACGGATCTCTTAGGATGTGTATCGATTACCGGGAGTTGAATAAACTTACAGTGAAAAATCGATATCCATTGCCAAGGATTGATGATTTGTTCGACCAACTGCAAGGATCAAGCATTTACTCGAAAATCGATTTAAGATCCGGATATCATCAGCTGCATGTTAGGGAAGAAGATATTCCTAAAACAGCTTTCCGAACAAGATACGGTCACTACGAATTTCAAGTGATGCCATTTGGGTTAACCAATGCACCGGCTGTGTTCATGGATCTCATGAATCGTGTGTGCAAGCCCTATTTGGACAAATTCATGATCATGTTCATTGATGATATTCTTAGTTATTCTCGGAGCGAAGAAGAACATGCGGAGCATTTAAAGATTATTTTGGAATTGCTCAAGAAAGAGCAGTTGTACGCCAAATTTTCCAAGTGTGATTTCTGGATTCACACTGTGCAATTTCTTGGACACGTGATTGATCGCCATGGTATTCACGTGGATCCTTCCAAAATAGAAGCAGTCAAAAATTGGCCGACACCTACGACTCCCACGGAAGTGCGTCAATTTTTAGGACTTGCTGGCTATTATCGGAGATTCATTGAGGGATTTTCGAAGATTGAAAAATCTTTAACGAAATTGACTCAGAAGAACAAGAAGTACGTTTGGGGAGAAGATCAAGAAAAAGCTTTCCAGCTGTTAAAGCAAAAGTTATGTGAAGCTCCAATTCTAGCTTTACCGGAAGGAAGTGATGATTTCGTTGTTTACTGCGACGCGTCACACCACGGTTTAGGCGCGGTGTTGATGCAAAGAAATAAAGTTATTGCTTATGCCTCCCGACAACTCAAGCCTCATGAGGAGAATTATACGACCCATGATCTTGAGCTAGGAGCAGTTGTATTTGCTCTTAAAATCTGGAGACATTATCTGTACGGCACAAAGTGTGTCGTGTTCACAGATCACAAGAGCCTTCAACACATTCTCGACCAGAAAGAATTAAACATGAGGCAACGCCGATGGTTAGAGTTGCTAAGTGACTATGACTGTGAAATTCGTTACCACCCTGGAAAAGCAAATGTTGTAGCAGATGCTTTAAGCAGGAAGGAACGAATTAAGCCTCTTCGAGTCAGAGCCTTAGTCATGACTATTAATTTAGACTTGCCATCCCAAATTCTCAATGCACAAACTGAAGCAGTGAAGGAAGAAAATATTCAGGCTGAGAATTTAAGGGGTATGGACAAGGCATTTGAACTTCGTCCTGATGGGACTCGTTGCATAAAGAACCGGAGCTGGTTACCGCTCTTTGGTGATTTAAGAAATGTGATTATGCATGAATCGCATAAATCCAAATATTCTATCCACCCAGGATCTGAAAAGATGTACCAGGATCTCAAAAAGCTTTACTGGTGGCCGAACATGAAAGCTGACATCGCTGAGTATGTCAGTAAATGTTTGACATGTGCATGAGTTAAAGCTGAACATCAAAGGCCATCTGGCTTATTGACACAACCAGATATTCCTGAATGGAAATGGGAAAGGATAACTATGGATTTCATCACCAAATTACCTAGGACGTCAAGCGGGTATGACACTATTTGGGTCATCGTTGATCGACTTACGAAATCAGCTCACTTTTTGCCAATCAAGGAAACTGATGAAGTAGTGGATTTAGCTCAATTATATCTGAAGGAGATAGTCTCACGACATGGAGTACCAATTTCCATTATCTTAGATCGTGATTCTCGTTTCACGTCTCGATTTTGGGAAAAGCTTCAGAAAGCTTTGGGTACTAACTTGGATATGAGCACTGCTTATCATCCACAAACCGACGGACAAAGCGAGAGAACTATTCAAACGTTGGAAGATATGCTCAGGGCATGCGTAATAGATTTTGGTAAAGGATGGGATAAGCATCTGCCTTTGGCAGAATTCTCATACAACAATAGTTACCATGCCAGCATCAAAGCAGCACCATTTGAATCACTTTATGGATGAAAGTGCCGATCACCTGTTTGCTGGGTAGAAGTCGGAGAATCCCAACTTACGGGACCAGAAATAATTCAAGAAACCACCGATAAAATAGTACAAATCCGACAACATTTGCAAGCTGCCCGAGATAGGCAAAAGAGCTATGCAGATGTAAGACGGAAGCCTATGGAGTTTGAAGTTGGAGATAGAGTAATGTTAAAAGTGTCACCATGGAAAGGCATGGTCAGATTCGGAAAACGAGGAAAGTTAAATCCCAGATACATTGGGCCATTTAAGATTCTGGAAAGAATCGGTCCGGTAGCCTATAGATTAGAACTTCATGTAGAGCTCAGTAAAATACATCCTATCTTCCACGTCTCTAATCTGAAGAAATGTCTATCAGATGAAACACTTGTGATTCCCATGAAAGAGCTTCGTCTCAATGACAAGCTTAATTTTGTGGAAGAACCTGTGGAAATCATGGACAGAGAAATCAAACAGCTAAAGCGAAGCCGTTTTCCCATCGTTAAGGTTAGATGGAACTCTAAAAGAGGACCAGAATTTACCTGGGAACGAGAAGATCAAATCCGGGCAAAATACCCACATCTTTTTTCGAACTCACCGACCAACGTAGACTGAATCTCGGGACGAGATTCCCTTCAACGGGGGGATACTGTAACCACTGTAAGAATTCCACTACATAATAAACTTTATGATATCTCATCTGCCACTTTACGTTAATTCGTTAACGTACGTTTAAACTAAACGTTTCTTAATAAATAAAGTTACCAAGAAACCCCAAATAATTATAACAACATATATGAATAACAAAACCCTAGAAATACTAAAGTACAACTTATTTGAGTAATGTACAAATCCCTAAAGCACACAAACCCTAATTCCACTTTAACTCCCGATACAAAACTTAATTTCACAAAACTATGATTTTATGTAATAAAATCACAAACCCTAACTTATTTATATGAGATTTTTACAAAATATAAATATACAAGTCCTCCAAGACAATGTACAAGTCATTTATGCATAAAAACTATATATTAATAAAAATCTTATTAAAACCCTAAATAATATTTATTTTAAATCACAAATTACAAGTCTTTTATACACAAGCTTTAAAAATAAATTTTCCTAAACTCACTAATTATAAGTACAAGTCTCTAAACCTAATGAACAAGTTCCTAATGCATGAAAACTAAAAATTTCATTTATATATATTTAACTTAATAAAAATCAACAAATAATTAATATAATTTAACCTAACCCTAAAAATATATTTTTACTATTTCTTAAATCTTAGTACAACATTATTAAGCTCATGGTACAACTCCCTTAAGCACAAAATCAATTCCTTTTTCTTTTAATTAAAATTCGACATGTATGTATAGATATAAAACCCTAACTAATTTTCTACTTAATAAATACATACTTTAAGCCCTAAAACTAACTTAGTTACATCCTAAACCCTAGAGTACACATGATATAGCCCTTGGTACTACCCTACAAAGCTCATTCGAATTCCATTTCCGTTTCCTAGTTCGAAACTAACAAAAACCAAACCAAACCAATTTCTTTTCAAACCCTAAGTAAACTACACCACATATGCATCCCCTAGTCCCTCCAATATCGACATCATCAAGTCTCAAAATATCTAACCAAGATAGGCAACTTGTATGGAGAGGGAATTTCCACATCACCTCCCCCCCCCCTCCTTCCATGTGGCGCCTAAACAACATAGACACATCTCTTTGTCACCTTCACACCTCACAAGAAACCCTAGGAAACCCCAGAAAACCCTAATCTTCCTTGCCTATAAATAGTCGACCCATGTACCCTCATTTCTCATCACCACTACTCGACACAACTCAAACAACCCACATACTCACTCCCTACTGATCCCACAGCTCTCATACAAGCCTAAGAAAACCCTAAGAAGCCTAGGAGGAAGGAAGAAACACTTGTGTCCATTTCCAAATCCAATTCGCCACACAAAATTCCTATTCGACTAATATAACTAGGTATGTATTCTAATCCTATTCCATTACTTTTTATATACTTATTATACTCTTAAAACATTAATAAACAACCTCTAATAATAATCTAGGCCAAGAACAAAAAAAAAAAAAAATCTTTTTCTTTCTTTTCCTTTTTCCTTTTGTCGAACCAAACCGAGACACCCCTAAGTCATTTAATTTTTTTACTAACTTGGAAAATATTAAAACATGCTAAAAGAGTAGATTAGAGATGCTAATAATCATGTGATCATATACTAGAAACAATATTAGTAACTCAAGAATTAAATACCGAAAGTTTCTTTCTTTTTCTTCCTTATCGAACAAACCAAACGCGCCCTAATATATATAAAATCTTGCTTTACAAATCAAAAGATTATAAATTGAGTTAGATATAGATTAAACATGTTTATAATAACGTTAGCATGCAATAAAAACAAGGACACAAACTCAGAAACCGAAAACACAAATTGTTTTCTTTTCTTTTCTTCCTGTCGCAAAACTCGCTCAGACCCCAACCTTTGGAACTAGTTTTAGACCTGATTTGAATATTTTTATAGTATATTTTTTTCCAAGGGTAAAACTCAACGAATGCGTTTTCCCCGGGTCGTTTCCCAACGAAGGTCGAATATCGAGTTGTCGTTAACGTGTCGAATACGTGTGGTGAATTAGTGAAAAAAAGTGATTGATTTGTGATTTTATACTACGAATAATGAAATTATAAAAGAAATTAACTAATTAATCTAATGAAACAATTAAACTAAGCATATGAATTTTAAAAACGAAAATTTGAAATTAAAAACGTTACGCGACGAATTATAAAACGTAAAAAAAATGATTTTGTGAAATTTAAAACCTAAAAATATAAAATTAATTTTCCTATATTAAATCTGATAAAAGAAAATTTTTGGAAAAAGAAAAATGTTTTTTTGACTTTTTAATAATTTTTTATGAATTAAAAACTAATTAAATCTATTTAAATGATTTAAAAATAGTAAAACTAATTAATAAAATCTGAAAATTTTTGAGTAATTTTAATTTTTAATAAGAAATTTAAGAAAAATAATTTCAAAAACTGATTATGTCTAAATAAGCTAAAACAGTGAAATAAGCACTAGGAAATAAGCTAAAAATAAGCACAAATAAGCCAAAATTTATCAAAAGCTCAAAACTAAAATATTATACTACTGGAAGCATAAAGAAGCTGAAAATGGAAGAATAAGCACAAGCAAAAAGCCAGAAATAAGCTGCACAGATTATACCCAAAACAAATTCAACCAAGTTTTCTACCCTATTTGCAGCATCAATTAAGCAGTCTAAATAAGCTGTAAATCTGAAACTTAAGGGGGCAAAATCTTCCTTGTACCACTGACTACCTAGAAAACACAAAAGCCTCAAAAATTAAGCTCGTATGCTACCTAATTAAGCCACAGATCAGATACTAGAAACCACAATTGTTGCTGCAATTTTGCAGGCCAAATTAGATCAGCAAATGTGCTGATCTTGCAGCCCTAGAAAAAGCTATTCAATAAGCTGAAACTTAAGATCCCAGATGCTAAACTACTAGACACCTATTTGAACTATGTGAATACCAAAAACCAAATTCTAAGCTTATCTAGTTAAGCCAGAATTAAGCCTATGACAGCAGTCCAAATTGCACTATTTTTGATAGCAGAAAAATGAAAAGTGGCGCAAAGGTTGTAATTCAACTCTAAAACTAAAGCAATCCTTTCAAACCTCTTCTAACTACTTAGATTAACCTCAAAAATTGCCGCGATGAAATCTTAATAAGCTTAGCTAAAAAAAATAAAACAGCCCTACCACTAAATCAACTTGAAATCCAGTGCAATCTACTCTAAACTGATATTATTCTTAAACCTCTATAACTATATTACTTAAAACTAATTAAAAGTAATAAAAATTGAACAAGAGCAGCTAATAATCAAGAAGCAAATCAAAAAGAAAAATAAACCACTACTCACAAGGTGGTCCTGCTGCACATGTAGTGATCTCAGATCATCAAAACCAAACCTACCCAGGCTTAAGCCACTAACAAACCCGATATCCAGCTCAGCTTTTCATCACCATTCCACAGCTTATTCACCAGCTTATCAACTTATCAGAGAATATATATATATATATATATATATATATATATATATATATATATATATATATATATATATATATATATATATGTATATATATATATATATATTATTTTTTTTTAACTGATACTCAGATATAAAAACAATACTAAGAAAACTTTAATTTCAAGAACAATAAACTACCATTAAACTAAAAATAAAATTGATTTAAACTTTACTTCGGATACAAATAAAATTGATTTAAACTAGAACATTTAAACTTTAATTCGGATACAAATAAAATTGATTTAAACTAAGAATTACAATAAAACATTTAATCTAAAACATTAATAAAAAAATTACAAGCCTCCTCGTTACAAAATTAAAATCGACTGAAAAATTTAAAGTAACAATAAAACAATTAAAATTAAATAATATCTATCTAAAAAAACTAGCCTTCGAACGAGAGGAGAAATCCCTCTATTTATAGCACTTGGCCGATCCTTCTGGAGTGTCCACGCTGGCAATCCTCGTGCTCTTGAGCCTTTCATCACCCTTGGATCATGCCTTGGCCTCCAATCTTCATTTCCCACCGTTTGATCAGGATTGACGCGTGTTCGGTCCAATAGCCTGCTGCCATGTGTCATTCCTTCTGTCAGAGCCTTCTAGATGATCCAAGCATTGACATTAATACCCTTAATTGCCGTAAAAATTCGTACGGTAATATTAGGGTTCTTGGTAAATAGTGGTTTCTGGGTTGGAGGGTAATTTGGGGGGCGGAAGTGTGAGAGATAAGTGAGAGTGAAAGAAAAAGGTAAAGGTGTGTTATTTTTATTTAATTGACCGAAGCATATTAGTTTTTGACCGGGTATGATTTTATTGGTTTGACCCGGGTGGGATTTAGACGGGTCGAGGATTTGGGCTGATGGGCTAGGATGGTGCATTAGGATAGGTGGGCTGGAATTTAGATTAGATGGGTTAGGGTGGTAAATTGGGTTGAGTGAATTGTTTTGTTAAATCCGGATTTTAAGTAGTGAAAGGATTTAAGGGTTTTAAAGTTAGGATTTTTAGGAAAAATAACAAGGACTTATTTTGTAAATTCAGAAATCTCAAGGACCATTGTTGCCACTTATCCAAAAATAAATCCAAGGGCTTAATTTGATAATTTCTGATAGATGGAGGACCTCGGTTGACTTTTTGACCATAATTTCTCCTCGGCATCGGCTACAAATAACACTTCCATATCTCGTGCTCGGTTTCCCGGTTCTTTGCTTGATTTTGTCCTTTTCTTTGATATCCGTGCCTGCATATGTAAAAACACAAAAACACAATATATTTGGCATTTTGGTCGGGTTTTTGGTCTTTTTGGGTCCGGTTTTGGTCTAGAAATGGTATGTGTTTAAGCACATACCAAGACCCTTAAACGATCATTAAAAATTCTGAATTTTGGCCATAACAAAGACCACCCAGCTGACTAATTTTAGGAGAAAGAAAGTCGGAAAAAGGTGGGTTTTTCATAAAGTTATCCACGTCCAAAAACTAGTCCATCGCTACTGTTTTAGCGCAACTTTTCAAAATCTATTCGAACCATATAAGTTTGTATAATAAGCTGATAAGCCATGAATAAGCTGTTCACTGACTTAATAAAACATGTACGAAAGAGTCGTAAAAAGTTATGTCTTTTTCCGAAGTGTAAAACGCATTTTTGCAAGAAAAGGATGTCGAGTGAATAGAGTAAATTGCTTGGGGGGTAGTTTTTGCCAAAACTCTACCTAGTTTTATAAATTGGATTTAAAATGAATTCGACATGTAGTTAAAGGTTAAATAGTGTCAAGATAGAAAGAGGGAGTTTTGTTGGGCCGAAAATGTCAAAAGTTATTTAATTAAGGACTAAAATTGCCAACGTTACAAAGATAAGGGTGTCAAGTGTTAATTTTGAAAGTACAGGGGTAAAAACTGTCATTTGACCAAAGTTGAGGGGTAAAAATTATAATTCTATAAAAGTTCAGGGTAAAAATTGTTATTTTATAAAAGTTCAGGGGTATAAACTGTCAATATGAGAAACTATAAGGGTAGAAAGTGTAACTTTATATTATTATTAATATTAATATATTATAATTATATTTAGGGTAAAGACCATAAAATAACAACTTACTTTCTCCATTTTACCGAGATGAAACACGTACTTTTTTATCAACATTTAAGCCAACGCAACTATCAAGTATTGTTCCGAGATGAAACACCTACTTTTTTATTAACATTTAAGCCAACGCAACTATCAAGTATTGTTCCGATATCAACAAAAAGTTGTTTAAGAAGACAAGGGTAATATAGTCATTTCAAGTATTATTTAATTATTTTATACAACTTTTTGTTGATATCGGAACAATACTTGATAGTTTCGTTGGCTTAAATGTTAATAAAAAAGTAGGTGTTTCATCTCGGTAAATTGGAGAAAGTAGGTTGTTATTTTATGGTCTTTACCCTTATATTTATAATAAAAACTAATAAATAGAGAACAAATAAACGAGGTATATATTTAATGAACAAACGGAACAAAAATATAAAAATAAGAAATAAGATAAATCTTATAACTTTTGAAGAGACTTCATGTTGTCTCAAATTTAACATTTAACCGATAACAAAAAACGTTACGAAATGAACAATAAAACTTATATATATTCAGAAACGATTACTGAAACTTGTAATAACGAACCAGGTTGCGTGCCAGAGACGTTTATCAACTTTATTTAACTTTGTTTTCCATCCAGACTGTCCAGGTGAGTTCATAGTCCCACTTTTCTTTATACGTTTTCTAAACTTGTGTGGAGATACATGCTACCAAACCGAACACAAGTATTTTTCCTAATTGTTATTGTACTAAGTTAACTGTCGCCTATTATTATTTATATTTAAAAAGTCCTTCATATCATGCACCATTAGTCACCTGCTGGGTGAGCGTGAATATAGTGAATAGATCTATTGGCCGGACGACCCATTTGTACTAGTTGGATGGATATCTTTGTGGTAGCCGGTTAGACAGATGCATTATATTTGAAATCTAAACTTGGGGGCAAACCACTTTCATTTTTATTATGTTAGTGAGACTGGAAACTGTCAACGCATTGCGTGTCATGAGGTTTAGTGCAATATACCGAACTGTGATATAACTGATTTCTTTTTATTTAGATTGTGTTCAAACTGATTATAACTTTAAACGCTGTGGATTTACTCAACCTTTGTGTTGACTTTTTAGCATGTTTTTCTCAGGTAATAAAAGACTAAACTTGGCACGGAGTGGCTGTGGACTTTCTTCTTATAAAAAGAGTGTCCATTTTGTTATCATTCAACTGAATAATGTAACTTTTATAACGTATTTCCGAACTTCCCTCTGCGACCTATATTATGTACTCTGATTTAAATAAATGAATGATAACAATTTATTTAAAACGTCTCTTTTTGAGTCGTTTTCTATTCTCATGACTGTGATACTTGAAGTAACACCCCAAACTTATATTTCGCTGCGTATATCGAAAACGGGGGTGTTACATCATGTAACCCATGCATAGAGTCGAATAGTTTCTAATGAAAAGTGATAACACAAATTCAAGTGATATCATGTACCATTGATTATCTTCACCTTGATGGGAACACCGAAAAGAAACCAACAGTGTACTCCCTGAGATTGCTTATTTTATCATACTCACCTTCATTTACATTTACCTTCTGGACACGTATCTACCAATTTGGATACTAGTACCTATAGGCTAGTATAGTCAATCATTTCCTAATTAATAATATCATTTTTACCTGCTTTATATGTTCACTTTACTCAACCCGTACTTACCAACTCATGTAAATTTTTGTTTCCTTTTTCTTACTCTTTTTCATGGATCCTCATGTAAGGGTTTTATAAAGGTTTTAACATTAGCTCCTTTTTTTGTTTTTTGTTTTTTATAACTTCCTCGAATTCTTAGTTTTACATCCATTTATACCCTGCAAGATGCGTCTAATAGTACTGTTTATGTTAGAGTTATGGATATAAATTAATATTTGTATGTCCAGTTTCGAATACGAGACTTCGGGATTGCACACATTACGTATGAGTTTCAATGTTTGAATAATTAATATAATGATTTATGATTAATTATTAAATCACAAATATTTATATGGTCGAACAAGGAAAAAGAAGGGGGTTGAATGTCGATTTTTAGAACTTGAGGGGGTGTTGGACTCAAACTTGGAGAGCAAGTTTGGAGTGTATATAAACCCCTCACTTGCTCAATATAATCGACAATATACATCTCCCTAACCGATTTGTCAATCGGCTCTCTTTCTTCCACCTACTGATTAATGACAAGGTAAATTACATACTTTCATTATTAGCAGCCTCAGCTGATGTAATGAAACTATGTTAATTTACAAGTTTCTAAATTAGTTAACTATTAGAACAAGTGTCAATATGATAATAAGACTACTTCAAATGTGAATATTTATGTATTGTTGTAATGACATAAATAAATGAATTAATCTAATACTACTTCAATTTGGATGTTTATGTATTATTGGAATGACATAAATATATGAAGTAATAAATTAACTTGAAATTACGATTGAAACCAAATAGTGGTGTTCATGATTACTTTAGTTATGCATATTTATATTTATTGTAAAGATATAAATATGAAGTCTTTTTGTTATAAGACTTATAATAAAGTAAAACGTTAACTTGTTATGTTTTTTAATTAAGACATATACAAGAAGTCATTGAGTTGATCAATGATCTATAACGTACATTGGTATTATAACAATTTATGTCTTTTGGTAAGACATAGAAATGTAGTGGCTTGAGCAAAAAAGCACTTATGTTATAAAGCATGCAATTAGCTTGGAAAATCTATTGTACCATTAAATTGATTTAGTTGGTAAATAGGTAAGCCAAAACGATATATATTTATCTTATATATTGTAAGATTGACTTACAATATTAATCCTAATGAAATACATAGTGTTTATGGTATGTTCAGTTAGGAGAATCAAACTTTTGTTATATTGTTTGATTAAGATGACTATATCTTCTTTTCTTCCAAAAGTTGTCAAGGTTAGAAAATTGAGTATGGATTGGATATACTCAATTTGACTCCAACCTAGAAGATTAATAAGACACCATTTATCATGGAATGTGATGAATCATGACCGGATCTGAACACACAAGTTGTGTTGGAGATACTTTGAGTATATACTTGACAGCACGCGGAATTTACTGTCAAGTACTTAGAAGAATTCTTGTTTGGTGATTGTATGTGATTGTATGAATGTAACAATAAAGATAATCGCACACAGTTTAACCAAACGAATAGCTTTGATATATTATGAGAATTACAATTACGATCGTAAAAGCTATATCAATAATGATGTATGTAAACCTTAACATAGGATCTCCTTTTATAGGACAAAGAGTCCTTTACAAGTAACCTATCTACCGTATAAATCTAACTTTATAAGATATACATTAAATCTTTTCCATATATATCTTCACACGGTTTTATCTTCACACGACTTTATCTCATAAACCGTACTAACTTCTTGTTCCAACAGTACTAACTGACTTAGTACTGATAGTGTATTCTTGAATGATCTTCAGCAGTACTAATTACGTATGAGCAGTACCAACTGTTATTTTAATTCCCAACAAATCACATTAAGTCTTAAAATAGAAGTTCAGAATTTGTTAAATTGCTTTGAGTAGGCATTTAACAAATTAATGTTAGGAACTGTCAATATGTATTTGTAAAGTCCCAAAAGAGAACAATGTTGTGTTGCTCTATTGGCTAAGTATTTATAGTTAATCTATAAATTACAAAAGGCAAGTGGGAGTTTTATCTTGATAAGATAAAATTACAAGATACGTGATCTTCTAAATACACTAGTAAAATCATAATGAGGATTAAACATGTTAGTGTTAAATCTCAAGATGATGGAAGTCTCATTTCATAGATCCGCAAGGATATCTCAAATATTTGGAAAAATATGTTGAGGATTATGAGTTACAGGATTATGATAAACCTGTTAATAAATTGCAAATGTTTAATTTGGCAAGTTACTCATACTATGAATAATTAGATGCAGTCCAAGAAGATAACTAGTTTGGAAACGTAGTTGATCTTAAACTCGATAGTTACACTATAGAATGAAGATGAATTTCTACAAAGGAAATAAAAATCCTAGAGATTTAAATTATTGTGTAGAGATCATAATGGACAAATTTGTATATATATTTAATGTGTGAAAAGATTATCAATCACACTTAAGCAATTAAATGTAGTTGAAATTCTTTCTAGGCACATTAAATGAATAAAGATTATGATTGTCATTCTTAGTTTCATTTATATGAAATTAACAATGGAATATCAAAACTCTTTCTTGGATAATTACTTGTGCGAGGACGAAAAGTAATCGAAAGGAGTATTTGAATTCAAATAATCTTTGGAAGTATACAAAGTGCAAATCATTTGTAAATGGATTAATGCATGCATCTAGGAGATATACTTATGTTTAGTTATTAAATCTAGTTTTGATTTATAATTAAAATAAGATATTTCTTAATATTCCTGAAAGCTAGTGGGAGTGATGTATTTATTTTAACATTCCATTAACATTAACATTAAATGTTAAGTTTTAGGATGGAATGAAACTTCACGTGAAAATTTAGAAAATAAAACCTTGAATTATATGTTTATTATTATAAACATAAGCGGTAAAATAACTGATTCTAATAAACATGATAATCTATTAGAAAGGCTAGATAGATACATATCTTTGGAAAGATATGACATGAATAAAATCTAAGGTTGACACAAGGATTTTTCATGTACGTCATGCTGCTTGTTGTATCATGCTTGAATGAAAGATGATTGACAACATTAATATCTAATTGTAAGTTATTAGATAGTTAAGTGTAATAGATATGGTTGGATTTAGAATTAACATCCTCATTCTGGAATTGCTCCTAAATTCTAAATATGAACCATATGGCAAGATGTTGATATAGATGACAAATCTTGAAAGATTTGAAGATATCAAACATTACACGATGGATATTAAAAGTTTACGGAATTTTAAAAGAGCATATTGTTGTTTGGATACAATGATGCTAATGAGATTGAGATGACACTCAATACTAGTCATGATGGGAGTTTATCCTTGTAAAGACCATGTGTACTAGTTATGCTCAATATGAGCATAGTTGCATTATACATAAAGAATTAGAATATTTTAACTACAAAGGTTTGGTAGTTTAATTGTCATAAATTCGTGGATGAGGATGTCACGCATTTTATGAAGTATGTGGCAATATCTAGATAGACGAATGCACGCATACAAGAATTCTAGTAAATGAATTCTTAAAATAAGTATTCTCAAAATTCCGATAGATCAAAATTAGTTGATTTATACCTTGTCAACAAGTATGTGGAACATGACTTGTGGCATAATTCATTAATAGGAATTATCATGCATTGATCTATTTAGTATTTGGATAAGGGATGTTAAACAATTATTATTCACAATGAATTAAAGTACGTGGTACGTTTGTTTTCATTAATAATAAATTGTATCCTATGTTTGCATGTTTAAATCCGTGAATAACTTTACGTTATTCTAAATAGTCCGTTGTCGATCAATAATATGGGAATATTATTGAATTAAGGCAAATTTGAGTGTTGGTAGAATATACTTAAAGTATATTGATGCGTGGGCATGCCAAATTCAGATGATATTCAATATTGGATAAATTGAATATAGGACTTATCCCAACCACATGATTGTACTTTATGGATCGTCGTCATTAAGTAAATCATGAATATTTATCCTCAGACTTGAGATACCAGATAACTGCCGAGGATGTAGCTCATTTTCTGTAAGGTAGTCTAACGCTATCCGTAATTGGTAGTTATAAGGGCTATTTTCGGAGGTGATGCAAAGTTCAAGGGTTATGCTCGTAGTCAAGAAAGGATTTGTTCCTTCAAATTTGTTTTGAAGTATAATATTGTTGGGCCCCTCGTAGGGTTTACAAGATGTTTGTACAGCCGTACCCAAAGTCTATCTGGAATACGTTCAGATATTTTGGTAATCTTGATCAATTATTAATAACGAGAAACAGAATAGTTAATTATGGAATGACTTAGATCCATATCCATATTAACGCGGTATTAGAAACAAAAGGATAAGTATGATGATTAAATCATCACATGGTTTTTCCAGAAAACCATACTCAGGGTCGATCTGGGGGCATTGGGGTTGTTAAGCTAGACTAACCCATGTCATTACTATATTAATGAATATCCAAGTGGGAGCTGTTAGAGTTATGGATATAAATTAATATTTGTATGTCCAGTTTCGAACACGAGACTTTGGGATTGCACACATTACGTATGAGTTTCAATGTTTGAATAATTAATATAATGATTTATGATTAATTATTAAATCGCAAATATTTATATGGTCAAACAAGGAAAAAGAAGGGGGTTGAATATCGATTTTTAGAACTTGAGGGGGGTGTTGGACTCAAACTTGGAGAGCAAGTTTGGAGTGTATATAAACCCCTCACTTGCTCAATATGATCGACAATATACATATCCCTAACCGATTTGTCAATCGGCTCTCTTTCTTCCACCTACTGATTATCAAACACGTACAGAAGCAAAAGGAGTAATGATATAGTATCATGCATGTGCATGTATTATTATATACATGTATCTTGCATGCATATGTATATGCATTAAAATTAGTTTACTCCTTTATATTCTTGTTTTGACGAACAGTGATGTGTCCCTAGGGGATTCGACCGTGTATTATCAAGAACATCAAAGTTGTTGTGATGTTTTATTTGTGATACATGAACCTAGCTATTCACATTGAAACGCTACTAATACGTGTGTACAAGAACGAAGGACAAGCTCACTATAGCTTGTGTGATTTTTCCCCATTCGACTAACACCTAGTCGATCCACTCTTAAACCCTTACTTAGGGTTTATCTCGTTCTTGGTGATTAGGTTTCTTGTTTGGCTAGAATCCAAAGGTACGCATCTCTTTTAATTTTAGTTAATTAATTACATGTATTGTAGATCTTGTTTTTCCACTGCGTGTACCTGATGTTTGGTTTATATGTTTATAGATGTATGATTCATATTTTCCAACAGTTTATCATAGATCTTGGGCTCGAAATGATCAAAGAAGCTGGAGTGTTTGTTACCGAGCTTAGTCGTGCCTGGAAAGAAGAGCTTAAGTTAACATCTTACTACAATGGCGAGTTCTTGAAAGGAGGCTAAATATTTACTCCTTACATGAGGTCATATGCTTATACATGCTTATTATAGTAGATGTTGGTGAGATTACTTTTCTGATGAAAGACACAACCGAAGTGACTCTAGAGACTTAAGAACTTACCAATCATTGGCGACCCTTCTGGCCACCTTCCTGGTGTTGGTGGTTTGGATGAACATGTCATGATTGATGAATTGTCCATTGAAGGACAATGTATTTACTTTTCTAGTAATCAAAGCTGGAGGTGAATCATTCTTGCAAGAAATGACGCAATTTACGTGTTATGCATTTACGTTTCAATGATGTTGGGAGTGGGTCGAGTGGTGGTTTTGTTTTAAAAAAAATGGGGAATGATGGGGCCTCATATCTTAGTATTGGCGCCTCTTCTGGTATCACCCATGCTGCTAAAGGAATGGCTCCGCCGCCATGGTTTGAGGCTCGGTATGAGTCTCTCGTGGTTGCATATTAGGGGCTGCAAACACTTGTTGTCGAGGTACATGAGGAGAAGAACACAACTCAACATTACTGTAACGAGTTAAGAGGAATGGTTCTTGCTCGAGATGGATATATTAAGTTGTATAAGGGAGAAATTGAGCGTCTCTCGAAAGAACGAGACGAGCTAAAGAATCAGGTTTTCGTGTTCATGTTGGACAATGAAGTGATCCGACTTCGTAGCAGTGCTCGTTCATGCATATTAGAGATAGTTGTTATAAAATTGATAGAACCTAAAATGGATGAAATACCAGATAGATGAGGACTTTAGATCATCCCGACGTTTGTTTTGCCTCTTTAGCGGGAATGAGGAGGTCATAATGAATGTGATGTACCCACTTGTTTCGACTATTATCATTGAACTGTTATTTTGTGTTATGTGTTTGTATCTGGCATTATGTACGTAGAAACAAATGAAGGTTATAAGCTATATAAACGTTTTTACATATGAAAATGAGGCATTGGTTCATGTGGCCCATATTTCTTGTAACTTTGAATATTTGGTGAGGACCACACAAATATGTAAGTAGACGAATATGAAAGGACGCCCCATCCCGCGAACATGACACAACAACAACCTACGAAAATTTGCGGAAAGGGACTTCGTGGATATTATGGAATCATTTTACACCAGTGGAGAAATCAGTGTGGGGTGTGGTTCATCTTTCATTACGTTGATACCTAAAGGTCGTGACTCGGTTGAGCTGAACGACTTTAGACCAATAAGCCTTGTTGGGATTATCAGCAAGACTATCTCCAAGATCCTATCTAATCGCTTAAAGAGAGTTTTGGGTAAGGTGATTAATAAGTCTCAGTCGGCATTTTTAAGAGATAAGTTTATTCTTGATGGGCCACTGATCATCAATGAAGTCATAACGTGGTGCAAAAGGAACAAGAAGCAAACTTTCATTCTTAAGATCGATTTCGAGAAAGCTTATGATAATGTCAATTGGAATTTTGTTATTGACATTATGGAGCAGATGGGTTTTTCTCGGGTGTGGTGCTTATGGATCAGAGGTATTCTCAAGTCGGCTCGTTCTTCGGTTCTAGTCAATGGTTCACCAACTTTTGAGTTTCAATTTGGGAAAGGGATGTGTCAAGGAGATCCGATCTCCCCGTTTCTTTTTCTTATTGTTATGGAGTCGTTATCGTGCATGCTAAACAAGGCTCAGGAGGAAGGTTTGATTAATGGTGTAAATACTCCTAATGGTGGACCTGTCATTTCACACCTGCTTTTCGCGGACGATGCTATTATCATTGGTGATTGGTCAGATTCTTGCCTTGACAATGTGGTTAGAATTCTCAGGTGCTTTTATTTATGTTCTGGCTTAAAAATTAACCTTGCAAAGTCGTGTCTTTATGGGATTGGGGTGAGTGAGGGGGAGGTTAGAGATAAAGCCAAAGTAGTGGGATGTAAAGTTGGGATGTTACCGTTTAAATATTTGGGCATTACGGTTGGGGCCAACATGAATCGAATTAACAACTGGAAGCCGGTTTATGATGTGTTTGAATCGCGCTTGTCTAAGTGGAAGGCTGATTGCTTGTCGATTGGGGGGAGAGTCACGCTTATTAAGTCTGTTTTGGAAAGCCTTCCGTCATATTTTTTTCTCGCTTTATAAAGCTCTGTGTAAAGTTATTAAAGACTTGGAGTCTTTTATTAGTAGATTTCTCTGGGGAGGGTCGAAAGAGGTGCAAAAAATGCACTGGGTGGGGTGGGACAGAGTTAGCACTCCGAAGAATAATGGGGGTCTCGGGTTGTGTAAGTTGAAATTCATCAATGTGGCATTTCTGGCTAAGTGGGGGTGGCGGTTTAAAAAAGAAAGAGGTAATCTTTGGAGTGAGGTTGTCGAGGCGTGTCACGTTACCAACAGAACCTGGGTTTTTCTTCCGGTCCGTAAAACCTTAAATGGTGTGTGGAGCAATATTGTTAAAGTCTTGTCCAGGACTGTGGTGTCGAGGATGCCCCTTAGAAGATTCTTTAAAGGAAAAGTGGGGAATGGAAATAATATCTCATTCTGGATCAACTCGTGGTTGCTGAATTTGCCTCTGATGATTGTCTGTCCTAATTTGTTTCGGTTAGATTCTGACAAAAGATGCAAGGTTAGTGATAGGCTGAAGATTTCGGATGCTGGTATTTTGCGGGACTGGAATTGGAAAGGGTCGGTTGCGTCGGTCGAGGAAGGGTCCGAATGGGATGTGCTTAACTCGTTGTTGGATGCTGCTGTGCTTTCAGATTCGATGGATAGCTGGGTTTGGATTGGGGTTGGTGATGGTGTGTTCTCAGTGAGTGCTGTTAGGAAACTATTGTATTACGACATGGATTTCAGCAACATATCAGTCTTCGAGTGGTGTAAATGGATCCCAAAGAAATGCAACATCTTTGGGTGGCGGGCTGAGATGGGAAGGATTCCGACGGCGACCGCTTTGAGGCATAGAAATATCCCGATTGCGGATGTCTCTTGTTTGCTTTGTGGTAACGCAGATGAGTTGGTGGATCATTTATTCACGGGTTGTATCTTTGCCACAAGGCTGTGGCAGCATATCACTTCATGGTGTAAGGTCCAAAATATTTTTGCTTTTTCTTTCAAGGATCTTGTGGAAATTCATAATTTCGTTGGGTTGTCGGGGAGAGCCAAAGACATTTTTCACGACATTATTATTATAGGGTGTTGGTATATTTGGAGGGCGAGGAATCGTCTTAAGTTTCAAAGTAAGAAGGCTAGGATGGAAGACATTGTTGGAGAAATCAAAGCGTTGGGTTTTCTTTGTGCAAAAAATAGAGCCAAGTTATCGTCCTTGTCTTGGGACAATTGGTGTAAATTTGTAATTATGTAATTGGTTTGGCTGTAGTGTGTGCCGCCCCGTTTTGTGGGTTGGCGGTTTTCTAATGAAATTCATCTTTCAAAAAAATTTCGTCTCTAAGTTAAAATAGTAGAAATGTGTCCTTATCGAGCGTATTCTCTCTATATGTGTAATAAAGTATCGCCTAAGAAACACTTCTCATGTGGAAGTGAAACTATAATAAAGATTACTCTTTGATTAAGAGTACACTCCATGTAATTACGAGCTTATGAATACTACTAGTTTGTGAATTCTCGATAAAATAAAGAGAACTTCTTGGTTGTAAATGACCAATATGATGCATCAATATTCAGACATTAAATGGAATAAGATATATACATTAAGAATGTAATGTGTGTGACTATACAAGAAAACAAAACGACGCTGGCATGCGACAATAAAAAAAGTTGTCCTGCTTAACAATGAAAGAACATAACGCCAGATACAAACACATAACACAAAAAGTTGTCCTACTTACATATTTGTGTAGCCCTCACCAAATATTCAAAGTCAAAAGAAATATGGGGGCCACATGAACCAATGCCTCATTTGCATATGTAAAAACGTTTATATAGCTTATAACCTTCATCTGTTTCTACGCACATAACGCCAGATGCAAACACATAACACAAAATAATAGTTCACTGATAGTAGTCGAAACAAGCGGGTACATCACATTTATTCCGACCTCCTCAGTCCCGCTAAAGAGGCAAAACATACGTTGGAATGATCTAAAAAGAGAGGAGGGCACGACTATATACACGACCCACTTCTTTAAAACATCCAACCATCTAACGAGCACCCCTAAGAAGTCGGATCACTTCATTGTCCGACACAAAAACTTTATTCTTAAGCTTGTCTCGTTCTTTCAAGAGACGCTATATTTCTCCCTTGTAGAACTTAATATCTCCATCCCGAGAAAGAACCATTCCTCTTAACTCGTTACAGTGACGTTGAGTTGTGTTTTTCTCCTCGTGTAAATCAACAACACAAGTTTGCAGCCCCTGATACGTAACCACGAGAGGCTCATACCGAGTCTCAAACCATGGCGGCAGAGCCATTCCTTCAGCGGCATGGGTGATACCAGAAGAGGCACCAACACTAAGATATGGGGCCCCATCATTCCCCATATTCACAGAAACAAAACTACCACTCGGACCACTCCCAACGTTATTGAAACATGAATGCACAACACGTAAAGTGCGTTATTTCTTGCAAAAATGATTCACCTCCAGACTTGTTCTTTGATCACCAGAGAAGTCAATATATTGTCCTTCAGTGGACAATTCATCAATCATGAAATGTTCATCCAAACCACCAACATCAAGAAGGTGGCCAGAAGGGTCGCCAATGATCGGGAAATTCTTAGTCTCTAGAGTCACTTCGGTTGTGTCTTTCATCACAAAAGTCATCTCACCAACATCTACAATAATAAGCATGTATAAGCATATGACAGCATGTATGGAGTAAAAATTTAGCATCCTTTCAAGAACTCACCATCGTAGTAAGATGTTTCTTGAAGCTCTTCTTTCCAGGCACAACTAAGCATGTCCACGCAGTTTGAGCAAATGACGATATCTTACTACTAATAATAAGAATAATAACAATATCACCGAAAACCACAATAACACCATTTTTACTTTTCTACGTGTATAAATCTTTATTAGTAATGAATCAAAAGATTTACAGTGGAATAGCTCTTGGTAAAACTATTCCGGTTGAGCGACAAATGTAACACTCCTTTGTGAACGACTAGAGGCAGCTAGCTTTGCATAGTTCGTTCCTAGGAGTGGGGATCCTATCAACCGTAATGCTAAGTATTACTTTATATGTTTGTTTAGAATCCTACTTATCCCGGTTACAAAGTTTCGTTTAAATAGGCAAAGGAATACTGTGGATGCACATGGGTATAGTAGTTCGCCGACCTTGGAGTAGATAGCACGTGCCTAGTATACTAGGTAGAGTGTGCGTTTGGTTTTCCAATGCTGGCAACTTTTGTACCAAATATCTTACTTTATCATCCTTTGATAAGGCTTTACGCTTATCTTCCCAACAAGTTTCCAGCCCATTCATCAGAGACTAAGTCCCTTTTAGAGATAAGTTTTACAGAGTCATTGAGATATTTGCCAGTTCTCAGTGCCTCTGGTGTTGCGCGTAACTCGTTATACTTTACTCCCTGACATCGCATCAGTTTGTAAAGTGGTTCTTCAGTTGGTCTTTGACTTCCCTGAAGCTTGGCAGTTGGTTGAACTTTATACAAATCTCACTGATTTCTTATATCAGTGAGTTTACATCCACTGATGATCATTAGTGAGGTACCTATCACTCACAACCATCAGGGTGTACTCTATGATAACCATTAGGGAGTAACACTTTCTGATAACCATCAAAGAGTAAGACATTTGATTTCCATCAGAGGGTGACTCACTCTCTGATCCTTATCAGTGAATATTGTTCTCGCTGACTTATATTAGAGACTTAATAAATTAGGCTATTTTATGTTTAAATACGTTGTCAGAGACAATTGGATCGAAAATCAGACCTAGCAATGAGTAACATCAATCTAAAATATATGTATGTACACACACATTAGTAAAAACAAAATAATAAAGGGCCAAATATACAAGTAGCCCGGTAGCTTAAGGTGTTGGGCTTTTTTAGCCCCAAAAAAGTCGTTTTCTCAAAATAGCCCAAAAAATAAACGACTTGCAAAAAGTCGCTTAAAGCGACTTTTTTGTCAATTAAGCGACTTACTATTTGTGTCTTTTTGCAGCAAAAAAAGTCACTTTTTAAGCGACTTTTGCTAGATTTTAAGCGACTTTTTTGACTTTTTAAGCGACTTTTCGCTAGGGGCCAAAAAGTACACGCCACGTGTCGCTCCCACATTTAGTCGCTTATTTCTTGGGCTATTTTGAAAAAGCGACCTTTTTGGGGCTAAAAAAGCCCAACACCTTAAGCTACCGGGCTATTTGTAGAATTGGCCCACATTAGTAAAAACAAAATAATAAATGACGCTACAAATATAGAATCTTTCATAAGATTTCACAAATTATATGATATATTTGGGTTTTGCGTAAAGAATATGAAACACTTGTACTTTCAAGAATTATTAACTTTAAAAGGCATAAGTGGCAACCTTACCAAAGCCAAGAAGATGTAAAGTTAATATACCTAATTCCCATCACCACAAAACATGTGCTCTCTTCATTTGAGGTACCAAATGACCCACGCTCACTTGAAACTTTGTGTGGTCCTTAACTAGTATTGATAGTCAAAAGATCATGTGCCACATAACCCATGTTAGTAGCTTGAAACATCCATTAAAGTAGTTTAAAAAAAACAAACACAAACACATACTACAAGCAAAACTAGATACCAACACATAAAACTTCACTGATAAACACTAGACACAATACGGTACATCACCTTCATTACAACCTCCCCACTCCCGCTAAAAGGCAAAGAACATGCTAAAACAAACTAAAAGGGAAGGGACGAAACTAGAACATATACAACCCACTACAGAAGGTTAGTGGTAACCAGTGCCCCTGTGAAGGCGAGCGACCTCCCTTTCCATGGTGAAAACCTGGGTCTTTAGCTTGCTTTGATCTTTAAAGAGGCGCCCAACATCCTCCTTATACGACATGATATTTTCATCTCGGGTAAGCACCATTCCCCTAAGTTCATTACAATGATGCTAAGTAGCATTCTTCTCTACGTGTAACTGCTCCACTTGATCATATAACTCCGGGTTAGCAACCAACACTTCATCATACCTACTCGCGATCCATGAAGGCAAAACCTTATTTTCAGAGAGAGGGTTCAGGGTAGAATGAGGGACACCCGAGGTAGTGCTGAGGTTTAGATAAGGAGTTGTGTCCTCACCTAGATTCATATATAATGTGCTACTTGAACCACCGCCAGCCCCCTCAACTCGCGAATGCATGGTTCGCGTAGTGCGACGTTTCTTGCACAAACATCTCAGATCTGAACAAACATTTTGAACACCGAGATACTGGTTGTTTGGTCCTTCAGTAGAGAACTTATTAAATACATTAGTGTTTGCATCTATGCCACCCACGTCAGGCGGGGTGGTAAATTCTTAAGTGTCTCAAGTGTCAGTTCGGTTGTGTCCTCCATCATGTAAGACATCATACTAGCACCTAAAAACATGCATGATTCAGAAATAATACAACAAGCGAGGCACAAGTGAATAGAATCAAGCATTAAAAATGTATTTATAGTTTCAAAAGCGAACTAGAAAAGTAGATTCGGTGTAGTAAAGGCATAAAACACATTTTTTATGAAGCACATGAGACGACAAAAAATATATAAAGTATATAATTATTACCCCACGAGCCACTTTGACATTTAAAGTTTTGAGAAAGCATATATTTTATACTCAAAACTTTAAATGTAAAAGTGGCTCATGGGGTAATAATTATATACTTTATATATTTTTTGTCGTCTCATGTGCTTCATCAAAAATGTGTTTTATACCTTTACTACACTGAATCTACTTTTCTAGTTCGCTTTTGAAACTATAAATACATTTTTAATGCTTGATTCTATTCACTTGTGCCTCGCTTGTTGTATTATTTCTGAATCATGCATGTTTGTAGGTGCTAGTATGATGTCTTACATGATGGAGGACACAACCGAACTGACACTTGAAACGAAGAATTTACCGTCGTTGGGGGAGCCGTCAGGCCCTCCACCTAACGTGGGTGGATTAGATGCAAACACTAATGTTTTTAATAAGTTCTCTACTGAAGGACCAAACAACTAGTATCTCGGTGTTCAAAATGTTTGTTCGGATGTGAGCCGTTTGTACAAGAAATGTCACACTACGCGAACCGTGTGTTTTCGAGTTGAGGGGGCCGGCGGTGGTTCAGGTGGAACATTATCTATGAATCCAAGTGAGGACATAACTCCTTATCTAAACCTCGGCACTACCTCGGGCGTCCCTCATGCTACCTCGAACCCTCTTTCTGAAGATAAGGCTTCGCCTTCATGGACCGAGACTAGGTATGATGAAGTGTTGGTCGCTAACCATGAGTTGTATGACCGAGTGGGGCAGTTACACATGAAGAAGAATGCTACTCAGCGTCATTGTAATGAAATTAGGGGAATGATGCTTACCCAAGATGAAAATATCGTGTCGTATAAGGAGGAGGTTGAGCGCCTCTTGAAAGAGCAAAGCAAGCTAAGGGCCCAGGTTCTTGCCCTGGACAGGGAGGTCGCTCGCCTTCATAGGGGCGGTGGTTACCACTAACCTGCTGGAGCGGGTTGTGTATGTGCGAGTTTCCTCCTTTCCCTTTTAGTTCATTTTAGCATGTGATCTGCCTTTTAGTGGGAGTGAGGAGGTTGTAATGAAGGTGATGTACTTTCTTATGTCTAGTGTTTATCAGTGAACTTTTATGTGTTGATATCTAGTTTTGCTTGTAGTATGTGTTTGTGTCTGTTTTTTTAAACTACTTTAATGGATGTTTCAAGCTACTAACATGGGTTATGTGGCACATGATCTTTTGACTATCAATACTTGTTAAGGACCACACAAAGTTTCAAGTGAGCATGGGTCATTTGGTACCTCAAATGAAGAGAGCACATGTTTTGTAGTGATGGGAATTAGGTATATTAACTTCACATATTCTTAGCTTTGGTGGGATTGCCATTATACTTATGCCTTTTAAAGGTAATAATTCTTGGAAGTACATGCGTTTCATATTCTTTAGGCAAAACCCAAATTATATCATATAATTTGTGAAAATCTTACGAAAGATTCTATTTTTGTAGCATCGTTTAATATTTTGTTTTTACTAATGTATGTGTACATGCATATGTTTTAGATTGATGTTACTCATACATCTCTTATTTGTTAGTATTCTTTTATCTTTAAGCAAGACATTTTTTTGTCTATTGCCGCATGCCAACACCGTTTTGTTTTCATGCCTAGTTACACGCATATACATTTTTAATGCATCTATTTTATCCCTTTTAATGTTGGAATATCGATGCATCATATCGGTTATTTACAATCAGGAAGTTCTATTTATTATGTCGAGAATTTATAAACAAGCGACATTCATAAGCTCATGATTACATAAAGTATACTCTTACTCATGGATCACTTTATTTGTTATAGATTCACTTCCACATAAGAAGTGTTTCTTAGGTCTTACTTTTACACAAGTGGAGATAATGCACTCGATAAGCATACATTTCTACAATTTTGACTTAGAGATGAAATTTTTTGAGGTTGTTGATGTGCCATGTTAGCGGTATGGGGTGTCCTTTCATGTCGGCCAACACGTATGTCCCCGTGCATTTTGTGTCAATTATTTGGTACATCCCTTCCCAATTCAGGTGTGGCTTTTTTCTGGGCTTGGACTAGTTAATGACACTTTGCTCATCAGTTATGATTAGACATCTTTGGCTTAAAACCCGTATCTAACTAACTGTGAACTTCAAGTCAACCAAAATTGAAAATTGTATTGTGTTGTGTGTGAGAACGGATTATGATTCGCAGCACAAAGCAATGACGCATCATTTATCCTACGACTTCAGATAAGTTATTTTTCTCATGATTCAGTGACAAGCATAAAAAATAGAGTAAACAATTCCTTTTTCCCAGGCATGTGTTTATCAACTATATGCAGATTTACCTCTTATTAATTGAGAATACTTAATCCAGTTTATCTTTTAATGCCAGAACCTCAAAGTAGAAACAATATGAAGTAACCTACCGAATCATGTGTTCGTAGTAGTAAATTCACTTCAATTACAACAAATGATGGTATTTCAGCAGGCGCTTCTTCAACAATGCTCTCGCCTTGATGAAATTTCCTACTTGTTCGAGAATGAAAGCAATCTTTTCAGTTTTTGCCATAGCACCAAAAGTTTCAACCTATGTTAAAATAAGGGTAGTAATAGTCATATTCAGTCTGGCAACCTTTCTACAAAAATGACCTAACCATCACCTCGTCTTACACACAAAACATAATTAAATCCAAACGGCTTAAGTCTGACATCGATTAAACAGTTAGCACGGATCCTAGACATCTGAGAGACTGAGACCGAATCAATCAATCATTTTAACAGAAAACAACATCTTACTTGATGGACTTGAGCAACAATGCAGCAAAGTAAATAAAACACGTCTACACAGTATTACCAACATCTTCAATATGCACAAACAAAATTATATATGAGTTGAAAGTTAGTTCTCATACTTAACATAGGCAGGGTAAAGGATTTTGCCAATACATATTCATATCTTCCCTGTTCTTTGAATGTTATTCAAGTCCATGTTGATCAGTTTAGATGTTGGGTTCTAACTCATGTAATCTTCAAAAACACAATCTTGATGTCCTAATGGCTTGTTAGTAGTTTCTTAATATACTAGAACTCTTAATTCTAACAAACTCGTTGCATTGCCTTCATTCAAACAGCTAACATATCTTAATTGATAATATTATAAGCTCAAAACAAGTAAAAGCAAACATAAGAACCCTGCGCAAAAACAGCACAATACATGCCCGCTTATGTACGGGAACAACTAGAGCTATTTAAAGCAAACTCATACCAGGCTTACTTCATCCCATAGCGATACCAAAGGTTATATAACAACAGCAGATTAAGACATACAAATGAACCATATCTATATCAGCAAACACAAGAACCCTCTGAAAAAACAACACAACACATGCCCAATTTTCTATACGGGCAACTAGAGCTATTTTTAACAAAATCAAATCTGGCTTACTTCATCATAAAGAAGTTGGATAACAGCAGCCCTCAAAGACATACAAATGGACTATATTTATATCAGAATAAGTAATAACATTACGATATGGAGCATATAATAATACCTGATGGCAGCAACCTTGTTCATCTTATCAAACCTGAATATTAGATGAAAAACATGAATCATTTAGCTTATAATTTAGCACAATAACTTAATTTGATGATAACGAATTAGCTTATTTAGATCGATCAGCTGAATTAAAAGGATAAAAAAAATGTGAATTTGACCACTCTAATGATAACGTAATGGGATAGTAGATGTCACTTATTGAGCTGAGGAACAAAAATTAGGGTTTTGTGATGTGTGGGATGAAGAAGAACGATTTAGTTGAGAGAAAACAGAGAAACACACACTTACTCTGTGTGTTTTGAAGGAGCGGTTATTAAATTATGGCTTTTATATGGACAAAAATGCTCTTCCAGTGTAAAGTATTATTTTAATCTCAACCATTAGATTAAATGAAGATGGATGGCGGGGATTGATCCTTTGATATGTAAATAAAGTTTTGTCCTCAAATGATCTTAAATCTTTATTATTTATTTTCTTAATTTATTTTTATATTATGCATTTAAACTTTATGTTTAATTTTTGTTATGCGGACACAGATTGGGATTACACTTATGTTTCAAAGGAGAGTTATTTTACATACTAAATTTTTCTCATATATCAAAAGACAAATCTCAGTCGCTCATTATCTTGTTGAGAAAAAAAAAAGATATTAATTAATATTTAAATTACACCCATTTTTTTATAATTTAAATATCTCATGAACCATTGATCATTAAACAAAATAAATTATACCGTCACGACCATCATTTAATTATCTTTCTATAGACGGGCACTTTGATATATATACTTTCGACAAACTTTATCCTGGTCGTTTTTTTTCACGTTTTCTTAGCTGTATCAAAATTCGAATTACATATCACATATGATTTAACATTAATATCGAAGTTCGAACACTAAACATCCGTACTAAAATTGACATAAGTATTTGTCTATAAATAAAAATCTTTTTTCGTTTTTTGAAATGGAAAACATACATTCTTGGCTTTCCAACCATATATTACACACTATATTCGAATTAGATTATAGCAGTTCATTTATGAAACTTCAATAATCACATGTGAAAAAATCACTGTTGGTAAAAAAATCACATGTGATTTTATGTGTTTTATCCAAATTAGTATAATATCACATGTGATTTTTCATGCAAGTTTCAACAATGAAGGAAAAAGAAAAAGAAGAATAAATAAAAAGACAAAAAAAGGTAAAAAAACGAGAAAAAAAA
Organism: Artemisia tridentata subsp. tridentata; assembly: GCA_021014915.2. Taxonomy (NCBI): domain Eukaryota; kingdom Viridiplantae; phylum Streptophyta; class Magnoliopsida; order Asterales; family Asteraceae; genus Artemisia; species Artemisia tridentata. The sequence continues at coordinate 213,857,474 of CP139501.1, read as the reverse complement.
AAGTTTGTCGAAAGTATATATCAAAGTGCCCATTTATAGAAAGATAATTAAATGCTCGTCGCGATGGTATATATTTTTTTCGCTTACGATTAACGGTTTAAGAGATATTAATATTTGAAAAAAAATAAAAAAATAAAAAATGAAAGTGAGTTTGTTAAAAATGAGTGGCTGAGATTTGTTATTTGGTATGTGAAAGTAAATATTTGGTATGTAAATTAACTTAAATCTGTGTTTCATCTACAAACTATTAATTTTTCAACCGTGTATGTATATATATACTCTTGTCACTGTTCTTTGAAAAAACTGAATTTTACGGGTCTTTGAACTAGTTTTATTAATAAAAGAAGTTACGTAAGCATTCATTTGCCAAAATATAATTAAAAAAAAAAGGGATGATCAAATATACGTATGAAAAATTTGTTTCTAACAACTTTTGTTAAAAATTGAAACTATGAATCTTTTTTGTTAAATACTTTTTTAAAAAAAATCTTTAAACCGATTTATTCACAAACGTTCTTTCATTTTTAAAAAGATTAATATGATCACTTTAGAGTTATTTTACATAACAAAAATTAAATAATAATAGAAACCTTTTACAACGACCAAAATCCAAAATTGACCGGTTAAGAAAATCTATAAAATTTGTTAACATAAAAATCAAAATGATTAGAAAATACAGTAGTAAAATAAATACTAAGTTGAAAAAAAAAAAATAAATAATGAATCTGCATCATAAAATAAGAAAAATAGGAGAGTTTGGTGGGTGTGGGGGTTGGTAGGATTAAGCTCAAAATAAAACTCACCAAACACACACATACTCAATATATATATAAACATTCAAATTGAATCTTCAATCTGCTTTCTAGGTATAATATAGTTCCATTTCCACCAATCCTCTGCACCCATCAGGTATTGTATCATTTCGTTTTAGTTTTTATTTGTAGTATTAATTTGCATGTTTGTGGAAATAATTTTGATGCCATGTTTTCTTTATGTACAATTGAAAGGAAATTAGTATAATTTTGGGTACATACCGAAATGGGTTTAATTGAATATTATTTTATAAAAAATGTCTATTATATGGGGTGGTGGGAGTATTTGCAGTCGTAGTTGATATGGGTTTTGGGATAATATATGTTAATGCTAATCAGAGTTATATTATTAAAGTGGGCACAGAATGCAGAAACCAGGAACATAGTTACATAGGTTACCGATTTATCTATGTGTTTCGTTTAATTTCCAAATAATGTTCTAGGCTACAGAATGTGAACCAAATATTCTGAGCTATGGATTTATGATAGTTAGCTTTGCAACTATTAATTATAGAAGGCGTATATATCTCAGATATGCTTTAAAAAGGATAGCTTTTTATATGTCTGATTTGGATATCGTGTAAAATGGGTGTCTACGTTATTAGCCCCTTATTTCAGAACCACAGTATTAGACTTTTTACCTACAGCAAATGGAGTTTCTTACGTGGGTTCCCCGTACTTTTACAAGTACAAGTTTTAACATCTGTCATTTTGTTTGCTACATAATGGATGGTTTTTTCTATAATTTGCACTTGCAGACAAGTTATCAGAAGGGTTGATTGTGTGGACGTAAAGAAGGTTTTCTGTATTTAAAGAGATCTTGTTTTGTTGTATTGAAGCGTTTAAGGAATGGAGGCCAAAATTATCCAAGGCTTACATTTGACGACATGGATTAGTTCAGATAACACTCTTCCAACAATGAGCAGTTCCATGAGGTTATCTACTAGGTTTGAGAAAACAAAAAGAGTTAATTTGCTTAAATGTGACCTTTTTGGAACTATAAAACCAGCTATCAGGCATAGAGCAGCGAGGTTAAAGGTTCCATGCACTTCTCAGAACTTTCCAGGTATTTCGTCATAGTCACTAAATATGAGGCGATGTTTGAGGAAGTTATTAAGATTTTGGTGTCTAAATGAACATGCTTTTAGGAAGTTAAGTAGAAGAATAGCAGTTCAATTCGTGTGGGTGCTTAAGTGACACTTGCTCAATGAAAGATTGACAATTACTAGTAACATTTTACCAGGGTGAAAAACCCCTTTTACCCCAAAAAAAAAGATTGACAATTAAAAACTTTTTTAATCTGATTGGCTTTAAAAAATAGCTTGAAGATATCCTAATAAGCATATAGTTTATATTTTTTGGTTCCTTTGTTATTGTCTCTAGTACCCTATGCTCGTGGATTTATCATAAATCATGGAAGAAGCTAGCTTGAGCCCAGAAATATAGCCAATATAATGCTATTATTTATGCTCTGTTCCACTTCCTTACTATAGTTATATTTGTAATTGTATCTTCGTGCTTTTAGGATAGATTGTATTATGCTTTAGATTTCCATGCTACCAAATCAATCCTACAACCATAGCATATACTATTTGTAGGTTTTCAAACAACTTGTCTAAGCTGCTATTGTGAATTTGTCTATTAACAATATAGCCGTTAAGGTAGAATCTTAGTTTCTGTAAGCTCCTTAGAACACGACATTTGATATTATACCTTAACTGTGTTCATTACTTCCGGAAGGCTATTTATAAGGTATACCTTCTTGAACATCTATGCAAGTAGACGAGTTCCAGTAATAAAAATCAGACCTAACAGCTGTTGACTTTTCCACCTTCCCCCAACTGATGCACAATGATATCTTATTAGTAAGAATAATATCAAGAAGATACATACACTATCAGTAATAATGTCACTGGTTATTTGGCTTTCACAGGAAGCTATGAGTGTCTAATTTCGATAATTTAAAGGAGAGGCTATAGGTAGAATCAAGCTTTTATTCTTTTGGTAAATCGGTGAAATTTGTGCAATGGTCTAGTTGTTAAAATTCAATAAAATATTGTTTTACAAAATATATGAGCAACTTATTGGTATTGACATTATTTTCTCTGTTTAACTTTCCCCTTCAGCTTCAATACTTGAATCTGAAACACTTACTACTGAGGAAGATCTGCTGTTACAGGTATTTGATGCTCTTTATATTAAATATACATGGGAAGACTTATGGGGCGTCGCTGCTAAAAGTTTTTTCTAGTTTCTGAACTATGTGCTGTTTAAGCTCAAAAGTTATAGAATTATTATCAAAAAGAGAATGAAATCTGTTATCATGGAGCTGCAAGCCTGAAAATCACATAATATGTAATATCCTATTGTAAATTAACAAAATAGTGTATGCTTCACGGATACTTTTAGTTTTATCCGAATCAAATAAAGGTTTTATGAACTGTATTAAGCCATTCTTATTCATTTAACGAGAGAATTTTTTAATTGCAGAAGAAGTCTGAGGAGATTGAGCCATGTCTGAGTGGAAGGTGTATTTATCTTGTAGGTCAGTTCTAGCGACATTTTTTGTCTTCAATTTTGTAAGACGTTTACATTATCTATACTATATGATTCAGGAATGATGGGATCCGGGAAAACAACAATTGGCCAAATCTTGTCAGAAGTGCTTGGTTATTCTTTTATCGACAGGTTTGTGGTATGATTACTTGTTTATATGTTGCTAACTTGATCTGAAATCTGGGCATATGAGTCCACGCTCTTTGAACTCAATATCATACATTGAATTGCCTTTCAATTAAATAACGTTCATGTTTTTTATGACTGCAGTGACAAACTAATAGAACAGGCTGCTGGAGGAACTGCAGTTGCCGACATCTTTAAGCACCGTGGTGAGAGCTATTTCAGAGATAACGAGGTTAGTGGTATTTTATATTTTTATGGCTATCATTTACATAGAATGTGTTTATATTTTATAAAAGTATTTTTATTATCTTTAGACTGAGGTACTTCATAAGCTGTCATCTATGCGTAGACTCGTTATTTCTACGGGTGGGGGTGCTGTTATTCGACCTGTCAATTGGTATGCCATCGGATGTTTATTTATTCTACTTCTCTATTATGGGGTACTATTGTGGTTGATTTAGCACTAAACTATTTTCATTGTCAGGAAGTACATGCAAAAGGGTGTTAGTATATTTATAGATGTACCTTTGGATGCATTAGCAAAAAGATTAACTGCTATTGGTACTGCTTCTCGCCCGCTTTTGCATCATGGATCCGGCGACGCTTACACACCGGTACATATTTCTCTCGCATGCTAACATCTGAAAACAAGTTTGAAACTTTGTATGATATATTAATTATATATATATGCATGTTATATTTATACTTCGTCGTCTTGATATGTGTAGACTTTCAAGCGACTGTGTAAGCTTTGGGAAGAAAGGAGTGAGGCTTACAGTAACGCTCAAGTGACGGTCTCTTTGGAACGTATGTATACTGTGCTTTTTACTAATATCTCTTCAAAAGTTACTTTTTTCCTAGGTTTTGTTAATTTACTTGTTCTTGTAATATGCTGAATATGTAATGGAAATAATGCTTTGCAGGTATTGCGTCAAAGTTGGGACATGAAGATGTATGTAGCGTTAATCCAACTCAAATCGCCATTGAGGTCTCCCTCCCCTCTCTCTCACACACGCATACATAATTAATAATATACATATATAGTAAACCCGCAGCAATACTAGGAGTACATAAATAGGCAACTAGACTGCAAGGAATGCTAACAAAAAGCATTTGATTCTCTTTTTTGGGTAAAAGGGAGTAATCTTCCACCCTGGTAAAATATAAAACCAAAAAGCATTTAAAGTACAATGGAATGTGGCTGAAATGCCACATTAACCTCAAGCAGCCGCTTGAACAACCACTAACATTTATGACAGGCCATAAATGAACAACTAGCTACCAACAACTAGAACCAATAAGCAACATAAGATGACATGCCAATCTTATGAAAAAACTAAATAACATGTTACTTCCTAGCACGACCTTGGATCTTGAAATCCTGAAATTGTCCCGGAAGGTCGTATACCTGAGCCGCATAATCATCGGAGAAATAATCGTCAAGGTCGTTATTTCCACCTGCTGATGAAAAATAACTTCCCATAGGATTATCAGGCTCAAACACCTCATCTTCATCACTATCCGAATCAACTATATCACCCACCTTAGAAAATGGGTTACCCCTCTTAATAGCAGAAGTACTAGAAGATGGGACAGTAGAAGTAGTGAAGTACTCGTTTTGGAAGCCGTATCCTGCACCTTCTTTTTCAAATTGCTCACACGCTGATCATGCGACCCTTTAACCTCCTGAGATAACCCAACCTTATCTTCCTCCGTGGTACCCTTACCCAGTTTACCATCATCTTTAAACGTTCTGAAATCCGTATTCACATCAATAGTCTCATCCACCTCACTATCACTATCCACCATGTTTTTAGAACTATCCTTCTCAACTGAACAAACACCCTCATCCGTATCAAAAATGTCACCATCTTTATTTAGAGCATCAAAAGAATTCCTCAACGATAAGAGATCAATGTTGTCATTAATATATGTCTTTTTAACTTGAGTTTCCTTAACGGGCTGATTAGGCTCATTACCACTCACCGAAGGAATAGTATGCGATGACCCACCCACACCCGGATCCTTTAAATTCTGATTATCATTATTTGAAGAACTAGAAGGAGAAGAGGATGTACCAGCATTTGGATCATCATTCGTTTTGGAAGATGACGCACCACCATTGTTAGGTTTAGAAATAGGTCTATAATAAAATTGAACCTTAGGTTTTTGAAAACGCACACCATCCACATGCCTATTGGCAGGATGTTTACCTTTACCTTTTCCCCTATTCACATCAGTAAAACCATCATCATTAACCGCTGGTTTATCAACCGTTTTAACCTTTTTCGGACAACCATTATCATCATGATCAAATAACTTACATGTTTCACATCTCGGGGGCTTCCATTCGTATTCAATATCAAGCGTTTCCAAGGAATGACCTGTTCCGTTAGGGTATGGGATCGCTACCACAATTGAGTCAAGCAAGGCTACCAACGAAGATACTTCCACAAGGACACGAGCATAAGAATTATGGCCCCAAGATTTCAGACACATTGCACTCGTATAGGCATCTAGCATAATGGGACGACCAAGTTGTGTAGAAATTAGGCTAAGACCCACTTCAGAATATGCAACTAAGGGAACATTATGGATCTTAACCCAAACCGGAGCCGACGTAATAACATCTTTCTTAAGTTTAGAATTAGGTGTCCAAATATTCAAAATAATAGGTACAAGCCGAATCAACCATGGACCCTCCTCTAAAACCCTTTCCATACCCTCTTTTGTAGCAAATTGAAACATGAAGAAGCCATTATTAAGCATTACCCGTTTCAAACCAAACTTCGCCCACGTATTCCTCACATAATTTTCGACGATCGGGAATGCAAGCCTCTTACCAATAAAGTATCCATAAAGAGTATTCGCGAAACGAGAACTAACCTCATCAACAACTTCCAACGGAATTGTCACGTTCGCACCGGCAACACAATAAGTGTTTCTCATCTCCGTAACCCTCACAACCTTTTTAGGGGTCTTATCCTTAAGCATATCCGCAAATGACATAGAGCTAGCATCAGCATGTGCCACATTGACAGCCTTTTCACCTACACCTTCCATGTTCGATATCTTAGCATTAAAATTTTTCAAAATCGAATTCATATCTTCCACTCCCTGGTCTACACAAGTAGTATTACAATTCGTAGTAGCAGTTTTATCAGTCGCACCCTTATCCTTGTTCATCTCTCTTAAACCCACAAACAACACAGAGTTTCAAATCCAGCAACCAACAATTGTCCAGCAGCAGAGACACACCCAGCGAACAGAATTAAATATAAAAAACCCTAACTGAAAGATAGGGTTTAAATCGAAGAACACCAGAAAACTAACCACCCATCATGATATATGAGATCGATTAATTGATATATGAGATAAACATCAGGCACCAATGACCAATCTCACAACAATAGTTAATTAATAAGTTATACAGATCCCCACAAAGACCATGTAAAACCAGAGTATAACTTACCAACGCAAAGCAAAAAGCGAATCAATTAAAGATCACCGACCCACGATGGAGAAAGGAAAAATTAAAAGGGTTATGATCGAAGATTAAGAATCGTATTCGCTTTAGGGATTCGTCATTTTTCGCCAGAGAGAACTTAGTTAAAAATCAAAGACCCAACCACTGGACTACACGTCCAATGGTAAACCGACAACAGGGTTCGAACCCGGGTCAGGTGTAAATCATATACACTTAAAGTCGCTTTAAGTTTTATGGAGCTCCATAAGAATGGTTTGCCTCTCTGCTTCTATGAAAAGAAGATGATAATAATAATAAAAAATAAAAAATAAAAAAATGTTAGGCTTTCTACTGGAAAATGTGTAAATTAAATTTAAATTTCTCAATTTGCATTGTGAAATTAAATTGATGTTGTTTGTGGTTGACACTTGATATTTTCCTGTTTGGAAGAACAATTTACACATTTAGCCTGAAGTATATGTTAGGTCTAACATTGCAGTTATCATTAGGAAGGAGAGCGTGATCTATTAGGTAAAATAAAACCAAAATATAGAGCATAAAACGTGCTATGGCATCATAAAGAAATACAAACACGTGGCAGATACGAGGATCTTGTTCTGTCCATCTACCCTCCTAATACTAATGTTGCTGTAAACAAATCGTGCAAAATCTTATATGCGTCTGTGATACATGTTTATATATTCTTGTTGCAAGAACTTCACAAATTTCTCATGTTAAGTTCATCACATGTATTTGGCAGGCGCTCATCCAAATCGAAGAGTACTTGAAGAAAGAATGACGATTTTTGGTCGACTTGCATCTGTTGTACGAGTACCCTGCTAAACACCAGGTGGGTAAATGCAGATGCTCATAACTGTACACATATATGTTGAAAATTATAGGAATTCCTGAGAACACGTTTGGAGCTTGGACTGCTCATTCTATTGTAGTTGAGTTATAGATTTTTAGGGCGTGTTTAGTACCATTTGTGGAATACTACAGGACTACAATCTTTTCGGTTTTGTTGCTATTTGAAGTATGCAACACCCTGGCACAATTGAACTGTATTATTATGAGAGACCATTTCAAACATTGTGCTAGTGTACTTGTTCACATAATTGTTACGTTATAAACACTTGATTTCACGTAATTGTTACGGTATAAAACGGGACAAGAGTTGGCTGAAAATAGTGTAACCCACACAAGGAGCTGATATCAATCAGTCTTGTATCTCGAGTTCTCGACAAGTATAGCTTCTGTCAGCATCATATATTTTCCTTTTTCATCCGGTATAGCTATATTTATGGAACCTCCTGGGCACCTAATTGCCAAAAGCATGATACAAAATCAAATATGCCCGTCAAAGAAATACAAAACGGGAACTTGCTAGAAACAGATGGAACCCCGTTTAAACATGCCCAAATACAGCATTTCTTCAAGGGACACGAACTTGTATTCACATGAGAATTTGCGTTTGCTACAGGTCACAACCAAAAAACAAACTACAGTTGCATTACTTTTTATGCAGGTATACTGGGGCAAACATTATACCAATAGGCCTGTGATTACTTTGCTTCCCCAACATTCACATAGCCAAACCATGGATCATCAACTGCTGAGTGTGCGATTTCCCAAGATAAAAGTACGAAAGTATATTTTGTATTTGATATGATAGAAGTAGACTGAACAGTAGGTGATTAGTTATACAAGCTTGGTGCAAAGTAAACCGAAAACAAAAGTGAAGCTCAGATGAGTGAACAAGTGTAAATAATTGACCTTAGTTCTAGAGATGTGTTGTACTGTGAGTTCGTGTTCAACGTAAAAAGTATAGTGTCAAGCACAAATCGACCCAAAAAAAAATTATCAGACAAGAAGGATAGCAATTAGGTCCATAAACGTTTAAATGGCCTAGACTTTGGTTACACTAAAATACATCCAAACTTCAAAAATGGGTCAATGCACGACACCATTGTGCTTTACCTACATTGCTCCTGTTCCGTTTGCTGCATTTTTTATTTTTTTTTGGGCAAGTAACACTTCTATAACTGCTTCAGCAAAGTTGAAGAAAAATGATACAAAATTGGGCCAAGATCCTTATTTCAATTAGACTATATGTTGATTGAAAAAGGATCCAAGACAAAAACTGAAAAAAGCAAGAAAACTACATGTACTTGTAGGGCTGAGCAAACCACCCGAACGGACCGGACCGACCGACCGAGACTGGACCGGACCGACCACATTCGGTCCGGTCCTCGGTCTCGGATTTTGGGCTAATTCGGTCTTGGTCTTGGTCGGTCCGGTCCGGTCTGGACCACAAACCAACTATTTTGCCTTGTTGGACCGGACCGACCGAGACCGGACCGGACCGACCACATTCGGTCTGGTCCTCGGTCTCGGCTTTTGGGCTAATTCAGTCCCCGTCTTGGTCGGGGTCGGTCCGGTCCGGTCCGGGACCGATGCTCAGCCCTATGTACTTGTAGTGATTCAAGCATACACAGTACAAAATACAATGTAAAAAAAACAGGGTTGACTCTCCCAAGAGTGATATTGAGAAGAATTGCAGTAACCCAATGCAACCGTCCATTGGAAAGATTTAAGCTTGATTGAAGATGCTACTTGAGATCAACATTTGTAATTGTCGTTAAATATGACTTCGTTCCTTGCTAACCATATATGCCAAACTGCCGAAGGACCAATAAGCCTCCAAAACTTGTGAAATGTCAGGCCACGTCCCGTCATTCCACTCAATCAGAAAAGAGTTCAAAGTAGGTAGCAGGAAGAACCCATGAAATCTTCCACCAATCGAACAAACAACCCCATAAAGCAAATGACCATGAACAATGAAGAAGTAAATGGTCTATAGATTTGTCCTCTAACACCAATAACAAGTAATATTGGCCTCGCCTAGGATTATGTGATGACGCCTTAACACATCTTTGACAGGAATCTTACCTTGACACTCTAACCATAAAAAAGCTTGAATTTTTTATGGAATACCCTTTTGCCACATGAAGGAAACCCATTTGTCAACAACCTGAGATTGATGACTGCATAAAACTTCATATGCTGTCTTAGTAGAGAAGAGACCATTTAGGACTAGGCATCCAAAAAATTGAATCAACAAGCACAGGATCAAATTCAGATTGGGAAACTACGAACATCAACTCATGAAAACTAGAAATTTCATGCGGCAGCAACTCTCTTGAGAAATTAATGGACCATGACAGATTTGTCAAGTTGTCAGTCTTAACAAATGCAGCCACTTAACTTGCACCATCCTGCATAACTCAATGAACATGCACAATGATCTCTACATAACCGATACATGATTATATTACCAAATGCTACAAGCTCCAAAAATAACTTCATTTGGTATAAATATTCACTTAGTAAGGTATCACTATATCTTCACATACACATATCATTTCTTGAGGTCAAAAACCAAAACTTCATCAAACTAAATAAAACATTATTGTATAAACAACGCATAATCTCTTTACTATATGTTACAATAACAAAGAACGCCTTTCGCCAAAAAAATGCAAACTTAGCTATAATGTTACACGTATGAAAGACCATCATACTAAAAACCTACAATCTCTTATCACCTAACCTAAGCCTGGCATCAATCAACCTTGCGGTAAACTCACCATCACTAACCTTAAGCATCTCCCACAACGGCACACTAACCCCATGATCAACCAACAACCTATGCCTCCTCATAATCTTCCCTTCCAAACTATACGAAAAATACTGCGGAAACCTCTTCAAATCACTCAAATCCCCCTTCATCTCATTCAAAAAGTACTCAAATTTCGGCTTAAAATTATTCTCAATACTAAACGTCAACAACCCCGGCGACCTCAACACCATATTAACCACATCCTCATACTCAAACCCCAACCCCATCAAATACTCCAATTTCGGCATCAAAGTCCCTTCAACGTTCGAAACCAACAAAACAGTCGTCTGCGAAGTAATCCTATTACAACCCACAAACCCCAAATTCCTTAAAAACAACAATGTGGGTTTCAACTGATGTTCCACATTACATATCAACAACCTAGGACACCTAATAATCGACTTACGAATATCGAAAAACTCTAACCCCACATCATATAACAAAAAACCAAAAACTGGGTATAAGTCTAAATGTGGGTCACATGTTAATAACTGCGGATACATATCGAATATACGACCGAATTCGGAACGTAAAATACCCATTGAAGATAAACAATTCTCTACTGATTTAAGGGTTTGGAGTGAAGTTGACCTGAAATTAGGGTTTTTGATTAGGGCTTTTGTGGGGTTTATTTTTAGGGATTTGAGGTAAAGAATCTTTTCTCTGAAAAGTAGGCCTGAGTCTGTTGTGGTGGGTGTAAAGATGCCATTTTTAGGGTTTAAGGAGGATTTTTTAAGGGGTTTGTTTGAAGGGTTTTGTGAAGCGTGTGGGATTTGAGTGAATCTTATTATCATTTGATGGTTGTTTTGTTGGATTGCATATGTGTTTGTATGTTTACAGTGAAATGTTTATGTCAAAAAATGAAGAACAGGGACAGGATAATGTTTGTGAAGTCATTTATAGATGATGGTGCATTTTGTAATTATTATAAAAATCCTTTTTTTTTTCTTCATATTTTTAAGAGTAAACTCCAAAATACATCCACGTCGTTTACCTCATTTCGCATCATACATCCATTTCGAAAAGTTGCAACATATACATCCCTCCATTCGTGAAAGTTAACCTATAAACATCCCTCCGTTAAAATAAGGACAAACGGCGCAAATCATTTCTCCGTTATCTCCTAACGAGATAGAAAATGTTTACACCGTTAGTCCTCTGGGTTAATTGTATTTGCACCGTTAGTCCTTTTTTACGTCTTCGTTCGTTTTTTTCCGTTTTCGTCCATTTTTTTCCGTTTTCGTCCATTTTTTTTCCGTTTTCGTCCATTTTTTACGTTTTCACAGCTTTTTAAAGTTTTCGTCCGTTTTTGTCCCTTTTTTTTAACGTTTTCGTCCGCTTTTTACGTTTTCGTCCGTTTTTTTTACGTTTTCGTCCAATTTTTTTTTGTTTTTGTACATTTTTTTACGTTTTCATCCGTTTTTTTTACGTTTTCGTCCGCTTTTTTACGTTTTCGTCCGTTTTTTAACGTTTTCGTCCTATTTTTTTCATTTTTGTCCATTTTTAACGTTTTCATCCGTTTTTTTTTACGTTTTCGTCCGTTTTTTTACGTTTTCGTCCGTTTTTTACGTTTTCGTCATATTTTTTTCGTTTTTGTCCATTTTTTACGTTTTCGTCCATTTTTTTTACGTTTTCGTCCATTTTTTTACGTTTTCGTCCGCTTTTTAACGTTTTTGTCCATTTTTTTTTACGTTTTCATCACTTTTTTTTACGTTTTCATTCGTTTTTTTACGTTTTCGTCCTATTTTTTTGTTTTTGTCATTTTTTTATGTTTTCGTCCGCTTTTTAACGTTTTCGTCCGTTTTTGTCCGCTTTTTTCCACCTTTTTTACGTTTTTGTTCAATTTTTTTTCATTTGTCCTTTTTTTTTTACGTTTTTGTCCATTTTTTTACGTTTTTGTCCGCTTTTTTCCGTTTTCGTCTTTTTTTTTACGTTTTCGTCCACTTTTTTCCGTTTTCGTTCTATTTTTTTCGTTTTTGTCCCTTTCTTGTTGAATGAAAACGTAAAAAAAGGGACAAAAACGAAAAAAAAATAGAACGAAAACGTAAAAAAGAGGATGAAAACGTTAAAAAAAATTGGACGAAAACGTAAAAAAGCGGAGACGAAAACGTAAAAAAAACGAAAAAAAAAACGGAATAAAAAAAGGACAAAAAAAGAAAAAAATGGACGAAAACGTAAAAAAAAGGACAAAAACGAAAAAAAAAAAATGAGAAAACGTAAAAAAAGACAACAAACAGAAAAAAAAAACGGACGAAAACGTAAAAAAAGGGACGAAAACATAATAAAGCGGACAAAAACGTAAAAAAACGGATGAAAACGTAAAAAAAAAGGACAAAAACGAAAAAAAATAGAAAGAAAACATAAAAAAATGGACGAAAACGTAAAAAAACGGACGAAAACGTAAAAAAAGGACAAAAACGAAAAAAATTGAACAAAAACGTAAAAAAAGGGACGAAAACGTAAAAAAACGGACGACGAAAACGTAAAAAGCGACGAAAACGTAAAAAAAGGGATAAAAACGTTAAAAAAGGACAAAACGAAAAAAATAGAACGAAAACGTAAAAAAAGGGATGAAAACGTAATAAAGCGGACGAAAACGTAAAAAAAATGGATGAAAACTTAAAAAAAAAAAGGGACAAAAACGAAAAAAAATTGAACGAAAAACATAAAAAAAAGGGACGAAAACGTAAAAATACGGACGAAAACGTAAAAAAAAACGGATGATGAAAACGTAAAAAAAGGGACAAAAACGAAAAAAATCGAACAAAAACGTAAAAAAAAAGGGACGAAAATGTAAAAAAAGGACAAAAACGAAAAAAACGGACGAAAATGTTAAAAAGCGGACGAAAACGTAAAAAAAAGGGACGAAAACGGAAAGAAACGGACGAAAACGTAAAAAAACGGACGAAAACGTAAAAAAGCGGACGAAAACGTAAAAAAAAGGACGAAAACGTTTAAAAAGCGGACGAAAACGTAAAAAAAATGACGAAAACGTAAAAAAAGGGACAAAAACGTAAAAAAAACAGACAAAAACGTAAAAAAGTACTAACGGTGCAAATACAATTAACCCAGAGGACTAACGGTGTAAACATTTTCTATCTCGTTAGGAGATAACGGAGAAATGATTTGCGCCATTTGTCCTTATTTTAACGGTGGGATGTATATAGGTTAACTTTTACTAATGGATGGATGTATATGTTGCAACTTTTCGAAATGGATGTATGGTGCGAAATGAGGTAAACCACAAGGATGTATTTTGGAGTTTACTCTATTTTTAACATGATAATTTCATATTTATCCTATATAAATATCAAAAGAGTTAATTACCAAAATAGTACTTTAATTTTACCTTTTTCAAAAAATGGTATGAAAATAATGTCATTTCCCAAAAGAGTCAGGTGCGAATGTGCGAATGTGCGAATCCACAAAAACTTTGACACGTGTCCACTATTTTAATATTAAAGTACAGTTGTTAGGTGGGGTTGGTGGGGGTTTGACTTTGAATGTTTGATTAAATGACAAATTTACCCTTCTATTAAATATAAATAAATACCAATTTCTCATTCACCATTATCTCTTTCATCCCAAATCTGCTTCTCCCTCATTCACCAAATCTGCTTCTCCCTCACTTATAATCCGCCCGCCTGGCCACCAAAAATTCCGGCCAGCCAAATAAATATTCAAAATCACCTTCAAAACTTCCAAATAAATATTCAAAACTCTAAATAATATGTGTAGATCTATAAAAAAAAATCGTATAATATATAGATCTATCAGGTGGTGAATAGATCTAGAGTTTTCAATAGATCTATTTAGAGTTTTGAATATTTATTTAGAGTTTTGAATAGATCTATCACTGATGTTGCTTTGATCTTGTTTTGATCTTGTTGAGCAGTTCTTCGATGTTGTTTCTACTGATGATGTACTGGTGGTGCAACTTGATTAGTTGGCGACAGTGGGGATGATATCAAGCTATAACATGTGCTTTTTAATAGGTCAAGCTATATATTGAATTTCAATATTAATCAAACATTGGCGACAGTGGGGATGATATCAAGCTATAATACACATTTTGTTTGACACTACTGTTGCTTATCTCTTTCTAGTTTTAAGTGAATTTCAATATTAATTCACATGTGCTTTTTAATAGGTATATATTGAATATACTTTGATTTTTTTTTTCAATGTGTACGTTGTGGTAATGGGTTTTGTTGGTTGTTGAGATAAAAGTGTTGTTTTGATTTTTTTTTTTCAATGTGTCTGTTGTGGTGGTGATGAGATAATGGGGTTTGTTGAGATAATTTTAAAAGTGTTATTTATCAATCGGATAATTTTAAAAGTGATGAGATAATGGGTTTTGTGGTGGTGAAGAGAGGAAGAAGAAAGAGATGATGTGGTAGGTGGGGTGAAAAAATCAGGGAAAAAAATATCACTCGCACATTCGCACATGAGACCTTTTTGGGAATGTGCGAATTTTGGGAATGTGCGAATGCGAAATTGGTATTTATTTATGTTTAATTTTTCTGGGTTTTTATTTTAAAAGAGGGTATTTTGGTCATGTGCGAATGTGCGAATGTGAAATTGGTATTTATTTATATTTAATAGAAGGGTAAATTTGTCATTTAATCAAACATTCAAAATCAAACCCCCACCAACCCCACCTAACCACTGTACTTTAATATTAAAATAGTGGACACGTGTCAAAGTTTTTGTGAATTCGCACGTTCGCACATTCGCACATGACTCTTTTGGGAAATGGCATTATTTTCATACCATTTTTTGAAAAAGGTAAAATTAAAGTACTATTTTGGTAATTAACCCATATCAAAATGTCATTTTATATATTTACTCAACTCACAAATTAATAATGATTTTAGAACATGACCGGGAAATATGGCATTTCGGTGTTTTTATTGGATAAATATGAAATTCACTCTTTTAAAATTAAGAGAGAATTTTATATACCCCTCTTTTCATCATTAATTTCATATATAGTCAAAATACAACCATGGAATGCATTTTATACAATGCTTTTAAAGCATAATTTGGGTAAATATGAAATTTTCAAGTTTTAGTTAGGAAAATAAGAAATTGTACCTAAAATTAACATAAAATATAAATCTAACACTATGATAATGTTCAAGACATTTATAAGTAATGATACAATGTAATTAAAGTAATAATCCATATTAAATCAAATAAAAAATAATTTAAAGAATTAATTAAGAAAACCTGTAAAGTTGTTTTAGATAATCAAAATTATGCATAATTGCACGTACGAAAAGTTGGTTTAATATAATGAAACTTAAAAAGGTGAACGATTATTACTGAAGTTACAACCTGCTAATGCATTAAAATTAAATTGTATTGATAACTCCTAGGCTTTTATTATCATTTTTCAAGAATATATTTGATAATGTCAAGGATTAACCATGTTTTTAAATTGAGGCGGGTCTAAATGTACCTTCTTTTTTAAAAAAAAAAAAAAAAAAAAAAAAAATTAAATATACAATTGACCTGCTATATATATTACGAATATTTGTCAGCCGCGTTTTCTACAACTTTAGAATCATTCTCTCAATTTCAGCTTATAAAAAAGTGTAGAATTTTGTGTGCAGACATCTACATGTTATATAGTATTGTGTAAACATGTAGATATTGTTGGTTGATGTTTGTAGATATACAATCTCAATCGTTGATGCGAAGACGTGTTAGTAAATATATATCGATCTTAATTTTCATGACAAACTTCATATGTGAAGTTGAAATAGTAAAGTGATCGTTATGCCAAAAATTTGCTTATTATTTCATTTTCATTTATTATTTCAATAATAATTAAATTTTTTTGAAAAGGAAAAAATCTATTATAGAAATATGAAAAACTATACAAAATAATCAAGGAGAATGGAGACCTTTCAAACAAACATGACTTCTCGAATGAAAACAACATCCAACTAAACATATAACCACAATTAAAAAGAAACTATGAAATGATGTTGAAAGCTAAATAACGCCATGGAAGAGACGAAGACGATAATATCACACTCATCAGTTGAGCTCTCTAGAGAAAAGCATAATGAATTTGTAGATAACCCCATTTAAACCAAGGCTAAATATTTCAACTTGATTAAATGTTTTCAAGAAGTTAGTGTTACGATAATCTAAAAGAGGAAGATTAAAAACATAAATCACCTAAGCTACAAGTTCAAAACAAGTATACCTATGAGTTAGAAACTAGACTCAAAACAGAATGGTATTGATAGAAATTGAATGATTATAACCATTACAATAGAGAGTGAATTAGGGAAAGAAAACACATTTCAATTCATAGATAAAAATGAGAAAAGGGGAAAGAAAAGACTTTTATAGGCTGACTTGGGGAATAACCGACTTTGGCGCCTTTTGTGGAATCATAACAACTAGTCACGTGCCAGCCACGTGACCCTTCATATTTTGACTCGTAACAAACCATTCCCCTTAAAAGATTCTTGACCTCAAGAATCGGTTTAAAATCAACATTACACTTTATCAATTCTTGCATCAGCATGTGTTCAGCAAGATTATAGTCAACTCAGGTTGTATGTTAAGTGTGTTTGTTCAACAACCCATATTATCAACTTCCTTACAACTTCTATCAGCAACCACCCACAATCCACTCTCAGGTTAAATTTCAGACTTCAAGCTCAGGCTGAACTTCAGTCTCAAACTCTGGCACATCATGTATTTGCTGGGATTCTACCTTATCTTCCATATCAGCAACCCACAACTTCTAGCAAGTTTTGTCAATGTTTCTTTCAAACCTACTAACAAATGGATTGCCATTTTTAGTGTGACCAGTTGATGATATTTATAAGTTCTACCTCATAAACAATCTTCAAAACAACCCTTTCCTTACCCAAACAACCCTTCATGAAATGGTAGACTACCTGACTCTATTTCATTATCATAACCCACACCTCTCAAAAACTCATTCCTACCCAAAATCTCATTCTTACCCAAACAACCTATAACTTTCATTTTCCTTTTGGGCCATTTCCATATGTCAAACATCACAAGTGCTTTCTTCTTTTTCGACCATTTCCCTATATCATATTTCACACCTTTCTTCTTTCTTTTCGGCCTTTTCCATATTTCCAAATTCACACCACCTATGTTTTTACCACTTTGACCACTTTAAACCCAATAAGATTTCCATCACCATTGTTAGTGCCCTTACCACCATTAGCAACCTCAAGTCTTTTGTACTCTTCCTCATCTTCAAGAACTTTACGAAGATAAGAGTTCAAAGATTTAACCTTTTGTTGTTCTTTCATTGTTTGAAGGCTGTGGATGGCATTTTCGTTTTGGACTTCCTTTTTCTTGTCATCTTTCGTTCAAAAAACCTCTTGATATTGTTGATTTTAGCTTCGAATTTAGCTGTTGTTTGACCCATTTTTAGCGTATTTCCTAGCTTCCATTTTGGTGTCAAAAGCAACAAATTCAATCACACATGGACATTCCTTGTCATGTTCCAAATCAGAAGATAGTAGTTCACTTCCACTTAAAACCTTTGTCGGTTCCATCCCGCCACAAGCCTCCATTTGCATCTCATTAGGACATTCCTCAACAGATTCTACACCTGTGGCCACACCTTTACCATCTTCATTACAAACTTTTTCCATAACAACCAAACATTTCTTGTTGTCATCATCTTCTTTTGAATTCTTTAATTGATTTCCTTTAACTTGCACATTTTCTTTACCAATTTCACCAAGAAGTTTCAACCCAAAATTGTTAATGATCACACCACTTGATTTTATTTCTTTATCTTTTCCATTACACAAGTCACCACCACCAATCAAGCCACTTTTTATATCAGTTTGTTCCACATCATACTCTTCTTTGTTTTCTACTAAACCGTTAGTAGTATCTTTTCCACTCTTTACCATGGAATTTACCACAGCATCATTAACATCTAAAACTACAGCAATCAAATCATTACCTTTTCCCGCTTCCATACAAACTTCATCCATAACGACCAAACATTCGTTGTTAACATCTAATTCCATATCCACACCTTTAACATTTTCCTCACCATATACGTGACATCCTGCTAACATCATTGTTCTTTTTTTCAACTCCTTTGGACTCATTATTCTTCAAGATCTCGTTAGTCGCTTCTTACATACTTGACATATCATGAAACACCTCGTATGCATCATTTACACCTTCACTATTTTCACCGTATATTCCATTGTTTTTTTTTCAAGATTACATCAGTATCATTACTATTAACCACAGAACAATCCAACTTACTTCCAACATACAAACTTTCACCCAAATCTTTGGCACCATGATATGAAATATGAGCAGTAAGATCATCGCCTCTATTGTTACCACCGTGATTGCTTCCTTTCCCACCTCTGATTCTTGCTGGCTTATCATCCAACGAGATCAAGATGCTTCTCAGGCTTTCATCAATTGCTTTAAAAGCACTTATCATACTTGCTAACTGACTTTCAATAGATTTTTTTACATCCGCCATTGATAAACCTTGAAGCTTTTAATTTATTATTATTATTATTTTTTTTGTAGTTTTTTTTTCTCTCGAAGTTTTGGATAGAATTGAGAGCCAAGATCGAGCTCTGATACCAATTGTAATGAGTGTTCTAGAAATCACCAAAGAAATGAAGAACAATATTCCAATTGCAACAATTCACTTATAAATCTATAGAAAAAGAATCAAGATCTGAAAGTGTTTTGTTGAAAGATGTGTTTGTTACAATGAGTTGAATACATAATTAGAGAAGGAAATGAGTTCACAATTTGAGAATGAATGAATTACAATGAAATGTTGGTTTTTAAATGTAGTTTGGATCTTAACATAATTTCCCGCCAAATGTGAGATTTGACTTTTAGTTTGACTTTTGCTAATTTGACCCGTTTGACTTCACTTTGTGACAATACCTAAGCTATAAATCTTACCCTATAAATAAATACAGTTTTAGAAAATGACACATAAAAACACAATGAATTAAGATGAGATATAAGTCCTAAATCCTTATTCAAATCTAATTTCACTTACAAAGCACCTCAAATAACTCACATATATAGTCGTACAAAAGAACATAAATCGTGCCTTTGAACAACCTTTGACGCCTATCATGGATGAAATCAAAACCAAAATCCGGATGGTCATATTATCTAGTGACGACACGATACCAAAAGTGATGAAATCGAAACTGCGATGTGTTGGAACAACATTAATTAGGTCTCCTTATGTTTTAATGATGACAAATAAACCTTCGAAACACATAAAATCACAAAAGTTAGCCAAAATTCTCCCGACGCAACAACTGGGCCTGGCGCGCTGTCAGCGCTCCGACGCGCCAGCAGCGCGCCAGCCTTTTGTTAGGTTCGGGACGAATTTTGAAAGTCGGCTTTCCCCTTACCCGACAAATGTGGATCTTTCAATACAAGTATGAATATGTTATGTGCTTCATTGGGAACACTCGAAACGAGTTTTAGAATTAAAGGGATCCAAATTTACAACCTCCCGTTTTTGGCAAAACGTCAACTCAAGTATTTTGATAAACGCCTCTAGCCAAGGCTTTTCTAAACCTAGGAAACACATACATTTCATGTGACATCAAGTGAAAGTATTCGTATGACCATAATCCGTGTTTACGTCTTCTCTAATCACGTAACGGGTTTACTCCCTTATTCGTCAAACAAAGTCAAAGGTCTTTTTGCGTAAACGCATCCTTTCCCGTAATGGGATATGCTTTACAATGATGCAAAGCACTTAACTTGTTTGTATCAAGATGATTATTGATTACTTCACGTATTATGAGATTATGAATACTCGACGTTGAGTTACTTGAGATTATGAGTAACCTTTGATTTTCTCATCCAACACACAACCCATAATCATCTTTGTCAACTCTTTTCTTTCTTAATGACAAAATGATTAAGCCTTAATCAATCCTTTGATTAATCTCTACACCAAACTAATCCTCCAACTATTTCAAAATCCTTCCAAATCTTATCCCCAACATTCTCTAATATTCCTTATACTTTCATGTACTTCTTGTCCCCTAAATTCTCACACTAAATCTTACAAACATTCTCTTTACTATATTCCAATCCAACCACTTAGATTTCACCACCTCATCATCTTCTTCATCCCACCATTCATTTCAAACACAAATAAACCTTCCTCACAAACCACCTCACTTATCTACCTCCAACATTCAAATTTCAAATTTGAATCTTAAACCAAAGGCTCCCCATCCTGTCACCTTGGCATCATTCTTACATCTAAACAACTCACAACCTTATCCTTCCAACTCACTTCTTCTCATTTCAAGCACATGGGAAATTCAAATTTTGAATCCAAATGATAGGCTCCCCATCTTATCAACATCACCTCATTCTTACAAACATACAACTCACTCTCTTACACACTCATCCTCACTTCAAATTCAAATTGCACACACCTCCCTCACAACCCTTTCCTTCCCTCACACACTAGTCGGTTCATTTCATCACATGGGCATTTCAAATTTGAATCCTCCTGTTAGGCTCCCCATCACATCACCTTCAAATCCAATCCAACTCATCTCAACCTTATCTCTTATTCCTTCTCTCTCACATTCAAATTCAAATTTGAAATCCAACCCTTAAGCTCATTTCCATCACATCATCACAACTCACCCCAATTCATCTCAACCCTTCATCTCACCTTTCTCACCAAGCAAAACATATTCCTTTGGCATATTCTCTTCTCTCTTAACCATGCCAACTTACTTAACTCAACCATGGTTTGTTCTCAACCTAACCTCACTCTCTCACTTCCCTCTCACACCATTTGAATTTCAAATTCAAATCTTCCCTCTCTCTATCTCATCCAACATCCACACTTCCTTTCCAAGCAAAGGAATATCCCATGTCATATTATTTCTCTCTTTTTTATGCCATGTGAGGAATACCTAAACTACCCATATCCAATTATCCATTCTACCCTTCTCTCTTTGATAATTGGTTTTACTTAAACACTTCACAAATGATTTTTACAAAATAGCTATTTGAGTTGGTTGACGACGATGACCACAACGACGACAACGACAACCACGACCACGACAACCACCACCACAACCACCACCACCACAACCACCACCACCACAACAACCACAACCACAACAACCACAACAACAACAACAACCAGCACCACCACAACAACAAGAACCAGCACCACCACAACAACCACAACCACAACCACAACCACAACCACAGCAACAACAAAAGCAACAACAATAATAAATAAAAAATAAATACTACTCAAATCAAAAGTTGTTCATGTCATCTTATTGATAGGTTTCAATGACCTTATTATAACAAACTGAAAAGCAGAAGAATGTAAATTGACAAAACAAAACTATTAGAAAAATGTTCGAAAGACTTAAAGATGTGCCTAATTTCCTGCTTGTGGTAGACAAGAGTTTCACTTTTTCACAAACCAATAAGTGTTACAAATATATAGAAAGAAATAAGTATCAGAATCGTAAAGGAATTCATCGATTCATGTTAGTAGTTTGAAGAATTTATGTGTTGTGTTGTACAACAATCTCCATGTAGTTAATCCTTGTCGAGTCATGGGCTAAAAGTCAATAGATCTCCGAGGCAATTATCAAATTGAAGTGAACATTATGCTTCTTTGTTTGAAGATTCAACTTATTCTTCATTGTGGTTTTCCTTTTAGAAGACATTCCGATCGTTATTTTTTCTCTTTTCCATTTTGAACTTGAACGTCTTTTTCCAGTAATCTATCTTATTTCCTCTCACTGTTCATTGAACCGATTTGACAGTGCAGATGTTAGCTCTTTTTTGGCTATGTCCTCAGAGATGCTGGCCACCTGTCAATTATTCAACCAGTCAATACAGATAGGTGTAGCTATAGCAGTATCAGCTAATGAGTATATTAAGACTGATTAGAAAAAAATGCTCACACAAAGCTACAGTTTTCATAAATATCTCTTTCATTAAGAAGATAATCTACAATAACTATGACTAGAGGTAACAAAATGGTATCTTTTAGTGTGGGTCATAGTGTATCGAGTAAGGTTAGGATGCCCAAGACACTTTTTTTATCACAATTTAACTCTTAAGTCTTAATAGCCAATTAGCTTGTCAAATATGATACAAAAACTACACAGATGCAATAGTTTATTTAATACGGTTATATAGGATGTTGGACTTTGATGCATTATGAACACACCTTTTTGGCGACTCTTGACATGTTTTGACCAGTTTCCTTGCAAGCAAGTTTTTAACATATTTATCCCTTTTGACCCGTTAGAGACAGAGCATAACCCGAATCGAACTACTCCTAAGTGAATGTGTCAAAATTGCCACAGAAAAATTGAGCTCGCTTACAGTTTCTTCTGCATCATAAAGGTTTGTAGCAATTATTCCAGTTGGCCCTCTCTTTAACCACCCACATACATATAAACCATCCTCAGTTTGAGCATCATCAGAAGAAGATACAACACGGCCTCTGATATTTGGGACCACACCTACCAAAGAAGTTGCAGACACATTAGAAACTTCTGAATACTCGGAAATTTTTGAAGTACATTAAACATTATATAAACCTAACGTTTTGCATGTGAATTATATATATATATCAGCTATACCTTTGGAATGGTCAAATGGTAAACCATCAACTTGTACAGATTTGTAACCTATGCTCTTCAGTACCAAACTGTAAAACAAAGCAAATATAACACTCAGAAGAGAATTTAATAACCACGGTATATACTGTAAGCCACACAAAAGATCATACAAGTTCAAGAGGATGGGTCATGTCTTAACATTGCTATCCTATAGAATAGTTTAAATGGCATTCATTTTATTCTATTTTTGTATGCATTTTAGACTTCAGGGAATCAGGTTTGCATTATATTTGAATTAAAAGTAAACTTTCTTCTGCCACAAATGTAATTACCAGTTTACACGAAATTTACCCGCAATTAAGATCCTCATACTGCCCTGTGCCTGCTGCAATCTGATTTCCCGAGCCAGCACTTCCTACAAGGTTAAGCCAGCAATATCTTTTTAGGTACCACAAGAACATAAAGAGAGCTTCTTAAATGAAGTGTACAATATAAATACAAATTTTCAAACATTTGCAAAGAAATCATAGAAGTAATAATAATTTCTATATATAGCTGACAAAACATGCCCTTTGATTTTTTATGAGAAAATCTGATGTAATGTATCCATCAACAGAAGTTTTTACTATTTCTACCTTTCAATGTTGTCTTCTCAAAATTCACGACATCTACATAGCCACTTCTGTCCCTTGATTCTAGAAACTTCTCAGGTTTCCTGAAGAAAGTAAAGTGCAGTTCTCGTTGTCCTAAACTTGGATGAGGTGCAGCTGATGAGGAAGCCTTTGATAGCAACTCAAAGACCCTCCTACGTATACGATTGTTCTTCATTTCTTCCTTTTCACAACGTTATAAGGAAACAATATCAGTTACAGATGCAAAAAATAATAAGAGTAAACTGAAAGTACATAGCAGTTTTTGAATAGCCAAATGAAAGCTAAGGAAATGAATTGACCTCATCAGCAGAGGTTTTTAGGAGATCGGCTTCCTTGATGTTAATGTGCAAATCCTTGATAGCTGCATTTGAGAATCCAATGTAATATAAGAACCAAACTCAGGAGTGATTCAGCAAATACTTTTATTTCGGGTGGAAGGAGTACCGTTATTACCCATCCTTCTTAATGTGAGATAATAATTTTCCTATTCATGCTCACTGTAATTTTAATTCCTATACATGGCTTATTTACAGCAAAAAAGCACCGACTATGACTTCTTTATTCAACACCAGATAAGAAATTTTGTTCAAAAAACCATTTGTTCTCTCGTACAGTTTTGAGCCAAAAAGCCACTAAACTTTTACTGGTGTAATATTAAAATGCTTTTTGAGTCAAATCACCAATTCATATTGCCAAAATCACCAATTCAACTCATGACCTATAACAACAACATACCCAATCCCGCCGAAGCGGGGTGGTATGGGAACTCATGACCTATAACACTTGCCAAGAATTTCTCGTAGCTCTTTTGCAGTACAAGCTGCTTGTACAGGTCCACGTCTACCAACAAGATAAATCTTCCTGAAAGATTACATGAAATATTATCAGGCACCAAAACAAACTGCAGAAACTAAATTTGTGTCTAACTAACGATTCATAACCTTATGGAGCTTTCCCTTAGAGCATCCAAAGCATGGGTGGCAATATCAGTGGTAGCCAACTCTTTAGGTGGTCTTAAAAGAATCCGTGCAACATCAAGAGCCACATTACCCTATAAAAAGATGCAAGATCAGGTCAGTTCATAGTAGGCATTTCCTTTAACAGTGAATTTGTCTCATCACACATACAAGAACAACTAGAGTAATACATATAGGCTTCCTAAGCCATTAAGAAATATACACTAGTATCACAACAATTTTGCTATGCATAAGCTAGTACACGTCTGACATACCTGGCCCAAAACTATGGCCGTGTCTGTGCTCTTTAAGTCCGGTGTAAACTTGCTGAAGTCTGGGTGCCCGTTGTACCACCAAACAAATTCTCTAGCAGAGTGAACACCCTTTAACTCCTGTGCACCAAGGGCATGAAATAGTATCAAAATTGCAGATTTCTAAATGGATGAAAAGACCTATAAATCTGCCCGTTTTACAGATATTATACCTCTCCTGATATACCAAAGACTCTATCACTTTCAGCACCATAAGCAAGTACAACCTGATAGATGACACATGATTGTCAATTGCGATTGTACAGATACTGCTAAGGACTAAAGGAAATTAAATCATAAACTGTATTGAGCAAAAGCTTGTGACCTTACCACATGGTAGATTTGACGAAGCTCTAACAAAGAAACGGAGGATCCAAGAGCGACATTGCCAAAGAATGAACACCGTTCGTTATGTGCAACCCGGGAAAATTGGTTGATGACAATCTGTTGCAAGTTTTCTGGTCAACTAGATCAATTAAGGTGATTTTGCTTCAGGAGATAGATTAAAGAAATACTCAGAAAGTGGTAAAAATGCACTCATTTATAAACCAATTCAGTTCAGCCTTTTCTCATAAATCTCGCTCTTTACTCATTTATATCAATTACCAACTTCAAAATTAGTATTCAGTTCAAATTCCACTTTTTCTAACTTTAAAACCTTGTTCTGATCATTAACGATTCAGTTAATCCTTTTCACAATGTTTCTACAGCTTCGATGAATAATCCTATAGCAAACTCAACATGACTAGAATCATCAAAATGATTCCAACTGGTTGTAACCAAACTTTGAAGTGGCTTAAATTAACGAGTTTTGGTACTAGATAAAAGTAACAAAATCCACAAATCCTAGCCAGAATCTTAACCAAAACTGATAATAAATGTCGTATATCTAGCAAAGCATACCTTTGTTTCAGGGTGATCAGGTGCTACACCAGAACGAACCAATCCAAATGGCGTCGGCAGTCTATCAATGACATCAACTTCTGCTCCCTCATGTGCTTTCAGCATCTATTAGTTACACATGAAAGTAATTCCATCAAACAAAAGTGACGGGCACTTCACAAATATCACTAGCACATAACAAATAACGTCTATGTTTGATCAATGAGAGTAAACTCTAGTATTAAATTGATTCATCGACCAGAATTTGTTTGATGTCAATAACAGCAACAAGTCCATGTTAGTAGTATAAACGCTGTCAATTATGGTTTTTAAGTTTCCATATGACTTGACTCATTTCTTTAGAGTTCAAAACTAACCCATGTGACCATCAAGAGTCAAATGTGGATCCATTAAGAGTGTCATACTATAACATCTTTACTCAAAACACCTTAATTCGGGATCACGAACACAAGATAACATCCAAAGCTTAAGTAGCTATTGCGATTCAACATTTGGTATGTTTTTAACAAACCAAACTAAGACAAGTTATCCTACACGGTTTTCGGATAAAGTCAAAAACAATATATACATACATATTACATACTCAACTTATCTAAATACAAGCATGTCTGTGTCAGCTTATGAACTTATGTAACATTTAAAAAGCTAATAATAAGCCTAAACAAAAATGAACTAACTTGAGCTTATCAAGTTAGATAAGCCATAAAAATTAAACTTAATATAAGCTTTTTCAAATGTTACATAAGCTCATAAGCCTAAACGAAAAATTAATGCCAAATGGTACTAAATTTACACCAAGATTATAATTTCATGTTCAGCAGGACCCACTCGGCTGCGTATAGCTCCGACATATAGCTATTTTTGGCAAAACTAGGAGTAGGAGTTGTTTGTCTATTAGTGTTGTGTCAGTCATTGATCATAAAGTGTGAAATGCTAAAAGTTTAGCTTATATGTCTTGGGCTTAATGTAACATTTGAAAAGCTAATAATAAGTTTGAATTTTATAACTTATGAGCATATAATCAAGTTGAGATTCTCAACTTAAATAAGCGATAAAAGTCAAACTTATTATCATTAACTTTTCAAATGTTACATAAGCCAGACTTTTTGTCGAGTGGGTTGGAAATGAAATTCAATGCCAAATGGTACTAAATTAGGTAGTTGTTTGTTTAATAAAAGTGTTTGGCTGATTGTAAAGTGTTAAATTAAACGATCCTAAACACACATAAAAGCGAACTAAATAATAATACATCATTTGAAACAGATAAATTAACAAGTTACAATAAGCAAAAATAATCAGAAATGAAAGCACACAGTGAGAGAGAGAGAGAGAGACCTTTTCGGCGGTGTAAAAACCGGCAGGACCACTGCCGACAACGCAAACACGGAGTGAACTAAACTTCCGAACAAACATTGCCATTGCCATTAGTTAAATTAGGGTTTTTTAAGGGGTTTGTTTGAAGTGGGTTTGAAAGGTTTTGCGAAGCTTGTGGGATTTGTCAAGTCTTTTTAATAATCAGCCATATCAAGGGGGTGTTTGTTTATGACTTATGCGCTTATTTGTGTTTCTGCTTATATTTTAGAGTAAACTGAAAAAAAAAGTCCTTAAATTTTTAGAAAAATGCAAAAAATGTCCTCGGAAAAAAAACTGCAAATATTGTCCTTTTAACGTTTTAATTTTCTGCAAGTTATGTCCTTGAAGAATTACTATAGCTGCAAAAAAAGTTTTTTTTGCTAACGCTCGTTAGTTTTGGCCGTGTAAAATAACTATTTTATCCTTACCTACTACAGGGACATTTTTTTCTACCACCACCATCAACTCCTTTTTAGTAAACTATTTTTTTCCTGTCAAATTGCTACAAAGTAAATGCACTCTACACTTATGTCTAAATCCATTTTCCATAAATGCATCATTTATTCAAATTCATTTTCAACACAAACCCACACGAGGCTACCAGCCTACCAGTTCTCAGCACATCATGCACCAAACACATTAATTACTAGGGGTGAGCAAATGGACCGGATGGACCGGACCGACCGACAAAACCGACCGGACCGGACCGGACCGACCACATTCGGTCTGGTCCTCCGTCTTGGCATTTTGGCTAATTCGGTCCTCGGTCCGGTCTGGTCCGGTTAGGACCAAAAACCGATTATTTAGCCTTGTTGGGCCGGACCGACCGAGACCGGACCGAACCGACCACATTCGGTCCGGTCCTCGGTCTTGGCTTTTTGGCTATTTCGGTCCTCGGTCCGGTCCGGTCCTGGACCAATGCTCACCCTTCATGCACCAAACACATTAATTACAAGACAAATCTCACATAAAACACATAGTTGTATTATTGAATATAATCAAAATTTCATTGGTCATTAGGTAGTACTAGTACATCTTGTTTCCTCGTGGAATATTTTAACCTTCAAACCGTCCTAATTATGTATCAGGGTTAACGGGAAGATATTATATCAAGACGAGGTGTTAAGGGGATGTTACGGGTAAACATCTGGTGTCAATTGGAACCCCGCAAGATGGATTTCTATGCCTATGGGATTGGCGAAGTGGGATACTAGTAAAAAGGTGAAAGCATGTTCATCTTTGTCTGATGTGGCATCAGTTAGCTTCTCAGCAGACGCAAAGCTCATATTGACAGCTGGAAAGAGGCATTTAAAGTTATGGACAGTTGGATTGCCGACTAAATCTCGAGCTAAAACTGAGGCAGTATCACTAACAAAGGCGGATCTACAAGGAAAAACTGTTAATCTTGGTCATCACAAAGGTTGTACATTTATAGCTATTACATCTCCCTTTAAAACTTTTCGGAATTTAGCTGGTGGCAAGGGTGATGAACTTGTTGTTAGTTTATGTACATAAATTAATAGACGTATGTTAGGATCGAACTCGAGACCACGGGATTGCACACTTTACGTATGAAGGATTAATGAGTAATAATTAATATATAAAAACGACTAACGGTTGTATTTAATTATTAAATATACAAAACGACTAACGACCGTTAATTAATTAACGATAATTGACTAACGGACGTTAAATGATAAAAGGGAGGACTATAGATGAAAAATAGAGAACAAGAAGATTCCGGAACCCCTTGTGGGTTGGGAACCGATCGGCCATAGGGTGTAAACCCAATCCAAGTCCAACTTGTTCTCCAAGTTTTGTCATCTTATATATATAAACACAAGGGGTCATTGTTTGGTTAACTTTTGTACACACAATAACCCTAAATTGTTTTCTCTCTTTTTTTCTTGTTCAAACCAATCGACCAAAACCCTTTAAAGGATTGATCGATTTTTTTTGTTAAGAAAAAAAATCGTTTTGTGTTCTTACTAGCATAACATTAATTCGTTAATAGTACGTGTGTACAAGAACGTGGTGTAAACACACTATTGTTTACATCTTAGATTGAATTACAAAACGGTAAGGGGTAATTCTTATAATCCACATAAACCCTAATTAGGTTTCATAAAGTTGATTGTTGAAGAATTACTAAAAGGTACGCATACGTTTTATATTCGGTTAATTAATTATGTATTATATGATCTATACGCTTCCGCACTTGCTTTGATGTTTTATGTGTTTAATTATGATATGTCATGTATTGAATTCTAACAGTGGAATCACGAGCCTTGTATTAATATGTAATTTATTACCGAAACACGTAAAAAACGAATCTTGGATTGTGTTTAATTATATATATCGAATTTTAGGGTTTAATAAATTTGAAACCCTAAATTTACCCTCTGTTCCCGAGTATAAAACGGAAAGAAGAGAAATAGAGAGAGTAAAAAAGAGAGAAAAGAAGAGAAGATGGAAAAAAAATTGATTTTTAATCTTGTGTTCCCTAGTTGGAAAGAAAAGAAGAGGGATGTTAGCAAAAAAGGCTTTAAAATCACTTTCTCTCCAAATCATCCCAATTTGGGAAGAATATTATGAGAGAAGTTTTAGCATAATTTCCTCCCCTCTTCTATTCTTTTCTCTCGAGAAAAAACTCGGGAATGCAATCTTTTTTTAATTTCCTCTCCACTTCTCTTCTTTTCTCTCCAAATAAAAACTCGGGAACAGAGTGTTAGAGGGAAGGGGGGGGGGGGGGGGGGGGGGCGATTTGCCCTGGTTAATAAAAAAAATGTTTTGTTTTGTTTATTAATTGAATTAGAAACCCTATGATTGCATGATATAATTACATGTTAATTGTATGCGATCTTGTGACAACGTGTTATAATTGTTATGTAGAATCCATGATGAAACATGCATGTTTGTCATGGATTATTGTATATATGATTTAATTTATAGTTGTAAAACCCTAAAATTTTGAACACGTAAAATACCCAAATTACCCTTCATCTCAAATTCATAAATAACGTTTAAAACATTTCGACATTTAATTCCGGTTATACCTTAAATATTTAACCTTAATAATTGAACAAATAAAACAAAATATATACAATTGTTCCGTAAATTATTTAGACGTCCAATTGAGAGTTGCCATAACCACATTTTTTGTACATTGTAACAAACTTATTCTCATTAAAGGCCCACAAATCATGCCCACAATCTATGCCATTTACCAAACTTAGAAAGCCCATTCACAAGTTATATTTCAATCGTATATCATGCAATCTCTTTTATTCATATCTCAAAAACTCAAACCCTAAAAACACATTGCACCAAAGCTCGGCTGCTACTTAAATCCTTTCACTAATCCGATTCAAAAACAAGGCTGAAAAGGAGGTTCGTTGGTTGTCTTGGTCGTGGTGGTACAGCAGTTGCAAAGTGGTGTCTTGGTCGTTGATCGAAGGCTGTTCGAAAGGAATTTTGGTTAGGGTATTCGGCTGAAAACTCTTGTGGTGATTTCGATCTTGTGTACTCTCATTTTGTTCACGCTTCAAGGGTATTGTGTCTAACCTTGTTCGATTTTTCCTCTCTTTAAATCTGTCGTGATACGTGTTATAAGTTGCATGAAAACTTTGTGTTACTCGTCTAAAACTCACATAAACTCATAACCTTTTTCACATAAAGTAACACTTTCATAAAACCCTACATGTCGACTTAAGAAGCTGTTTGCATTGAACTTGTTTTTGACCCACTTATTACGACCCAAACATATATTATACATAATCCTATACGAACTAAAAAAAATAAAAATAAAAATAAATAAAGCATGTCGTGTGTGGTTTGTGCGCGGTATTAAAACAAAACAAGAAGGTGTCGCGAGTTTAGTTTGTGTCTTGAAGATATGTTGTGAGTGTGTCGTGGTTTTAAAAACATTCTCATTAACTGTTGTCGTGTGTGAGTAAATGATCATATGAGGCTGTCGTGTGTAAGTTTCGTTTTCAATATATGTTGCATGCGAATGGAAGAGAAATTTCGTGCATGGTAGTTTTTGTGGTCTTCCATTCTTCTTCGAACTATAAGATACAGAAGGCCTCAAATTGTTTTGTCACCAAGAATGGTAATATAATAAGAGTAGCATGTCAGTAGGGATTTAGAAAGGCATGGACATATTTTCTTCTTTCTTTTGGTTATACTTCGAATTGTCAAATCATAGGGCAGTGGGGAGACGTCTTGATTGCTGTATTATGGTAGGCATGTAACTTAAATTATTGTAGCCTTTTCCACTATTTTCATATTTTAACCCATACTATATTAATTAGACACATTAAGACCCTAAATTGACATACATTATAATAATAAACCCAAATTCGAGTATGTTGTAATTTTAACCAATTAACTTGACTAAATGGTAACATTAACGATAAATGACTAATATTGCTAATTATGAAAACTTACTAATTCGGGAAACCTGCTAAAAATAGAAAGTTACTTAAAATGGGTTAACTTACTTAAAGCGGAAACCTACTATCTTTGGAAAGTTACTATTTTTGGAAAGCTATTATAAAAGGAAAGTTACTAAAAATGGAAAGTCGACTAAAATGAGTAATCTGACTTAAAACAAGTTATTAATAAAACGACCATGAATTCGTGTAGATTCGCTGAAGATGGAGTCTGCTTCCGATCTTATGTTCTATTGTGTTTTCACTTGCGGTCTAAGGTACAGATATTCTACCCTTTTTCAGTAAGGGTGCTTTCTTTCTCATGACTTTTGATCTTGATCTTGATTCGTTATAAGATTCCCTTAAGCCATTGCTATGATCCCTTGTACTTGATTCATTCGCTTGATATGCTTCGTTGATATGATAATCCTTTTTACATTCGTTCATTATGACCCTTGTGATATGATACTTAACATAATTCGTTCGTCGTTCTGTGACATGAGTATTTAAATCACTTGATTCATTGAAGGTTCATTTGATATTATAACTGGATGTGAAAACCTTTCTTAATTATATCATGAAAATGTTTTGAGAAAAAGCCATTTTAAAACGATGTTGTTGAGCACGATGCGATACCACTTTTAAATGAAATTTTACTAAAAGTTTTATGAAAACTACTTTTAAAGACTATCTTTATGAAAGACTTTACTAAATATCATTTTATGAAAGTCACTTATTGAAAGATTACTTCTAAATACGCGTTTGATATGAAACCTTTGAATTAAATCTTTACTATGAACCTACGAATCATTTGATTATGAACCTTTGATATGATCTATTTGAACTTTGATTTGAACCTTTGCTATAAACCCTATGCTATGATTCTTGATTTGAACCTTGACTTGAACCTTGATATAAACCTTGATATGATATACTTGAAATGGAAACTTGACTTGAACCACTTGATATGAAACTTGAACTTGGACACTTGATACTTGATTTGACCCTTGATCCACAGTTTGAGACTACGAGCCACCACTTGTATACTAGGCATGAGGGTTTCATGTCCTTGTCATTGATGCACCGATGGCATGACTCTAGGGTAGGAGAGTGATGACCTATCCCGTCCCTGACTTGACTTGTTACGTAGAGGAAGTACTTGGCCTACTGGGGCGTATGGATGCATCCTAGATTTGTTACTTGTTTCGATGGATTTATCATGATATTACTTGTTATATACTTGGTGACTGATGGTGTGTACGATACACGTCTTTCACAGCTTGGGAGTTAGCTACTCCAACCTTTGAGGCATCCCCTCACATTATACTTGGTATCCCGAGGTCACCCCTCCGGATACATGGCTACTTGGTTACTTGATACTTGACTTGATACTTGGCTTGATACTTGACTTGACTTGGGCTCGTGGTGGATTACTGTTTTCTTTACCTTATAATCTTTTACTTTTTCCCTAACTCTTATTATACCTTGCATTGTTTCCCTTACTTCACTATTCCATTATTACTGCTTGTTACCTCTATATCTGTTCACTGGGCTTTTTAAGCTCAGCCGCATTTCTTTTCCTGCGGCAGGTTTTTGTAAGAAGCTGGGTTATGAGTGGAGATTACCGTTGGACTTAGAGGACTACACTTTGATAGCTATTTTGAAATAGAGATGACTAGAAGGATTTGCATTTTCAGACTTAGTATTTATCTCTTTGTTCTCTTTTGTAACTTTGTATTTCCTTTGTAACCTTTGAGATTCCTTTGTATTACTAAAGACGTATGCTTGTGTTTGCTTTGATATGTCACCATAATGTGGCACTTCTACCCTTTTCGGGTTGGGGTGTTACAATAGTGTTTAATGGTTAAGATTTATTCACATGTATTGTTTTGATAAATCTTGAATTGGTGAAGACTCCAATTTACTCTTAAATTAATTAATCAAATATGTGCTATTGGGCATATTTTTTAGCTATGGTTTACGCAATTGATTCGTCAATGCATGTGGTTCACTTGCCTTTGTAAGTGATAGTCACAGTTAATATATGCATTATTTAACCTAGAATTGATTATTAATAGGTTTTATCGAATAAGTATACATGTGGCTACTTGTTTTACACATATTAATTGTTACGTTATGTGCGCATTGTTTAGTTGTTTATTTTTTATTGTTACTTGTTTTGTTTATTTTTGTTTGACATGTTTTAAACAAAAGGGTAATTTTGAATAGAAAAATAAATTGGACTAATCAATGGTGAAATATGATTTGGTTTTTAAGAGTTAAATTTTAAATAGTTTAATTGAGTGATGAGTTTTGTACCAATAGTAAGAACGGTTCACCCAATTGTAACAAACTATAAGAGGGTATAAGGAGGGTACGCATTAAATTGTGATCTTAAAGAAACGGGTTTTTAATATCTTTATGCTAACCTTAGTTTCTCCGCTCCTTTGTGCATCAAATTGGAGCTACCTAGTACGACTATTTTATGTACAAAATCATCTTAAAGGGTGAATTAGCCTTTAATTTCATGCGCCACTATGTGGTAATTATCCAAAACACTAAGTCTTTGGACTTATGCAAAAGTACGATATAATGGACGATAATTAAAGGTAATTCTTTGATTGGTGAACCCAATACCTCAATCAAAACTTTGTTAATTTAATCTTAGTGAATTAGTTAATAAAAAGTTTTATTAAAACATATGTTATGAAGTTGTATGCATGCTTCTTCATACATAATTTTGATTACATACATAAAAAACTAGTACCCTTAAATTTAAGATTATGCCATCTAATTATAAGGAATACTTGAAGTTACAATTTAGCCTAAGTGAGACCTTAGCTAGATTGTAATGACAAGGTAAATTTCATGATTACGTGAGACGTACATGAGAATTTGCAGTTTCTAAATTAGACGACTTAATTGAGTTGTTAGTGAGACCTAGAACTCAAGGCATAAGATGGGGATGAAACATCTTTACAATGCAAATAGGTTTGGCAATTGTAAATCCCATAATGATATAGGAATTGGAAATTGTTTGCCAATTATTGTTCGGCAGATTACCTTGTTGAATACTTTCATTACTAGCAGATCAACTGATGTAATGGAGCTATGTCAATTAGGATCCTAGCTTTAAGAAAATACTATGGTTTATATGAATATTTACCAACGGGTATTTTATTTTTTTAAAGATCTAATTATCGAAAATACTGAAATTGAATTTTGTTAATTCCTTTAAATGTATTAATGCAACATTAAACCGTAAACGTAAGTTATTCTTTTATTGGAAAATTGATCTACATCCGTAGGGGTTTTTGGCTAGAGTCAACTTTACTAAAAGAATAAACCTAGTCTACTTTCCATGAGAGAAGTGTGAGACTCAATCATATTCCTTTTCATGGTTGAGAAAAGTATGATAGGAACATTAGAATTGTCTAAATTCTAATATAACTAATAGCAAACTTTAAAAAGAGAATTGCATATTTCTATTTTCCATAACGATTTTATCACCCTCATTCGGTGATTAAATTCTTTTGTAACAAATATGACATTTGGTTAACTGAAAAATTATGAGTTATTAAGTTAGAAGCAAGACTGATTACCGCAAAAGGCAGTAAAAGCAAACTAGGATATTTTATCTAATTGTTGTTGCTTTAACCCTTTAGAGGTACTACATACCATTGTGGGGATGGTAGACCTATTAAGGAAGAAATTGCATGCTCAAGTTTCAAGTTAATAGCATTGATGGATAGTCCATTATCTACGTAGTAGAATACACTCTTTTAGTATCTAAGTAATTGTTACGTATGGGTTTTCTCAAAGATGTAGGAAAGTAAATAGCACACTATTTTCTTTCACTAGTTAATGAAACACTTACTGTAACACCCCAACCCGGCAAGGGTAGAAGTGTCACGTAAATGGTGACTTATCAAAGGCAAGCATAACCTACGACTTAAATAATACAATAGAATTTCAAAGGTTACAAATGAAATACTGAAATTACAAGGTTACAATGAGAAACAAAAACTAAATACTACGTCTGTCAATGCTAGTCCTTCTAATAACTTCTACTTCAGAATAACTATCAAGGTCTTCTAAGTCCAAAAGTCTCTTCACTCATACCCAGCTTCCAACTAAAACCTGCCGCACACGAAAAGAAAACGTGCGGCTGAGCTTAAAAAGCCCAGTGAACAGATATATAATAAACGGAAACGAAAACAAATGGAATTGAACAGATGTAGCATAATGAATAAGATATAAGTAAAGGTTTAAAGAGTAAAGGTTTAGGACAGTAATCCACCACGAGCCCAAACAAACCAAATCATATCATATCGTAACCATAATCTTCAAATCATATAGAGGGGAGACCTCTCAGATAATCAGATAATATGAGGGGTGTCCTCATTCTTCAAATGGAGTAGCTAGCTCCCGAACTTTGTGAAAGGAGTGGATTGCACCCATCCCCAGTCACCATATCATATCAAAACGAACTGTCCACGAACACGGACACGAACCTAGGATGCATCCATTCGCCCCCCGAACAAATCATATTGGCCATAACAAATCATATAGTGTGTTAGCATATCATAATCAAAATGGGGACGGTGTAACCAAATCACTAGGGCTACACGCTAGTCATGCCAGTGGTGCATCACAGACACGGCCATGTTACCTTCATGGCTAGGAAACGAACTTGGCTCGGGTCTCAAACTGGGGTCAAAGGTCAAAGGTTCATATCAAAGCAAAGGTTCATATAGTCATAATCACAGCTCAAATCTACAGGTTC
The DNA here is from genome assembly GCA_021014915.2 of Artemisia tridentata subsp. tridentata. Taxonomy (NCBI): domain Eukaryota; kingdom Viridiplantae; phylum Streptophyta; class Magnoliopsida; order Asterales; family Asteraceae; genus Artemisia; species Artemisia tridentata. The sequence goes on along the minus strand of CP139501.1, from coordinate 213,820,784 downwards.
ACATCAAAGGTTCATATGTCACAGGTTCAAATATCAAAGGTTCTTATCACAATGTAGGGAACATAGCAATGGCTTAGGAATACAAATCAGAATAGAGACCGAAGGCTCCTTATCAAAAGAGCAGAATACCTGTACCTTATACCGCACGTGCCAACATATCTAGAAATATAAAGATCGGAATCAAACTCCTTCTTCAGCGAATCTACACGAATACATGATCGTCTTATTATTAATATCTTATTTTAAATCAGATTACTTATTTTAGTCGGCTTTCCAAAAATAGTAACTTTCATGTTTTAGGAATTTCCCGGAATAGCAATTTATTACTTTAAGATTTTAATTGACAATTAATAATATTTAAGGGTCAAAATGACAATTATAATGGTTTAGGGTTAATTATGTCAATTTAATAAGGTTTAGAATCGTAAATGTAAATATTCGAAATTTAATATTTAAAAATGTCAATTAATTAACTTTGGGGTTTATACTGTAATTTATATCAAAATGAACATTTAGGACTCCGTCGTTCCATAATTTATTTAAACGTGCTCTCGACATTAATTTATCCAAGACCAAACTACTACGTTTTGCACTTCTATCGACCACTCAATATACATGCTCACGACACCAAAACATATACATACTCACGACCCCAGAATATATACGTACTCGATATATAATATTGATCTGTAAGTTGAGCAGAAGGTTGACCTCAATAATCGGATCATTCTTTAGAAAAATAAAATCATGAAGAGCACATGTATATACAAAATATATAATGTTGGTAAGAATGATATATTGCCCATCGCATAAGCCTTATTTTCAATTCCCCATTATACACGGACAATATTTATATGAATGGTATAATTGTTTTCTTGGCTTAATGGCACACGAGATATAGCCTTCACAAAAGAATTTAACATGTAAACCTTTCACTATCACGTAAACTTTATTTCCTTTTTGACATGAATATTACCATGCACTCTTCTACGTAGGAACTTAACCGAAGTCGACTCGACATACACAACCACATACGTATCACATTCGTTCAAAGCAACATTGGTTACCTCGTAACGTAACGGTAATAGACTCATACCGCGACCCACACGAACTCACACAACCTTCGCTAGACTAGATTCAACCCACGAACCGTCGCGAGGCCAAAACAACAACAATGGTTTAATGAGATAGAACGACACACAATCACACAAGATCAGAGGCCCTTATTCCCATAACTAACATGTACGCCTCTCTTCTTATTTCTTAAGTTAATATCCAGATTAAAGTTGCATCTTATGGTTCGTATAAGACTCGTAAGTACCCAGGTCAAGGAGTATATTACAACAGATTGTTAGGCTTATCTACATGTCGAATATGAGGGCTGTTAATGTTACGACGCAACACCGCCACAAAACACAACACAAATAGACACGAACAACATCTTCGAATGATCTAAAACGGAAAGTTAGTTGATACATATCTTGTTTATAAACTCGTGATTTCTTGTTTGTGTATATACATCTACTATTCTTTTACACATGGGTGAGCCAAATACTAAGCATATAGACCAGATTGTTTATGATCGCTTTAGCAGGTTTTATTTTCAGATTATATGCTTCATATGTGTCGTATGACTGATAAACACAAGAAAGGAGGATGATACCTAAAAGGCAGTATGTCGAGACCAAAGAAACCAACAGAAACCCACTATTCGAACACGAACCAAGCGATAACCAGATCACCACGCCTTCCTTGCTACCCGTTGTTCATCTGAAATTCGTGTAAGTACAATGAACAGCCGATCTTGTTTATTATTAGGGTTTTGTGTTTGTGAGATTGAAGTGATATACGGTTGTGATAAGGAGAGTAAAATGGAAAATATATTGAGGAGATTATACCGAGTCTTAGGGGAGATAAGAGGAGACTTATTCCCTTCAATGTTTCAAACGTATCAAGCCACATTTTCAAAAAGATTTTTAGTACAAATATATAATGTAACCAGCTCATTATAGGGCTTGTATAGGCGTGATGATAGGCTGAGAGTGAATGTTTATCAAATATGGAAGTCGTGAATTATGGGATGATTGTTAAGGAGTGATTGCCGAGAATTAGGTAGTGATTAAGGAGATTTACTAGGCAAAATACTTACCATGTTTACAAAATCATGTATGTAGTCATGTTTCAAGTCTTGGTTCACTTGTGCACCTTAATATAATTTACCCATACACTATATTAGGCGTGCCAAAAAAATGCATATATAAATGTGTCATGGCATAACATAAGTATAGTCTTAAGTTGTAGGTTCCAAGTGTCGCGTATGTTCAAGTATTAGCACCTAAATACTTTAGGTTATACGCGTTCTTCAAAAATTCAAATTTTAAGGGTATTTTAGGCATTTTACGCGTTCAGAAAATCTGGGTTTTACAATTCTTCCCCTCTAAAAGAAAATTTTCGTCCTCGAAAATTGAAGTCGCAAAGTTAGACACAGTCGTAGCAAATCGCAAAAGATTGCCACAAACATTATCACGCCCGGGGAGATTCTTCCAAAAAGGATCTTCAAAAAAAATAGTTTTTTTTTTCATGACTCAATCAAAACAAGGTGGGTTCAAATTCCTCAGAAGGAGACAAATTTGGTTGATTCTGATCACAAGGTCCATGCAACAACAAAAAAATGGATGATAGGTGAATTTTCTAGAAAGCTTATATGGAATACGAACAAAATTTCGAATCAAATTAACTGTATCAACAGTAGAGAGCTCTGCAAGGAGTTTAAGATTCATAACTGAAGTCAACAGAATGCAAAACGAGAGTCTAAACTCGTTCAGATATCTAATGAACGAAGGTAGAGTATACGCATAGGTAGAATGAACTTAAAGTCTCACTAATCACGGTAAATCAGACGAAGATCGCATTCTAAACTTCTTAGGTACTCCCCAAGATATCCTATGGCCACAATGAGTGCATGTTATATGGTGTAAGTATTATCACGTTGATCAGGCGTCATAATACTAGCACCACATAATTATGCCTTCATGATGATCATACTTTATCTCAAGTCGTAATCAAAACCACCTATCTTAATCCACCTAGTACTTCTATAGTCATCAAAGGTCAACCAAAATCGAATGCCAAAGTCAAGAGGGAAAACAAAACTATTCGCACGAGTATCAAAATCCCAGATAGCTAAATTGAAGTGAGGTACGCCGTCACAAGCATCATATCTTCCACAATTCGTCAAAATCCCTCAAAACAAAGCCATCACCGAACATACGAAAAATAAACATGAACTGAAATGCTTCTAGGGAACTCAAATCATTAGAGGGTCTTATTACTTCATCACGAAACTTAAGAGATTCAACGGAAATAAAATTTAATCGTCAAGAACTTCGACCTTCATAAAATCTAATCTTCCAAACATGAAGGGTCTGTTTCAAAGTTCCGCTCATTCAACACCTCCAATCTCTTCAAGTCCGGTTAATCTGTCTTCGTCTGTCCATCAATCGGGAAGTGAAACCAAAATCGGGAACTTGTGTCTGGTTCATCGAGCCTCCTGCAGTTCTTCTTGGAATGTGATGGTGTGTTGTGGCTTTCTGGCACGATCTTTAAATCTCTTCATCATCCAGTCTGCTTCCGCTCTCAATTCATCTTAGTACAACCAAGATGAATAGGGAAGTGAGACTGTACGTCTTCATCAGCTCTAGGTTCGCCATCTTGACTAGATCTTCTGCACCGCCCACCCTTCTGCATTGAAAGGAATGTCTTCACTCTTCAGGATAGCCTCCGTTGTTGTTAACTCCAGGTCAGGCAAAGAACACCGTTGTCTCAACAATATCCATTTCCCAGAGTGCACAAATGATCGTCAAATTTCTAACAAGGTGCAAAAATGATTTTCATGATCTTCCTTGTCTCCGAATGTACCATTAAGTCATACAATGACCATTTGCCCAAGTACTTACGAGAAAACATCATTTATCAAATTCACGAAACAGTCAGAGCTTTAGCTAATACCATTAGCGTCACTAACCATCATAGTAGTCGTTTACGAATATGGGGGTCGATTCCAAGAATAGACTCAATTCATCAGAAGGAAACTTCGCGCTCTGAATTTAAACAACCACATAGTCGTTTCAGGGTGGAGGAATATTGGTTCCTAACAGTATTACGATTCAGCTTCCTGTAATCGATACATATCTCCAGTCATCATCCTTCATAATCGCGAACGAAACTAAAACACGCCCAGAAGATACTCTTAAACAAACTCTCTTCTTGATCTTCGGTTGCTGCTCTTCCCGGTTGCTCAAATCAATTTATATGATCCCGAACACATTTGAAAGACACCTTCGCTTGGTGAGTAGACAATCTCTCGGTATCAAGTTAAATCCTACTTCACGTTCTGATGGAAAATTTTGGTGGTTCGACCAGGAATCATATTCAAGATTTAGGGTGCCAAATAACGTTCAAGATAAGGTTCATGTTCGGAATACTCAAAGAGCTCTCAAGATGAGGTTCATTCGTTTGCGTATGAAATGGGTTTTAGGGAAACTTCATGACCGCGAAATTAACACACGAGTCTCCAGAGTAATAGTGATAGCAGAGGGTCTAACAATCGGTAATCATGGTAGGGAGTTCAAACTTGTTGCAAACGTTAAAGGTGAGATATCGAAGGGAAATTGTCAATATTTGAATGATCAATCAACCAATTCCTTGTTAGAATAAAATCGAAGTTAACTATCCAAAGAAAGACGGATCACAAATCAAATCTTTATCATTCAAAAGTGAGGTAAAACATTCTTATACTCGTGGTTACACACCACAAGACTTCTCATAGGGATAGAGATGGGTGGAACGAAATCAAATAGTATCGGAAGATTCATAGATACTTATCAAAAGTAAAAGACAAATAAGAGAATACATCAAGTACGCCATTGCCAGGGAATTCTCAGAATGATCAAAGAGGCATCAAAATGATTAATCGAAAGGATCAGAGGTCAGAGTCAATATCTGAAGATAAGGATCAATTAGTGTCAGGCAATTACTATGCAGTTCTCAAAGCCTTCCAGATTTAATCAGATTCAAATTTCAGGTGGTGCAAGGTGTGAGCTTTCAATTTCCCAAAAGTGATGTCAACAGACTCTAACCAAAAGCAAGGCACGAATCAGAGTGATGCGGAAGCAATGATACTTAAACAAATGCCTTATAGTCTACCCATTACTCACCGGTCAAAACTTAGGTTCCTATGGGAAGTCCTAAAGCAATTCTCAAAGGTTGACTTACGAGCGCCTACAGGGAAAACTTAGCGGTCCTAACTTACACAGGCCAAGGGTAAATGTATTACGTATCGCAACCTGTCTCTGATACCATAATTGTAACACCCCAACCCGGCAAGGGTAGAAGTGTCACGTAAATGGTGACTTATCAAAGGCAAGCATAACCTACGACTTAAATAATACAATAGAATTTCAAAGGTTACAAATGAAATACTGAAATTACAAGGTTACAATGAGAAACAAAAACTAAATACTACGTCTATCAATGCTAGTCCTTCTAATAACTTCTACTTCAGAATAACTATCAAGGTCTTCTAAGTCCAAAAGTCTCTTCACTCATACCCAGCTTCCAACTAAAACCTGCCGCACACGAAAAGAAAACGTGCGGCTGATCTTAAAAAGCCCAGTGAACAGATATATAATAAACGGAAACGAAAACAAATGGAATTGAACAGATGTAGCATAATGAATAAGATATAAGTAAAGGTTTAAAGAGTAAAGGTTTAGGACAGTAATCCACCACGAGCCCAAACAAACCAAATCATATCATATCGTAACCATAATCTTCAAATCATATAGAGGGGAGACCTCTCAGATAATATGAGGGGTGTCCTCATTCTTCAAATGGAGTAGCTAGCTCCCGAACTTTGTGAAAGGAGTGGATTGCACCCATCCCCAGTCACCATATCATATCAAAACGAACTATCCACGAACACGGACACGAACCTAGGATGCATCCATTCGCCCCCCGAACAAATCATATTGGCCATAACAAATCATATAGTGTGCTAGCATATCATAATCAAAATGGGGACGGTGTAACCAAATCACTAGGGCTACACGCTAGTCATGCCAGTGGTGCATCATAGACACGGCCATGTTACCTTCATGGCTAGGAAACGAACTTGGCTCGGGTCTCAAACTGGGGTCAAAGGTCAAAGGTTCATATCAAAACAAAGGTTCACATGGTCATAATCACAGCTCAAATCTACAGGTTCACATCAAAGGTTCATATGTCACAGGTTCAAATATCAAAGGTTCTTATCACAATGTAGGGAACATAGCAATGGCTTAGGAATACAAATCAGAATAGAGACCGAAGGCTCCTTATCAAAAGAGCAGAATATCTGTACCTTATACCGCACGTGCCAACATATCTAGAAATATAAAGATCGGAATCAAACTCCTTCTTCAGCGAATCTACACGAATACATGATCGTCTTATTATTAATATCTTATTTTAAATCAGATTACTTATTTTAGTCGGCTTTCCAAAAATAGTAACTTTCATGTTTTAGGAATTTCCCGGAATAGCAATTTATTACTCTAAGATTTTAATTGACAATTAATAATATTTAAGGGTCAAAATGACAATTATAATGGTTTAGGGTTAATTATGTCAATTTAATAAGGTTTAGAATCGTAAATGTAAATATTCGAAATTTAATATTTAAAAATGTCAATTAATTAACTTTGGGGTTTATACTGTAATTTATATCAAAATGAACATTTAGGACTCCGTCGTTCCATAATTTATTTAAACGTGCTCTCGACATTAATTTATCCAAGACCAAACTACTACGTTTTGCACTTCTATCGACCACTCAATATACATGCTCACGACACCAAAACATATACATACTCACGACCCCAGAATATATACGTACTCGATATATAATATTGATCTGTAAGTTGAGCAGAAGGTTGACCTCAATAATCGGATCATTCTTTAGAAAAATAAAATCATGAAGAGCACATGTATATACAAAATATATAATGTTGGTAAGAATGATATATTGCCCATCGCATAAGCCTTATTTTCAATTCCCCATTATACACGGACAATATTTATATGAATGGTATAATTGTTTTCTTGGCTTAATGGCACACGAGATATAGCCTTCACAAAAGAATTTAACATGTAAACCTTTCACTATCACGTAAACTTTATTTCCTTTTTGACATGAATATTTGGTATGTGCTAAAACACATACCCTTTTCTTGACCAAAACCGGACCAAAATAACCAAAAACCCGACCAAAACGCCAAAAGATATTGTGTTTTTGTGTTTTTGCCTGTGCAGGGATGGATATCGTGAAAATTGACAAAAGACACATGAAAATCAAGAAAACGAGCACGAGATGCGAAAAGGCTCAGAACCGGATCCGGGAACAAAGAAAATGATCAAAAAGGCGTCCGAGGTCCTCCATCTATCTGAAGTCGTCATCATTAGCCCTTGGATTCTACTTTGAAAAAAATGCAAGATCAGTCCTTGAAGAATTCCAAAATTACACAAAAGGTCCCTAGTATTTTTAATACTTTAAATCCTTTAAAAACCTTACAACCGGATCACACATTATAATCCAATCCACAAACAAACCAATCCTAAACCCACCCAACACATTCTAACTCCCAAGCCCAATCCTATCCGGCCCATCTCACTAAAATTTAAACCCGATCCATTTTTTCTTGTTAACTAAAAATTCCACTCGGTCAAAACATTCGGTCAAAGAGATAAATAAAAATAAACTCTCACCACACCTCACACTTCATTCTCTCTTATCTCTTCCACAAAAGAAATACCCGATCCCCAAACTTTCCCTTTTTCCCCCAACCATGAACCCTAAAATTTACCCACTCCAAAATTACTACAATTAAGGGCAATTGAGTAAAATCGTACACTTGTCAGGCCTTGTCAGAGCAAACTAGCACACACGGGGACACATGGCAACGAGTGATTGGTTCGAACACCTCACCATTTGTGATCGTACGGTGGAAAGCTAAAGAATGAAGAGAAAGATGATCTAAGGGTGGATATGAAGCTAAGAGGGACGCGGATCGCCAGCGTGGCAAAGACCAGAAGGTTCGAATCGAGCTTATAAATAGAGGAGAGGTTACCCCATTTTCGTATGTAATTTTGTTTTTAGCAAAGTTATGCTGTCGAATTAATTCTAGAATTTTAATCTTTTAGTTCGAGTTGTAATTTTCATTCGGTTTGTAATTTTTTTTTTTTTTTTTTTTGTTTAAGTTTAATTCGGTTTGATCTTTGTAGATTTTTAAAGTTTGTAATGAAGTTTAAATTTGAGGTTATTTGTGTTATCCGAATTTTCTTTTAGTATATTGATCTTAATTTTCAGTTGAGTGTTTTGTTTTAATATTTGATTATCACAAAAAGAAAAAAAAAAAAAAAAAAAAAAAATATATATATATATATATATAGTCGAATCTGCTTCAGTGAGCTAATTTCATCTAAGATCAGCTTATGTAAGCTTTTTAGCTTATTGTAAGTTAGAATTAGTGTAATTGCTGTGAAATATTCAAAGCATCCTTCAGTCAACAAAAGTCAAATGCGTTTGTGAATCATTGATCTGTGGAAATTCTGATAAGTTGAGCTAATCCGGGAAGAGCTTAGCCTATCTTAAAGATAGGCTTCTGGGAAATCTCCTCTGTTTTTGCTGAGGGGAATTAACTTGTGAGTTTTGCTTAATTTAATTTTATTCATAGTTCATAGTATTAGTTCTGCTGCTGTCTAAATTGATGTTGATTATTTGTATGATGATGTTAGTTGATGTTTAGAATAGCAATAATCTTGGTAGGATATATGTCAAAAAGCAAAAAAAATTAGTTTGCATATTTCAGTATGTGGACTGTCTAAAAAATTAGTTGGCTGTTTATTTTCAGTATGATGATTATTTGTGTTAATTGAATTTGAGCTTTGTGGTTTAAAGTATAAGTTCTATTGATATATCTTAGCATATTTGAGCTTTGTCTTTTCATTAGAATTAGTAGTAGCTAGTTTGTGTTTGAGTTTGGAAAGAAGAAAAAGAAAAAAAAAAATAGCTTAGATTGATTTGTAATTACCAGGAATCGAACCTGGGTAGCTACTGGTATAAAACATTTCCAATTTTCAGTTATTGCAATTTGTTCCTTGGGTTTCATTTTTAGCGAATTTGGTCCTTGTATTAGTTTCAAATCATGGTGAGTTTATTAGAGTTTCAAAAAATTACAGTTTAGTCCTTGTCTTAATTCAAAATAAAGTTTTAGTTTAAACTAGTTTCAAAAAATTACAATTTAGTCCCCGCCTTTGTGTCAAAACGTTTTTAGTTTTAATTAACTTTCCGAATTTGCATTTTCAGCCCTTTAGTTTTTATAAATATTTTCTTAAACTTCTTTTATAAAATTAGTTTTATTTTATTGCATTTTTAGTCCTAAGATTTTTATAAAACTTTATTTTCTTAAATCTCTTTTTATAAAATCAGTTTTTAAATAAAATTCATTTTCGTCTTTTAGATTTTATTTTATTTTTATTTCTATTTTAAGTTTAATCTCACTAATAGATTTATAAATCTCGGGATTAGCCCGGGATTTGCATTTATTTGAATTTTCTTTGTGTGCATTTATTTTAATAGCGTAGATTGATTTTAATTTTTCTTATTATAGTGTAATCAACTCTAAAAAAAAATATAATCTTTCACGTCACTTATTCACTTCACATTTTCACGACTCCGATTCGACAAATTCGCCGTCAAACCTTCGTTGGGAGAACGACCCGGGGAAATATTCTCACGAATATTTCTTTGGAAAAATAAATAAATAAAAAACACACATCAATAAAATGGCGCCGCTGCCGGGGAAGGCTTGAAACGAGTGCGTCGATTTCGTCCGTTGTTTTTGTGATTTGAAGATCCTTCCTTGGAAGTTATTGTTTTTTATAAAAATAAAAATACAAAAATATAATAAATAAAAAACACTTTTTCTAAAGTGTTTTCACCATTAATAATAAATCCTCCGTCTTCCGTTGAAGGAGGGCGGTTGTAAACCATTCCAAATAACAACAAAACAAATCGTGTAATTAATCGTTATCGGATTACTTTATTACTACAACCTAATTACGGGGTTTAAGGAAGCTTGACATTAAATTGTCGAGCTGAAGAAGGCGGGTTTTTAAGCATCTTCGGAGCTACCTTTGCCTTCCCGCCACGCTGCGCGTAGTTTTAAAGGAAACGGTTACGGTTAACGTAACGGTTACCAAAAAGAAAATAAAAAATTTTATTTTTCAATATATTAAAAAAGCCAAAAATAATTCCCAACCAAAAATACAAAAAGATTTTTGATTTTCATTTTTGATTTTTTTTTGGTGTATGAACACCCGCTCATCTTCTCAAAATCTTATTTCTCCATTATCAAATCCCGAAAGGGTAATTCGACACACACACCGTGCTCATTTCCCAAACGTTGAGGAAATGGCCAACAACCAACACAATCACGCTCCTCCGGTGGAGCCTAATCAAGGAGCACAACCGGGCCCCGACCTCCGTTCGATGGAGGAACAACTTCAAACACCATTTAATGGTGTGCGAAGGGCCATTGTGATTCCCGACATACTTGCTAATCAATTTGAAATCAATCACGGGTTATTGAACCTCATCACTAATATCTCTTACCATGGGTTCGAGAGTGAAGATCCTCACATTCACATAAGGAACTTCACGGATATAGTTGAGACAATTAAGATCAACCAAGTGCCATATGATGTGGTCAAAATGAAATTGTTTCCTTTCTCCCTCAAAGGAGCGGCCCGGACTTGGCTAGAAAAGGAACCTCCAAATTCCATCTACACTTGGGGTGATCTAGCTTCAAAGTTCGTGAACCATTTCTATCCTCCTTCTAAGATTTCTAATCTCCGCGCTCAAATCTTACGTTTCCAACAAGCCTTTGATGAATCGTTCAGCGAGGCTTGGGATCGGTTTAAGGAGTTGATTGAGAAATGTCCGAACCACGGTTTTTCGGAGCTTCATCAAATCGATACCTTTTATAATGGTTTGAGTCTTGCCGATCAAGATTCACTCAATTCGGCGGCCGGTGGAAACTTATTGGCTCGTAATACTCAAGAGGCATTCGGTATAATTGAAAACAAAGCCCGTGTGAGAAATTCAAGGAGCAAGCTTCAAACGTCTAGTGCTAATAGTAAGATCAATGAAGAAGTTATGAATGCTCTCGCCGCACTTAATAAGAAATTCGATTCGTTTGTTATTGAGAAAACACCCAACCAAGTCAATGTTATTAATAATGGTTGTGAATTATGTGGTGGTCCTCATTCTTATTTCGAGTGTCCAGCCACCGGGGCTTATGGACACGAGAATGTGTATGCTACTAATGCGGGTGGTAATGGTTACCAGCCCCAAGGAGATCGAAATCTCCTTAGCTACCGTTCAAACAATTCACTTGGGCCACCACCGGGATTCAACAACCAAAGTCAAAATCAAGGTCGTAATCAAGTGAACAATAATCAAAATCGTGCAAATAATGGTTTTCAAAACAATGGTTTTAATCAAAATCAAAACCGAGGTTTTCAAGGAAATCAGAATCAAGGGAATTTTTATGGGAATTTCAATGCTAATCAAGGAAACATGAATCAAAATCAAGGGAATTTTCCTAATCAAGGTTTCAATAACAACAACCGAGGGCAAAATTTTAATCAAAATCAAAATGTTGTTCCAAATCCGCCGCCCTCGGATGAGATTCTTCGACAATTAATGCTTCAAAATCAAAATTTGATGAGAACTCAAGAGTTGTTAACTAAGGAAATGAGTGAGATTAAGAAACGTTTAAATGATCAACCCTCGGGTTCGGGAACTACTTCTCTACCCAGCAACACGATCGCAAACCCGAGGGGAGACGTTAAAGCGATCACAACACGTAGTGGTGTTTGTTATGATGGACCTACGGCTCCAACTACCTCTTCTTCTCTTCCTCCTAAGGTAGTTGCCCGTGAAACCGAGGTGACAACGGATACGGCACTTCCTACTAATAACGGAAGGACCGAAGACATCCAACCTCCGGTTGTCCAATCGTCAAAAGGAAAAGGGAAAGTTGATTTTGAACAAGAGGTTCCCGTTAAGATAAAACTTCCGTATCCGTCACGACTTGATGAACAAAAGCACCATGATAAGAATACGCATCAGATGGAGAAATTCTATCAAATCTTTCAAGATATGAGTTTCGAAATTAGCTTTGCAGATGCTGCTCTCTTAATGCCGAAGTTTGCATCGATGGTGAAAAATTTACTGAGTAACAAAGATAAATTGTTTGAGATGGCAAAAACAACCCCGTTGAATGAACAATGTTCCGCGGTTCTCCTTAAAAAACTTCCAGAAAAGCTAGGAGATCCCGGAAAGTTCCTTATTCCGTGCAATTTTCCGGGGATGGTTCAATGTTTCGCCTTGGCCGATCTTGGCGCTAGCATTAACCTAATGCCTAAGTCCGTCTGGGAAAAATTATCTCTCCCCGCTCTTACTCCGACCCGGATGACTCTTGAGCTCGCGGATCGATCAATTACTCGTCCAATTGGAATCGCCGAAGATGTCTACGTTAATGTGGGAAAATTCCATTTTCCGGCAGATTTTGTGATTGTCGAATTTGATGCCGATCCCCGAGTTCCCCTCATTCTCGGGAGAGGATTCTTAAGAACCGGACGTGCGTTAATTGATGTTTATGATGAAGAGATTACCTTGCGAGTTGGTAATGAAGCCGTGACTTTCGATTTGGATCAAAACGCGAGATACTCCTCCAACGATAATTGCATGTCCGTGAACCGTATTGATATTATTGACGTCACTACGGAGGAGTATGCTCAAGAGATTCTTGGTTTTTCTAGTGGCAATCCCAATTTGGATTCTTCTTCTACCTCTATTGATGATTCTTCTCCGTCTACTATTTCTTCACCGATCATCTCAGACTCTTCCCCGTCCCTCACTCCGTTTGAGGGAGGTGATTTCTTTTTGGAAGAGGTCAATGAGTTTCTTGCTACCGACACATCTTCTTCACCGGAAGATGATGATTCTTATTATGATCCGGAGGGGGATATTCTTATGCTTGAACAACTTTTGAATGAAGACCCTACCCCTTTTTCCCCTCCGATGGACCTTAAAATGGCTGACGTTAAGGAAATTAAGCCGTCTATTGAAAATCCTCCGGAGCTTGAGCTCAAGGATTTACCTCCTCATCTTGAATATGCTTTCTTGGGAGATTCCGATACATTTCCCGTCATCATTTCAAAAGCTCTCAAAGATGAGGAGAAGACAAAACTCTTAGACGTGCTTAAAAAGCATAAAAGTGCTATTGCTTGGCAGATCTCCGACATAAAGGGTATTGACCCTAAATTCTGCACCCATAAGATCTTATTGGAAGATAATTTCAAACCCGCTGTTCAGCAACAGAGACGGGTTAACCCAAAAATCCATGATGTCATCAAAAAGGAAGTTATTAAACTACTCGACGCAGGGATGATTTATCCGATCTCGGATAGCTCATGGGTTAGTCCGGTCCACTGTGTGCCTAAAAAGGGTGGAATGACCGTCATTACAAACGAAGAAAATGAGTTAATTCCCACACGTCTCGTCACCGGATGGAGGGTGTGTATTGATTACCGAAAACTCAACGATGCTACCCGTAAAGACCATTTCCCATTACCATTTATGGACCAAATGCTTGAGCGTTTGGCGGGAAATGAGTTCTATTGTTTTCTCGATGGCTTTTCCGGGTATTTTCAAATACCAATTGATCCCCAAGATCAGGAAAAGACCACCTTCACGTGTCCTTATGGAACATTTGCCTACCGACGCATGCCTTTCGGCTTGTGCAATGCTCCGGGCACGTTTCAAAGGTGCATGATGGCCATATTCCATGATATGATCGAGACGACGATGGAGGTCTTTATGGATGACTTCTCGGTTTATGGAAATTCTTTCTCCTCGTGCCTCTCCCATTTAGAGAAAATGCTTGAACGGTGTGAAAGCACCAATCTCGTTCTAAATTGGGAGAAGTGCCACTTCATGGTTAAAGAGGGCATAGTCCTCGGCCATAAGATTTCCAAATCTGGGATTGAGGTCGATCGAGCTAAAGTCGATGTTATCGCTAAGCTACCTCATCCCACTACCGTCAAAGGAATCCGTAGTTTCCTTGGTCATGCCGGTTTCTACAGACGATTTATTCAAGACTTCTCAAAAATCGCCCGGCCTCTGACCCATCTTCTTGAAAAAGATGCTCCGTTCATCTTCTCTCCCGAATGCATCGAAGCATTCGAGGTTCTCAAACAAAAGTTAACTGAAGCACCAATCTTGGTTGCCCCCGACTGGGACTTGCCCTTTGAGCTAATGTGTGATGCAAGCGATTATGCTATCGGTGCAGTCCTGGGGCAACGCAAGTCTAAATACTTCCAACCGATACACTATGCTAGCAAGACAATGAACAATGCTCAATCTCATTACACTACTACTGAGAAAGAGTTGTTGGCCGTTGTCTACGCTTTTGAGAAATTTAGACCGTATCTTGTCTTATCAAAAAGCATAGTGTATACGGACCATTCTGCTCTAAAGTATCTCTTAGCAAAACAAGATGCTAAACCGAGATTACTTCGGTGGATTCTTCTGCTCCAGGAATTTGACATTATCATTCGTGATAAAAAAGGAGCAGAGAATCTAGCCGCTGATCATTTGTCCAGACTGGAAAATCCTCATCAAAGTGTTCTCGAGAATAAGGAAATCACCGAGACATTTCCTCTCGAGACACTTGGGAAAATATCTTCAAAAAATGATCCGATTACCCCATGGTTTGCTGACTATGCAAATTACCATGCGGGGAATTTTGTGGTGAAAGGGATGTCGTCCCAGCAGAAAAAGAAGTTTTTCAAAGATGTTAAACATTATTTTTGGGACGATCCCTACTTATTCCGGATATGTGCCGATCAAGTGATAAGACGGTGTGTGCATGGCCAAGAAGCCGTTGATATCCTCAACGCTTGTCATAATGGACCCACAGGGGGACATCATGGTGCCAGCTACACCGCTAAAAAAATCTTTGATTCTGGATTCTATTGGCCGACAATCTACCGCGATGCCCACGACTTGGTAAAGTCTTGTGACTCTTGCCAACGTCAAGGAAAAATCTCGCAAAAAGACGAAATGCCTCAAAATGCAATTCAAGTCTGTGAGATTTTTGACGTATGGGGCATCGATTTCATGGGGCCATTCCCGTCTTCACGAGGGAATAAGTATATCCTCGTGGCCGTCGACTACTTGTCAAAATGGGTTGAAGCTAAAGCGCTCCCCACTAATGACGCCCGAGTGGTTGTTAAGTTCTTAAAAAATCTCTTCTCCCGATTCGGAACTCCTCGTGCTATAATCAGTGATCGCGGTACTCACTTCTGCAATGATCAATTTGCAAAAGTTATGCTCAAGTATGGTGTCACTCACCGACTTTCTACCGCATATCACCCGCAGACAAGCGGACAAGTTGAGGTTTCGAATCGTGGATTGAAACGTATCCTTGAAAGAACCGTTGGTGAAAATCGAGCCTCGTGGGCCGACAAATTGGATGATGCATTATGGGCTTTCCGAACCGCTTTCAAGACACCCATCGGGTGTACTCCTTACAAGCTGGTTTACGGAAAAGCTTGCCATCTGCCCATCGAGCTCGAACATAAGGCATATTGGGCCTTGAAACATGCCAATTTTGACCTTAAGACCGCGGGTGATCACCGTAAGCTCCAAATTAATGAATTAAATGAGCTTCGGGATCAAGCCTACGAGAATTCTTTGATCTACAAAGAGAAAACAAAAAGGATTCATGACTCAAAGATTAAAAACCGCATTTTCAATGTTGGTGATCGAGTCCTCCTCTTCAATTCTCGGCTAAAGATTTTCTCGGGCAAACTCAAAACCCGCTGGTCTGGGCCATTTACCATCACTCAAGTTTTTCCATATGGAACCGTCGAGTTAGCTCAAAATGACGGTCCAAACTTTAAGGTGAATGGTCATAGGTTGAAGCACTATTTTGGAGGGGACGTACCATCCATGGTTGTCCCGGATCTCCAAACTTTCCCCATGGACAACTAAATTCGGGGTCGAGTCAAGCTCAAGTGACTCGGTTAACAAAAACAAGCGCTTCGTGGGAGGCACCCCATGCTTATCCATCTATCTTCTTTCTATTTTCTTAATAAAGAGGAGGGCTTCCTCCTCCATATCTTGTGCCTCGTTGTTTTTCTGTGATGTGTCCAGGAATGCTGATGATGAAGACTCTCGTGCTCGTAGTTTCCTTCGCGCTACTCGAGTTTCATCATCCGCTGCTTATCCAATATCCTAAATCTTATCGTTTTACATTTATCTTTTGGCATAATTAATAAACGGCCTTAGATTTTTGTAGGGAGAACCCGTACCTTTAAGACATTGAGGACAATGTCTCGTTCTAGTCTGGGGGGGGTAATCTTGCGATTTGATTTTTACCTTGCATTTTTGCTATTGTCTCGTGCAATCCCGTTTTTCCTCAAAAATTGAAAAAATCAAAAAAAAAAAAAAAAAAAAAAAAAAAAAAAAAAAAAAAAAAAAGAGAAAATTTTAAAATTTTTTGCAAAAATATAATAAATTTTGACATTTTTGTTGATTTTCCGCTGGAGAGAGTAGGAATAAAATTTTGACTTGACCGGGCGTGTTGAGCCCTAGCTTGTTCCCTTAACCAATGATAATCATATAAGCTTGTGCTAGTCTTGTACACAAGGAGCTGCTCTTTTGCGTGTTCCCGTACTTGACTTTATACATGCATGGCTTTAAAGCTTTCGCTAGTCTTTTACATAAGGAGCTAGAAAACGCGAATTCTTTTCAAGAATTTGCAAGTTTCTGTAACTGACTTTATATATGCGTGGCTGATTATCGGCTAAGTATTCACGAATTTCATTATTTGAGATTTTTAAATGTGCGAAGAGCGAGAAATGATAGAATTTATTTAGAAGTTAGATGCCAAACGTGGAGTAGTTGGTTCTCTTTAGAGCTCGTCGTAGGTACTTGTGGCCTTTTGCTCCCGTAAAATTGTTTCACCCCTTATATTGAATAAATAATTAAAGATATTTAGGTTTAGAACGAAATTTAGTTCTCCATCTTCTTAAAAGAATTTTTGCTCTAAAGATTGGGTACACATCAAGGTCCCGTATTGAGTGAATAAGTTGTAAAGTGCTCTTAGATTTCGGATTGAGATCGGACCTTGGATCCTTACTTCTAAAGGCGGTAAGGTCTTGGATTTAAACCGTGAAGGTTCGTTTTCTAAGGGTTACTTTTGAGTGTTTGATGATTTGGAAACACCCGGTAATCCCGTGGTATTAAGTTATTGAGTGAAGAAAAGTTTGAAAAAAAAAAAAAAAAAAAAAAAAAAAAAAAAAAAAAATGAATGTATGTTGAGATGTATGGATTTTGTGCTTATTGTGTTAGACAAGTTGATGGCACGTGAGGTGCATGTGAATGACCCTAGATCGGGCACATGAGGTGCACGTGATGTTTCTCCACAACTTATGTCTACATGTTTGTATGAGTTCTTTAGTCTTGGACGTATGTAATAACCTTGATGTGGACCTCATTTTTAAGGCAAATTTTTCTTGCAAGAAGATGGAAAACTACTTAGCGTTTTTAACTTGGTATCTTTATCGGACTAATAATTATAAAATCGAGAAGATTATGAAGAAATTCATTTCTCTCACAAAAATAAAATAAGTAGAAACAAAAATAAGGAAATGGGAGCGAGAGGTTCTTACACAAGTAACTTCCATGAGTAGTGTTGGCATCTAATTTCTAAGTAGGTTGTGATCTCGTTTATAAGCTTAGTTTGGGAGCATGTGAAAAATCAAGGACGAAGAATTTTATCCTTATGGTCACTCCTCTATGAGTTGTGTTTCTACTCTATGACCCTAAAAATTATCGATAGATAATGATTGTCATCAAAAGCCGTCACTTGAATAATAAAAAAAATACAAAAATACAATAAAAGGAAAATCGGGGAGTTTTCATAACATTGCATGAGGACATTGCAATACTTAGTCTGGGGGATTTTGGTATGTGCTAAAACACATACCCTTTTCTTGACCAAAACCGGACCAAAATAACCAAAAACCCGACCAAAACGCCAAAAGATATTGTGTTTTTGTGTTTTTGCCTGTGCAGGGATGGATATCGTGAAAATTGACAAAAGACACATGAAAATCAAGAAAACGAGCACGAGATGCGAAAAGGCTCAGAACCGGATCCGGGAACAAAGAAAATGATCAAAAAGGCGTCCGAGGTCCTCCATCTATCTGAAGTCGTCATCATTAGCCCTTGGATTCTACTTTGAAAAAAATGCAAGATCAGTCCTTGAAGAATTCCAAAATTACACAAAAGGTCCCTAGTATTTTTAATACTTTAAATCCTTTAAAAACCTTACAACCGGATCACACATTATAATCCAATCCACAAACAAACCAATCCTAAACCCACCCAACACATTCTAACTCCCAAGCCCAATCCTATCCGGCCCATCTCACTAAAATTTAAACCCGATCCATTTTTTCTTGTTAACTAAAAATTCCACTCGGTCAAAACATTCGGTCAAAGAGATAAATAAAAATAAACTCTCACCACACCTCACACTTCATTCTCTCTTATCTCTTCCACAAAAGAAATACCCGATCCCCAAACTTTCCCTTTTTCCCCCAACCATGAACCCTAAAATTTACCCACTCCAAAATTACTACAATTAAGGGCAATTGAGTAAAATCGTACACTTGTCAGGCCTTGTCAGAGCAAACTAGCACACACGGGGACACATGGCAACGAGTGATTGGTTCGAACACCTCACCATTTGTGATCGTACGGTGGAAAGCTAAAGAATGAAGAGAAAGATGATCTAAGGGTGGATATGAAGCTAAGAGGGACGCGGATCGCCAGCGTGGCAAAGACCAGAAGGTTCGAATCGAGCTTATAAATAGAGGAGAGGTTACCCCATTTTCGTATGTAATTTTGTTTTTAGCAAAGTTATGCTGTCGAATTAATTCTAGAATTTTAATCTTTTAGTTCGAGTTGTAATTTTCATTCGGTTTGTAATTTTTTTTTTTTTTTTTTTTTTTTTTTGTTTAAGTTTAATTCGGTTTGATCTTTGTAGATTTTTAAAGTTTGTAATGAAGTTTAAATTTGAGGTTATTTGTGTTATCCGAATTTTCTTTTAGTATATTGATCTTAATTTTCAGTTGAGTGTTTTGTTTTAATATTTGATTATCACAAAAAGAAAAAAAAAAAAAAAAAAAAAAATATATATATATATATATATAGTCGAATCTGCTTCAGTGAGCTAATTTCATCTAAGATCAGCTTATGTAAGCTTTTTAGCTTATTGTAAGTTAGAATTAGTGTAATTGCTGTGAAATATTCAAAGCATCCTTCAGTCAACAAAAGTCAAATGCGTTTGTGAATCATTGATCTGTGGAAATTCTGATAAGTTGAGCTAATCCGGGAAGAGCTTAGCCTATCTTAAAGATAGGCTTCTGGGAAATCTCCTCTGTTTTTGCTGAGGGGAATTAACTTGTGAGTTTTGCTTAATTTAATTTTATTCATAGTTCATAGTATTAGTTCTGCTGCTGTCTAAATTGATGTTGATTATTTGTATGATGATGTTAGTTGATGTTTAGAATAGCAATAATCTTGGTAGGATATATGTCAAAAAGCAAAAAAAATTAGTTTGCATATTTCAGTATGTGGACTGTCTAAAAAATTAGTTGGCTGTTTATTTTCAGTATGATGATTATTTGTGTTAATTGAATTTGAGCTTTGTGGTTTAAAGTATAAGTTCTATTGATATATCTTAGCATATTTGAGCTTTGTCTTTTCATTAGAATTAGTAGTAGCTAGTTTGTGTTTGAGTTTGGAAAGAAGAAAAAGAAAAAAAAAATAGCTTAGATTGATTTGTAATTACCAGGAATCGAACCTGGGTAGCTACTGGTATAAAACATTTCCAATTTTCAGTTATTGCAATTTGTTCCTTGGGTTTCATTTTTAGCGAATTTGGTCCTTGTATTAGTTTCAAATCATGGTGAGTTTATTAGAGTTTCAAAAAATTACAGTTTAGTCCTTGTCTTAATTCAAAATAAAGTTTTAGTTTAAACTAGTTTCAAAAAATTACAATTTAGTCCCCGCCTTTGTGTCAAAACGTTTTTAGTTTTAATTAACTTTCCGAATTTGCATTTTCAGCCCTTTAGTTTTTATAAATATTTTCTTAAACTTCTTTTATAAAATTAGTTTTATTTTATTGCATTTTTAGTCCTAAGATTTTTATAAAACTTTATTTTCTTAAATCTCTTTTTATAAAATCAGTTTTTAAATAAAATTCATTTTCGTCTTTTAGATTTTATTTTATTTTTATTTCTATTTTAAGTTTAATCTCACTAATAGATTTATAAATCTCGGGATTAGCCCGGGATTTGCATTTATTTGAATTTTCTTTGTGTGCATTTATTTTAATAGCGTAGATTGATTTTAATTTTTCTTATTATAGTGTAATCAACTCTAAAAAAAAATATAATCTTTCACGTCACTTATTCACTTCACATTTTCACGACTCCGATTCGACAAATTCGCCGTCAAACCTTCGTTGGGAGAACGACCCGGGGAAATATTCTCACGAATATTTCTTTGGAAAAATAAATAAATAAAAAACACTATTTCCTTTTTGACATGAATATTACCATGCACTCTTCTACGTAGGAACTTAACCGAAGTCGACTCGACATACACAACCACATACGTATCACATTCGTTCAAAGCAACATTGGTTACCTCGTAACGTAACGGTAATAGACTCATACCGCGACCCACACGAACTCACACAACCTTCGCTAGACTAGATTCAACCCACGAACCGTCGCGAGGCCAAAACAACAACAATGGTTTAATGAGATAGAACGACACACAATCACACAAGATCAGAGGCCCTTATTCCCATAACTAACATGTACGCCTCTCTTCTTATTTCTTAAGTTAATATCCAGATTAAAGTTGCATCTTATGGTTCGTATAAGACTCGTAAGTACCCAGGTCAAGGAGTATATTACAACAGATTGTTAGGCTTATCTACATGTCGAATATGAGGGCTGTTAATGTTACGACGCAACACCGCCACAAAACACAACACAAATAGACACGAACAACATCTTCGAATGATCTAAAACGGAAAGTTAGTTGATACATATCTTGTTTATAAACTCGTGATTTCTTGTTTGTGTATATACATCTACTATTCTTTTACACATGGGTGAGCCAAATACTAAGCATATAGACCAGATTGTTTATGATCGCTTTAGCAGGTTTTATTTTCAGATTATATGCTTCATATGTGTCGTATGACTGATAAACACAAGAAAGGAGGATGATACCTAAAAGGCAGTATGTCGAGACCAAAGAAACCAACAGAAACCCACTATTCGAACACGAACCAAGCGATAACCAGATCACCACGCCTTCCTTGCTACCCGTTGTTCATCTGAAATTCGTGTAAGTACAATGAACAGCCGATCTTGTTTATTATTAGGGTTTTGTGTTTGTGAGATTGAAGTGATATACGGTTGTGATAAGGAGAGTAAAATGGAAAATATATTGAGGAGATTATACCGAGTCTTAGGGGAGATAAGAGGAGACTTATTCCCTTCAATGTTTCAAACGTATCAAGCCACATTTTCAAAAAGATTTTTAGTACAAATATATAATGTAACCAGCTCATTATAGGGCTTGTATAGGCGTGATGATAGGCTGAGAGTGAATGTTTATTAAATATGGAAGTCGTGAATTATGGGATGATTGTTAAGGAGTGATTGCCGAGAATTAGGTAGTGATTAAGGAGATTTACTAGGCAAAATACTTACCATGTTTACAAAATCATGTATGTAGTCATGTTTCAAGTCTTGGTTCACTTGTGCACCTTAATATAATTTACCCATACACTATATTAGGCGTGCCAAAAAAAATGCATATATAAATGTGTCATGGCATAACATAAGTATAGTCTTAAGTTGTAGGTTCCAAGTGTCGCGTATGTTCAAGTATTAGCACCTAAATACTTTAGGTTATACGCATTCTTCAAAAATTCAAATTTTAAGGGTATTTTAGGCATTTTACGCGTTCAGAAAATCTGGGTTTTACACTTACAATGTTGTCAAATCCAGTGGGAGCATAGTGTTCTTATTACTGAATAAGAAATTATTGTAATGATCTTTAATTCAGTGGGAGCTACAAGCTTTGTTGTAACACCCCAACCCGACAAGGGTAGAGATATCACATTATGGCGACATTTCAAAGCATTCATACATATACACAGCGGAAGCCATAAAACATCATAAATAAATAAGCCAAGTCAACATGACTTGAATCCAATACGAAAGTCTCACAAGATAACGGAATAATTCAAAAGAAATACATAACGAAATGAATCCAAAATCAAAATGTCTAAACAAATGGCAAGACTAGGGTAGGACATCATCTAAGGCAAAAGCATCCAACTAACTCTCATCCCAAGCATAAAATCCATCTCCCAGCTAGATACCTGCCGCACACGAAAAAGAAAACGTGCGGCTGAGCTTACAAAGCCCAGTGAACAGATACATAATACAAAGCAAAGATAATGAAACCGAAATATAATGAGGCACTGGGAAATATCATAAGGTATAATCAAACAAAAGAGTAATAAGGAAATATAGGATAGTTATCTACCACGAGCCCATAAACTCAAAGTCATAATCTCAACATCATAGTCTCAAAGTCATAAGCTCACAATCAGAGGGGATACCTCTCAGGCAACCAGATAATATGAGGGGTGTCCTCATGTATCAACAGGGTGGAGTAGCTAGCTCCCATAAATGTGAAAGGCGTGTAATGCACACAAGCACCAGTCACCTCAAAGTCATACTCAAAGTCATAGTTAAATCCACTAAACAAAACATGCCTAGGATTGCAATCCATACGCCCCCAAACTCAAAGTCAATCTCAAAGTCAAGTAGCCATGGCAGATAATATAAAAGGGACGGTGTGAGAAATCACTCCCCCACACAGGAGTCATGCCAGTGGTGCATCACAGACATGGCCAGGTTACCTTCCTGGCTAGGAAAGTACAAAATGGCTCGGGTATCAAACTAAGAGTCATGTCTCAAAATCATAGCTCAAGGTCATATATCAAAAGGTGCATCTCAAAGTCATATCAAAAGTAGCATCAAAGGTTCATTAAAAGGGAACATAGCAATGGCTTGGGAAATCTTAACTGAATCATAACTCAAAATCAATGTATAAGAACCCTTACTGAAAAAGGGCAGAGTATCTGTACCTTATGACGAAAGCACAAACAGAAACAAACACAGGATATGGGAACAGCTCAAAGTCTCTCCTTCTTCACACCTAAAGGAGTAGAAGGGAATTACAATTCATTCTTAATTACTTGTCTTTCCATTTAAAGTAACTTTTCATTTTTAGCAGGTTTCCATAATTAGTAAGTTTCTATTTTTAGAAAGTCGGAGTACATAACTTAGTTAAATCATTATTGATGGAATTAAGGTATCTTTTATCATATTTACACATTTGGTCCTTAGGGTTTCACAATTTACATTTTATACCCTTATATTCCAAAAGTTACACTTTAAACCTTCAAGTATTCATAGTTACACATTAAACCCTTAATTTATCCATTTTACACAATGATCACTTATTTTATCATATTATACGAATGTATCCTCAAGTATTCATAATTTCCACATTAAGCCCCTCTAGTTAACAAAGTTACATATTTAGTCCCTAAACTTACAATTTCAATCTTTTATTATTAATAATTACATATTAAGTCATTAAATTACCAAAATTACACATAACTCCCTGAATATAATTTATTACTCATTCCAACCCTAAGTTTCCAGAAATTACATCTTTGGTCCCTCCATTTTATTTATTTTACAATTCGATTCATAATTAACAATAATACATTTTAATCCCTTAAAATATAAAAATGACACTAGACCCCCTCAACTTATATTTTATATACAAGGTACACGACCTAACTTAAGTTCCAGAAATAACCCTTGAGTTTTAAAAGTTACAAAACACACCCAAAACATTTTAACCCAAATCGTATAGCATTTTAAATCCATAAATCCAAACCCTAACACCTCTAACATATTTTTAATCATTACACAATCATTTAACATCATTTATAATCACAAAACAAGCCCTAATTCCCAGATTTCAGACCGCATGGAATTTCTTCTCTTTTTACACGTTTTAAACTAAAACCCGATTAATCCAATAAATCATTTATAATTCGAACAAGCTATGAAAAATCATTCCAACACTTTTCCAGATCTTATATCATTATATAGAACGTAAATAAATTACTCATGAAGCCCAGGAAAATTGTATGTTATTTTATAGAGTTCTTATACGTTTTCTTGATTAAATTCCTTAATAATTCGTAGACCATGCATGACACGTTCTAATCATTTTATTTGATGTTCTAAGATGATAATAGACTCAGGAAAAATAGCAAACCGAATATAGGACGTAGGGATTGGCTATAACAATTTCTTCCTCCTCGGATCTATACGCGACACCAATAATTCACCACAGCTTCACGATCGGTCTACAAACCTTGTAACCATTTTTCGTAGGACATATACAATGTAAGGGACTCAGGAAAAATGATAAACAAATTTTATGAAGGTCGGATTAATTAATACGAATTATACCTTACTTTTGATGCTAGCGATAGGAAAATAGCACCACAATCGAATCGTGTGATGAACACCTTCACAATGATTTTTCTAGGACTCCTTGGATGATGATCAACCTCAGAAAAATGCTCTATGATTTTTAGGATGTCGAATGGTGGCTAAGGAATTTTGTGTGTGTTATTTTAAATCGACAATTAGGGTTTTGAAGGAAAAATGTGTAGATTGCTTATAATAAAGGAATGCTAAGTCATAGGGGGAGGGATTGACCAGAAAATTCGTGATTATGGTTGGCCAAATCATAGGAATTGATTTATTCCATATTTAACATTTTTACAACATTTTAAATAATCATAAACTTATATATAAATACATTCGGTTCACATAGGGGTATTTTAGTAATTTTGTCACTTGTATAAATGTTAAATGAAGTTGTTAAAATTATTTGGGATCATAACTTGTGCATTGCCAGAAGTTTGGGATTTATTTGATACTTTATAAGCTTTTAATTAATTTTTAAACTTGCAGGGGCATTTTGGTCATTTTACATGCTTTTCAAATTTTAGGTGTTACAACTTCTTCCCCTCTAAAAAGAAAAATTTCGTCCCCGAAATTTGCAAAGAGTCAGAAAGGAAACGAATCGAAACATAACGGAGACATACCAGATCAGAATGCAAAATGAGGATAACTAGCTCGAATAGACTCCTCGGTCTCCCAGGTAGCTTCCCGCTCTGGGTGGTTCCGCCAAAGAATCTTAATGAAGGGAATGACTTTACGTCTCATAACTCGCTCTTGGCGATCAAGAATAGCTTCCGGTTCCTCCGGAAGAGACATATCGGGCTGGATCTGATCAAAAGGATAAGACACCACATGCAGAGGATGGTAATTGTATCCCCTCAGGAGAGATACATGAAAGACGTCGTGAACATGTGATAACTGCGGAGGAAGAGCCAAACGATATGAAACCTCTCCGATGCGATCCAAAATCTCAAACGGTCCGATGAATCGAGGACTGAGCTTGCCCTTAATCCCAAAACGTTTAACTCCTCGGAACGGCGAAACCTTAAGAAATACCCGATCACCAACACGAAACTCCAAGTCACGCCGATGCTTATCAGCGTAACTCTTTTGACGAGCCCTAGCTTCCTTTAACTTCTCCCTAGCAACATCCACTTTCTCAGTAGCGATCTGAACTAACTCCGGACCCTCAATAATGCGTTCACCTACTTCGTTCCAACAAACCGGAGCCCTACATTTCCGACCATATAACATCTCGAAAGGAGCCATACGAATACTCGCGTGCCAACTGTTATTATAAGCAAACTCTACCAAACACAAATAATCGTCCCAGCTACCAGTCCACTCTAAGGCACATGCCCTCAACATGTCCTCTAAAGTCTGAATGGTCCTCTCCGACTGACCATCCGTCTGAGGGTGAAAAGCTGTACTGAACTTAAGCCGTGTATCCCATGCCTTATGCAATCCCTTCCAGAAGCGAGATGTAAACCGAGGATCCCTATCTGATATAATAGCCGTAGGCATACCATGAAGCCTAACGATTTCCTGCTGAAATATGTCCGCCAACTTACTAACACTGTAGTCCACACGAATAGGGAGGAAGTGAGCCGACTTGGTTAGTCGATCAACGACCACCCAAATCGCATCATGCTTCCTACGAGTAGGAGGTAAACCTGTCACAAAATCCATGGAAATTTCCTCCCATTTCCACTTCGGAATCTCCAAAGGCTGAAGCAACCCACTAGCTCTCTGATGCTCGATCTTGACCTGCTGGCAAGTCAAACACTTAGATACAAACGAAGCCACATCCTGTTTCATGCCACTCCACCAGAAATGTTGCTTAAGGTCCCGGTACATCTTGGTAGAACCAGGATGTATAGTAAAAGGGGAACTATGAGCCTCCGATAGAACAGCCTCACGAAGCTCAGGATCATTGGGAACACAAAGACGATCCCCAAACCAAACTACACCGAAATCATCAACCCTGAACTCTGACTGTTTGCCTTCCTCAACATTCTGAACTATAGACCACAGCTCACCATCCTCTTTCTGAGCTTCCTTAACTCGCAAGATAAGATTGGACTCAACCGTAAGGCTAGCCCAATAACCACCATGACCTCGAACACAAAACTCCACATCAAGAAGCTCTAAATCGTGCAAAACGCGAGGCTCAAACTCCAGACTCGCAATCATACCCGACTTTCTACTAAGAGCATCAGCGACTACATTCGCCTTACCGGGATGATACTGAATGTTAGCATCATAATCTTTCAGAAGCTCTAACCAACGCCTCTGTCTCATATTCAACTCTTTCTGGGTGAAAATGTATTTAAGACTCTTATGATCAGTGAAAATGTCACAAGTCTCTCCATACAAATAATGGCGCCAAATCTTTAGCGCGAAAACCACAGCTGCTAACTCTAGATCATGCGTCGGATAGTTCACCTCATAAGGCTTCAGCTGCCTCGAAGCATAGGCAATAACTTTCCCATGCTGCATCAAAACACATCCCAAGCCTTTCTTCGATGCATCGCTATATATCTGGAAACCGCCGGAACCCGATGGAAGAGTCAAGATAGGTGCCGACACTAAACGTTTCTTCAACTCCTCAAAACTACTCTCTCTCTCATCAGTCCAAATAAACTTTTCCCCTTTCCTCATCAACTGTGTCAACGGCAAAGCAAGACGCGAAAAGCCCTCAACAAATCTCCTATAATACCCAGCGAGACCCAGAAAACTTCTCACTTCCGTCACATTTGTAGGTCTTGGCCATTTTGTGATAGCCTCAACCTTCGTCGGATCCATAGTGATACCGTCCGCAGAAACGATGTGACCCAAGAAAGCTACACGATCCAACCAAAACTCGCACTTCGAAAACTTCGCATACAATTTCTGCTGTCGCAAAATCTCCAGAACAATACCAAGGTGTTGCTCATGTTCCTCCTCGGATTTAGAATACACAAGAATATCGTCGATGAAGACAATCACAAACTTATTGAGAAATTCATGGAATATCCGGTTCATTAGGTCCATGAACACAGCAGGAGCATTGGTCAAACCAAAAGGCATAACCAAGAATTCATAGTGACCGTACCGAGTGCGAAAGGCCGTTTTGGGAACATCCTGCTCCCTCACCCTAAGCTGGTGATATCCAGACCTCAGATCAATTTTAGAGAAATGCCTCGCTCCTTGCAACTGATCGAATAAATCATCAATGCGAGGAAGAGGATAGCGGTTACGAATAGTAATGCGGTTAAGCTCCCGATAATCGATACAAAGACGCATGCTCCCGTCTTTCTTCTTAACAAACAACACGGGAGCACCCCAAGGAGATACGCTCGGACGAATAAAACCGTTTTCCAACAGTTCTTGCAATTGCTCCTTTAATTCCTTCAACTCAATCGGTGCCATGCGATAAGGAGCTTTAGATATGGGTTCAGCACCAGGAATCAAATCAATGCTAAACTCGACTTCTCTGACAGGAGGAATGCCAGGAAGTTCATCCGGAAATACATCGGCGAAATCGCGCACAATACGAATACTATCAATGCTAGGAACATCAACAGAGGTATCTTTAATAGAAGCAAGAAAACCTAGACAGCCATGCAAAATCAATGTCCGGGCTTTCATAGCCGAAATAATCTTTACAGATTTCAGAGGTTGGGAACCAGAATAAACATAATCAGGATGGTGAAGATCACCAAAGATCACCTTACGAGCATAACAATCAATGGTTGCCTTATGAGCAGTTAACCAGTCCATGCCCAGAATAATATCAAAATCAACCATATCAATGGGAAGAAGGTTCGCAGAACGAACACGATCATCGAAACGGAGAGGGCAATTAACATACTCAACATCAATAATCACATGAGTTTTCATCGGGGTAGCAATAGATATACGGTTCATTAATTGAGTTGGGTTTATGTTTATTTTATTTGCAAGCGAAGTGGATATTATAGAATGTGTAGCACCCGTGTCAAATAAAACAAAAACAATACGATCTCCAATATGCAGAAAACCCGTAATAGTACCTGAGGTGCTAGCAGCCTGGTCACGTGTCAAAGAATAAACCCGGCCTGAAGTAGGAGCTGCCCTAGCATCGACTTTAGGTTCACCAGCATTCTTCCTAGGACAGTCCTTGATCCTGTGCTGAGAAGATCCACACCAGAAACAACCACCCGAAGCTCTATGACAAGGACCTGGATGAGTCTTCCCACAGGAAGTACATGTAGGAGGAGGAGGTAGAGCCTCAACAGACCCCTTCTGACCAGACGATCCCGACTGCTGATACGGCTGAGAATCCCTACGTCGGTTGTTACTACCCTGCCCCTGACGATCACCACCAGACCTACCAGAATCCCGCCTATCCTGGTTCCTAAAATCCTGCTGCCTATGATTATAACCTCGGTCCTGGCGACCCCGCTGATCATGCCCATGGTCCTGTTGACCTCGAGAATCCTGCCTTTGGTCCTGCCGACCCCGAGAATCCTGCCTTTGGTCCTGCCGACCTTGGCCCCGAAAATCTACCCGGTTACCATCCCTATCACGCTTATTAGACACCCTGTCCGCATGTAACAACTCGATGTTACGCGCGGCGTCCTGAACTCCAGCCACATCCTCAAATGGAGTGTTAACAATCCGGTCTAACACCCACCGCTTTAAAGCCCATTTGAAATGACGAGCCTGCCTCACAGCATCACCAGTAACCTCTGGCCCAACAAAACTGGCCAGACGCAGAAACCGCTGCATAAACTCTCCTGACGACTCCTGATCACCCTGACGAATCGACCCGTATTCCCTTTCATACCTTAGCTGCTCCGACATAGGAATATACTGTCTATAAAACACCTCGATGAAATCTGCCCACGAACAAGTCTCAGCAAAATCATCCCCTTTCGCCTGAACAAGAGCAGCCCACCAATTTTGGGCATCACCTTCAAATTTGAATGTGGCCAACCGAGTTTTAAACTCGTCAGCACATCCCAGAACACGAAACAACTTCTCGATATGTGTGATCCAGTCCTCCGCTTCATGAGGAGTAGCAGCGGACCTGAAAGAGAGAGGCTTGAGTTTGTTGAACCTCTCAATCCACACATGGATACCAACTGGGGGAGCAGCGGGTGGAGCAGTGGGTGGAATAGTGGGTGGAGCACCGCCACCACCACCACCAGAAGAACTTGCCCCATTCCTGATATTATTGGTGACTTCAGTCACCACTCGAGGAATAGCAGCGGCCACAGCGGCAGCTATCATAGCTTCAAAATCGGGGCCATCCTCCCCATTAGAGTACTGAGTAAAGCGTGTGTTCACCATCTGAATGATCATGAAAAGAATTAGCAAAACATAAGGGGAAATAAGCACGAAATGGAAGACGAAGCAGAAACCTATGCCTACCCAAAACCTCACCAGTCAAAACTTAAACTTAAGGGTCAAATCCTATGGTCCACATGTTTCACAGGCCAAAGCTTATGTACGACAGGTCGCAGCCTGAGCTCTGATACCATAATTGTAACACCCCAACCCGACAAGGGTAGAGATATCACATTATGGCGACATTTCAAAGCATTCTGATGAAGCGAAAAGTGTACCGCTTTTAGGGGGTCATTTAAGCCCTAAATCGTATTTATTTGATCAAATATCGCCCTAAATCATTCCTTTTGTCATTTTAGGTACTTTTGAGGAGAAATCTGGAAAAGGAAGCATTTTGGACGTTTTTGGAGCATTAAAGTGAAGAAAACGACAAAGTCTCAAAATCGGCTGAAAATTACCTTTGACGGCGTCAGGATTATCCCCAGACGGCGTCATGGCTTGGCAAGAAAAAGGTGGATGTGAAAATTACTCATGATAAGCCAGAGAAATTTGCATGGAATTCTGACGGCGTCACCCTTTAATCTGATCAAGGTCGTCACGGCTTAATTTAAAGAGGGACGGCGTCAAGCCATAATCTGACGGCGTCAAGCCTTGATAAGCCAGAACGGATTTTGGAGGTCTAGAGAGGGACGGCGTCAGGAAGGCCATCCGGGAACCCTAAAAGCGGCGAGGTGAAAGGCGTCAGAATCTACAACGTGACACCGTCAGACCTTAATCTCTATATATAGTTTTGCAATTTTTTGTCATTAGTGTGGAACTTATTGAGGAACTTTGTGTGTAAGAACCCTAAGACGATTTTAGCAGCTTTTTCAAGGCTTTTTTGCCTTGAGATCTTCCATGTTACATTGAAGATAAGTTATCAATTAATCATTCAATATGTCTATGTGTTGTTTGATTCTATCTTGTTCTTGTCTTTTGTTTAACATGCTAGGCTAGGTTTTCTTTGTGTTTGCTTAGATCTAATGAAACCTAGCTATTGATTATTGGTTATTAGTGTGTTATTAGTTGTATTGGATGATTGTTCATCTATGTTAGACTTAAGAAAACTGGCTAACTTCCTATTCGGTAACTTGCTTGAACGTCTTAAGAAACATGAACCAATGCGTACTAAGGTTTTTATGGTTGTATTTAATGCACAAGCGAATTCTAGTGATCCCATGTTAGGAGCTTCCTAGCCGGCTCGACATAGGAGTGAAGTAGGAGCTTGTAGAGTTGGGGAAGTACGTACGCCACCCCACGATTGGTATTAAGGAATACACCCGTCATCCACGCGATTAATACACACTAATTAACCGGTAAAAGATAGTTAGGGAGTAAGGAAATCTAAGTAAACACATTTCTCTCCACATAAGTTTCACCACATTTTCATTTTCTGTTATTTTATTTTATTTGCATTCATAGTTATTTGGGTTAGTTGACTAGCAACTAATTCCGCCCACTCTTTCAAACCCGAGATTTTACTTGCTTTCATAAAAAAATATAAAAAAACATAAAAAAGAATCTTCTCTCACCCTTAGACCTATTAGAGTAGTTTTTCATACCTAACGAACACTATTCCCTGTGGAGAACGATCAATCCCCCGTACTTACCACTACACTATACTACATCGGTCAGGTACACTGCCTGGTGGGGTTGTAAGCCTCTTGAGATCCCTTGAGAGGTAAAACCTGTTGTAAGGTTGCAAAACCACGCATCAAGTTTTTGGCGCCGCTGCCGGGGAATAGTTATTGTTTAGGTTGAATTTTTATTTTATTAGGTCTACTCACTTGATTCCTATCGAGTGAGATATTTATTTTCTTTTTATTAGATTTCTTTAGTCTATCTTTTTCTTTGTGCCCTTTGTTTGGAAAACCATTTTCATTTGTCACCATGGCGGATGAAATTCCATTTAGATCATTAACAATAGAGTAACAATTACTTTACACAGATAGATTTGCTTCCTGTTGTTCCAATGAATTTTTAAGTGATCTTAGATATATACAAGAGGATATGGGTGTAAAGTTTGATAGGTTTGATGAATTATGTGCATGTGCGGCTTCTATTAAACAATCATTGTTAGGATCAACTCCTTTTAGTGAAACCCTTTGGAAAAAATTTGAGGAAAGCTTCCTAACCGTGAACCATAAGTTGAATGAATTGATGGGTTTATATACATCACAACTTGAGGAAACAAATGAGGAGGATTTATCCGACTATAGGTACCATGAGCAAGAAGACCTAGTTTTTAAGAACATGGACCTTGAATTGGACCAAGATTGTGAGATGGTTAGTGTTGAACTACCTAGTTGCATGAGTGGGATAGATTTCACCAAAACATATGACACGCATGAGGAATCCTTTAGGCAATTGGAACATAGTAATCAAGTTGAATATTACTATGAATCGGACTTAGAATTTCAAATGGCTAGAGAAGGATTTGAGATACTTAGGAATGTGTTTGGGTTAGATCCTACCAAAACACATGATGAACATATAGGTGATTTAGATACTATGGAGAATGAGGTTAGAAATGCAAGACCACCAAGTACCCCACAAGTCCTACCATCATTTGAGGCACACACACCGCCCGTGACTTACCCGGAAGAAGTTGAGGAGACTATAGGAACCCCAATAGAGGTAGAGCCCTTGGACCAAACACAACTAGAAGAAAAAGGTTTGAATGCTTTTAGTGATCACAACCTTTCTTTTAGTCCTATGGAAGTTCCTAGTTTTGATGAGCCGGAGCCTCAACCAAAACCGTTACCTAATCTTCCATCCTTGGATGAAAATTTAGGAATTGAATTAGGTCCCGATCCACCCATCAAAACATATAGTCCGGGTAGTCTTAAGTTTAAGGTAGTAGACATTAAGCCTTGTAGTGAGGAAGACAATATAGGAGTGAAAAATGACCTTACATGTCTACATCACCCATTCATGATTGATCACAAGAAACATTATGGGTTTAAACCGGGTCTATTGGGTCAAGATGGATTCCCAACCAGGAATCTCTCGAAGTTGATAGAAGATGATCCATTTTTAGGAGAAAACTTTAATTCAACCATTGACCAAAGTGAACTAGGTAAGGTTATGATGAAAGGAGCACACCCCTTTGAGTATATAATTCATCCACCACTTTTTCCTCACGTGGCATACTTCCACCAAGATGGTGTGTATCGCTATTATCACCCGCACTTAATCCTAAGTGTAGGAAAAACCTCTCCTATTTCCGTTAAATAAGGGTAGAGTCAGGCTCGTGACTCGAACAAAAACAAGCGCTTCTTGGGAGGCAACCCAAGCTTTATTTGTTTTGTGTGTTTATTTATTTGTTTGTTTGTTTTATTTGTTTCCGTATGTGTGTTTAATTTTTATTATTATTGATTCATGTTCAAAACTAAATTGTGAAAATGCTTTATCTTGTTTTTAACTTCGTCTTAACTACATATAAAGGTATTTTGCAAAAGTTAAGTGTAAGGGAAATCTAAATCGGTTTATTAGAACAAATGAACATGAATCGTAATAATATTAAATTAACATACATATTAGTATTTGTTTGAGTCAAATGCTTGTATCGAGTCATAATGATGTTTTGCAGGAATTCCAGGAAGTAAGGTATAGGTTTTTCCAAAATTTTACCGGAAACTTAACATGAGAGTTCTGTCAGATCATTTCTGACGGCGTCAGGATTTACAACCTGACGGCGTCAGGTTTTGATTTTCTGAAAATTTTGAAAGTTTTGTTTTCATAAAAAGTTTTTATTAAATCTCTAACTTATAATCTCCAGGAATCTGCAAAATTATCATTCCACAAGCATTATATCCTTATATATAGAGTTTATCCCGCCGATGTTATGCAGGTTTTCGTGTTTGTTTTCTCAGGTTTAACAGGTTATTTTGGACAAGAAAATGTTTGTTGAATCAATCTTATGGTGATGCATTAGTCTTGGAGCTTTTACATTCTCTTAGAAGAAGATTTAACCATGTTACTTCATTATCCACCAAACGAATCAGGGGAGTATTTGATTTCATTCTTTTACTTTATGCTTTTACATCTTGTTATTTGAACATTGGGGACAATGTTCATCTTAAGTGTAAGGGGGGTAAAAGTACGATTAGAGAATGCTATTACGCTTGATTTTTGTTTGTTTAATGGTAGATGTGTAATAAAACTGAGATAAATACCTGTAAGGGCAATTTTAGTGCCAAATTTAAAATTTTTTACAACATTTAGGAGTGAAACTTTAGTTCTAATAAGCGTCTCACAGATAGGAGTTATATGACTAGCACAAAAACCGTACCACTAAAAAATTTTCCACCCCAAATATGTGAGGTTCGCCCCTAGAATTGGTAGGAAAAGCATTTATGCTATGATGTGTGTACCGGTAGCACTTAGATTCTAGAACTTGCGTTAGGACCATTCCGAGGCCACAAGTGAGACTACATTCGTGTAGTTAGATTTACTACATGATAAGAGGCATTAGGATTAACCCATTATTTTACACCTGTGTTTTTGTTATAATTACATTGGCTACATTGGTCAAGTAATTCTCCTACACCCTTTGCGTTGTACTCATTTTTAGTACACGATACCCCTAGTACACCCCTCAGAGCCTATCTTTTCGTTTCTAACTTTAAGCATTTTACTTAAAGGAAGAATTTGTTTACAGCCCACTTAAATGTACACCAAAATCGCCTTAGCCTACCTTGTATGCACTCATCTTTAGTGCATTATTGTGACAACATTTGTTTAAACCCAAGTTAATTATCTAATTGATTACATGGTTGCTAAGTCGAGTCATATCCTTGTACATATTGTTTTGGGACGATTGGGACTCATGGGTAAAGTACTAGTGTAATGGAGTAATGGGGAAGAACATCATTTATTACCCCCATATGTGCTAAATATTTTAAAAGTACTCCAAGTGTTTTAATTATCTTAATTCGAGCCATTAGAATAGTTATTTGTAAAGTTATGTAAAAGTTCAAATGTAAGGGGAATGCAACGCCCCTATGATGTATTATTTTGGATGGTAGGGCAAGAGTGTATGAAAAAAAATAAAAAAAAATAAAATAAAAAAAATCAAGAAAAATACAAAAAAATGAGAAAAAGAAAAGTAGAAAAATCATACGGACTACCATCCCGTTTCATTTTATGTTTATTTTATGTTTTTGTTATTTTCGTTCATTAGCTTAAATCGAGTCGAGTCTTGGCTTTGCAACATTGTATAGTACATGTAATTAATCAAGATCTTTAACTCGCCACCAGCAAAATATCCCTTATCCAACAAAACCGTGTTAATCATATCCCTACACCTCACGTTATAACCCATTTAAAAGCCCTCTTTGATAGTTTATCTTAGGTGCTTACGCCTAGTGGAGGAGGTTTTCGATCCTTTCCCAAGCCTATGGTAATCTATTTGCTATGACAGGTAGTGAGAGATATTATCCGTTTTCATTTATGAGATTTATTTTGATGACACTTGAGAGATGTGAGTATCTAAACACTACTTGTGAGGTGCTAGTTTGTAATCTCCGTGCTTATTACGATTAAAGTGGAACGATTATTTGTTGCAATTACTTTTATATTAGCATTAAATGACCCCTAACTTGTATTTTGATTAGAATAAAAGCGCATTTGCTTGAGGACAAGCAAATCTCAAGTGTAAGGGTATTTGATGAAGCGAAAAGTGTACCGCTTTTAGGGGGTCATTTAAGCCCTAAATCGTATTTATTTGATCAAATATCGCCCTAAATCGTTCCTTTTGTCATTTTAGGTACTTTTGAGGAGAAATCTGGAAAAGGAAGCATTTTGGACGTTTTTGGAGCATAAAAGTGAAGAAAACGACAAAGTCTCAAAATCGGCTGAAAATTACCTTTGACGGCGTCAGGATTATCCCCAGACGGCGTCATGGCTTGGCAAGAAAAAGGTGGATGTGAAAATTACTCATGATAAGCCAGAGAAATTTGCATGGAATTCTGACGGCGTCACCCTTTAATCTGATCAAGGTCGTCACGGCTTAATTTAAAGAGGGACGGCGTCAAGCCTTGATAAGCCAGAACGGATTTTGGAGGTCTAGAGAGGGACGGCGTCAGGAAGGCCATCCGGGAACCCTAAAAGCGGCGAGGTGACGGCGTCAGAATCTACAACGTGACGCCGTCAGACCTTAATCTCTATATATAGTTTTGCAATTTTTTGTCATTAGTGTGGAACTTATTGTGGAACTTTGTGTGTGAAAACCCTAAGACGATTTTAGCAGCTTTTTCAAGGCTTTTTGCCTTGAGATCTTCCATGTTACATTGAAGATAAGTTATCAATTAATCATTCAATATGTCTATGTGTTGTTTGATTCTATCTTGTTCTTGTCTTTTGTTTAACATGCTAGGCTAGGTTTTCTTTGTGTTTGCTTAGATCTAATGAAACCTAGCTATTGATTATTGGTTATTAGTGTGTTATTAGTTGTATTGGATGATTGTTCATCTATGTTAGACTTAAGAAAACTGGCTAACTTCCTATTCGGTAACTTGCTTGAACGTCTTAAGAAACATGAACCAATGCGTACTAAGGTTTTTATGGTTGTATTTAATGCACAAGCGAATTCTAGTGATCCCATGTTAGGAGCTTCCTAGCCGGCTCGACATAGGAGTGAAGTAGGAGCTTGTAGAGTTGGGGAAGTACGTACGCCACCCCACGATTGGTATTAAGGAATACACCCGTCATCCACGCGATTAATACACACTAATTAACCGGTAAAAGATAGTTAGGGAGTAAGGAAATCTAAGTAAACACATTTCTCTCCACATAAGTTTCACCACATTTTCATTTTCTGTTATTTTATTTTATTTGCATTCATAGTTAT
This sequence comes from Artemisia tridentata subsp. tridentata, assembly GCA_021014915.2. Lineage (NCBI taxonomy): Eukaryota > Viridiplantae > Streptophyta > Magnoliopsida > Asterales > Asteraceae > Artemisia > Artemisia tridentata. Next base: position 213,783,745 of record CP139501.1, on the reverse strand, counting down.
TTGGGTTAGTTGACTAGCAACTAATTCCGCCTACTCTTTCAAACCCGAGATTTTACTTGCTTTCATAAAAAAATATAAAAAACATAAAAAAGAATCTTCTCTCACCCTTAGACCTATTAGAGTAGTTTTTCATACCTAACGAACACTATTCCCTGTGGAGAACGATCAATCCCCCGTACTTACCACTACACTATACTACATCGGTCAGGTACACTGCCTGGTGGGGTTGTAAGCCTCTTGAGATCCCTTGAGAGGTAAAACCTGTTGTAAGGTTGCAAAACCACGCATCACATTCATACATATACACAGCGGAAGCCATAAAACATCATAAATAAATAAGCCAAGTCAACATGACTTGAATCCAATACGAAAGTCTCACAAGATAACGGAATAATTCAAAAGAAATACATAACGAAATGAATCCAAAATCAAAATGTCTAAACAAATGGCAAGACTAGGGTAGGACATCATCTAAGGCAAAAGCATCCAACTAACTCTCATCCCAAGCATAAAATCCATCTCCCAGCTAGATACCTGCCGCACACGAAAAAGAAAACGTGCGGCTGAGCTTACAAAGCCCAGTGAACAGATACATAATACAAAGCAAAGATAATGAAAACGAAATATAATGAGGCATTGGGAGATATCATAAGGTATAATCAAACAAAAGAGTAATAAGGAAGTATAGGATAGTTATCTACCACGAGCCCATAAACTCAAAGTCATAATCTCAACATCATAGTCTCAAAGTCATAAGCTCACAATCAGAGGGGATACCTCTCAGGCAACCAGATAATATGAGGGGTGTCCTCATGTATCAACAGGGTGGAGTAGCTAGCTCCCATAAATGTGAAAGGCGTGTAATGCACACAAGCACCAGTCACCTCAAAGTCATACTCAAAGTCATAGTTAAATCCACTAAACAAAACATGCCTAGGATTGCAATCCATACGCCCCCAAGCTCAAAGTCAATCTCAAAGTCAAGTAGCCATGGCAGATAATATAAAAGGGACGGTGTGAGAAATCACTCCCCCACACAGGAGTCATGCCAGTGGTGCATCACAGACATGGTCAGGTTACCTTCCTGGCTAGGAAAGTACAAAATGGCTCGGGTATCAAACTAAGAGTCATGTCTCAAAATCATAGCTCAAGGTCATATATCAAAAGGTGCATCTCAAAGTCATATCAAAAGTAGCATCAAAGGTTCATTAAAAGGGAACATAGCAATGGCTTGGGAAATCTTAACTGAATCATAACTCAAAATCAATGTATAAGAACCCTTACTGAAAAAGGGCAGAGTATCTGTACCTTATGACGAAAGCACAAACAGAAACAAACACAGGATATGGGAACAGCTCAAAGTCTCTCCTTCTTCACACCTAAAGGAGTAGAAGGGAATTACAATTCATTCTTAATTACTTGTCTTTCCATTTAAAGTAACTTTCCATTTTTAGCAGGTTTCCATAATTAGTAAGTTTCTATTTTTAGAAAGTCGGAGTACATAACTTAGTTAAATCATTATTGATGGAATTAAGGTATCTTTTAACATATTTACACATTTGGTCCTTAGGGTTTCACAATTTACATTTTATACCCTTATATTCCAAAAGTTACACTTTAAACCTTCAAGTATTCATAGTTACACATTAAACCCTTAATTTATCCATTTTACACAATGATCACTTATTTTATCATATTATACGAATGTATCCTCAAGTATTCATAATTTCCACATTAAGCCCCTCTAGTTAACAAAGTTACATATTTAGTCCCTAAACTTACAATTTCAATCTTTTATTATTAATAATTACATATTAAGTCATTAAATTACCAAAATTACACATAACTCCCTGAATATAATTTATTACTCATTCCAACCCTAAGTTTCCAGAAATTACATCTTTGGTCCCTCCATTTTATTTATTTTACAATTCGATTCATAATTAACAATAATACATTTTAATCCCTTAAAATATAAAAATGACACTAGACCCCCTCAACTTATATTTTATATACAAGGTACACGACCTAACTTAAGTTCCAGAAATAACCCTTGAGTTTTAAAAGTTACAAAACACACCCAAAACATTTTAACCCAAATCGTATAGCATTTTAAATCCATAAATCCAAACCCTAACACCTCTAACATATTTTTAATCATTACACAATCATTTAACATCATTTATAATCACAAAACAAGCCCTAATTCCCAGATTTCAGATCGCATGGAATTTCTTCTCTTTTTACACGTTTTAAACTAAAACCCGATTAATCCAATAAATCATTTATAATTCGAACAAGCTATGAACAATCATTCCAACACTTTTCCAGATCTTATATCATTATATAGAACGTAAATAAATTACTCATGAAGCCCAGGAAAATCGTATGTTATTTTATAGAGTTCTTATACGTTTTCTTGATTAAATTCCTTAATAATTCGCAGACCATGCATGACACGTTCTAATCATTTTATTTGATGTTCTAAGATGATAATAGACTCAGGAAAAATAGCAAACCGAATATAGGACGTAGGGATTGGCTATAACAATTTCTTCCTCCTCGGATCTATACGCGACACCAATAATTCACCATAGCTTCACGATCGGTCTACAAACCTTGTAACCATTTTTCGTAGGACATATACAATGTAAGGGACTCAGGAAAAATGATAAACGAATTTTATGAAGGTCGGATTAATTAATACGAATTATACCTTACTTTTGATGCTAGCGATAGGAAAATAGCACCACAATCGAATCGTGTGATGAACACTTTCACAATGATTTTTCTAGGACTCCTTGGATGATGATCAACCTCAGAAAAATGCTCTATGATTTTTAGGATGTCGAATGGTGGCTAAGGAATTTTTGTGTGTGTTATTTTAAATCGGCAATTAGGGTTTTGAAGGAAAAATGTGTAGATTGCTTATAATAAGGGAATGCTGAGTCATAGGGGGAGGGATTAACCAGAAAATTCGTGATTATGGTTGGCCAAATCATAGGAATTGATTTATTCCATATTTAACATTTTTACAACATTTTAAATAATCATAAACTTATATATAAATACATTCGGTTCACATAGGGGTATTTTAGTAATTTTTTCACTTGTATAAATGTTAAATGAAGTTGTTAAAATTATTTGGGATCATAACTTGTGCATTGCCAGAAGTTTGGGATTTATTTGATACTTTATAAGCTTTTAATTAATTTTTAAACTTGCAGGGGCATTTTGGTCATTTTACATGCTTTTCAAATTTTACTTGTTACATTTGTCATCTTGGTAGTAATCTACATTATCTCTAGAATGTCTCAAGATAATTACTTTCCAAATATAGACACTCATATTTTCAAGGATAGTCATGTGCGTTTCTTTCTTTGTTAATTAAGTAGTTCTATATCTACTAATTATGCTAATATTTATGACACAATCATATTGATTACATAAACAAACGTGCGTCGTTGTTGTTTATCTGCTACATGATATTGTTCCATGCACAAAGTGGGAGAAATCTTTATTATGTGCAAGGTACAACACATAGAAATATGATTTAAAAGATTCTCTTGACTGCAAGGTAAGAGACTAACATTCTAACACATCTAATCCAAGAAACACTTGGTGTTGCAATTTATGTTATGTGAGAGCTTAACTAGATTGCAACAACAAAGTAAATCTCTATGATTACGTGAGACCGTACATGGATAATTTACTGTTTCTAAATTAGACAACTTTTTATAACATATGTCAAGATAATAACATAGACTACTTCAGTTATAATATTTATATATTCAACTATTCATGGAATGACATGAATAAATTATTTATGTATTATTGGAATGACATGAATAAATGAAATAATCTAATACTATTTCAATTTGAATAGTTATGTATTCTTTGAATGACATAAATAAATGAAGTAATAAAATTAACTTGAAATTACTATTGAAACCAAATTGGTGGTGTTCATGAATACTTTAGTTAAATATGTTTAAGTTTTATTGTAAAGTCACAAACATAAAGTTTTTTAACTGTTACAAGACTTATAATAAAGTAAGACGTTAACTTGTTATGTTTTTTAATTAAGACATACAAGAGAAGTCATTGAGTTGTTCAATGATTTATAACGTATAGTGAAATTATAACAGTTTATGTTTTTTTTGTTGAGACATGAACATGAAGTGACTTGGTCAAAAAGTACTTGTGTTATAAAGCATGCAATTGGCTTGGAAATTCTATTATATCATTAAGATGACTTAGTTGGTAATAGATAAGCCAAAAGAAATATGGTTATATTAAAATATTGTTAGATTGTCTCACAATATTATTTCTAATGAAATACCACATGTTTCTGGTATGTTCAGTTAGGAAAATCAAACTCTTGTTATATTGTTTGATTCAAGATAACTATATTTTCTTTTCTTCCAAAAGTTATCAAGGTTAAGAATATTGAGTATGGATTGGAAATACTTAATATGACTCCAACCTAGAAGATTAATAAGACATCATTATATTATGGAATGTGATGAATCACATTAAGTCTTAAAATGAAATTCTGAATTTGTTAAACTTTTGTTGAAGTAGGTTATTAACAAAGTGCTATCAGGAATTGTCATTGTGTTTTGTAATATCCCAAAAGAGAACATTGTATTGTTGCTCTATTTGCTGAGTATTTATGTAACAATTCGCATTTTCAGGATTTCTATCCATTCTCGAATTTTTACTATTCATTTTTACTATTCACTTTCACTATTCACTCCCGAAAATTTTATTTCACATTCTCGTAAGTTAACCTATTTTCATGATAACCCGAGAGTTTGACACTCGTCGGATCATTTCTGCAAAAATCACGAAACCGTGTCTGAGATTTACGTTTAGGTTTAAACGTCATTCTAGCATCCCGATATTTCCATAAAACATTGTGAACAATAGAAATGTGAATTTCTCAAATTTTATGACAATTTCACAAGTTTTGGAATTTTTCGTTTTCCAGTTCAGCGTTTTACGCGAATTACGCGTTTTAGACCCGCGTTTCCAGTTTTAACAGCGTTTAAGCTACCCGATGGAACTTATCACTCATTTTATATTTTATTATGGAGTATAATGATGAGTTAAATCATTCCTACAAGTTTCATATTTTAAGGATACCCGATTTTAAGTTTCGTGACTTAACGACTTACAGTTAGCGACTAACGGAACCAAAACTCACTCCGTAAACACTAGATATTATCAAAAACTCACCAATCTTATCTCCTAAGCCACTTGGGCGTTTACAATGAGTCACAAGGATAAGATGATAGGAAACTTACATAGAAAGCTTTAGCATGTCAAGTAACTTAGCACTTAAGCCTTATAAAATCTAGATATTATCTCATAACACATCAAAGTTATCATCCCTTCCTTTCTCTCTCAAAACCAACGACCCAAACAATTAGAACAACCGTTTTGATCATTGTTCTTTCAACTTTAGTCCATCATAAGTGTTAGTCTTATGATCCTTGTTGAATACTAGTTCCTTTCATCCATAAAAAAACTAAAAATCACCATAAACATCTCCAATCTATTCTTGATTCCATGGATTTTTCTTGAAAGTCTAAAAAGCATTTTTACATCTTAGATTAAGATAGATCAAGGGTTTTTAAGGAAGGGTTATTAATTTGGAAGCTTGGGTTAAAGGTTTGAAGCAAGAGTTTTTGTTGAAGCTTTAGGTTTAGTGTTCTAGTGCTTAGTTCTTGTTAACTTCCATCACAAGGATTGTAAGGAGCCATTTAAATATTTGTTTCACTTCTGTAAATACTTGTATTTTATGTATTTAACATGTTTTGTATGCTTATTATATGTAATTATGCTTGGATAATTGGACTAAAACACTAGAAATCGTCGAAAGGACTAGTTTTGCAAAACAGAAACTAGACAAGGGCTGTAAACGTAATTACTGGGCAAAATTCATGAACTGAGAAACTTAGGTAATAACATAGATTTATAGATCAAAGTCTTGTGGTCGTTTTGCCGGGAGGCTCGTGCCGTAACTCATCACGATGAATAAACTAGAGCCAAAACGGCAAAACATGTCATGATCTGAGTAACAGTTTTCAATCGGGTAAAACTCATAAAAGTTGCATATAACCAAGTGTTGATCAAAACATAAAAGTTGTAGCTAACATCCTAACTTGAACATGGCCGAAAACCGGGCATAAAACGGAGTCGTATAGACCAACTTATGGCCATCTCCGTGAGACTAAAAGCTGTTGTAACAAACAGCTCATACATTTAAGGGTAAATTGGTAATTTCACACTAGTTAAATAAATTCTGGCGTAGTGGGACCCACAAATCTGTAAAGCTCATTTAAATACCTTTCCGAAGACGTAAAAACCGAGTCGTGATCATTTACGGTTTAGAAATGACGTATAAATTAAGTCAGAAAAACTAAAATAACTAGAAACCCGTAACGTGACGAATATTAATACTTGACCACTTTTACTTACAAACGTTAAACATCCAAGCATAATTAATGTAATAACTATATAAGGCATGTTTATATATTCACTTAGTTGTTTTAGAACCTAAAACACGACATCATATTCTAGGTTGCGCGTAGAGGTTTCCCCGGCTTATCCATCGATTCCGTTATACGTTTTGATATCATTAGTTCAAGGTGAGTCGTAGCCCCTACTCTTTTTATACTTGTTTTATAAATACTTTGGGGGAGATACATGCTCAACTACTTTTAATTTCAATCACTATTATTTGCAACTACATGTTTATCTGAACTGAATGTTTATTTATGTTAGATAACATTATCGCCATACTTAGAGTTTCTATATCACGGACCGTTAAGCACTATGCATAGTAAACACGAATACTATGATTAAATCTATTGGGACTAGTGTAACCACTAAGTTGACTCAGTTAGAGCAAACAAACATACCATACCTTGTGTTGACCCGGGTAGGGCAAACAAGCGTTCCATCCTTTGTGTTGACCCAGGTAGGGCAAACAAACATACCATCCCTTGTGTTGACCCGGGTAGGGCAAACAAGCGTATCATCCTTTGTGTTGACCCGGTTAGGGCAAACAAACGCACCATCCTTTGTGTTGACCCGGGTAGGGCAAACAAAACAATGTTCAACGATTTGGGTGTATAACAACGTAACCCATACACATAACTCATTGCGGACCCAAGTACCAAATACATGGGCAGCCGTACAGAACTCATTGCGGACCCAAGTATCAATTACATGGGCAGCCGTACAGAAGTCATTGCGGACCCAAGTATCAAATACTTGGGCAGCCGTACAGAACAAACAGGACTTGGTCCAATTACAATTCAAACAGGACTTGGTCCAACAACGTATTCAAACAGGACTTGGTCCAATTAAGAGTAACAGAAACACTACCTACATGTGATATTGTATTTAGTACAATAGTCATACACTTGGAATCCTAGAAATCTACATTAAGTATTTACCTATACTTGTCACGATGATTTTTACAAGGTTTTTACATTTATTCCACAAACTCTATGAACTCACCAACCTTTGTGTTGACACTTTAGCATGTTTATCAGGTCCATAATGATCGAGGCTGGCACGGAGGAGCACGGGTATTCAAGAGGGCTATAAATTTTATTATCATTCGAAAACTCATTTGATGTATTTTGTAAACATGGAACCATCTGGGACCTCATTTTGTAAACTCTGATATTTATATAATTCGAATGATAAATATTTTAAAACGACTCCATTAGAGTTCGTTTTCTATTGTTATAACTGTTGTGCCATGAAGTAACACCCAGTTTAAATTCCGCTGCGTATCACGAAATTAGGGGTGTTACAGATTGGTATCAGAGCTATAGTTATAGAGAAACGGGTCTAATTGAGACCTAAACTATAACTGCTTTATCACAAAAATATTTTATAGCCTTTCGCTCTCCGTGCCTTCTATCCTCCAGACGATTATGTGACTTTTAGGCATGTTATGCTACACAAATATCTAGTATATTGATATATATACACTCGACATATTTTCGATCATGCTATATAAACAATGGACTAAACATATCTGCGTATGCCTATTCTAAAGCATTACGGCACAATCATATTTTCCCAATCATGTATCTACTCGTGCATTTAGGATTACGAAACTTTCTCAAGACATCGTAACTGAGTTGCACAATGGTCTCATTTATTTCTAATTCATTGTGAGTTACACAATGGTCTCGACTACTTCTCAGACATTGTGTGACACAATGATCTCTCTATCATTTCTAAGACATTGCGAGTTACACAATGATCTCTCTGTCATTTCTCAGACATTGTGAGTTACACAATGGTCTAATTTACTTCCTAGACATTGTGAGTTAAAAAATGGTCTCTTCCATTTATCAGACATTGTAAGTTATACAATGGTCTCCAAAACTACTTCATCACCTTACAAAATATCATTTTATATGATATCAAAACCTGCCACAGTTTTGATTATATGGAATTATATATGAATCTAAGTATTACAAGTCTTGTATGGGCGGGACTTGTAATAGGAGGATTGATATGATAATTACTATGTTAACTCGCTTATAAAGATTTTTATCGTATTTAACCATGTACTCACCAACTATTTTGAACACTATGTCGATTTCCCCCGATTATCTTACTCTCCATCTCTGAGGATGAGTATGAATATTCATTCCATACTTTTGGAACACCAGTATCATCTCGTAATACACTGCCTTGTAACTCACCGACTAAGTATGAATGTTGTGTCGGGAATTCTTAAGTAGGATGATTTATAATGTCCTTATTTGAATGGATTGGGACGCCTTTTCATTTAAATAAAGAAATTATAAATCACCAAACCATAAGTTTATATTCATTTATTTACATTGTTTGAGACGCCTCTTTATGTAAATAAAGAATTATAAATAAGTGTGCTTATTTATATTCGAAATGACATGAGTATGAACTTGAACCCAATAATCACCAGAATTCACTCAAAAGATCTAGAGAGACGATAGTATCTTACCACTCAGCGAGATCTTAAGATCTTATTTATACTACCAAATTTCATTCTTGAAAGTTTTCATTTATGAGATAATCCGAACTACTATCTTGAGATAGTTATCAATTATTCTCTTTATCCATTAGAAGTACTAGCTTGTTTAGGTTCCAAAGGTATCATTCCACCACAATCCTTTAAAAATCTCATAAGATTTTTAAAGCAAACTTGAAATATCTACCTAAGAATAATGGTAAGAGTACATTACATTCTTCTAAATATCAACATACCACATCATTATCTGAAACCATTATAAGATTTCATGGATGATAGAGAAATACCAGAACAAGCTAAGTTAGTATGTAAAATTTCACAGTATCACGTTTCTTTCGAACTCTAGTTGACTTAGACAATGTATAATACGTCCTTTATCCTGAAACTACCCAAAACTTTTCCTAGACTCCTCACCATCAGATAACACACACTGAATTCCGGGACGGAATTCCCGTTAAGGTGGTAAGACTGTAACAATTCGCATTTTCAGGATTTCTATCCATTCTCGAATTTTTACTATTCACTTTTTACTATTCATTTTTACTATTCACTTTCACTATTCACTCCCAAAAATTTTATTTCACATTCTCGTAAGTTAACCTATTTTCATGATAACCCGAGAGTTTGACACTCGTCGGATCATTTCTGCAAAAATCACGAAACCGTGTCTGAGATTTACGTTTAGGTTTAAACGTCATTCTAGCATCCCGATATGTCCATAAAACATTGTGAACAATAGAAATGTGAATTTCTCACATTTTACGACAATTCCACAAGTTTTGGAATTTTTCGTTTTCCAGTTCAGCGTTTTACGCGAATTACGCGTTTTAGACCCGCGTTTCCAGTTTTAACAGCGTTTAAGCAACCCGATGGAACTTATCACTCATTTTATATTTTATTATGGAGTATAATGATGAGTTAAATCATTCCTACAAGTTTCATATTTTAAGGATACCCGATTTTAAGTTTCGTGACTTAACGACTTACAGTTAGCGATTAACGGAACCAAAACTCACTCCGTAAACACTAGATATTATCAAAAACTCACCAATCTTATCTCCTAAGCCACTTGGGCATTTACAATGAGTCACAAGGATAAGATGATAGGAAACTTACATAGGAAGCTTTAGCATGTCAAGTAACTTAGCACTTAAGCCTTATAAAATCTAGATATTATCTCATAACACATCAAAGTTATCATCCCTTCCTTTCTCTCTCAAAACCAACGACCCAAAACAATTAAAACAACCATTTTGATCATTGTTCTTGCAACTTTAGTCCATCACAAGTGTTAGTCTTATGATCCTTGTTGAATACTAGTTCCTTTCATCCATAAAAACACTAAAAATCACCATAAACATCTCCAATCTAGTCTTGATTTCATGGATTTTTCTTGAAAGTCTAAAAAGCATTTTTAAATCTTAGATTAAGATAGATCAAGGGTTTTTAAGGAAGGGTTATTAATTTGGAAGCTTGGGTTAAAGGTTTGAAGCAAGAGTTTTTGTTGAAGCTTTAGGTTTAGTGTTCTAGTGCTTAGTTCTTGTTAACTTCCATCACAAGGATTGTAAGGAGCCATTTAAATATTTGTTTCACTTCTGAAAATACTTGTATTTTATGAATTTAACATGTTTTGTATGCTTATTATATGTAAAACCCTAAAGTCTGAAAACATGTAAAAAGACCAAAATGCCCTTACAATCTTAAACTTTGAATAATAAGCTTATAAATACCAAATAAATTCCAAACTTCGGGAGATGATCGAGATATGAAGTAAAATTATTTCTGCTACCACTTTTGACATTTTGGGAAGTAACAAAATTATTATTACGCAATGTATATATTAAACGAATTATTTAAATTATTATATGTATTATTATAAATTAATTTAAAATGATTTAAATTACAAATTGGAAACTAATTATGATAATTGATTTGGGTCCCTAAAATTCCGAGATTTCCAGCCCATTTTCCCCCCCCTATGACCGGCCTTCCCTTATTATTTGCAACAAACACATTTAAACCCTAAAACTAAATTGCCGACAATCACAAAAACACACAAAAACTCTCCCTTTTGTACATCCGAATTTCTGGAGGTTCAAGACCAATTTTCCTTTGTTCTTTAGCATCTCAAGAGGTCTGGAAAAATAGCCCTTCAAATTATAGAGGTCGGGTTTGCTTGGTGTCGAATTTTTCTTCTTTTATTCCATCCGAAAGGTATTAATTCCCAATAATTCATTCGACAATCTAAAAATTCGTTTCTTATTTTTTTGATGTTCTTCATATTGATTATGATCTGGGAAAAATAGCTACAAGGTCGTGAGATCGTTCGTGAGGTCGTGGAGAATTATTGGTGTCGAATGCCAAAAACCGAGAAACCCTAAATCACCATAAATAATCCGATCGTTCTAAATTGATCCTGGTATTTTTCTAGCCTTTTTCTCAGTCCATATAACGTGTATAAAAAGTTAAAATCATACCATGCATGATCTAATAATCGTTTGTGATTTTATGTGTTAAAAACCCTAAAAACGAATTAAAACTCTAAATAACTATATACGAATTTCTGGGGGTGAAACATAATTCATTTGAGCTTCATATGATCTGTATAATACTGGAAAATTGTTAGTTCGAATTATGGTGGCTTATATATTTGCTATCGAATTATATTGTGTAATCGGCTAAGAAATACAAATAAAATACAATACGAATTTTCTGGATCTCTTAAGTATTTTTCCTGGGTCCTTTATACATCATATGATCATAGAAAAATGTTCATTCGAATTTTTGAAGTTTAGATCAAGTGTGGTGAATTTTCTTCAAAGCGTATAAATTGGAAAATAAGAAATAAAATGTAAAACAAATGAAAGGAGCTAGGGTTAGGGTTCCATGGGATAGATCTGGTCATTTAATGCTTGATTAATGTTGTTTCAATGATTAGTTAATGATTTGTGAAATTAGGGTTAGGGTTGTGGAATTAAAATGTAAACCGATTTGTATTTTAAAATGTTAAGGGGGTGTTTTGTAACTTTTAAAACTCAAGGGCTATTTTTAGAACTTAATTTGGGCTGTGTATTATTCGAATAAAATATAAGTTGGGGGTGTCATGTGTAATTTTTATATTTAAAAGGATTAAAATGTTTAATTTAATAAAGTATAATTCGGTTTTGAAAATAATTAAATAGAGGGACTAAAAATGTAATTTCTGGAAAATTAAGGTTGATTTGAGTAATAAATTATATTCAGGGGGTAATGTGTAATTTTGGTAATTAAATAGCTTAATATGTAATTATTAATAATTAAAGGTTGAAATTGTAAATTTAAAGGACTTAATATGAAACTTTGATAACTTGAGGGACTTGTTGTGTAAAGTATGAATAATTGAAGGGGTGTTCGTACAACATATTAAAATAAGTGTATATTGTGTAAAATTGGACACTTGAGGGTTTAATGTGTAATATATAATTCGATTTGCATTTTAATAAGTATAAGGACTAAATATGTAATATACCGAAAGTTTAAGGGCTGTTTGTAACATAATAATATTGAGGGTTATTTTCTGTAATTTGAAGGAATAAAAGGACTTGATGTGTAATATGAATCTTGTGAAGGTTAATTTGTAAATTATATAAGTATAAGGTTTAATTTGTAATTAATTAATTAAAAGGGTGTAAATCGTAAATTATGAAACTTGAAGGCTAAATATGTAATTCTGGAAAGCATAAGTGTTTGAATGGTATAATGATAATATTTCTAATGTGAACCTTGAACTTTGGTAAATTTACAATTATAACCCTAAACTATGAAAACTTGTCATGTTTGATCTTAAATCTGTATAACTTGTTAAAATGAATGTTATCTCCATAATAAGCTAATAAATGACTTAACTTAATTCGTATCACTTGAATATTGATAAATATGGAAACTTACTAATTCTGGAAACCTGCTAAAAATAGAAAGATTACTAAATCTGGAAAGTTTCATAAAATGAATAGATAATTGGAAATGGAAATCTGAACTTGAACCCTCTGGTGATTCTGTGTTCTTCTTCTCCTTTAGGTGTAAAGAGGGAGAGGTCCTGATCTGTCTCAGTGCTTTCTGCTTTTGTTCTTTTGTGCTTGCATTTGAATAAGGTACAGATACTCTGCCCTTTCTCAGTAAGGGCGTCTTAAACCTTTGATATGATTTGTTGCTTTGTAAACCTTGATCTGTTAGACTCTGATTTGGCCTTTGGCATATTATATCTGATACATCTGATCTGAACTGTCTGTTATGAACTATCTATTTTGGACCTTTGGATATGACCTTCTGATTTGATTTGACACCTGACTCTTAGTTTGATACCCGAGCCAAAATTTGTGACCCTAGCCATGAAGGTAACATGCCGTGTCTGTGATGCACCACTGGCATGACTAGTGTGTAGCCCTAGTGATTTGGTTACACCGTCCCTTTGATTTGGTCTGCATGTGATTGGGTAGGGGCGTATGGATGCATCCTAGATCTGTTTCTGTTTAGTGGATTTAATATGATATGATATGATATGAATTGTCTGGTGATTGGTACTGTGTGCTATACATGCCCTTCACATATCTGAGAGGTCGCTCCTCTATGGTTACTGTATATGATATGATCTGATATGTTTCTGGGCTTGTGGTGGATTACTATCCTATATTATTCTTTCCCTTTTATTGACTGTATCTTATGATATTTCCTATTGCACCATATATTATATCTGATTCGTTATCATTTAACCTTGCCATGATTGGTACTTCGTTATCTCTGCTTGTTTTATGTATCTGTTCACTGAGCTTTTTAAGCTCAGCCGCACGTTTTTCTTTTCGTGTGCGGCAGGTATCTAAGCTAGGAGCTGGGGCTTTTGCTTTGGGAGGAGAGTTAGAGTTTCATTGGAGCTGTTACCTTAGATGACCACCTTTATTATTGACATTTGTTTAATTTGGATTTCATTTCCTCTATTTATTTCCTTTGGATTATTTCCTCATCTTTTGGAACTTATGTATTTGGTTTCAAGTCGTGTTGACTTGACTTCTTTATTGATTTATGTTTAAGACTTCCGCTGTGTGATGTGTATGTATGCTCTGATTTGTCACCGTGATGTGACACCTTTACCCTTGTCGGGTTGGGGTGTTACAAGGATTGTAAGGAGCCATTTAAATATTTGTTTCACTTCTGAAAATATTTGTATTTTATGAATTTAACATGTTTTGTATGCTTATTATATGTAATTATGCTTGGATAATTGGACTAAAACACTAGAAATCGTCGAAAGGACTAGTTTTGCAAAACAGAAACTGGACAGGGGCTGTAAACGTAATTACTGGGCAAAATTCATGAACTGAGAAACTTAGGTAATAACATAGGATTATAGATCAAAGTCTTGTGGTCGTTTCTCCGGGAGGCTCGTGCCGTAACTCATCCCGATGAATAAACTAAAGCCAAAACGGCAAAACATGTCATGATCTGAGTAACAGTTTTCAATCGGGTAAAACTCATAAAAGTTGCATATAACAAAGTGTTGATCAAAACATAAAAGTTGTAGCTAACATCCTAACTTGAACGTGTCCGAAAACCGGGCATAAAACGGAGTCGTATAGACTAACTTATGGCCATCTTCGTGAGACTAAAAGCTGTTGTAACAAACAGCTCATACATTTAAGGGTAAATTGGTAATTTCACACTAGTTAAATAAATTCTGGCGTAGTGGGACCCACAAATCTGTAAAGCTCATTTAAATACCTTTCCGAAGACGTAAAAACCGAGTCGTGATCATTTACGGTTTAGAAATGACGTATAAATTAAGTCAGAAAAACTAAAATAACTAGAAACCCGTAACGTGACGAATATTAATACTTGACCACTTTTACTTACAAACGTTAAACATCCAAGCATAATTAATGTAATAACTATATAAGGCATGTTTATATATTCACTTAGTTGTTTTAGAACCTAAAACACGACATCATATTCTAGGTTGCGCGTAGAGGTTTCCCCGGCTTATCCATCGATTCCGTTATACGTTTTGATATCATTAGTTCAAGGTGAGTCGTAGCCCCTACTCTTTTTATACTTGTTTTATAAATACTTTGGGGGAGATACATGCTCAACTACTTTTAATTTCAATCACTATTATTTGCAACTACATGTTTATCTGAACTGAATGTTTATTTATGTTAGATAACATTATCGCCATACTTAGAGTTTCTATATCACGGACCGTTAAGCACTATGCATAGTAAACACGAATACTATGATTAAATCTATTGGGACTAGTGTAACCACTAAGTTGACTCAGTTAGAGCAAACAAACATACCATACCTTGTGTTGACCCGGGTAGGGCAAACAAGCGTTCCATCCTTTGTGTTGACCCAGGTAGGGCAAACAAACATACCATCCCTTGTGTTGACCCGGGTAGGGAAAACAAGCGTATCATCCTTTGTGTTGACCCGGTTAGGGCAAACAAACGCACCATCCTTTGTGTTGACCCGGGTAGGGCAAACAAAACAATGTTCAACGATTTGGGTGTATAACAACGTAACCCATACACATAACTCATTGCGGACCCAAGTACCAAATACATGGGCAGCCGTACAGAACTCATTGCGGACCCAAGTATCAATTACATGGGCAGCCGTACAGAAGTCATTGCGGACCCAAGTATCAAATACTTGGGCAGCCGTACAGAACAAACAGGACTTGGTCCAACAACGTATTCAAACAGGACTTGGTCCAACAAAACAATGTTCAACGCTTTGGGGTGTATAACAACGTAACCCATACACAGAACAACATATTCAAACAGGACTTGGTCCAACAACGTATTCAAACAGGACTTGTTCCAATTAAGAGTAACAGAAACACTACCTACATGTGATATTGTATTTAGTACAATAGTCATACACTTGGAATCCTAGAAATCTACATTAAGTATTTACCTATACTTGTCACGATGATTTTTACAAGGTTTTTACATTTATTCCACAAACTCTATGAACTCACCAACCTTTGTGTTGACACTTTAGCATGTTTATCTCAGGTCCATAATGATCGAGGCTGGCACGGAGGAGCACGGGTATTCAAGAGGGCTATAAATTTTATTATCATTCGAAAACTCATTTGATGTATTTTGTAAACATGGAACCATCTGGGACCTCATTTTGTAAACTCTGATATTTATATAATTCGAATGATAAATCTTTTAAAACGACTCCATTAGAATTCATTTTCTATTGTTATAACTGTTGTGCCATGAAGTAACACCCAGTTTGAATTCCGTTGCGTATCACGAAATTGGGGGTGTTACAATTTATAGATAGTCTATAAATTACAAAAGGCAAGTGGGAGTTTTTGATATCTTGTAGAGATAAAATTACAAAATACAAAATCTTCTAAAATACACTAGTGAATATCATGATGAGGCTAGACATGTAAATGTTAGATCTCAAGATGATAGAATTCTCATTTATAGATCCACAAGGATATCTCAGATATTTGATTAATATGTTGAGGAATATGAGTTACAGGATCATGGTAAACTTGTTAATCATGATGGATTGCAAATATTAATTTTGGAAAATTACTCATACTGTGAATGTTAAGATATTGTCCATAGAGATAATCAATTTTGGAAACTTGGTTTATCTTGAAATCTATGGTTAGACTATAGAATAAAGATGAGTTTTTTCAAAGAGATTGAAAACCCTAGTGGTTTTAAATCTTTGTGTAGAAATCATATGGGCAAACTTTGTACACATATTTAATATATGTCTTATGACAAGATTATTAATTACACTTAATTTATTAACTGTGATTGAATATTCTTTCATAGGCACATTAAACATATTAAGATAATAATTGTCATACCTATTTTTATTAATATGAAAAATGACAATGGAATATCAAAACTCTTTCTTGAGTGATTACTTGAGCGAGGACGGTAAGTAATCAAAAGGAGTTTATGAATTCAAATAATCTTTGAAAGTGTACAAAATGCAATAATTCATGAATGAATTAATGCATGCATCTAGGAGATAAAACTTATGTTTAATTATTAAATCTAAGTTTTGATTTATAATTGAAATATGACAATTCCTAAGTATTCCTGAAAGCTAGTGGGAGTATTATGTTAATTTCCTAAATCATATATGTTGTATAACATATAGGAAGTAACATTCCATATAAGTAAAATGTTAAGTCTTGGATTGGAATGATACTTCACTTGATAGATTTAGAAAATAAGACATACAACCTTGGAACAAATGTTTATTGTTATTAAACATGTGCGGTAAATAAATCTAATAGAACGTGAAATATCATTTAGAAAGTCTAAATGGATATATATGAAATCTAAGGATTTTTCATGTACATCATGTTATTGTTGTATCATGCTGGAATACAAAATTAATGATTTGACAACATTAATATCTAATTGAAAGTTATTAGATAACTAGTGTAATAAAATAGAATATGTTTGGATATAGAATTACATCCTCATCTTGGAATAGCTCTCAGATTCTATGGATGAACAATATGTCAATTGTTGTGCATATTGTCATAGCCAAGGTATTAAACATTACACAATAGATATTATAGTTTACGGAATTTTAAAGAGCATATTGTTGTTTGTTTACAATGATGCTGATTTAATTGAGATAACACTCAAAACTAGTCATGGTAGAATTTCATTCTTGGCCATGTGAACTAGTTGTGCTCACTAAGAGCATAGTTGCATTATACATTAAAGAATAAGAATACTTTAAACTTTAAAATGTTTGAAAGTTTGATTATTATGAATTGGTGGTTGAGGTTGTCACACACTTTATGAAATATTATGTGGCAATATCAAATTATTTGAATGCACACATACAAGAACTTCACTAGTTGAATTCTTGAAATAAGTATTCTCAAAATTCCGATAGATCAAAGTTGGTTGATTAATGCTTTGTCAACAAGTATGATTATCATGACTTGAGACATAATTCATCAACTAAAATTTTTATGCATTGATCTATTTAGTATTTGGATAAGGGATGTTAAACAATTATTATTAACAATGAATTACTCCGTAAGTACTTTGTATGCTTGTTTTTATTAATAATAAATTGTGTCTTATATTTGCATGTTTAAATCCATGAATAACTTATGTTATTTTAAATAGTCTGTTGTCAATTAATGATATGGTAATATCATTAAATTAAGACAAATATGAGTTTTGGTAAAATATACTTGAAAGTATATTGATGCGTTGACATACCAATTTCACATGATATTCAATGAATTGAATATAGGACTTATACCAAATTACATGATTGTACTTTATGGATCTTGTCATCAAGTAATCATGAATAGTTATCCTCAGACTTGAGATACCAGAGAACTGTCATGAATGTAGTGCATTTCTGTTAAGCAATTTAACGCTATACGTAACTGGTAGTTATAAGGATTGTTTTCAGAAGTGTTGCAAAGTTCATGGGTTTTGCTTGTAGTCAATAAAGAATTTGTTCCTTCAAATTCATTTTGAAGTTTAATACTGCTGGGCCCCTCGTAAGGTTGACAAGATGTTTGCGTGCGCACGCCCAAGATCTATCTGGAATACGTTTAGAAGATTTGGTAATCTTGCTCAATCATAAACAACGAGAAACAGAATAGTTAATTATGGAATGCCTGAGATCCATATTCATATTAACATGGTACTAGTAACAAAAGGATAATAATAATGATGAATCATTAAAAGGTTTTTCCAAGAGACCTTACTCGAGTTGTACTATAGGCATCGGCGTGTTGCTAGACGCTGACCGATGTGATTACACTATTAAGATATGTCAAAGTGGGAGCTGTTAGTTTATGGACATAAATTAATAGACGTATGTTAGGATCGAACTCGAGATAACGGGATTGCACACTTTACGTATGAAGGATTAATGAGTAATAATTAATATATAAAAGGTTGTATTTAATTATTAAATATACAAAACGACTAACGACCGTTAAGTAATTAACGATAATTGACTAACGGACGTTAAATGATAAAAGGGAGGACTATAGATGAAAAATAGAGAACAAGAAGATTCCGGAACCCCTTGTGGGTTGGGAACCGATCGGCCATAGGGTGTAAACCCAATCCAAATCCAACTTATTCTACAAGTTTTGTCATCCTATATATACAAACACAAGGGGTCATTGTTTGGTTAACTTTTGTACACACAATAACCCTAAATTGTTTTCTCTCTTCTTTTCTTGTTCAAACCAATCGACCAAAACCCTTTAAGGGATTGATCGATTTTTTTTTGTTAAGAAAAAAAAATCGTTTTGTGTTCTTACTAGCATAACATTAATTCGTTAATAGTACGTGTGTACAAGAACATGGTGTAAACACACTATTGTTTACATCTTGGATTGAATTACAAAACGATAAGGCGTAATTCTTATAATCCACATAAACCCTAATTAGGGTTCATAAAGTTGATTGTTGAAGAATTGCTAAAAGGTACACATACGTTTTATATCCGGCTAATTAATTATGTATTATATGATCTATACGCTTCCGCATTGCTTTGATGTTTTATGTGTTTAATTATGATATGTCATGTATTAAATTCCAACACTTGTACCCATTTATGCACTAACAGATTCAGGTAAATGGTTTCGAATTTTTGATTGCTTTTTTGTTGATTTAATACCCTACAGTTTGCGTTTGCATATGTAAGGAATTTTATGTCGTTGTTTTACAGGTGTTCTATGCCTTCTACAAGGTGGATTAACGATTACACAATCAGTAAATATAAATGTAATTCCCATGTTGTGCTCAAACTCTAATGTTTTAAACAATTTATATGCGTGCAATATGTATATGTCGTGCTATCAATAAAAAGTTGAAGCTTACTCAAGAATCTTGTCAACCTCTCTGTTACGGGAGTTGAAGCGTTATTCAAAAAGTCAAAATCGTATGATGAAGATTCATCAATATTACAAAAAAGTCAAATGATTCAAGTTATCGATTACACAGTCAAGATTTTAGTACTTGTTTCATTTTCGTTAACATTAAGGATTTATCAAAAGGTGTGGAGGGTGGTGATAATGGTTGTGTGGTGGTAGAGGGTGGTAGTGATGGGATTTCAAAAAGAATTTTATAAGCCCAAATTTTCCGGATTATTTTGAGACTTGTGTGCTTATATAAATTTATTTTGATATCATAAACTTATATAAGCCCTCAAGTCTCACAATAAGCCGAAAAATTAAGGCTTATGAAATATAAGCCGAAATCAAATAAGCTCATAAGCTCACATATAAGCTTAAACAAACACCCCCAAAATTGTGGGATTTTGTAATTATTATAAAAACCCATGTTAAATTGTTTTTCATATTTTTAACATCAAAATAATTTCATCTTCATTTCATATTTTTAACATCAAAATAATTTCATCTTCATCCATTGTGAATATTAAAATGTCGTATTTACTTAGCTCACAACTTTTTTTTTTGAAGGCGACTTTCAATTTTTGGTTTAGAGAGTCGTACCCGCCACAAAGGCATGCCCTCATCCACCACATACCCAGACTATGTTGTCTTAACCGGGTCCACGCTGGTGTAGTGGGGATTCAACGGCTTCCGCCCAGAAACCGTACTGCCTCCACACGAGAATACTCGCTGGAGTAACAGCCGTATGAAAACCGGGGCCGGCTCGGATTCGAGTCTCCGCAACTAATGGCTCAAATACTTTCCTCTTCATTGCCTGATAATAACAGAGCATGTGGCCCGCCCCCATGTGAGAACTTTCCGGTTGGTCACCCAACCGGTAGTGCTCTCACAGGGGACTCACTTAACCACTTAAGCCACCACCACTAGACCACATGCTGAATATTAAAATGTTGTATTTACTTAGCTCACAACTTAATAATGATTTTAGAACATGATTGAGGAAATATGGCATTTTGGTATTTTTATCGGTTAAATATAAAATTATCCCTTTTGAAATTAACATAAAATCTAACAGTATGTATAATGATCGTTATGCCGCCAATTTGTTTCTTATTTCATCTTCATTTATTATTTCAACTACTATTAACCTTGATTAAATGTTGTCAAGAAATTAGTGTTACAATAAACCAAAATAGGATGATTAAGGGGTTGTTTGCTTTAAGGGTTTTACCCAGAGGTTAAGGATTAAAATGAAATCACTCGTTTAGTTTGTGTATCTTGGATTTAAAAGATGACTCGGTCCTAAAAGTAAAGAATTCATAAAACCCTTTATGAATCAAGTAACAAAAGTTTCTGACAAAGATAATAATTGAATTACAAAAAATAAATACACCGTGAACATCGTCCAATATGTAAATCAAGTAAGGTTCTGTGAAGATATAATGATATTTATACTATCTATAAAACAAAAATGGTTAAAGTGAAAAGTTAAGAAAGTGAAATATTGAAAAAATTAAAAATAAAATGTTGAAATAATTAATTACTAGTAATTTCAACTATTAATACACATATGTTTCTAAAGAAAACTATTAATACATCGAAAATCGGGTTGACCCGGTTTAATTTGACTCGTTTTTTCGACCCAACTCGTCGGGTTGACCCGGTTAATATTGACCCATTTTTCAACCAAAACGGTTCAACCGGTTGAGTCACCCGGGTCGAACTGAATTTTAAAACATTATGTTTAATCCACAAATACTCAAACTTTAATTATTATTTTCTATTTATAACCCATAAACTTTTTTTTATCACTAAAACTATTTGCCGCTATAAAATCTCGTTGCTATGCACGGGTACTCGTCTAGTTTTAATAGAATTGTTTATAAGAAAAGTTCACTAAACTTATAACCACAAATTTAATGCTAAAATTTAAAAAATAAAAGTGCTAACTATTTACACTATTAATAATTTAGACGTTCTTCTTTTGAAAACATATATTTTCTACGTTATAAAGTATTTAGGACATGTTAAATAAGGAAGGTTTAAAATGAAAAATATTTGCTCGCAAAAAAATAGTCACCGGGTACCCGCCGCCGCATTGTGCGGGTACCCTTCTAGTTTAACCAATAATAGACGACTACTTGCACTTGCAATTTTGAGTTTATAAACAATTTCATTAAACTAAAGGGCTATTTTTGCAATCTATATCATATAATAAATTATATAATAAAAGAAGTTCTTTTTGAAAATTGTACACCTCACTAATGCCAGCATGGCAAATAAAGCCAGCTCAGTAATGCCAACTCATCAATTATATTCAACCCGCCTGACTTATAACCTAAATTGAAGCTGTTACTCATTTAATTCTCCCATATCTCACGCCTTTTCTACCGCTTCACACAATCACAATTAATCCAGCGATTTCAAACTCAAATCAAACTCATATCACACCAAAAATAAAAAACAATCAATCGTTTAACACACTTATGAACAAAAGCCATGGAAGTGGTATTCTTCAATACGGTGATGGCAATTACAGGTACTTACTTTATTGAATTGAAAATTGTGATTTTAGATTAAGTTTTTATTTAAAGATTTGATTTTTATTCATCACCACAAGAGTAATCAATTCGCTTATGTCACATTAGGGTTGTTTTCATTATATTTTTCATATTTTGGGACAGTTTTAATGACTACGTTTGTTCTTTTAAGGTTGCACACCAAGTGTTTGTGATAATGTGTGAATGCGTTTTGTATGTGTGTATTTTGCAGGTGGCTTGGAGCCTTTGACATTGATTAGTGATATACATAGCCTTTTATGACTTGTGTAGAGGTCAGTAAATCTTGCTTTCATGTTTAATGTTTAGTTGATATGCATAGCCTTTTATAAACATTATGTCTATTACTGATAGAGTATATATGAGCAGTGAGAATGAGCCGAATACTTCCGCGATGGTGCAATGTAGGAGAGTAGAGAGACAAAGGAAACATTTTTTCATCCACCCTCGAACCAGGTTACAAATCTTTTATACAATATGTGATATAGATTACTAAGTTTAAGATATTTTAAGTGTCAAAAGTGTTTGTCATTTAACTGCCAATTTTGTTGATTTTTTTGCTTTCATTATAAATTCTTTTTTGATTTTTTTTGCTTTGATAATAAAATTTCGTTACCAACTGAACAGTTTGGTCATTTGTATATACGTAAAATGCAGAAAAAGTAATCTATTTGAAAGCCTATATTACGTACATGTTCAGTTTGCGAAACGAGCTCAAAAGATATAATGAGCCAAGCGTAAGCTTATAACGGCTCGGCTTGAGTTTGCATTGAGCCTTATGATTAGAACTACACGGGCTGGCCATTAAACGACATGGAAAATCAGTAAATCGTAAGCTTTACTTTTTGATTCTTCTTTTCGTGATTTTAACAGTACTCCTTGTGTTTTGTAGATATTTTTGAAGGATGGTTGGAAAGAATACACGGGCTGGCCATTAAACGACATGGAAAATCAGTACAAGTTCATGGTTAAACACGTGCAACTTTGGAGCGTAGCGTTTCAGGAACTTCTCCTCGATGCATACATTGTGTCTATCTTGCTGCCATTACGGCCTTTTATTCAGGGGGTATGGTATTAACTTATGGGCTCTCTGGGTGTGGTATTATGGGGTTTAAGGTGCTTTTAATGGGTGATCGGGGGTTTTCGAGTGAATTTTTGTGTTGCCCCAAAACACCAGCAGTAAAGTGATCTGTTTATTTACTTATTCGTTGCATTTTTTTGACACTTTTTTTAGATTGATTGGAAATGGCGTTTTGCCCGGAATATTGCTGCTGTCACAATAGCCTGAGCTTTCAAAACTGGGAAAAAAAAAAAAAAAAACTTTTTTTTAGAGTCATAACTGATTTTCATAGAAATTTGGAAGAATACGAATGCTTATGAGTTACGATTATGGATTATGTTGTTGATATGCTTGGTTTCAATTTGCTCGAAAAGATCTATTTTGCCTAGAAAAATTGGTGTTATAGTATCTAATTTTTTAATTACATTACCTATTAATACTACTTTGCTACTTAGCATGATCTAGCAAGGGTTCGAGGAAGCACCACTTACCGCTCCAAAATCATCCAAGTCACCTGTCACCCCATCACCATCATGTGTAGGTGGCTCTAGCTCCCCGCTTGCCCATCGTCTGAAAATGACGCAACGTATGAGTTACCGGGCATCATGACCAAAACACCAGAAAACCAACAACTCAAAGTTGCAGCATTGTTTCATGTGTACCCTCCTGGCTTTCTAAGAAAGGTAATGTAGAACTTCCATAGCGATTCACTAATTTCAGTATATGTTCATGAATATTCAACAATATTTTGCAGCTAGGTGGTAGCGGAAATGGTGGCTACATTCTTGCTGGTGTTTCTGACATGTGGAGCAGCAGCATCAACCACCAAGGATGACCATAGGTGGTAGCGGAAATGGTGGCTACATTCATTATTCCAGATCTTTGAATATGTAGCATTTTTTAAATATTGTTTTCGTTGTTGCAGCCAATGGATTTAGAAAGAGATCCATGATCACCTTTACGACTTGGCTTCTTTTCGTCAATTTTATTAGGTATGCTGTGGTTATTTGACTTGCAAGATAAATTAGCTTATTGAACCTCAATTTCTTAAGGTACCGTTGCAAGAATAAATTTCACAATGCTAATAAGGAAGGGCTTTATTAAATTTTGCAGATAGAGGAAAACATAGATTCAAGCCAAATGAAATGAAGTATCCGGGTTTGTTGATTGAATGTGTTTGACAGTTAATTTTTTTTTGAGAGTATTTGTGTATTCAGAAAGTGTATGATGCAGCTGTTGGACATGTTATTAGAGCTGCTATGGAATTACTGCTTTTGCTTAGTTGCTTATTTCAGGAAAATACAGGCAGAAACCTTAGCTCATGGACCTTTGCGAACTCAAACTGTTCCCCAGGTAGCTTTTACGCTCACCCCCTTCGCTTAGAGTAATATAGTATTTTAGTTACGATTAATCTAGGTGGTTTTTAGCTTTCGAACGTGATATGTCTTACTGGAAATGAAGTTATGCATTAGCACAGTTGATTGTGTGATGAATTATATTGTACCGTGAACATTCTAACTATTTGCAGTAGTGCACATTCAATGCATTTATAACTTTATTTTCTTTTTTTCTTTACGTAATTTGATATATGATGTTGGAACTTGCAATGTTAATCTCAGGAAAAGGTATGGGTAGAGCTTGCAGATTTGGGTTCTTCCAATAAAGTTGAGCTGGTATGCGTGCTATAATTTTTGATAGTTTTTTACGCTATGTTTTGATTAGGATTTTATCCCATTTAAATTAAGTCTCTTTGTAACCACGTGCCCATATATTTTTCTGTAGGCTACAATGACCGGAGCCAAGACAATGAAGGGTACCCCGTATTGGATGGCTCCTGAAGTTATAGCTCAGAAGGGTTGATACCAAGGCTGCACTCAAGTACCTTCTGGATAGAATCTCAGGAAAAGATATGTGTTAGTTGCGCTACATCTTTGTTTCTGATTTTTTGTAGTTTCCAGACCAAGATCCAAGATTCCCACATCTGTCATGATGCGTGTTGAACGTATGTTGGCGCCTATTTATACAATTTTAGCTCCGTATGGGATGAAAGTACCACAATTGACGGCTTCAAGAAACAGGAAGGCGTTGAGTCGTTGACATCATTCAGACCGAAGGAGGAAAATGCTCGAGCCCATCAAAGTCGGGCGTTCTTGGTTTAATTGAAAAGGTTAATAATGTTCTTTAAACACATCCATAACATCATTTATTCAAAACTTAACATTTTTTAAACATATATTTGACATAAAATTTGTTAACGAATCTTTTTTTCAGTTAAACTTTTTGTCAAAAAGTGTTTTGGCTATGCCAACCCGCGAAATTGTGTCACTGCTAAGTGTATTCAACTCACTACCATCCAATGTCACATCCCAAACATGATTTCTGTAAATGATTATTCAGCTTTCTTATTAGTTACTTTTAACTTTGACTTAATTTAGGCGAGTCCGACACTGGTAGCAGTATATTCAGTTTCACGGGTTGTTAAGATCCCCAAAATGTGGGCTTATGGATTAAGTGCAGTTACTGCACCAATGGCCATAACGGCAGGGGCTGCAGGAGTGGTAAGAACATATTTAATTTGAATATCTTTCTCACTAATAAAAGTCTCAGAAGTAGATTATATGGAGGGTTTGTTAACACGAAACTGAGTATGCAAATCTACACTTAATTTAATTCACACGTCAAAAAAACATTTTGACTCAAATTTTTGTATTCTAATCGCTATTTCTGCATGTTCTTTTGCAAATAGGGGGACTCAATTACTCAAAATTGTTTTTACACAAATAATTAGTTAAGGGGGTGTTTGGATTAGCATTGTAAAGTGAAAATTCCGGTAAAAATAAGTCCTTTTGGTGTAAAGATAAGAAAATACAGTAACTAATAAGTGGATTTAGGACTATGCATTTTGCTACCTATATGTTTTAGCAGAACTGAATTTGCTCTGTGTGATATATATTTCGATTTGTTTCTACAAGTACCTGGTGTTGTTGGTTGGCGTAGGGAGGGTCTACATTATATAAAGAATGAGGTAAGAACATTTCATTGCATTTTTATCTGTTATGATCTCTTTGATGGTCAGTTATGGTGAATCTTGAGTTTTTCGGTTGCAGGTGTTTCTGGATATTGTGGAAAATGTAAATCTTCTTACGTTTTCAAAAGGTACTGATGTTTTGTGCTTCACACGTGTGTATCAAATATAGGTGTTTCTGGATATTACTTATTTTACCTTCGTACATATCTAACACACATGTTATATAATCTACTTACATTTGCATCTAATACTTATTGAATGCAGATTCAGTGGCTGAAGTGGTAGATGATTTGTGTGTTTGGTTTGATCATGAGCTTGGGACTGATTATTCGGGACTCTTCAAGGCACTTTCTCATGTTAATTATAATGTGCGAATGGCTGTTGCTGAAGCATCAGGTAGCTAATGTTGCTTGGAACATGGGTGAGTAGGATAAAATAGCATAAGACACATAATCAAACCAGATGATGGTGATGATACTAAGCTTAGGATGATTTGGAAAACTGCCTCCACAGGTGATAGGGTGCATTAATGACATATTCTTCAGTGTTGTACTGTCAGCTCGGATGGGAAAGGTACTATTCGGAATCTCTATTCTTCAGTTCTAATTGTCCGTCTGGAAATTTATCGATGTATTATTTTAATTCGTTATTCACTTCATCTAAACTCTCTCTCTCTATCATTATTAACACATAGCTAAAATATTGGGAGGTTAATAGGTCAAGGATTCCAGTGATGATGATTCTGCAGTTGAGTCCAGTAACGATGATTCCAGTAGTTATCATTGGAATTAGAGTTTAACATCATGGATTCTTGGTTAACCGGAAGGAAAGCATGAAAGTTACTCATGTCGAGGTCTAGCTTGAGCTTCATTGTTTTACTTTGTGCTTGATTCTTTGGTGACATGCATTGAAAAGATTCATTTTTGTGGATAAAATGTTGATTCTTAGAACATGTTATTGATATACGACAAGGATGGTAAAGTTTCAAACAGTACTTTGAATGTTGTTTACCATGAAGTGCTGCAAAAGATTTCATCCGCCAGTAGTTAAAATGCTTTATTCTTCTTTGTTATTTTTACCTATCTTATATGTACTTAAGTTTAACATTATCCAGTTTTGGAGATTCTTTGTTTATTCTTCTTTGTTATTTTTAACAAATTCAATGTTCTTTTTACTTTTCATTTTTATTCATGAAATGAACAATATTGTTTGAGAGTTAATTTTAGTTATTTTTTTTTGTCTTTTTACCTTTTAAGGTTATATTTTTTTAATTGTTATAAGCTGCCCGTGATTTATCACGGGTTTATAGGCTAGTTTTGCAATTTACTAATCATAAAAAAATAAGGAAAGAAAAACATATAAAGGGCTATTTTTGCAATTTTACTAATCGAAAAGCAAAACCTATATAAAGGGTTTTTCTCATCATTATTAATTCATCAAATCCCTTGTTGCGTTAAACGAGCCGTAAAAAAAACCAGTATACATATTCCTCCATCGATCATCGCTTGTTGCCTTTGGTGATTCGACAAACAAAAACATGGACATCCAGACGAAAATGGAGAGTGAAATTAAAGATATGATTCGGCAGCTCGAAGATGAACTGTACTCAAACTTAGAAACAAAGAACAAGTGCTGAATCCATGGGAAGTATCTTCCAAAGGAAAGATTGCCTATGACAAACTGATTAACGAATTTGGTTTGCAAAGACTCGACCAATCTTTCCTAGACCGTGTTTCTAAGCTCACTAAGCTAATGGAGAAACTCATATCTTTTTACGCCGTAACGTCTTTTTCGCACACAGTTTGTTACTTTTACAACCTACCCATCTCGAATTATGTTACTTTATCATGATAACAATGTTTATTTTTCGGGTGTTTGGTGTTGCGTATTAGTGTTTTTTTTTTTTTTTTTTTTTTTTTTTTTTTTTTAAGTTGGTGAAAACGCGTACTGATTAATAAAACTAAAGAGTGGAGTTGATGTTATGTTATCAGGAGTACTGAAAGTCTTAATGACTCGAGTGATGTGGTTTTATAGTGGTATCATAGGCATAGTGAGTTTGACCTCCAAAACTAAAACGTAGATTAAAGGGTTAAGTTACATCTTTTAATTCATATTTGATGCAGTCTTGAGTCTTGACTTAGTTTTGCTGTACCTATTATAAATTTTTGTATTTCAGGAACTTTATATAGTTTGTATAGGTTGGGGGATACATATTTTGATGCTGATGCAGACGATAATGCTCTATAAGTTAACTAGTTTTAGAATTGTGAATACGACCAAAGTATTTAATTTGCTTCCTGGAGTGATCATAATTGATGTGGATTTTCTAAATTGTAGTTTAGACACGACTAAAATGTGATTTTGTAGTTATAAAATAGTTAATTCGTGAGCACGGCAAAGTATGGAGCTCGTATGTTTAGTGTATGGAATGTCGGTTTACCAAGTCACTTCTCACCTTTTTTGTTCTTGCATTTAATATATGGGTTTGGAAGTTAGTGCCTTTGGAGTTCATTGTTATATAAGTGATATTGGGTATATAGGATGTGATAAAAATAAATACGCATCTCTAATGGAAGTAGTAGAACTTGATATATGTATCTTTTTGCATTATGCAACAAGGACTTCAATCAGATCTTGGATGCTTATGAACGCGGGGAAAAGTTTTATTTGTACACAGGCAGAGGCCCTTCTTCTGAAGCTTTGCATATTGGGCATCTTGTTCCTTTTATGTTCACCAAGTAAGTTCTTTCAGTTATATATTAACTGTATCTCAATCAGGAAAATTCAACTGCAATATTCATAATATCCTTATTTCTTTACATGTTTTTTATTGCAGATATTTGCAGGATGCCTTTAAGGTTCCCCTAGTCATTCAGTTGACACATGATGAAAAGTGCATTTGGAAGAACCTTTCTGTAGAAGAAAGTAAGAGACTTGCTCGTGAGAATGCTAAAGATCGATATAATTGCTTGCGGATTTGATGTCACGAGGACCTTCATTTTCTAAGATTTCGATTGTGCTTTTGGTGGGTAAGTAATGCGTACATCATGATGCTTATTATTATATTTTCTAGACATACTAAAATGAGGGCATTGTGATTAAATGTTTCTGTTGTGGGATACCCTTTAATTACATGGGAATAATATGCAACGTGACACGGTTAGATTAAAAAGGGTATATATTAACTTTTTTTTAAAGAAAAAATACAATGTTTTGTGACTCCAAATGCTTTATTATCTCTTATTCACATGTTGTATTCCATTATGCCTCTTATGCGAATTTATTTTGCCCAGTGCTTTCTATGAAAACATGGTGAAGTTTAAGAAATGTGTAACCCTAAACAAGGTGATTATTATTAGTGTATCAGTTGCTACATATTATTCTTCAACGTTACTGTTTTTCAGACTTATTCTAGTATTTGATCCTATGACGGTTCTTTGCTGATTTTATGCAGATTGTCAAAATATTTGGCTTCACTGGGGAAGACAATTTAGGAAAAGTTAGTTTTCCCGCTGTCCAGGTTAGGATTTTTGTTACAACTCCTCCATTAAACTTGTCTTTCACTAAAGAAAGTGGTTTCATAGTGATTGTCTTCTTAGTATCTCTCTGTTGATTAATATATCCATTTGCATCGACATAAATTCTTGTAAAAACTTGCCTTCTTGTTTATATATGCTGAATTGAGTGCAGTTGTTGATGGAAATTCTAGTATAATTTGATACCTTTGTTGTGAATAACGAGATTAATAAATAATAACAAGAATTGTGTTGAGGATACTTTGAGTATATACCAAATAGTATGCGGAATCTACTACTTGATACTTAGAAGATTATCCAATGTAACAGTAATGAATAGTTTATATGAACAATAATATCACCAAACACTTCAATATTATTAGATATAATATGAGTGATCTTGCTACTAGGGTTTACAAACCTTGAAGCTTAACAAAACATACGTACAAAATCATCTAACCCAAGACCTCCTTTTATAGCACAAGGAGTCCTTTACAAGATAAATATAATATTCTAAACATGCAGAATATTCGTATAATTCTAACTATATAAGATATACACAAAATCTATTCTATACTTATCTTCTTACACGTCTTCATAAACAGTACCATCTTTAGTCTTCATGAAAACCAACAGTACCAACTTCTATACTAGCAGTACTAACTCAGTCAGTTAGTACTGTTAGTTATATCTCCAGCAGTCTTCAACTTTAACTCTGGCAGTACTAATATTTACACTAGCAGTACTAACTCAGTTAGTACTGTTAGTGTTATTCTTCAGCTGTTGATACAAAAGTTGGGCGTTCCTGGTTTGGATTCCTGATCCCGTATCAATTGGATCTTAATGCTTGAGACCTGCGCACTAAGAGAACAAAAAACGCCGTTAGGCTTATCGTAGGATTGTCTCCCACGATTATCTTCCGGCGTGAGAGTAAGTAATCGGTTTTAGGGTTTTAGTGAAGAGTTAGGGTTATGATATGATACCTTTAATGAGAGCCGAGATGCCCTTTATATACACACGAAATCCTTGTTGGTTTCGTGTTCCTTACTCTTCGGCGTATCCCGCCTTATTCGGTCCATTGATCCTTATCCCGTAAATAAGAGATCCTATATCAAGGCCAATAATAGATTTCGGATTTGGGCCGTTGTAAGCCCAAATCTTTATCGTGATAGCCCACGCGTGATGGGCTTGAGTATTGGTCGGGTTCGTGACCCGAGTGCAGACTATACGTCATCATGTCCCCCCCAGTCTAGTATGCGCAAGGTGAAACTGCGGATGCTAGACTAACAATTGTAGCGAAAAAATATTCCAGAATGCATAGCGGGGAAGTTTCAAGTTTTTCCCGCCTAAAAGCAATACGATGAATCTAGTCCAAGTAAATCCGAATATCCCTCTTAAATCGTGAGGGGTGGGTGAAAAAGTGTTTCACCTCTTGATCTCCCAGCCACACGATTAGAGCGAGTGGGTTACACATGTCAATCATCCATGAGAGCATGTAACCCTATATAAAGTGTTGTCTCCATTTCACTGTGGCTATCACAGTAAAAACGTCCATTGCCACCATTGTTAAAACCTCTAAACAGCGAACAAGAAATCAACAACTCTTAAGGTAATAGTGCGTGCGCTGCAGAATCCATTGAATTCTAACCATGGTTCTTCAATTAACCGACTTTACATCCGATATAACCGAGGACGAACTTCGTCTGTTCACCTCGGATTATTATATCCCGATCGCGTTGCACCCGGTGGTTCCGGTGGCGATTGCGTCCATAGCGGACTTCCCTGAAGGGAAAGTAGGGGTATACACACGCTTCTTTGAATTCGCTAACCAACGTGTGCCCCTTTCTCTATTCTTGTGCGATGTTTTAAACTACTATCGCCTCCATATTTCCCAACTGCACTGTATAGGTGCAGCAAAAATAACAAATTTTGAAGTAAATTGTCGCTTGTTGGCGATTAACCCCACAATCCATCTGTTCCGCGCGTTTTATCACTCGTCGTGGTCAAACGGGTGGGTGTCCTTTTCCAAGCGCCCAAGGCGACTGCAGTGCTATACGAAAAAGTTAGACGCACTTAGGAATTGGAGGGAGAAATTCTTTTGGGTTGATGATGCATTGTTTCCATGGGATTTTGAGCTCTATACCCAAGGGTCATTACCGAAGGATGAGCGCCCCATCCCCAGAGCGTATAACGCAGATGATGCGGAAACGATTAATGCCAATCGCATCCCTATCAACGCTTACCCAGAAGAGTTTTTGGTGCATATGGGCATTAGTCGCAACTACTTCGGAGGTCCTGACGAGGTGCCAACCTTTTTGGATGAGAATAACCGGGGTGGGTGCTTGTCCTTTCTTCTCCTTCGCTCAGTAGTGTAAGCGATCTTCACTATTGTAGCTTTTGTAACCCTATTTGTGTTTGTTTGTGGTTTGTTGCGCAGAGATGGATCTATTCAGCGTGGTGCGCTTGACGAGACCCAAACAGGTGACCGTAGGAGTGCGCCCTTTAAGAGAAGGTGAGGAGCCAGTTTTGGAGGCTACCGCGGGGCGCACTATGGAGATCGTACAGGAGGAACCAGAGGATGTCCCCCCAGTTGTTTTAGAGGCGATTCCTATTCGCAGTTTTCCAACTCCTGGGGTACAAGTCCCTGTGGTAGAGTGATGCGTGGTTTTGCAACCTTACAACAGGTTTTACCTCTCAAGGGATCTCAAGAGGCTTACAACCCCACCAGGCAGTGTACCTGACCGATGTAGTATAGTGTAGTGGTAAGTACGGGGGATTGATCGTTCTCCACAGGGAATAGTGTTCATTAGGTATGAAAAACTACTCTAATAGGTCTAAGGGTGAGAGAAGATTCTTTTTTATGTTTTTTATATTTTTTATGAAAGCAAGTAAAATCTCGGGTTTGAAAGAGTGGGCGGAATTAGTTGCTAGTCAACTAACCCAAATAACTATGAATGCAAATAAAATAAAATAACAGAAAATGAAAATGTGGTGAAATTTATGTGGAGAAAAATGTGTTTACTTAGATTTCCTTACTCCCTAACTATCTTTTACCGGTTGATTAGTGTGTATTAATTGCGTGGATGACGGGTGTATTCCTTAATACCAATCGTGGGGTGGCGTACGTACTTCCCCAACTCTACAAGCTCCTACTTCACTCCTATGTCGAGCCGGCTAGGAAGCTCCTAACATGGGATCACTAGAATTCGCTTGTGCATTAAATACAACCATAAAAACCTTTAGTACGCATTGGTTCATGTTTCTTAAGACGTTCAAGCAAGTTACCGAATAGGAAGTTAGCCAGTTTTCTTAAGCCTAACATAGATAAACAATCATCCAATACAACTAATAACACACTAATAACCAATAATCAATAGCTAGGTTTCATTAGATCTAAGCAAACACAAAGAAAACCTAGCCTAGCATGTTAAACAAAAGACAAGAACAAGATAGAATCAAACAACACATAGACATATTGAATGATTAATTGATAACTTATCTTCAATGTAACATGGAAGATCTCAAGGCAAAAAGCCTTGAAAAAGCTGCTAAAATCGTCTTAGGGTTTTCACACACAAAGTTCCCCAATAAGTTCCACCCTAATGACAAAAAATTGCAAAACTATATATAGAGATTAAGGTCTGACGGCGTCACGTTGTAGATTCTGACGCCGTCACCTCGCCGCTTTTAGGGTTCCCGGATGGCCTTCCTGACGCCGTCCCTCTCTAGACCTCCAAAATCCGTTCTGGCTTATCAAGGCTTGACGCCGTCAGATTATGGCTTGACGCCGTCCCTCTTTAAATTAAGCCGTGACGACCTTGATCAGATTAAAGGGTGACGCCGTCAGAATTCCATGCAAATTTCTCTGGCTTATCATGAGTAATTTTCACATCCACCTTTTTCTTGCCAAGCCATGACGCCGTCTGGGGATAATCCTGACGCCGTCAAAGGTAATTTTCAGCCGATTTTGAGACTTTGTCGTTTTCTTCACTTTTATGCTCCAAAAACGTCCAAAATGCTTCCTTTTCCAGATTTCTCCTCAAAAGTACCTAAAATGACAAAAGGAACGATTTAGGGCGATATTTGATCAAATAAATACGATTTAGGGCTTAAATGACCCCTTAAAAGCGGTACACTTTTCGCTTCATCAAATACCCTTACACTTGAGATTTGCTTGTCCTCAAGCAAATGTGCTTTTATTCTAATCAAAATACAAGTTAGGGGTCATTTAATGCTAATATAAAAGTAATTGCAACAAATAATCGTTCCACTTTAATCATAATAAGCACGGAGATTACAAACTAGCACCTCACAAGTAGTGTTTAGATACTCACATCTCTCAAGTGTCATCAAAATAAATCTCATAAATGAAAACGGATAATATCTCTCACTACCTGTCATAGCAAATAGATTACCATAGGCTTGGGAAAGGATCGAAAACCTCCTCCACTAGGCGTAAGCACCTAAGATAAACTATCAAAGAGGGCTTTTAAATGGGTTATAACGTTAGGTGTAGGGATATGATAAACACGGTTTTGTTGGATAAGGGATATTTTGCTGGTGGCGAGTTAAAGATCTTGATTAATTACATGTACTATACAATGTTGCTAAGCCAAGACTCGACTCGATTTAAGCTAATGAACGAAAATAACAAAAACATAAAATAAACATAAAATGAAACGGGATGGTAGTCCGTATGATTTTTCTACTTTTCTTTTTCTCATTTTTTTGTATTTTTCTTGAATTTTTTTTTCATACACTCTTGCCCTACCATCCAAAATAATACATCATAGGGGCGTTGCATTCCCCTTACACTTGAACTTTTACATAACTTTACAAATAACTATTCTAATGACTCGAATTAAGATAATTAAAACACTTGGAGTACTTTTAAAATATTTAGCACATATGGGGGTAATAAATGATGTTCTTCCCCATTACTCCATTACACTAGTACTTTACCCATGAGTCCCAATCATCCCAAAACAATATGTACAAGGATATGACTCGACTTAGCAACCATGTAATCAATTAGATAATTAACTTGGGTTTAAACAAATGTTGTCACAATAATGCACTAAAGATGAGTGCATACAAGGTAGGATAAAGCGATTTGGGTGTACATTTAAGTGGGGTGTAAACAAATTCTTCCTTTAAGTAAAATGCTTAAAGTTAGAAACGAAAAGATAGGCTCTGAGGGGTGTACTAGGGGTATCGTGTACTAAAAATGAGTACAACGCAAAGGGTGTGGGAGAATTACTTGACCAATGTAGCCAATGTAATTATAACAAAAACACAGGTGTAAAACAATGGGTTAATCCTAATGCCTCTTATCATGTAGTAAATCTAACTACACAAATGTAGTCTCACTTGTGGCCTCGGAATGGTCCTAACGCAAGTTCTAGAATCTAAGTGCTACCGGTACACACATCATAGCATAAATGCTTTTCCTACCAATTCTAGGGGCGAACCTCACATATTTGGGGTGGAAAATTTTTTTTAGTGGTACGGTTTTTGTGCTAGTCATATAACTCCTATCCGTGAGACGCTTATTAGAACTAAAGTTTCACTCCTAAATGTTGTAAAAAATTTTAAATTTGGCACTAAAATTGCCCTAACAGGTATTTATCTCAGTTTTATTACACATCTACCATTAAACAAACAAAAATCAAGCGTAATAGCATTCTCTAATCGTACTTTTACCCCCCCTTACACTTAAGATGAACATTGTCCCCAATGTTCAAATAACAAGATGTAAAAGCATAAAGTAAAAGAATGAAATCAAATACTCCCCTAATTCGTTCGGTGGATAATGAAGTAACATGGTTAAATCTTCTTCCAAGAGAATGTAAAAGCTCCAAGACTAATGCATCGCCATAAGCTTGATTCCACATACATCTCCTTGTCCAGAATAACCTGTTAAACCTGAGAAAACAAACACGAAAACTTGCATAACATCGGCGGGATAAACTCTATATATAAGGATATAATGCTCGTGGAATGATAATTTTGCAGATTCCTGGAGATTATAAGTTATAGATTTAATAAAAACTTTTTATGAAAACAAAACTTTCAAAAATTTTCAGAAAATTAAACCTAACGCCGTCAGGTTGTAAAGCCTGACGCCGTCAGAAATGATCTGACAGAATTCTCATGTTACGTTTCCGGAAAATTTTTGGAAAAACCTATACCTTACTTCCTGGAATTCCTGCAAAACATCATTATGACTCGATACAAGCATTTGACTCAAACAAATACTAATATGTATGTTCATTTATTATTATTATGATTCATGTTTATTTGTGTTCTAATAAACCGATTTGGATTTCCCTTACACTTAACTTTTGCAAAATACCTTTATATGTAGTTAAGACGAAGTTAAAAACAAAATAAAGCATTTTCACAAATTAGTTTTGAACATGAATCAATAATAATAAAATTTAAACATATATACGGAAACAAATAAAATCAAACAAACAAATAAACACACAAAGCAAATAAAGCTTGGGTTGCCTCCCAAGAAGCGCTTTTCTTTATTAACGAGTCTTGTAGCTAGACTCAAAGTCACGCTACCCTATGTAAGTAAGCTCGTCATCGAGGACGTCTTTAGGGTTAAGCTTGGATTGAAGTTTTCTATTGGTCCGCTTAGTACGATATTTCTTTTCAAACTTCTCTCCATCTGGGTCATACAATGTCATCTTAATATGCCATGACCCATCTCCATATTTGGGTGGTTTGTCCCAATCCCACTTATGATCATCGTCCTCACAATTCCACTTATTCATCCCTAGGTTAATTGGCAAAACTCCTAGGAAATCAATCATCTTCCTAAAAACTAGAGGGTCTTCAAATGGATCCAATTCGGTGTCCCTAGCCAAGAGTTGCTCTACCGTATGTGTTCGGTTAACAAAGTCCTCTTCTAGGTAAAATGGGCGTTGGGGTCCTATGAAGTCTCTATCGATCCAAGGTCCATATCTAGATGGCCTCCTATTTAATTCTAACCAATGGGGTGTTGGTTCATCACTAGCATCATAGGTATGTTTCTTCACATCATAGACTGACCAAGTATCTCCTTCTCCTACCGCTATCTTAGATTCCTTACAATCAATCATAGCACTAGCGGTCGCTAAAAATCCTCTACCTATCAACAAGGGGCATGTAGGGTCGCTAACCATATCAAGGACGTGGAAATCGGCTAAAATGGTTAGTTTTCCTATGTGTACTAACACGTCTTTGACTACTCCAACCGGGTAAGCAACACTCCCATCCGCTAAACCAATTATCACCTCGGTTTCTTCAAGTTTTCCTAGTTTTAAAGAGGTGTAGAGAGGTAACAGAAGTAGGTTAAGGCTTGATCCAAGATCGGCTAATGTGTCATAAGCCTCCGAATTACCGATCTTGCAAGGTAGAACAAAGAAGCCCGGATCATCTAATTTCTTAGGTAGCTTGTTTTGAACGAAGGCGGTCCCTTTTTTGCCTAACTTGAGCTTCTTCTCATCCAACACATCAACAACCGGACTTTCAAGGTGGAGCTCCTTGAGTTCTTCGTCAAGGTTTTGAGTGGGAGGTGTTTCAACTATGTTGTTGACCAATTTGGATGTCATAACTTCTTGGTCATTTGGAACGACTTGGGTTTGTTTGAAACACGTGCTCATGGAATTGACCGAATAATATTGTGGACAAGAACTAGGAGACGAAACTGACTAGATGGCGTTGACGTTTAGTTTCGGGTTCTT
Source organism: Artemisia tridentata subsp. tridentata (assembly GCA_021014915.2). NCBI lineage: Eukaryota > Viridiplantae > Streptophyta > Magnoliopsida > Asterales > Asteraceae > Artemisia > Artemisia tridentata. Next base: position 213,745,869 of record CP139501.1, on the reverse strand, counting down.
GACCGTGTTGCTAGGGAGTGCTCCCATTTCTCGGTCATTGAGGGCTTTCAACAAAGTGTCAATCTTATTGGTCATCTCGCTTTGTTTTTGTTTGAAATCGGCTTCAAACTTGGCTAAACGAGCTTCTTGAGATGCCATAAATTGGGACATCAATCCTTCAAAGTTATTGGTACTACCATTGCCGGAAGGATTGTTGTTGAAAGTACGGTTTGAGTTGGAACCGCTTGATTGGAAACGATAAGGTGGGTTGGAAGAGTTGGTTTGTTGTGCGTTTTGGTTTTGTTTCCACCTAAGGTTTGGGTGATTTTTCCATGAGGGGTTATATGAATCACCATATGGGTTTGGCTCGGGTTTGAAAGTGTACCACTTGTCTCCCGCTCCGTCGGTACGCGAGGATGCGTAGTCCGCAAAAGCTTGTTCGGGGAGTTCCATGCAATCACGAGTGTCGTGGGGACCACTACATAATTCACATGAAGAAGTGATTTTGTTCACTTGGCTTGAAGGTTTAGGAGCCTCGTAGGATTTCATGAGAAACTTGACTTGGTCTTCAAGTTCTATGATCCTACGGTCAGAAGTGCTTGAATTGTTCGAAGGCAAAGATATTGCCTTGACCGTTTTATTCAAATCACGGGGGTCACTCCAACTTTCGTTGTCATAAAGAGCAAGATCTTCTAGGAGAGCCCATGATTGTTCCGCACTTAGATCACGTAGCTTACCACCGGCCGATTGGTCAATGATTTGCCTTGTGGAGAGGTTGATATGGTCATAAAAGATTTGGACTTGGAGCCAAAGTTCTATGCCATGGTGAGGGACTTTTTGGAGTAAGTCCTTGAATCGAGTCCATGCCTCGTAGAGGGTTTCGCCTTGACGTTGTTGGAACATCAAGATATCATTCCTTAGCTTGGTAGTTCTTCCCGGTGGGAAAAACTGAGCAAGTAAACGAGTGGTGAGATCATCCCAAGAGGTGATGGATCCTGCGGGTTGACGCTCTAGCCATTGACTAGCTTGGTCCCGCAAAGAGAATTGAAAGAGACGCAGTCGGGTCGTCTCTCGAGTGGCAACATCAAGGTCTATAGAATCAACGATTTTGAGAAAGTCCTTGAGATGTTGATTAGGATCTTCAGAACGAAGTCCATGGAATGCGCATCCGCTTTGCACCAACCGGATGGTGTCGGATCGCAAGGGAGTGACATTGGCTCCTTGAGTGAGCTCAATGGTGTTTCGATAGCCATGGTGGCTAGGACGGGAGTACTCTCCTAAAGTACGGGCTCTAGGAGGTGGTGGTGGGTTGTTGGGATCAAGGATATTACCATCTTCCATGATGTCGAATGGTAATGGTTACGAACAAAGAAACGAAGAAAATAGATAGACTAAAGAAAACCTAGAAAAAGAAAATAAAAATCTCACTAGAAAGGAATCTAGTGAGTAGACCTATAAAATAAAAAATTCAACCTAAACAATAACTATTCCCCGGCAGCGGCGCCAAAAACTTGATGCGTGGTTTTGCAACCTTACAACAGGTTTTACCTCTCAAGGGATCTCAAGAGGCTTACAACCCCACCAGGCAGTGTACCTGACCGATGTAGTATAGTGTAGTGGTAAGTACGGGGGATTGATCGTTCTCCACAGGGAATAGTGTTCATTAGGTATGAAAAACTACTCTAATAGGTCTAAGGGTGAGAGAAGATTCTTTTTTATGTTTTTTATATTTTTTATGAAAGCAAGTAAAATCTCGGGTTTGAAAGAGTGGGCGGAATTAGTTGCTAGTCAACTAACCCAAATAACTATGAATGCAAATAAAATAAAATAACAGAAAATGAAAATGTGGTGAAATTTATGTGGAGAAAAATGTGTTTACTTAGATTTCCTTACTCCCTAACTATCTTTTACCGGTTGATTAGTGTGTATTAATTGCGTGGATGACGGGTGTATTCCTTAATACCAATCGTGGGGTGGCGTACGTACTTCCCCAACTCTACAAGCTCCTACTTCACTCCTATGTCGAGCGGCTAGGAAGCTCCTAACATGGGATCACTAGAATTCGCTTGTGCATTAAATACAACCATAAAAACCTTTAGTACGCATTGGTTCATGTTTCTTAAGACGTTCAAGCAAGTTACCGAATAGGAAGTTAGCCAGTTTTCTTAAGCCTAACATAGATAAACAATCATCCAATACAACTAATAACACACTAATAACCAATAATCAATAGCTAGGTTTCATTAGATCTAAGCAAACACAAAGAAAACCTAGCCTAGCATGTTAAACAAAAGACAAGAACAAGATAGAATCAAACAACACATAGACATATTGAATGATTAATTGATAACTTATCTTCAATGTAACATGGAAGATCTCAAGGCAAAAAGCCTTGAAAAAGCTGCTAAAATCGTCTTAGGGTTTTCACACACAAAGTTCCCCAATAAGTTCCACCCTCATGACAAAAAATTGCAAAACTATATATAGAGATTAAGGTCTGACGGCGTCACGTTGTAGATTCTGACGCCGTCACCTCGCCGCTTTTAGGGTTCCCGGATGGCCTTCCTGACGCCGTCCCTCTCTAGACCTCCAAAATCCGTTCTGGCTTATCAAGGCTTGACGCCGTCAGATTATGGCTTGACGCCGTCCCTCTTTAAATTAAGCCGTGACGACCTTAATCAGATTAAAGGGTGATGCCGTCAGAATTCCATGCAAATTTCTCTGGCTTATCATGAGTAATTTTCACATCCACCTTTTTCTTGCCAAGCCATGACGCCGTCTGGGGATAATCCTGACGCCGTCAAAGGTAATTTTCAGCCGATTTTGAGACTTTGTCGTTTTCTTCACTTTTATGCTCCAAAAACGTCCAAAATGCCTCCTTTTCCAGATTTCTCCTCAAAAGTACCTAAAATGACAAAAGGAACGATTTAGGGCAATATTTGATCAAATAAATACGATTTAGGGCTTAAATGACCCCTTAAAAGCGGTACACTTTTCGCTTCATCATAGAGCTATCGCACACAGACTCGTCAGAGAGTGTGGGGATTACTATGGCTGAAAGTGGGCCCGAGGAGGCTAGCCAAGGGGTGAAGCGTAAGAAAACTTCTGGTGATGATGGCGCGGGTACATCTAAAAGAAGGCGCCATGTTATCTCTGGCGGGCAATCATCATCAGAAGAGGATGCGTCGCCAACTAAAACTCCTCCCCCCAAGTAAGTAATGAGACTTGTATCTTTAGATCTTCAGTTCTTTATTCCGCGTTGATACTATAGAGTAACTTTGTTATTTGCGTGCAGTGTTGAAGCTGCTGATGATGATGTTGCGCGTGTTGGGAATTCGCCACCCAAGGCGAGTCCCTCACATACTGATGATCTTGCGCAGAAGAGCCAAGAGACTGAGCCGAAGGCATTTGAGGATGTGCCAACGGACCATCTGATAGAGGAGCTAGGTTTGGCTGCTGCGCACCAGGCCTCCTTAGTTGCACAGCTACAATCAAGGTATGCTGGTGAAGGTAGCCGCTGTGTGCAGAAAGATGAGGAGATTGTGCTTCTGAAGGCGCAGTTGGCTGATGCTCAGGCTGAGGTAAAGGCAACAGATGCGTATGCCCAGAAGCTTGCTGAAGAGAAGATGTCATTACTTGCCCAAGTGAGCCAAGAGCGTGCTGGGTTAACAGATTACAAGGCCACTTGTCTTTGGGTCTTGAAGTACATGGAGCTTAACAAGAACGCTCACTTCTCTAGATTGGATGAATTTAGTAAGGCTGTGGAGGGGTCGTTGGAGAAGCAGGAAGTTAAGCTGCGCAATCTCAGTATTGAGTATGATGAAGAGCTGTACCCACACCTAGTATCTTCAATTGCTGAGCGCAGGTGGCTTATCAGCCATGGTTTGCGCCTTGCTGCTTTGAGTACTCTGGAGTCTCAAGAGGTGAGGGAGGCATTTGGGGATGTTGTTGAGCGTGCGTTGGCACGTGGCAAGGCGCAGGCTATAGAGGAGCTTTCCGAGAGCAAGTTATTGATAGTGCCTGCCGCACAAGTACCAGGTTATAATGCTGATGCCTATGATGAGCTTGTCGCTGCTATGGAGAAGATGAAGCTGTTAGATCTTCCTCACATTGCTCAACTGGAGCGCGATCAAGATTACCCCATAGGTGTTATTATGGAGGGGTTAACCTTGGCTAGGCACGCAGCAGAGGACTCAGAGGCACAACCTGATTACTTTCTTAAGCCAGATGTGTCGCAGCTGCAGGTACCTATCTTTGCTCGTCCTCGCAACATCTTAAATCCTTTTGCCCTCGAGAAGGAAATCCCGCTGAAGGAATCCTTAGAGGCCCATGCCATGAGGCTTGCGAAAAAGCAGGGTGTGAAGGGGAAGGCCATCCTTTGTGGTATTGGTGCTGCACATATTCCAAGATCTGATGGAGTACCTGTTAGTGTACCGGCAGTGTCGCCCAAGGATCATGATCTCCTGAAGAAGCTTGAGGAAGCTGGGAGTGTTGCGTACCATGTTAGCAGTTCAGAGCTTAGACGCTCCCACAACCTTTAGATTGTTTTGACTTGGTGATGTTTTGTAATAGGTTAACATTTTGTTGCACATGTGCATGTTAAATCTATACTTTGTATGAACTCGTAGTCCATAATAAAATGATATTTTGAAAGTGCGATTGTACGCATATTGTATGTGATTGTGGTTATGATGTTTGTACTTAGTTATCTGTCTTTGCGTACAAGACGTCTACGTTATGTCTAAGAATCAAACCGTTATATAAACGCACTTAAAAAAGATTACAGGAATCTATAATCACTTATAACATAATCGTGTATGAAATTCATGACTTAATGTCAAGCGCGAATATATATGAAATTCACAAGTGTATGGGCTGACATGCAGCGTACTGCGAATACCATATCAAGGGGTTAAGAGTCTTAACTCCTAATTTGTTAAACGCGCACAGTGTGCATTGTTGTGTATCCTTCGTGGGATGCACAATGAACTTACTCCAACGTCTTGAGAGTAAGGTGTTTAACAAGGATGCGTGATCCGATGTTGATGGGTTTGCAACCCTCTTACTCAACGAGTTATTTAGTAGGTTTACTCATCCTTTACCATCATGGGTTTTAATAAGTGCATGCACGCCATGTAGGCAAAAGGTAATATAACAACAATATTGAGACATAAATAATATGTAAACAACAAAGTAAAGTGTGTCGCGGAGTTAGCTAGAAACCGCGACATTTAATTAATACTTGCAAGTTTTTGGAAAAAGAAAGACATTTGCCTAGATGAAACAAAAATGTAAATACACGGATATTTATTGAGCACTTACTAAAGTGTGGAAGTGTCCGTGGGCGGGGTCGTAACCTTTCCTAAAGATAGCATCTCTTGAGATTGCAAATATTCCATGTGCGTTGTAGCTCACGGCCATCCATGTCACGCAGCTTGTACGCGCCTTTTCCTAGTGCTTCAACGACCTCATAGGGTCCTTCCCACTTTGGTCCAAGTTTACCTGTATCTTCTGCGTGGCTTGCATCATTAGCGCGATATACAAAGTCGCCTGGTCTGAATGAGGTGCTTCGAACTTTAGCATCATAGTATCCCTTCATTTTTGACTTGGATTTTGCCTCACGTATAGCTGGGCGTTCACGCCTTTCTTCCAATAGGTCCAAGTCTATACGCCGTTCGTCGTCATTGGTTGCGACATTAACTTCCGCGGTACGAATAGGTGGCATCCCAATTTCAGCTGGTATGACAGCTTCTGTCCCATAGACAAGAGAAAAGGGAGTGTCTCCATTGCTAACTTTGATTGTCGTGCGGTGCGCCCATAAGACATGCGACAATTCATCCACCCATCTTCCTTTGTGTTTGTCCAGGCGCGCTTTAATTCCTTCGCCCAGACTACGATTTGCGAGCTCAACCAAACCATTGGTTTGTGGTTGTTTAACCGACGCGAAGTGTTGTGTAATATTTAGTTCTGCGCACCAGTCTTTGAAAGGGTTATCGCGGAATTGTTTTCCGTTGTCCGAAATGATTTCCCCAGGTAATCCAAAGCGGCATACAATATTTCCCCAAACGAATCGTTTTACTTGATTACCTGTGATTGTTGCCACTGCTTTTGCCTCAATCCACTTAGTGAAGTAGTCTATAGCCACAATAAGAAATTTCAGTCCCCCTGCTGCAACAGGGAAGGGACCCGCAATGTCGATACCCCACTTATAGAATGGCCATGGCGAAGTGATAGGCATTAGCTCTTGTTGTGGTTGGCGCGGGATGGGTCTATGAACTTGGCAGTCGCTACATTTCTTTATCACCTCACGCGCATCGCGATGCATAGTGGGCCAGTAGTATCCTGACCGCAAGGCTCGTGCTACGACGGACCGTGGTCCTGAGTGCATACTGCATGAACCGGCGTGGATCTCTCGGAATACGTAATCTGCCTGAAGAGGTCCAACGCACCGAAGCCATGGTTGTAGAAATGAGCGCCGATATAGGATACCATCTCGAAGTTCGAACCTCTGCGCTGTGCGCCGTATCCGTCGAGAATCCTTCTGCTCATGGGGCAATATGCCTTTGCTTATAAATTCGACAACATGGGTCATCCACGTAGGATTCTGCTCCTCTATTACCGTGGATATCTCCATCTCCAAGATGGATTTATTTTTTAGGATCTCCACCAACACTTGTTTTGACAGGTGCGCAAAGCTTGTAGATGCGATCTTGCTTAGCGCATCCGCTTTTTTGTTTTCCCCTCTAGGAACTTGTTGAATGGTAAACCTGTCAAAACCTTGGATTAGTGACTTGGTCTTGTCGAGGTATTGAACCATGTTATCCTCTTTAGCCACATATTCGCCCGACACATGGTTGGCTACTAATCGGGAATCCACATTTGCTTCTAGGTTGCGTGCACCCATTCGAGTTGCAATGCGTAATCCAGCAATTAGGGCTTCATACTCTGCCTCGTTATTCGTAGCTGTGAATTCAAAGCGCAGTGCGTAAGTGAATTCCATTCCTTCTGGATTGGTGAGGATAAGGCCTGCGCCCGACCCATCCACGCATGAAGATCCATCCGTGAACAGGACCCATGGTTCTTGTAGTTCTACCTCGCTCCGTGGAGGTGCAGCATCGGTGTCTGGTTTTTCGATGATGAAGTCTGCTAGTATTTGCCCCTTGACCGCAGTGCGTGGTCTATAAGAGATGTTATACTCGCCTAGCAATACACTCCACTTTTGTAATCGCCCCGATGCGTCGGGTTTGGAGATAACTTGCTTGATTGGTTGGTTTGTGATCACCGCTATTGGGTGTGCTTGAAAGTACCTGCGCAATCTTTTGGCGGCAAATACTAATGCCACGACCAACTTTTCCATTGGGCTATAGTTAATCTCTGTCTTCTTGAGCCCTTTGCTTACAAAATATACCGGTGTTTGTATGGAGTTCCTATCTGTCAGTAGCACCGCGCTGACTGCTCCATGAGTCGCAGACAAGTACACAATTAACTCCTCCCCTGGTCGGGGTGCGACTAGCTTGGGAAGTGCTGCTATATGTTGCTTAAGCTGTGTAAAAGCTTCTTCCGCTTCTGTAGTACAACGAAAGTCTCCCTTTTTTGTACACTTCTTGAGTATTTTAAAGAGGGGGAGTGACTTATCTGCTGATTTGGACAGGAATCTGTTCAACCCGGCTAGTTTTCCATTCAGAGACATGACTTCTTTCAACGTGCGTGGTGAAGGGAGTTGGATGACAGCCTCTGTTTTTTCTGGGCATGGTTTAATGCCATCAGGTTCTATCAAGTATCCAAGGAACATGCCTTCTGTAGCGCCAAAAGTGCATTTCTTAGGATTTAACTTCATGTTGATCTTTCGTAGTGTTCTAAATGTTTCTTCAATGTCGCGGACCACTTCGTCTTCGGTATGGCTTTTTGTGACAAGGTCATCAACATAGACCTCTAGGTTGTGGCCCACTTGCTTTTCAAATGCATTATCTACCAATCGCTGGTAGGTGGCGCCCGCATTCTTTAGGCCAAAAGGCATCTTTGTATAACAGTAGACACCTTGGCTTGTGTGGAAGGCTATTTTTTCCTCATCTTCTTTAGCCATTTGGATTTGGTGGTACCCTTTGTATGCGTCTAAAAAACATTTAAAGGGGTATCCTCATAAAGATTCTACCTTCCAGTCTATCTCTGGTAGTGGGTAGCAGTCTTGTGGACATGCTTTGTTGAGATCAGTGAAATCCACGCACATCCGCCAACTACCATCACTCTTCTTGACCATCACTGGATTGGAGAGCCAGTCATGGTAATAGACCTCTCGCATGATACCTGCGTCAACAAGTTTGTGTACTTCCTCTAGAATGGCTTTTGCGCGCTCTGGAGCCTGGCCGCGCTTTTTCTGCCGTACTGGGGAGTATCCTTGTCGGATTTTCAACTTGTGTTCTGCAATCGAGCGTGGCACACCAGTCATGTGCTTTGGTTCCCATGCGAAGATATCCAGATTCTTTTGCAAGAGCGCACACACGGCAGCTCTGCCTTTATCAGACAGCGATCCCCCGATCGATACTTCTTGCTCTGGGTAATCAGGATGAATTGCGACCTTCAAGTTTGATACTTTAGCTACGCTCTGTTCTGGGGTGTGCGTCATCTCACATGTAATCGTGTTACACTCTCTAGGTGGCACGGCGTTATTGTAGATGGTGACAATGCCGCCTTCTACCGGGAATTTGAGCATCCCATGTGCTGTGGACGGTACTGCGCGTATTGCCGAAATTCCTAGTCTTCCGATAATGCCATTGTATGGCGAAGGAGATCTGATCACCATAAAGTTCATCCAGGCTGTCGTGGAGTGTTCCTTATTACCAACAACAACTAGTAGTCGTAGTTGCCCCATGGGCCATATCTTTTCTCCCGTGAAGCCAGTCAACGACGTCGTGGCCGGGATTAACTGTCTTTGTATCTCAGGTCGCAATCTTTTGAAACAATGCTCATACATTATGTCTGCTGATGCCCCTCCATCAACATACATGCGGTGGATATCATGACCCCCCGTATTTATCTCGATGGTGAGTGGTTCCGCCACTGCGTTGTCCGCAGCCAAGGTGGGGAAAGAGATTTCGCTTCCATGAGAAAATTTCTGGCTGACCTTTTGCCTAGTCTTTCGCTGCCATGATTGTATCATGTAGATTGTGTCAGCCTTGTCCTTAGGTGCTTCTTTCTTGCTCCCGGTCTTCTGTTTGTCTTTCCCATCCTTGATGTTCTTAACTAGATGGTCCAATCTGCCTTCTTTTACTAGCTTATCAATTAGTTGGCGCAATTGGACACACTTATTGGTGGTGCGGCCATTCTGTCCATGATACTCGCAGTATCCGTTCCCTACGCGCCGATCTTCTGGGGTGCGTATTGGTGGGGGTCTCGGAAAGTTCGTGCCTTCCGTCGCAAATATCTCCCTTGGAGTCTTCGTTAGTGGGGTATACTTGTCATTCTCTCGTCCGCCCCCTGACTGCGGTAGCTTTTGTTACGGTTGCTACTCTGGTCGTTGGATTGTCTCCTGGGCTGTTCTTGTGACCTATAGTTTGAGTAGCTTTTGTTACGGTTGCTACTCTGGTCGGGGTCACAAGAACAGCCTAGGAGACAATCCAACGACCAGAGTAGCAACTGTAACAAAAGCTACCGCAGTCAGGGGGGCGGACGAGAGAATGACAAGTATACCCCACTAACGAAGACTCCAAGGCAGATATTTGCGACGGAAGGCGCGAACTTTCCGAGACCCCCACCAATACGCACCCCAGAAGATCGGCGCGTAGGGAACGGATACTGCGAGTATCATGGACAGAAGGGCCACACCACCAATGAGTGTGTCCAATTGCGCCAACTAATTGATAAGCTAGTAAAAGAAGGCAGATTGGACCATCTAGTTAAGAACATCAAGGATGGGAAAGACAAACAGAAGACCGGGAGCAAGAAAGAAGCACCTAAGGACAAGGCTGACACAATCTACATGATACAATCATGGCAGCAAAAGACTAGGCAAAAGGTCAGCCAAAAATTTTCTCATGGAAGCGAAATCTCTTTCCCCACCTTGGCTGCGGACAACGCAGTGGCGGAACCACTCACCATCGAGATAAATACGGGGGTCATGATATCCACCGCATGTATGTTGATGGAGGGGCATCAGCAGACATAATGTATGAGCATTGTTTCAAAAGATTGCGACCTGAGATACAAAGACAGTTAAGCCCGGCCACGACGTCGTTGACTGGCTTCACGGGAGAAAAGATATGGCTCATGGGGCAACTACGACTACTAGTTGTTGTTGGTAATAAGGAACACTCTACGACAGCCTGGATGAACTTTATGGTGATCAGATCTCCTTCGGCATACAATGGCATTATCGGAAGACCAGGAATTTCGGCAATACGCGCAGTACCGTCCACAGCACATGGGATGCTCAAATTCCCGGTAGAAGGCGGCATTGTCACCATCTACAATAACGCCGTGCCACCTAGAGAGTGTAACACGATTACATGTGAGACGACGCACACCCCAGAACAGAGCGCAGCTAAAGTATCAAACCTGAAGGTCGCAATTCATCCTGATTACCCGGAGCAAGAAGTATCGATCAGGGGATCGCTGTCTGATAAAGGCAGAGCTGCCGTGTGCGCGCTCTTGCAAAAGAATCTGGATATCTTCGCATGGGAACCAAAGCACATGACTGGTGTGCCATGCTCGATTGTAGAACACAAGTTGAAAATCCAACAAGGATACTGCCCGGTACGACAGAAAAAGCGCGGCCAGGCTCCAGAGCGCGCAAAAGCCATTCTAGAGGAAGTACACAAACTTGTTGAAGCAGGTATCATGCAAGAGGTCTATTACCATGACTGGCTCTCCAATCCAGTGATGGTCAAGAAGAGTGATGGTAGTTGGCGGATGTGCGTGGATTTCACTGATCTCAACAAAGCATGTCCACAAGACTGCTACCCACTACCAGAGATAGACTGGAAGGTAGAATCTTTATGCGGATACCCATTTAAATGTTTTTTAGACGCATACAAAGGGTACCACCAAATCCAAATGGCTAAAGAAGACGAGGAAAAAACAGCCTTCCACACAAGCCAAGGTGTCTACTGTTATACAAAGATGCCTTTTGGCCTAAAGAATGCGGGCGCCACCTACCAGCGATTGGTAGATAATGCATTTGAAAAGCAAGTGGGCCGCAACCTAGAGGTCTATGTTGACGACCTTGTCACAAAAAGCCATACCGAAGACGAAGTGGTCCGCGACATTGAAGAAACATTTAGAACACTACGAAAGATCAACATGAAGTTAAATCCTAAGAAATGCACTTTTGGCGCTACAGAAGGCATGTTCCTTGGATACTTGATAGAACCTGATGGCATTAAACCATGCCCAGAAAAAACAGAGGCTGTCATCCAACTCCCTTCACCACGCACGTTGAAAGAAGTCCAGTCTCTGAATGGAAAACTAGCCGGGTTGAACAGATTCCTGTCCAAATCAGCAGATAAGTCACTCCCCCTCTTTAAAACACTCAAGAAGTGTACAAAAAAGGGAGACTTTTGTTGGACTACAGAAGCGGAAGAAGCTTTTACACAGCTTAAGCAACATATAGCAGCGCTTCCCAAGCTAGTCGCACCCCGACCAGGGGAGGAGTTAATTGTGTACTTGTCTGCGACTCATGGAGCAGTCAGCGCGGTGCTACTGACAGATAGGAACTCCGTACAAACACCGGTATATTTTGTAAGCAAAGCGCTCAAGAAGACAGAGATTAACTATAGCCCAATGGAAAGGTTGGTCTTGGCATTAGTATTTGCCGCCAAAAGATTGCGCAGGTACTTTCAAGCACACCTAATAGCGGTGATCACAGACCAACCAATCAAACAAGTTATCTCCAAACCCGACGCATCGGGGCGATTACAAAAGTGTAGTGTATTGCTAGGCGAGTATAACATCTCTTATAGACCAAGCACTGCGGTCAAGGGGCAAATACTAGCAGACTTCATCATCGAAAAACCAGACACCGATGCTGCACCTCCATGGAGCGAGGTAGAACTACAAGAACCATGGGTCCTGTTCACGGATGGATCTTCATGCGTGGATGGGTCTGGCGCAGGCCTTATCCTCACCAATCCAGAAGGAATGGAATTCACTTACGCACTGCGCTTTGAATTCACAGCTACGAATAACGAGGCAGAGTATGAAGCCCTAATTGCTGGATTACACATTGCAACTCAAATGGGAGCACGCAACCTAGAAGCAAATGTGGATTCCCGATTAGTAGCCAACCATGTGTCGGGCGAATATGTGGCTAAAGAGGATAACATGGTTCAATACCTCGACAAGACCAAGTCACTAATCCAAGGTTTTGACAGGTTTACCATTAAACAAGTTCCTAGAGGGGAAAACAAAAAAGCGGATGCGCTAAGCAAGATCGCATTTACAAGCTTTGCGCACCTGTCAAAACAAGTGTTGGTGGAGATCCTAAAAAATAAATCCATCTCGGAGATGGAGATATCCACGGTAATAGAGGAGCAGAATCCTACGTGGATGACCCCTATTGTCGAATTTATAAGCAAAGGCATATTGCCCCATGAGCAGAAGGACGCTCGACGGATACGGCGCACAGCGCAGAGGTTCGAACTTCGAGATGGTATCCTATATCGGCGCTCATTTTTACAACCATGGCTTCGGTGCGTTGGACCTCTTCAGGCAGATTATGTACTCCGAAAGATCCACGCCGGTTCATGCAGTATGCACTCAGGACCACGGTCTGTCGTAGCACGAGCCTTGCGGTCAGGATACTACTGGCCCACTATGCATCACGATGCGCGTGATGTGATAAAGAAATGTAGCGACTGCCAAGTTCATAGACCCATCCCGCGCCAACCACAATAAGAGGAAGCATTCGATGCATCATGAAAAAAAAGTGCAGCTGCCAGAGCCCCTTACCAGCGGGGGTCCCGAGATATTCTATGATCAAAGGCTTTGTGGTTGTCACAAACTGGATTCGAACCAGCACCTCTGGGAGCAAAAGACAGGCCCAGCGAACTACCATTCATTCTGATCGCGACTTTGTTTGCTTTATAAAAAGAAGATCTCAATGAACTTCTATGAAATGATTTCACGGGATTCAGCCAATGCCTATCACTTCGCCATGGCCATTCTATAAGTGGGGTATCGACATTGCGGGTCCCTTCCCTGTTGCAGCAGGGGGACTGAAATTTCTTATTGTGGCTATAGACTACTTCACTAAGTGGATTGAGGCAAAAGCAGTGGCAACAATCACAGGTAATCAAGTAAAACGATTCATTTGGGGAAATATTGTATGCCGCTTTGGATTACCTGGGGAAATCATTTCGGACAACGGAAAACAATTCCGCGATAACCCGTTCAAAGACTGGTGCGCAGAACTAAATATTACACAACACTTCGCGTCGGTTAAACACCCACAAACCAATGGTTTGGTTGAGTGCGCAAATCGTAGTCTGGGCGAAGGAATTAAAGCGCGCCTGGACAAACACAAAGGAAGATGGGTGGATGAATTGTCGCATGTCTTATGGGCGCACCGCACGACAATCAAAGTTAGCAATGGAGACACTCCCTTTTCTCTTGTCTATGGGACAGAAGCTGTCATACCAGCTGAAATTGGGATGCCAACTATTCGTACCGCGGAAGTTAATGTCGCAACCAATGACGACGAACGGCGTATAGACTTGGACCTATTGGAAGAAAGGCGTGAATGCCCAGCTATACGTGAGGCAAAAGCCAAGTCAAAAATGAAGGGATACTACGATGCTAAAATTCGAAGCACCTCATTCAGACCAGGCGACTTTGTATATCGCGCTAATGATGCGAGCCACGCAGAAGATACAGGTAAACTTGGACCAAAGTGGGAAGGACCCTATGAGGTCGTTGAAGCACTAGGAAAAGGCGCGTACAAGCTGCGTGACATGGATGGCCGTTAGCTACAACGCACATGGAATATTTGCAATCTCAAGAGATGCTATCTTTAGGAAAGGTTACGACCCCGCCCACGGACACTTCCACACTTTAGTAAGTGCTCAATAAATATCCGTGTATTTACATTTTTGTTTCATCTAGGCAAATGTCTTTCTTTTTCCAAAAACTTGCAAGTATTAATTAAATGTCGCGGTTTCTAGCTAACTCCGCGACACACTTTACTTTGTTGTTTACATATTATTTATGTCTCAATATTGTTGTTATATTACCTTTTGCCTACATGGCGTGCATGCACTTATTAAAACCCACGATGGTAAAGGATGAGTAAACCTACTAAATAACTCGTTGAGTAAGAGGGTTGCAAACCCATCAACATCGGATCACGCATCCTTGTTAAACACCTTACTCTCAAGACGTTGGAGTAAGTTCATTGTGCATCCCACGAAGGATACACAACAATGCACACTGTGCGCGTTTAACAAATTAGGAGTTAAGACTCTTAACCCCTTGATATGGTATTCGCAGTACGCTGCATGTCAGCCCATACACTTGTGAATTTCATATATATTCGCGCTTGACATTAAGTCATGAATTTCATACACGATTATGTTATAAGTGATTATAGATTCCTGTAATCTTTTTTAAGTGCATTTATATAACGGTTTGATTCTTAGACATAACATAGACGTCTTGTACGCAAATTCTGTCAAGTGAACCCCAAATTCTGTCCATCATCAATCAATCATGTTAGCACACATTCTCCACTTGAGCTTCTTACACATTGCAAACTACAATAGCAGCAGTAACCATATAAGTAGCAGCACATAAGTACATACTGACCATTCATCACAAGCTGACCATATCCTTAGCTTCATAACCTACAAATGTTAGTCCAAAACCAAGAAAACATAATGCAAAGCATTTGCTTCATAGCAGTATAAATTATGACTAACAGTTCAATCACAACAGACTCAATTTGCACTAGCAGTACAAATTATATACAGCAGTTCTAATTGACACAACTAGCAGTACAAATCCTTTTCATTTACAAAAACACCAAGATTGAAAATTTTAGGGATTAAGCATTCCAATACTTGCAACCAAGTATTGAAACCTTCCAACATCAAAAGCTTTAGTAAGAAGATCTTCAATATTGTTGTCCGTATGAATTTTAACAACCTGAACTAATTTTTTCTCATTGCATTCTCTTAACAAATGATGCCTAATCTCTATGTGTTTTGTTTTAGAATGTTGAACTGGATTTTTAATAATACAAATTGTACTGCTATTGTCAATAAAAATCATGGTATTCATAAAGTTGTACCCATAGTCAAGCATCTGATTCTGAATCCATAAAACTTGACCACAGCAACTAGCAGCAGCCACATATTCAGCTTCAGTTGTAGAAGTGGCCACAATAGTCTGCTTCTTGCATTGCCATGATATCAGCCTGCAACCTAGGAATAGACAACCACCTGTTGTTGATTTCCTATCCAAACTAGCACCAGCATAGTCACTGTCTGAGTATGCTACCAGATCAAAAGGAGATTCTCTAGGATACCATAGACCCAATTTAGGTTGACCCTTGAGGTACCTAAAGATTCTCTTCACAACAACTAAATGTGAAGCCTTGGGATTAACTTGAAACCCTGCACATGCACACACAACAAACATAATATCTAGTCTTGATGAAGTAAGGTACATCAAGGACCCAATCATGGACCTGTAGGTGTGTACATCAACATTTTCACCATCTGCATCTTTGAGCAAAGGTTTCTCTGGATCAACAGGAGTACTTGCTACTTTTGCATCTGTAAACTGAAACTTTCTCAATATCTCAGTTACATATTTATCTTGACTGATAAATATTCCTTATACTTTTTGCTTCACTTGCAGCCCCAAAAAGAAAGTGAGCTCACCCATGGAACTCATTTGAAACTTATCATGCATAAGCTTCTCAAACTCAATGCACATCTCCTTCTTTGTAGATCCAAAAATGATGTCATCCACATAGACCTGAACCGGCAGAATATCTCCCTTTTTCTTCTTGATAAATAAGGTCTGGTCTATCTTGCTTCTATGAAACCTATTTTATAATAGATAAGTAGCTAAAGTTCCTTACCAGGCTCTAGGAGCTTGATGCAAGCCATAAAGAGCTTTTACCACCTTGTATACCTTGTCTGGATGTTCAGGATCTTCAAAACCTGGAGGTTGAGAAACATAAACCTCTTCTTCAATAGTACCATAAAGAAAGGCACTTTTGACATCCATCTGATATACCATAAACCCCATGAATGAAGCATAAGCTAAGAACAGTCTTATAGCTTCAATCCTAGCTACAGGTGCAAAAACCTCTTCATAATCAATTCCTTCCTCTTGAGTATAACCCTGGGCTACAAGTCTTGCTTTATTGCTGATCACTATCCCTCTTTCGTCTTTCTTATTCCTGAAAATTCACTTTGTACCAATAACACTCATACCCTTAGGCAAATCTACCAGCACCCAAACCTTTTGAATCTTGAACTGTAGAAGCTCTTCTTGCATAGCTTCCACCCAGCTTGAATCCTGTAGGGCCTTAAGTATGTTCTTGGGTTCTTCTTATGAAAGAAAACATACAAACAGACATGCATTGGCATCATCATGCTTTTTCTCTTCATAACTGCACTGAGAAAGCCTTGTTGATCTGAATTCATTGTCTGCCTTCTTGTCTTAACACCAGATTGTATATCTCCAATCACATTCTCCAGGGAGTGATTCTTGTGAACTCTTGTGTGTGGAGTTGTAGGAACTGGATAAGTGAGTGGCATGTTATTAAGATCCACTTCATCCTCAGAGAAATCATCAGCAGTAGTAACTGGTAGGCTAACAGTATTATCATTTTGCCCATCAATACTAACATTTGGCTCAGCAGTACAAACATCATTTGTACTGTCTTCAGGATTCTCTTGTTCTTCAACACCACTTTCTTTGTTTCCATCTTCAGAGCCCTTCTTGTTTGCATCATTAGAAGGTTCAGCATCCTTTGAAGATGAATAAACACTATTCTAAATTGGCATAAGAATGTGATCTTGATCATTCTCTTTTTTCATGCTTGGTTCACCTGTATCAACACTATCTTCTGAACCTGCAAAATCATTAGAATTTGTTCCTGCAACAACTGGTACATAGTTCATAGATTGTGTTAGAGTATCAAGATCAAACAGCCATTTTGGACCTTCACCTGCAACATTAGACTTATTCTCTAAAAACTCAACATGCAGGTTTTCTTCTACTTTCCTGGTTCTTATGTTGTATACCCTAAATGCTTTGCTGTTTAATGAGTACCCAACAAAGAAACCCTCATCTGACTTTCCATCAAATTTTCCCAAATAATTTAAGGTATTAAGAATAGTGACATGACATCCAAATGGTCTTAGAAAACCTAAAGCAGGTGCTCTACCTCTAAATAGTTCATATGGTGTCTTGTTGTGAGATTTGACCACAAAAACCCTGTTTTGCACATAACAAGCAGTATTAGCTGCTTTAGCCCAAAAAGTAATGGGCAGCTTAGAATCAGCTAACATGGTCCTAGCAGCCTCTATTAATGTCCTATTCCTCCTTTCAGCAACCCCATTCTGCTGAGAAGTTCTAGCTACACTAAAATCTCTCTTAATACCTTTTTCTTTACAAAATTCATCCATAACTCTATTTTTTAATTCTTTCCCATTGTCACACCTGATGATTTTCACTTTCTTATCAACTAGGTTTTTTATTTCAGTTATAAAAGTCTTAAAAATGCAACTTGTTTCATCCTTAGATCGTAGAAAGAAAACCCATGTGAACCTGCTATAATCATCAGTTACCACAAGACAGTATTTCTTATGCTGTATACTACTCACAGAAGTAGGACCAAACAAGTCCATATGCAGCATAAATAATGGTTAAGTAATAGAGTTCTGGGTCTTGAGCTTACAAGAAGCTTTGTATTGTTTTCCTTTGAGACAGGCAACTCAAGTTTGGTCATTTTCAAAATGTTTTTGAGGCAAGCCTCTTACCAAACCATCTTTAAAAATCTTATTTATGGTTTAAAAGTTAACATGACCAATTCTCATATGCCAAAGCATTGACTCTTCCAATGTTGCTTTTGCTACAAGACAAGTTAGAGCCTCTTTAGGAATAATTTTCTTCATGTCAATACTGTACATATTGCCCTTTCTAGGAACTTTAAGTAGTACTTGACTTTCATCAGGTAACTTAAAGTCTGGAGAAAGAACAAGACATTCAGTGTCTGTAAACTTTAGTGTCTCACAAATGTGTGACAAAAAGAACAAAGTTCTTTTTACAGACACTGAATGTCTCGTTCTTTCTCCAGACTTTAAGTTACCTGATGAAAGTCAAGTACTTTTTAAAGGTCCTAGAAAGGGCAATATGTACAGTCTTGACATGAAGAAAATTGTTCCTAAAGAGGCTCTAACTTGTCTTGTAGCAAAAGCCGCATTGGATGAGTCAATACTTTGGCAGAGGAGACTTGGTCATGTTAACTTTAAAACCATAAATAAGATTGTTAAAGATGGTTTGAAAATAGGTTTGCCTCAAAAACGTTTTGAAAATGACCAAACTTGTGTTGCTTGTCTCAAAGGAAAACAACACAAAGCTTCTTGTAAGCCCAAGACCTAGAACTTTATTACACAACCATTATTTATGCTCCATATGGACTTGTTTACTCCTACTTCTGTGAGTAGTATACAACATAAGAAATACTGTCTTGTGGTAATTAATGATTATAGCAGGTTCACATAGGTTTTCTTTCTAGGATCTAAGGATGAAGCAAGTAGCATTCTTAAGACTTTTATAACTGAAACAGAAAACCTAGTTGATAAGAAAGTGAAAATCATCAGGTGTGACAATGGGACAGAATTTAAAAATAGAGTTATGGATGAATTTTGTAGAGAAAAAGGTATTAAGAGAGAGTTTAGTGTAGCTAGAACTCCTCAACAGAATGGGGTTGCTAAAAGGAGGAATAGGACACTAATAGAGGCTGCTAGGACCATGTTAGCTGATTCTAAGCTGCCCATTACTTTTTGGGCTGAAGCAGTTAACACTGCTTGTTATGTGCAAAACAAGGTTTTAGTGGTCAAATCTCAAAACAAGACACCATATGAACTATTTAGAGGTAGAACACCTGCTTTAGGTTTTCTAAGACCATTTAGATGTCATGTTACTATTCTTAATAACTTAGATTAGTTAGGAAAATTTGATGGAAAGTCATATGTGGGTTTCTTTGTTGGGTACTCATTAAACAGCAAAGCATTTAGGGTATACAACATAAGAACCAGGAAAGTAGAAGAAAACCTGCATGTTGAGTTTTTAGAGAATAAGTCTAATATTGCAGGTGAAGGTCCAAAATGGCTGTTTGATCTTGATACTCTAACACAATCTATGAACTATATACCAGTTGTTGCAGGAACTATGTACCAGTGTTGATACAGGTGAACCAATCATGGAAAAAGAGAATGACCAAGATCACACTCTGATGCCAATTTAGAATAGTGTTGATTCATCTTTAAAGGATGTTGAACCTTCTAATGATGCAAACAAGAAGGGCTTTGAAGATGGAAACAAAGAAAGTGGTGTTGAAGAACAAGAGAATCCTGAAGACAGTACAAATGATGTTTGTACTACTGAGCCAAATGTTAGTATTGTTGGGCAAAATGATAATACTGTTAGCCCACCAGTTACTATTGCTGATGATTTCTTTGAGGATGAAGTGGATCTTAATAACATGTCACTCACTTATCCAGTTCCTACAACTCCACACACAAGAGTTCACAAGAATCACTCCCTGGAGAATGTGATTGGAGATATACACTCTGGTGTTAAGACAAGAAGGCAGATAATAAATTCAGATCAACAAGGCTTTCTCAGTGCAGTTTATGAAGAGAA
Organism: Artemisia tridentata subsp. tridentata; assembly: GCA_021014915.2. Classification (NCBI taxonomy): domain Eukaryota; kingdom Viridiplantae; phylum Streptophyta; class Magnoliopsida; order Asterales; family Asteraceae; genus Artemisia; species Artemisia tridentata. The sequence continues at coordinate 213,726,015 of CP139501.1, read as the reverse complement.
AAAGCTTGATGATGCCAATACATGTCTGTTTGTATGTTTTCTTTCACAAGAAAAACCCAAGAACATACTTAAGGCCCTACAGGATTCAAGATGGGTGGAAGCTATGCAAGAAGAGCTTCTACAGTTCAAGATTCAAAAGGTTTGGGTGCTGGTAGATTTGCCTAAGGGTATGAGGGTTATTGGTACAATGTGAATTTTCAGGAATAAGAAAGATGAAAGAGGGATAGTGATCAAGAATAAAGCAAGACTTGTAGCCCAGGGTTACACTCAAGAGGAAGGAATTGATTATGAAGAGGTTTTTGCACATGTAGCTAGGATTGAAGCTATAAGACTATTCTTAGCTTATGCTTCATTCATGGGATTTATGGTATATCAGATGGATGTCAAAAGTGCCTTTCTTTATGGTACTATTAAAGAAAAGGTTTATGTTTCTCAACCTCTAGGTTTTGAAGATCCTGAACATCCAGACAAGGTATACAAGGAGGTAAAAGCTCTTTATGGCTTGCATCAAGCTCCTAGAGCCTGGTATTGGAACTTTAGCTACTTATCTATTATAAAATGGGTTTCATAGAAGCAAGATAGATCTGACCTTATTTATCAAGATGAAAAAAGGAGATATTCTGCTGGTTCAGGTCTATGTGGATGACATCATTTTTGGATCTACAAAGAAGGAGATATGCATTGAGTTTGAGAAGCTTATGCCTGATAAGTTTCAAATGAGTTCCATTGGTGAGCTCACTTTCTTTTTGGGGCTGCAAGTGAAGCAAAAAGCATAAGGAATATTTATCAGTCAAGATAAATATGTAACTGAGATATTGAGAAAGTTTTAGTTTACAGATGCAAAAGTAGCAAGTACTCCTGTTGATCTAGAGAAACCTTTGCTCAAAGATGCAGATGGTGAAAATGTTGATGTACACACCTACAGGTCCATGATTGGGTCCTTGATGTATATTACTTCATCAAGACTAGATATTATGTTTGTTGTATGTGCATGTGCAGGGTTTCAAGTTACTCCCAAGGCCTCACATTTAGTTGTTGTGAAGAGAATCTTTAGGTACCTCAAGGGTCAACCTAAATTGGGTCTATGGTATCCTAGAGAATCTCCTTTTGATCTGGTAGCATACTCAGACAGTGACTATGCTGGTGCTAGTTTGGATAGGAAATCAACAACAGGTGGTTGTCTATTCCTAGGTTGCAGGCTGATATCACGGCAATGCAAGAAGCATACTATTATGGTCACTTCTAAAACTGAAGCTGAATATGTGGTTGCTGCTAGTTGATGTGGTCAAGTTTTATGGAGTCAGAATCAGATGCTTGACTATGGGTACAACTTTATGAATACCATGATTTTTATTGACAATAGCAGTACAATTTGTATTATTAAAAATCCAGTTCAAAATTCTAAAACAAAACACATAGAGAATAGGCATCATTTTATAAGACACTGCAATGAGAAAAAGCTAGTCCAGGTTGTTAAAATTCATACGGATAACAATTTTGCAGATCTTCTTACTAAAGCTTTTGATGTTGGAAGGTTTCAATACTTGCTTACAAGTATTGGAATGCTTAATCCCTAAAATTTTCAATCTTGGTTTTTTTGTAAATGAAAAGGATTTGTATTGCTAGTTGTGTCAATTAGAACTGCTGTGTATAATTTGTACTGCTAGTGCAAATTGAGTCTGTTGTGATTGAACTGTTAGTCATAATTTATACTGCTATGAAGCAAATGCTTTGCATTGTGTTTTCTTGGTTTTGGACTAACATTTGCAGGTTATGAAGCTAAGGATATGGTCAGCTTTTGATGAATGGTCAGTATGTACTGATGTGCTGCTACTTATATGGTTACTGCTGCTATTGGAGTTTGCAATGTGTGAGAAGCTCAAGTGGAGAATGTGTGCTGACATGATTGATTGATGATGGACAGAATTTGGGGTTCACTTGACAAATGTTTTACACCTGAGTTGGGAGATTCTTTAAAATTTCTTTCTTGAAATCTAATTATGATACTTTTAAACATGAATTGATGGCATAGTTAGTCAGATAGTAACTGATCTAACTCACTCTTTACCATTTTATACTTTTATTAGTATAATGAGTTAGTCCAAGGACATCTGGTAAAGAGAATGATGGTCCCTATGAATAACGTAACACAAGCTATCTAACAACTAACACCACGTTAACTACTCTAACTAATCTACATATGAAAAAAAATAACGAGACAACGATAAGTGATAAGAGATTAGAGAATAGATGAAGAGAAAGACGGATGATTCTTATTCACTAATAACTTTGACAAAGCTTCTGCACAATGAGAATAAAAACCAACAAGTAAATAAGACCCCTAGCCTTCTATTTATAGGCAAATAGCTAGGGCGTCACATGCCAAACACATTCTAGAAGGATACATTGGATTCCCACGGCCAATGGGCTACTTATGAGCCGTGGGCTTTCTAACTAACATATAACCCTTATTTGAGAAACTAATTAATTACATGACCAAGACTTGAAAATAAATAAAACACGTTCCCAACAATCTCCTCCTAAGTCTTGGTCATCTTGGTTGCTCGACGTCATCTTTGCTTATTGGGAACACATTTTGTATTATTCAAGTATTGATCATATTGTATTAAGGTTGCTTAGGCCTTTAGGTTTGTTATTAGGCCCAGCCCGTGTAGAAGGCCCATGGGCTGTGTCGTTTATTTAGTTTATTATGTTTAATGATGTATTAGTTAAGAGAATTAGGGCATCAAGCCCATGTCATGTAAAAACTATAAATACCCCCTCCACCTTAGGGAGAGGGGTTGGTTGATGAAGTTCTAATTATGTGTGTTAATGTGTGTTTATCATCTCCCATCCTCTCTTTCTCTCTCTAGCTTTCTCTCTCTAGATCTAGTAGGTAATTAGTGGTTAATTAGTGGTAGCTTAATTCATAATAGATTAAAACATCAAGTGGTATCATTCGCCAAGGGGTAATCTAGGTTGTTAGAAGATTAGATCTAAGAAAAAACTAAAAAATCGGTAGAATTAGAGTCATCAGACAAGTTACTTGATCGAAGGACTCATTCTGATCGAAGGACACATATTGATCGAAGGACACATACCTGATCGAAGGACCATTGTCTGTCGAAGGAATCAGTTTATCGAAGGAACAAGTATGTCGAAGGAAGTTACCTAATCGAACTAGGATATTTTCTTGGATTTCTTACGTGACTAATCGAGTTTCTAATCTTTCAACAACAACCGTCTTTATCCTTTAAAGATCCTTAACCGTCACAAGCTACTACACGATGTCTCAACCACCACACTTTAATTACTACTACCAGCTACAGCAATATCCTCAACAACAACAATACTCTCAACAACAACAACAATTTCCTCAACAATATCAACAACATCATGCATTTGTGCAACAACATCAATTCATTCCTCCACCACAACTATCTCCACAACAAATAATGCAACAAAATTACCTTCAGAACAATCCTTCAGTGTCCAGGGAACCTCACTGGTTTCATAAGATGTGTGAAGCTATAAGCAGTCAGCAATCTCGTCATGAGGCTGGAAATCAAGATACTCCACCCATGTTAACACCTGGAAACTATGTGCAGTGGGCAAGTAGGTTTCTCCGATTCATTGAACTCCGCAAACCCCATGGACCGTATTTGAAGCATGTCATCACTGTGGGGCCCTTTCCCGAACCAGTAATTGTTGTTCCAGCAACTCTTGAAAGAGAAGAAACATCCACTCCCGTTGCTGTTTCTAGCTATACAACCGAACAAGCCTTACAACAAGAAGCAAATGGAATGGCAATGGCATTCATCCTTCAGGGAATTCCAAATCCCATCTATCAAAGTGTTGATGCTCAGAAGACTGCAAAGGACATGTGGGAGCATGTGCATCTTCTGATGGAAGGAACAGAGCTCAATCAGGAAGACCTTGAATCAAAATTTTACATGGAATTCAACAATTTTGTTATGGAACCGGGAGAGACAATCGAATCATACTACCATAGCTTCACCAATGTTGTTAATGACCTTGATCGTCATGACATGAAGTTTCCAAGGATTGCAATCAACTCCAAATTTCTGGGATGCCTAGGTCCTGAATGGCAGAAATATGCAACATTTGTCAGGCAATCAAAGAAGATTGGTGAGATCAAATATGGATTGATTTATGATTTTCTCAAACAACATCAATCAGAGGTGGACAAAGAAGTGGCAGCAAGAGGAGGTTTCATACCAGGACCACTACCTAATTCGCTTGCACTAATGGCTCAACCAAACTTCTCTCTACCTTCTCAGGAATTTGGAAACTCATCTTATCAACCAAGCTTTCAACCTCAAAACCAACTTGTCCCATATGAAGCACCATCTCAACAATCAGGCAACCAAATGGTAACCTATAACAACACTGACTCCAACTTTTACACAAACAGTGAATATGATGAAGAAGAAGATGCATTCAACTCACTAAATGAAGCATTTGGGTTGATTGCAAAAGCGTTTGGGAAATTTAAAAACAACTCAAACAATCGACTTCGTTCATCCTCAAATACAAGGAATCAGGCAGTTATTAATGATGGTCGAGTTGAAATTCAGAACAGATCATCAGGGAGATTTGGTTCAGGGAACAGAGGAGGTTATGGGGCACAAAGGTTTCAAGCTGGAGAACAAAGGTTTCAGTCTGGGGGTAATAGGAATTATATGGGGGCAGATCAGAACAGGAATCAATTGAATGGAAAGGAATCAAAAGGCATTGCAAATACCTCAATCACATGCTACAACTGTGGAGGGAATGGTCATATGGCTACTGCATGTCCAAAGCCTCGTACTATGGGCAGTGCATATCACAAAGAAGCTCTCTTGATGGCACTTAAGGATGAGAAAGCAAGCTTAATGAATGTGAAAGAAAAAAGATTCATGGCAAATGCAGATTCAGATGATGATATGGAAGATCTTGAGGCAAACGCAGCTGTAATGCTCATGGCAAATATGCAGGAAATGAATATGTCCGAGACAGGCCCGGTCTACGATACTGACGGTCTTTCTCAGGTACATGATCCACAATGTTTACTACATGAGATTGCTTCACCTTCCGCATCTTCATCCTCAAGTGAAAATTCTGTTCAAAATGATTCACCATTCTCATCTTCTTTAGATAATCAAATCTACACTGATATATCATTTGATGATGATAGAACAGTTGTCTCATTTGATGATCTAATAGAAGATGACAATCATAATCAGATTGAACAAAATGAGCATTTGACTAATCAAGATTCGGAGCTTCAGGCCTTGGTAATGTCCACCCAATCACGAATAGAGAAGTGCAATGAACTTAATCAGACCTTAAAAGCCAAAATTGCAGTACTATCTCGGGACAATGAGTGCTATAAACAACAACTTTCTGGATACCAAAAACAAGAAAAACGTGAACAATGTTTTGAAATCGCTTTCCAAAAAGAATATGTCAAAGTTCAAGATTTGCAAAACCAAGTACGTGAATTAATCGATTCTAAGGCTGAGCTTCTCTCTCAAAAAGAAAAGGATCAATTTGAATTCAAAAAACAAATTGATTCCTTAAATTCTGAGCTGTTAAAAACTCCATCTGAGCTTTCAACTTCTCAAAATCAACTTCTTGAGGAAAAGCAAGCCAGCAGCAAACGTGTTGATTCATATCTTGAGGAAATCGTCACCTTGGAAGCACAAGTTAAAGAATTTAAAAAAATTGTGTATAAAAATGGTGAATCCATCACTCAAATCCAACAACTAACGGTAAAACCAAATCCGAAAGGACACGGATTTGCCCTTGGTAGTGATTACCCACGTGGTCTCTCAAAAGCACTCAGTAAAAATCCCAAGATATACAATGCAGAATTATTGTTTGATGACACTTTTGAGCAAGATGATATATATGGTAATGATGAGGAAATTGATGATCTTGAACGTCCAAACAAGTTTGAGAGTCGATCAAAAAGAAATCTTTCAAACAAAGATCTTTTAAAAGCAAAAGACTTTTCAAAACTTGATTATGATTACAACGCAAGACCTCATATAAGCAAATCATTTGTGCCACCAAAAGATAAACCAGAACAAACGTTGTTAAAAACCTACATGAATACCTCTTCTTCAGTAAATTCTGTGTCCTAAACAGATGCACAAATCACAGATTCTTTGACAGAGGAAGATGTTAATCCAGAAATGCCTACAGCTTTTAAAATTCTTAAATATTTTGAGACATTTATGGAGGACATCAAATTTTTAGAAAATGAAATTGAGTTTAACTCAAAAATCACCGTCTCCGCTTTTTTCTCTCCTATGGAGAAAGAAAAGCGAGATGTTCTTCAAAACAAAATTTTACCTCACGTCAATCATCTGAAAAAATGTGCAACTCAATGGGAAGAGGATTTACAGACAGAAATGGTATCTTTGAAGGACATTTTCAAAGCAAAAGACGTCATAATTCATAAACAAAATCTTCACAAACAATATTTGAAAAATGATGTTGATCGACTCTTGCAAAATGTTCTTAGTCGTGACGTTGTTTCTGTGTTGATGAATGCACTTTATGAATCTGGTAATGAGTATCTTATGAAAAATCATGCTGTTGATAAAGAGATGTTGCAAATAGAAATTGAGAATCTAGTGACAGAGAATGAGAATCTCTCTCAAATTAACAATGATGTGGAAACTAAAGTTTTTAAACTTCAGAAAATGCTTGACTGGTGTCAAAGCCAAAGTGCCAAATTTCAGATTGAACTCCAAAATCAAAAAATGTCTTCGTCTTTTCAAAACAGTCATGACCCAAAAGGTCAAGACTTGAGTGAAATCGATGTTTAACAACATAAAATGTTTGAGTACGAAAAAGAAATCGATGAGATTATTCAAAACAGAAACAAAACAGTTTACCTCAACAGACGTTTGGATTCACAAAATCAAGAGTTACGACACATCATTGTTTATTTGAGTAAGAAACTCAAAGTTTTAGAAACAGGCAAAACCAAAGTTCATAAGATTGTACCAAGGATGCAAAAAGTAGACAGCGCACCTAAGAATGCATCATCAAAGACAAACACTAATGCTCTTACTTCACCTTCCACAGGATTAGTTGACACATCTAAGGGTAGAAGATCAAAGACCACAAAGAGACCAAAGAAGACTAGTATCTGGCTACCTAAGAGTGGAACATCTAAGAGTGGAGAAGTAGAAGTTAATGCATCTAGTGAGAATAAGAAGCATGTTATGTCCAAAATAGAATCTAGCTTGGTTAAGTGTAATTCTACAAAAGATGTAATGAATGCTGAATCTTTAACAGTTATGAATGATGTTAATGTTTCTTGTGTGTGTTGTCATACTAGTATCTTATCTGGTAATCATCAAAAATGTGTTGCTAAAACTTTGCTGAAGAGAAAAGTGAAACGAACTAGTGGCCTCCCTAAGCCTAACACAGTTTCCAAATCAATTTTAGGGAATCCACCACTAGCAGTTTCAAAGCAGACCATAGTTGCACCTATAGCAAATCCCAAAAAGAATAAAACACCTAGCACATTCCTTAGGAAGAAAGCAGAAAGTAGTAGGAAATGGCAACGTTGGCTAGAGAACACAGCAAACTTTAAATGGGTACCTAAGATACTTAAATCATGTGTTTCTAACCCAACGGGTCCAACCGTTACTCCATCTATCTCTACTAATTGTGATGCAGGTGGTTCAAATCGTTCTATGGATTGTTGATAGCGGTTGTTCCCGACACATGACCGGCAATCTCAAGCTTCTCAAAAACTTCATTGCAAAGTTTATAGGAATGGTCAAGTTCGGGAATGACCACTTCGCCGCAATCATGGGTTATGGCGACTATGTAAACGGGAACATCGAAATAAGTCGTGTGTACTATGTTGAAGGTCTGGGTCACAATTTATTCTCGGTTGGTCAATTCTGCGATGGAGACTTAGAAGTAGCATTTAGGGAGAAAACCTGCTTTATTCGTGATCTTCAGGGAAATGATCTGATGAAAGGAAAACGGGGAACTAGTCTTTACACCATCTCCTTTGAAGGAATGACAGCTTCGACTCCTATATGTTTACTCTCCAAGGCTCATCCCACGAAAGCATGGTTATGGCATAAACGATTGTCTCATCTCAATTTCAAAACCATGACCGACCTGGCAAAGAATAAATTGGTAGATGGTTTACCAAAATTCCGATATGCCAAGGATCATCTGTGTTCTGCATGCGAACAGGGAAAAAGTCACCGAGCTCACTTTCCACCAAAACCAGAACATAGCACAGACCACGTCCTACAACTGCTTCATATGGATTTGTGTGGTCCAATGCGGGTTCAGTCTGTAAATGGGAAAAGATATATTTTGGTAATAGTGGATGACTACTCAAGATGGACATGGGTTTACTTTCTCCGCACAAAAGATCAAGTTCCGTCTATAGTTATCACGTTTCTCACAAAGATTCAAGTGCAAGTTCGCAACACCGTCAGAATCATTCGTACAGACAACAACACTGAATTCAAAAACCAAATCCTTCGGGAATTTACAGAGAAACATGGGATTGTTCACCAATATTCTATAGCTCGCACTCCTGAACAGAATGGCGTAGTTGAACGACGAAACCGTACACTCGTGGAAGCAGCTAGAACTATGTTGATCAATGCCCAATTGCCAGATTATCTTTGGGCTGAAGCTGTTAACACTGCTTGCTACACTCAGAACCGCGACATGATCACCAAAAGACATAACAAAACTCCATATGAGCTAATACAAGGCAGAAAACCCAATATCAACTATTTTTATGTCTTTGGAGCATTATGTTACCCAAAGAATGATAAAGATGATCTTGGTAAATTGAAGGCAAAAGCAGATATAGGGATATTTGTTGGTTATTGTGAGAACTCCAAGGGATACAGAATTTGGAATTGTCGGACTGGAGACATTCAAGAGACGATACACGTTAATTTCGATGAACTCACAGAAATGGCTTCTGAGCAAGACCGCTTGGAACCCGCACACAATCGTTTGAACTTCCCAGAATCTTCATCTGAACCATTACCTTTCAAAAGGAAAGATCTGGAAGATCTGTTTGCTCCTATGTTTGATGACAGTTTGGTTAACAGTGCGTCAGAGGCTTCCACAAGTTCCGCTGCTCAACAACTCCCAAATCAAGCACCTGATCCATCAGCATCTACCTCTACAGTAGTTGCTGACGATGCACCACAACTTGAACCATCATCATCAATGGATAAAACACCTCAACCAGCAGTTGAAGATTCTTCCCCCATTTCTAACCAAGTTCCAACACCACCAGATTTTGACGGAAATGCCTTTTTCAATCCATTTGCTCCACCCCCAACCATTCCCGAACCAGGAGAATCTTCCTCGAGCAACATGGAACCGTCAAATCTGAATCACAACATTCAACACTATCCATCTACTCATAAATGGACAAGGGATCATCCGTTAGTTAATGTGATTGGCAATCCAGATAACCCAGTTATGACACGACAGAAACTCCACACAGACGGTGATACCTGCATATACGCTCTCACCGTTTGTCAAGCTGAACCAAAAAATATTAAAGAGGCCATGACTTATGACAATTGGATTGAATCAATGCAAGAGGAGTTGGATCAGTTCAAAAGATTGGAAGTCTGGGAACTCGTTGAAAAACCAGATGGAGTTTATGTTGTGGGCTTAAAATGGATTTGGAAAAATAAGCTGGATGCAGAAGGCACAGTTATTCGTAACAAGTCACGCTTGGTTGCTAAAGGGTATAGCCAAGAAGAAGGAATTGACTTCGAGGAATCCTTTGCTCCAGTGGCTAGGCTTGAGGCAGTGAGAATGTTCCTGGCGTACGCGGCTCATAAGAACATCACAGTTTACCAAATGGACGTGAAGACAGCATTCCTGAACGGACAACTTCGTGAAGAGGTGTATGTTTCACAACCAGAGGGCTTCGTCGATCCAGAACATCCACAACATGTATACAGGCTTAAGAAAGCCCTCTACGGCCTTAAACAAGCCCCGAGGGCATGGTACGATAAACTCTCTGCATTCTTGCTTGCCAATCATTTTACTAAAGGATCTGTGGACCCGACTTTGTTTATACAAAAACACGGGGAGGACATTCTCATCGTACAAATTTATGTGGATGACATCATTTTTGGGTCTACCCATAAAAAGTACTCAAATGCTTTTGCAAAACTTATGAAACAAAACTTTGAGATGTCCATGATCGGTGAACTAAACTTTTTCCTAGGATTACAAGTTCACCAATCACCCCGTGGTATATTCTTGAGTCAGTCTAAATATGCACAAGAGATATTAAAAAAGCATGGCATGACATCTAGTGACACCTATAACACCCCTATGTCCTCCTCATCCCCGAAGCTAGATGCTGACATACATGGGAAACCCACTGATCCTACAAATTATCGTAGTATAATTGGGTTTCTCATGTATCTCACCGCTAGCAGACCGGATGTTGTATTTGCCACATACCTATGTTCACACTATCAGTCTAAACCAACAGAAAGACATTTATCTGCTGTTAAAAGAATCCTTAGATACATCAAGGGAACCATTAATTTGGGGATCTGGTATCCAAAGGATTCTGGTTTTGCACTAACTGCTTTTTCAGATGCGGATCATGCGGGATGTATTGATACAAGAAAGAGCACATCCGGTGGTGTTCAATTCCTAGGTGATAAGCTGGTGTCCTGGCAGTCAAAGAAGCAAGATTGTACGTCTCTATCATCCACGGAATCAGAATATGTAGCCATGTCTGCCTGTTGTGCTCAAATCATTTGGATGCGATCACAACTGATGGATTATGGTTACATATTCAACAAAATCCCGATGTACTGTGACTCCAAAAGTGCTATCGCTATCTCGTGCAACACAGTGCAACATTCCAAGTCCAAACACATCGCTCTCAGATATCACTTCATCAAGGAGCATGTGGAGCAGGGTACCGTTGAGTTGTATTTCGTGGGAACGGAACACCAATTGGCGGATCTTTTCACGAAAGCCTTACCTCATGATCGTTTTGTGAAACTGGTTCACCAAATTGGAATGAGATGCTTGACTCCTCAAGAATTGACGAACTTCCTCAAGAACAACTAATCAAGTCAAGCTCTCACACTATCTTGTACATAATTATTTAAAAAAAAAATTATGTGCAAAAGTAAATTTTCATCAAAATATGATTTCAATCTTTCAAATTATTTCCGATATTTCAAACATTGATCATATTTTGAGGGGGAGATATTTTTGCACAATCGACCATCTTGTTTCGTCATTTTATCTTCTTCATGACCATTATTTGTCTAAGTTGATTAACAGGGTATTTAAAGTATAATAGATTGGACATAAAGGGTTAAAAGTGTAAACTTATAAAACTAAGGATAACTTTGGACTTAAAATTAATAGGAAGACAAGTTAGAGGTTCATTGTTGTCACATGTTAAAAGTTGTGTGGGATATTAAAAGGCCATGTCTGACCTTTAGTCAAACACAAACACACACACGCACACTTTTTTCCCTCTCACTCTAAAACCCTTCTTTGCCCGCTCTTTCAATCGAACGAATCAAGTTTTTTTTTCTGTCTCAATTGTAAGCTTCTTTATTCGATTAAGTATGAAACATAACTGCTTATCTGTTTGAAACTGAGGATTAATCTCTTCATTTGCAAGTTAGGGTTTTGGTATTTCAATCGATTTGGGCGTTTATTGTGTTTTGACTTGTGAAACAATTGTGTGAATGGAATTGTGCTAAACAGGTTAATATGAATTGTGGTTAAGATCTTATTGATTGTATTACACAAAAAGGGAGTGTGAATTTGATCTAGGGTTCGAATAGATGATCGAACGAATGAGTATATGAGACTGTTTGGATTTGCGGACTTAAAACTTAATGCATATCTGATTTCTGTGGTGATTAAGGACTCAAGAAGATCATGTTATCTCTGAGTTAGGAGATAACATCCAATTTAGTCGAACGACTTGGTTAGTCGAACGACTAATCTAATCAAACGACTAATTTAATCGAACGACTGATTTAGTCGAACGTCTAGTTTAGTCGAACGACTAATCTAATCGAATGTCTAGTTTAGTCGAACGACTTGGTTAGTCGAACAACTAATGTAATCAAACGACTAGTTTATTCGAACGTCTAGTTAATCGAACGATCCAATCTAGTCGAACGATCCAAACTAGTCGAACGACCAATCTAGTCGAACGACCAAACTAGTCGAACGACCAAACTAGTCGAACGATTATTTTAATCGAACGATTACATTAGTCGAACGATTACATTAGTCGAACGATTACCCTAATCGAACGACTAAATTACTTGATCGAGTTTCTTTTAATCGAACCAAATCCAGATTAGTCGAACCATAGATTCTAGTCGAACAAGATCCTGCTTAATCGAACCAATTGCATTTAGTCGAACCAGATCTTGTTAGTTGAACCATCACTCTAGTCGAACCATAGGACTAATCGAACCATTGCTTTAGTCGAACCACTAAACTGTCATATCTGTTATAGTAATTGCAGCTTTGAGTTTGATTGTTGTTTGCAGTTTGTTGATTGCTATGCCCAGATATGTTCATTTGTTGAACTTGTGATTTGTCATTTGCTGAAAACTGCATCTAAATGTTTGTCTTAGTCTAAGCTGGTTTTGTGTATCAAATGAATGTGACTTGTGTGTCAAAGTTGGTCCAGTATCTGAGCTTAAAATGCTATGTTCAGTCATGTATATTGTTGGTTATATGCTAAATGCTATATGTTCTATCTGGTCTTGTATGTACTAAGAATAGAGTCATGATATCATTGTCATTATCTAACACATATACACTGTGCCCATGGTATTGTTGTTGGTGTTTGCAATGAACAGATAATCCATGTCTCGCACCATGTCACAAGCATCCATCAACCGACAACCAAGAAATCCAGAAGGCAAGAAAAGACTGATTGGTTTCTGCAACTCAAGGATTGATTTCAAAAAGTTGAAGTGCCATGAAACTTGTCTCATTATCAGGGATATTCTGGAAAGACACTTCATAAGGGCAACTTTGACAAAAACCGCCAGTGTACCTGAAATCTACCTGCACCAGTTCTGGGAATCATTGATCATTAGCAAAGACGAAGAAACCATGACTGTTACACTGGACAATACAACAATCACCTTCAAAGTTGAAACCCTTAGAACAGTGCTAGATCTTCCAAGAGCAGACACAAGAGGTTTCACAACATTTCAGGAGGATCCTACTCTTGATGAGATGATTAGAACACTCCAGCTTATTGGTTATGATGAAACAGAAGTTGAAATGTCTTCAATTTCCAAAGTGGAGAGGAAATATTTTCCACAACCTTGGCAAACATTATACTCAATAATCATCAACTGCATCACGGGGAAGGCTACTGGGTTGGAGCATCCGAGATTAGAACACCTGCAATTCTTCTGTGGAGTGATCAACCTCAAACACCTTGACTTCGCCAAACTTATCTGGAAGGACATGGTTTTCCTTGGCACCAAATTTCAACAAAGTGAAGATTCAACCCCCATTCCATTTCCAAGATTCACAAAACTTCTAATTTCACGCTCCATGCGAAATCATCCTGAGCTTAAACGTCCTTCAACTGAGAAAATGCATACTGAAGCACGAGACCGTATTTTCACCAAAGTTCTAAGCTACTCTTCAATTCAAGGGGCAAGAATTCCATCAAATCTGCTAAGTGAAGAACTCATGAACACAGAAGCTTACCAGAAATATGATGAGGCAGTAAAGGCTGAAATGGTGGGAGGGAAACCAAAAGAAACAAAATCACCGAAGAGAAAATCTCAAGTTATCCCAGCTAGAGCCAAAACTTCTCGATCAAAGAAATCTGAGGTAGCTCAGAAAAAGAAAGTAGTCGCTAAACCGTCTTCAAAGATGCAACTCAGGGATGAAACAGATGATGATAACAATGAAGAAGAAGAAAGATTGGATCTAGAGAAAGAGAAAGGTGCTGAGAAATTCAAGTCTGCTTTGGCTACATCAGATAAGAGTCTACAACCTGGCAAGGGAAAAGCAATCAAGTTCAATTCTCCTCGATTCTCTCCCATCCGAGAAACCCCAACTGAAAAAGAAGAGAGCAGAGCATTAAAGAAGACTAGAAAAGAAAGCTTACAGAAACAGGCTGAGGAAGAAAAGAGACGAGCAAAACTAGGAAGAGGAGAATCTGCATCACATATGGTGGAACAATCAGAAGGATCAGAGGACCTTAAATCTACAACTCTTAGAAGTTCTGAAGAAGGTAGTGAAGGTTCTGATGCACATGATCAATCAGCTTCTGGTTCTGAAATTGAAGAAGGAAAAGAAGATGAAGATGATAATGATGATGAAGATGATAATGATGATGAAGATGATAATGATGAAGAAGATGATGGTAATGAAGATGATGACAATGATGGAAATGGTGAAGAAAGTGAGAAGGATTCACAGGAACAACAAGGCAAAACAAACGTACCTCCAACACCACCATCATCTGTGGGTCAGACCACAGTAGATTACAATGAAATGAAACAAAGGGTTCAAGCACTCGAAAATGAGATGAAACAAAAAGTACAAGTACTCAAAGATAAGATGACAGAGAAATTTGAGACTGAAGATAAAGTGCATAAAGAGATATATCAAAAGATCAAAGAAGTTAAAAACAAAGCAACAAAGACAACTGAAGAAGTCAGTTCTCAAATAAACACAGAAGTCAAAGAGCATCTTGAAGAGTCAATTCCCAAAATAATCAAACAATACGTTCAGAAGGACCTGGAAAAGATAGTTGCAAATATGGTCAAAACTACATCATTCACACTCAAGACAGTGCCACAGAAACCATCCATATTAGAAAGCAAAAGAATGATGCTAAAAGAGTTAGAAAATGATCCCAAAGAAGCAAAACTTCGGGAAGCACTCAGAGAATCCATCAGAGAAGAAGAAGAGGCAGTCATTGTACCAACAGAAACATGCAAGCCCGTCAAACCAACCAAACGACACCATGATGATGAACCGGATGCTCACGGAAAGAAAAGGAGAAAGCCTTCATCTTCCACAGGTCGGGCTTCCACAACACCCTCTTCTGGCACAACAAAGAAAAGCAGTCGAACAACATTTGTTCCTCTTGGAGGCGGAGCATTTGAAGCAACAGAAACCTTTGATGATCCAAGCTCTGATCACGAAAATCCAATTGCTCCAATTCAAATCCAAGAAGTAGTTGTTCCTTCTGCAACTGTTAAAGATGTTCCATTACCTGAGTGGGTCGATTCATCAGCTCCCAAGTATGATTGGTTTGATCAAATGGTTGACGCTTATTCTGACAATGAAAATGCTGAACCAGTGGAAGGATCAGTTGTAGACTTTGCCAAACGATTGAAAAAGGTGATGAAAGTCCAGCAACTGGGTCTGAAAGACGTCATCAGAGTACGCAAAAGTGGATTCACGGAATTTGCAACTGTTTCAACAACGGAGCTGGAATTCGAGTACAACATTAAGCAAGTAGCAAGAGCCTTGAACGAAAACATCAACTGGACACAAGAACAATCATCTGTAGATCCGTTACCTCATCGTGACTACACAAAACCGTTACCACTCATTGGACCACCACACAACCTCAAGTTACCCACAGCATACTTCTTCAACAAAGATTTGGACTACCTCATCTACGGCAATACAAACTCTGAGAAAAGATATGCCACATCAATCACTAAATACCCAGCGGCTATGTATGCCTTAGAAGGTTTGGAAGAACAAATCAACAATCTTTGGAGCAGAAAGGTACAAAAGTATAATGAAGATGCTGTTTTTGGGATTCATCATTGGCCAAATATGCGGAGGTTGTACTACAAGTATATGATGGCCAAGAGAACGTCAAAAGACGAGGTATGGAGCAGACATCGGATTCTATCTATTGTCAATGCTGAAACTGAACCTATGTATGGATACAACTTTCTGATGAAGATCATAGTAAGACGAAGTAATGACAAGGAGTATGTATTCACCGAAGCTGACTATCCTCGCCTTAACCCCAATGATATCGAGGACATGTATCTACTGAAAATTCAGGGAAAACTTGAACACCTCCCTGGATAGCTTCAGTACGATATCATCAACTCGCTTCTCATTTTCATCCGCAACATTGTGATCAGACAACGGGTTGAAGACGTTCATCTAGGAGTTGAAAGTTATCAAACCAAGATAAATCTCACCAAGCCAGACTTCATACCTGAAAGTCTTCGTGATCAGCAGCCATACACTTTCGGGTACAAACCATTTGGAGTATACTATTATAGAAGGAGAGCTGGTACAAGATTTATGGGTTTCGAAGATCTTCGCAAGTTCAGTGACCCAACCATCCAACAAGTAAAATCTGAACTTGAGAAGATCTTAAAGGACGAGAAGTTGGCTAAAGAGTTGAAGTGGGGCGGGAATGAGAAAAGACAAGCAAGGAAGTTCGTGAAAAGGATAGAAAAGAAGATTAAGTTTCGGGAGCAGATGCGTCGGTTGGAAAGTTATGTTGGAGGTCGGGCGAAAATTCCTAACATTCTCACGTTTCGCCGTCCTGAGTAATGAACGCTGGTACTAATTCATTGTTTGTTCACTTAATCATCATCTCATCTATATTTCATCATTATTACGGCTTGTGCACACATAACAGTGTACAACCCGTACTTGTAAAGAAAGGACCCTGAGGTACGCGTCAGTGCCTCAATCCTGAAAAAGGGGCGAAAGCTTCTTACTTATGAGCAGAATTAAAACCAGAAAATTTTTCAAAGTTTTAAACAATTCTGCTCATAAGGACAAGTACTCCCTTGTTAAGGGGGAGTATTTGAAAAATCTTTGTTCCAAATCTACAAACGTTCTTGACATTCTTCCACAAACACCTCAAAAAGAGCATATTTTAATCAAAAGTTTGTCAAAAACAACATAACTATGCTATTTTTGAGGGGGAGAATGCAAATGTGATTAAAATATGGTGGAAGCAACGATGATATCTCATGAGTATAAGACTCAAGAATTGACCCTCGAATTGATGATAACAACAGTCAGTAGTCGAAAGGACATATCCTGGACGGGTAATAATTTCAAGCCAGTTTATCTGGTGATGTAAACGTGTCTCGCAATGGATATGTCTGAGTAGAATGTACCAATTTCGAGCGATGATCTTTGAATCTGATCTGGACGGGTAATAATTTCAAGCCAGTCCAACTGGTGATGTAAGCGTGTCTCGCTATGATCAGGTTCACTGAAAATCAATCAATTCAAAAAAGTGCCAACTCTTCCCGACATGTGCAGATTTCACTTAAACGAATATGAGCACATGTTAAGGGGGAGTTCTTCTGAAAATAACAAAACTCTCAAAGTGTTAACAAAATGTGTTTTACAATCATAAACACTTTGAGAGATTTTCAAAAGGTTTGGTTTTATGGCATCATTAGGATAGTCATGGAGTTATAAGGTGACTAAGGTTAGGGAAAACCGTCCTATGATCCGCCAAAGCCGGAGGGATCTACCCAAGGACAATACCAATAGTTTAGAACTAGAAAGTCCTAGGTATGATATTAAAAAAGGAGAAAATGAATGAAAGGAGAAAGAAGGGGTTGAAGAATTAAAAAGAAAAGCAAAGAAAAGGGTGAAAAGAAATAGCCCTCCATTTGTTCAACCTTAGGGCAGACACCGGGTTCAATTCATAATCTACTGGTTGATGAGCATCACCGGTATTGAAGAATAAAGACGTCATGGACCCAGTGACGCACTGCACTAAACCTTCTAAGCCACTCAAGTGTCTCTCAAAAGGCACTTGTTTCATTCTCACGGAGAACCCTTCATCATCTATCGACCTCTCATTCCGAGTGTGTTGATATTGAAAAGGAGGCAATCTGCTCCACGCCTCCGACGACCAAACAAATGTGCACTAATTGAGTCTAGAGCCATGAGATTCATAAAAGATCTCTTAGGTACACTTAGTATTACTCTACTGTTCTACATCATGGGCAGCAGATGTAAAATTAAGAAAGTGTCCTTCGCAGATCTTAGCAATCTGCCGAGAACATTCATGAGAAAAGTCACAATTGTGATTATCAATGATTGAATGGAAATCCTGCCAGAGCAACATCAAACAACTCTGACAGCAGGTCACTTCGGTAACTCCTTGCGGGTTACGCTTAGTGTTTGCTCCAAACGGTCTATAGTCGTGGGGTGATCTCCAGCGACTCACTGAATCGTGGGTGCACTTCGATGTGTCCGTGTTATCCCTTTCGGGGGAATCCGGTTCAGAACGGTCTGGGTTAGGATTTGAGAAAGTCTTCACACTATGCTGTTGATGATCTCAAGTCTGAGCCTGTAAGTACCGGTTGGTTCGTGCTGCTGCTGCGGAGGAGCTTAGAGACCTGGAGTTCAACCACCATCAAGACTCCATCATGCTCATATCCCAAAGAGAAGTTCTCACAAAGACTCAGAAATATCAAAAAGTTCAGAATTGTTAAAGAAAAGTCTAAAGATTCAAGTACTACAACCTTTCTCAAAGTTAAAGATTGAAGAAGTGAGAACAAGTTGAAGAACCAAAGTCAAAAGATATATGAGCATGGTGGAGAAGACGTGAATACCTCAGAAGCAAAGATCGTTGGAGAATGGCAGATTACTACCATATCGTATCACATCACTATCAAGAACAAAGAACAAATATTTTGAAGACGTCAAAGCCAAAAGAAGCAAAGACGACGTCAAGCAACCTTGATGACCAATACTTAGGGGGAGATTGTTGGGAACACGTTTTGTATTATTCAAGTATTGATCATATTGTATTAAGGTTGCTTAGGCCTTTAGGTTTGTTATTAGGCCCAGCCCGTGTAGAAGGCCCATGGGCTGTGTCGTTTATTTACTCTATTTAGTTTATTTAGTTTATTATGTTTAATGATGTATTAGTTAAGAGAATTAGGGCATCAAGCCCATGTCATGCAAAAACTATGAATACCCCCTCCACCTTAGGGAGAGGGGTTGGTTGATGAAGTTCTAATTATGTGTGTTAATGTGTGTTTATCATCTCCCATCCTCTCTTTCTCTCTCTAGCTTTCTCTCTCTAGATCTAGTAGGTAATTAGTGGTTAATTAGTGGTAGCTTAATTCATAATAGATTAAAACATCATTGCTTCTTGGGCTTCTAACATCTTCATAATCTTTGTTCTTTGTTCTTGATCTGATATGATATGGTATCTTCATGATCTGCCTCTCTCTAATAGTGTCTTTTCATCTTTTTCATCATGCTCATATGTCCTTTGACTTTTGTTCTTCATGTATCATGCATTTCTCTCTTCATAAGCTTGAACTTTGACTTGTGAAAGATTAACGTACTTGATCTTTGACTTTTCTTGAATTTCTTTGAATTTTTGTTATTCCATAGTCTTTATGAGAACTTTGCTTCAGGATATGAGCATGATGGAAAGGTGATGGAACTCCAGGTATTCATGATTCGCTGCATGTAAACAGTTAGCAATAAATCATCCGATACTTACAGGTTTGGACTTCGAGATTATCAACAGCATAGTGTAAAGACTTTCTCTAATCCTAATCCAGGCCGTTCTGAATTGGATACCCCCGAAAGGGCTTACACGGACACACCGAAGTGCACCCACGATTCAGTGAGTCGCTGGAGATCACCCCACGACTGTAGACCACTTTTGGAGCAAACACTAAGCGTAATCCACAAGGGATTACCGAAGTGACCTGCTGTCAGGGCTGTTTGATGTTGACCCTGGCAGGATTTCCATTCAATCATTGAGAATCACATTTGTGGTTTCTCTCATGAATGTTCTCGGCAGATTGCTAAGATCTGCGAAGGATACTCCTATAATTTACAACTGGTGTTCTTTTTGTTGAACATCCAGTGTATACTAAGTGTACCTAAGAGATCTTTGATGAATCTCATGGCTTTAGACTCAATTCAGTGCACATTTGTTTGGTCGTCGGAGGCATGGAGCAGAGTGCCTCCTTTTCAATATCAACACATCTCGTAGTGAGAGGTCGATAGATGATGAAGGGTTCTCCGTGTGAAATGAAACAAGTGTCTTTTGAGAGACACCTGAGTGGCTAAAAGGTTTAGTGCAGTACGTCACTGGGTCCATGACGACTTTTATCTTCAATACTGGTGATGCCCAACCAACCAGTAGATTATGTATTGAACCCGGTGTCTGCCCTAAGGTTGAACAAATGGAGGGCTATTTCTTTTCACCCTTTTCTTTACTTTTCTTTTTCATTCTTCAACCCCTTCTTTCTCCTTTCATTTCATATCTCCTTTTTCAATCATACCTAGGACTTTCTAGTTCTAAACTATTGGTATTGTCCTTGGGTAGATCCCTCTGGCTCTGGCGGATCATAGGATGGTTATTCCTAACCTTAGTCACCTTATAACTCCATGACTATCCTATTGATGCCATAACCAAACCTTTTGAAAATCTCTCAAAGTGTTTATGATTGTGAAAACATATTTTGTTAACACTTTGAGAGTTTTGTGATTTTCAGAAAGACTCCCCCTTAACATGTGCTCATAAGTGGTTAAGGTAAATTTGCACATGTCGGGTAGAGTTGGCACTTTTTGAATTTATTGATTTTCAATGAACATGATCGTCGCGAGACACGCTTACATCACTAGTAGAACTAGCTTGAAATTATTACCCGTCCAGATCATATTCAAGGAAAATCGCTCGAAATCGGTACATTCTACTCAGACACATCCTTTGCGAGACACGCTTACATCACCAGATAAATTGGCTTGAAATTATTACCCGTCTAGGATATGTCTTTTCGACTACTGACTTTTGCTATCGTCAATTCTAGGGTCAATTCTGAGCCTAGCTCTCATGAGATTTCATCTTGCAAGTTACCACATTTTGATCATATCGTTATTCTCCCCCTAAAAAATAGCATACTTATGATGTTTTTGAAAAAACGTTTGATAAAAATATGCCATTTGAGTTTTATGGGAAGAATTTCAAGAACTTTTCATTTATAGAACAAAGATTATTTTTCAAATACTCCCCCTTAATGAGGGAATACTTGTCCTTATGAGCAGAATTTTGAAAAACGTAGAAAAATTCTGGTTTAATTCTACTCATAAGAAAGAAGCTTTCGTTCCTTTGATCAGGATTGAGGCACTGAAGCGTACCTCAGGGTCCTTTCTTTACAGGAACAGGTTGTGCACTGTTATGTGTTCACAAGGCATGGTATATCATATAAGCAAGAATAATGAATTAAAAGAATAAACCAAACTCTTACTTCATCCTCCTCTTTTGAATGATGTGTAAACTGGATCCGGTCTTTGGAATGTTCGGACCGAGAAGGATGGGCGACCTCCAATATAGCTTTCAAACCTCCCCATCTAATCTCTTTTGAATAACCTTCTCTCAACCTTGTTCACAAACTGGAAGATCTGTCTTAGCTGATCTCCATTTCATCTCTTTTTCATCTGCAATTGTTGATCTCAAACCCGAATTACTAACCCATCACGGACCTTCTTCAACATGGTGTTGCATAACTTGTGAATATCACGATATGCCATGAAGCAATTGATTGTCAGATCACTTTTGTAGACGAACCCAAAAGTTGGCTGACTCTTGAAGGTGTACTGAGCTTCATTGTTGATATTCTCAAGATGTAGCAATGGTTGAGTCAAGTTCAACTTTGTCTGGTAGCTCTCGACCCCTAGTTGAAGATCTTCCACACGTTCTTTGATAATCTTTCTTCTGATGAAATGAAGAATAGATGTGCTGAAGGCGTATTGAAGTTCTGGTGTCACATGTTGCAGTTTTCCTTGGACTTTAATTAGATACATGTCTTCAAGATCGTTGAGACTTAAGTCCGGAAAATCTGCTTCAGAGAATGTGTAGAGTTGCATGTCATGTCTTCTTACTTTGATTTCTGACAGGAACGTGTAATCATACTTCTTGTCCCCCTTCAGACTAACTACAACAACAATCCTGAGGTCACTTCTCACTGGTTCATGAGACTTCCTGGTTAGTTTACTTTTGTACCAAGTCCTCCTTTTCTCGAACCAGTGATAAATGCCCAATTCTGCATCTTGGTCATAGTGCACCTTCTCGGGAATGAAGAGATGAGTGGCTGTTTCCTCGATAGCAGGGTGTTCGTATCTTGCTGCTGGAGTCAAAGTAATTGAAGTAGCATACTTTTTCTGACAGTTGGCCCCGTGCATGAGTAGCTCCAGATCTTTATTGAAGAAGAAATGATATGGAATGGCTGGTTTGCTGTGAACTCTGATCACCGATAGAGGCTTTGTCTAGTCTGTGATGTACGGCTTGTTCTTGCTATCTCTGCTGCCAATCACATCTGGATCTATCCAGCTGAAGTCGGAAGACATGGCTCGAGCAATGTTCTCGAGGTGATATTCGAGCTCAGCTGCACTCGAAGAGTTGTCCTTAAGAAGATTAAAAGCATCATTTTTAATCCGGCGAAGTTCCCTCTTGGTCAGTTTCTTGATGCGTTGAGTACTTTTGAGTTGTTGAGCAAACTCAAATGTGCTATCTTCCATCTTGGAATCTTCGTCTGTATGTATTTGAGCACTTGCTAACTGATCAAAGAACTCATTCCCAGGTGTATCATCATCATCGAGCCAAGAAACTACATTTGATCTTTTGGAAGATTTCTTGCTTGTTATAGCTTTGGACTTTGGTGGTGACTGAGGTTGATCATCTTCTTGTTAAAAATCCATTTCCTCTGTGGCAAAGTGCTCAAAGTGATGCTCTGTCTCCTTAGGTTCAGATTCCGAAGCCTTGTATGGTTGAGATGTAGTTGTTGTTGACGGTCCAATTGGTTCTTTGAGTTGTGGATCAGATCCTCCTTCACCCTTGTGCTTCTTGGATTGGGTGTAAGGGTCCTGGTCTTCTTCATCTCGTGAACGTTTGCCTTTATCAGCCGCAACTTTGCACGATTCCAGATTTGTGTTAATAGCCTCATAGAGAGCTATTTCTGTTTTAGATGGTGAGGTAAGTGCTGTGAGTCTGGTGAGAAGTGCTCATTGGAGTTCGTCGATTGTGAAATCTTGAAGTTGCTTTGGTTGGGTTGTTGTGTCTTGAGGAATCGATCCTGTGATGTTCTTGACTTGTTCAGCAATGTTGTTGTCAACATACTCTTCAATCTTCTCCATAAGATCTGGTAAGTATTGCTTCACATATTTCTTTGTGTGTGCCTTAGCCTCCTTGAGTAGTTGAGCTTTGACATCATCTTCAAGGAATTCATCCATTTGTTTCTTAGTCTCCTGCAACTCTTTTACTTGCTCAGAAAGACCTTTGACCACATTCTGCAACTTAGTTACTTGGTCACTTAATTTACTGTCTTTCTTTGCTTGTGCTAATTTTGCCGCCTTTTTCAACTTCTTTGCTGCAGGAGATATAACTTCAACCCGTGTAACCCTAGCAATCTTCTTCGTATACTTGCCCTTGATGATTGTTTTAAGAGTTTCTTCGGTTGTTGCTTTTGATGGTTGGGGTGGTGGTGAAGGCTGTGATGATGATGTAGGAGGGGTTGGAGCTTTTGGTGGTGAGTCAGGTGGTGTTGGAGCCTTTGGAGGGGAGGCAGGAGGAGTTGGATCTTTTGTCTGTAGATCAGGTTGAGGTTCATAAACAGTGAGTTGTAGCTGAGATGGAGTGAGAGGTGGTGTTTGAATATATTTATCAGCTTCCTTTTCTGCCTCTTCTTTCTTCTTTTGCAACTTCTCTGATTCTTTCCTCTTTTCCTCTTCTTCCTTATACTCTGCTTCAAGTAGGTTTGCATCTTTTGTTGTTTCCTCCCCTATAGGTTGATCGTCCTCTTCTGATTCAGTCCAGTTGATGGGCTCATCATCATACTGCTCCTGATTACCCTCTTCGAACATGTCATCCTTAATTTCCTCATCAGTCAGAGGTTCTTTTTCCTTGTCGGGTTGATTAACCGAACTGAAAGGTGGTGGAATGTCTTCAGAATGTGATTCAGACCTATCGGGTTGAATAACCGAATCGGGCTGAGGAGTAGTAGTTGTAGCAACTCCAGACCCTCCGGGTTGATTAACCGGATCATTAAGGGTTGAAGTTACTTCTTTGACAGTTCCAGAACCTCCAGCTCCCTTTTGTTGCTCAAATTCCCTTTGTTCTTTAACCCTTAATTCGGCTCTTCTGGCTTCATCTTCTTTTAGAGTCTTTTTGCTTTGTTCCATTGCAACAATAGTAGCTACATCTTCGTCCATGGAGACGGTTTCTTCTTGTTCGGATTCAGTTTCTTCTGAGTCAGATTCTTTTTCAGCATGAATCCCACCTTCTTCTTGTGCTGGCTTTGGAACATCAACTTTGACTCTCCTTTTGATGATGTTTGGCATATGAGGTTTATGGACTTTCTTAGAAGCACTTGAAGCACTCCCAGTCTTACTACTTCCCTTTGAACGGGTCTTGGTTGATCCAGTCCCTTCTTCACTAAGCTTTAAGAATCTGACGCGACCTTATCTGAATTCTATGTCATAGTCTTTGTAGGCTTGAGTTTTCTTTACAGATTCCGTCATCAGGGATTCTGGCAGTCTAGTCCCTTACTTGTGTGAACTGTCTTTGGGAAAGTAGATTGAGTTGATGGTCCTATCCATTTTGAACAGATGCATCTCTAGATCTCCAACATGAGGAGAGATGTCTTTGTTCTCGTCAAGCAACAGACTGATGAGTACTTTGGTGTATCGTACAAATGGAACTTTAGTGAATGGTTTCATCATTTGAAAAGTCATGTCTTCCCAGACAAGTTCAGCATAGTCAATTTTTTGCTGATTTACTAAACCCCAGTAGATCTGAAGGTGAGATAACCGCGGATGTTCATGACCACTGTCCCTCCTAGAGACAGAACGAACCACTATGTAGTATATAGTTCTCCAGGGTTGTGGGATGTGTTTTGCATTGACCTTTGAGATTTTGGTCAGTGGAGTGTCTGGTTGAACATCGTATCCAATTTCGATGAGGAATTTAAGGACTTCATCTTCGGATGGTGTGGGCCAATATCTGTTAGCAGGTTCTGATGGTTCGGGTAACTCCAATGCTCTGCGAAAGTGATTTGGTGTAATTTTGACCCTTTTGCGGTCCAATGTGCATGTGAAGTATCTCTGTTTTGAGTCCAACTCCAAAGTATTCCACAATTGATGAATATACAATTCAAGAATGTTATCAGAACTGTCCAGTAAGCTCCTGCATTCATGTTCTTTGAGTACTTCTACAAAAATCTGACAGCATGGTTCAGGACATTTGATCTTCTCAAAATCTACCCTTGCGTTGTTGTTCCCAATATCTGCCTTGTATCCACGTGGAAGAACTTCAGCTCTTGTGAGCATTGGGAGTGGTTATTGTTGAGGTGCAGCCATTGGAGAATGTTGAAACATCAATCAAGCACAAATATGCAGGATACATGAAAGTTAGCAAATATTTAAGCTTGATGTTACACATGCGATCCTTTTGTAGCTTAGATTGATTTTATATGTGTTTGACTATTGTAGTTATCAAATTATATCAATTTTTCCAATTTCTATAGAATTTGTCCAATTTCGATAGACAAGGAAATGTCTAAGGAACTTGTTCAATTCCTTTAGAAACCACATTTGCGATAAGTATCACATTTGCGATAAAAATCACATTTGCGATAAAAATCACATTTGCGATAATTATTGGCAATTTCGATAAACCCCGATAACAACTGTAGTCGAACTGTTCATCTGATTACATCAAAAACTTGTTAACTTTTGATCACACATTTGTTCCAATATCATTTAATGATGTATCTGAGTCTTGTGTTCAAGTTATAACAATTTTTAACCACAAAAACTCAAAAATCAATCTGTTCGTGTTCTTCTTAAACCCTAACAATCAAAATTACATCTGTGATGTTTCTGGGTTCAATTCAAGGATACACACATTCAATTCGATGCATAAGAACAACATAGCAATGGTTTAATTACACTACAACATCCACAATCAGTTTTCCCCAAATTTCACGCTTAAACCCTAACAGTTAGAACATTCAAGATTCATGTTTCTGGGTTCAAATAAGCATATACATTATGTTCAGGACATTATTCTAAGCAAATCCCACTAACAAACATCATCGCAAACATTCAGAATCAAAATCTACAATTTTGCGTGAACCCTAGATCTACAACATTCAATTTTGCAAAAATGAACCGTTGGATTGAAAAATCCTTCGAATTCGTTACTTATAATCATATATTAAACATTAAAACACTCACAAAATTGAAAAATCTTGAACAGATGTGCAGATTTAATTCAAGCCGTAGATGAAGGTGTTTGTGTGTATTAAATGCGGTGGGTGTGAATGTCAGTAAGAGTAAATGTGATTTTGACTGAATTTTGACTTCATTTTGTTTAATTTTTATTAACTTTCACATTTTCTCATATTCAGCCCCTAAACTTTGTGAATCTGCCCTAAATACCTTAACTTACTAACTCTAAGAATTCAACTTAGCATATTTGGCACTACACTTATTCACAAAAATAATTTCATCACCACTCCTTTTGAAGCAACAATTTTGAAGAAATTATGCAAGTACAAAAAAAACAAAAAAATTGAAAATTTAATATTTGTCTCCCCCTCAACACTTGTTCAAAAATAATTATTGACGGTTTAAAATGAACAAAGTGTTGAAGAAAGGTTTTGTACTTGCATTCTTTTTTTTTTTTTTTTTTTTTTTTTTTTTTTTTTTTTAATATGGAAAATCTTTTTGTTTTTATCAAAAATATTTACAATATAGTTTTGATATTTGACTCTGATTAATTGTTTTTGAGAAAATTTTCCAAATCATCAGGAGTCAAACATCGCATACCAATTTGGTGAACCAGTTCCACAAATCTTGCATGAGGCAAGGCTTTGGTAAACAAATCCGCCAATTGGTGTTCAGTACCCACAAAGTATAATTCAACTGTACCCATTTCCACGTGCTCTTTGATAAAGTGATATCGGAGAGCAATATGCTTCGATTTGCAATGTTGAACCGTGTTGCATGAAATAGCGATGGCACTCTTGGAGTCGCAGTACATCGGAATCTTGTTAAACACATATCCGTAGTCCATTAGCTGAGATCGCATCCATATGACTTGAGCGCAGCAAGCAGACATGGCGACGTATTCTGATTCTGTAGACGATAGTGATATACAGTCTTGTTTCTTTGACTGCCAAGAGACGAGCTTGTCACCTAAAAATTGTACTCCCCCAGACGTACTTTTTCTCGTGTCTAAACAACCTGCATGGTCAGCGTCTGAAAAAGCAACAAGTTCAAACCCAGAATCGTTCGGATACCAGATCCCCAAATGAATGGTTCCCTTTATGTATCGAAGGATCCTCTTAACAGCAGACAAATGACATTCAGTAGGTCGAGACTGGTAACGGGAGCATAAGTACGTGGCAAATACAACATCCGGCCGGCTAGCGGTGAGATACATGAGAGACCCAATCATACTACGATATTGATGCGTGGTTTTGTGACCTTACAACAGGTTTTACCTCTCAAGGGATCTCAAGAGGCTTGCAATCCCCACCAGGCAGTGTACCTGACCGATGTAGTATAGTGTAGTGGCAAGTACCGGGGGTTGATCGTTCTCTAGGGGAATAGTGTCGTTAAGATTGAAAAACTACTCTAATAGGTCTAAGGGTGAGGGAAGATTCTTTTTTTGTATTTTTATATTTTTATGAAAGCAAGTAAAATCTCGGATTTGGAGGAGTGGGCGGAATTAGTTGCTAGTCAACTAACCCAAATAACTACAAATGCAAATAAAATAAAATGACTGAAAATAAAAAGGTTGTGGAACTTATATGGAGAGAAATGTGTTTACTTAGATTTCCTTACTCCCTAACTATCTTTTACCGGTTGATTAGTGTATATTAATTGTGTGGATGACGGGTGTATTCCTTAATACCAATCGTGGGGTGGCGTACGTACTTCCCCAACTCTACAAGCTCCTACTTCACTCCTATGTCGAGCCGGCTAAGAAGCTCCTAACATGGGATCACTAGAATTCGCTCATGCATTAAATACAACCATAAAAACCTTAGTACGCATTGGTTCATGTTTCTTAAGACGTTCAAGCAAGTTACCGTATAGGAGGTTAGCCAGTTTTCTTAAGCCTAACATCGATAAACAATCATCCAATACAATCAATAACACACCAACAACCAATAATCAATAGTTAGGTTTCATTAGATCTAAGCAAACACAAGATAAATCTAGCCTAGCATGTTAAATAAAAGACAAGAACAAGATATAATCAAACAACACATAGACATATTGAATGATTAATTGATTACTTATCTTCAATTGAACATGGGAGATCCAAGGGTATAAAACCCTTAAAAATGGCAGAAAAATCGTCTTAGGGTTTCTCCTCACAAAGTTGCACACTAATGACTAAAAATTATGAAAGTATATATAGGAAAACAGATCTGACGGCGTCACCCTTTGGGTCGTGACGCCGTCACCTCGCCGCGGTTAGAGTTTCTTGATGGCCTTCTTGACGCCGTCCCCCTTTAATCTTCAAAAATCCTCTCTGGCTTATCAAGGCTTGACGACCTTCTTGACGCCGTCCCCCTTTAATCTTCCAAAATCCTCTCTGGCTTATCAAGGGTTGACGGCGTCACATTGGGTCTTGACGCCGTCACAGGTACTTTCCAGCAGATTTTTGAGACTTTGTTGTTTTCTTTACTTTTATGCTCCAAAAACGTCCAAAATGCTTCCTTTTCCAGATTTCTTCTCCAAAGTACCTAAAATGACAAAAGGAACGATTTAGGGCAATATTTGATCAAATAAATATGATTTAGGGCTTAAATGACCCCCTATAAGCGGTACACTTTTCGCTTCATCAAATACCCTTACACTTGAGATTTGCTTGTCCTCAAGCAAATGCGCTTTTATTCTAATCAAAATACAAGTTAGGGTCATTTAACGCTAATATAAAAGTAATTACAACAAATAGTCATTCCACTTTAATCATAATAAGCACGGAGATTACACACTAGCACCTCACAAGTAGTGTTTAGATACTCACATCTCTCAGGTGTCATAAAAGTATATCTCATAAATGAAAATGAATAATATCTCTCACTACCTGTCATAGCAAATAGATTACCATAGGCTTGGGAAAGGATCAAAAACCTCCTCCACTAGGCGTAAGCACCTAAGATAAACTATCAAAGAGGGATTTTAAACGGGTTATAACGTTAGGTGTAGGGATATGATAAACACGGTTTTGTTGGATAAAGGATATTTTACTGGTGGCGAGTTAAAGATCTTGATTAATTACATGTACAATATGGCGTTGCTCAGCCAAGACTAGACTCGACTTAAGCTAATGAAAGAAATAACAAAAAGATAAAATAAACATAAAATGAAACGGGATGGTAGTCCGTATGTTTTTTCTACTTTTTTTTTTTTTTTTTTTTTTTTTTTTTTTTTTTTTTTTTTTTTTTGTGCATACACTCTTGCCCTACCATCCAAAATAATACATCAAAGGGGCCTCGGTTCTCCCCTTACACTTGAACTTTTACATAACTTTACAATTAACTATTCTAATGACTCGAATTAAAATAATCGAAACACTTGGAGTACTTTTAAAATATTTAGCACATATGGGGGTAATAATGTTGTTCTTCCCCATTACTCCATTACACTAGTACTTTACCCATGAGTCCCAATTGTCCCAAAACAATATGTACAAGGATATGACTCGACTTAGCAACCATGTAATCAATTAGATAATTAACTTGGGGTTTAAACAAATGTTGTCACAATAATGCACTAAAAATGAGTGCATACAAGGTAGGCTAAGGCGATTTGGGTGTACATTTAAGTGGGGTGTAAACAAATTCTTCCTTTAAGTAAAATGCTTAAAGTTAGAAACGAAAAGATAGGCTCTGAGGGGTGTACTAGGGGTATCGTGTACTAAAAATGAGTACAACGCAAAAGGGTGTGGGAGAATTACTTGACCAATGTAGCCAATGTAATTATAACAAAAACACAGGTGTAAAACAATGGGTTAATCCTAATGCCTCTTATCATGTAGTAAATCTAACTACATGAATGTAGTCTCACTTATGGCCTCGGAATGGTCCTAACGCAAGTTCTAGAATCTAAGTGCTACCGGTACACACATCATAGCATAAATGCTTTTCCTACCAATTCTAGGGGCGAACCTCACATATTTGGGGGTGGAAAATTTTTTAGTGGTACGGTTTTGTGCTAGTCATATAACTCCTATCCGTGAGACGCTCATTAAGACCAAAGTTTCACTCCTATATGTTGTAAAAAATTTTAAATTTGGCACTAAAATTGCCTTAACAGGTATTTCTCTAAGTTTTATTACACATCTACCATTAAACAAACAAAAATCAAGTGCAATTGTATTCTCTAAGGTATCGTACTTTACCCCCCTTACACTTAAGATGAACATTGTCCCCAATGTTCAAATAACAAGATGTAAAAGTAAATAAGGTAAAAGAATGAAATCAAATACTCCCCTGATTCGCTCGGTGGATAAAGGGGTAACATGGTTAGATCTTCTTCCAAGAGAATGTAGAAGCTCCAAGACTAAAGCATCGCCAAAAGCTTGATTCCACATACATCTCCTTGTCCAAAATAACCTGTTAAACCTGAGAAAACAAACAAGAAAACCTGCATAACATCGGCGGGATAAATCTGTATAAGGATATAATGCTTGTGGAATGATTATTTTGCAGATTCCTGGAGTTTATAAGTTAGAGATTTAATAAAAACTTTTTATGAAAACAAAACTTTCAAAAATTTCAGAAAATTAAAACCTGACGCCGTCAGAAATGATCTGACAGAATTCTCATGTTAAGTTTCCGGAAAATTTCTGGAAAAACCTTTACCTTACTTCCTGGAATTCCTGCAAAATATCATTATGACTCGATACAAGCATTTGACTCAAACAAATACTAATATGTATGTTAATTTAATATTGTTATGATTCATGTTCATTTGTTCTAATAAACCGATTTGGATTTCCCTTACACTTAACTTTTGCAAAATACCTTTATATGTAGTTAAGACGAAGTTAAAAACAAGATAAAGCATTTTCACAATTTAGTTTCGAACATGAATCAATAATAATAATAATTAAACATACATACGGAAGCAAATAAAATCAAACAAACACATAAATAAACACACAAAGCAAATAAAGCTTGGGTTGCCTCCCAAGAAGCGCTTTTCTTTATTAACGAGTCTTGTAGCTAGACTCAAAGTCACCGTACATTACGTGACTCCATCATTGGCCACGGTTTCCAGGCCATTCTCATGTCCGGTTTTATATTCCGGTCCTAATTTCAAACAATCCTTGTAGAAACCGGATATCCTTTCCATAACATAGTCTAATCCTTTACTTCTATCTCCATCATTCCTATAGTAGACTGCTTGCTTAAGCTCCTTCTCAACATTTGACAAGTGTTGGAATTGCTCTATCTTATATGGCATTTGGTAGTTTACCTCATCGGTCTCATCCTTAAATTTAACTATCCCTAAGAGAGGTTCATAAGTCATTCTAGAGACCTCAACAAATGGTTTTCCAAAAACTACTTGAGTTAAGCATGCATCGACTATTGGGTAGATATCTTCTACAATTACAAAGTCGGTGGCGTAGGTGAAGTATCCTACATAAACCGGTAATCCCTTAACTCTTCCCGTGAAGTTACTCATCCAGCCCTTATCAGGGAGCATCCTATACCCAAGTTGATTTTTCATTATCAAGTTGTAGTGGGCTCTAGTCATGATGTTTATGGGCGATCTAAGGTCGATGTAAGCTTTCCACACATGTAAATGTCCGATGTTGCATGGTATGTTGAGATTAGAAGGGTCGCCCATTTCTATAATTGGTCTACCTAGGAAGTATGGTGTCTCGGGGTCATCGAATAAGTCTGTATGATATGCGCGTTCTTCCTTAGTGGGTAGCCTATTGAAGTAGTCCTCATCATCATCTACTTTTTCAATCTCACTTTTCCTAACTTCTTTATCAACCTCGACTTTCTTAACCTCATCCTCAGGTTCACTATTATCCTCATTCCTATCAATTGGTTTAATAGTGACAATGTTGACGAAGTGGACATGTTTGGATGAAGAGGGGTCTTTTACTTGGGGTCCGCTATTTGTGTTCCTAGCGTCCTTATGTGGAGGTGATAGCACTTGGTTATTGAGGGCTTTCAATAAGTTGTCAATTTTATTGGTCATCTTCGTTTGTTTGTTGATTGAATTCGGATTCGAATCTAGCTATCCGAGCTTCTTGAGATGCCATAAATTTGGACATCAATCCTTCAAGATTATTGGTACTACCATAATTGTTGGAAGGATTGTTATTGAAAGTACGGTTTGGGGATGAACCGCTTGATTGAAAACGATTAGGTAGGTTGGAAGAATTGGTTTGTTGTGCGTTTTGGTTTTGTTTCCACCTAAGGTTTGGGTGATTTTTCCATGAGGGGTTGTATGAATCACCGTAGGGGTTTGGCTCGGGTTTGAAAGTGTACCACTTGTCTCCCGCTCCGTCGGTACGCGAGGATGCGTAGTCCGCAAAAGCTTGTTCGGGGAGTTCCACGCAATCACGAGTGTCGTGGGGACCACTACATAATTCACACGAAGAAGTGATTTTGTTCACTTGGCTTGAAGGTTTAGGAGCCTCGTAGGATTTCATAAGAAACTTGACTTGGTCTTCAAGTTCTATGATCCTACGGTCGGAAGTGCTTGAATTGTTCGAAGGCAAAGATATTGCCTTGACCGTTTTATTCAAATCACGGGGATCATTCCAACTTTCGTTGTCATAAAGAGCAAGATCTTCCAGGAGAGCCCATGATTGTTCTGCACTTAGATCACGTAGCTTACCACCGGCCGATTGGTCAATGGTTTGCCTCGTGGAGAGATTGATGTGGTCATAGAAGATTTGGACTTGGAGCCAAAGTTCTATGCCATGGTGAGGGACTTTTTGGAGTAAGTCCTTGAATCGAGTTCATGCCTCGTAGAGGGTTTCGCCTTGATGTTGTTGGAACATCAAGATATCATTCCTTAGCTTGGTAGTTCTTCCTGGTGGGAAAAACTGAGCAAGGAAACGAGTGGTGAGATCATCCCAAGAGGTGATGGATCCTGCGGGTAGACGCTCTAGCCATTGACTAGCTTGGTCCCGCAGAGAGAATTGAAAGAGACGCAGTCGGGTCGTCTCTCGAGTGGCAACATCAAGGTCTATGGAATCAACGATTTTGAGAAAGTCCTAGAGATGTTGATTAGGATCTTCGGAACGAAGTCCATGGAATGCGCATCCGCTTTGCACCAACCGGATGGTGTCGGATCGCAAGGGAGTGACATTGGCTCCTTGAGTGAGCTCAATGGTGTTTCGATAGCCATGGTGGCTAGGACGAGAGTAGTCTCCTAAGGTACGGGCTCTAGGAGGTGGGTGTTGTTGTGGTGGTGGGTTGTAGGGATCGAGGATATTACCACCTTCCTTGATGTCGGATGGTAATGGTTACGAACAAAGAAACGAAGAAAAAAGATAGACTAAAGAAAACCTAGAAAAATAAAATAAAAATCTCACTAAAAAGGAATCTAGTGAGTAGACATAATAAAATAAAAATTCAACCTAAACAATAACTATTCCCCGGCAGCGGTGCCAAAAACTTGATGCGTGGTTTTGCGACCTTACAACAGGTTTAACCTCTCAAGGGATCTCAAGAGGCTTGCAATCCCCACCAGGTAGTGTACCTGACCGATGTAGTATAGTGTAGTGGCAAGTACCGGGGGGTTGATCGTTCTCTAGGGGAATAGTGTCGTTAGGAATGAAATACTACTCTAATAGGTCTAAGGGTGAGGGAAGATTCTTTTTTTGTATTTTTATATTTTTATGAAAGCAAGTAAAATCTCAGATTTGGAGGAGTGGGCGGAATTAGTTGCTAGTCAACTAACCCAAATAACTACAAATGCAAATAAAATAAAATGACTGAAAATAAAAAGGTTGTGGAACTTATATGGAGAGAAATGTGTTTACTTAGATTTCCTTACTCCCTAACTATCTTTTACCGGTTGATTAGTGTATATTAATTGCGTGGATGACGGGTGTATTTCTTAATACCAATCGTGGGGTGGCGTACGTACTTCCCCAACTCTACAAGCTCCTACTTCACTCCTATGTCGAGTCGGCTAAGAAGCTCCTAACATGGGATCACTAGAATTCGCTCATGCATTAAATACAACCATAAAAACCTTAGTACGCATTGGTTCATGTTTCTTAAGACGTTCAAGCAAGTTACCGTATAGGAGGTTAGCCAGTTTTCTTAAGCCTAACATCGATAAACAATCATCCAATACAATCAATAACACACCAACAACCAATAATCAATAGTTAGGTTTCATTAGATCTAAGCAAACACAAGATAAATCTAGCCTAGCATGTTAAATAAAAGACAAGAACAAGATATAATCAAACAACACATAGACATATTGAATGATTAATTGATTACTTATCTTCAATTGAACATGGGAGATCCAAGGGTATAAAACCCTTAAAAATGGCAGAAAAATCGTCTTAGGGTTTCTCCTCACAAAGTTGCACACTAATGACTAAAAATTATGAAAGTATATATAGGAAAACAGATCTGACGGCGTCACCCTTTGGGTCGTGACGCCGTCACCTCGCCGCGGTTAGGGTTTCTTGATGGCCTTCTTGACGCCGTCCCCCTTTAATCTTCAAAAATCCTCTCTGGCTTATCAAGGCTTGACGACCTTCTTGACGCCGTCCCCCTTTAATCTTCCAAAATCCTCTCTGGCTTATCAAGGGTTGACGGCGTCACATTGGGTCTTGACGCCGTCACAGGTACTTTCCAGCAGATTTTTGAGACTTTGTCGTTTTCTTCACTTTTATGCTCCAAAAACATCCAAAATGCTTCCTTTTCCAGATTTCTTCTCCAAAGTACCTAAAATGACAAAAGGAATGATTTAGGGCAATATTTGATCAAATAAATACGATTTAGGGCTTAAATGACCCCCTAAAAGCGGTACACTTTTCGCTTCATCAGATATTTTCTAGGATCAATGGGTGTGCCATATAGATCAGCATCTAGGTTTGGGGATGAGGAGGACATGGGAGTGTTATAGGTGTCACAACTAGTCATACCATGCTTTTTCAATATTTCCTGTGCATATTTGGATTGACTTAAAAATATACCACGGGGGGATTGATGAACTTGCAGACCTAGAAAGAACTTGAGTTCACCCATCATGGACATCTCAAAGTTTTGTTTCATAAGTATTGCAAAAGCGTTTGAATATTTTTTATGAGTTGATCCAAAAATGATATCATCTACATAAATTTGAACAATGAGAATATCCTCCCCGTGTTTTTGTATGAATAAAGTCGGGTCAACTGATCCTTTAGTAAAATGATTGGCAAGTAAGAATGCAGACAGTTTGTCGTACCATGCCCTCGGGGCTTGTTTAAGGCCGTAGAGGGCTTTCTTGAGCCTGTAGACGTGGTTAGGATGCTCTGGATCGACGAAGCCCTCGGTTTGTGAAACGTACACCTCTTCCCGGAGTTGTCCATTGAGAAATGCCGTCTTCACGTCCATCTGGTAGACCGTGATATTCTTGTGAGCAGCGTACGCCAGGAACATTATAACAGCCTCAAGACGTGCCACTGGTGCAAACGATTCTTCGAAGTCAATCCCTTCTTCCTGACTGAACCCTTTGGTGACCAAGCGGGACTTGTTATGAATAACTGTACCATCCGCATCTAACTTATTTTTCCAGATCCACTTCAAACCAACGATGTAAACCCCATCTGGTCTCTCTACCAATTCCCAAACTTCCAACCTCTTGAATTGATCCAATTCCTCTTGCATAGACTCAATCCAGTTGTCGTAGGTAAGGGCTTTTTTAATGTTTTTGGGTACGGACTGACAAACGGTGAGTGCATAAATGCATGTTTCACCGTCTGTATGGAGTCGTTGTCGTGTCATGACTGGGTTTTCTGGGTTGCCAATTACATTCACAAGGGGATGATCCTTTGTCCATTTGTGTGTTGATGGGTAATGTTGATAGGTATGGTGCAGATTTGACGGTTCTAAATTACGTGTAGATGACTCTGCGATATCACGAATGGTGGGAGCCGGCTCAAATGGATTAAAGAACGCATTCCCGTCATAACCTGCTGGAGTGGGTACTTCAGAAGAATGTTCGGGGGGACCTTCAGCTGCAGACGCAGAAGTAGAAGGTGTTTGATCTATCGATGATGAGGTGTCTGGTTGAGGTGCATCTTCAGCAACTGCGGTAGTTGTAGTCACTGGTGTATCAGGTACTTGATTATTGACGAGTGGTTGTGCAGCGGAGGCTGTGGATACATCAGGAGCACGACTAACCATAGTATCATCAAACAATGGAGCTGAAGGATCAGGAAAGTTGAGACGGTTGGTTTCGGGTCCTAAGCTGTTTTGCTCAGAAGCCATATCGGTGAGCTCATCGAAATTAGCATGTATAGTCTCCTGAATCTCCCGGGTGCGACGGTTCCAAATTCTGAATCCCTTTGAATTTTCACAATAACCGACAAAAATCCCTATATCCGCTTTGGCCTTCAATTTTCCGAGGTCATCACGATCATTCTTTGGATAGCAGAGAGCTCCAAAGACATGAAAGTAATTGATGTTTGGTTTTCTGTGATGAACAATTTCATATGGTGTCTTGGTGTGCCTTTTGGTGATCATGCATCTATTTTGGGTGTAGCAGGCAGTTGAAACGGCTTCGGCCCATAGGTAATCCGGTAACTGAGCATTGATTAACATTGTTCTAGCTGCTTCCACTAAAGTTCGGTTGCGCCTTTCGACCACACCGTTCTGTTTGGGGCTGCGAGCAATGGACGTTTGATGTTCAATACTTACTTTCTGATAATACTCCCGAAGAGTCTGATTCTTGAATTCAGTTCCATTATCTATTCGAATTTTTCTGATTGTGTTCCGGAGCTGAACTTGAATCTTTGTGAGAAAGGTGATGATCATTGATGGTGCTTGATCTTTACTGCGAAGAAAATAAGTCCAAGTCCATCTCGAAAAATCATCGACGATTACCAGTATGTACCGCTTCCCATTAATAGTTTGAACACGCATAGGGCCACACAAATCCATATGCAACAGTTGAAGTACGTGATCAGTACTGTGCTCAGGTTTAGGAGGAAAGTGAACACGAGTACTTTTTCCTTGTTCACAGGCGGGACATAGATGATCTTTGGCGTATCTGAATTTTGGAAGACCATCGACCAACTTTTTACGAGCGAGCTCGGTCATGGTTTTGAAGTTCAGGTGAGACATACGCTTGTGCCACAACCATGCTTTGGTGGGATGTGCCTTGGAAAGTAGACAAATTGGTGAGGAAGCTGTCATGTCCGAGAAGGAAATAGTATAAAGACTGGTTCCACGCTTTCCTTTCATCAGATCATTTCCTTGAAGATCTCGAACAAAACATGTTTTCTCCCGAAAAGCCACTTCTAAATCACCATCGCAGAATTGCCCGACGGAGAACAGATTATGACCAAGGCCCTCGACATAGTAGACACGGCTAATCTCGATATTCCCATTGACATAATCTCCGTAACCCATGATAGCCGCGAAATGATCATTCCCGAACCTGACAGTGCCTATGAACTTCGCAACGAAGTTTACAAGAAGCTTTAAATTCCCTGTCATGTGCCGGGAACACCTGCTATCAATAATCCATAGCACAATTTGAATTACCTGCATCACAAGAAGAGGACACAGGAGAGTTGGAACCAGTGGATCCAGTTGGGTTAGTAATACATGTTTTAAGTATCTTTGGAACCTAAGTGAAACTAGGTTTGTATTGTAACCAACGCTGCCACGTCCAACTAGTTTGTGCTTTCTTCTTAGTGAATGTGCTAGGTGAATGTGCTTTCTTCTTAGGGGCAATTACGGGCTTGTCAACGGTAGTCTCAGAAACTACTTGTGGCGGTTTTCCTAAAATGGACTTAGCAGCGGTTATGGGCCTATAGGAAATGCCAGTAGTACGTTTCTGTTTTCTTGACAACAGGGTTTTAGCAATGCATTTCTGATGATTTCCAGACAACATACTAGAACGATAGAATACACAATAAGCATCAACCATAGTAGCATTACTAACATTCAAAGATTCAACATTCATTACATCAGATTCAGAATGACACTTGGACAAGTTGGATTCTAATCTAGACATAACATGTGTTTTATTCAAACTACTATCATGAACTTCTACTTCTGCATTCTTAGATAATCCACTCTTAGGTTGCCAAACTCTATTCTTCTTTTGACTCTTGGTGGTCTTTGAGTTGCTAGCCTTAGATGTGTTTCCTAATCCTGTGGAAGTTGAAGTATTCACATTAGTGGTTATTGAAGATGCTGTCTTATGAGTCTCGTCTATTCTGTACATTCCTGGTGCAATCACATTTTTTGGTACAAATTTCCCTTTGTCAAGAACTCTGAGTTTCTCTTTCATTTCAATGATGATGTGGTTTTGTTCTTGAATTTTTGATTCCAACTTTCTATTTAACCGAACAGTGTCATTTCTATTTTCACAAACTTCAGCAATATCTTTTTCATACTCGAAAATTTGATGTTTTAAAACCTCATTTTCTTTTTTCAAGATTTTGAAGTGTTGAAACACAAACATTTTGAGAAGACAAAGATTCTTTTTGACTTTGTAATGCTAACTCAAAGTTAATACTTTGAGTCTGACACTTATCCAGCGTTTGACGAATTTTGAAAATTTCTTTTGCACATTTGGTTTCCACATCATCACTGATTTGTCTGAGTCTCTCATTTTCTTTTCTCAGATTTTCATTCTCAATTCTCATTGTCTCAAGTTCAACACAGTGATCATCAACAAGCAATTCATGGCACGACAAATAGATAGCATTCATAAGCACATATATCACATCAGAACCGAGAACATTCGTCAATAGTCGATCGACATCTTTTTCCAAAGCTTTCTTTTGACCTTTTTGTTTTGCTATTTTGTTATCTTTTGATCTGAAAATACTCATCATTGATGCAACTTCTGACTGGAGTTCTTGTTCCCACTGTGTCACACAAAGTCGCAGGTGTTTGACAAGTGGCAAAAATTGTTTTTGAAAAACTTCTCGCTTTTCTTTCTCATAAGAAGATAGAAAAGTGGAGATTTTGATTTCAGAATTTCTTTCAATAGCGTTTTCCAAAAGTTGAATGTCATCCATGAATGTTTTAAAATATTTAAGGATGCGACATTCTTTTGACATTTGTTCATTTACACCTTGACTTGGTAATGGACCATTGACTTGTGCAACCGTGGTAACTGGACCAACTTCAGATGAAGCATTTATTTCATTGAAAGATCGAGTTTGGTTAGATCTATCTTTTTGTGGTACAAATGATTCACTTATGTGAGGTGCTTTTGAGTAATCATATGGTTTGTTATAATGGACACAACTCAATTTGGATCGACTCTCGTCCGCTTGTTCTAGTTCCTCTTCAGTATTATAAACAACAACACGTTAAAAAGTATCATCAAACAATAACTCTGCACTATACAACTTAGGATTTTCATTGAGTGCTTTGTTTAAAAAACGAGGTTGATCATTTCCAATTGCAAATCCATATCTGCGAGGATTTGGTTTGATAGTTAGGTTTTGAATAGTTGTAACAGAATTACCCGTTTTTTAAACAATGTTTTGTAATTCTTTGAGCTTGGATTCCAACGCAACAATCTCCTCAAGATATGAGTTAACACGTTTCCTTGTGGTTTGTTTTTCTTCAATAAGATCATTTTGATAGTTTGAAAACTCTGTTTTAGTTTCGGAAAGCTCAGAGTTTAAGATGTCAATTTGTTTTTGAAATTCGAATTGCTCTTGTTCTTTTTGAGAAATCAAATCATTTTTAGAAACATTTAACTCATAAACTTGATGTTCTAAATCTTTTACCTGAACGTGTGATTGTTGGAATGCAACCTCAAAGCTTTTCTCACATTTTCCTTGATTTTCGTAATTTGAAAGTTGCAGTTTGTAGCACTCAAGATCCTTTGTTAATAGTGCAATTTTTTCTTTTAAGTTTTTGTTAATGTCATTGCATTTGTCCATCTGGGATTTATGTGCATTTAATTGTGATTGGGTGGCAAGCAATAAGGTCATGAGCTCTGGATCCGAATCTTGCATAAGATCATTTTGTTCAAGATGATCATGATTGTCATCATCAAAAGAATTATCAAATGAAACCACTGGGTTAATTTGATCATCATCAAAGGTAAACACTGTGTTTATTTGATCATTTTATTGAGATGAAAATGATAAATCATTTTGAACAAAAGTTTCTTGTGCAGATGAAGATGCAGATGGTGAGGCAATTTCATGAATAAGACAATCTGCATCAGATACCTGAGATAAGCCATCGGTGTCATATACCGGGCCTGTCTCACTCATGTTCATCTCCTACATGTTGGCCATTAACATGACTGCAGCATTAGCCTCCAGATCCTCCATTTCGTCATCGGAGTATGCATTAGCCATAAAACTCTGCTCCTTCTCTGTCAAAATACCACTGGCCTTTTCATCCTTCAATGCCATGAGAAGAGCTTCTTTATGGTATGCACTACCCATTGTCCTCGGTTTGGGGCATGCATTAGCCATATGACCATTTCCCCCACAATTGTAGCAAGTGATGGATGTATTAGCAATCCCTTTCCCTTTATCAGCAAACTGAGTCCTTCTCTGAGTGTTTCCCATGATGTTTCTACTACCTCCTCCAGAACTGAAACATTGACCACCAGAATTCCCCATATTTCCTGACCCAGACCTTCCTAAAGACCGATTCTGAATCTCAACTCTTCCATCATTGACCACAGCATGATTTCTTGTATTCGATGAAGATCTCAAACGATTGTTCGCCTTGTTGGAAAATTTGCTAAATGCACGAGCAATTAATGCAAATCCTTCATTCAGAGAGTTAAAAGCATCATCTTCATCAGTGTTAACATTGGAGTACATGTTATAATCAGAGTTGTCGTATGGAACAAGTTGAGTATCAGGGTATTGTGACGGTGCTTCATAAGGGACAATTTGGTTTGACGGTTGTGGTGCAAAACCTGAATGAGGTGGTGGTGGAACAAACTCCTGATTTGGTGCAAAATACGATTGAGCCATTAATGCCAGTGAATTTGGATTAGGTGCTGATGAGAATCCTCCACGTGCGGCACGGTCCTTATCAACCTCAAATTGGTGTTGTTTTAGGTAATCATATAATAACCCATAAGAAACGTCATTTATCTTTTTGGCTTGTCGAACAAACGTGACATATTTCTGCCAATCTGGACCTAGACATCCTAGAAACTTTGAATTTATAGCAATCTTTGGTAAGGTGATATTGTGGCGATCCAGATCATTAATGATGTTGCTGAAACGATGATAGTATGATTCCAAGGATTCCTGAGGTTCGATCATGAAATGTGTGTACTCCATATACAACTTTGATTCCAAGTCCTCTTGATTTAGTTCAGTGCCTTCCACAAGCAGATGTACATGCTCCCACATATCCTTGGCTGTCTTTTGGGCATCAATACTCCTGAAGATAGGATTGGGAATTGTGACAAATGGAAATTTTCACATTGTTAATTAATATTAGATGAGTATTAATTATTTTTAAGCTAAGCATTTCAAAGCGCATTTGCATGTTTCTGAGTATTTTTAAGCATTTTCGGGAGCTGTCCCAGCATACTATAGCTTACAGTCACTGCAGAAAAGTTTATTTTTGTCAGTAAAGTTAAATTATCACATTTCTGATAGTTACTGACAAGTATTATAATTTACTGAGAGCTTTCTCGCATTTTTCTGAAAAACAACCGCACGCGCGTACCGACAGCACAGTACATATGGTAATAGTCAAATAAATATATTTTTGAGTCAGTAATGACATTTTATTATATTTCTGACGAAAAAGTGGTTAAAAACTTTATTTTACGTTATCGGGTCCAAAAAGTCAAACCGGGACTTTACGGTAACTTTTTAACTCAAACCGACACACTATACACCAAAGCGGGATGAAAA
Source organism: Artemisia tridentata subsp. tridentata (assembly GCA_021014915.2). NCBI lineage: Eukaryota > Viridiplantae > Streptophyta > Magnoliopsida > Asterales > Asteraceae > Artemisia > Artemisia tridentata. The sequence continues at coordinate 213,683,864 of CP139501.1, read as the reverse complement.
CTATTTTCCCCCTCCTAAAATAAGCCAAAACCGGCCACCTAGGCCACACCAACCCTCACATGGGATAAAACAAATTCTATCTTAAATGAAATCTAGTTTTGCCTAAAATGGTATTATGCTTTTTGGATTTTCACATCTTATCTTTTAATACTACCCAAATTAGCACTCATCTCTCCCTTATCTAGCTCCATTTTTACGCCACTATACACACACATAAACATTTACTTACAAAATTGTCACTACAAGATTCAAGATCAAAGGTGTTTGCAAAGAATTTTGGGTAATTTGGAAGCTTGATTTGGGTAAAACTAGCAAGGTTTTGGGTGTTCTTGGTCTTACTATCACACGTACAACTTCAACATTTTGTAAGGATTCACAAAACTTTTCTAAATTTGTTAATCTCTTGTTTATTTGGTGTATAGTGATGTTTAAAAGTGTTAAATGTGTATGTTTTGATAATATGATAAAAGCTAGGGTTTGACCATGTATATGTTGTGCTCGACTTTTTGTGAAGTGTATGAGTTAGTTTGTAGATTTCTTGCTTGTGTGGTAAATCTTGTTACATATGGTGCTAGTTTGAGGATACAAACACTAGTTATGGTTTTACACTAATTTATGCACTATAATGATTTTTGGAGCACATATAGTGTTCGGCTATGATATAAAATATGAGATTATTGGGGTTTTGAAAAACATAAAATTTTGGCTCAAATGGTGAAAAGGTGGAAAAATAAAGTGAAGTGCTTATTTAGATTGGCTTATTTAATAAGTTATAAGTTATTAAAAATAACTAGTAAAAAGGTGAAAATAAGTTGATATGCTATTTATGGGTCGAATGAACAGTAAATTAGTCAAGTTTGACTTTTTGACTAAAGAGCTTATTTATTAGAGCTTATTTGATAAGTATAAAGTGTATTTGGTAACTAATAATTACTAATAAGTACCAAATATTAACAAAATGGACTAAATAGATTTTGGGCCATAAAACCCACTATTTTACTGTTGGGCCGAAGCCCATGAAGAAAAATGAAGTTTTGACCTTTTGACCAAACGGACCCAATGAGCGAGTAAAATGATTTTTAGTAACGTGTCGATATATACGATATAACTAAAAATGTGTTTTGGACTAAAATGAAGTTATTGGGCTTTTTGATAAGTGTTCGGCCCAATAAGCAAATAAAATGACGGAATTGATTTTTGGAATATTTTTCGACTCGCCGTGGTTATAAATGTTTAATGAAACGATAAATATAACGATAACTATTTTTGGACTTGTTTTGAGACGCTTAGTCTCCGAAAGGGTAAAAATTGACATTTTTACTAAATTGATATTGAGATTGACTTTATTGACTTTTTGACAAAAATATTGACTTTACGTCAAAACCAAATGTTATTACTTAAAAGTTAAGATAACGAACAATATAACTACGAATATATATTCACGACACTTGACATATGTCATTAAAAGTATTTTGCACTTGTAACTAATTAGCGAAATAATTGAGTAAAGTTTGCAACACGTGAGATAAATGGAAACATTGTATAAACGAATGGGTCATGCCCAAATTTTCTAAAAATCCAACACTTAGAGTATTTTGAGAAAATCCACAACTTAAGAATATTTTATGGAATTAATTAACAAAACTTGTTTTCTTATAATGAAAATAATAAACGATGTTTCTAAACATAATGATTTTCACTAACTATATTTTATTAACCTATCTTCAAAACGTATTTAATTAATCTTCATAATTAAATATCTGAGAAATGAATTTATAAAGTATATTTGTATATACATATATATATATGTAAAGTATGAGTATATATATATATATATATATATATATATATATATATATATATATATATATATAAACTGTTGCACGTTAAGTTGCGAATACTAGCACGAATGTTCCGTTACGTATTCCCACCATGCACTTTCACCATGAGCTACCCCCAAAGAGTTATAAAAATAAATCGTTTCGAAATATACTTTACCATACAGCAAGCAAGAAATACACGAGCACAGGTCAAACGTAAAACTTTTCAAATAAAATAAAGACACTTGAGACACGAATGTTTTGCTAAGGCTTACCGTACTAATTTAGGGTGCTGATCGGCGCGGTTGCATTATTTTGATTGATTGCTGAATTGCTGTATTTGAAAGGTGAGTTTATAGCCCCACATTTTATACGATTTTTGATTTATAAGCTTGGGGTGAGAAACATGCAAAATTGTTTTCATGGACCAGAAATGAAATTGCTTTTAAGATCACACTAGTATGCAGAAACCTAAGTTTGCTGAATCCCATTTTGTGCCCACTATCATCTGCCGTTAATTCCTGTTGGGAAGCCGTTTGTTATAAATAGATCTATTGGGAGTGACGTCCCCGTTCGGTTGGCTCGGCATAGCCAAGGCGAACGTATACCAAGTCGGGTTTTTGGCCGAGTGTCTGGGGATTAACACTCGCGGGCAACCTTTATTATTTTGCTAACGCTAGTCGTGCTGCATTGTCTTAGTTTCGGTAGGATGAGGCTTAGTGTTTGCATAACGGATAGTGTGTATCTGCTGAATTATTTTTATGATATTGCTATTGGTCCATATGTGCTATTTACTTAAACCTATGAACTCACCAGCGTTAGCTGACTTTTAGCATGTTTTTCTCAGGAAACTGAGGTGCGTTTAGCCGGGTGCAGTGCATGGCGTCGGTCACAATAAATGATGGAAATGTTTTTAATGCGTTTACTCTGACAACTGGACCTTTTGTTTAAATGGGCTTCATTTTCATCTGAAATGGTTTTTATGTATCGCTACATGACTTGACTTATGTAATATATTTTAAAACGGATTTTTAATCCGTTCACTATATATTGTGTGATGATTATCCATTCCGTAGCACCTAAAGTGTATGCTTCCGCGAATATTGTGATTTTGGGGGTGTTACAGATTGGTATCAGAGCCTAGGTTATAGAGAACGTGGTTTATAAAAACCCTTAAACTATAACCGATTTTGAAAAACTTTCCATCTTGACCGCCGGATGCCTGCCAGTTTAGCTTGCTATGATTTGAGCATTAGTTGCTTATTTGATTTGAGCATTGTTTACTTTATTTGATTAAGTGTTTTTGGCATGCTATTTGAGTATAATATACTAAGCATATATGATATAAGTAATTTCTATATACTTATACGTGTCGCACTATATTTGTCACAGACCATGTCTCTCCCATTCGGCACACACTCTGAAGTAGATGCTACTGGATTCACTTCTCAGACACAGCAGCCAGTTCCGTTCATGGATGACCCACTGATAGAGGTTATTCGTGCTGCTGCTCAGCCATCTATTCCAGTTCAGCCTGCACACATCACTTCAGTATCCACCTCGCCGTATTTACACAGATCTACCACAGCACACCGTTCATCACCAGCTCAGTTGTACACCGTTACTCAGCATGATCTCGATGCTCCACCTGTCAGACGTCGGGCATCATATAGGCGAGTCCGTGGACGCCGTCTTCAGTTATCTTCTGTATTGACTTCATCTCTTAGTAGGACCCGTTATGGTTATATGGGTACTCCTGCTGATTCACCACCTCAGTCACCTATGCTATCTCCAGATGATTCCCCACCTAGTCAGAGACGTAGGAGATCAGTGGAGACTTATTCTGATGAGGATGAGGATCCAGTGGAGGATCCAGAGCAGGTTCAGGATGAGCCTACTCCTACTGTGATTGCACCTGCTGAGCACACTTCTATGGGTTTAGAGGATGATAGGGATAGGGATACTCCTATGGACATAGATCAGGTTATGATGCCGAGGGATGGCAAGGGCATTATGGAGGATGTTCAGGGATTGTTTGAGGTTGGACAGAGCTCGAGAGATGCACAGTTTCAGGGTATTTTTGAGATTGGACAGAGCTCCAGAGACGCTGAGATTCAGGGTTTGGATGATAGTCAGTGGTTGGACATTGCTTGTGATGTTAGCATGGGTGTACGTGCAGCTAGCCCAGAGTACACACCGTCATCTCCTTCTTTTATACCACCATCTCCGATGCCTACTCCACTCCCTTCACCAGTAGGTTCCCCACTTACAGAGCCTGAGCTTACCGAGATGGATCGGATCTGGATTCAGTTGACGAACCAGGCGAGCTTACTTGATGTTCATTCTGATCGGCTTGGGAGATTGGAGCAGTCTGAGCGTATTCAGACTGTGGAGAGGAGGATTGGGACTATTGATCAGGCAGCTTGTGTTTTGTTTGAAGAGTTGTATTCTGACCGTAGGGTGATGATTGGATTGAGGGCTAGATTGGATGCTTTAGAGAGATTACATGGTAGGGAGCTTAGAGGTTTGGACTTTAGGGCCATTGGTTTAGGTAGAGGCCAGCAGAGGATTCAGGGTATGTTGCGACGAGCTAGAGGAGTCGATCGTACCCAGTGGCAGAGGATTGTGACCGCTGAGATTATCATTGGTTCAGTAATGAGGGAGAACCAAGAGCTTAGAGACCGGGTAGCCCAGCTAGAGACCACTATTGGAGGATTGACCCGAGCATTTGAGGAGCTACGCATTGCTAGGACCGACCACTAGATGTAGTAGCAGTGATGATGTATTCCTAGATGTAGTAGTAGTGATGATGTATTCCTAGAGTAGTAGTAGTGATGATGTATTCCTAGATTCGTAGTAGTGATGATGTATTCCTAGGACTAATAGTATCTCCGTAGTATCTTAGAACTATCTATTGACGAGCTTGTAATTTTGTGAACCTTCATCTTTCGATATATATAACAAGCTTAGTCTTCCTATCCGATTTATATTTTTCTTTCCTTCTTTCGTTGTTCCTCTGTGGTTGACTTTATTCTTGTATTTTGTTTTCGCTATTCACGTATCCGTATAACTTATTTTCCCATAACCAAAGATCTCATTTATCGCCATCTTTTGTGATGCAGATAAATGGCACCAAAACGAAAGTCAACCGGAGTCACACGAGGACAACCCGCTAACACACCCATTCAGACAAGGTCAGTGAGGGGAAGGACTACTGAACCTGCTGCCCAGACCAGAGTCACACAAGGACGACCTGCTAACACACCGGTTCAGACAGCAGAGGAAGAGGCACCAACTAGGGCCGCAACTGCTACCCCAACAATGAATCAAGCAACACTGGATCAACTTGTTGCTGACCGTGTGGCAGCCGCTCTCGCAGCTGTGACCAATTCGACCACCAACACCGGAACATCTAGACCAGTAATCAACAGCCGAGGTTGTACTTACGCTGAGTTCCGAAAAATCATGGTTGGAGGATTTGGAGGAACAGAGGGAGTCGTTGGTTTGACTAGATAGATTGAGAAGCTTGAGACCGTATTTCATATCAATGGATGTCATGAGAATGACAGGGTTAAGTTTGCGTCATTCACTTTCATGGATTCCGCTTTGACCTGGTGGAACAACTACATGAAGTCTGCTAATATGGAGGTTGCTTATGCCATGCTTTGGGAAGATTTTAAGGAACTAGTGATTAGGAAGTATTGCCCACGAAATGAGATTAAGAAGTTAGAAATTGAGTTTTGGAATTTGAAGGTGCAAAACAACAACATCGCTGCTTACAACCAGAGATTTCAGGAGTTGGCTTTGCTATGTCCAGAAATGGTTCGGACGGAAGCCAGATTGATTAAGAGGTATATCGGTGGTTTGCCGAAATCCATAAGAGGTGATGTGATTACCTCGAGAGCTGTAGATCTTCATGAGACCATGGAGACGGCAAACAAGTTAATGGATCAGGAACTGGAGGATATTCCAGAGAAGAGTACTGACCACAAAAGGAAGTGGGAAGATCACTCCAAGGGTAACAACAACAGCTCTCAAAACAAAAAGTAGAATGGAGGCAAGGTTTATGCAATTGGTTCAGGAGACAAGAAGGGTTATGATAAGAATACGCCTTTTTGTAACCGCTGTAAGTTACATCACAGGGGACAGTGCACTGTAAAGTGTAACAATTTCCAGAGGATAGGGCACATAGCAAAGAACTGCAGATCAAGACCACTAGCCACCGCACAAGCAGCACCAGCCTACAATCGTAAGGCGGATGTCACCTGCTTTGGGTGTGGTGAAAAAGGTCATTATCGGAATGAGTGCAATAAGCCCCGAAACCAAGGAAACGGTGGTAAACCAGGGAACCAAGTGGAAATGATTAACAATGGGAATCAGGGAAATGAAGGAAGAGCTCGTGGAAGAGTTTATGCCGTAGGCCGAAGAGAAGCACAGGACGACCCGAACGTGGTGACGGGTACGTTTCTCTTAAATAATCGTTATGCTTCAGTACTTTTCGATACGGGAGCAGATAGAAGTTTTGTATCAACCAATTTTAGTCCTTTACTTGACATAGCCCCGACCACCTTAGATAATGCCTTCGACGTAGAATTAGCAAACGGAAACCTAGAAAGAGTAGGTACCATCATCAGAGGTTGCACTCTAAACTTGTTGAATCGTCCTTTCAACATTGATCTGATGCCAGTGGAATTAGGTAGTTTTGACGTCATCATAGGAATGGATTGGTTATCGAAATATCATGCCGTCATCGTTTGTGATGAGAAAATTGTTAGAGTTCCCTATGGGAACCAAGTTCTGATTGTTGAAGGTGACCGTTCTGATCGTGCGCGTTCGTCAAGATTGGCAATCATCTCGTGTACGAAGGTGCAGAAATACATCGAGAAGGGATGCTATCTCTTTTTAGCTCATGTCACGGAAAAGAAAGGAAAGGAACTTGGAGAGAAAAGGTTGGAAGATGTGCCAATCGTAAGGGATTTTCCAGAGGTCTTTCCAGAAGACTTACCGGGACTTCCACCGGCCAGACAAATCGAATTCCACATCGAATTAGTGCCAAGAGCCGCGCCTGTAGCGCGAGCACCCTATCGTTTAACACCTACGGAATTACAAGAATTGTCAGATCAATTAGCTGAATTATCTGGAAAAGGTTTCATTAGACCGAGTTCATCGCCTTGGGGAGCTCCTGTTTTGTTTGTTAAGAAGAAGGATGGATCATTCAGGATGTGTATAGACTATCGGGAACTGAATAAGCTAACCATTAAGAATAGATACCCACTCCCGAGGATAGACGATTTGTTTGATCAGTTGCAGGGATCATCGGTTTATTCTAAAGATAGACTTGAGATCGGGTTATCACCAACTTCGAGTCCGGGAAGAGGATATCCCGAAGACCGCATTCCGAACCCGATATGGCCATTATGAATTTCAAGTTATGCCATTCGGCATGACAAATGCACCAGCAGTATTCATGGATCTCATGAATCGTGTGTGTAAGCCGTATTTGGACAAATTTGTGATAGTGTTCATTGACGATATCTTGATATATTCCAAGAATGAGCAAGAGCATGAGGAACATCTCAAGCTAATTCTGGAATTATTGAAAAAGGAAGAGTTATATGCTAAGTTTTTGAAGTGTGAATTTTGGATATCGACTGTGCAATTTCTTGGTCATGTGATCGATAAGCAAGGAATTCACGTAGATCCTGCTAAGATTGAGGCCATTAAGGATTGGGCAACGCCCACAACGCCGACGAAAATCCGACAATTTTTAGGACTTGCCGGTTATTACAGAAGATTTATAGAGGGATTCTCTAAGATAGCTAAACCGTTGACGAAATTGACTCAAAAGAATGTGAAATACGACTGGGAAAATGATGAGGAAGAAGCTTTTCAACTCCTTAAGGAAAAATTGTGTAGTGCGCCTATTTTAGCTTTACCCGAGGGTAGCGAAGATTTCGTTGTGTATTGTGACGCATCACACAAAGGTTTGGGAGCCGTGTTGATGCAAAGAGAGAAGTTAATAGCATACGCTTCTCGACAGTTGAAAACCCATGAGAAAAACTACACAACCCACTACCTAGAATTAGGATCAGTCGTGTTTGCACTGAGAATTTGGAGACACTACCTTTATGGAACTAAGTGCGTAGTGTATACTGATCACAAGAGTCTACAGCATATATTGAACCAGAAGGAGCTGAACATGAGACAGCGCCGATGGTTGGAGTTGCTTAGCGACTATGATTGTGAAATCCGTTATCACCCAGGCAAGGCAAATGTTGTTGCCGACGCCCTTAGCAGAAAAGAACGGATCAAACCTCTTAGGGTTAGATCGTTAGGGATGACGATTAATTCGCCGCTTCCAGCAAAAATTCTTGAGGCTCAGGATGAGGCACTCAAAGATGAAAACCGACCTAGTGAAAAGATTCACAGAATGCCAGAACTTGAGATTTTGCGTTATGGAGACAGGTATTGGATTCCATTGTATGGAGGAATTCGTGATTTTATTATGCACGAATCCCATAAGTCCAAGTACTCCATTCACCCAGGATCTGACAAGATGTATTTAGACCTGAAAAAGTTGTATTGGTGGCCAAACATGAAGGCCGATATAGCAGAATATGTCAGCAAGTGCTTAACGTGCTCGAAGGTTAAGGCAGAACACCAAAGACCGTCCGGTCTGCTTGTTCAACCTGAGATTCCGGAATGGAAATGGGAGCGCATTACTATGGATTTTATAACGAAATTGCCTAGGACATCGAGTGGTTATGACACGATTTGGGTAATCGTTGACCGTCTCACAAAATCAACGCATTTTCTTCCTATAGCGAAGAAAATTGAGATGGATAAACTCGCGCGTTTATATGTTAAGGAAATTGTTGCAAGGCATGGTGTGCCTGTTTCTATTATCTTTGATCGAGACAGTCGATTCACGTCAAATTTTTGGAAGTCGCTTCAGGATGCATTGGGAACCAAACTCGATATGAGTACGGCATATCATCCCTAAACGGATGGTCAGAGTGAAAGAACCATTCAGACATTAGAGGACATGTTAAGAGCCTGTGTAATTGATTTCGGAAACGGCTGGGACAGGCATTTGCCTTTAGTCGAATTTTTCTATAACAACAGCTATCACACCAGCATTAAAGCTGCACCGTATGAAGCACTTTATGGACGTAAGTGCAGATCGCCGATTTGTTGGGCGGAAGTTGGAGAGAGCCAACTTACCGGACCAGAGCTAGTTCATGAGACTACTGAAAAGATTATACAGATCAGGAACCGAATGCAGGCGGCTCGCGACCGTCAAAAGAGTTACGCCGACAAAAGGCGGAAACCCCTTGAGTTTCAAGTGGGAGATAAAGTGATGTTGAAGGTCTCGCCATGGAAAGGCGTGATCAGATTTGGCAAGCGTGGTAAATTGAACCCTCGCTATACAGGACCTTTTGAGATCCTTGATAAGATCGGGCCGGTAGCCTACCGACTCGAACTGCCGTCTGAGCTCAGTGCTGTGCATAACATTTTTCACTTCAGTAATTTGAAGAAGTGTTTATCCGATGAAAGCGCAGTTATTCCTTTGGATGAAATCCAGCTTGATGAGAGGTTAAATTTTATTGAAGAACCGATTGAAATCATGGACCGGGAAGTGAAACGACTAAAGCAGAGTCGTATCCCAATTGTGAAGGTCCGATGGAACTCTCGCAGAGGCCCCGAATACACCTGGGAGCGAGAGGACGAGATCAAGCGAAAATACCCTCATCTTTTTCCAAAAACCAAGAGTGGCGTCAATTGAAATCTGGGACGAATTTCCCGATTAGATGGGGAGACTGTGACAAATGGTAATTTTCACGTTGTTAATTAATATTTGATGAGTATTAATTATTTTTAAGCTAAGCATTTCTATGCGCATTTGCATGTTTCTGAGTATTTTTAAGCATTTTCGGGAGCTGTCCCAGCATACTGTAGCTTACAGTCACTGCAGAAAAGTTTATTTTTGTCAGTAAAGTTAAATTATCACATTTCTGATAGTTACTGACAAGTATTATAATTTACTAAGAGCTTTCTCGCATTTTTCTGAAAAACAACCGCACGCGCGTACCGACAGCACAGTACATATGGTAATAGTCAAATAAATATATTTTTGAGTCAGTAATGACATTTTATTATATTTCTGACGAAAACTTGGTTAAAAAATTTATTTTACGTTATCGGATCCAAAAAGTCAAACCGGGACTTTACGGTAACTTTTTAACTCAAACCGACACACTATACACCAAAGCGGGATGAAAACTATTTTCCCCCTCCTAAAATAAGCCAAAACCAGCCACCTAGGCCACACCAACCCTCACATGGGATAAAACAAATTCTATCTTAAATGAAATCTAGTTTTGCCTAAAATGGTATTATGCTTTTTGGATTTTCACATCTTATCTTTTAATACTACCCAAATTAGCACTCATCTCTCCCTTATCTAGCTCCATTTTTACGCCACTATACACACACATAAACATTTACTTACAAAATTGTCACTACAAGATTCAAGATCAAAGGTGTTTGCAAAGAATTTTGGGTAATTCGGAAGCTTGATTTGGGTAAAACTAGCAAGGTTTTGGGTGTTCTTGGTCTTACTATCACATGTACAACTTCAAAATTTTGTAAGGATTCACAAAACTTTTCTAAATTTGTTAATCTCTTGTTTATTTGGTGTATAGTGATGTTTAAAAGTGTTAAATGTGTATGTTTTGATAATATGATAAAAGCTAGGGTTTGACCATGTATATGTTGTGCTCGACTTTTTGTGAAGTATATGAGTTAGTTTGTAGATTTCTTGCTTGTGTGGTAAATCTTGTTACATATGGTGCTAGTTTGAGGATACAAACACTAGTTATGGTTTTACACTAATTTATGCACTATAATGATTTTTGGAGCACATATAGTGTTCGGCTATGATATAAAATATGAGATTATTGGGGTTTTGAAAAACATAAAATTTTGGCTCAAATGGTGAAAAGGTGGAAAAATAAAGTGAAGTGCTTATTTAGATTGGCTTATTTAATAAGTTATAAGTTATTAAAAATAACTAGTAAAAAGGTGAAAATAAGTTGAGATGCTATTTATGGGTCGAATGAACAGTAAATTAGTCAAGTTTGACTTTTTGACTAAAGAGCTTATTTATTAGAGCTTATTTGATAAGTATAAAGTGTATTTGGTAACTAATAATTACTAATAAGTACCAAATATTAACAAAATGGACTAAATAGATTTTGGGCCATAAAACCCACTATTTTACTGTTGGGCCGAAGCCCATGAAGAAAAATGAAGTTTTGACCTTTTGACCAAACGGACCCAATGAGCGAGTAAAATGATTTTTAGTAACGTGTCGATATATACGATATAACTAAAAATGTGTTTTGGACTAAAATGAAGTTATTGGGCTTTTTGATAAGTGTTCAGCCCAATAAGCAAATAAAATGACGAAATTGATTTTTGGAATATTTTCCGACTCGCCGTGGTTATAAATGTTTAACGAAACGATAAATATAACGATAACTGTTTTTGGACTTGTTTTGAGACGCTTAGTCTCCGAAAGGGTAAAAATTGACATTTTTACTAAATTGATATTGAGATTGACTTTATTGACTTTTTGACAAAAATATTGACTTTACGTCAAAACCAAATGTTATTACTTAAAAGTTAAGATAACGAACAATATAACTACGAATATATATTCACGACACTTGACATATGTCATTAAAAGTATTTTGCACTTGTAACTAATTAGCGAAGTAATTGAGTAAAGTTTGCAACACGTGAGATAAATGGAAACATTGTATAAACGAATGGGTCATGCCCAAATTTTCTAAAAATCCAACACTTAGAGTATTTTGAGAAAATCCACAACTTAAGAATACTTTATGGAATTACTTAACAAAACTTGTTTTCTTATAATGAAAATAATAAACGATGTTTCTAAACATAATGATTTTCACTAACGATGTTTCTGAACATAATGAAAGGTGAGTTTATAGCCCCACATTTTATACGATTTTTGATTTATAAGCTTGGGGTGAGAAACATGCAAAATTGTTTTCATGGACCAGAAATGAAATTGCTTTTAAGATCACACTAGTATGCAGAAACCTAAGTTTGCTGAATCCCATTTTGTGCCCACTATCATCTGCCGTTAATTCCTGTTGGGAAGCCGTTTGTTATAAATAGATCTATTGGGAGTGACGTCCCCGTTCGGTTGGCTCGGCATAGCCAAGGCGAACGTATACCAAGTCGGGTTTTTAGCCGAGTGTCTGGGGATTAACACTCGCGGGCAACCTTTATTATTTTGCTAACGCTAGTCGTGCTGCATTGTCTTAGTTTCGGTAGGATGAGGCTTAGTGTTTGCATAACGGATAGTGTGTATCTGCTGAATTGTTTTTATGATATTGATATTGGTCCATATGTGCTATTTACTTAAACCTATGAACTCACCAGCGTTAGCTGACTTTTAGCATGTTTTTCTTAGGAAACTGAGGTGCGTTTAGCCGGGAGCAGTGCATAGCGTCGGTCACAATAAATGATGGAAATGTTTTTAATGCGTTTACTCTGACAACTGGACCTTTTGTTTAAATGGGCTTCATTTTCATCTGAAATGGTTTTTATGTATCGCTACATGACTTGACTTATGCAAATATTTTAAAACGGATTTTTAATCCGTTCACTATATCTTGTGTGATGATTATCCATTCCGTAGCACCCAAAGTGTATGCTTCCACGAATATTGTGATTTTTGGGGTGTTACAGGAATCCCTTGGAGTATATAAGACATGGCTAGCTCATTGGCCTCTTATTGTAGGACTTGTTCAGCAGTTTGTTGAGCTAGAGGAATGGGGGTTGTTGTCGCTTCTCTTGGAGGAACTTGAGTTGGATCAGCAGGATTGATTGTTTTAGGTGTTGGATATGTGATCCGTGCTAAATAGATATAAATATTATGCAACGACGGATACGCGTGAATAAATACAAATTACCCCTTTGTGAAAAAGGATACTTGCAAAAACTCACGTTCGTGTGTAGTGTGTAGTCAGGTAAGTAATTACCCGAATCGTTTCCCAACGAGATATGAATGGGCAACTGTGAAAAGCTAGGATTAGAGTGATTGATGATTCAGATATTTTTGGATTTTGCTTTATTTAATAATTCTAAATAACAATTTAAAAACAGATAAGCACAAGAAATTTAAACGCGAATAAAATTAAACTAAAACGCGCAACGGGAATCTAAAATGGGACAAAAACTGAAATTCATAAAATTTAAAACCTAAAAATGTAGAATTACTTAAAACTTATTTAAAAACTTAAATTATATTTTTAACACTTTTTATTTAATTATTATTAATTATTTATTATTTAATTATTAATTAAACTAATTTAAATTATAAAAAATACTAAATGAACAAAGAAAATTCTAAAACTTTTTCTAAAAATATTATAAGATGAGAAAAAGCTAAGAAAATTATAAAAATGAAAATTACTTAATTAAAATTTAAAAAGATAAATTCTATTAAATAGAAGCAATCACTTTATTTCTATTTTTGATTTTCTTAAGGTCTAAAAATATTTTTATATTTTTCCTAGATTAAAAATGACAAAAGAAAATTATGAAAATTGGATTTATATTTTTCTGATTAATATTCTAATTATTATGATTTAATTATTATTAGAAACTAATAAAAAAGATTAAAATTAATAAAACTATTCAGAAAATTATGAAAAATTCTGAGTAAATCTAAATTAATATTAGAAAGCTATGAAAAATAAAATGAAAAGTTGACTAAGCCAAATAAGCAGATTTGGGCAGATAAGCAGTAAGCAAATAAGCTAGAAATAAGCTAATAAGCACAAAACTCAACCAAATGCTCAGGAAAGGTTTAGTACACTTAAATAAACATAAAACAACTGGAAAATACAAATAAGCACTATGATTTAAGCTAAAAAGAAGATTAGCAGCAACAAGGTTTCAGCAGAAACCTTGGAAAATTGCCAACTTTCAAGGCAAATTAAGCTAACCAAATAAGCACTGAGATGCAATATTATGGGGGAAAAAGTAAGATAGCAGTATGAACTTTTCAGAAACACAAAGATTAGAGCTTGAGCTTATGTGGATAAGCCACAAATGAGGCTAGATCAGCTGCCTCAGCAATCAGCATATGCTGATTCTGCTGATGCAGGGTCTGTGCAGAAATGCACAAGCCTTAGGGCTGCAAACCACCTTTTGTGTTTACTTCAAATGGATCAAAAGGAACTCAGGCAAGCCAAGAAAAAAGTCAAAATGAGCTTATGGCTTTAGATGGCTTATTAGAGCTTTTCACAGCCCAAAATCAACACAAAGAACCAAAAACTTGGTTTTATACTCAAATAGCTTTTTAAAACTTGAAATCAGCTTAATATGGCTTATAAAAGCTTAACCAAAGTTGGCCTAATGACCAATCTACAGTACAAGCTAAGTTTGACTTAGTTTGACTGCTAAACCAAACAACCCTTTATGTTGAGTCTGTCTTGGATTTTCAAAGGAAGTAGAAAACTTGACCAATGATTGCTGACTTTTACTAAATAAACAACTTATAAAAACTATAATAAGCAACTTTTATCAGAAATATAAGCAATTTAATAAGCTATACTAGGTTTGACTATTTTTGGACTTTTTAAGTTTTTTAAGGAAAGAGATGAAACAAGCTAATTAATACTGATAATATAGATGAAACAAGTCCACAAACTACTAATAACCAAGAACTTATGCAAATAAGAAAAGATTAAGCAGTGTAACAGTAAGCTTAATACTTTTAAGAAAATGCTTGAAAATGCTTACAACTGAAAATGGCTTATAGAACAAGAACCAAGGATCAGAAACAACTCCTAGCTTGTTGTCAACAAGCTAGAAACCAGAAAAACCATCCAGCTTAGCTTCTAAACCCAGAATTGCTTATTTTGACCCATCAGTTGACTTTCTTTGACTTTTCTTGATTTCTTGAAATAGAACAGGATTACACTAACATAAGCTCACAGTAAGCTATGTTTAGCTTATATGAGCTTATGTAAACAGAGAATAAGCTATTCCAAACAACATTTAATTTAAAACAAATTACAGTGAAGCATGAAATTGTAAATTGACTGAATTTAAATGCAGGATACAACAAAGTGAGATTAAAATGACTGTAAAGTGACTATATTGATGACTGAAATGAAAATTACAATAAGGAAATGACAATTAAGTAAAAGACGATTTTATAAAATTTAACTACTACTCAATTATCTATTACATTGTTCTATTTATACTAAATACAAATGGGAAACCCTAAGTCATCATCTCTGATCAAATCCCATCCCTTGAATTGCTTCAATTTGATCTCCTTCGTCCATTTTAGCTTTTGGCGGGAAAAATGGAAAAGTGGTAAACCCACTATCTCGGACTGTTGGGGAGAAGGAAGATGCATTAAATGCATTTGGAGTGTTAGGTAGTGTGTTTGGAGGGGAAATGATGTGGTGAAGCCAGCTGTGGAAAATGGTGAGGTGGGGGGGATGACTGGTTTGTTTAGGCGGTTCGAAGGAAGAAGGTTTGACTTCGGGTCAAACTTCTGTGTTTAAATAAAAGGAAGTGGGCCGGGTATAGGATTAAAGGGAATTGGGCTTGGGGATTGGGTTTAGTAACTGGGTTGGGTAAATGGATTTTGGGTTTAATAGATAAAGGGTATTAGTGATCCGGATTTGGTTAAAGTTAAACATAGGGACCATAGTTGTAATTTGCTGAAACTTTAGGGACCTGATTTGCCAACATTCCAAACTTACTTCAAAGGACTAAACCTGCCACAAATCAATAACACAAGGACCATATTTATTTTTCTCAAAGTTTTTAAATCCCAGGGACCATTTTTGTCCATTTTGCAAAGTTGAGGGACTAAACTTGTAATTTTATGAAACTTAGCACCAAAGGACTTATTATGTAATTTTATGATTCTTAAAGGACCTTTGATGACTTTTCCTGTTTTTAGAATAACCAGGGACTAGTTTTGACAACTTTTGAAAGTTGAGGGACTGAAACTGCCAATTATGCAAACTTTGTTCGTTTTTCAATTGTTTTTAAACATTTTGCATCTGAAACATATAAAACACAATTCTGGGATAATTTCAGTATTTTGATGCATTTCTGAGAGTTTTTGGATGTTTTGGCAGCTCAGATTAGGTAAAAATGATGAGTATTTAGACACTCATCAATCCCCCACACTAAACTATTGCTAGTCCCTAGCAATATTTTATGAAGATTTAATGGATTTGAAAGACTCTTTACCAAAAGCCATTACTTCTGGAGTAGCCAATTGTTTCAGTTCAAGTAAGAACTTTGGTACAATGATAACCAAGTGATTTTGAGCAAACCACAAGCTGTCAACGGTTTTGATTTGTCTTTACCAGAAGCCGTTTGCTTCTGGACTAGCCAACTCTTAGATAAATTATCAATATTATCTTTGGTGAGCTGATTACCAATCATGGATTTTCACTGCCTTAACCACAAGCCATAACCTTGCGGGCTAGCCAACTTTTCACTTATGAAGATATGGTGAGTCGAATACCATACAATTTTGGGCAAATTGCAAGCCATCAACGGATTTGAGACATCTTTACCAAGAGCCGTTTGCTCTTGGATTAGCCAATCCTTATGTGGGTTAGACATGGCGGACTGATAACCATTTATTGCGTTCTAAGTGAGAAAAAAAAATTTAAAATTTTGGCTAAAAAAATGGGGGTACTAGATGGTACATTTGATCAAATTCGCAAGAATTCCCCCCCACACTTAGAATTGAATATTTCCCTCAATATTCAAAGAACCGGTTGTGAAACCAACACTTAGAACGTGAAAGGGAAATATTAATAGCCATTATTTTATATACACACACATTTTTTTTTATTTTTTATTATTTTTTTTTGACTGTACATATTTACAACATGTGGGGAATCTCCCCCACACTTAGGTGAAACATGGGTGAAAACCCATATTTTGCTACTGTTTTTGATTAACCGAGTCGCTAGCTTGACTCGACCCGAATTGAGTTGATTCCTCCCGAACAGTCAGGTTTATCACGCAAGCTAACCGCTTGTGAACGGTCAACCGTAACAAAGGGTTCCTAAACAGCCCTGGAGAAAAAGCAATTTAAAAGTCTATGGGTAAGTAAGTGGAAGTAACCATCTCCATCGGACTTTCTTTCAAGATGCTGGGATAACTAATTGAGCATAAGAAAGTTTCACACCGATGAGATAAATCCGGCATTTAAACCAATGTTAAATGGACAATGCCGGGGTCAAAAGTAATATCCTCACTCCCGAATGAGTGAAAGATAGGGGAAATCACCGGGTAGGTGAAGGGAAGAAGAGAGATCTGAACAGCAATTAAGATAAGAACTTCTTCCTCAAGAATTGCATTTTCAAGTGGAGGAGGCAAGTCCTTAATCTTGATCTCCGGAAATTTATGAAGTTCAACGGGAGGGAGAGGAGGGGAATTGTCCTGATTCAACAATTTCTCAAGAAGAAGAATATCTCCCTCCAGATCAATCTCAGCGTTATCAATTCCTTCCAGAAATGAATCACACTTGAGAAAAGCTTCGATCTCTTCCAAATTGGAATCACTTCCCTCAAACGGAGGGAGAGAGAAGGGGAAGAGTCGGAAATGACAGGTAGAGAAGATGTGGTGGGATTACCACTCACAGAATTATGAAAATAATCAACACTTTCTTGAGAGTACTCCTCTGAAGCAATGTCAATGACATCTATTCGGTTAACCGATGCAGAATTATAATTTGAGGAGTACTTTGAAGTTTGATCATGGTTAAAGGTAACAGCTTCCTTATCCACACGCAAGGTGATCTCATGCTTAAATACATCAATAAGAGCATGGCCCGTTTTTAGGAATCCTCGTCCAAGAATGAGAGGAACCTTTTGATCTGCGTCGAAATCAACAACCACAAAGTCAGCTGGAAAATGGAACTTACCTACTTTCACAAACACATCTTCGGCAATGCCGCAAGGATGAGATATGGTTCGATCTGCAAGCTCAAGAGTCATGCAGGTAGGAGTAAGAGCCGGAAGAGAAAGTTTCTTCCATACTGAATGAGGCATCAGGTTAATGCTTGCACCTAGATCTGCTAAGGCATAGCATTCAACCATTCCTGGAAATACACAAGGTAGTAGAAACTTTCCAGGATCTCCAAGCTTCTCCGGAAGCTTTTTTAAGATAACCGCTGAGCAGTTCTCATTTAACGGAGTTTTAGCCATTTCAATCAGCTTTTCCTTGTTGCTTAACAAGTGTTTGATTGTTGATGCAAATTTGGGCATCAGAATGATAGCATCCGCAAAGCTGATGTCAAAATGTAATTCTTTAAAGATTTGAAAGAATTTGTCCATTTGTTGACTAGCTTTTTCACGGAGCTTTTGCTCATTTAAGCGCGATGGGTAAGGAATGTAAGGTTTGGATTTAGGGACAACAACTTCAGGAGTTTTAACAGATTCAAAGACAACTCCTAGTTTGGATTTTTTCGGGACAACCGGAGGATGGACTTCAGGAATCTTAACAGCATCCTCCGTCTCATTTTCCATTTCAAATAATGGAGGAGGAATAGGGCCAGCTGGCCCCTCATAAGCAGCACCACTCCTTGTGGTGATGGCTTTGACGAAAGTGGTATCTCCGTCATCATCACTGTCATCAAGCACACTGACAGGAACAGCATTGAGCATTTCGGAATAATATCTGGCTGTTCTTTGCTCACTAAGTTTGGTTGACAAACTTTTAACCGTAAATCGTGACAGAGTAGGATATATTCTTGACGGTTGAGGAGCAAGTGTGGGTGTAGATTTTTGGACAACAATAGGTTGGACGTATTTAGCACTTTCATTGTTAGTGGGAAGCACCGGGTCCTTTGTCACCTTGATTTCTTGTTCCAATTCCCTCACCGGAGAGAAAATAGGAATTGACGGTCCAACATGAGCTTTACCACTATGTGTAGTGACAGCCTTGAGTTCACCCCTTGGGTTGACAACAGTGTTACTTGGAAGACCTCCCGAGGTAGAAGGTGGATTAAGATGGTCCATGAGACTGGCAAACATATTTTTAACTTCGCTTTGAGAATGATCGATTTTATTTGAAAGTTCAGTTCCTTGCTTGTTTATTGAGGACTGAAATTCATTCTTCAAATTAGAGATTTGATTTTGCATTGCCTTCATATTGGTCTCATTAACCTTGATGTAGCTATCAAGCTCACTCGAGAGAGGCCTTTGGGAATTGGGAGCAGAATACCCTTGATTACCCCTTTGGGGTGGGTATTGATTGTTCGGGGCGTGATATTGATTCTGCGTGTTTTGCCCTCTTTGCTGATTAGGATTATTCCTATTTGGATTATTAGGAGAAGGAAATCCGGGTGGTCCATGCTGATTGCTAGCACGGTAATTTGTTTCTACTTGAGGATGGTATTGACCACCTCCTTGATTGGAAGATCCGGCTAAAGCTTTGACTTCAAATGCATTGCCATCGGTGGCAGTACAATTGTAGTAAGCGTGAGGGCCACCACAAGTAACACAAACTTCTACCTTTTTGATTTCAGCAGTGTGAGAAGTTTGCGGAGCGGACTCTTTCTTTTGTGTGGAGAAAACCAAAGCTTGAATAACCTTCGTGAGTTCAGCAAGCTGAGTATCAGTACTAGACTGACTCACGGGAGATGAAGTGGAAGGACCAGCACCAGCCTGAGAATTATATGGTCTGGCTCGTGCAGTGCGGACCTTTGACTTATTTTCAATGAGAGCAATGGCTTCCTTAGTGGATTTGCTCAGAAAATTACCTCCAGCTGAGGCATTAAGAGAATCTTGGTCAGATGGGTTTAACCCATTGTAGAAAGTGTCCATTTGCATCAAATCGGTGAAACCGTGATGAGGACATTTGCGGAGCAATTCTTTAAAACGTTCCCATGCCTCTCCAAATGGTTCATCAAACCTTTGAGAGAATTTCATGATTTCATTTTTGAGATACGTGGTTTTAGACGGAGGAAAGAATTCATTCACGAATTTCTGAACCAGATCTTCCCATGTTGTTATTGATCGAGGGGGTTGTTTGTCAAGCCAAATTCGGGCTGCCCCATCGATGGAAAATGGGAAAAGAAGAAGTTTGATTGATTCCTCAGGGACATTTTTGCATTTGATGGTGGATGTGATTTTATTGAACCATCTAATGTGATCTTGAGGATCGTCCCTGTCAAAACCATAGAATTGCCTCTGGGTTACCAGGTTTATTAACCCAGTCTTAAGCTCAAAATTCTCAGCCACGATGGCTGGAACAACAATGGCATCTCCGTACCCAATGGTGGGAGCTTGGAGAAGCTCATTCATAGGACGGTCTTCAGCCATGATATCAGGGGTTTTGGGATCAGTACGTATCTCGGGTACGACTGATGGAGCAGAACGTCTACGACGTCTTCGAGGTATTTTTCCAAGCTCACGGAGAGGGCTTGATGACCTAGAAGAACGAGTGCGCATGCACTTAGCAAAAATTTTCAATTAAAATCAAGATCGAGAGAAAACACAAGTGAACTTAAACCAATAATCAACAAGCGTACGGTAGCTCTCTAAAAGATAAACGCACAGAGTGGCGGAGAAGCAAAGGTGGGCAATTAAATGCTCCTTAAAAACCCGCTTCTTTCAGTCCGACAATTTAATGTCAGACTATCCTAGAACCTCCGTTAGAGTTTGTTTATCAATCAAAGGTGAGCCGATATTCGCAAGTGATACAAAGGCAAGTTTTTATCTTAGGTTTGGGAACTTATTATGGCCGTACCCCCAGTTAGGTAGTACTCAGTCTTGGTTCTCGATGGTTAATTTTTATTGTTTATTATTAAAGAAAACGGAAAATGTTTTTGGGTTTTTAATTTTTATATGATAATTATAATAATAATATATATAGAAAAGAAAAGAAAAATATTTTTGTATTTTATATTGTTTTTGAGAAATAGGAACTTCTTGGGAGAAGGATCTCGAATCACTAATCGCTAAAACTTACACAACTGTCGCAGCACACCTCCCCGGCAGCAGCGCCAAAATTATGGAGATCAAATTGAAGCAATTCAAGGGATGGGATTTGATCAGAGATGATGACTTAGGGTTTCCCATTTGTATTTAGTATAAATAGAACAATGTAATAGATAATTAAGTAGTAGTTAAATTTTATAAAATCGTCTTTTACTTAATTGTCATTTCCTTATTGTAATTTTCATTTCAGTCATCAATATAGTCACTTTACAGTCATTTTAATCTCACTTTGTTGTATCCTGCATTTAAATTCAGTCAATTTACAATTTCATGCTTCACTGTAATTTGTTTTAAATTAAATGTTGTTTGGAATAGCTTATTCTCTGTTTACATAAGCTCATATAAGCTAAACATAGCTTACTGTGAGCTTATGTTAGTGTAATCCTGTTCTATTTCAAGAAATCAAGAAAAGTCAAAGAAAGTCAACTGATGGGTCAAAATAAGCAATTCTGGGTTTAGAAGCTAAGCTGGATGGTTTTCTGGTTTCTAGCTTGTTGACAACAAGCTAGGAGTTGTTTCTGATCCTTGGTTCTTGTTCTATAAGCCATTTTCAGTTGTAAGCATTTTCAAGCATTTTCTTAAAAGTATTAAGCTTACTGTTACACTGCTTAATCTTTGCTTATTTGCATAAGTTCTTGCTTATTAGTAGTTTGTGGACTTGTTTCATCTATATTATCAGTATTAATTAGCTTGTTTCATCTCTTTCCTTAAAAAACTTAAAAAGTCCAAAAATAGTCAAACCTAGTATAGCTTATTAAATTGCTTATATTTCTGATAAAAGTTGCTTATTATAGTTTTTTGTAAGTTGTTTATTTAGTAAAAGTCAGCAATCATTGGTCAAGTTTTCTACTTCCTTTGAAAATCCAAGACAGACTCAACATAAAGGGTTGTTTGGTTTAGCAGTCAAACTAAGTCAAACTTAGCTTGTACTGTAGATTGGTCATTAGGCCAACTTTGGTTAAGCTTTTATAAGCCATATTAAGCTGATTTCAAGTTTTAAAAAGCTATTATACCTATATACTAAAACCCAAAATTTGGGCCCCACACAATACTCTCACAAAACACTGTTTCATCTCGAAATGAACAGTAGCATCTTTTATATTTATAATCTAAAACCCAGTTTTTCCCCATTCATAACTCATATTCGAGAACCCTCTTCTCCCCCTCCCACACACACACAATACCCTAAACAGAAAATCAAATTACAAATTCCAAACACTACACTGAATCACAACCAATATTCCAGCTTCATGACATCATCTCAACGCTCCTCTCATCAAACCCAGATACAAAAGCAAACGCCTCTCACAAAAACAATTAAAAAGTTGAAGATCTATTGATGTCATTGGAAATCAAGAATTGGAAATCAAGACGATTGTAAGTGTTTTTAGCTCTTAATCTTTGCGATTTTTTTGTGATATTCAATTTTTCATATTTATAAAGATTGATACTTGACATTTTCATTAATTTTTTTTCCTTATTCTTTTTTTTTTTCCGATTTAGGGATACGGTTCCCAATTTTGTTAATCTCAATACCCATTGACATCGGCATACTCCAGTTGATTAATGATGCTGATTACTGATCTTTTCGCGGGTGATCATTACGCCTTATTTGATGTTACTAAAAGTAGATTATTTATTATTAGATATGTCTTTTTTTTAATTAAAAAAAATTACCTCAGTCTCATGTTTGTTTTTAACAGGTGATGCGAAGGCCTGTTGCTGAGTCCGTGATTGTATCCATTGATCGTAGTTGACGGGTTAGCGTTTTTCATAGTTTGGATTGCAGTAACTTGATGAAAGCTGATCCTACTACTACTATTGGTGCTGGTACATTTTTACTTTATTCTTCGATTATTGATTTACGGTTGGGTTTTGTTGTTTTGTATTAGGCGTATGTGTTGGTTTTAGTGTTTCATTGGTTTTATCAACCTAATTGTAGCTAAAAGATAAGAGCTCTTATTTAGTTTGACCTCCGAATTAAGGTTAACATTAATTCGTAGTTGATATTATAGGGGTGTTTGTTTAAGATTATATGTTGTGGGCTTATAACCTTATTTGACTTTGGCTTATATTACATAAGACCAATTTTCCAGCTTATTATGAGACTTATGGGCTTATATAAGTTTATCATATTGTAATAAACTTATATAAGCCCACAAGTCTCAAAATAAGCCATAAATTTTAGCCTTATGAAATCTAAGCCGAAACATAAATAAGCTCATAAGCCACATATAAACTTAAGCAAACATCCCATATGTGTGTGTCTTGCTTTTAGGATTTATGAGTTTGTTTTGGGTATATTAAGCTATTTGTGCCCAAAAAAAATATTCAGTTTAAGCTTTAGCCTTTTTTTAAAACAAAAGAATTTTGATAAGATTTATTGGTATTTTTTTTCATCTAATTTGTGCTTATATAAATCCAACAAATGTATTTTCATTATAGCTAGGAATCCGACATGGGTGTAGCTGACGTATTCGATAGCTTTAAAAGTTTTTAAAGCTGTTTGTTGATCATATAACCATTTCAACTTCTTGATGCAGGGGTAATGTTGAACAAGGAAATCCAATTGAAAACTGGAACTCATATACTTATGCCTTGATAAGATTGTTGATGAAGGGCTCACTACTCAAAAGTGTTGATCATAAGCCAATGCCTGGTATCCATTCATATTCCTTTAATTATTTTTACCAATGCCTGATAACATTTTTGCGCCTTTTGAGTATTAAACGAATGCCTCCCGGCACATTTAGATAAAGAGTTTATAAATTTGTTTATAAAGCCAATTCATTGTAGTGAGCAGGGTACAATTGCACCTCTCAAATGTGCCGGGAGGCATTCGTTTTCTTTACATGTCATTAAGGAAAAGGCATTTATGGTTTCAGTTTTGGGGATTTTTTTGGTGCCGGAAGGTTACTTTTGTTTGCAGTTGATTCCGAAACAGAACTGGATGGAATTGATTCTTGCAGAAAGATTATAAAGATTGAAACATTATAACGAAAAGAGCGTCTTATGATAATGTCTTTGTTTAGCAAAGGATAAGTAATTGAAGGTATGTTTTATATTGTAATTTTTGTTTTCGTTAGACCATTTTTGGTGACATTAGTTTGTAGGGGATGAAGGATGCGATTTATTGTTGCATGTGTCAATAGGTTTTGAAAATTTTAACGAGTTTAGCGGATTTCTGAAAAACAGAACCATCTTCTCAAACAAGTTTGTTCTTATTTACATTTATGGTTATACCACATGTACCAGTTGCAAGTATGTTAATGGTTGCATTATTTATCTTATGCATTCATCCTATACGTGTTTTCCTTTATTATATAATTGTATCTATGCATTTTTATAGTCTGCGGTTTCTGTATATGTGCAGACCATGATCACTTATGTCAGCTTTGTAGATGTAGATGCGCAGATGCCCAGCGAATCGCCACGGGCATCAGTCAACCGTTATAAAGCACAACCGTTTACTCAAGGTTGGTTATTTTGCTGGCTTAGTTTTAGAATTTTTTCCCTTTTCTTTTATGATTGTATCAATGCATTTTTGTAGTTTAGAATTTCTGTATACGTTCATACTATGATTGTTTATGCTGATTCAACATTCATTTTTTTCTTGGTTGTATAGATGTAAATGCACAAACAACTACTGAATCCCCATGGCTACCAATCAGCTGTGATAATGCTCAGCCGTTCACTAGAGGTTAGTTGTTTTATAGGTTTAATTTTAGCTGACTCTTGGTCTTGGATATGCTATTACTTCTTTCTGCATTTTATTTTTGAAATACCTGCTATGATGGTGGAAATTAATTTAGTGTTAACTGTCATTGTTACAGCTGAAGCCAGCATACCCAATACACGTTCCTGTAACGCCAATACGCGTTCCAGGCGTTCTAGGACCGTTCGACAGGGTCTATATATTTCACCTCATTCCAAGCACCTCATGCTGTCACTTAATGCATAAAGATAACCTACTTTCTTTCAGCGATCTTAGTACGCCTGGAACAAGAAGGTTCGTCGTACAATTTCGGCGATTACAAAAACAAAGGGGCTTTGAAAAACTGATTGCCGTACCTTATTATTAGAAAAAAAGGGGAGCACTTTGATGGTTCAATAATACGCAATCAGGTAATCTTTTATCGTTTCAGTATTGTCTTGGTTACTTTGAATGGATTTGTTCAGTGGTTGGCTTCAAAGGGTGTGTTCAGGGAGCGTGTTCAAGGTGGTGTGTTGAGTGAGTGGGTTCAGTTTGTTGGTTCAGTGTATTGGTTCAGTTGTTGCGTTCAGAAGTAGGTTCGGTAAAGTTACTTTAATCTGCCTATTGTCCCTACTTTACTTTAAAACCAGAGTTATTAATATCTTAACTTTGTTTTATGATGTTATACCAATATAGATTTCATTTGTTTTTAGCTATTATGTTCAATATGTTACTACTTTATAAACACATTGTTAAAAAATTAATAAGCTGTGTAAAAGGATGTTTACATTAGCTTATTAAAATGAGTTTTTGCCTTATTCAGGTTATAGCTGTTACAGATGAAAGAACGTGATTTAACCGAAGATACTTTTTCTTGGCTTTTTGATGATCAAAGTTTTATGACTGGTATATGTAACGAAACCATTCATGTGGTTTTCTGGTACAGATGAAAGACATGTGCAACTAAGGTTAAACTTATATTTTATTTGTTATTATTGTTATTTATTATTACATTTGGGTGTTTTGATTTTACCTTATTCTCGACACTTCAATTGCAGTTACTCATTGTAGTGGTTCCAGACCTACACCCCACAACAAGGCGCATACCAGCCCATACTTTTAATATATTTGCCTGTTCAGTTATGTGATGGCTGCAATTTACCAACAACAGCCACTAACCTGCACCCGTACAAAATGCTCGCAAAAGGAGGTTCAATGAGACACGTGCAGGTCTGTACACGTGCTAATAGATTACAGTTCTAAATTTTTTTGCCAACCTCAATTATTAGTTTGTTAACCATTTTATGTCATCAGCATTGTAGGGCCACATGGTTTGCAGAACTAGAATCCAACAGTGGATGACGGACCATCGGCCTCGCCACCACTGGTGTGACAACGTTAGTGACGTTCCTTCCTGTTTTTACGAATTTCATTTAGGTTGTCTAAGGCTCCTTATTTTAGCTAGCAAATTGGTAATTCAAATATGTGGTGGATGAGGATTTCGTGATGGCTTTTTAGCCTACGTAGACTACATACGGATTCTAGATGTGCCTCATTAGGTATCAAGTAAAAGTAACTAACAACGTTAAAGACTATATTCAAGGCATTAAGGAAAAAATGAATGCCTTTTCCTTTTCGTTTTTTTCCGTATACCTTCTTGATATCGCTTTAAGTAAAAACGTAATGAATGTTGCAGGTTATGGGGACCTGAATGGGGAGAAAATGGATGCATAAAAATGCAGCAACAGGTTTCTGAAAACACGATTAAGATAACTGTCTGATTGTCAAAGTGTTATAAAGAAATTTGTTGGTTACTTTAGCAACATGTCAATAATGCTGTATTGGTTTCATTTTTACTTGGATGTATTCTGACACTTTTTATCCTTTAAAGTAATTTTAAGTGGCATGGTAGGTTCATTATTGCATCTTGGATTGCTACAGTAAATTTTTTTTTTTTTTTTTAATAATTTCGGAAAAATAGAAAAAAAAAAAAATTAAAAAAACTTTAAAATTAATTTTTGTAAAAAAAATAATTTAAAAAATAAAAATACAAAATAATTGTGAACCTACAAAATCAACAAAAAACAACTATCTGAATAACCTGCTGCAACAATTTTTTTTTTTTTTTTTTTGAAATCCCGCAGCATCGCGCGGGTTTCCCCGCTCGTTTGAGTATAAAACCAAGTTTTTGGTTCTTTGTGTTGATTTTGGGCTGTGAAAAGCTCAAATAAGCCATCTAAAGCCATAAGCTCATTTTGTCTTTTTTCTTGGCTTGCCTGAGTTCCTTTTGATCCATTTGAAGTAAACACAAAAGGTGGTTTGCAGCCCTAAGGCTTGTGCATTTCTACACAGACCCTGCATCAGCAGAATCAGCATATGCTGATTGCTGAGGCAGCTGATCTAGCCTCATTTGTGGCTTATCCACATAAGCTCAAGCTCTAATCTTTGTGTTTCTGAAAAGTTCATACTGCTATCTTACTTTTGCCCCCATAATATTGCATCTCAGTGCTTATTTGGTTAGCTTAATTTGCCTTGAAAGTTGGCAATTTTCCAAGGTTTCTGCTGAAACCTTGTTGCTGCTAATCTTCCTTTTAGCTTAAATCATAGTGCTTATTTGTATTTTCCAGTTGTTTTATGTTTATTTAAGTGTACTAAACCTTTCCTGAGCATTTGGTTGAGTTTTGTGCTTATTAGCTTATTTCTAGCTTATTTGCTTACTGCTTATCTGCCCAAATCTGCTTATTTGGCTTAGTCAACTTTTCATTTTATTTTTCATAGCTTTCTAATATTAATTTAGATTTACTCAGAATTTTTCATAATTTTCTGAATAGTTTTAATAATTTTAATCTTTTTTATTAGTTTCTAATAATAATTAAATCATAATAATTAGAATATTAATCAGAAAAATATAAATCCAATTTTCATAATTTTATTTTGTCATTTTTAATCTAGGAAAAATATAAAAATATTTTTAGACCTTAAGAAAATCAAAAATAGAAATAAAGTGATAGCTTCTATTTAATAGAATTTATCTTTTTAAATTTTAATTAAGTAATTTTCATTTTTATAATTTTCTTAGCTTTTTCTCATCTTATAATATTTTTATAAAAAGTTTTAGAATTTTCTTTGTTCATTTAGTATTTTTTATAATTTAAATTAGTTTAATTAATAATTAAATAATAAATAATTAATAATAATTAAATAAAAAGTGTTAAAAATATAATTTAAGTTTTTAAATAAGTTTTAAGTAATTCTACATTTTTAGGTTTTAAATTTTATGAATTTCAGTTTTTGTCCCATTTTAGATTCCCGTTGCGCGTTTTAGTTTAATTTTATTCGCGTTTAAATTTCTTGTGCTTATCTGTTTTTAAATTGTTATTTAGAATTATTAAATAAAGAAAAATCCAAAAATATCTGAATCGTCAATCACTCTAATCCTAGCTTTTCACAGTTGCCCATTCATATCTCGTTGAGAAACGATTCGGGTAATTACTTACCTGACTACACACTACACACGAACGTGAGTTTTTGCAAGTATCCTTTTTCACAAAGGGGTAATTTGTATTTATTCACGCGTATCCGTCGTTGCATAATATTTATATCTATTTAGCACGGATCAAATTTTGGCGCCTACCCGAATCGTTTCTCAACGAGATATGAATGGGCAACTGTGAAAAGCTAGGATTAGAGTGATTGACGATTCAGATATTTTTGGATTTTTCTTTATTTAATAATTCTAAATAACAATTTAAAAACAGATAAGCACAAGAAATTTAAACGCGAATAAAATTAAACTAAAACGCGCAACGGGAATCTAAAATGGGACAAAAACTGAAATTCATAAAATTTAAAACCTAAAAATGTAGAATTACTTAAAACTTATTTAAAAACTTAAATTATATTTTTAACACTTTTTATTTAATTATTATTAATTATTTATTATTTAATTATTAATTAAACTAATTTAAATTATAAAAAATACTAAATGAACAAAGAAAATTCTAAAACTTTTTCTAAAAATATTATAAGATGAGAAAAAGCTAAGAAAATTATAAAAATGAAAATTACTTAATTAAAATTTAAAAAGATAAATTCTATTAAATAGAAGCTATCACTTTATTTCTATTTTTGGTTTTCTTAAGGTCTAAAAATATTTTTATATTTTTCCTAGATTAAAAATGACAAAATAAAATTATGAAAATTGGATTTATATTTTTCTGATTAATATTCTAATTATTATGATTTAATTATTATTAGAAACTAATAAAAAAGATTAAAATTATTAAAACTATTCAGAAAATTATGAAAAATTCTGAGTAAATCTAAATTAATATTAGAAAGCTATGAAAAATAAAATGAAAAGTTGACTAAGCCAAATAAGCAGATTTGGGCAGATAAGCAGTAAGCAAATAAGCTAGAAATAAGCTAATAAGCACAAAACTCAACCAAATGCTCAGGAAAGGTTTAGTATACTTAAATAAACATAAAACAACTGGAAAATACAAATAAGCACTATGATTTAAGCTAAAAAGAAGATTAGCAGCAACAAGGTTTCAGCAGAAACCTTGGAAAATTGCCAACTTTCAAGGCAAATTAAGCTAACCAAATAAGCACTGAGATGCAATATTATGGGGGCAAAAGCAAGATAGCAGTATGAACTTTTCAGAAACACAAAGATTAGAGCTTAAGCTTATGTGGATAAGCCACAAATGAGGCTAGATCAGCTGCCTCAGCAATCAGTATATGCTGATTCTGCTGATGCAGGGTCTGTGCAGAAATGCACAAGCCTTAGGGCTGCAAACCACCTTTTGTGTTTACTTCAAATGGATCAAAAGGAACTCAGGCAAGCCAAGAAAAAAGACAAAATGAGCTTATGGCTTTAGATGGCTTATTTGAGCTTTTCACAGCCCAAAATCAACACAAAGAACCAAAAACTTGGTTTTATACTCAAATAGCTTTTTAAAACTTGAAATCAGCTTAATATGGCTTATAAAAGCTTAACCAAAGTTGGCCTAATGACCAATCTACAGTACAAGCTAAGTTTGACTTAGTTTGACTGCTAAACCAAACAACCCTTTATGTTGAGTCTGTCTTGGATTTTCAAAGGAAGTAGAAAACTTGACCAATGATTGCTGACTTTTACTAAATAAACAACTTATAAAAACTATAATAAGCAACTTTTATCAGAAATATAAGCAATTTAATAAGCTATACTAGGTTTGACTATTTTTGGACTTTTTAAGTTTTTTAAGGAAAGAGATGAAACAAGCTAATTAATACTGATAATATAGATGAAACAAGTCCACAAACTACTAATAAGCAAGAACTTATGCAAATAAGCAAAGATTAAGCAGTGTAACAGTAAGCTTAATACTTTTAAGAAAATGCTTGAAAATGCTTACAACTGAAAATGGCTTATAGAACAAGAACCAAGGATCAGAAACAACTCCTAGCTTGTTGTCAACAAGCTAGAAACAAGAAAACCATCCAGCTTAGCTTCTAAACCCAGAATTGCTTATTTTGACCCATCAGTTGACTTTCTTTGACTTTTCTTGATTTCTTGAAATAGAACAGGATTACACTAACATAAGCTCACAGTAAGCTATGTTTAGCTTATATGAGCTTATGTAAACAGAGAATAAGCTATTCCAAACAACATTTAATTTAAAACAAATTACAGTGAAGCATGAAATTGTAAATTGACTGAATTTAAATGCAGGATACAACAAAGTGAGATTAAAATGACTGTAAAGTGACTATATTGATGACTGAAATGAAAATTACAATAAGGAAATGAGAATTAAGTAAAAGACGATTTTATAAAATTTAACTACTACTCAATTATCTATTACATTGTTCTATTTATACTAAATACAAATGGGAAACCCTAAGTCATCATCTCTGATCAAATCCCATCCCTTGAATTGCTTCAATTTGATCTCCTTCGTCCATTTTAGCTTTTGGCGGGAAAAATGGAAAAGTGGTAAACCCACTATCTCTGACTGTTGGGGAGAAGGAAGATGCATTAAATGCATTTGGAGTGTTAGGTAGTGTGTTTGGAGGGGAAATGATGTGGTGAAGCCAGCTGTGGAAAATGGTGAGGTGGGGGGGATGACTGGTTTGTTTAGGCGGTTCGAAGGAAGAAGGTTTGACTTCGGGTCAAACTTCTGTGTTTAAATAAAAGGAAGTGGGCCGGCTATAGGATTAAAGGGAATTGGGCTTGGGGATTGGGTTTAGTAACTGGGTTGGGTAAATGGATTTTGGGTTTAATAGATAAAGGGTATTAGTGATCCGGATTTGGTTAAAGTTAAACATAGGGACCATAGTTGTAATTTGCTGAAACTTTAGGGACCTGATTTGCCAACATTCCAAACTTACTTCAAAGGACTAAACCTGCCACATATCAATAACACAAGGACCATATTTATTTTTCTCAAAGTTTTTAAATCCCAGGGACCATTTTTGTCCATTTTGCAAAGTTGAGGGACTAAACTTGTAATTTTATGATTCTTAAAGGACCTTTGATGACTTTTCCTGTTTTTAGAATAACCAGGGACTAGTTTTGACAACTTTTGAAAGTTGAGGGACTGAAACTGCCAATTATGCAAACTTTGTTCGTTTTTCAATTGTTTTTAAACATTTTGCATCTGAAACATATAAAACACAATTCTGGGATAATTTCAGTATTTTGATGCATTTCTGAGAGTTTTTGGATGTTTTGGCAGCTCAGATTAGGTAAAAATGATGAGTATTTAGACACTCATCATTGTTTTAGGTGTTGGATATGGTCTGTCAAGGATGACTTTTTTCAGATATTTCCCGTGAGGTTTCCTTAGTTCGATGAATCGTAGAAAAGGACTGGACCACTGCACATAGTGTTGGGTTTTATATTTTCATAGATTTGATGATCACAGAACAAGAAAAATGAAACATGAAGAATAATGAAATGATAAGCAGAATACACTAAGTACATTCTACTGCTGGTTAAGTCTGCTGGTTAAGTCTGCTGGTTAAGTCTGCTGGTTAATTCTGGTGAGTACCAAAATTAAGTCTGGTTTTCGAATGTTAAGTCTGCTTGCTGGATGGATATGTATACACAAAAGTCAAAGACACTTTAGATAAATATCTTTGTTGTGTCATCATTTAAACAAGTTGTAAACAAAGATACATGTTGTATCTTAATGACTATCATACACAAGCAAGTAGTAGACAAGACTTATCATACTGTAAAAGATCTCCTTGGTGCTATAAAAGGAGATCTTACCCTTAGATAAAAAGTATGCTTCACAGTAAAATAATGTGAACATCAAAGGGTGGTTAGAAGTTAATCACCAAGGTGCTTCGTATTTACAAATTACAACAAACACCAAGTGTGTTAAAATGTAAAGCACCAAAAACAGTGAGTGTGTGGGAACATCAGACGAAGGGTCTGATGTTGATTAGGTTTGCTTAGCCTCAAGGTAATCAAGGTTTTCCTTGATCCCTGTTATTGTTGTAGAGTAACCGTGCTATATTTGATCACATAGCATTGGGGCTGAGTTTAATAACAAACATAAAGTTTGGCAAAACCTTGTTGTGATAGTATTGATTCTTTCATTTGAATATTCCGCCAATATTATCATCATGCTTATCATAGTTCAACCTAGATCAAGGTCTAAAACAACCTAGAGCCCAAAACGATCAGAAAACTTATTAAGTGTGTGCTCAATCGTTCACTTAAAGTTTTCAACACATAGTTTCCAGGTGTGAGCATAGGTGGTGTGTCCAAAGAACCAGCTTCATGCCTCGATTGTTGACTACTTATGGCTTCACACATTTTGGTAAACCAGTGTGGTTCTCTGGAAGAAGGTTGGTAGTTCTGCATTGGTTGAGGAGGAAGTTGTTGCTGCTGAGGGAATTGATGTTGATGCATGAACATTTGATGTTGTTGAAACTGTGGTTGATACTGTTGTTGAGGATATTGCTGCTGGAATGGTTGTTGACAATACTGTTGCTGTTGTTGATTGTAGAAGTAGTAATTGTATGGTGGTTGAGACATCCTTGTGTTTTTGTTGATCGTGTAGATAATTAAGATGTGTGTTATGAGTTATGAGGTTTGGTTTTGGTTAAGGGGTATTTTTGTTCAATTTCGATAAAGGTTACTGTTCACACAATTGGGATAAAAACTGTTCATGTTGCTCAATTTCGATAAAAATCCAATTGCGATAAGAGTCCAATTTGCGATAAGAAGTCCAATTGCGATAAAAAGTCCAATTGCGATAAGAAGTCCAATTGCGATAAGAGTCTGATTTGCGATAACTCCAGCAATTGCGATAAAATTGATAATTGAGATAAACTTGCTAACTGCGATAAATCTTACAATTGCGATAAGTTATCTTAATTGCGATAGAAAAGGCAATTTC
This sequence comes from Artemisia tridentata subsp. tridentata, assembly GCA_021014915.2. Classification (NCBI taxonomy): domain Eukaryota; kingdom Viridiplantae; phylum Streptophyta; class Magnoliopsida; order Asterales; family Asteraceae; genus Artemisia; species Artemisia tridentata. The sequence goes on along the minus strand of CP139501.1, from coordinate 213,650,851 downwards.
GATAAGTTAACAGAATTGCGATAGATTTTGCAATTTCGATAAATTTATCTAAATTACAATTTTGATCACTTTCTCAAAATCTTATACAAGATATGAGAATAACCGCCGAGTCGAAGTATTTTCACAAACTTATACAAGCAAGGAAAACACTGTACTCCAATTTCGATAAATCCGTGGTCTGCTGGAATTGCGATAAACCCTCTTTTGCACAATTTCGATAAACCCTCTTTTTCACAATTTCGATAAACCCTCTTTTTCACAAATTCGATAAACCCTCTTTTTCCACCAACTTTTTCAGATTACGTTAATACTTAGAAAACGATGAGTAAAACCGATTGTTTTTGGTTTCAAACGTGTAATAATACGTAAATTATGAAGAGATTTAGTACTTTTAACGTGAAAAAACCAAAGATGTGGTGAAATTCTATGATTAGCAACGAACTAAACTAGCGTTATACGAATTCAAACTTGAACAAAAAACTTAACTATCGACGTTAAATCTAATCCCACTTCACGATTTGATCTTTTCACTTTACAAGCTTGAAGATCTAGTGAACGAAATAAGAGTTTTAATTGTTTTACCACAAAAACCACACGTAATCTATAAAACCAAACGAATAACTGATTGAAAACGATGAAAATCTACTCGATAACACACAACTAACTATCCTTTGGCGTATGATACCACTTGATGGTCCCTATGAATAACGTTACACAAGCTATCTAACAACTAACACCATGTTAACTACTCTAACTAATCTACGTATGAAAACAAATAACGAGACAACGATAAGTGATAAGAGATTATAGAATAGATGAAGAGAAAGACGGATGATTCTTATTCACTAATAACTTTGGCAAAGCTTCCGCACAATGAGAATAAAAACCAACAAGTAAATGAGACCCCTAGCCTTCTATTTATAGGCGAATAGCTAGGGCGTCACATGCTAAACACATTCTAGAAGGATACATTGGATTCCCACGGCCCATGGGCTACTTATGAGCCGTGGGCTTTCTAACTAACATATAACCCATATTTGAGCAACTAATTAATTACATGACCAAGACTTGAAAATAAATAAAACACGTTCCCAACAGAGAACAGCGAGCAAACGTGAATCTAACACATTTTTGCTAGAGGCAACACCTGCCACGAGCTGGAAACCCTGTCAAGAAAGCTCTTTGAATGAGTTTATCTGATCACAGGCAATTTTTATAACTGAAATTATTGGTTCTCATACAACCAGAGGTTAAATTCAACCGAAATTTGATTAAGTGTCTTCATTTAAACTTAATCCTTTCAAAATGTTTGTATGCAGTATTGTTTTGAATAAAAATTGAGTTTATACTGCTGAGTAAAAGTCTTTCCAAAACATAGTACTGCTAGGCAAAACTTTGTACTGCTGGATAGCCGTTTGTACTGTTGAGTCATAACCGCTTTTTGAATATAGCCGTTGAGAAAAATCTGGTCAATTACCTTACTTAAGGGTTTCCTAAATTGGATAATTTTTACTTTTTATCTACTTTATTCACTTTTTTCAATCTAAAGAAATCTTTTATTGAAGTCGGTCCAATAGAAACCTGATGTGCGTGTGTATTGCTCTAATTCTTTTATATCCACGGCAGCGGCTCCAAGGACTTGGTGCGCGCGTGATGTCGTTGTGGTTTTAGCAGTATTAATGCCTACTCAAGATTTAAATTTATATTTAGCCGACTTATCAATAAAACACACACTTCAACGAGCAGTGTACCCGGTCAGTATGAATATAATGGTAAGTAGAGTGTCGATCACTAAGAGTGGAACGTATTATCTAGTTGTTCTAATCAGTATTTTAATATCTTAGGTTAGCTGTACAATCTAATCTAACGCAAGGAGGTTCAGCCTGAGAGACTGGCACGGTTTGGTTATGATTAAATAATAAACTAAACTAATGAGCACGAATCAGCGATTAGCACACACGTACACAGATAGATACTTGAGACAATAAGAAGACCTGTCCTGATAATTAAGTAGCTTGTCACTTGTTTTATTGCTAGTTTTATATGAAGTGTATATAATTAACCCTTTCTCGTTGGCTCTAATCTTATCGGCGAGTAAACCCTTAATGATCACTTATATCTATCCCACTATCCTAGAATATTGAGCATTTGTGATACCCACGTTTCGTATACGCTAGAATAGATAGGCGAGGAAGGGGCATGGCGACCCAAGCAATGCTCAGCTAGACACAGAGGTTATCAATGCAATAATAAAAGTCACCAAAGATATCAACATATAAACTTTAATTAATGGGAAAGCAATTTTAAGGGGTGCCCATGATTTTCCGTAGTCACATGGAATCGGCCCATCAATCCTGATGAATTAAAGTGTACTAATACAATAAAACAAAACTACTTAATGAATTGAATACATGCAGGACCTTCTTACAGCTCTTGTATCTTTGTTTAGGGTGTGTCTTCTGCTGCTAATGCGTCTGAATTCGTCTGGTATTTTGCACTCTCCAACTTCTTCGCACTCAAAATTCGTCTGACCTTGGGGTATTTATAGTTTCTGTCTGAGGGTTAGATGCGGCGCATAGGATAAGTAGATGCGGCGCATTGACTTAACTTCACGTGGGGTCCAAGATTAATATATTCAGGAATATTCGTACACCGCCTTAAGATGCAGCGTAACTCCATTTCTCTATGCGGCGCATGTCCTTTGCTGTCTTGGATCGTAGCTTGTGAAATCTTGATAGCGATGCGCCGTATGTACGAAGTGTGTTGCGGCGTATCTGGAGCAGAATGATCTTGATCTTGTACATTTCAGTAGACTCTTAACATCTTGCTTGTTTTGCTCCATAATTAGTCCAAAATCGCCAAGTTTCACATAATACTTGTTTTTACCTGAGAATTACAAAAGTAAACATTAACGTATCAATTCTCATATATAATATAATAAAACAAGTCAAATAAATAGGATAAATGATGGTAATAAAATGTACTTATTTGAGTTCATCAAATATTCCCCCACTTGAACTTTACTTGTCCCCAAGTAAACCTTAGAATAAATCAAATGAAAATGTATCCTAAAAGATGTTAGGATTTATTTTTTATATTTAAGCATGTATTCGTTTTGTCATAATTGCACAACCAAACACTTAACGAATTAGAAATAAAATAAAATATTTTGATAAAAGCAAATCTAATCATTTAACTGTCCAGTCGTGACGAATATTCTAGCATAAGCTTGGCAAGTATACGCATCTCCCCCACTAAAGCCAAGGAATAACAAGTATAAAGCGGTAAAAAGGGTTTGTTGGTTAAGGGTTGATCATTCTTCTTAATCTCTATCGATCTCACATTCCAGAAAAGGCGACAAAATCACAAATACATGATCGAATCCACCACCACGATACTTGCAATTGCTCAAATCCTTAACTCGAATGGGCTAAAGATAGGACCAAGTAATCTTTACCAATAATATTATATCAAAAAGGGCGACAAAATCATAAATACATAGCCGAATCCACGACTATGATACTTAAGATTGCTCAAATCCCTAATCTCAATAAATCAAAGGTTTGGATAAAGAATGATATAGGGTATGGATAATATTTGGGATATAAATTGGTGTAAAATAAAAAATAAACAAAACAGATAAATTAAAATCCTAAGTGTGGTAAATTACTTTCCCAACCATCCTATGAATAAGACTCATATCATTGAATAACTCACGCTTTAACACTTGAAACACACGCTTTAGGTAGACACGAATTATAATCAACAAAATCTCAATCAAAGAATAACCTTAGTTGGCGTTCCCATAACGGCCAACTCTCATTCAATCCATAAATATAATATATAACAAATAGTGGTGATATCGCCCACTTAATACAAAACTTTACATAAGTTGGTTAAAACAAACTTTCAACTTTTTCTTTTTTTCTTTTTTCTTTTCTATTTTTTTTTTCGATTTTTTTTTTTTTTTTTTTTTTTTTTTTTTTTTTTGCACTAATATATGTGTAAAATTTCACAACTTTTCTATCACTTTCTTTCCGGATGATTTTTTTCATACTTTTCATACTTTCAGAAATAACTGTAATAACGAAAGTAGTAAACACACGAAAAATAAACTCAAAGATATACAATATTTACTTTCATACCAATTGCATTGTGCAATTTCCTGACTCAACCAAAGATAATGAATTACGCACGCGAACACAGGTAATGTAAGGAAACACACTTTGCCTAAAGCAATTAACCACGGATTTTAATCTACAAGGTAGGCTAAGGTGTAAGGGTGTAACGAAACATTATAACAAAGGTGTAAGAAACGAAAGGAATGGCTCTGAGTGTTTTTCTAGGGTATCTTATTCTAAAAGTGAGAGTAACAAAAGGGTTTATACGAGGGTTAACTAACCAGTGTAGTTAGTTAATATCACATAACATATAAAGGCTATTTAGGTGTAATCCTAGAAATTTACCAATTTAGACAAGTCATTCCAATTATATAGATAATACTTATTATGGTGGTCTCGAATAGTATATAAGCCAAGTTCTAAAGTTTACAAGTCACCGGCACACTCATAGATTTGTGAATTTTGAAAAGTTCACACTTTTTGAAAATAAGGTTATGTGTGCAGCTATGTAATTTAGACTTTAAACAAAAACATGCTAAAAAATTTTAAAATTTGATATATTAAGCGCATTTTAAGCATATTTTGCAAAAGTTTAGGACAAGTAAGTGTTCTAATTCTCCAATCCCCCCACTTAAGTTAAACAACGTCCTCGTTGTTTGTGTTAAAGGTTAAAAACTGGAAAATAAAAGAATTAGAACAGAAAACCTCCCCTGAGATTTGCTCGGTATGATCCTCCATTATTCGTATAAGAGCAAAAATCAACTTTCTTGTGGATGAGAATGTTTAAGCTTCAAAAATGATGTATCCACAAGAATTGCAGGAATCTATAATACCATTAAGACTTTAACACACCTGAGTTAAGAAGGTTCAAACTTGCATAATACATTAGTAGTTAGTAAAAATAAAACATAAAAAATTAAAAACTGAAAATCATCAGGTCAGTCGATGCGCCGTATCTTATGGAAGAAGATACGCCGTATCGAGCCTGGAATAAAATATGAATCAGAATAAAAGATGCGTCGCATCCTTAACCAGGGATGCGCCGCATTAAAATACTGACAGAAAGTTTTAAAGTCAAAAATAAAAATGCAGAAAATTAAATAAGATATGACCAGTGCAAGCGATGCATCGCATCTTAGGATTGAGATGCGCCGTATCTTCTGCGGGTCTGACAGACTTGACACAAAACAGAATGTAAAAATTTTCCGGGTTGTCTCCCGGTCAGCACTTGTCTTTATTCCAGAGTCTTCAAGTTAGACTCATGTTCAGCTCCTTAATACCGATCACTGAAAGAGTCGGAAGCATCGCGCTCCCTCATCGCCAGTCCAGTAATATTGAACACTCCTTTCTCGTCCGTAATTTCCACGCCATTCTTCTTTAATATCTGTATAAACAAAGTTCTGTCTCTTTCGGGTAGAGATGACAAAATGATAGACGGGAAATTCTTATTATTATATAGGCATAAATATGCAAGGTGGGGTGGTAGTTCAATAAACACATTATTATTCAAATTTGTATTCTCAACTATTCTCCTACATTTGTTAATTACTTCGCAATCATACCACTCATCATCAGAATCATTAACAATATCGCGCCTAAGTTCGGTAGGTACATTAAGGTCAATAAATTCCTCGAAGTTCTCATGATTAGGATTAGTTGAGTTGTTTTGAATCAATGTTTCACCCATAAGCCTAGCTTCTAGATCGAGGTCCATACGTTCTCTTAATCCTAGCACATAGACGCCTCTAATTATGCTCTTAGCAGGATTTTGGCACTTATAGACTAGTTTATTTTTCCCTACCCTTAATGAGATTTTTCTTTTAAACACATCAATCTTAGCATGGGCGGTAGACAAGAAAGGTCTTCCAAGGATTAAAGGAATCTTAACATCCTCGGGCATATCTAATATAACAAAGTCTACGGGGAAAACAAACTTCTCAATCTTAACTAGCACATTTTTAGCAATCCCTTCAGGTCGTTTTACCGTTTTATCAGCCAATTCAATAAGCAACTTAGTTGGTGCTAATTTTCCTAGTCCTAGGGTAGTGAATGTCTTAAGGGGCATAACACTAACGCTAGCTCCTAAGTCAGTTAACACATTATTGAAAGATATATCATTAATTGAACAAGGTAAAGTAAAACTTCCCGGGTCCTTTTCTTTATGAGGCAAGGCACGTAAGTCGGTTGCAGAGCTCTCTTCTTTCATTGCGGCCTTGATCTCCTCTTCAATCTTTGTCTTCTCTTTTAGTAATCTCCTTAAACTGATTGAAGAATTAAAGAAAAATTCGGGCTTTGCAGCATCATTACCATTCATCAATCTTCTAGGTATGTTAGGCATGACTTCTTCAGTGGTGCTTATGGCCTTGACATGATCTCTTGGGTTGGTTTCAGTTGAGCTAGGTAAACTTCCGTATCCCCTTTCTTGAAGAACTTTGCTCATTTGTCCAATTTGTTGTTCCAATGCTTTGATCGAAGCTCCTTGATTTCTTGTAATAGTATCCGTTGAGGCTCGGATTTCTTTGATCATAGCAGTGTTCTCTTCATGTCTTTTAGCAGCATCGGCCATAATTTGCTTAAGAGTGTCATCTAAAGTCTGCCTCCTTTCTTGATAAGTGGGATTAAAGTTGTTCTTTTGATAATATCCCGGAGCAGCTTCCCTAAATCTTCCTGAAGGTCGGAATGGTTGTCCAAATTGTGTGTAGTATGCTTCTTCAAAAGTCTCACTTTCATTCTTATTAGGGCAATCTTTAGTGTAGTGAGGTCCTTCGCATTTTTCACATCCAACTTGGGCAGCATACACTTTCTCATCACGCTTCTTCATCTCTCTACTAATTTTATCCAATTGAGCTTGAATAGGAGCAAACCCGTCAAAATTAGTGCTGCTCTTAGATCTAGTAGAGGTTCCGTCGTGCCATTTTTGAGAATGATCAGCAGCTTCTTGGATAGCTTTTCTAGCATTGGCTGCACTCATTTGAGGCACAGCTCCCTTAGCATCCAAGATTTGTCTAGTAGGCACGTCCAATCCTTGATAGAACAATATTATCTCCTGCATTGGACTTAGATAATGTTGAGGGCATTTCATCAATAGGTCCTTAAATCGTTCCCAAGCTTGATAAAGAGTTTCATCATGCTCTTGCTTGAAACTGTTGATAGCCTCCATCTTTTTAGCAGTTTTAGCAGGTGGACAATATCTTTTCAGGAATTTGCTCTTCAAATCTTCCCATGTTGTGATTGAACTAGCAGGTTCATTCCTTAGCCACTTATTAGCAGCTCCTTTAAGCGAAATTGGAAAGATTCTTAGCATAAGTTGATCGTCAGAGACTCCTTCTGTAGTAAACAAATCTGCAATCTCGAGGACTTTTTCAACATGTTCATTAGCATCTTCATGTTCTGTTCCACTAAAAGCATTTTCTCTTAGCTCCTTGAGAAACTGACCCTTCAACTCAAACTTTGACTTTTCATCAAACTTTGGTCTAGCAACTCCTGAACTATAATCAGCACGGGTTTTGTTCATATATTCCTCCATAGTAGTGTTTTCCGCCATTGTTTCTGTTTCTTCTTCCTCTTTCTCTTCAGAAAAGTAATCAAGCTCGAAAGAACTTGAGATATCAAAGCTTTTTGTGTTGAAAAGCCTTTTAAGCGAATGTAAGGCTCGTTCAGGATCTTCGAAAGGTTGAATCAAGTTCTTAGTTGAACTCCTGGTCATGCACTTCCTGAAACTATCACAAAAGCATCAGTAGGGTATGTTCAAGAAAGTAATATATCAGAAAATTAACAACGAAAACGGAATACGAAAAATAAAAGTTACTGATATCTGCAGACGATGCGCCGTATCCAAAAAGTTGGATACGCCGTATCTTATAATCATTAAAATTAAATCAGACTTTTATTCAGAAAATAGATACGCCGCTTAGAATTAGAATGCGCCGTATCAGTTTTAATTTATCAAAAATCGATTATATTTGTTAAAATTGAATGCGTCGTATTAACAAAAGTTAATGCGCCGTATTTTCGTTACGTTTCAAAATACAAGATTTTTGATTCAGAAGATGCGTCGTATCGATAAAGATCGATGCGTCGTATCTGTTTAAAAATTCGAAAACTGTTTTTAATTTAAATTGAAAATACGCCGTATCTGTTAAAACAGATGCGTCGTATGGCGTTAGGGTTTAGAAAAATTTCTTATTAAAAACAGAATACGCCGTATCTTGGGGAAAGATGCGTCGTATCGAATTTATTAAACGCGTTGTATTTTATAAAAATTAAACGCAATACGCCGTATCTGTGAAAACAGATGCGCCGTATCGTTTGTATCAGCTCAGTACAACGATAGCAGAATGCAGAAAAATACCGAAAAGAAAAACAAAAAATAAAAACGAATAAAAAGAAACAAAAATTAAAGAAAATAAAAATACAAAAAAACAGAAAATATGCAAATAATACAAAGAATGCAATTTATCTAATATATAACAGGGTTAGTGGTTAGAATCTAAAAATTAAAAAGAAAACCTAATTAAAATACTAATCAAATTAACAGATAATAACAATTCACTCCCCGGCAACGGCGCCAAAAAACTTGATGTGCGTGTGTATTGCTCTAATTCTTTTATATCCACGGCAGCAGCTCCAAGGACTTGGTGCGCGCGTGATGTCGTTGTGGTTTTAGCAGTATTAATGCCTACTCAAGTTTTAAATTTATATTTAGCCGACTTATCAATATCTTTGTTGTGTCATCATTTAAACAAGTTGTAAACAAAGATTCATGTTGTATCTTAATGACTGTCATACGTAAGCAAGTAGTAGACAAGACTTATCATATTGTAAAAGATCTCCTTGGTGCTATAAAAGGAGATCTTACCCTTAGATAAAAAGTATGCTTTACAGTGAAATAATGTGAACATCAAAGGGTGGTTAGAAGTTAATCACCAAGGTGCTTCGTATTTACAAATTACAACAAACACCAAGTGTGTTAAAATGTAAAGCACCAAAAACAGTGAGTGTGTGGGAACATCAGACGAAGGGTCTGATGTTGATTAGGTTTGTTTAGCCTCAAGGTAATCAAGGTTTTCCTTGATCCCTGTTATTGTTGTAGAGTAACCGTGCTATATTTGATCACATAGCATTGGGGCTGAGTTTAATAACAAACATAAAGTTTGGCAAAACCTTGTTGTGATAGTATTGATTCTTTCATTTGAATATTCCGCCAATATTATCATCATGCTTATCATAGTTCAACCTAGATCAAGGTCTAAAACAACCTAGAGCCCAAAACGATCAGAAAACTTATTAAGTGTGTGCTCAATCGTTCACTTAAAGTTTTCAACACATAGTTTCCAGGTGTGAGCATAGGTGGTGTGTCCAAAGAACCAGCTTCATGCCTCGATTGTTGACTACTTATGGCTTCACACATTTTGGTAAACCAGTGTGGTTCTCTGGAAGAAGGTTGGTAGTTCTGCATTGGTTGAGGAGGAAGTTGTTGCTACTGAGGGAATTGATGTTGATGCATGAACATTTGATGTTGTTGAAACTGTGGTTGATACTGTTGTTGAGGATATTGCTGCTGGAATGGTTGTTGACAATACTGTTGCTGTTGTTGATTGTAGAAGTAGTAATTGTATGGTGGTTGAGACATCCTTGTGTTTTTGTTGATCGTGTAGATAATTAAGATGTGTGTTATGAGTTATGAGGTTTGGTTTTGGTTAAGGGGTATTTTTGTTCAATTTCGATAAAGGTTACTGTTCACACAATTGGGATAAAACTGTTCACGTTGCTCAATTTCGATAAAAATCCAATTGCGATAAGAGTCCAATTTGCGATAAGAAGTCCAATTGCGATAAAAAGTCCAATTGCGATAAGAAGTCCAATTGCGATAAGAGTCTGATTTGCGATAACTCCAGCAATTACGATAAAATTGATAATTGAGATAAACTTGCTAACTGCGATAAATCTTACAATTGCGATAAGTTATCTTAATTGCGATAGAAAAGGCAATTTCGATAAGTTAACAGAATTGCGATAGATTTTGCAATTTCGATAAATTTATCTAAATTACAATTTTGATCACTTTCTCAAAATCTTATACAAGATATGAGAATAACCGCCAAGTCGAAGTATTTTCACAAACTTATACAAGCAAGGAAAACACTGAACTCCAATTTCGATAAATCCGTGGTCTGCTGGAATTGCGATAAACCCTCTTTTGCACAATTTCGATAAACCCTCTTTTTCACAATTTTGATAAACCCTCTTTTTCACAAATTCGATAAACCCTCTTTTTCCACCAACTTTTTCAGATTACGTTAATACTTAGAAAACGATGAGTAAACCGATTGTTTTTGGTTTCAAACGTGTAATAATACGTAAATTATGAAGAGATTTAGTACTTTTAACGTGAAAAACCAAAGATGTGGTGAAATTCTATGATTAGCAACGAACTAAACTAGCGTTATACGAATTCAAACTTGAACAAAAAACTTAACTATCGACGTTAAATCTAATCCCACTTCACGATTTGATCTTTTCACTTTACAAGCTTGAAGATCTAGTGAACGAAATAAGAGTTTTGATTGTTTTACCACAAAAACCACACGTAATCTATAAAACCAAACGAATAACTGATTGAAAACGATGAAAATCTACTCGATAACACACAACTAACTATCCTTTGGCGTATGATACCACTTGATGGTCCCTATGAATAACGTTACACAAGCTATCTAACAACTAACACCATGTTAACTACTCTAACTAATCTACGTATGAAAACAAATAACGAGACAACGATAAGTGATAAGAGATTATAGAATAGATGAAGAGAAAGACGGATGATTCTTATTCACTAATAACTTTGGCAAAGCTTCCGCACAATGAGAATAAAAACCAACAAGTAAATGAGACCCCTAGCCTTCTATTTATAGGCGAATAGCTAGGGCGTCACATGCTAAACACATTCTAGAAGGATACATTGGATTCCCACGGCCCATGGGCTACTTATGAGCCGTGGGCTTTCTAACTAACATATAACCCATATTTGAGCAACTAATTAATTACATGACCAAGACTTGAAAATAAATAAAACACGTTCCCAACAGAGAACAGCGAGCAAACGTGAATCTAACACATTTTTGCTAGAGGCAACACCTGCCACGAGCTGGAAACCCTGTCAAGAAAGCTCTTTGAATGAGTTTATCTGATCACAGGCAATTTTTATAACTGAAATTATTGGTTCTCATACAACCAGAGGTTAAATTCAACCGAAATTTGATTAAGTGTCTTCATTTAAACTTAATCCTTTCAAAATGTTTGTATGCAGTATTGTTTTGAATAAAAATTGAGTTTATACTGCTGAGTAAAAGTCTTTCCAAAACATAGTACTGCTAGGCAAAACTTTGTACTGCTGGATAGCCGTTTGTACTGTTGAGTCATAACCGCTTTTTGAATATAGCCGTTGAGAAAAATCTGGTCAATTACCTTACTTAAGGGTTTCCTAAATTGGATAATTTTTACTTTTTATCTACTTTATTCACTTTCCTCAATCTAAAGAAATCTTTTATTGAAGTCGGTCCAATAGAAACCTGATGTGCGTGTGTATTGCTCTAATTCTTTTATATCCACGGCAGCGGCTCAAAGGACTTGGTGCGCGCGTGATGTCGTTGTGGTTTTAGCAGTATTAATGCCTACTCAAGATTTAAATTTATATTTAGCCGACTTATCAATAAAACACACACTTCAACGAGCAGTGTACCCGGTCAGTATGAATATAATGGTAAGTAGAGTGTCGATCACTAAGAGTGGAACGTATTATCTAGTTGTTCTAATCAGTATTTTAATATCTTAGGTTAGCTGTACAATCTAATCTAACGCAAGGAGGTTCAGCCTGAGAGACTGGCACGGTTTGGTTATGATTAAATAATAAACTAAACTAATGAGCACGAATCAGCGATTAGCACACACGTACACAGATAGATACTTGAGACAATAAGAAGACCTGTCCTGATAATTAAGTAGCTTGTCACTTGTTTTATTGCTAGTTTTATATGAAGTGTATATAATTAACCCTTTCTCGTTGGCTCTAATCTTATCGGCGAGTAAACCCTTAATGATCACTTATATCTATCCCACTATCCTAGAATATTGAGCATTTGTGATACCCACGTTTCGTATACGCTAGAATAGATAGGCGAGGAAGGGGCATGGCGACCCAAGCAATGCTCAGCTAGACACAGAGGTTATCAATGCAATAATAAAAGTCACCAAAGATATCAACATATAAACTTTAATTAATGGGAAAGCAATTTTAAGGGGTGCCCATGATTTTCCGTAGTCACATGGAATCGGCCCATCAATCCTGATGAATTAAAGTGTACTAATACAATAAAACAAAACTACTTAATGAATTGAATACATGCAGGACCTTCTTACAGCTCTTGTATCTTTGTTTAGGGTGTGTCTTCTGCTGCTAATGCGTCTGAATTCGTCTGGTATTTTGCACTCTCCAACTTCTTCGCACTCAAAATTCGTCTGACCTTGGGGTATTTATAGTTTCTGTCTGAGGCTTAGATGCGGCGCATAGGATAAGTAGATGCGGCGCATTGACTTAACTTCACGTGGGGTCCAAGATTAATATATTCAGGAATATTCGTACACCGCCTTAAGATGCGGCGTAACTCCATTTCTCTATGCGGCGCATGTCCTTTGCTGTCTTGGATCGTAACTTGTGAAATCTTGATAGTGATGCGCCGTATGTACGAAGTATGTTGCGGCGTATCTGGAGCAGAATGATCTTGATCTTGTACATTTCAGTAGACTCTTAACATCTTGCTTGTTTTGCTCCATAATTAGTCCAAAATCGCCAAGTTTCACATAATACTTGTTTTTACCTGAGAATTACAAAAGTAAACATTAACGTATCAATTCTCATATATAATATAATAAAACAAGTCAAATAAATAGGATAAATGATGGTAATAAAATGTACTTATTTGAGTTCATCAAAACCTTAAGTATTCCTTTTTAATATCTCAATTCGCTTTACTCAACCTACTTTCTTTCATAATCAATCATATCCCAGCAGTCAAATCAAACTTTTACTGATCATAATAGCGAATTTAGCTTTTGTCGACAAACACAACATGGTGGCGTACTTGGAGAAAACAGAGGAAGGTGTACACTTCCATCAGATAGTAGATTTTCTAAACTCTACCCATATAAGGTATGCTTTAACTCTCAACCCTACTATCTATGTCTCCCAAATCAAACAGTTTTGGCAGACTGTTACTGTCAATACTATTGAGAATGGAGACAAAGAGCTAATTGCAACAGTTGATGGCAAGACCATCACTCTTACTGAATCATCTGTTAGGTGGCATCTCCATCTAGCAGATGACAATGGTATTAGTGATTTTCCTAGCACTCAAATTTTTCAAAATCTATCCAGAATGGGGTATAACACAACTACTCAAACACTGACTTTTCAAAAAGGATGTTTTGCCCCACAATGCAGGTTTTTCCTACATACCATTCTTCACTGTATGATTCCTAAGAAAACTTCATGGGAACAGTTCAGTAGCAATATTGTAACTGCTCTCATATGCTTATCAACAAATAGGACTTATAATTTTTCAAAACTAATTTTTGATGGTATGGTCAAAAATGTGGATAGCAAATCTAAGTTTTTAATTTATCCACGTTTTATTCAAATGATTTTGAATATGAGAAAAAGCTTGCTTCTACCTCATCAAAATATTTATCCAACTCCAACCCTTTCACAAAAATTATTTAGTAACATGAGGATGGCCTCAAAGGGTTATACTGGGGTAGAAGTTCCACTTGTTGATACTATGTTGCAGGTACAGGGTGAAGGATCAACTACCCCAGTTGAATCCCAACACACACCCACAAGTTCACCAACATCAGCCTCACAATCCATCTCATCACCAACTAGGAGTACATCCAGAAAGGGCTCTAGTGTACCTCAGCACAGAGTTCCTACTACATCCCTAGTAGCAGATGAGGCTGTCTATAACAGCATAGGAAGGGATGCCCCTACTGTCTCAGGCTTAGAAGCTGGGCAGGACAGGGGTAACATACCTAAGACCCAACCTACGGCAACACCTAATGTGCAAAGTTCTTTTGAACCTAGTACAGGTGGTGGAATCCCAAGCCACATGGAAACAATGGGTGGCTCAGATACTCATCCTTTAGTTGAGCCCGAGTCTTTGCCCCATGATGCACCTCTCCCAGAAGGTAACACATCTGGAATTGTTGAGGGTAGTATGAAAATTAAAGAATTGATGGAAATTTGTACCAGGTTGAATGATAAGGTGACTGGCTTGGAAGATGAACTAAAGGCAACCAAGAGGATTTTTGGAGGAGTTTACACAAAACTTATTTTGAAGGTGAAAAAGCTTCAAACACCGGTCAAGTCTCTCAAGAGAAAGAGGAAAGCTCAGATGGTGGAATCTTCAAGTTCTTCAAGTTCTGATGATCAAGATTCAGATGACATGGGTGATGATTCTTCCAAACAGGGAAGGAAGATTGCCAAGCTTGATGAAGACCCCAATGTCTCCTTAGTTCAAGAGGGTGCTGACACTCAGGGGAGGCAAGGTGAAGAAATGGGAGAAACTCAAGAAGGTATTGCTGGTCATCAACAACTTAGTACTGCTGGTGCAGGGGATAGTACTGCTGGGGCAGTCTATGTTAGGAGAAGACGAATTGATAAGGGAAAAACAATCATGATTTAATCTGAGCCATCTAAGAAGATTAGCAAGAAGACTCAAGCTCAGATTGAGTAGGATACAAGCTAAAGAACAAGCCAGAGTAGCTGAAGAAGAAAGAATAGCGAAATTCTTGGTTGAACAAAAGCTCCTAAGTGAAGAAGAAGAGAGAACAGCTTAGGAACTAGCAGACAAATAACTGGCTTTGAAAATACAAGAGGAAGAAAGATCAGCTTTTACAACTGAAGAGCAAGAAAGTACCTTTAATGATTTACTTGAGGTGATCAGAAAGAGTCAGAGTAAGAAGATGGCTGGTAAGAAGCAACCTCTAACTAAAGCTCAACAGATGAAGTACATGAAGGAGTATTTGAAACATCAAGACCATTGGACTAAAAGACAACTAAAAGGCAGAACTTATGAAGAAATTGAAAAGTTGTACTCTACAACATATAGGAAAGTTCAACATTTGTTAAGAGGATTCATGGAAACTGATGAGACTAGCAGAGTTCCTAAGAGAGCAGGTATGGATTTAGAGTCAGAGTCTTCAAAGAAGCAAAAGACTGGTGAAAGTTCTTCTACAGCTGAACAAGAAAAAGAAGAACAACCAACATAAGAGGAAGAAGAAACAGCAGAGGAGTTAACTGATGAAAGGCTTCAGCATATGATGGTTATCATTCCAGAAGTATTGAATGTTGATCCAATTCAAGCTAAACATCCAATCATTGACTGAGAAGTTCACTCAGATGGGGTTGTAAAGGCATGGAAGATAATCAGGGTAGGAGGACATTCTGAAATGTACAAGTATTTTGAAGACATGCTGAAGGCATTTGATAAAGAAGACTTGAATCAGCTATGGAGTCTGGTTATAGAGAAGTTTAGGTCTACAGATCCTATAGACAACAAAGACAAGGAATTATGGGTGGAATTGAAGAGGTTATATGAACCTGATCCAAAAGATAATCTATGGCAGTTTCAAGCTCATGACCTTGGTACTACATAGAGATTGTATGATACATGTGGTGTTCACCATGTATCTACAAAGGATGGTGTGGATGTCTACATGCTGATTGAAAAGGATTACCCTTTAAGAGCTGGTATTTTATTTGTGATGTTAGCTGCAAAGCTTAGAGTTGATGAGGAATCTGACATGGCAAGGGAATTAGTGAGAAAGATTTATCAGCAAGTAAAAGAGATGAAGACTGCAAGACCAAGAAGATAGAGTGTTTAGAAGAATCCTCAAAAGATCATGATTTAATTTAGAAACTTGATGATTTAGGGTAAATCACAAGTTTAAGGGAGGATTGTTAGGAATTAAATGTTCAAGTGCTTGTTTTTGTCAAAGAATATTTAGTACTGTTGAAGAATAACACTAACAGTACTAACTGAGTTAGTACTGCTAGTGTAAATATTAGTACTACTAGAGTTAAAGTTGAAGACTGCTGGAGATATAACTAACAGTACTAACTGACTGAGTTAGTACTGCTAGTGATAAGCAAGATCACTCGTATTATATCTAAATAAACTGTTCATTACTGTTACATTGCATAATATTCTAAGTATCAAGTAGTAGATTCCAAATACTATTTGGTATATACTCAAAGTATCCTCAACACAATTCTCGTGTGTTTAGATCCTATCAAAAGCACTTGAACATTTAATTCCTAACATAAAATAAATGTGATGTAAAGGTAAACAAATACGCTTTCTCGGGAGAACAAGATTCTAATGAGAATCATAGGAAGTATGGTGCCAATCTTGAGGTACATCAATGGTTCCTAGCTAAAACTTAGTGCTGAGTTTATACTCCTTTACTCTTAAAATTTTAAATAGCTACTTTGGGATGATGATGAATCATTGTAACATGTCATTCTTTTATGAAGTGTGAAACTATGTTACATATTCGCCGCTATTGTCGTTGTAATTACTTGAAATTGTTTTTCTACCCGTTTTATTTTTAGCAAAGTTGTAAATCTTGCCTATTTGACCCGCTAGCAATAAAAATGTAACTGCTGTTTTCACATTAACTGGGTATCATTTTGATACGATCATGCGTTATTATTATTATTAATATTATTATTATTATTATTATTATTATTATTATTATTATTATTATTATTATTATTATTATATTATTATTATTTAATTAATTAATTAATTAATTAATTAATTAATTAGTTTATTTAGTTTCCTTTTATTATATTTCTTGGTGAGAAAGTTAGGGCATTAGGTTAAGTCAATTATAAATAGGGTATTAGGATTTTAATTCTTATTATGCAGAATTTGGGGTCTCTAGACATTGGGAGGTCACCTACATCTCGAAAGTAGGCAATATCTTGTTCTTTATTTTTGTTCTTTTGATACTTTAATAATAATTCAGTCCTGGTTCGTATCAAATTGGTATAAGAGCTGTTCGATTCTGAGATTCAAAAAAAAAAAGCGAAGGTACTGTTCATCCTGTTCATCAGTTACTGTTCATCAGTTACTGTTCATCGCTGGAATTTACTGTTCAACACCAGAAGTTGCTGCTCTCGGGTCAGATTACTGTTCATAAAAAGGAATGGAAGCAAAGATCTTTGTTGAAGGGTTAACTGAGGTCACAAAGATGGTTAAACGGTTACAATCCACATTGTTGTTGCATCAATCTAAACTGGAGGAATCTTTATCTAAACTGGGGGAATCTTTTGGACGGGCGCATCAAGATATCTCATTGTTGTCCGAGAAATTTCAAGGATCAATAAAGGCAGCGATAAAGGAGGAGATTAATCAGGAGGGACATGTCCATTTATTGGGGGTCCAACTAAACCAACGGAGTCCTAACAGGAAGGCAAAGGCAAGGTTGTTTTGGAATAAGTTTGTGGTTTCATGTGTCCGAACTGGAAAACCTAAAAAGCTAGGTACTTTGCTTGGCACTGAAAGATTTGGTACTTATGAACAACCACAAGTCTGCATAAGAAAACTGATCAAGAAGATATTGCAGGACTGCTACATGCACTTGAATCACATAAAATGGATACAACGAAGAACATGGGATCCTGGAATTACCCAAGGCAACATTTCCAAGCAACACCTTGAGGACAAGGTGTTTTTGGGGGCGGGAGTATTGATACGATCATGCGTTATTATTATTATTATTATTATTATTATTATTATTATTATTATTATTATTATTTTATTATTATTATTATTATTATTAATTAGTTTATTTAGTTTTCTTTATTATATTTCTTGGTGAGAAAGTTAGGTTATTAGGTTAAGTCAATTATAAATAGGGTATTAGGTTTTTAATTCTTATTATGCAGAATTTGGGGTCTTTAGACATTGGGAATTCACCTACAACTCTAAAGTAGACACTATCTTGTTCTTTATTTTCGTTCTTTTGATATTTTAATAATAATTCAGTCCTGGTTCGTATCACATTTCCCTTTCAATCTTATCTCTTTTAAATATTGACATTAACTGCAAAGTGAAAGGCCGTGATTTAAGTCGTTCAACACATTATTTATTTTTTTAGTTTTTCCATTTGTACTTTTTCTTGACACATACAGTTCACTTTCTTTAAACAAGTGCAAAGTTGAGATTTTTTGTGAATTATTAAAATAACGAACTCCATTTTTGACTTATTTTGTGGATGTTTTGCAGGTGGATATACCCTTCAAATACCTTAGTTTCTTTTTGGAGGATGATGAAGAACTTGAACGTATTAGGGGGGTAAGAACTGTTAAAACCGATACCTTAAAATTGCTCTAAAGATGCAAATTCTGTCAGTCTAATCTTGCAGAAATATAATGCTCCTTTATATACCTTTTTAGGAATATGGTTTGGGACGCATGCTTACAGGTGAAATAAAAAAGAGATTAACTGAAGTTTTATCAGTATTGGTGGAAAGACACCGAGCAGCTAGGGTATTGGTGACTGATGAGGTATTTACATGTGAAATCATTTCACTTTATATGAATCGGTCTTACAGCACTCCATGTCATATACCAGTACCTGATTACTTTGCCTTTTTTCAAGAGTTAGTTTTACTTTGACATTCTAATGGGATCATTTTGAAAATAGCAAGTTAGTTTGAATATTGGGCGGGCTATTTAGATGTCGGTTATTAAAATGACATTGAATAATGAATTTATACAATTAACTTGATAAAAACATGTAGAACGTGAATGAACTCCTTAAAGTTGTAATAATCACTATTGCTGGTAGTGATTGTTTGCAAATCGATACAGTATGAAAATGAAAATCATAGTCGAAAAAAGGGTGTAAGTAATCTACTCTTCTTTTTTTTACTTGTTTTCTTTAAGCCAGTTATAACACTCTAATAATGTTTAAGTAATTATAAGCAGCGGGTTTCCTAACTAGAAGCTGCTAATGCTACTTATAGAAGCACAACTATGAAACACCACCTTAGCTAAATTTGAAATTTTTGTTGTAATATTACACAACTTCGTATTTAATCCTTTGAACAAAATTTTGGCCAATATTTATACTCATCAAACACAAGTGCATCTATTTTCGTAGAATGGATATATAGCCTCCTAACATACCCAATTTCTCAATGTTTTTATGCATATGGTTGATGCATTCATGGCAGTAAGGCCACTTCCTAATATGTTTAAATAATGGCAAGGCGATGGCGTCACAGGCGCTGTTACGCCATGTTTTCTGTATATATTACTGCTGTGTTTTCATAAATCGTGTGGAACTTTTGTGGAACTTTTGATAGACAAACCGTAACTATTATAAGGATGTTTTCAATGTTTTTATCATATAAACTCAAAGTGTGTGATAATGAACTAGTTTTCTAATCTCTGTTTGTGCCTGACATCCGTGAAGCAAGATTCTAAGTGTTCTTTCTTGTTTAAGTTTATGTTAATATTTACTGTGTTGTAATTAATATTAACATGTTTATATGATGATCATGACTATCGTTGATTTACATAATACTTTAAGATCCTAATATTGTATAAGCCAGTATTGTATATGTTGGAAGAGTAAAGTTTTTCTAAATTTATATTAGCTTTCATGTGTTAACTACACTTGTCGCGGTAAACATCACAACCACAACAAATTAAACACCACTTTGAAAGTCTTAGGTTGTTTGCAATGTTCAGTGTTCAGCCAAAAAAAGATGCACGGTGCAAAATGTAGTTTTATAGCATATTTTTTAACTAACCAATGTGCATACATTAATCTTGATTATAACCAAAGCAGGTAAAAATATAAGCAAGAACGGACCATAAATCTGTAAGTACAACGCCGCATATATATTGACAAAGTCATAGGCATTAATATATGCCTCATTTGACGAGGCTCAGATCGAGAGAGATGCATTCCTGTAAGCAATATTACGTAATATAAAAGTACAATTCATTATTAAAACAACTAAAAAGTATAACTTTAAAATTATCATTGGTCCATTTATTCTTTGCATTTCTTCATTGCTTAACTTTTTTATAGTATTGTAGCAAATGCGTTGTTAGAGATGAATGAGCATAACGCAAGTGGAAGATATGTAGAATCCGTGCTTTGGAACTTTTAGTTTAAAGCACGGATTTCACTTATCTCCCACTTGTGTTATGCTCATTCATCTCCAGCAATGCGGTTGCGACAACATTGTTTCCATCTAATCTGCTATAAAAAGGTCAATTGGATAAGGTAAAAGATCGTGCAAACATTTAGTGAATGCAAACTAACATGGCTTATCTTTCATTTGTTGAAACTTCAACAATGCAGTTGGTATAGCATTGTGACCACCTTATATTTCTTCTCTTCAATTTCTGATATGTTTGAAGAACGATCTAGATCTTTATCAAATTGAAATCTATCTACCAATAATGAGTGAAAATAGAAATGAAACACCCTTAAATATACAAATAAACATAGATGTTTCGACTTTATACCTAGTGAACTAACCCTCCTGATCGGTGAAGAAGAGGAAGCAATGCACTAACAGAAGGCCTTCGTATTAACCACACATGGTTTCTGCGTTTTTCCCATACTCCTTACCCCAACACCAATATGCCCATTTCACATATCTTCTATGCCTTAGAGACAAAATGAACAATATTTTTGTCAGCTTATTTCAAGAATGATTTAATACGCATTGTAACACCCCCTAAATCTATACTACATATAAAGCATGAATGACTCTCTCTCCTCTTGGTCTTAAAATTAAGACTTACAAGCTATAATGCTTATTGTACAAACATAAAACACTATTAATGATCTTTCTCATCAATCTTAATTTTAAGACGTACAAGTCTTAAAGCTTAATGTAAAAAGTACAAAACACTATTAATTTGGTCAAGATATTTAATGTAGTCAATTAATTAATTGGTCAATAAATACAATTAATTTAGTTATTAAAACATCCCTTACATAAGAAATACAAATTATCAAGCATATTGTACAACCAACTTAAACACAATTCCTACATTAAATGTTACTAATACAAATAATAAAGCACATTATACAAATATTCAAGCACGAACGGGCAACGGGCCAAACGGGCTAGAGCCCGAACGGGCACGGGCCAAATGGGCTAGAACCCGAACGGACACGGGTCAAACGGGCACGGGCTAAACGAGCACGAGCCAAACGGGCTAGAACCCGAACGGACACGGGCCTCAAACGGGCTCATGTTATACGAATGACTTTAAAAAAGACCCAAAAAGACGACATAAATTCCTTAGTTAAGGAGTTGAAATACGTCACATGAAATTCTTGATATCCGTAAATTTATTATTAAAAAGAACATAATAAACTAAAATACATGATTCACCGGAAAATATTATTTCAGGGTACCTGCCGCCGCAACGCGCGGGTACCCTGCTAGTTATAAGTTAACAGCGAAAGACTAATCGGGGTATTACGGGGAGGATCTTTGTCAAAATAATAGAAAACGGTTCAAAAGAGGCGTTTTAAAAGTACTTGTTATTCAAATAAAAGTTGAAGTACAAAAAGTGAAAATATCAGAGTTGCAACATCCCATAAAAGGGTGTAGTAGTTTGAGAATGAATGACATATTTTATTTTACACCACATTTAAAACCCTGAGTTTATTTCCCGCTCCGTGCCTTGTCTGCTCCGCTAATTACCTGGGATAAACATGCTAAAAGTCAACAAAACTGTTGAGTGAAATCATAGAGTTTGTAATAATAATGAGTTTGAAAACACAAGTAGTGATTGCCTGTGTATTACAATCATGTTTAAAATGGTGATATTGCAGTTGTATATATTGCCTTAAGTCTCATGACACGCAAATGTTAACAGTGTAGTAACCGGTGTGGGGCCCTCGAGTAATAGGTGTTTTACCATTTCCTATTTCCTTCAAATATAGTGCATTGCGACTAATCCGACTAGCAACTAAGGCTATTTGTCAAGGCATTAGTGGAATAGGCAGTCAGCCTCCAATAGATCTATTCACTATATTCGCGTTCACTCGCAAGTGATTAATGGTTCATGATGTGAGGGGCTTGTGGCAATAGAGTAACTTAGTCAATATCATATCAGGTGAAGCATACAAAAATACTTGAAAATACTTGTGTTTTAGTTTGTAGCATGTATCTCCCCCATAGAGTGTAAACTTGTTAAATAAGTAAAAGTGGGGCTATGACTCACCTTGTGTGTAACTGGCGAGGTGGGAATGTGAAATCAAGTGAAATTACGGAAACGGCTCCAACACACGACCTGTATAATAGTGAAGTCTGAGAATTTGGTATTTGTGACTTAATATGAATAGTGAGTGTGAAAACGAGTAACGGATAACGATTTGGTGTGAGGTGTGAGTGTGATATGCTAAAATGCTTAAAGTTCAAAAATAATATTATATATAATATTATCGTGTTTTTATGTCATTGATTCCATAAATATTGTTTCCTCGAATGTGGTTTGAACGAAACGTTAAGTTAATCGTTTAAAATTCGTTATATATAAATATAAACGTTAAGTATTAAATATGTGAACGAAACGTAAAAATGCACGTGAATGAGTGGGAAAGTGTAAAATATGCAATTGAAATAAATATGAAATAAAGTTACAGTTTGGTCCTTGTACTTTTACCAATTTTACACTTTCTACCCTAACGGTGTTAGGTTTGCACCGTTAGTCCTTGGTTACATATATATTACATTTTTAATCCAAATGTTCCCATAATGACATATTAAACCTCATGTTTACACCCATAAGTTAATAATTTAACAGTTTGCAACATAAATATACAAACTTTACACTTTTAACCCAAATAGTAATATTCTTTGCAAACTTAGTCCAAAATTTACAAAAAGAGGGTGATAAGTTTTCCGAGAGTTTTTATAACTTAATAAAGCTTATTTAAGTCAAAATCAAATGCTTATTATTCAAAGTGCTTATTTTTAAGCTTATTGGGCTTTAACGTTTGAAAACAAAGCCCAATAACAAAATTCGATCCGAGGGGTTTTAGGAAGTAATGGGTCTGGTTTTGAGCTTACATAATGACTTTAAAAAGATGTACAAACAGCTTATACGATCAGCTTATTGAATAAGCTTAATAATTGCTTATTGGGCTTTTAAGCCCAATCGGTAAAATAAGAGGGTTTCGACTGTTTGTAATTTGCGATAGCTTTAAGGCTTTTTAAGGACTTATATGAGCTTATTAATGGAAGCTTATAATAACAACTTATTAGACGGTCATATGGAGATCCAGTTCGAACAATAAAAGTAATGGGTCATGTGCATGAATTCGAAATAATCATGGTCATTCTTAGTCAATATAACATGGTCCGAAAAATGAGCTCGATTTGCATTATAACGAATATGTAAGTGTAAAATGAATGTGTATAACGTATTTCTAGCCATCCTTTGAGGAGGTCAATGCATAAAACGTAAAGATAAATATAAGGAAAGCGTATAAATGTATAAAATGTATATACGATCGAATAGAATTATAGAACGATGCATGGTGAATTGAAATGGATATAACAAGAAGGAAAAGAGTTGGAGAGGGCTTACAACACCTTAAAGGTGGAGTTATACGTTCGAAAGGGACTAGAACACGGGAAATATGAGTGTAGCTCATATAAACGATCACCAAAGATCCGAATGGTATGTTTACGCCTTGGAAATGAACTCGAATGAATGGGAGAATGCTCCTGGCTTCCTTGAGGGTTCGGCAGTGAGGATTTTTTAGAGAAATGAGAGGATACAACTTATGGTATGCATGGGATTAAATGAGGGTGTATATATGCATGTATTATGTATCGATATATAGTAAAATACTCATACAACTTGTATGATTTGATGTATTAGTAGGAGATAAGGAATAAAACTCAAGTTCCTAGAAGTTTAGGAGTATAATAGGTGTAGATACATGGTCATTGTGTTGAAATGTACACGTATAGAAGTATATATGTCTCGTCCGAATTATTAAGGGTCCAAGACAACTTTCTAACGTGTGATAATGTGAGAAAAGGTGAGAAATATGTATGTGACTGCATATTCGATCATAGAAACTTGAAACACATAGGTTAAATTAAGTTGTGTCGACTTTGGTAAAAATGGGTAAATAATAAGTGAGTTTGTATATGTCTCGATGGAGTTTTGCTTTGGCTCTCGTTAAGCAATCAAACATTCGAATGAGTGAATGAGATTCAACATACTGATTATTTGGTGGGTGAGGATTCGAGTTGAGTAAAATGTTGCATAACTTGTGTGTCGAATTTGAAAGAAAACGGTGCAAAGCTAAGGGTGTTCAGCTGAGTGAGTTAATAGAAAGTATAAAACTTAAAAACATTGGGTTGGGCTATTGAATAGTAACAGGCCAAAACTTGGGCCAGAAATAGTATGGTGATCCGTTTGGTTTATAATGAGTGTGTTGGATTCGTTGTGGTCCGCGTGTGAGCTCGTTCCAATGTGTTTGTAACGTAATAACAAAATTTTAAATTTTAACCATAAAAATGGTTAACTGAACTGTATTAGAATTTAATACTTGATTAGCAATGTACAAATTACTGGGGAATTTTATAGATTGCTACAGTACCTACCCGTCAAACAGAATTCCGTCCCGAAATTAAATCTAAGATAGTTGTTATGGGTGTCTATGGGAATAAATAGGGGTATTTGTCGCGAATTTGATCTTCACGTTCCCATGTGTACTCTGGTCCTCGCTTAGAGTTCCATCGAACTTTGACAATGGGAATACGATTTTGCTTTAGTTGTTTCACCTCCCTGTGCATTATTTCTACTTGTTCTTCTGTGAATACGAGTTTGTCATCAAGTCTTATTTCTTTCAGTGGGATGACGAGAGTTTCATCTGACAAACATTTCTTTAGTTGTGAAACATGAAATGTGGGGTGTACTCTACTGAGTTCTTCTGGGATTTCAAGTTTGTAAGCAACTGGACCAATCCTTTCAAGGATTTTGAATGGTCCAATGTACCTGGGATTCAACTTTCCACGCTTTCCAAAGCGTATCATTCCCTTCCATGGGGAAACTTTTAACATAACTCTGTCACCGACTTGAAATTCTATGGGTTTTCATCTTACATCATCGTAACTCTTTTGTCTGTCACGAGCAGCTTGTAGTTGTTGTCTGATCTTAAAAATCTTTTTTGTTGTGTCGTGTATCAGTTATGGTCCTGTGAGTTGTATGTCTCCAACATCTGTCGAACAAACAGGTGATCTGCACTTTCGACCATAAAGTGCTTCAAATGGTGCTGCCTTGATGCTGGCATGGTAACTATTGTTGTAAGAAAATTCAGCCAACGATAAGTGTTTATCCCAATCTTTTTCGAAGTCTATCACACATGCTCGGAGCATGTCTTCCAAGGTTTGGATCGTTCTTTCACTCTGTCCATCAGTCTGTGGATGATAAGCGGTACTCATATCTAGACGTGTACCGAGAGCTTTTTATAGAGTTTGCCAAAATCTTGAGGTAAATCGGCTATCTCTATCTGAGATAATGGATATTGGAACTCCATGTCGAGTCACTATTTCCTTGAGGTACAACTGAGCGAGGGTGCTCATCTCGTCAGTTTCTTTGATTGGTAGGAAATGAGCAGACTTGGTGAGACGATCAATGGTGTCCAATCCAGTTGACGTCTTTGGTAGTTTAGTGATGAAATCCATAGTGATTCTTTCCCATTTCCATACTGGTAGTTCAGGTTGTACAAGCAATCCCGACGGCTTTTGGCTTTCCGCCTTGACTCTTGAACAAGTCAAACATTTCCCAACATACTCAACGATGTCGGCTTTCATGTTTGGCCACCAGTAGATCTTTTTGAGATCCTGGTACATCTTGTCAGAACCTG
Organism: Artemisia tridentata subsp. tridentata; assembly: GCA_021014915.2. Lineage (NCBI taxonomy): Eukaryota > Viridiplantae > Streptophyta > Magnoliopsida > Asterales > Asteraceae > Artemisia > Artemisia tridentata. The sequence continues at coordinate 213,624,732 of CP139501.1, read as the reverse complement.
GGTGAATAGAGTACTTGGATTTGTGAGATTCATGCATGATGAGATCTCGAATACCTCCGTAGAGAGGAACCCAATATCTTTCTTTGAAACATAGCATACCGTCTGATCTTTTTACAAAACCATTTTCATTCTCGGGCATACCGTAAATCTTCTCATGGGGTCTGTTTTCTTCGTTGAGTGCTTCTGCTTGGGCTATGAGGATTTGTGATGGAAGGGGTGAACAAATGGTCACTCCTAGAGATCGGACTCGGAGAGGTTTGATTCTTTCTTTTCTGCTCAAGGCATCAGCCACAACATTCGCTTTACCGGGGTGATAGCAAATTTCACAATCGTAATCGTTGAGCAGTTCTAACCATCGGCGCTGTCTCATGTTCAGCTCCTTTTGATCCAGTATGTGTTGAAGACTCTTGTGATCGGTGAAAACCGTGCACTTGGTACCGTACAAGTAATGTCTCCATATCTTAAGAGCAAAGACCACTGCTCCTAATTCTAGATCATGAGTGGTGTAGTTTTCCTCGTTCTTCTTAAGCTGTCTAGAAGCATAAGCTATCACTTTGCTTCTTTGCATTAACACTGCACCTAAACCGTGATGTGATGCATCACAATACACCACGAAGTCTTCACTTCCTTCAGGTAGTGCTAAGATGGGTGCTTCACAGAGTTTCTGTTTTAAGAGTTGAAAAGCTGACTCTTGTTTTTCTTCCCAGATATACTTCTTATTTTTCTGGGTCAATTCGGTCAAAGGCTTTGCAATCTTTGAAAAGTCTTCTATGAACCTTCGGTAGTAACCAGCGAGACCTAGAAATTGATGAATCTTGGTTAGGGTGGTAGGAGATGCCCAACCTTTAACCTACTCAATCTTTGCAGGATCTACGTAGATACCATGACTGTTGATGATATGGCCAAGAAATTGTAGAGTGGGGATCCAAAATTCACATTTGGAGAATTTTGCGTACAACTTTTCATTTTTGAGCAACTCCAGAATGGTTCTTAAGTGTTCAGCATGTTCTCCTTGGCTGCGTGAGTAGATTAAGATGTCATCGATGAACACGATCACGAATTTGTCCAAATATGGTTTGCATACTCGGTTCATTAAATCAATGAACACTGCGGGTGCATTTGTGAGACCAAATGGCATTACTTGAAATTCATAATGCCCGTATCGTGTTCGGAAGGCTGTTTTGGGAATATCTTCTTCCCTGACTCGTAGCTGGTGATATCCCGACCTCAGATCAATTTTCGAGTAGACACTCGATCCTTGTAATTGGTCGAACAAATCATCGATACGATGCAATGGATATCGATTCTTTACGGTGAGTTTGTTCCGTTCCCTGTAATCAATACACATTCAAAAAGTTCCGTCCTTCTTTTTGACAAATAGGACCGGTGCTCCCCAAGGTGATGAACTCAGTCGGATAAAACATTTATCTGACAGCTCTTTCAACTGCTCAGATAGTTCTTTCATTTCGGAATGTGCTAATCGATAAGGTGCTTTAGCAACTGGTGCTGCTCCAGGAACTAAATCAAATAGAAATTCTACTTGCCAAACTGGTGGAATACCGGGCAAGTCTTCCAGAAATACTTCAGAAAAGTCCTTGACAACAGGCACTTCTTCGAGTTGTTTCTCCTTCATTTCAGTTTCTGTCACTTGAATCAGAAATACGTGACATCCTTTGTTCATGTACTTCATTGTTTTGATATATGAGATGATGTTGAGTCGGGTTTTGCTGTGATCGCCGCGAACGATAAGAGTTTCGCCATTAAGTGGGATTTGGACGACTTTTTCGTCACAGATGATTCGGGCGTGGTGTTTGGATAACCAATCCATGCCGATAACGACATCAAAGCTACCGTGTTGGATAGGCATGAGATCAATGGGGAAAGGTTTGTTTAGAAGTGTTAGGGTGCAACCTTTGATCATTTTGTTGGTGCCTATGAGGTTTCCGTTAGCTATTTCGATTTCATATGTAGTGTCTAGTTCTACGGGGGTAATATTAAGCATTGAAGCAAATGAAGTAGACACAAAGCTGTTATCAGCTCCAGAATCAAATAATATTTTAGCAGTGTGTTGGTTCAGTAAGAAAGTACCCGTGACGACGCCAGGTTCCTGTGGTGCGTTCCTATCACCAAGCACATATGTTCTTCCACGAGCAACGTTGTTTGGGTTTTGTTTCGGGCAGTTGTTCTTGTAATGCCCTTTTTCACCACAACCGTGGCACACTACTGCTATGGGCTGTGTATTTTCACCCGTGGCTCGGCAGTCCGTGGTTTTGTGACCCACTTTTTGGCAATTGCCGCAAACTGCACGACAAGGTCCAGTGTAATGGAGTTTACATTGGTTGCACTGGGGCTGGGTTCCGACATAGGCTTTTTCTCCTGTGGGTGTAGCAACATAAGCTCTAGCAGCTTCTTGTCGGCGATTCTGTTGGTGGTGGTGGTTGTTGCGGTTCTGTTAGTAGTTGTGGTTGCGGTTGTTGTTGTTGTTATTGGGGTTTCTGTTGTTGTTGTGGTAGTTTGTTTGTTGTTGTTTGTTGTTGTTGTTGGGGTTCCTGTTGTTGTTGTGGTTGTTGTTGTTGTTGTGGGTGGTGGTTCCACGGTTATCCAGACTTCGTTTGTGATCATTAGTTGCGGAGGAAGAACTCCGTCTGATTTCCCTTTCCAATAACCGTTGAGCTATTGTGATAGCTTCCTCATGAGATGTCGGTTTTGACGAGGTGACATTCCCATCGATGCTTCGAGGCAAGCCCTCGACGTGCTTTTCCCGTGCCCTTTCATTATCTGGCACCATAGTAGGACATAGTACCGATAGTTCCTGGAACCTTCGGTTGTAGGTTCTTAAATCGTTCTCCCTTACAATTAACTGGTGGAATTATTCCTCTAGTTTCCTGATTTATGTTCGAGGACAATATTTCTTCAGTAGTTTTGTTTTCAGTTCAATCCAGGACATCCGATATGCTTCTTCCATACCCATGGTTTGGGCGATAGAGTTCCACCATGATGCGGCATCTTCCAGAAGTGTTCCCGTAGCAAAGGTAACCTTGCTATTATCTGGACAGTTGCACCGCATGAATACTATTTCGGTGCGCTCAAACCACTGAGCTAGTTCGGTGACTCCCTCGGAACCTTTGTAATAAGTTGGCTGGCAACCTAGGAAATCTTTGTATGTGCATTTGCGAGACGCAGATGCCTCGATTTCAGCGGTGGATCGGTTGTTGTTGTTCGAGCGGGCTATGGTAGCCGCTTGAGTCTCTAGAGCTGCTGCAACACTATCAGCTACCAATTTCTGGATAACTTCAGGAGTCATAGCTGTTGCGGGAGTGGTAGTTTCTTTCCTTGTGCGAGGCATTTTTCTGATAATACCACAAGAAAATATAGATTTAGAATTTACATCATGATCCTGTTAGAATATATTGAGTAATAGGCAAGGTTGTAAATATCGCTTTTCGGTATCGTCTCGGTCGACCCCCGATAAGCGATATATCGGGGATATATCGGATACCCTAAATTGTAAAGGAATTTATTTGTAAAAATAAATATATTCAAATAAACTTACCTTGAATAGTTGAATGACACCACCTATGCAACACAAGATCAAAAAACAGACCAAGATCAGCATAACTTGAAAAGCATGCAACAGCAGCAACACAAATTTATTCAGAAAAGCATGCATCAGCAGCAACACAAATTTATCCAGAAAAACACAACAGATCAGCAACACAAGTTTATCCAGAAAAGCATGCAACAACAGCAACAGAAGTTTAACAGAATTCTTGAATTACAGAAACACAAACTAAAACAGAGAAACAGAAACACAACAGTTTAACACCCAATGCAGATCAGAATTACAGAAACACAAACTAGATCAGAAACACCCTATCCATCCGACTCGTATTCACCTTCTTCATACACTACCTCCTCCTCACTATCGGATTCAAACTCTTCATCAAAAAGTTCTCTTGGAGTTGCTTTAGGCGCAGTTCTAGAACTTTGTCTTGGTTGTATAAATTCATCGGCTCCCATAGCTTCACCAACCGCTTCCCAATGAGCCTCACCTTAACCTTCTTCATCATCATCTCCAACACATTCAGTAACCCATTTGTGAGCCATGTTAGGATCGTTTGATGATAGCACTTCAAAATTCCTATCTTTTCTCCTTTTGTTTTTTTTCCGTCAAGTTAGAGTTGAATTGACAATAAACAAGATTGTTCAATTTACTAGCCTCCGATCTATTTCTTTTCTTTGTATGTATCTATAAAGTTATTAACAAGTAGCAACAAAGTGTTATAAAAGTATAAAACTATACCATATCATGATATATAGTTAAAGTGTTAAACTTTAAATAAAGTCTACTAACCCCTTCAAACGTGCTCCAATTTCTTTCACATCCCGATGAACTACTAGTTAACGAAAGAATCCTCATTGCAATCTTTTTCAAATTAGGAGTTGCACCACCATAATTTCCCCACCAATTTGCTATTTTGAAAAATTAAACAAACTAATAAGTTCATAAATGAAATAAATAACTTATAGTAAATTGTCATTACCTGGATCATAGTGATCATTATTCACCGCACATGAGGCTATTGCATTCTGCTTTCCAAATCTATCCAACTTATTCTTGTACTTTGGCAACTCAACATTTAGCACTTTCATTTGCAAATCAAAATCTCCGGTAGTTATCCTTTCAAAAAAAAGAATAACCCCATCTGATACATCGGGATCATGTTGGATTTGCGGATCCTTATAGAAATAATAAGGATTCAAAAGATAAGCCGCCATATGCAAAGAAGAATCTAGCCTCTCTTTCATCTTCGTCTCTATGATTTGTATGACACACTCGTAAGCTTTTTGGTTACCACCCAACGCTTCCTTGATTTCTTCCTTTGCTTTTATCATTTCCCCATAAACAAAACCCATTGACGGCTTCCAATCCGCATCAACCATTCGAAGGACTTTGACCAAAGGAGTAAACACATTCAAACATAATGTCACACCGCCCCAAAATGAGGGACTTAGCACTGTTGCATATGAGGCTTTTCCTTTAACGGTACTATAAAATTTACACTCTTCCCATTCGGTGCTAGTAAACATCATTCTTAATTGCTCCTTTTTTTCGGACAAACTTTGTAAAGTTAGGAATGCGGAAGCGAATCTCGTGACACCCGGTCGGATAATGTCCCTTTTCTTGGTGTAATTTCTCATCATAGCCAACGTTTTGTGGTGAGAATAAATGAAAGTCGTTAGTTTCTTTGCTTGATCTAAGGTTTTCTTATACCTTGCAATTGCACCAATACCTTGAAAACATAAAATTTTATAAACTGATCAGAATAAATAAAAGTTAAAAAGTATATAACTATATATAGATTATACAAAATGTTAAACAAATATAGATACCTTCAAGCATAAGGTTAATGGTATGCGTCGCACATGATGTCCAAAAAATATGTGGTCTTGTCTCTTTAAGCAACTTTGCCGCTCCCATGTTATTAGATGCATTATCGGTCACAACTTGAACAACATGTTCGGCACCAACTTCTTTAATGCAACTTTCCATATACTCATATATGTGCTCACTTGTATGTGCTACATCCGGACATTCTTTGGAAGATAAAAACACGGTACCCATCCTTGAATTCACACACAAATTCATAATGCTCCTCCTTTTTCTATCAGTCCAAGCATCCGTCATAATCGAGCATCCATTTAATTTCCATTCATCCTCATTTCTTCTCAACGACTTTTTGGTTCTTTCAACCTCTTCCTTTAAAAGTGGTGTGCTCAACTCATATCTAGTAGGCATTGGAAGCCCAGTTCCAAATTGGCCAATCACTTCCGCCATCAATTTGAAGCTATCCTTTTCAAAGGCATTAAAAGGAATTGCGGCGTCATATGCCCACCTACTAATGTATTTCTTTACCGTCCATATTCTCTCTTTCCGAATAGCATTGTTAAGATCAACACCCTTTCCTTTGTTTATAAACTGCTCGGGGTTTACTTTATTTGCAAAGTTATCCATGGGGCCAAAAACATTTGGTTGCTGATCACTTCCCAAAGAATCATGGTGTTCATCATCTTCATTAATTGCATCAATTCTCACCTCCGATCTTATGGCCTCATCTTGTTCTTTTTTATCCTTTTTTTTTGTTCTTCGATTCATTGATAGCATCCCGACATTTCAACTGTTGTTCTTTGGTAGCCTTTGGACATGATGTTACTTGTTCTTGAATTTTTGCAATATGTTGTTTCAATCTTGTAATCCCCCCACACATAACTTTATTACACAAAGTGCATTTGACCATCTGATAATTTTTTGGTTCTAGGCAAACACCAAATTCCCGACCAACATCATTAGATTTTCTTTTAGTAGCGGAAGTTGATGACGATATAGATGGTGAACTAGCAGACCCAGACCCAGAGGCCATACAAACTGATAAAACAAACTGATAGATATATCACAAACTTAATATGTATGTCAAAAACTGAATCAAATTAATATATCTATATAACATATTAAAATTATAAACTAATCAAAAATCAAAAATTATAAACTGATCAAAAAGAAAAAATAAATTGAATACAAAATATCAAAAATAAATTGAAATCAGAACAAAAAACCATACCTGTTGTTGTCGCCGGAGGTGGGTTGGCCGGCAATGGATTCGCCGGAGGAGGTGAACGCCGGAGGAGGTGGGTTAGCTTCTTGGATGTCTGCTGAAGGAGTGAAGGTACAAACTAAAAACCCTAATTTTGAATGCGCTCCCAATAATAGATACGTATATACGAATATACCCGACCCGGTTTATTAAAATAAAAAAAAAAATAAAAAATAAAAATAAAAAAAAAAAAAAAGTCAAACATTTTAGTTGACCGAAAAGTCAATTTATCGCCGATAAGTTCTGATAAGTACCGAGTTCGACCGAAATTTGACCTGGACAAGAAATACAGACGATAACACAAATATCGTAGCGGTGGAAGGCCGATAAGCGATTTCTCGCCGATAAATCGGTCGCTATATCCGATATTTACAACACTGGTAATAGGGTGATTGTATACAATTTCTAACAATATTGTCACAATGTGAAATTATAACCAATTGAGAATCATAAAAATCACGACATGTTTGGATATTATCGTAAGTAAATGATCAACTTTTGGTATAGTATTGCAAAGGAACAAAGTGATTCATCATCTACAAAAGCTGAAGTTCAACAACTTTCTCTTCATTCATCAAGTTTCTTTTGAAATTTTCTTTACTATGTGTTTGTAATTTCATTCCAATTGTATCATCTAGAGAACCATAACAATCACAAGTAACATCATGACATGTCTGAATACAATCATAATACACATGAACAACCACAGTAGCATAATTCAACATCAATATATAGTAAATCATAACCAACAACGTATATTAATAACTTGAATCAATTTTGTTACATAACAGAATGATTACAAGGTCCTTTATTAATGCCACATGCGGCAGGCTAAGATGCCTCAAAACTATACAGATGTAAACTATGTCTAGCTGCTGGAAGTCTCGTCCATGGGCCCTATGAGCTGTGCAATCTGATCCAGGAGCCTCTGTATGTCAGTCTGATGTTGGACCTGCATGTCTTCCACGAGGTTCTCTAGTGTGTCGGCTCTGAGGCGTGCTTCCAAAGCTTCCACAATATGTCTCTGTCCCTCCCATAGTGAGACTGTTATGTAGGTGCGTGTCTCGGACATCTCTGACCGTATCCTAGTCAGACCGTCCTGAAGCTCCATCCTGTCGGATATGATATTATGTAGAGTGCCATTGACCGTCTCGGGGTGGTCCAACGGTGTCCTATCAGCTATACCCAGGAGGGTATCGATCTGCCTCTCATGACGCTCCAAATGCGTCATGATGGAGGATGGGGTAGGTGTGCGAGCTACTGCTGCCCGTGAGCTCTCTCCAGTCTCGAAGACTCAAGCTGGAGGAGTGAAACCGGGTGGAAATGGTAATGATGGTGAGTATGAATGACTGGGGCCTGTTGTACGAGCCCGGCTTGAAAAGGGTAAATCCTCTTCTGGAGTCGGCTCCCGCTGGTGGCGTGTAAGTGGGTAAGTCTGGGTGAGTTGGTTGAATATGTGGTCGGGTCTAACCGACGGTGGGGGTGATGATAATCGTAATGGTGGTAATGTATACTGGTGCTCGGGTGATAATGGGGGTGTCATCACGATCATAAGGGGTGAAGTAGGGGAGTAGGGTGGAAATGGTGGTATAATCGGCACAATAGGTAGGCGTACCCTGAGGCGAGGTGTATGCATCCTAATGCAACCGTTGGGGTGACTCCTAAATGGTGTCATGAATGGTTTGGGCTCATATGGTTCTAAAATCCTGACTTGTTTGTACCGGCCTACCGGTGCAGGTGGGGGTGGTGGAGTAGGTAAAGGTATATCTGACTCTTCTGCAGGCAACCATTGTCGAGTCTACATGTACTGGTCATCAGCAAGGGGGGTGTAGGTGGGAGAAACTGGTCGGTTCATGATGCGTGCAGCACCGGGTTTTAAATTTATAAACAAGAATTACCGGTTAACTAGGAACACATACGAGTAAGTATACTCGTCCGTGTGTAGCAAGAGGGTTGGTAAGTTAAGGTCGTCCCACGAGACCTAGTTGTACTCAAATGTTGTTTGATTGTTTAAGCAAGTAACAAGTTGATGGTTATGATTGTCACGGATCAAACCAACAAGAAAACCAATTATAAAAGCATGATTTAAGCACACAAACACTTGTTTAGGAATAGTAACCAATCGTGATGGAATGTTGAACATGTTTGGGTGAAACATAGAGGGCACATATCAATTTTCACAAGGTTTTCTAGTCAATGGGTAATATCAAGAAAATCCATGTTTCTACTAGTTTCACGGGTGAGTCCTTTCGGCCAATACCTCATCCCATTACACTAGCTCTTTATGTTATCAAATGTGTGAAAAAGATGATTTGTTACATTAGTTCTTACGAGTCCTTTCAACCTAATCTCGTGATTAAATATTCCCGAATTAATTTAAAAACTTGCATACTTAATAGTTGTCAATTATCAAATACCAATCTATTTTGGCCACCAACTTCTTGGAATTAAACAATATTAGAAATCCTTTCAACCTTTAAATCCAACAATGTTTAATCAACAAGTTTTAGAACACGAATTATATTTAAACAAACTTATGAGAACAATCACCTTTTCTAACCAACTAATCATTCAATCATTCACACGAAAGTCTACATAATCCCCAAACTAGTATAAAGAGATAATAGTAATCAAACAAGTAACACAACACAAAAAGGAATTCTCATGATCAACATAAGCAAAGACATTAATATGATTGAATTTAAATAGAAACAATACCAAACATTAGAGTCAAGGCATCAAGTGCTACAATTCCAACCATGTGATTCCAACCAAAAGAAACTACCAAAATACAAATCATCCATCCCTAAACCTTCCTGGAAATCGACCTCATGTTGTGAGTATATGACTTAGGGGTGTTTGGTAATAAGGATTGTTGGTGATATATGTGGTGTTTATTTGGTGTGAACTATAATCAAGTCTCATGTTGTAAGGATGATCAAGTCATATGTCTTGTTAATGTAGACCAAACCAACTCCCCAACACCTTTAGAAATGGGTGGGGAGTGGTAGGAGAGAATCCTCCAAGTGTAGAGAGAATTAGTTGTAGATGGTATGAGAAAGATTATTTTTTATTGGTCTTTGATGCATAGCCAAGCTCTCTTATTTATGGATGAATGATCCTTGGTCACCAAGCATGTTTCTTGGGCACAAAGGGTCATAAAGATGCAGGAAAAATGAGTTATTAGGAGTAGATGATCGGACTTTGGAGTAATGGTACTTAATTCTTCACTTAAATGCAACTTTGGAAGACTTTAAGTGCCTGAACCCACGGCTGGAATCTTGAACCTGTGGCTGGGATGTCTGCTGAACCTCAGGTTGAGCTTTGAACTTTCGGTTTGGAAATGACTGCTCAACCTCAGGTTGAGATATGAGCATTGGGTTTGAATTTCAGCTTCAACCTTGGGTTGAGAAGTATTTTGCACAAGTATTTCACCCTTGAGTTAGCATATAACTTCATCCTTTAACACTCTTTTTGGCACTTAATCTTGACTCTATTTTCACATCTTTCTCTTGAACATCGGAATTAATCGTAGCACGATTCAATATCTTTGAAGACGATCTTTTCTTGAATATTTACTTGATTTCATAGCTTTTCTTCGTCTTTTTCTTTATTTCCTTCGACATAGTTGTACCTGAACTTGAATACATCTTTTATACCTTTTAAGCGTAAAATGTTCACAAATAAAACCAAATAACATGCACAATCATACAAATAACGCTACTAAAATATGTACAAAATGAGCGTTATCAAATCCCCCACACTTAAACTTTGCTTTCCCTCAAGCAAACCTAAGGAAAGAAAAATTAAAATGCATATCTAAATGACAAAATGAAAAGAAATTTTTTTAAAAATTTATGAAAAATTAGAAAAAATGGAAAAAATCTTTTTGGTTTTTTTTAATTATAAATAAGCGAAAATTGAGCGCACACTCCCCCACACTTAAGGGTTTGCTTGCCCTCAAGCAAATCTAGAAATTAAGAAAAATAGCTCCCACATGGTGTATGAAAAAATGATTATCAAAAATATGATGCAAATCTACCAAATACAAGTACTAGATACGATTCATCGTTTTAAGCGTTAATGGAGAAAAACCGAGGTGTTTGACAATACCCTATGGATTCTCTTGCTTGATAACATGGCTAAGCACCTTACGAAAAGGAATGAAAGTATAATTCACTCAACACTCATATATTTTTGGTGGCGGAGTATATAAGAAAAGCACACTCATATTGCTCAGTCATGATCCGTTTATTACCATAGGCTTGTACAAGAAACAAAACTCCACCGACGTGGCGTAAGCACCAAGTGTAAACATCTAAAGAGGACTTTTATTCGGGTTGTAACGTTTAGGCTTAAGGGTTATATTAGACTTATGTGCAACTATCTTGTGCAAAACATAATAGCTTGCAGACAACGAATTCTTGCATCACCAAATAACGGATGGTCACTAGATCGTACCTTGGTTCTGTAACACCCCAACCCAATAAGGGTAGAAGCATTACGTTATGGTGACATATCAAATCAAACACAAGCATATGACTTAAATAATACAAATGAATTTCAAAGGTTACAAAGGGAAAAACTGAAATGCAAGCTTACAAATGAGAACAGCAATAACTTCTAAGTCTAAAAATGTAAACACTTCTAGTCATCTCTAATCCAGAATAGCTATCAAAGTATAGTCTTCTAAGTCCAAAGTAATCTCCACTCATAACCCAACTTCCAACTAAAACCTGCCGCAGGAAAAGAAATGCGGCTGAGCTTAAAAAGCCCAGTGAACAGATATGTATACAAACGAAGCAAATGATAAAGAACAAAGAATATAGTATGGTACATTAGGGATAATATCATAAGGTATAAATGAGTGAAAGGATAAAGTGAGAGATAGGACAGTAATCCACCACGAGCCCAGAAACATAACATATCATATCATATCGTATCATAATCCATAAGTATCCATAAGTAACCATAAGTAACGATAATTAACCATAATTAACCATAGAGGAGCGACCTCTCAGATATGTGAAGGGCATGTATTGCACACAGTACCAATCACTAGACATATATCAAATCATATAACAGATAATCCACTAATAGATAACAGATCTAGGATGCATCCATACGCCCCCGTAGAAATCATAGTGGCCATAATTACATAATGTGCATATCATATAACATAAAGGGGATGGTGTGGAACATCACTTAACCACACTAGAGTCATGCCATTGGTGCATCAATGACACGGACATGGAACCCCCATGCCTAGTGAAAAATGGCTCGGGTATCAAACTGGGAGTCAAATATCACATCATAATCAGAGTGTCATATCAAAAGGTTAATATCATAAGGTTCATATCAAGTATTTCAGAAGTGCATATCAGAGGTTCACAATCAGAGGTTCATATCAAAGTTTCAATATCAAAGTGATCATAGCAAAGGTATCATATCAGAAACTATCAGATCAAAGGTGTATAAGAGGTCATGAGAAACCTTAAGAGAAAGGTCAGAATATCTGTACCTTAGACCGCAAGTGCAAACACAACAGAAAACATAAAGATTGGAGCAACTCATTCTTCAGCGAATCTACACGAATTCATGATCGTCTCATTAATAACTTATTTTAAATCAGATTACTCATTTTATTCGGCATTCCATTGTTAGTAACTTTTCTTTTATAGCAGCTTTCCGAAAATTGTAACTTTCGAAAAATAGTAAGTTTCCTCTTTAAGTAGCTTTCCATTTTAGGCAGGTTTTCCAAGTTAGTAAGTTTCCATATTTAGTATCTTAGGGTTACTTTCATCACAATTAGGGTTTACAAATAATTATAACTTAGTTTACTTACTAATTATGGCTATCAATGCATTCATAGGGTTTCCTTACGAAAATTAGAAATTTAGGGTTTATAACTTCAGGTTAACATTCAATACATATACTAATCATGTCATATATCACTTTAGGTTACGAAATGAATTTAAGTATCTTAATTACCTCTTTAAATGTTATAATAATGATTAAACATAGTTAGGTTAAAGGATTTTAATGACAATTAGGTTTTAAGCACATATTACACTCCTTTAATCAATTTCAGCTTTTAATACATAAACTGGTTGCACATTCTCTAATTTTTCTAGCATACTTATACATTTTCTGGAGCTTCCACAAAATTACCCCAGGTTCACATATGTCTTAAGTACTTAATGTAATTTTTACAGAATTTATTTCAAAGTGCACCTATAGTAGAAAAATTCATTTAGTTAACTAGTCCAGATTCAGTAACAGATTTGAGACTCAAACAGTAAGCAATTATGAGACCATGTTTTTCTACTCCAAAAACTCCACCAAAAATCACAGAGGCCAAAAACATCCTATATTTAAGTCCTGTAAAATTTTGGCTAATGATTCCTTGCCGATTTCAAAACAAAAATCATCTACCAAGGTTGAAATTCGGATTTCTAAGTGACAGTTTTGACACTTGAACTTGTAAAATCAGAAAGGACATTCTCCCGACCTCCAAAAATTATAAGGCTTACATATTCAGAAAGCTCTTTTCCAGAACTTGATTTTAGACTCAAGAATCACTCAAAAATACATTGGTATCATTAAAATGGCCCCCTTTGAACCCGACTCAAATTTCTGACAGCATGCAGGTGGGACAGAAACAACCTTAATCCCCAATTAAAACCCTAATTGACCCATAATTAAATTCTAGGGTTTTATTCCAATATTCATACCATCATTTATATAACATCATTTTATTGTTCAAACTCATATCATTATCATACATGTATTTGTGTCGAATGGAACAACAAAAAGAAGAAAAACAAAATAGTGATCATGGATCGTGGTAAGAAGAAAAGAAAACAAAACCTTCGACCTTGATGATCCAATATACACGAATCACAGCAACACCTCGACTCCTTTTTGCTCTAGAAGATGATTAATCAAGAACCCTAATTCTATTTTTTTTTTGTGAGCCGTATGTTTTGAGGAGTAGGGAGGGATGCCCTTTTTTTTTGTACCGTAATACTTTTTTTTAGATGGAGGGAGATATGGACCGGCCTTTAGAGATAATATAGGAGGAAAGGGATAAAACTTTGGAAGTAGTTAAATTGTAATTAATTTGATTTGATCCTCAATTATACTAATTGATTTCTTAATTTATTTTTTTTATTATTATTTTTTTTTGTACAATCTTTTATTTTGTCTTGCAACATAATTATATTAAATGTAAGACTTAGATTAATTTTTATACTTAGGTTAATTTATACCCTTGTTATTGTAATATATATATATTTTATGCTTTTAAAATTCCAACTTTTGAGGGCAATACGGGAATTTCAATTGAACGGAAATTTCGGGTTTTACAACTCTTCCCCTCTAAAAGAAAATTTTCATCCTGGAAAATTGAAGTGAAACGAAACGGAATACCAACGGACCGTGAACGGAGATGTGAATGACTTGTTTTCCTCATGACTTCTTATCTTTGCTGATCAAAATAGCTTCGGCTTCCTCAGAAATGAGAACATTCCATACTTAATTCTAGATCAAAAAGAATATATTCAAAACATATATTTTCTTGACTAAAACGGACAAAATGACAAAACCGTCATAATCCAAAAGATATAGTGTTTTGTTTTTTTTTATAGGCGATATCATGAAAACGACATTAGAACAAAAAGATCACAGATAGAATAAACTACAAACGAATGAAACAAATTGTTAAAAAGTTAAAAATCTTGACCACGGAAAATCGGAAAATTAGCAAAGAATATGTTTTGGTTTGTTATGCAGGGACGTATCATGAAAACCGACAAGACACGAAATCCGGAAAAACGAGCACGGATACAAAGACTAACAAACGAAAGTCATACTTGGTAAAGTTAAAAATCACCCTTAGATATTGAAAGTTACAATCAGTCCTTATCATTTCTCCAAATCTAAACTAAAACCCAAATTCGTTCTAATAAAACCCAAAAATAAAACCTAACTAACTAAACCCAACCCACATTAAACCCACCATACCTATAACTAAATCCAACTCCAACCACATACCCGATCCATACCCATCTAAACCCGGTCAAACCCCTCTTAATTATCTAAACCCGGTCAAAATCTAAATAACACACACTCACTCACACGCGCGCCCAGAAATTCCCCAATTATTACTGTGGGATAAACCCTAAAATGACCATACCTTAAAATTAACCTCGTACCAATAATTACCTCATGATTGGGATATTCTGGAAGGTCTGACAGCCTAGAGGGACACGTGGGGCTCGTTGATTGGAGAGGCCACCTCACTCATTTTAATTGTACGGTCAAGATCAAGCGTGGGAAGAAAGAAATGATCTAAGGGTGGATTGGAGCTCAAGCACGCACGAGGATTGCCAAGCTGGAAGACCCAGAAGGATCGGCTGAGCTCTATAAATAGGAGGGATAACTCCTCATTTCGTATGTAATTTCTTAGTTATCGTTATGCTGTCAAAATGATTTTAGAATTATAGTCTTATAATTTCCATTGTAATTTTCTGCTTTATTAATTTAGTCTGTTTAAATTCCTAAGTTTGTTCCAGAGATTTTCTTTGTAATTTTTAATTTGTATTAATGAAAATTTTCATTTTAATGTTTTAATTGTTGATTCAAGTTTATGATTCTGCTTATTTAGTTTTTGTTGATTTAAACTTCTGATCATCATTCTAAAGAAAAAAATAAAAAATAAAAAATATTCAGCTTATTATTAAGCTATTTTCTGGTTTTATAAGCTTATATAAGCTTGCTAGCTTAGTGTAAGCTTTTGTTAAGTTTTATTCTATCTTTGCACAACAAATTCAAAAAGTCAAAGATATAGTCAGAAAAGTCAACTGTGGAGGCAATATAAGCTGTGGAGATAAGCTAGGTGTTATAAGTTGATCAGGGGTTGTTTTATGGCTTATTGGTAAGCCTGGGTTATAGTGAGTTAGAGGTTATCACTCTGAATCAGCAGGAATCATCAGTGAGTACTATTTTGCTTATCTAGCTAATTTTAGCTTTAATTAAGATCTGCTTGTTTGCTAGTTTTTAGTATTTGTCTTGTGTTTTGTTAGAATAATAGTAGCTCAAATTTTATAGGATAGCTTATAGTTTGAATCTGCTAGGTTCTAGGGTACGTTTGCATAATCTGTTAGTGGTAGGGGTGCTTGGATCTGTGGAATTTGCTGAGCTATTGATGTTAGATAGTGATAATTTTGGTCCATTTCATTTGCATGACTCTTACATGATATAGATTGAGCTTGTTCTAGGTAGTTTATTTGGTGAAAGTCAAAGTTGCTTGATAATTTTGTGTTCTGCTGTCATTAGCTGCTAATAGGGGTCTGTGTTTAGTTGATTTATTAGTCAATTAGTTTATGCTTGTTATATAATCATTAATTTAGCTTAATTTCATCCAGTTTAATAGATTTAAGTAGCTGAATCTCACATTAGTCAACCATTGTTAGTATCTAATTAGTCAAATATGTTTATGTGCATCTGTTTCATTTTGTTCTGAGTTGCTGCTTTCATGAATCCATTTGATCGATCATTAGTGTTTGATTTTGCTTGATATTGTGTTTCTGAGCAGTTAACCTAGCTTAGTTTTTGAGTTATTAGTATCAAGTAATCACAGTAACATCTGAATACCTTAATTTGCTCTTGAAAATTGGTCTAAGTCTGCTGTTTGAAAATCTGTTGCATGATCATTATGTGGTTATCTGTTCATGGGTCTAATTGAACTATCAATCAAGTGTTTGTGATAGGGCTTTTTAGATTTTTGAAATCTCTGGTTGATAAGGTTTCCAAAACAGTTTTTGTTTTCAAAATTGGTTAAAAATCGAGTTTTTTATAAGCTTTTGAAAAGTGATAGTTGAGGTTACTTTCTGTGTTGAACTTAGTGTTCTTAAGTTTTCTTGTGTGTCACTTTTGGTCCCTAGACTTACTGCTTTAGTTAAAATCGTGCCTGGTAGTGTTTAGAGTTAAAACTGTTTGATTTGTGGCAACTTTAGTCCCTGTCTTTGTAGAGTAAATTTAAAATTTCAGTAATTGCATTTTCAGTCCCTCGATTTTTATAAACTTTTGTTTCTTTATTTTCTTTTATAAAATTAGTTTTAATAAATTACATTTTCAGTCCCTTGAGTTGTTACTTTTGCATTTTAGTTTAATAAATTCACTATTAGATTTATAAGTCTCGGGATTAGCCCGGGATTTGCGTTATTTGATTTCTTTTTGTGTGCATTTATTTGATAACATAGATTGTTGCTTTTAATTTTCCATATTTTAGTTTAAACAATACCAAAATAATTACTTTCACTTATTCACTTCACATTTTCACGACTCCGAATCGACTTAAACGCCGTCAAACCTTCGTTGGGAGAACGACCCGGGGAAATATTTTCTCAAATATTCCTTTGGAAGTTATATTAACCAAAAAATGGCGCCGCTGCCGGGGAAGGCTTGAAACGTTGTTGTTGATTCATATCGTATTTTGTGTGTTGAAGATCCTTCCTCGGAAGTTATCGTTTTTATAAAAATAAAAATACAAAAATATAATAAATAAAACACTTTTCCTAAAGTGTTTTCATAAATACATCTTAATAAACATCCTCGGTCTTCCGTTGAAGGTGGGCGGTTGTAAACCATTCCGAATAAACAACAAAAGAGATCGTGAAGTTAAACGTTTCTCGGATTATTTCTTTACTACAACCTATACACGGGGTTTAAGGAGGTCTCGACATTAAATTGCAGACCGAAGAGAGATCCATTCTTCTCTCCCGCCACGCTGTGCGTAGTTTTGAAAGAAACGAGTACGGTTGATCAACGATCACCAAAAAAAATATAATTTTAATTTTTCCTTATAAAAATAAAAATCCAAAAATATTTTCATTTTCAACTTTTGTTTTTGATTTTTCTTTTTGATTTCATTTTGGTGTATGCACACCCGTTCTTCTTCTTCTAATCCTCTTCTTTCACCACTTTCAAATCCCGAGAGGATTATCCGTCAAAACAACCGTGTTCATTTCTCAACCGTTGAGGAAATGGACAACAACCAACACGATCAACACCCGCCGGTGGGTGTTGACAATCACAACCAAGGGCAAGCTCCCGATCTCCGCACTATGCAAGAGTTACTCCAGTGTCCCACCGTGGGATACGGAGATGCTATTGTCATACCCCCGATTCGAAATACAAATTTTAAACTCGAGACCGGTTTAATCCAACTTGTCACGGGAAATCAATTTCATGGTTTTGATCGGGAGGATCCTCACAATCACATCCGATGGTTCAATAAATTAACCTCAACACACTACCATAAGGATGTCCCTCACGAAACAATCAAATTGATGTTATTCCCATTTTCGATCGAGGGGGCGGCCCGAATTTGGCTCGAGAAAGAACCTCCTCAATCAATCCATACTTGGGAAGATCTCGTCTATAAATTCGTGAACTATTTCTTTCCACCATCTAAAATGACCAATGCTAGGAATGAAATCACAAATTTCCAGCAACGATTTGATGAGAATTTCGGTGAGGCATGGGAACGATTCAAGGATCTCCTACGGAAATGCCCACATCACGGATTTTCGGAATTGCATCAAATCGATACGTTCTACAATGCCTTAACTCAATCAGATCAGGATTCACTCAATGCAGCCGCCGGTGGAAATATCATGAGTCGAATGTCGAGAGAAATTCTTTCAATTATTGAGAACAAATCTAAGGTACCTACCTCAAGGAACAAACCGGTTGTTTCTAAGGTGAGTACCCAAGCTTCTAGCAGTGATGCTAAGATCGACAAGCTTGCAGATATGTTCGAAGCTTTCCTTCTCTCACAAAAGAAACAATCTTCTCCACCCGCTCAAGTGAAAGCGGTGCAAGAAAATTGTGTTATTTGTGGTGGTCCCCATCCGTATTATGATTGTCAAGCTACCGATAGCCAAGTTTGCAATGCTACTGCAGCAGCTGCAAACTACAATCAAAATCAAGGATTCCGTCCTTAAGGTGAAGTTAACTACCGAGTTAGCAACCAAATGGGACCACCCGGTTTTACACCCGTCCAAAACAACCAAAACCGTTTACCTCAAACCAATCAAGGTTACAATCAAAATCAAAGCTACAACCAAAATAATGGGAATTATAATCAAGGTTTTGTTCAAAACAACCGAGGGCCAAATCTTCCAAACAATCAAAATCAAGGATTTGTGCAAAACCCATCGCCCTCGGATGAGTTATTAAAACAATTCATTCTTCAAAACCAACAACAACAAAAGAAACAAGAGGAAATGAATAGAATGATGATTAATCAAATAACCGAATTGAACAAACGTTTAAATGATCGACCCTCGGGTTCGGGGACTACTTCTCTCCCAAGCAACACGATCGCTAACCCGAGGGGCGATGCTAAGGCGATCACGACTAGGAGCGGTGTTTCATACGATGGACCCACGGTTCCGACTACCGATTCTTCTCTACCTCCCAAGGTAGTCGACCGTGAACCCGAGGCGACCAAGGACATGGAACCTCCTACTAACAACGGAGGAACCAAAGATGTCCAACCTCCGGTCATCCATCCATCTTAACCAAAGGTTGTGCTGGAGCCCGAAGAAATTCCCGAAAAAGCTCCCGTCAAAGCAAACCTTCCATATTCTTCGAGAATGAATGATCAAAAGCTCCGCGATAAAGCTTCAAATCAAATGGAAAAAATTTTCCAAATTTTTCAAGAGTTACATTTCGATATAAGCTTCGCGGATGCTTTACTTTTGATGCCTAAGTTTATTTCCACTCTCAAAAGTTTGTTGAGTAACAAGGAAAAATTAATTGAATTAGCAAAAACTCCTCTGAACGAAAACTGCTCAGCGGCAATTCTCAAAAAGCTTCCGGAAAAGCTTGGAGATCCCGAAAAATTCCTTATTCCATGTGAATTTTCGGGAATGGTTGAATGCTCCGCCTTGGCCGATCTCGGTGCTAGCATTAACCTAATGCCGTTGTCAGTATGGCAAAAGCTTTCTCTGCCCAAACTTACCCCCACTTGCATGACCCTCGAGCTTGCGGATCGTTCCGTAACCCGTCCCGAAGGTATAGCCGAGGATGTCTTCGTTAAAGTGGGGAAGTTCCATTTTCCTGCAGATTTTGTGGTTGTTAATTTTGACGCCGACCCCCGGGTTCCTCTCATTCTCGGAAGATCATTCTTGAGGACGGGGAGTGCTTTGATTGACGTCTATGGTGAAGAGATTACTTTGCGGGTTGATCAGGATAAAGTCACGTTCAATATTAATCCGAACTCGAAACCTCAAACCGACAAATGCAATGTCGCTACGGTTGATCAAAAGTCCGATCCCGTAATTGCTCCTAAAAAAGTTGATCCAAACCTTTCAAGATTCACGGTCAAGGGTATGTCAGAAAAACGTCCTGAGCTCAAGGCTATGAAAATCAATCCTGGATCGAGCAAATGGTTTGAGTGTTGTGCTGCAAATACTAAGAGTATTCTTGATGATGATGAATCTGATTCGGAGACCACAACGGAAGAGGTGGAAATTGCTAGCTCTAAGAGCACACCTTTTGTCCCACCTCCGGAGACGGTTTATCGTGTAGAGATTTGTGATTATATCCTTTCCGACTCTTCCCATCCTTCTCCTCCGATTGAGGGAAGTGATATTCCGAGGGAAGAGCTCGAGATGTTGTCTGATGATGCTCCAATTTCGCCGGAAATTGTTGAGACCGATAGTGATCCAGGGGAAGATGTCTTGAAATTTGATGAACCATTGTTTCCCCTGGAAGATGTTAATGACAAGCTGCCTAAATCCGTTCCAGTTGTCGATTCAAAATCAGAAGAGCAAAGTAGTGGCAGTACCACTTCTTATATTGATTCTCTTCTTGAGGAGTTCGCCGATGAACTCGCTCACATCGATCCAATCCCACCGGGGGATGAGGACGATAACTTTGATTTTGAATCTGACTTAAGAGAATTGGAAATTTTGCTGAACCGTGATCCATTGAAATGTGATTCTTATCACGAGGAGTTCACCAATGAACTCGCTCACGACGATCCACTTCCATCATATGATGATGATCTCTTTGACTTTCATGCTAATCTTGAAGAAGTTGAAAAACTTTTATACCATGCTCCATCATCTGATTCTTACACCAAGCTTAATGATGATGATGACCTCTTCGATTTTAGGGCCGATCAAACCGAATGGAGAAATCTTTTATATGGCAAACCTAATGATGAAAAAGGCCCTAAAATTGAAACCATAACCAAGGATGCTTCAATAGTTTCTCATGACTTAGCTCCTCATTCTCCCGAGGATGATTTCTTTATTGAGTCCTCCATCGAGTACCCTGCTAAGTTTTCTTGTGAGGACAAAGTATTTAAGCCAGGCTTACTCATTGATGGTGAAATTCATCCTTTGATGAAATTGATTCTTGATACAAATTTAAAGTTTCCTGCCTCATCTAAGGAACTTTTAATTCTGAAGAAAAATGATTCCTCTTTGCTTCTTTCTATTCAAAAACTCCCATTCTGTCCGGAGTTATCTCTGCTTGAAACTTTACTATCGTTTCCAGCCGGAAACGAAGACAAAGTTTTTGACCCCGGCATCACCGCTTTCATCTTCTAAAGCCGTGGGTATCTCAATCGGAGTGGAACTTTCGTGTGCTTCAATGTTTATCCAAACATCTTGAACGAAAGTCCGATTGAGATTATCTCTTCCACTTGCTCCCCCAAGGACAAATAAATTCGGGGTCGAGTCAAGCTCATGTGACTCGGTTAACAAAAACAAGCGCTTCGTGGGAGGCACCCCATGCTTATCCATCTATCCTCTTATCTTATTTCTAATAAAACATGAGGAGGGATCCCTCTTCCATATCTTGTGCCTCGTGTTTTTCTGTGCTGTGTCCAGGAATGCCCGATGATGAAGACTCTCGTACTCGTAGTTTCCTTCACGCTACTCGAGTGTCATCATTCGCTGCTTATCGATATCCTAAAATCTTATCGTTTTACATCTATCTTTTGGCATAATTAATAAACGGCCTTAGATTTATGTAGGAGAACCCTTACCTTTAAGACATTGAGGACAATGTCTCATTTTAGTCTGGGGGGGTAATCTTGCGATTTGATTTTTGCCTTGCAAATTTTGCCGTTTTCTCATGCAAACCGTTTTTCCTCCAAAAATTGAAAAAATCCAAAAAAATGAGAAAAATTTTAAAAAAATTTTTGCAAAAATATAATAAATTTTGACATTTTTGTTGACTTTCCGCTGGTGAGAGTAGGAATAAAATTCTGACTTGATCGGGCGTGTTGAGCCCTAGCTTGTCTCCTTAACCGTTTATAATCTATAAGCTCGTGCTAGTCTTTTACACAAGGAGCTAGAAAACGCGAATTCTTTTCGAGAGTTTGCAAGTTCCCGTATTGACTTTATATATGCATGGCTTGATTATTTGGCTAAGCATTCGCGGATCTTATTATTTAAGATTTTAAATTTGCGAAGAACGAGAAATGATAGAGTTGTTTATAAGTTAGATTGCTAAACGTGGAGTAGTTGGATCTCTTTAGAGCTCATCGAAGTTATTTGTGGCTTTTTGTTCCCATAAGCTTGTTTCACCTAAAAATAGTAATCTAGGAATAATTAAAGCTATTTTAGTTTTGACAATAATTAGTTTTTATTTCTTCCTTAGAGAATCCTTGCTTATGAAAGTTGGGTACACATCAAGGTACTGCCAGTGTTACGGTGTAATAGACTATTCCATCTTGCCGGTTCGCAACCGATGTTGGGATTGTTATAAAAGCCGTAGGACTTGGGGTTTGGAAATAATTAATAAATATAATAATGTATAATAATAATCCAAAGCCATAAAAAGTTTTCTGCATCTTGCCGGTTCGCAGCCGATGTTGTAGACTTCTAATAAAGGCAGAGGAAAAATTCCAAGGTCATAATAGACTATCACATCTTGCTGGTTCGCAGCCGATGTTGTGATTGTTATAAAGGGCCAAGGATTAAATACGTTAATGTGCTTAATGATGTTAAAAATGCCAAACTTCGACTCCGGGGGTATCCTAATAAAGGCTTCTGTCTCTGGACTCGTAGATGAGTTGTTTCGGTCGCAAATAAAAGGGATATCCTCAAAATCGTGTTAAATCAGAGACCTTGATGTGGACCTCATTTTTGTATGCAACGGTTTTCGAGGGAAGGTTTGGAAACTACTTAGGGTCTAAACTAAGGTATCTTTATCGGCTTAAAAATTATCGAAACGAGAATTTGAAGAAATTCATTTCTCACCAAAAATAAAATAAATAGAGGAAAATAGGAATTTGGGAACAAGAGGTAATACACAATTAACTTTTATGAGTAGTGTCGGCAATCTAACTTGTAAATGACAATGATTTCGTTTTTAAGCTTAGTTTGGGGACTCGTG
The DNA here is from genome assembly GCA_021014915.2 of Artemisia tridentata subsp. tridentata. Classification (NCBI taxonomy): domain Eukaryota; kingdom Viridiplantae; phylum Streptophyta; class Magnoliopsida; order Asterales; family Asteraceae; genus Artemisia; species Artemisia tridentata. The sequence continues at coordinate 213,601,654 of CP139501.1, read as the reverse complement.
AAAAATCAGGAACGACGAATTTTATCCGTATGATCACTTCTTTATGAGTCGTGTTTCCTACTCGAAGACCCTAAAAGTTATCATGAGATAATGATCGTCAACAAAGCCGTCACTGAATAATAAGAAAAATACAAAAATAGAATAAAATGGAAAATCGGGGAGTTTTTAGAACTTAAGATTTCTTAATCTCTTTTGAAAATTTTGCTACTTCTCAAAGTTAGTAAAAAGAGATTGGAAATTTTCGGTTTCAAAAACGTGTTTCTATAACATTGCATGAGGACATTGCAATAGCTTAGTCTGGGGGAATTTGGTATGTGCTTAAACACATACCTTTTCTTGACCTAAACCGGACCAAAATGACCAAAAACCCGTCCATAATGCCAAAAGATATAGTGTTTTTGTGTTTTGTTTATGCAGGGACGGATATCACGAAAACCGACAAAAGACACGGAAAATCCGGAAAAACGAGCACGGGATACGTAAAAGACTCAGAGCCGAATCCAGGAAAGTCATACTTGGTCAAAAGTTAAAAATCACCCTTAGATCATCTTTGGAAAGTTAGCAAGATCAGTCCCTTGATTTCAGAATTTACACATCTAGTCCTTATCATTTTCTCCAAAAATCCTAAACTAAAACCCAAATTCGGTTCTAATAAAACCCAAAAATAAAACCTAACCTAAACTAAACCCAACCCATCTCCCATTATAGACCCAGCCCACAACTAAACTAAATCCAACCCAACCACATACCCGATCCATACCCATCTAAACCCGGTCAAACCCCTCTTATATTATCTAAACCCGGTCAAAATCTAAATAACACACACTCACTCACACGCGCGCCCAGAAATTCCCCAATTATTACTGTGGGATAAACCCTAAAATGACCATACCTTAAAATTAACCTCGTACCAATAATTACCTCATGATTGGGATATTCTGGAAGGTCTGACAGCCTAGAGGGACACGTGGGGCTCGTTGATTGGAGAGGCCACCTCACTCATTTTAATCGTACGGTCAAGATCAAGCGTGGGAAGAAAGAAATGATCTAAGGGTGGATTGGAGCTCAAGTACGCACGAGGATTGCCAAGCTGGAAGACCCAGAAGGATCGGCTGAGCTCTATAAATAGGAGGGATAACTCCTCATTTCGTATGTAATTTCTTAGTTATCGTTATGCTGTCAAAATGATTTTAGAATTATAGTCTTATAATTTCCATTGTAATTTTCTGCTTTATTAATTTAGTCTGTTTAAATTCCTAAGTTTGTTCCAGAGATTTTCTTTGTAATTTTTAATTTGTATTAATGAAAATTTTCATTTTAATGTTTTAATTGTTGATTCAAGTTTATGATTCTGCTTATTTAGTTTTTGTTGATTTAAACTTCTGATCATCATTCTAAGAAAAAAAATATATATATATTCAGCTTATTATTAAGCTATTTTCTGGTTTTATAAGCTTATATAAGCTTGCTAGCTTAGTGTAAGCTTTTGTTAAGTTTTATTCTATCTTTGCACAACAAATTCAAAAAGTCAAAGATATAGTCAGAAAAGTCAACTGTGGAGGCAATATAAGCTGTGGAGATAAGCTAGGTGTTATAAGTTGATCAGGGGTTGTTTTATGGCTTATTGGTAAGCCTGGGTTATAGTGAGTTAGAGGTTATCACTCTGAATCAGCAGGAATCATCAGTGAGTACCATTTTGCTTATCTAGCTAATTTTAGCTTTAATTAAGATCTGCTTGTTTGCTAGTTTTTAGTATTTGTCTTGTGTTTTGTTAGAATAATAGTAGCTCAAATTTTATAGGATAGCTTATAGTTTGAATCTGCTAGGTTCTAGGGTACGTTTGCATAATCTGTTAGTGGTAGGGGTGCTTGGATCTGTGGAATTTGCTGAGCTATTGATGTTAGATAGTGGTAATTTTGGTCCATTTCATCTGCATGACTCTTACATGATCTAGATTGAGCTTGTTCTAGGTAGTTTATTTGGTGAAAGTCAAAGTTGCTTGATAATTTTGTGTTCTGCTGTCATTAGCTGCTAATAGGGGTCTGTGTTTAGTTGATTTATTAGTCAATTAGTTTATGCTTGTTATATAATCATTAATTTAGCTTAATTTCATCCAGTTTAATAGATTTAAGTAGCTGAATCTCACATTAGTCAACCATTGTTAGTATCTAATTAGTCAAATATGTTTATGTGCATCTGTTTCATTTTGTTCTGAGTTGCTGCTTTCATGAATCCATTTGATCGATCATTAGTGTTTGATTTTGCTTGATATTGTGTTTCTGAGCAGTTAACCTAGCTTAGTTTTTGAGTTATTAGTATCAAGTAGTCACAGTAACATCTGAATACCTTAATTTGCTCTTGAAAATTGGTCTAAGTCTGCTGTTTGAAAATCTGCTGCATGATCATTATGTGGTTATCTGTTCATGGGTCTAATTGAACTATCAATCAAGTGTTTGTGATAGGGCTTTTTAGATTTTTGAAATCTCTGGTTGATAAGGTTTCCAAAACAGTTTTTGTTTTCAAAATTGGTTAAGAATCGAGTTTTTTATAAGCTTTTGAAAAGTGATAGTTGAGGTTACTTTCTGTGTTGAACTTAGTGTTCTTAAGTTTTCTTGTGTGTCACTTTTGGTCCCTAGACTTACTGCTTTAGTTAAAATCGTGTCTGGTAGTGTTTAGAGTTAAAACTGTTTGATTTGTGGCAACTTTAGTCCCTGTCTTTGTAGAGTAAATTTAAAATTTCAGTAATTGCATTTTCAGTCCCTCGATTTTTATAAACTTTTGTTTCTTTATTTTCTTTTATAAAATTAGTTTTAATAAATTACATTTTCAGTCCTTTGAGTTGTTACTTTTGCATTTTAGTTTAATAAATTCACTATTAGATTTATAAGTCTCGGGATTAGCCCGGGATTTGCGTTATTTGATTTCTTTTTGTGTGCATTTATTTGATAACATAGATTGTTGCTTTTAATTTTCCATATTTTAGTTTAAACAATACCAAAATAATCACTTTCACTTATTCACTTCACATTTTCACGACTCCGAATCGACTTAAACGCCGTCAAACCTTCGTTGGGAGAACGACCCGGGGAAATATTTTCACAAATATTCCTTTGGAAATTATATTAACCAGTATACATAGCAAAACATAGGTGTACTCCTTCATAGTAACAGATCGAATCCATACAGACAGAAAATAGATTGTTTGATAACATCAAACGGCAGAAAGCTCTACAACAGGACCTAAGATTCTTATCGGAAGTACAGAGGCCAGCAAACGCGTGTCGAGTATCCAAACGTATCAAATCGTATAACGGTGAAGGCAGATTAAGCGTATAGGTAGAATGAACCTAAAGTCTCAATCAGATATCAGAAATTCTAAGGCTTCTAAGGCACTCCTCGAAATATCCTATGATCACAATAAGTGCACGTTATATGATGTAAGTATTATCACGTTGGCCAGACGTCATAATACTAGCATCATATAAATATGCCCTCATGATGACCATACTTTATCTCAAGTCGTGAAATCAGCAACTTATCTTAATCACCTAACAGTCCTTCTACCTCCTAGGGTTGGTCCGAATCAAATCATCACTACGGATTCAAAATCAAAGGAACAGATCGTACAGATAACGTAACAGAACCTAATAAGTATCATCAAATGAAGCACGTCGTCAAAAGCGTCAGGTATTCCACAATTCATCAAAATTCTCGTATCTAAACCGTCATCCAACACATGCGAAATGAACACAGAACAGAAATACTAGCAGAAAACCTGAATCATTCAAAGGATCATCAGGTAACAGAAACTTAAGTAGGTTAAGAGGAAGTGAATTACGTTATTAATAACTTCATTCTTCACAGAATCAACTCATCCAAACACAAATGTTTGCTTCAAAATTTGCCCATTCAAATACAAAATTTCAAGATTTCTTCCAAGTCCGAGTAGTCTGTCTACGCTTGTCCATCTGATCATAAGGTGAAAAGGAATTATAAACTTGATTCTGGTCCCTCAAGCCTTTGGTACCTCTTCTTGAAACTGTGGTGTAGTAACGCGAATCTCAGACATGATCGCTGTGCATCCTTCCATCCGCAAGTCTGCTTCTGCTCTCAATTCATCGTAGTACAACTAAAATGAATAGAGAAGCAAGACTGCGTGTCTTCGACAGGTCTTCTAGCACAGCTCAAAATTTGCCAACTCAATTACATTCTCCTCCTATGTCCGCCACCACCTTCGTTTTGAAAGAAATGTCTTCCAATCTTCAAGGTGAACACCGCTGCTGTAAGCTGCGAGTTATGTGTTGAATAGTTCGTCTCCTATGGTCTGGTTGTCTTGATGCCCAAGCTGTAATCTCCTAGTGTTGTATAAAGTATAATCGAGTCTCTTCTAAGCGTCTCTCCTCTTCTCATATGCTTCATTGATGGCAACGCCAGTCATGAACATCTTCCACTACTTTTCCATAAGATTTCTAACTTCAGTAACTTTCGTCGATCTTGGCTCATTCGGTGGACAACTCAGTCTTCTCAGGATCCATAGTAGTACTATCTGCTACAGCTTATGAACGCCAATTCCAATATACTCTTCCAGAACAAAGGGTCATTTCAACTTAATACGAAAATGATCTCCATGTTCCTCTTTCATCTCTGAATACAATACAACGTCATACTATGACAATTTGTCCAAATACTCGCGAAAACATGATTCTATTAGCCAATACAATTGGCATCATTAAAACTCATAATGATCACAACAAGTACGTAAGCAGCTTCAGGAATCGTCTTAGGGATACTTCATATCTACTTCACATCACCTATCTTCTTCTTCCCGAATAAAACTGAAATGCTTCACAGAGGTTACTCTCAGTTAGTCAACTCCCTTCTTAGAAGTTCTTGCGGTTACTTCTTCAGTCCTTCAAACTTAAATGAGGCCGTCTAATACAGAGTTTCAAAGATAGACCAAATCAATCATTGACACGCGGAAATGGATAATGATTACGGATAGTGATACGGTTAAATTCACGATAGTCGATACACCGCCGCATACTTCCCTCTTTCTTCTTCATAAATCAACAGGAGCATCCCAAGAGAAGCACTATGGTGAACAAAATCATATTCCATCAGCTCCTTCAATCTCTCTACTTCTATGGCATCATGGTTTCGTCAACTGAGATCAGTTCAATGCCAACACTACTTCCCAAGCAGGAGGGAATACCAAGAGGTTTATCAGAGAACATCGGAAAAATTTTCATACAACAAAATACTTCCAATGCCAGATCTTCCAAAGGTGGATACTAATAGGTGTCAGGAGAAACTTGACAATCAAATGAGGTCGGAGTCTGCACTTCCATAGCAAACATTAATCTTAATAGATTTAAGCGGTTGAGAGTCATCATAACAAAAGTAGGGTGAAGCAGATTGTTAAAGATCACATTTCAGATACGGTAGTCTATGGTAGCTTTACGAAGAGCCATCCAATCCATAACCAAAAGACCTCAAAGTCAATTATATCAAGAGTAAACGGATTCGTAGAACGAATACGGTCGTCAAGCCAAACGGATAGTTCATATATCAAGGTCAAGTACATGGTTTATCATTGTGTTGAGATAGATAAGCGAACAGTTCAAGGTGTTGGAATTTTGTTTAGCTTCTTAGCATAATGAAAGGTACAGTGTGCATCATCGGTAATACGAACATCGTAAGGTTGTCAAAAGTGAGACGTATGGGATGTCAGTTGTCAGCATCATCATGCTTAGTTAACGAATCCATATTGAGATAATATTTTCATTATATCCTTTCAAAGGAACTGATTGGCAGACAAAATTCATCATTCGTAGGAAGGGAACAAATCTTCCTACATATGTGGTTAACAATTTCCAGAGTTCTCATAGGAGTAGTAATGGATTATGCAGATTCAAGTAGTATCAGATGATACATTTCATATCCGGCATGAATAATGAATTCATAGAATGTGTCAAACACATTATGGTTGAATGACCTTCGGGATGGTCGGAAAGGTATCAAACTATTTATCAAACAGATCGGAATTGGATATCAAAATCAGAAGGTGAAACTTAAGTGGTGTAAGGTATCCATGTAGTTTCCCTGGTATTCCAAACTTACTTGGTTACTAATCTTAGGTTGCAAAACTTTCTAGCTTCTGAAACAAATGTTCTTATAAGGCATAGCTAAAGGCAGAGGCACGAATCAGAGTGATGCGGAAGCAATGCTACTTACATAGATGTCCTAGTCTACCCATTCCTCACCGGTAATAACTTAAGTTCCTATGGGGAAATCCTAAAGCAAATTCTCAAAGGTTGTCTTATGAGCGCCTACAGTGGAAACTTAAGGGTCCAAACTTCACAAGTCAAGGTTTAATGTACTACAAGTCGCAGCCTGGGCTCTGATACCATAATTGTAACACCCCAACCCGATAAGGGTAGAAGCATTACGTTATGGTGACATATCAAAGCAAACACAAGCATATGACTTAAATAATACAAATGAATTTCAAAGGTTACAAAGGGAAAAACTGAAATGCAAGGTTACAAATAAGAACAACAATAACTTCTAAGTCTAAAAGTGTAAACACTTCTAGTCATCTCTAATCCAGAATAGCTATCAAAGTATAGTCTTCTAAGTCCAAAGTACTCTCCACTCATAACCCAGCTTCCAACTAAAACCTGCCGCAGGAAAAAAAATGCGGCTGAGCTTAAAAAGCCCAGTGAACAGATATGTATACAAATGAAGCAAATGATAAAGAACAAAGAATATAGTATGGTACATTGGGGATAATATCATAAGGTATAAATGAGTGAAAGGATAAAGTGAGAGATAGGACAGTAATCCACCACGAGCCCAGAATCATAACATATCATATCATATCGTATCATAATCCATAAGTATCCATAAGTAACGATAATTAACCATAATTAATCATAGAGGAGCGACCTCTCAGATATGTGAAGGGCATGTATTGCACACAGTACCAATCACCAGACATATATCAAATCATATAACAGATAATCCACTAACAGATAACAGATCTAGGATGCATCCATACGCCCCCGCAGAAATCATAGTGGCCATAATAACATAGTGCGCATATCATATAACATAAAGGGGACGGTGTGGAACATCACTCAACCACACTAGAGTCATGCCATTGGTGCATCAATGACACGGACATGGAACCCCATGCCTAGTGAAAAATGGCTCGGGTATCAAACTGGGAGTCAAATATCACATCATAATCAGAGTGTCATATCAAAAGGTTCATATCATAAGGTTCATATCAAATATTTTAGAAGTGCATATCAGAGGTTCATAATCAGAGGTTCATATCAAAGTTTCAATATCAAAGGGATCATAGCAAAGGTATCATATCAGAAACTATCAGATCAAAGGTGTATAAGAGGTCATGAGAAACCTTAAGAGAAAGGTCAGAATATCTGTACCTTAGACCGCAAGTGCAAACACAACAGAAAACATAAAGATTGGAGCAACTCCTTCTTTAGCGAATCTACACGAATTCATGATCGTCTCATTAATAACTTATTTTAAATCAGATTACACATTTTAGTCGGCTTTCCACTTTTAGTAACTTTCCTTTTATAGCAGCTTTCCGAAAATAGTAACTTTCCAAAAATAGTAAGTTTCCTCTTTAAGTAGTTTAACCATTTCAAGTAGCTTTCCATTTTAGGCAGGTTTCCCAATTTAGTAAGTTTCCATATTTAGTATCTTAGGGTTACTTTCATCACAATTAGGGTTTACAAATAATTATAACTTAGTTTACTTACTAATTATGGCTATCAATGCATTCATAGGGTTTCCTTACCAAAATTAGAAATTTAGGGTTTATAACTTCAGGTTAACATTCAATGCATATACTAATCATGTCATATATCACTTTAGGTTACGAAATGCATTTAAGTATCTTAATTACCTCTTTAAATGTTATAATAATAATTAAATATAGTTAGGTTAAAGGATTTTAATGACAATTAGGTTTTAAGCACATATTACACTCCTTTAATCAATTTCAGCTTTTAATACATAAACAGGTTGCACTTTCTCTAATTTTTCTAGAATACTTATGCATTTTCTGGAGCTTCCACAAAATTACCCTAGGTTCACATATGTATTAAGTACTTAATGTAATTTTTACATAATTTATTTCAAAGTGCACCTATAGTAGAAAAATTCATTTATTTAACTAGTCCAGATTCAGTAACAGATTTGAGACTCAAAAAGTAAGCAATTATGAGACCATGTTTTGCTACTCTAAAAATTCCACCAAAAATCACAGAGGCCAAACACATCTTGTATTTAAGTCCTGTAAAATTTTGGCTAATGATTCCTTGCCGATTTCAAAACAAAAATCATCTACCAAGGTTGAAATTCGGATTTCTAAGTGACAGTTTTGACACTTGAACTTGTAAAATCAGAAAGGACATTCTCCCGACCTCCAAAAATTATAAGGCTTACATATTCAGAAAGCTCTTTTTCAGAACTTGATTTTAGACTCAAGAATCACTCAAAAATACGTTGGTATCATTAAAATATCCCCCTTTGAACCTGACTCAAATTTCTGACAGCATGCAGGTGGGACAGAAACAACCTTAATCCCCAATTAAAACCCTAATCAACCCATAATTAAATTCTAGGGTTTTATGCTAGGATCCTAGACACACGATTAAGGTGGTTAAACCTTCTAACTTTGTGTGTATGATATGTTGTGTTAAAATGATTAAGTGCGCGGAATTCACTCAACCAAACTTAGAAGGTTGTGTATGTTATGGAAATGGAATTGTTATGTTTGTTAGTTAGCAATGAACACATAAAGATTATCACCAAACGATTCAATATTATTAAAGATAATAATACGAGTGGCCTTGAAATATCACTAGGGTTACAACCTTGAATCTTATGTTTCTATCACTTGTGATATATTTGTGTTTGTTCTAACAGTTATGCATGTTCTAACGTATGCATGGACTAACTCTTAACACTTCTATATTTTTCACACACACTAAATATCACTAGTCTAAGATCTCTTTTATAGTCAAAAGATCTTTACAAATTGCTTAAAGTCTTGACCGACTTACTTGGTTAACTTATCCTATTGAGTGTCAGTGCATCAGATACAACATGTATCTATGTATACAACTTGTTAACTAAGCACATGGAGTAAGATATTATCTACCGTATATTGTTGACCAAAATACAATAAATATCTTTTTGATCTTATCCTTCCATCAGCAGAGTTGTTCATTATCAGCAAGAACAATCTATCGCTATCAGCAGAATCATCAGCAGAGTCATCAGCAGAGTTGTTAAGCCTATCAGCAGAGTGAAATGCTCTATCAGCAGAATCAACATCATCAGCAGAAACCATTTTGCACTATTAGCAGAATTATACTTAGAGTAGAATCCGATATTAAACATCTTGAATATTTAATTTCCAACATTTTATTCCAATATTCATACCATCATTTATATAACATCATTTTATTGTTCAAACTCATATCATTATCATATATGTATTTGTGTCGAATGGAACAACAAAAAGAAGAAAAACAAAATAGTGATCATGGATCGTGGTAAGAAGAAAAGAAAACAAAACCTTCGACCTTGATGATCCAATATACACGAATCACAGCAACACCTCGACTCCTTTTTGCTCTAGAAGATGATTAATCAAGAACCCTAATCCTATTTTTATTTTTTTATTTTTTTTGTGAGCCGTATGTTTTGAGGAGAAGGGAGGGATGCCCTTTTTTTTTGTACCATAATATTTTTTTTTTAGATGGAGGGAGATATGGACCAGCCTTTAGAGATAATATAGGAGGAAAGGGATAAAACTTTGGAAGTAGTTAAATTGTAATTAATTTGATTTGATCCTCAATTATACTAATTGATTTCTTAAATTAATATATATATTTTTTTTGTGCAATCTTTTATTTTGTCTTGCAATATAATTATATTAAATGTAAGACTTAGATTAATTTTTATACTTAGGTTAATTTATACCCTTGTTATTGTAATATATATTTTATGCTTTTAAAATTCCAACTTTTGAGGGCAATACGGGAATTTTAATTGAACGGAAATTTTGGGTTTTACAGGTTCGCTAACAACATTACTTGCATAACGGATGGTCACCAAAACACGCCCTAGCTCGCTAGCAACGTTACCTAATTCCTCAAGAAATCGGATGGTCACTACATGTCAATACACTTGATAATTTCACAAAGTCAAAAGGGTAAGGATAAGGCATGGGAATTTTCATGAAATTGGTTTTAAAAGAAAAATAAAGTCAAGTCAAAGTTCCATGTTACTAGTTACCGAACAAACCACAAACCCGTAAATGATTACAGTTACAATCTTCTCCTCTTCACATATCGATCACCAAATATATATGTATATCACGTCTTAGCACATTGGCTAATCGATATCTCTAACATACTTCATCTTCCTTCATCTTCATAATAATAATATAGCACATTGGCTATAATTGTCATCACATATATTTTTTCTTTTTCTTTTTCTTTTTTTTTCGATGACTTATTCATTTTTTTTTTATTTTTTATTTTTTTTTTGTATTTTTTTTTCCACCTTTCTCCTTCATACATCACATCTCCCCCACACTTCGCATAAGTATACACCACAAAAATACAAATAAGAAGTTGGCCACCTTCATCTTTGTCGGAATGGCACATTCAAATAACGAAGTGTAACCAAACTATTAATCATAAAAAAACAATCCAACAACCAACCAACCGTTTAGACTTTGACAAGGGGTAGGCTAAGGTTTAAAGTGTAAAATCTTTTTGTTTTTTTTTTTTTGGATGTAACAAAAATGAAAAGATTGGCTCGGAGGGTGTTCTAAGGGTATCTAGCGCTAAAAATGAGCGCTAACAAATGGGTCCATATGGGTGGTTAACTAACCGATGTGGCTAGCTAATATATCATTAGATGTAAACGGAAGGCCATTTGGTTAAAATCCTAAGGGTGCCTCTTTGTCACACGAATACACTTATATCACACGAGGTGATCTCACTGCGGTCTGGTAATGATTTGCATGTACAAGTTCTAGAATAAATAAAATCACCGGCACACTCATAGCAAAAAGATTCAAGCATAAAAGATATATGCTACATGAAATAGGCTCAAATCCTCACATATTTAGTGGTAAAGGGCTATAATTGTACTAGCAATGTGTTATCGATCCTAAAATGGATTGCAATGTCAATCGGGACACATCTCGAATTTTTCAAAATTTACCGATTTCACCAGTGGGATGATCTAGTTATTCTAATATATTAACCTATATGTGTGAAAACACTAGAAGTTAAGGGCAAACAAGTATACAAATTTTTAAAAATTTGCCCGAAAATATGGAAATTTAAAACTAGTTTCGTTTTTCCTATTTTAGTTTCCCCCCAAACTTAAGTTACGCATTATATTCAATATGACAAATAAACTTCAAAGCATGAAAAAGTAGGGAAAATAAGATAAGAAAAGACCGAGAGAAACGAAACTTAACGGGCTAAAGAAATCGCGATCAAACTCCATATGATAAGATGTTAAGTACGCGAGATCAATCCATTTCTCTTCCAACCAAACATATCCAATCAAGAGTGTAATGCCACAATCATCCAGTCTCCAAGAGCTTATTAAATCTGCAAAAATAAACTAAACTATAAAAACACGTAAAATTCTAAAACTCACTTTCGTAGGCATCACGGTTGCATTTAGCGTATGCAACAAGCCTTTTAAACCCTTCGGGGGCCCGAGTGGACGAGTTAAGTCTCGTGAGGGTTTCCAGTGAACATACCCACAAAGTTCGAAAACATTATAAAAACAAGTTACTTATTTATTTACGACGTACTAAAATTAACAAGAATTTAAAATGCAAACACAAGTTTAAGTAGAAAGAAAGTGGTGTTCAAACATTTTTAGGAATGATTTTATAAAACATTTAAACTTATTAAATAAAAACTAAAAAAAAAAAATACGAGCAAAGCATACGAGCAAAGCAAATGTTTGATGCGCCAGCAAGTATACGAGCAAAGCAAAAAAAAAATTATGAACAGTAAACCGGAAAAAAAAAATTACTTCTTTTATTTTTTGATGAAAAACTTTTTTTTTTTTTTTTTTTTTTTTTTTTTTTTTTTTTTTTTGCTACAGTAAATGGCGGTTCAAATTTGAACCGGTAGGTTGGGCTGGTTCAAAATTTACCGAAAGGTTGAACCGGGGCGGTTGAGAATTGAACCGGTCGGCTGAGGTTTTGAGGGGTCACAGAAAGTTTGAACCGGATCGGTTCAGTTTTGAACCGTCGGTTTGGACTTGTTTTAAATTTACCGAGAGTTGAACCGGTCCGGTTGAGGTTTTGACCGGCGGTTCGGACCTTTTTTAAATTTACCGAGAGCTTGAACCGGGGCGGTTGAGAATTGAACCGATCGGCTGAGGTTTTGACTAGTTCACAGAAGGGTATGAACCGGGGCGGTTGGATTCTGAACCGGCGGTTCAAAAAAATTTTTTTTTAAGCAATCCACAATACGCAGCAAACACAATTCATTCATACTAATAAAAGAGACCATAAGACAAATGAAGACAAATGATAAATCAAGACAAATGATAAATTCAAATGACAGTATTAAGCTAATAAAAGAGACCATAAGAATGTACATATTCATGTCTTTCTTGCGTTGTATTCACATCCAAGAACAATTTTTTTTTTTTTTTTTTAAACAAGTTTAAACTTTAAAACTTTTATTAAACTTAAAAATAAAGTTAAACATAAAAGAGCAAATGAAAATTAAGACAAACACAATTGGTGGGTTTTTTTTCGCAAGCAATTCGAGCACAAACTTAGTAAGCAAACATTTGAATGAACATTTTTAGAACACATGAAACCAAATCCCAACACCAAAACACTTGATTTTGATGCCAAGATCATTAAGCAAAATATGAGAATTAAGAGATTTTTAAAACAAAATGCAAGGGAGCAATTAAGCAAATATCATTGAGCAAACAAGCAAGCAAGAGCAATCAAACAAGAGCAAAGAAACAATCATTCATAAGCAAGAGCAATTTAGCATTCGAACAAATTAGCAAACAAGAAATCAATCAATATATCAAGCAAACGAACAAACAAGTAATTTCAACAACAAACAAACATATGAATACAAACGCAAATCCCCGGCAACGGCGCCAAAAACTTGATGCGTTCCAACAAGCTTAAAATTTATAAACAAGAATTACCGGTTAACTAGGAACACATACGAGCAAGTATACTCGTCCGTGTGTAGCAAGAGGGTTGGTTAGTCAAGGTCGTCCCACGAGACTTGGTTGTACTTAAATGTTGTTTGATTGTTTAAGCAAGTAACAACTTGATGGTTATGATTGTCACGGATCAAACCAACAAGAAAACCAATTATAAAAGCATGATTTAAGCACACAAACACTTGTTTAGGAATAGTAACCAATCGTGATGGAATGTTGAACATGTTTGGGTGAAACATAGAAGGCACATATCAATTTTCACAAGGTTTTCTAGTCAATGGGTAATATCAAGAAAATCCATGTTTCTACTAGTTTCACGGGTGATTCCTTTCGGCCAATACCTCATCCCATTACACTAGCTCTTTGTGTTATCAAATGTATGAAAAAGATGATTTGTTACATTAGTTCTTACGAGTCCTTTCAACCCAATCTTGTGATTAAATATTCCCGAATTCATTTAAAAACTTGCATACTTAATAGTTGTCAATTATCAAATACCAATCCATTTTGGCCACCAACTTCTTGGAATTAAACAATATTAGAAATCCTTTCAACCTTTAAATCCAACAATGTTTAATCAACAAGTTTTAGAACACGAATTATATTTAAACAAACTTATGAGAACAATCACTTTTTCTAACCAACTAATCATTCAATCATTCACACGAAAGTCTACATAATCCCCAAACTAGTATAAAGAGATAATAGTAATCAAACAAGTAACACAACACACAAAGGAATTCTCATGATCAACATAAGCAAAGACATTAATATGATTGAATTTAAATAGAAACAATACCAAACATTAGAGTCAAGGCATCAAGTGCTACAATTCCAACCATGTGATTCCAACCAAAAGAAACTACCAAAATACAAATCATCCATCCCTAAACCTTACTGGAAATCGACCTCATGTTGTGAGTATATGACCTAGGGGTGTTTGGTAATAAGGATTGTTGGTGATATATGTGGTGTTTAATTGGTGTGAACTATAATCAAGCCTCATGTTGTAAGGATGATCAAGTCATATGTCTTGCTAATGTAGACCAAACCAACTCCCCAACACCTTTAGAAATGGGTGGGGAGTGGTAGGAGAGAATCCTCCAAGTGTAGAGAGAATTGGTTGTAGATGGTATGAGAAAGATTATTTTTTATTGGTCTTTGATGCATAGCCAAGCTCTCTTATTTATGGATGAATGATCCTTGGTCACCAAGCATGTTTCTTGGTCACAAAGGGTCATAAAGATGCAGGAAAAATGAGTTATTAGGAGTAGATGATCGGACTTTGGAGTAATGGTACTTAATTCTTCACTTAAATGCAACTTTGGAAGACTTTAAGTGCCTGAACCCACGGCTGGAATCTTGAACCTGCGGCTGGGATGTCTGCTGAACCTTAGGTTGAGCTTTGAACCTTCGGTTAGGAAATGACTGCTCAACCTCAGGTTGAGATATGAACCTTGGGTTTGAATTTCAGCTTCAACCTTGGGTTGAGAAGTATTTTGCACAAGTATTTCACCCTTGAGTTAGCATATAACTTCATCCTTTAACACTCTTTTTGGCACTTAATCTTGACTCTATTTTCACATCTTTCTCTTGAACATCGGAATTAATCGTAGCACGATTCAATATCTTTGAAGACGATCTTTTCTTGAATATTTACTTGATTTCATAGCTTTTCTTTGTCTTTTTCTTTATTGCATTCGACATAGTTGTACCTGAACCTGAATACATCTTTTATACCTTTTAAGCGTAAAATGTTCACAAATGCAACCAAATAACATGCACAATCATACAAATAACGCTACTAAAATATGTACAAAATGAGTGTTATCAGTTCTCCGGGTGTGGTGGTGAGATATGTGTCCGTCTAGCTAAAACATACGGGTCTTCTGATAATGGGGAGTCTGGGTTACCTACAATAATAGGTGGCATAGGTGGTGTGGCGACGACTTCACCCTCCTCAAAGGGCTCCGTTTCGTCTGAAGAGATACTCGACACTGCAGGGGTCGAATTGCTGGGAACTAATGGGGATGTGATAGATGATAGGGTGTCCTCGGATTCCATATCCGATAATGAGATACTCAGGTGTGAGACTGTAGACATGGTACTGTAATAACCCATAAATAGTAAATGTATGCAATCAATATAATCAAGTGTGTGTAAATCAAGGTGAAATAATCAAGTGTGTAACACCCCAACCCGACAAGGGTAAAGATATCACAATAATGGTTTCATATCAGATCAAACCAAAGCATACATCTATGGTAATACAAGAATCTCAAAGGTTACAAATGAAATACTGAAACTACAAGGTTACAATGCGGATTACAATAAATACTAAGTCTAGATTAAACTCTTCTAGTCATCTCTAATCCAGAAAATCTATCAAGTATAGCCTTCTAAGTCCAAGGTACTCTCCACTCATCCTCAGCTTCCTACTAAAACCTGCCGCAGGAAAAGAAATGCGGCTGAGCTACGAGAGCTCAGTGAACAGATATAACGATAACAAAGCAGTAGTAGAGAAAAGTACAAGTAACAGAAATATAGGTCATGCAGATATAATATGAGTTAAGGGATAAATAAATGAATAAGAGTAAAGGGAAAGAAAAAGGTTACAAGGTAAGGGTAAAGGAATAGTAATCCACTACAAGCCCAGAACAGATAATATCATAACAATGTAACCATGTAAGCAATCTAGAGGGGATACCTCTCAAGTAACCAGATAATATGAGGGGTGTCCTCATGTATCAAATGGAGTGATCAGCTCCCAGATATGTGAAAGACGTGTATCGCACACACCATCAGTCACCAGATATATATAACAGATAAACAGAAATAGAAACAAAAACAGATCAAATCTAGGATGCATCCATGCGCCCCAGTAGGCCAGATTCTTCTCCTACATAACAATAAAATCAGGGACGGGATAGGTCATCACTCTCCTACCCTAGAGTCAAGTCATCGGTGCATCAATGACAAGGACATGAAACCCTCATGCCTAGTGAAATAAGTAATGGCTCGTAGTATCAAACTGTGGGTCAG
Source organism: Artemisia tridentata subsp. tridentata (assembly GCA_021014915.2). NCBI lineage: Eukaryota > Viridiplantae > Streptophyta > Magnoliopsida > Asterales > Asteraceae > Artemisia > Artemisia tridentata. The sequence goes on along the minus strand of CP139501.1, from coordinate 213,585,325 downwards.
GGTCCAGTATCAAGTATCAGGTGTCCAAGTTCAAGTTTTATATCAGATGGTTCAAGTCAAGTTTCATTTCAAGTATATCAGATCAAGGTTTATATCAATGTATATCAGATCAAGGTTTATCAATGTATATCAGATCAAGGTTTATCAATGTATGTCAGATCAAGGTTCAGAACAAGATGTCATATCAAATGATTCAGAAAAATATATCAAAAGTTTATAATCAAAAGTTTATAGCAAAAGTTCATTTCAGAAGTTTCTATCAAAAGTCCATTGAATGCAATCCTTTAATAATGGTTTTTCATAGGCATAATCTTTCAAAGTAGGTTTCATAAAAATGATCTTTCAAAACGGATTTTCATAAAGATTGTCTTTAAAAATAGTTTTCATAAAAGTTAGTAGAATTTCATACAAAAGTATAAGTATTATTTTAAACAAATGATTTTTCTCGAACATTTCCAGGTCATAATTAAAAGGTTTTCACAACATAGATTCATATCAGAGGTCATAACAAAGGGAATCATAGAAAAGGTTCAAAGCAAAGGAAATCATAGCAATGGAATCAAATCAGAAGTTAAACAGATCAGAATATGAAAAAGATCATAACAAGGTTAACAAAACAAGGGAAAGCATAGCAAGGTTCAAAGGGAACAAGATATCAAAGAGAAGGAGTTCATGAGAAACCTGTGAGAAGGTCAGAATATCTGTACCTTATACCGCCAGAAACACAACAGAAATATAAAGGTCGGAAGCAAACTCCATCTTCAGCGAATCTACACGAATTCATGATTGCCTTATTAAAAGCTTGTTTAATTCACATTACTTATTTTAGTCGGCTTTCCATTTCTAGTAACTTTCTATTTTTAGCAGGTTTCCAGAATTAGTAAGTTTCCATTTTTAGAAACTTTCCTTATTTAGTAAGTTTCCATAATTAGCAGATTTCTATATTTAGCAAGATTTAAACATCATAATTTAGGTTAAGTTATCAATTAAGGATTTTTTTTTTTATGGAATTAGGGTTCATTTAGCAAGTTATAAAAGTCTAGGGTCAATTATGACAAGTTTCCATATCTTAGGGTTTTAATTGTAAATACACCAAGGTTAAAGGTCTAAAATGAAAATATCTCAAGTTACTCATTTAAATACTTAAGTTATCCAGAATTACACTCTTAACCCTTTAAGTTTAACAATATACAATTTATACCCCTTAGTTAATTTAATTACAAAAATAAACCTTATAATTATATAAATCACAATTTAACCCTTAACATATTTATATTAACACAAAAAGCCCTTAATTTATCAAAATTACAGAACACGCCTCTTAATTTAATGTATGGTACGAAATACCCCTTCAAGTTTCATAATTTACAAAACAAGTCCCTTAATTATTTAAAACTTATAATTCGAATCACAATTTATTAATAATTACACATTAAGCCATTAAATATCCAAAAATACACATTAAGCCCTTTATATCATTAATTATACGAATCAACCTCAAGTTTCCAGAATTTACACTTTTAGTCCCTCTATTTTAATTAATTGCAAACCGAATTAAACATAATCATATAATTACAATTTAAACCTTTAAATTACAAAATTGACACAAGACACCCTTATATAATATTTTTCTCACATTACCCTAGATCTAAAATGAATTAAAAAAATGTCCCATGAGTTTTAAAAATTACAAAACACACCCTTTTGATTTTATTTTCAAATCGGTATACATTTAAAATTAACAAACAATAACCAAAACTCATCCAATCATTACATCATCATTCACCAACCTTAAAAAGCATTAAATTTCCAGATTCAATCACAAAACCTAACCCTAAAATCGTTAATAGGGTTTTATATTTTTGTTCCTTATTTTTCATAAATCTGATTAAACACAATAATTACCCACGAATTATACAAGCTTCAACAAATCAAAAAGCTATTTTTCTAGAGTTATGTGATGATGATAGAACCCAGAAAAATTGTGTACAAGCCTCAGAAAAATCGTATGCATATATTTAGATTTATGGTACTTTTTAAGAATTAAAAATCATAATGATCAAACAAGCTTGCATGGGTCGATTTAGCCAATTTATATGAATCATATATGATGTAAGGATCATGAGAAAAATGGCAAATGAATTTTAGAACGTGTGAAAAGGTCGTATAAATTATTTACCTCTCGGATGAATACGCGACACAAAATAATTACCACGATCAAACCAAGAAATACCACGACCAAGGCCTATTTTTCCTAGCTTCCTTAGACCTTGATTATCACCAGAAAAATACCCAATGCCTTCCAGAAATTCGGATGAATCAAGGAGGATTTTGTGAGTGTTTTATTTTTTCATTTGGTGCAAAGAATATAAAAGAAAAGGAAATAAATAATGCTAGGCCGAAATGAGGGGGGGAATAAGGCCTAAAACTCGGCCAAGGTGAGACAAAAATCAATAGTTTTAATTTTGTGATAGTTTCCTATTTTATTTGTGCTTATCTTGTGTTTAAATGTTTTATAAATACAAATTAGTTAAATAAATGTAATTTCAGTAATACAATATATTTTGTGTGTCACAATAATTATTTTGGACATGTAAAAAATGTTAAAATGTTGTCTCATAATTATTTCACTTCATATGTAGCTCATTACCAAAGGTTTGGAATTAATTTGGCATTTTATGTAAGCCTTAATTAAATTTTAAAGTTTCAGGGGTAATTTGGTCATTTTGTATGCTTTTAAATTTTGGGTTTTACAACTTCTTCCCCTCTAAAAGAAAATTTTCGTCCTCGAAATTTGAAGGGAAAACGAAACGGAAATACAACTGACTGTGAATAGAAATATGAAAGACTTGTTTCTCATGACTCTATCTTGTTGATCAAAGCTTCGGTTTCCTCAGAAAAGACAAATCATAATGAATCCAGATCAAAAGAATAATATACCAAACGTAATAGATGATGATCGGATTCTCTCGGAAGAGATGCAGGAAATACATAGAATTTGACAGATATGTTGTCCACAGAATTTGATTAGACAAATCAGATGAGAACGTACAGAAAATAAATTATCGATAACATCAGTTGGCAGAAAGTTCTACAATAGGACTTTAGATTCTTGTTGGGAGTTGATGAACTCGAATAAGTACATTTTATTACCGTCATTTATCCTATTTATTTGACTTGTTTTATTATATTATCTGTGAGAATTGATACTTAATCGTTTACTTTTGTAATTCTCAGGTAAAAACAAGTATTTGGTGAAACTTGGCGATTTTGGACTAATTATGGAGCAAAACAAGCAAGAAGTTAAGAGTCTACTGAAATGTACAAGATCAAGACTATTCTGCTCCAGATGCGCCGCATCTTACTTATTACATACGGCGCATCACTATCAAGATTTCACAAGATACAATCCAAGATACAAGAGGACATGCGCCGCATCTATAAATGGAGTTACGCCGCATCTTCTGGCGGTGTACGAATATTCCTGAATATATTAATCTTGGACCCCACGCGAAGTTAAGTCAATGCGCCGCATCTTACCTCAGACAGAAACTATAAATACCCCAAAGACCAGACGAATTAAGAGACTTTTGGTACGTACGATATTCGAAGGACAGAAGCCCTAGGCCGAATTCAGTCGAAGTAGCAGCACAAGACACACCTTGAACAAAGATACGAGAGCTGTAAGAAGGTCCTGCATGTATTCAATTCATTAAGTAGTTTTGTTTTATTGTATTAGTACACTTTAATTGATCAGGATTGATGGGCTTGTGTTATGTTATCATTCACTTCAACTCCCCTTAAAATTGCTTTCCCATTAATTAAAGTTTATATGTTGATGTCTTTGGTGACTTTTATTAGTGCATTGATAACCTATGTGTCTAGCTGAGCATTGCTTGGGTCGCCATGCCCCTTCCTCGCCTATTTATTAGATCGCCTATGCATTCTATCGTCTGTAGAAAAGTAGGAAGAAAGATAAATGGGATAGTCATAAGTAATCATTAAGGGTTTACTCGCCGATAAGATTAGAACCAACGAGAAAGGACTTAATCTCGATGCGTTGCATCGAACTATACACTTCATATAAAACTAGCAATAAAACAAGTGACAAGCTACTTAACTATCAGGACAGGTCTTCTTATTGTCTCGAGTATTTATCTGTGTACGTGTGTGCTATTCGCTGATTCGTGCCTATTAGTTAGTTTATTATCTAATTGCAACCAAACCGTGCCAGTCTCTCAGGCTGAACCCCCTTGCGTTAAATTAGGTTGTATAGCTAACTTAAGATATTAAAATACTGATTAGAATAACTAAATAATACGTTCCACTCTTAGTGATCGACACTCTACTTACCATTATATACATACTGACCGGGTACACTGCTCGTTAAAGTGTGTGTGTTATTGATAAGTCGGCTAAATATAAATTTAAAACTTGAATACTGCTAAAACCACAACGACATACCGTGGGTATAAATTAGAGCACTCGCACGCACGCATCAAGTTTTTTGGCGCCGTTGCCGGGGAGTGAATTGTTATTATCTGTTAATTTGATTAGTATTTTAATTAGGTTTTTCTTTTTAATTTTTAATCTAACCGCTAACTGTGTTGTATATTAGGTTAATTTGCATTCATTGTATTATTTGCATATTTTTTGTTTTGTGTGTTATTTGTTTGCTTTTATTTTTATTTGTTTTCGTTTGTTTTTATTTGTTTTTATTTTTCGTATTTTCTGTGTTCTACTATCGTTGTACTGAGCTTATTCAAACGATACGGCGCATCTGATTTCTTAGATACGGCGTATTGCATTTAATTTTTATAAAATACAACGCGTTTAATTAATTCGATACGACGCATCTTTCCCCAAGATACGGCGTATTTGTTTTTAATAAGAATTTTTTTTTTAAACGTTAACGCGATACGACGCATCTGCTTTAGCAGATATGGCGCATCTATTATTTTAATTAAAAACAGTTTTCGAATTATTAAACAGATACGACGCATCGATTTTTATCGATACGGCGCATCTTCTGAATCAAAATCTTATATTTTGAAACGTAACGAAAATACGGCGCATTAACTTTTGTTAATACGACGAATTCAATTTGATAAGTATAGTTGATTTTTGATGTTCACTTTGATCGTTCCACTACTCTCGTGCGCAAATTGTTTACTTTCAGGATAAGTGATGGCTTAAGCATCACTATGGAAGATTACATTCTGAACCAAACCGAGAGACGCTAGCTGGAGTGATCGAACCTTAGACAACTAGAGTGGGGAAAACTCAGTACTGGTAATATTGAACGTCTTAAATTCTTGAAACAGAATTCCAGGTAACCTCTACGATAATTCAACCAGCCCAAAAGAAAGTTCTCTACAATATAATCTCAATTTTATTATCCATATAATATATCTGATTCAAATTGTAACCTTAATTTTTGTTGGGAATTATAATACGAATCAAGAGAAGACAACTTAGGTCTGGTAGTTTATCTAAGTTAGGTCTGTTTGTGTTATTAGGTCTGGTAATGTAATGTTAAGTCTGGTAGCATGTTTAAGTCTGGTTGACTTGTAAAGTTAAGTCTGGTCGTGAAGTTAGGAAAGTTTGTTAGAGTTATGTTAGGAAAAGATACAATGCGTGTATGTATCTTTATAGAAGATTTGTGTATATCTTCTGAGTCGGTTAGGGTTTCCTTGTGTTATAAAAGGATCCCTAAAGATTGTTAGTTCGGGTGTGTGAGTTGTACGAGTTCACTATTGTGATTATCAATATACGAAGTTAGTGATATCTCTGCTTGTGTTCTTAATTGTTCTTGTTAAGATTCCGCATTAACAATAACAATCACCTAGGGTTTCTCACTTAGATTGGTTTGGATTTATCCTAACCATCTACTAGGTATTCAAGACTACTTAGTGATCCATATACAATTCGTGGACCAACAAGTGGTATCAGAGCAAGGAGAGAGACTCTGAATTCGAAGAACACTAAATCTCAAAAACCTAATTCTCACTCAAATCACCCTTCACAATGTCTGATTTTGATAAGCCTGTTAACACTGAAACTTTCTCAATCCATAACAGTGAGGATGAGAAATCAAACCATGAAGATGAAGAAAAAACTGAAACCAGTAACTCCCAAACACAACAACAACCCATCTCTTCCACAACCACAATCTCAAACATAAAACTTCCATTACTGAAAAGAGAAGAGTATGATATATGGGCCATGGAGATGGAACATTATCTGGAATACATTGATAGCGATGTATGGAAGGTGATTCAGAAGGGAAATTCTAAGAAAAGAATTTCACAAGGAAATGATGGGCATATCAGAATAATGCCACCAGTATCTGCAGAGGAGATTAGGGCTGTGGAGAAGGAAAAGAAGGCCAGAACCTTGCTTCTTATGGCTATTCCTAAGGAGCATCTACAAAGGTTTCATGGCATTCTTGATGCAAAGGAGATGTGGGAGGCTATCAAGAAACGATTTGGAGGCAATGCTAACTCCAAGAAGATGCAAAAGGCTATTCTTAAACAGCAATTTGAGACATTCAGTGTCTCAAAGACTGAAGGTTTGGAGAAGGGCTATGACAGATTTCAACATCTGTTAACACAACTGGAAGTTCATGGTGCAGCAGTCTCAAATGAGGATGCAAATCACAAATTCCTTAGATCTTTACCATCAGAATGGGGCAATGTATCTGTGGCGATGAGGATTAAGGAGGAAGTAGATTCTATGACACCTGATGACCTATACAATAATCTCAGGATGTTTGAAAGGGACATCAGTAACAACACTCAGGCTTCAACCAGTTCATCAAATGTTGCTTTTGTGTCACAAAACAAAAGCAGTACTTACAAGGTTAAATCTGGTGGTGTTAGGTCTAGTAACTATGAAACTCCTTCAAGTGAAAGGTCTGCTTCAAGTTTTACTGATCAAGTGATACATTCTTTCTTTGCCAATCAAACGGAAGATGAGAGCTTTATTAGTGAAGACCTTGAACAGATTAATGATGCTGAAGTTGAGGAGATGGACATAAAATGGCACATTGCCATGGTTGCTTTAAGGGTCAAACAATTTCAGAAGCAATATGGAAGGACTATCAACTTCAACAACAAATCACCAGTGGGATATACAAAGAGGACTGTTGAATGCTACAATTGTCACAAGCATGGACATTTTTCAAGAGATTGTCCAGAGAAGAAGCCTGCTGATGGGAAAAGAGATGATGATGGGAAGATGGAAAAGAATCAGATGAGCCTGCTGACAATGGAAGCTGGAGGAGTCAACTGGGGTGAGCATCCAAGAGTGAATGAGGAGTCTGATCATGCTCTCATGGCCATTGGTAATGAGGTATCATTATGCTCTAAATTATGCACTGACTCATATAATCATGTTAAGGCTTTGTGTGATGAGCAGCAAGAACAAATAGGTGATCTAGAAGTAAATTTATTAGCACATAAAAATGCTGTAAAAACTTTAGAGGCACAAAAGGTCACCCTTCAAAACCAACATGCTGCTTTAAATGAAAAACTATACTTTCAAGCTAATAAGATATACGAACAAGATGAAAAGCTTAAAAGGTATAGACAATTAGGGCTTAAAATTCAGAAGGAAAGGGATGAGCTGAGAAAAAGGGTAGATCAGTGGAACAGTTCAAATAATAACCTGTTTAAGTGTTGGGATTCTCAAATTAAGTCAAATAAAAAATGTGGCTTAGGATATGAGGAAAATGAGAGTAGGGCTATATTTAAGAATAGAGAAGAGGACTATGCTAATAAGCCTTTGTATAATAGGTTTGTTAAGACTGGTGACTTTAAGGGAGTACCACCACCTTTGAGTGATGACTATACTCCTCTTGAAAAAGAAGAGTTGGATGATTCACTCTTTGTGTATGGTAAGAAAGGTCCTCAAGTGCCTGAACCAACCACCTCAGAGGACAAATCCAGTAGGTATTCTTCTTGTCAATCCAATGACTCTGAAGGATCTATTGATGGTTCCTCTAATCACTCTAAGTCTGAGTCAAATAATGAGGAAAAAGAGAATCCTGAACCTAAGGTTGTTAAGAAGTGTGAACCTGTTGTTACTAAACCTGTAGTGACTGAACCAAAGGTTGAGACAGTCAAACCTAGTTGTGTCAATCACATAAAAACTCCTAGGGGATCTGTTAAAATGAGTGAGTCACCCAGAAGCAATAGTGTTCACAGAGAAAGTAGGAGTAGTTATACTTATGCTCCTAAAAGATGCTTTGTGTGTGGAAGTTTGAGTCATTTAATAAGAGATTGTGACTTCCATGAAAAGAGAATGAAAAGAGAGGCTGAACAAAAGAGAATGAATGTTAATAAGGTTCATGGTTCAAATAAACCAGTTTGGAATAATGCTAGTAGAGTTAATCATGCTAACCAGTTTGTTCCCAGACCTGTACAACTAAATAACACTACCAGACCTAACTCTTATGTTAGTTCTGGTAGACAAAATTTTAGGTCTGGCTACAGAAACTTTGATATGAATAGGCAAAATGTTAATTCTATGAGGCCTAAAGTGAATACTGGCTATGTTAATTCTATGAGGCCTAATGTGAACACTGGTTTTGTGAGACCCAAACAAACTTTTCAAAAACCTCAGGCGAATGCAAATTTTCAAAGAAATAATTTTTATAAAACTCATTCGCCTGTGAGAAGACAAGTTGGAAAGCAAACAGCAAAACCTTTAAAGGGAAATGGGGGTTCTGCTGTTAAGACCTCAGCATGTATGTCTTGGGATTCAAACAAAAATAAATCCATGTATAAATCCCAAAACAACAGTGGATCAGGTTCAATTAAGAAATTTAAGCATATTGATCCACAAGGCGGACCCTAGGGGTGAGCATGGGGCGGTTCGGTGCGGTTTTTGGCAAAAACCGCCCCGCTTCGCAAAATGCGGTTTTTAAAAAATTGAGGATCCGCACCGCGCGGTTTTTGTGGTTTCGGTTTTGCGGGTTTATGTGGTTTTGCGGGTTGGTTTTTGGTCAAAACCGCCCCGCACCACAAGATATATTTTTTTATTTTTGGTGCAGTTTTTGGTGCAGTTTTGCGGGTTTATGTGGTTTTTGGTGCGGTTTTAGTGTGTTATTCTAAAAAATAAAAAAATATATTTAAAAAAATATATCTAAAAAAATATATCTAAAAAAATATAAATTTTAGTGTGTTATTTTAGTGTGTTATTCTAAAAAATAAAAAAAATATATTTAAAAAATTATAAATTGTAGAGTGGTGCGGTGCGGTTTTTGCGGTGCGGTTTTTCGGTGAAAACCGAAACCGCACCGCAAAATCGGTTTTTATTTTTTTCTGAAACCGATCCACCAGTTTTTGCGGTTTTGCGGTTTTTGTGGGGCGGTTTTTTGCGGTTTTTGCGGTTTTGCGGTTTGCGGTTCGGTTTTTGCTCACCCCTAGCGGACCCAAGCCTACTCAGGCCTGGGTTCCTAAGAGAAACTAATTTCTCTTCTTTTTGTGCAGGATCATCCACTTTGCTATATGGAAGATAGAGGAATACTTGACAGTGGATTCTCTGGGCACATGACTGGTAACAAGAACTATCTTAATGATTTTCATGAATTCGAAGGAGGTTCTGTTACTTTTGTAGGAAGCAAGGGACAAATAACTGGTAAAGGAAGAATTATTGTGGGCAACATAGAATTTGACAATGTATCTTTTGTGAAAGAACTTGGGCAGTTCAACCTTTTCTCAATATCACAAATTTGTGATACTCAGCATAAGGTGCTTTTTACTGAAACTGATTGTCTTGTGTTGACTCCGGACTTTAAGATGCCTGAAGAACATCAGATTCTTCTTAAAGTTCCCAGACAACACAAAATGTACAGTTTTGATATGAAAGCATCTAATCCTGCAAAAGGTGCTACCTGTTTAATTGCAAAAGCTACATTGGATGAATCTAAGTTGTGGCACAGAAGGTTAGGCCATGTGAATTTCAAAAACATGAATAAACTTGTGAAGAATAACCTTGTGAGAGGTTTGCCTTCAAAATTGTTTAAAAATGATCATACTTGTGTGGCTTGCAACAAGGGAAAACAACATAGGGCATCCTGTAAGGTTAAATTAGAAAGATTAATCACTGAACCTTTACATACCTTACATATGGATCTTTTTGGCCCTACATCTGTCCTTAGTATTAATCATGCATGCTATTGCCTTGTCATTACAGATGATTGTACTAGATATTGTTGGGTGTTCTTTATGTCTAGGAAGGATGAAGCTACCCCTTTGATTCAAACTTTCATTAGACAGATTGAAAACCTTATTGATAAAAGAGTTAAAATCATTAGGAGTGATAATGGCACTGAGTTTAAAAACAAGAGCATGCTAGATTTTTGTGGTAATAAAGGAATTAAGCAACAATTCAGTAATGCAAGAACTCCTCAGCAAAATGGAGTTGCAGAGAGAATGAACAGGACACTTATTGAGGCAGCTAGGACTATGCTAGCAGATTCACTTTTACCTACTACATTTTGGGCTGAAGCAGTCAGCAATGCCTGCTACATCTTTAATAGGGTTAGAGTGACCAAGCCTCAAAATAGAACTCCTTATGAGCTTATGTTTGGCCATAAACCAGTAGTTACCCATATAAGACCTTTTGGATGTCATGTTACCATTCTTGATACTTTAAGTGTTCTTGGAAAATTTGAAGGAAAGTCTGATGAAGGGTTTTTAGTTGGGTATGCATTAAACAGTAAAGCCTTTAGGGTTTACAATCTAGTATCCAAGAAAGTAGAAGAAAATCTGCATGTAAACTTTCTTGAAGAAAAACCCAATGTCAAGGGAATTGGTCATAGATGGATGTTTGATATTGATTATTTGACTGATTCTATGAATTATATTCCTGTCTCCAAGGAGAATCAAATTAACCCTATTGCAGGTACCCAAGAAGTTACTAACATTGCAGGTACCAAAGATTCTTCAAATCCAGGGAACATTGATGATGTGGCTGAGCTTGTTGTGATTCCATCTACAGAGAACAAGTCTGATGCAGCTGAAGCAGTAATCAAGAATTCTTCCTCTCAGAAGATAGATTCTGAAGTTAAGTCTGGCAAAGTCATATCCCCTAACATTACCAGTACTTCCCATTTTAAGTCTGGTAGTGGTGCTCTACCAGACCTTTCTTCAAGTACTGCTTGTGTTGATTCTGAGATGCCAGAACTTGAAGTATTTCCTAATCCTAATGAAGGTGTCTTTGATGGGGCTTCCTATGATGAAGGAGGCATTATTACTGATTTCAACAACTTACCCACTGAAGTGGAGGTTAGTCCAACTCCCACTCTCAGGATTCACACCATTCATCCCAAGAGTCAAATAATTGGTAATCCCAAATCTGTTGTTCAAACAAGAAGTAGGGTGCAACTTCAGTCTGCTTCACTTGCACTCATGAGCCTAATTAAGCAACAACAAAGGGTCAACCATAAGGACCAGCAACATTGCTTATTTGCTTGCTTTCTTTCTCAAAGTGAACCAACTACAGTTTCTGAAGCTTTAGGGGAGGAAAGTTAGGTAGAAGCCATGCAAGAAGAGTTGTTGCAGTTCAAGCTACAGAAAGTATGGGTTCTTGTAGACCTACCTAATGGAGCTAAAGTTATTGGTACTAAATGGGTCTTCAGAAATAAAAGGGATGAAAGAGGGGTAGTTGTAAGGAACAAAGCAAGGTTGGTAGCACAAGGATACAAATAGGAGGAGGGCATAGATTATGATGAGGTTTTTGCTCCTGTAGCAAGGATTGAGGCTATCAGGTTATTTTTGGCCTATGCATCATACATGGGATTTAAGGTATATCAGATGGATGTCAAAAGTGCTTTTCTTTATGGCACTATTGAAGAAGATGTGTATGTACATCAACCTCCTGGTTTTGAGGATCCTGCTAACCCCAATCAAGTGTATAAGGTTATTAAAGCTCTATATGGTCTTCATCAGGCTCCTAGAGCTTGGTATGAAACTCTTTCACAGTTTCTTGAAGAACATGGATACATCAGGGGTGTAATTGACAAGACTTTATTCATTAAGAGAGACCAGAAGGATATCATTCTAGTCCAAATTTATGTGGATGATATCATTTTTGGATTAACAAGAAAGTCTTGGTGTGATGAATTTGAAGGTTTAATGAAGAGCAGGTTTGAAATGAGCTCAATGGGAGAACTTACATTTTTCTTGGGACTGCAAGTTAAGCAAAAGGATGATGGACTTTTTATTTCTCAAGACAAGTATGTTGCAGAAATTTTGAGAAAGTTTGAGTTCTCAAATGTGAAGACAGCAGTCACTCCCATGGAGAATAAAGTGCCTTTAACAAAAGATGAAGATGCTGCTGATGTGAATGTGCATCTTTACAGATCCATGATAGGTTCCCTCATGTATCTTACTGCTTCTAGACCTGATATTATGTATGCAGTTTGTGTTTGTTCACGCTTTCAGGTTCAACCAAAGACTTCACATCTTCATGCTGTGAAGAGAATCTTTAGGTACTTAAAGGGCAAACCAAATTTGGGCCTTTGGTATCCTAAGGAGTCAACTTTTGACCTGACAGCTTATTCAGACAGTGACTATGCTGGTGCAAGCCTGGATAGGAAATCAACAACAGGAGGTTGTCAGTTCCTTGGAAGGAGGTTAATATCTTGGCAATGCAAGAAGCAGACGATTGTGGCTAATTCAACTACTGAGGCTATCTGTATTGTTAAGAATCCAGTATATCACTCTAAAACTAAGCATATAGAAATAAGGCATCACTTCATTAGGGATTGCTTTGAAAAGAAGTTGATTAGAGTGGAGAAAATACATACAGATTTTAATGTTGCTGACCTGTTAACTAAGGCATTTGATGGTCCTAGATTCAATTATCTGGTAGTTAACATTGGTATGATGAACCCCTAGTTTGAGTTAAGGGGAGGTTTGGCCTAAGGGGAGGTCAAAACTGTGAAGTATGTAAAGTATGAATACTTACCAGCATTTAGGTTATTTTTAAGTCTTGTAGTTTTGTTTTTAGTTCTGTTAGTGATAAAAAATATATATATATATATATATATATATATATATATATATATATATATATATATATATATATATATATATATATATATATATATATATATATATATATATATATATATATATATATATATATATATTTGTTTTTATATGTGTCTTTTATTTCTTTTATAGGCAATGCTGGATTAAGTATATTTTCACAAGTTGTTAAGTGAGACTATTGGAACTTCTCACTTGGTGGAGGTGCTTTGCACTAACACATCAAAAGGTTATCAGTCCACCTTGTCTCATCAACATAAGGACTGGCTAATCCTGAGCAAACGGCTAACAGGTAAAGATTGCTCAAATCCGTTTATGGCTGACAATTTGCCAAAAATTGTATGGTATTCAACTCACCATATCTAATAAGTGAAGAGTTGGCTAGCCCACAAGGTTATGGCTTGTGGTAAAGGCTGTGGAAAACCATAAATGGTAATCAATTCACCATGATGAGGTGCTTTTCCATCAAAGAATTGACTTGTCCAAAAGCAAACGGCTTTTGGTAAAGACTTAACAAATCCGTTGATAAGCTGATGATTTGCTAAAAATCATATGGTTATCAGTGTACCATGGTCTTACACACCAAAACATTTGGCTACTCCAGTAGTGATGGCTATTGGTAAAGAGACATCAAATCCATTAAATTTCAATGATTCACCTCTCACAGGAGTTAACACACCTGGAAGTGATGAGAATAGATATGAAACTTAATATGAATTGATGTACATATAGTCAATGTTGCTGCAAAGACCATATCAAAAGAGCTTATCAAGATTCAAGCTGCTAGAAAGGATCAAGACCTAAATACAATTCAAAGTGTTCAAGATTCAATCCTCAGAAAGCTTAATCAGAAGAACTTGAAGTTCATGGAGCATGAAGATCAAGTTAGGGGAGGATTGTTGGGAATTATAATACGAATCAAGAGAAGACAACTTAGGTCTGGTAGTTTATCTAAGTTAGGTCTGTTTGTGTTATTAGGTCTGGTAATGTAATGTTAAGTCTGGTAGCATGTTTAAGTCTGGTTGACTTGTAAAGTTAAGTCTGGTCGTGAAGTTAGGAAAGTTTGTTAGAGTTATGTTAGGAAAAGATACAATGCGCGTATGTATCTTTATAGAAGATTTGTATATATCTTCTGAGTCGGTTAGGGTTTCCTTGTGTTATAAAAGGATCCCTAAAGATTGTTAGTTCGGGTGTGTGAGTTGTACGAGTTCACTATTGTGATTATCAATATACGAAGTTAGTGATATCTCTGCTTGTGTTCTTAATTGTTCTTGTTAAGATTCCGCATTAACAATAACAATCACCTAGGGTTTCTCACTTAGATTGGTTCGGATTTATCCTAACCATCTAATAGGTATTCAAGACTACTTAGTGATCCATATACAATTCGTGGACCAACAATTTTGTATGCTTAAAAACGATATTTGTTCCTAACCTCGGAATAAATCCTTATCCACTAAACAATAAGATTACAATTGTTAATAAAACGTTTATGCCTATTGCTATTATTTTGAATTCATTTATATCATATGGTATGCCGTTTAACCCCAATATGATGTATAAGGAATTGTGTTGCGGAGGCCGAGGTACGTTCCTTATTTAAATTTCGTTCACTAAGATAGCGATACGGCGGATCTAAATATCCCAAGCGCCGTATCTCTGACCAACTAGGACTCATTAACTAGTCAACGAGATTAAATAGATACGGCGCATTCCAATTCTTCAATACGGTGCATCGTTCTGCCCTATAAATACGACGGGAATGCGCCGGATCTCAAATTTTTTACCCCAAATCCTCACACAGTTAAGAACATACACGCAGTAAAATTATACTCTAAATCCGAGCATTTTTCTCAAATCCACCCTCTAATCCGATCTCTTATCCTACTCCTAATCATACAATTAAGGTAATTATTCTATTTCGATTTAATCTTGTTTAATATAAAAATTAGGGTTTATGTGATTAATTCGATTAGGGCTTAAATGATATAGAGATATGATTAGGACTTGTATTAGATGATCTCCCCCGTATTTAATTTGCATAAATCATCGAATTTCCGGCCTGGTTTGATTTGAATGTAAATTAGGGTTTTGAATTCGATTTTGAATTTTAGTGGGAAAATGGATTAGTGGTGGTGTAATGAGCTCTTAGAACTTTTATAATAGGTAAATGAAACTGTGATATTAAGTGGGAGTTTACGTCACGGATACGGATTCTTGGAAAGCATGCCTGACCCCCTTTATTTTATACTGATATGCTTTTAGATGCGGCGCATCTAGGTTAATTGATGCGGCGTAACGACCTATTTCCAAATTAATAAAATTCTAGATACGCCGTATTACTTAATCTAGATACGACGCATCTCCATACGCCGTATCTCATTTCTTGCTCCGCATCTCTTATATTTTATGCAGATACGCCGCACTGATTAAATCAGATGCGCCGTATCTACCTAATTTGCAGACTGTTTACTAACTTTGAAAATTTATTTCAGATGGCATTACCAGAGGCTGCACACAGACATCAGTGGCTACGTTTCGAGAATATGGGACTGACTCCTGGCACTTTGGAGGATTACTTGCGGAGACTAGAGTCGATTTACTTTAAGAGAATATTTAGGGTCCAGGTTTTGGATATTGCTGATGTTGGATTGATTGGAGCGGGGCATGCTGCTGATAGTTTGCATCGTAGGTTGGAGATGGTGGTTAGTGATGCTGATGATGAGGTGGTGTTTAGATCTTTTGCTTGGGAGAGGTTGTTCGGGGTCGATGAGCCTCTTATCAGGGAGCTTATGCTGGAGTTCTTCAGTACTGTCCATTACAGGGAGACTGATACAGAGCTGGATACTGCCGACACTTTGGTTTTTAGGTTGGGGGGAGTGCACAAGCAGATGTCGATGAGGGAGTTTATTCTAGCTATGGGGTTACACACTGCTGAGGAGCTTGAGTATGAGGGATTTGCTAGGTATTGGGCTGACAGCTTGAGGGCAGTTCCTGATAGAGCATTGCTGGGAGATTACTGGGATAGGATCTCTTCAGGGGGTGATATCACTACTTCCACCCCTTCTTACACACTGATCAGGGAGCCCATGAGGAGGTTGTGCCACCGCATGATAGCTCTGACCATTGCTGGGAGAGGTCAGTCACCTGAGAAGGTGACCACTCTTGACCTTTTCCTTTTGAGGAGCATGGATGAGGGATTGTCGGTGAACATCCCCCACTTTCTGGCACATTACCTCCACCGTACAGCTGCAGGCAGAGATAGAAGGAGTCATATGACTGGCGGGCATTTCGTTTCTAGGCTGGCCCGCCATTTTGGAGTGATTGGAGAGGAGATTCCAGCAGGGCTGGAGGTTGTGGTGACCCATCTCCCGGTTATTGACAGGGATTATTTGGTTAGACTTGGGATCTGTCAGTTGGCTATGGGGGATTACGTTTGGGTAGCATTGGGGCCCGCTAGAGCTGCAGGGCCAGAGGCGGAGAAGGGAGGTCCCCAGGGAGCTCCGGCTGCTGCTCCAGCCCATCAGGAGGAGCCACAGGCACCAGCACCTGTACGCACGATGAGTCAGAGAGTTGAGGCAGTTGAGGGAGAGCTGAGAGCCTTGAGAGGCGTTGTTGATGGTATGAGGAGAGACTCGGAGTGGCTGGTTACGAGTGTGAGCCGACTTTTGGAGCAGCAGGGTATTACCCACACTCGTCCGGATGGTACTCATGTTGCAGGAGTGACACTTGCATACACTCGCAGAGTCCGGGCTAGGACGAATGATGCCAGCACTTCGGGGACCCACCCACACGACCACACTGACCCTTGATCTCTTGATTTTACGTGTTTATTGACATTGTTCCACGCATATTATTATTCTTTTTGGATTGTATTAATCATTATTATAATATATGCATTTGATGTTTCAGTTTATATTTCTTATTATGCTTGACAAAGACTGGCATTAAGTTCAGCATGATAATACGAGAGGACGTGAGAGAAAACCGTGGAACGAGCCATTTTACAACAGACTGTTAACAGTCTGTCTGGTAAACACATGCGCCGCATCTGATACAGCAGATGCGCCGCATCCTATCCTTTATTTTGTTTTTATTTCGTATTTATTCCAGGCTCGATACGGCGTATCTTCTTCCATAAGATACGGCGCATCGACTGACCTGATGATTTTCAGTTTTAATTTTTATGTTTTATTTTTCCTAACTACTAATGTATTATGCAAGTTTGAACCTTTCTTAACTTAGGTGTGTTTAAAGTCTTGGTGGTATTATAGATTCCTGCATTTCCTGTGGATACATCTATTATAAAGCTTAAACGTTCTCATCCACAAGAAAGAAGATTTTTTCTCTTATACTAATAATGGAGGATCATACCGAGCAAATCTCAGGGGAGTTTTTCTGTTCTAATTCTTTTATTTTCCAGTTTTTAATCTTTTATACAAACAACGAGGACGTTGTTTAACTTAAGTGGGGGGGATTGGAGAATTAGAACACTTAACACTTACTTGTCCTAAACTTTTCAAAATATGCTTAAAATGTGCTTAATATATCAAAATTTAAAATTTTTAGCATGTTTTTGTTTAAAGTCTAAGTTGCATAGCTGCACACATGACGTTATTTTCAAAAATTGTGATTTTTTCAAAAATTCACAAATCTATGAGTGTGCCGGTGACTTGTAAACTTTAGAACTTGGCTTGTATACTATTCGAGACCACCATAATAAGTATTATTTATATAATTGGAATGACTTGTCTAAATTGGTAAAATTCTAGGATTACACCCAAAAAGCCTATTATACGTTATGTGTTATTAGCTAACTACACTGGTTAGTTAACCCCCGTATAAACCCTTTTGTTACTCTCATTTTTAGAGTAAGATACCCCTAGAAAAACACTCAGAGCCATTCCTTTCGTTTCTTACACCTTTGTTAAAATGTTTCGTTACACCCTTACACCTTAGCCTACCCTGTAGATTAAAGTCCGTGGTTGGTTAATTGCTTTAGGCAAAGTGAGTTTCCTTACCTTACCTGTGTTCGCGTGCGTAATTCATTATCTTTGGTTAGGTCGGGAAATTGCACAATGCAATTGGAGTGAAAGTAAATATTGTATATCTTTGAGTCTTGTTTTTCGTGTGTTTACTACTTTCACTATTACTGTTATTTCTGAAGTTATGAAAAGTATGGAAAAATTATCCAGAGTTATCGTTATACTGATGTGGTGAAATTTTACACATCTATGTTTATGTCAAAAAAAAAAAAAAAAAAAAAAAAAAAAAAAAAAAAAAAATCAAAAAAATGGAAAAGAAAAAGAAAAAAAAAGTTGGATGTTTATTTTTACCAACTTATGTAAAGTTTTGTACTAAGTGGTCGATATCACCACTATTTGTTGTATATTATATATATGGATTGAATGGGAGTTGAACGTTATGGGAACGCCAACTAAAGGTTATTCTTTGATTAAGATCTTGTTGAGTATAATTCGTGTCTACCTAAAGCGTGTGTTTCAAGTGTTAAAGTGTGAGTTATTCTATGATATGAGTCTTATTCATGGGATGGTTGGGATAGTGATTAACCACACTTAGGATTTTAATTTATCTGTTTCGTTTATTTTTCATTTTACACCAATTTATATCCCAAATGTTATCCGTACCCTATATTGTTCTTTATCAAAACCTTTGATTTATTGAGATTAGGGATTTGAGCAATCTTAAGTATCGTAGTCGTGGATTCGGCTATGTATTTATGATTTTGTCGCCCTTTTTGATATAATATTATTGGTGAAGATTACTTGGTCCTATCTTTAGCCTATTCGAGTTAAGGATTTGAGCAATTGCAAGTATCGTGTTTGTGGATTCGATCATGTATTTGTGATTTTGTCGCCTTTTCTGGAATTTGAGATCGATAGAGATTAAGGAGAATGATTAACCCTTAAACCTACAAACCCTTTTTTACCGCTTTAGACTTGTTATTCCTTGGCTTTAGTGGGGGAGATGTGTATACTTGCCAAGCTTATGATAGAATATTCGTCACGACTGGACAGTTAAACGATTAGATTTGCTTTTATCAAAATATTTTATTTTACTTCTAATTCGTTAAGTGTTTGGTTGTGTGATTATGACAAAAATGAATACATGCTTAAATATAAAAATAAATCCTAATATCTTTTAGGATACATTTTCATAAGATTAATTCTAAGGTTTACTTGGGGACAAGTAAAGTTCAAGTGGGGGGATATTTGATGAACTCAAATAAGTACATTTTATTACCGTCATTTATCCTATTTATTTGACTTGTTTTATTATATTATCTGTGAGAATTGATACTTAATCGTTTACTTTTGTAATTCTCAGGTAAAAACAAGTATTTGGTGAAACTTGGCGATTTTGGACTAATTATGGAGCAAAACAAGCAAGAAGTTAAGAGTCTACTGAAATGTACAAGATCAAGACTATTCTGCTCCAGATACGCCGCATCTTACTTATTACATACGGCGCATCACTATCAAGATTTCACAAGATACGATCCAAGATACAAGAGGACATGCGCCGCATCTATAAATGGAGTTACGCCGCATCTTCTGGCGGTGTACGAATATTCCTGAATATATTAATCTTGGACCCCACGCGAAGTTAAGTCAATGCGCCGCATCTTACCTCAGACAGAAACTATAAATACCCCAAAGACCAGACGAATTAAGAGACTTTTGGTACGTACGATATTCGAAGGACAGAAGCCCTAGGCCGAATTCAGTCGAAGTAGCAGCACAAGACACACCTTGAACAAAGATACGAGAGCTGTAAGAAGGTCCTGCATGTATTCAATTCATTAAGTAGTTTTGTTTTATTGTATTAGTACACTTTAATTGATCAGGATTGATGGGCTTGTGTTATGTTATCATTCACTTCAACTCCCCTTAAAATTGCTTTCCCATTAATTAAAGTTTATATGTTGATGTCTTTGGTGACTTTTATTAGTGCATTGATAACCTCTGTGTCTAGCTGAGCATTGCTTGGGTCGCCATGCCCCTTCCTCGCCTATTTATTAGATCGCCTATGCATTCTATCGTCTGTAGAAAAGTAGGAAGAAAGATAAATGGGATAGTCATAAGTAATCATTAAGGGTTTACTCGCCGATAAGATTAGAACCAACGAGAAAGGACTTAATCTCGGTGCGTTGCATCGAACTATACACTTCATATAAAACTAGCAATAAAACAGGTGACAAGCTACTTAACTATCAGGACAGGTCTTCTTATTGTCTCGAGTATTTATCTGTGTACGTGTGTGCTATTCGCTGATTCATGCCTATTAGTTAGTTTATTATTTAATTGCAACCAAACCGTGCCAGTCTCTCAGGCTGAACCCCCTTGCGTTAAATTAGGTTGTATAGCTAACTTAAGATATTAAAATACTGATTAGAATAACTAGATAATACGTTCCACTCTTAGTGATCGACACTCTACTTACCATTATATACATACTGACCGGGTACACTGCTCGTTAAAGTGTGTGTGTTATTGATAAGTCGGCTAAATATAAATTTAAAACTTGAATACTGCTAAAACCACAACGACATACCGTGGGTATAAATTAGAGCACTCGCACGCACGCATCAGGAGTGCAGAGGTCAGCAAAATGCGTGACGAGAATCCAGACGTATCAATTCACATAACGGTGAAAGCGGATTACGCGTAGAGGTATAATGAACTTAAAGTCTCACTAATGCAGATAATCTCAAACAGTTATCAGAATTTCTAAAGCTCTAGGGCACTTCTCGAAATATCCTATGCCCACAACAAGTGCACGTTATATGATGTAAGTATTATCACGTTGGCCAGACGTCATAATACTGGCATCATATAATATGCCCTCATGATGGTCATACTTTATCTCAAGTCGTGAACAAAAAAATTTATCTTAATCCACCTAAATCTTTCTACAGTCTCAGAGGTCATCAAAATCAAATGTCATAACTAAGAGGAGAACGAACTACTCGAAAGAGTAACGGAAAAATCTAGAATGTCTATCAGAGTTGGATACGTTGCTAATAGCGTCAATCATTCATCACCCACCAGACTCAACTCAGACAATATAAATGGTTGCTTCAAAAATCCGCCCATTTCTGGACATGAATCTCAAGGTTCCTTCCACAATTCGTCAAAATTCGCATAACAAACCATCATCCAACATACGCAAAATTAATACAAAACAGAATTACTAGTAGGGAACCTAAATCATTCAAAGGATCTTATCATCAGGTAACGGAAATTTAAGTAGGTTAAAAGAAGTGAATTACGTCATCCATAGCTTCATCCTTCACAGAATCAACTCTTTCAAACACAAACGTTTGCTTCAGAATACATGATCCCAATTCCAAGTAGTCTGTCAACGTCTGTCCATATGATCACAGGGTGGAGGAGTTATGAACTTGAGTCTGGTCCCTCAAGTCTTTGGCACTTCTTCTGGACACTGTGATGTGGTAACGTGAATCTCTGACATGATCATTGGTATTCTTCCATTCGCGAGTCTGCTTCTGCTCTCATTTCATCTTAGTACAACTAAAATGAATAGAGAAGCAAGACTACGTGTCTTTGACAGGTCTCAATCAAATCTACTCTTCCAGAACAAAGGGTCATTTTACAAGATGATCTACATGTTCCTCGTTCGTCTCTGAGCACAAACACACTGTCATACTATGACAATTGTCCAATTACTCGCGAAAACATGATTCTATTAGCCAATACAATTGGCATTATTTAAAACTCATGATGGTCACAAAGAGTACTAAAGCAGCTTCATAAATCGTTTCAGGGAAAACTTTATACCTACTTCACAACACCTATCTTCCTCTTCACAAATAAAACTGGAATGCTTCACGGAGGTTACTCTCAGTTAGTCATCTCCCTTCTTAGAAGTTCTTGTGGTTGCTTCTTCAGTCCTTCAAACATTATATGAGGCCGTCTGATACAAAATTACAAAGATAGAACAAATCAATCATTGACACGCGGAAATGAAAAATGATCACGGGTAGTGATACGGTTAGGTTTACGATAGTCGATACGCTGACGCAAAATTTTCTCTTTCTTCTTCATAAATTAATAGGGGTATTCAAAGGGAACACTGAGGTGAACAAAATCATATTCTATCAGCTTCCTCAAGCTCTCGACTTCTATGGCATCATGGTTCGTCAACCGAGATCGGTTCAAAGTCAATTCTACTTCTAAAACAGGAGGGAAACCCAAGAGTTTCATCAGAAAACACCAGAAAATTTGTACAACAAAACTTCCAATGCCAAAACTTTCTAAGGGTGGATACTAATTGGTGTCAGGAGAAATTGACAATCAAATGAGACCGGAGTAAGTGTTTCCATAGCAACATTAATCTTATCAGATCTGAGTGGTTGAGGGTCATCATAACAAAAGTAGGATGAAAAATAGATTTCTAAAACTCACATATCAGATATGGTAGTCTCTGGCAGCTTTATGAAGAGCCAGCCAATCCATAACCTAAAGACCTCAAAATCGAATATATCAAAAGTAAACGGATTCGTAGGATGAGTACGGTCGTCAAGCCAGACGGATAGTTCATTTATCAAGGTCAAGTACATGCTTCAATATAGTGTGAGCCAGATAAGCGAACCATTCAAGGTGTTGGAATCTCGTTTAGCTATTTAGCATAACTGGCAGGTAGGTTGTGAATCATCGGTAATACGAACATCGTATAACTGTCAAAAGTGAGGCGTATGGAATATCAGTTATCAGCATCATCATGCTCAGTTAACAACTCCGTACTGAGATAGTGTTTGCATCAAATCCTTCCAAAGGAAACCGATTGGCGGGCAAGATTCATCATTCAAGGGCGGGAAGTAAAACTTACTATACCCATAGTTAATAATCACCGGAGTTCTCATGGGAGCAGTAATGGATTTTGCAAGGCAGAGTAGTTTCGGATGATACATTTACATCCAGCACTGGAAATGATTTAATAGGATGTGTCAAACACATTAGGGTTAAATGACCTTTGGGAGGGTCGGAGAGGTATCAAACTGTTTGTCAAACAGATCGGAAGTGAAGATCACAATCAGGTAGTGGAACACTCCCAGAAGATATACTTAAGCAAATTCACTTCCTGGTCTTCGGTTGTTGCTCTTTCTGGTTGCTCAAATCAACTGGTATGATCCGAAAGACATCTTTGCTTGGCAGCTAGACAATCTCTCGGAATCATGTCAGATCCTACTTCACATTTCGGTGGAAAACTTGGTGGTTCAACCAGGAATCATATTCGGAAAACTCAGGGTGCCAATTAATTTTCAAGATAAGGTTCATCCATTGGTATATGAAATGGTTTCCAGGAAAACTTCATAACCTCGAAAATAACGCACGAGTCTCCAGAGTAATAATGATAGCAAGGGGTTTAACCATCGGAAATCATGGTAGGAAGTTCAAAATTGTTTCAACGCCAAAAGTGAGACATAGGAGGATAGTTGTCAATATTTTGAATGCTCAATCAACCAATCCCTTTTAAGAATAAAACCAAGGTTAACTATCACAGAAAGACGGATCAACAAAGCAAATCTTATCGTTCAGAATGAGAGGGAAACATTTTTATACTCGCGGTTAAACACCACAAGACTTCTCATGGGAACAGAGATGGTTAAGACGAACTCAAATAGTGTCAGAAAATTCATAGATGATTATCAAAAGCAAGAGACAGCTAACAGAAAATATCAAGTACGTCATCGCCATGGAGATTCTCAGAATGCCCGAAGAGGCATCAGAATGATTAACAAGAGGATCAGAGGTCAGAGTCGAAATCTGAAGATAAGGATCAAATAGTGTCAGACAATTACTAGGCAAGTTTCAATGTTTTCAAGATTTAATTAGGTTTCAAATCTTAGGTGCAAGGCATAAGCTTTCAATTCCCAAAAGTAATCTCAACAGGCTTTACCCAAAAGTAATGCACGAATCAGAGTGATGTGGAAGCGATGATACTTAAACAAATGACTTATAGTCTACCCATTCCTCACTGGTCAGAACTTAAGTTCCTATAGGGAAATCCTAAAGCAAATTCTTACAGGTTATCTTATGAGCGCCTACAGAGGAAACTTAGTGGTCCAAACTTCACAGGTCAAGGGTAAATGTATTACAAGTCGCAACCTGTCTCTGATACCATAAATTGTAACACCCCAACCCGACAAGGGTAAAGATATCACAATAATGGTTTCATATCAGATCAAACCAAAGCATACATCTATGGTAATACAAGAATCTCAAAGGTTACAAATGAAATACTGAAACTACAAGGTTACAATGCGGATTACAATAAATACTAAGTCTAGATTAAACTCTTCTAGTCATCTCTAATCCAGAAAATCTATCAAGTATAGCCTTCTAAGTCCAAGGTACTCTCCACTCATCCCCAGCTTCCTACTAAAACCTGCCGCAGGAAAAGAAATGCGGCTGAGCTACGAGAGCTCAGTGAACAGATATAACGATAACAAAGCAGTAGTAGAGAAAAGTACAAGTAACAGAAATAAAGGTCATGCAGATATAATATGAGTTAAGGGATAAATAAATGAATAAGAGTAAAGGGAAAGAAAAAGGTTACAAGGTAAGGGTAAAGGAATAGTAATCCACTACGAGCCCAGAACAGATAATATCAAAACAATGTAACCATGTAAGCAATCTAGAGGGGATACCTCTCAAGTAACCAGATAATATGAGGGGTGTCCTCATGTATCAAATGGAGTGATCAGCTCTCAGATATGTGAAAGACATGTATCGCACACACCATCAGTCACCAGATATATATAACAGATAAACAGAAACAAAAACAGAAACAGATCAAATCTAGGATGCATCCATGCGCCCCAGTAGGCCAGATTCTTCTCCTACATAACAATAAAATCAGGGACGGGATAGGTCATCACTCTCCTACCCTAGAGTCAAGTCATCGGTGCATCAATGACAAGGACATGAAACCCTCATGCCTAGTGAAATAAGTAATGGCTCGTAGTATCAAACTGTGGGTCAGGGTCCAGTATCAAGTATCAAGTGTCCAAGTTCAAGTTTTATATCAGATGGTTCAAGTCAAGTTTCATTTCAAGTATATTAGATCAAGGTTTATATCAATGTATATCAGATCAAGGTTTATCAATGTATATCAGATCAAGGTTCAGAACAAGATGTCATATCAAATGATTCAGAAAAATATATCAAAAGTTTATAATCAAAAGTTTATAGCAAAAGTTCATTTCAGAAGTTTCTATCAAAAGTCCATTGAAAGCAATCCTTTAATAATGGTTTTTCATAGGCATAATCTTTCAAAGTAGGTTTCATAAAAATGATCTTTCAAAACGGATTTTCATAAATATTGTCTTTAAAAATAGTTTTCATAAAAGTTAGTAGAATTTCATACAAAAGTATAAGTATTATTTTAAACAAATGATTTTTCTCGAACATTTCCTGGTCATAATTAAAAGGTTTTCACAACATAGATTCATATCAGAGGTCATAACAAAGTGAATCATAGAAAAGGTTCAAAGCAAAGGAAATCATAGCAATGGAATCAAATCAGAAGTTAAACAGATCAGAATATGAAAAAGATCATAACAAGGTTCACAAAATAGGGGAAAGCATAGCAAGGTTCAAAGGGAACAAGATATCAAAGAGAATGAGTTCATGAGAAACCTGTGAGAAGGTCAGAATATCTGTACCTTATACTGCCAGAAACACAACAGAAATATAAAGGTCGGAAGCAAACTCCATCTTCAGCGAATCTACACGAATTCATGATTGCCTTATTAAAAGGTTGTTTAATTCAGATTACTTATTTTAGTCGGCTTTCCATTTCTAGTAACTTTCTATTTTTAGCAGGTTTCCAGAATTAGTAAGTTTCCATTTTTAGAAACTTTTCTTATTTAGTAAGTTTCCATAATTAGCAGATTTCTATATTTAGCAAGATTTAAACATCATAATTTAGGTTAAGTTATCAATTAAGGATTTTTTTTATGGAATTAGGGTTCATTTAGCAAGTTATAAAAGTCTAGGGTCAATTATGACAAGTTTCCATATCTTAGGGTTTTAATTGTAAATACACCAAGGTTAAAGGTCTAAAATGAAAATATCTCAAGTTACTCATTTAAATACTTAAGTTATCCAGAATTACACTCTTAACCCTTTAAGTTTAACAATATACAATTTATACCCCTTAGTTAATTTAATTACAAAAATAAACCTTATAATTATATAAATCACAATTTAACCCTTAACATATTTATATTAACACAACAAGCCCTTAATTTATCAAAATTACAGAATACACCTCTCAATTTAATGTATGGTACGAAATACCCCTTCAAGTTTCATAATTTACAAAACAAGTCCCTTAATTATTTAAAACTTATAATTCGAATCACAATTTATTAATAATTACACATTAAGCCATTAAATATCCAAAAATACACATTAAGCCCTTTATATCATTAATTATACGAATCAACCTCAAGTTTCTAGAATTTACACTTTTAGTCCCTCTATTTTAATTAATTGCAAACCGAATTAAACATAATCATATAATTACATTTTAAACCTTTAAATTACAAAATTGACACAAGACACCCTTATATAATATTTTTCTCACATTACCCCAGATCTAAAATGAATTACAAAAATGTCCCACGAGTTTTAAAAATTATAAAAAATAACCTTTTGATTTTATTTTCAAATTGGTATACATTTAAAATTAACAAACCCTAACCAAAACTCATCCAATCATTACATCATCATTCACCAACCTTAAAAAGCATTAAATGTCCAAATTCAATCACAAAACCTAATCCAAGAATCGTTGATAGGGTTTTATATTTTTATTCCTTATTTTTCATAAATCCGATTAAACACAATAATTAACCACGAATTATAAAAGCTTCAACAAATAAAAAAGCCATTTTTCCAGAGTTATGTGATGATGATAGAACCTAGAAAAATTGTGTACAAGCCTCAGAAAAATCGTATGCATATATTTAGATTTATGGTACTTTTTAAGATTTAAAAATCATAACAATCAAAAAAGCTTGCATGGGTCGATTTAGCCAATTTATATGAATCATATATGATGTAAGGATCATAAGAAAAATGGCAAATGAATTTTAGAACGTGTGAAAAGGTCGTATGAATTATTTACCTCTCGGATGAATACGCGACACAAAATAATTACCACGATCAAACCAAGCAATACCACGAACAAGGCCTATTTTTCCTAGCTTCCTTAGACCTTGATTATCACCAGAAAAATACCCAATGCCTTCCAGAAATTTGGATGAATCAAGGAGGATTTTGTGAGTGTTTTATTTTGTATTTGGTGCAAAGAATATAAAAGAAAAGGAAATAAATAATGCTAGGCCGAAATGAGGGGGGGGGAATAAGGCCTAAAACTCGGCCAAGGTGAGACAAAAATCAATAGTTTTAATTTTGTGATAGTTTCCTATTTTATTTGTGCTTATCTTGTGTTTAAATGTTTTATAAATACAAATTAGTTAAATAAATGTAATTTCGGTAATACAATATATTTTGTGCGTCACAATAATTATTTTGGACATGTAAAAAATGTTAAAATATTGTCTCATAATTATTTCACTTCATATGTAGCTCATTACCAAAGGTTTGAAATTAATTTGGCATTTTATGTAAGCCTTAATTAAATTTTAAAGTTTCAGGGGTAATTTGGTCATTTTGCATGCTTTTAAATTTTGGGTTTTACAAAGTGTGTGAGAGTAAATATCAAGTGTGTGAAGATTAGTGTAAAATAATCTTAAAAGGTAATATATTGAGCACGGTGTTATTTAGGCACGGAGGGTGTAAAGTGGTATGGTGTAAAGTCATCCATTTTGAAAGTGTAATTATAGTCCAATGTTTGAAAATATTTGGTTCTCTATAGTTATGGCTCTGATGCCAATATGCAACACCCCCTAAATTATAAGTTAACCACAGAAGACTAATCGGGGTATTACGGGGATGATCTTTGTCATAATAATAGAAAACGGCTCAAAAAATGCGTTTTAAAAGTACTTGTTATTCAAATAAAAGTTGAAGTACAAAAAGTGAAAATATCATAGTTGAAACATCCCATAAAGGGTGTAGTAGTTTGAGAATGAATGACATATTTTATTTTACACCACATTTAAAACCCTGAGTTTATTGCCCGCTCCATGCCTTGTCTACTCCGCTAATTACCTGAGATAAACATGCTAAAAGTCAAAAAAATTGTTGAGTGAAATCATAGAGTTTGTAATAATAATGAGTTTGAAAACACAAGTAGTGATTGCCTGTGTATTACAATCATGTTTAAAATGGTGATATTGCAGTTGTATATACTGCCTTAAGTCTCATGACACGCAAACGTTAACAGTGTGGGGCCCTCGAGTAACAGGTGTTTTGCCATTGCCTATTTCCTTCAAATATAGTGCATTGCGACTAATCCGACTAGCAACTAAGGCTATTTGTCAAGGCATTAGTGGAATAGGCAGTCAGCCTCCAATAGATCTATTCACTATATTCGCGTTCACTCGCAAGTGATTAATGGTTCATGATGTGAGGGGCTTGTGGCAATAGAGTAACTTAGTCAATATCATATCAGGTGAAGCATACAAAAATACTTGAAAATACTTGTGTTTTAGTTTGTAGCATATATCTCCTCCATAGAGTGTAAACTTGTTAAATAAGTAAAAGTGGGGCTATGACTCACCTTGTGTGTAACTGGCGAGGTGGGAATGTGAAATCAAGTGAAATTACAGAAACGGCTCCAACACATGACCTGGATAATAGTGAAGTCCGAGAATTTGGTATTTGTGACTTAATATGAATAGTGAGTGTGAAAACGATTAACGGATAACGATTTGGTGTGAGGTGCGAGTGTGATATGCTTAAAATGCTTAAAGTTCAAAAATAATATTATATATAATATTATCGTGTTTTTATTTCATTGATTCCATAAATATCGTTTCCTTGAATGTGGTTTGAACGAAACATTAAGTTAATCGTTTAAAATTCGTTATATATAAATATAAACGTTAAGTATTAAATATGCGAACGAAACGTAAAAATGCACGTGAATGAGTGGGAAAGTGTAAAATATGCAATTGAAATAAATATGAAATAAAGTTACAGTTTGGTCCTTGTACTTTTACCAATTTTACACTTTCTACCCTAACGGTGTTAGGTTTGCACCGTTAGTCCTTGGTTACATGTATATTACATTTTTAATCCAAATGTTCCCATAATGACATATTAAACCTCATGTTTACTGTTTTATCAATTCCCACCCTTAAGTTAATAATTTAACAGTTTGCAACATAAATATACAAACTTTACACTTTTAACCCAAATAGTAATATTCTTTGCATACTTAGTCCAAAATTTACAAAAAGAGGGTGATAAGTTTTCTGAGAGTTTTTATAACTTAATAAAGCTTATTTAAGTCAAAATCAAATGCTTATTATTCAAAGTGCTTATTTTTAAGCTTATTGGGCTTTAACGTTTAAAAATAAAGCCCAATAACAAAATTCGATCCGAGGGGTTTTAGGTAGTAATGGGCCTGGTTTTGGGCTTATATAATGACAATAAAAAGATGTCCAAACAGCTTATATGATCAGCTTATCGAATAAGCTTAATAATTGCTTATTGGGCTTTTAAGCCCAATCGGTAAAATAAGAGGGTTTCGACTGTTTGTGATTTGCGATAGCTTTAAGGCTTTTTAAGGACTTATATGAGCTTATTAATGGAAGCTTATAATAACAACTTATTAGATGGTCATATGGAGATTCAGTTCGAACAATAAAAGTAATGGGTCATGTGCATGAACTCGAAATAATCATGGTCATTCTTAGTCGATATAACATGGTCCGAAAAATGAAATATGACATGAATAATGTGCGATATGAAATACGATATAACATATGAATGAAATGAGCTCGATATGCATTATAACGAATATGTAAGTGTAAAATGAATGTGTATAACGTATATCTAGCCATCCTTTGAAGAGGTCAATCCATAAAACGTAAAGATAAAGATAAGGAAATCGTATAAATGTATAAAATGTATATACGATCGAATAGTATTATAGAACGATGCATGGTGAATTGAAATGGATATAACAAGAAGGAAAAGAGTTGGAGAGGGCTTACAACACCTTAAAGGTGGAGTTATACGTTCGAAAGGGACTAGAACACGGGAAATATAAGTGTAGCTCTTATAAACGATCACCAAGGATCCGAATGGTATGTTTACGCCTTGGAAATGGACTCGAACGAATGGGAGAATGCTTGTGGCTTCCTTGAGGGTTCGGAAGTGAGGATTTTTGAAAGAAATGAGATGATACAACTTGTGGTGCGAATGGGATTAAATAAGGGTGTATATATGCATGTATCATGTATCGATATGTAGTAAAATACTCATACAACTTGTATGATTTGATGTATTATCAGGGGATAAGGAATAAAACTCAAGTGCCTAGAAGTTTAGGAGTATAATAGGTCTAGATACATGGTCATTGTGTCGAAATGTACATGTATAGAATTATATATGTCTCGTCCAAATTATTAAGGGTCCAAGACAACTTTCTAACGTGTGATATTGTGAGAAATGGTGAGAAATATGTATGTGACTGCATATTCGATCATAGAAACTTGAAACACATAGGTTAAATTAAGTTGTGTCGACTTTGGTAAAAATGGGTAAATAATAAGTAAGTTTGTATATGTCTCGATGGAGTTTTGCTTTGGCTCATGTTAAGCAATCAAACATTCGAATGAGTGAATGAGGTTCGACATACTAATTATTTGGTGGGTGAGAATTCAAGTTGAGTAAAATGTTGCATAGCTTGTGTGTCGAATTCAAAAGAAAACGGGGCAAAGCTAAAGGTGTTCAGCCGAGTGAGTTAATAGAAAGTATAAAACTTAAAAACATTAGGTTGGGCTTTTGAATAGTAACAGGCCAAAACTTGGGCCAGAAATAGTATGGTGATCCGTTTGGTTTATAATGAGTGTGTTGGATTCGTTGTGGTCCGTGTGTGAGCTCGTTCAAATGTGTTTGTAACGTAATAACAAAATTTTAAATTTTGACCATAAAAATGGTTAACTGAACTGTATTAGAATTTAATACTTGATTAGCAATGTACAAATTACTGGGGAATTTTACATATTGCTACAGTACCTACCCGTCAAACAGAATTCCATCCCGGAATTAAATCTAAGATAGTTGTTATGGGAGTCTATGGGAATAAATGGGGGTATTTGTCGCGAATTTGATCTTCACGTTCCCATGTGTACTCTGGTCCTCGCTTAGAGTTCCATCGAACTTTGACAATGGGAATACGGTTTTGCTTTAGTTGTTTCACCTGAGTTCTTCTGGGAGTTCAAGTTTGTAAGCAACTTGACCAATCCTTTCAAGGATTTTGAATGGTCCAATGTACCTGGGATTCAACTTTCCACGCTTTCCAAAGCGTATCATTCCCTTCCATGGGGAAACTTTTAACATAACTCTGTCACCGACTTGAAATTCCATGGGTTTTCGTCTTACATCAGCGTAACTCTTTTGTCTGTCACGAGCAGCTTGTAGTCATTGTCTGATCTTAAAAATCTTTTCTGTTGTGTCGTGTATCAGTTCTGGTCCTGTGAGTTGTATATCTCCAACTTCTGTCCAAAAAATAGGTGATCTGCACTTTCGACCATAAAGTGATTCAAATGGTGCTGCCTTGATGTTGGCATGGTAACTGTTGTTGTAAGAAAATTCAGCCAACGGCAAGTGTTTATCCCAACCTTTTCCGAAGTCTATCACTCATGCTCGGAGCATGTCTTTCAAGGTTTGGATCGTTCTTTCACTCTGTCCATCAGTCTGAGGATGATAAGCGGTACTCATATCTAGACGTGTACCGAGAGCTTTTTGTAGAATTTGCCAAAATCTTGAGGTAAACCGGCTATCTCTATCTAAGATAATGGAGATTGGAACTCCATGTCGAGTCACTATTTCCTTGAGGTAAAACTGAGCGAGGGTGCTCATCTCGTCAGTTTCTTTGATTGGTAGGAATTGAGCAGACTTGGTGAGACGATCAATGATAACCCAGATGGTGTCCAATCCAGTTGACGTCTTTGGTAGTTTAGTGATGAAATCCATAATGATTCTTTCCCATTTCCATACTGGTAGTTCAGGTTGTACAAGCAATCCCGACAGCTTTTGACTTTCCGCCTTGACTTTTGAACAAGTCAAACATTTCCCAACATACTCAGCGATGTCGGCTTTAATGTTTGGCCACCAATAGATCTTTTTGAGATCCTGGTACATCTTGTCAAAACCTGGGTGAATAGAGTACTTGGATTTGTGAGATTCATGCACGATGAGATCTCGAATACCTCCGTAGAGAGGAACCCAATATCTTTCTTTGAAACACAACATACCGTCTGATCTTTTTACAAAACCATTTTCATTCTCGGGCATACTGTAAATCTTCTCATGGGGTCTGTTTTCTTCGTTGAGAGCTTCTGCTTGGGCTATGAGGATTTATGATGGAAGGGGTGAACAAATGGTCATTCCTAGAGATCGGACTCGGAGAGGTTTGATTCTTTCTTTTCTGCTCAAGGCATCAGCCACAACATTCGCTTTACCGGGGTGATAGCGAATTTCACAATCGTAATCGTTGAGCAGTTCTAACCATCGGCGTTGTCTCATGTTCAGCTCGTTTTGATCCAGTATGTGTTGAAAACTCTTGTGATCGGTGAAAACCGTGCACTTGGTACCGTACAAGTAATGTCTCCATATCTTAAGAGCAAAGACCACTGCTCCTAATTCTAGATCATGAGTGGTGTAGTTTTCCTCGTTCTTCTTAAGCTGTCTAGAAGCATAAGCTATCACTTTGCTTCTTTGCATTAACACTGCACCTAAACCGTGATGTGATGCATCACAATACACCACGAAGTCTTCACTTCCTTCAGGTAGTGCTAAGATGGGTGCTTCACAGAGTTTCTGTTTTAAGAGTTGAAAAGCTGACTCTTGTTTTTCTTCCGAGATATACTTCTTGTTTTTCTGGGTCAATTCGTCAAAGGCTTTGTAATCTTTGAAAAGTCTTCTATGAACCTTCAGTAGTAACCAGCGAGACCTAGAAATTGACGAATCTCGGTTGGGGTGGTAGGAGATGCCCAACCTTTAACCGCCTCAATCTTTGCAGGATCTACGTGGATACCTTGACTGTTGATGACATGGCCAAAAAATTGTACAGTGGGGATCCAAAAATCACATTTGGAGAATTTTGCGTACAACTTTTCATTTTTGAGCAACTCCAGAATGGTTCTCAAGTGTTCAGCATGTTCTCCTTGGCTGCGTGAGTAGATTAAGATGTCATCGTTGAACACGATCACGAATTTGTCCAAGTATGGTTTGCATACTCGGTTCATTAAATCCATGAACACTGCGGGTGCATTGGTGAGACCAAATGGCATTACTTGACATTCATAATGCCCGTATAGTGTTCGGAAGGCTGTTTTGGGAATATCTTCTTCCCTGACTCGTAGCTGGTGATATCCCGACCTCAAATCAATTTTTGAGTAGACACTCGATCCTTGTAATTGGTCAAACAAATCATCGATCCGGGGCAATGGATATCGATTCTTTACGGTGAGTTTGTTAAGTTCCCTATAATCAATACACATTCGGAAAGTCCCGTCCTTCTTTTTGACAAATAGGATCGGTGCTCCCCAAGGTGATGAACTCGGTCGAATAAGACCTTTATTTGACAGCTCTTTCAACTGCTCAAATAGTTCTTTCATTTCGGAAGGTGCTAATCGATAAGGTGCTTTAGCAACTGGTGCTGCTCCAGGCACTAAATCAATTTGAAATTCTACTTGCCAAACTGGTGGAATACAGGGCAAGTCTTCCGGAAATACTTCACAAAAGTCCTTGACAATAGGCACTTCTTCGAGTTGTTTCTCCTTCGTTTCAGTTTCCGTCACTTGAATCAAAAATACGTGACATCCTTTGTTCATGTACTTCATTGTTTTGATATATGAGATGATGTTGAGTCGGGTTTTGCTGTGATCGCCGCGAACGATAAGAGTTTCGCCATTAAGTGGGATTTGGACAACTTTTTCGTCACAGATGATTCGGGCATGGTGTTTGGATAACCAATCCATGCCGATAACGACATCAAAGCTACCGAGTTGGATAGGCATGAGATCAATGGGGAAAGGTTTGTTTAGAAGTGTTAGGGTGCAACCTTTGATCATTTTGTTGGTGCCTATGAGGTTTCCGTTAGCTATTTCGATTTCATATGTAGTGTCTAGTTCTACGGGGGTAATATTAAGCAATGAACCAAATGAAGTAGACAAAAAGTTGTTATCAGCTCTAGAATCAAATAATATTTTAGCATTGTGTTGGTTCAGTAAGAAAGTACCCGTGATGACGCCGGGTTCCTGTGGTGCGTTCCCATTACCAAGCACATATGTTCTTCCACGAGCAACGTTGTTCGGGTTTTGTTTCGGGCAGTTGTTCTTGTAATGCCCTTTTTCACCACAACCGTGGCACACTACTGCTATGGGCTATGTATTTGCACCGGTGGCTCGGTAGTCCGTGGTTTTGTGACCCACTTTTCGGCAATTGCCGCAAACTGCACGACAAGGTCCAGTGTGATGGAGTTTACATAGGTTGCACTGGGGTTGGGTTCCGACATAGGCTTTTTCTCCTGTGGGTGTAGCAACATAAGCTCTAGCAGCTTCTTGTCGACGATTCTGTTGGTGGTGGTGGTTGTTGCGGTTCTGTTGGTAGTTGTGGTTGCGGTGGTGGTTGTTGTTGTTGTTGTTGTTATTGGGGTTCCTGTTGTTGTTGTTGTTGTGGTAGTTGTTGTTGTTGTTGTTGGGGTTCCTGTTGTTGTTGTTGTGGTTGTTGTTGTTGTTGTGGGTGGTGGTTCCACGGTTATCCAGACTTCGTTTGTTATCATTGGTTGCGGAGGTAGAACTCTGGCTGATTTCCCTTTCCAATAACCGTTGAGCTATTGTGATAGCTTCCTCAAGAGATGTCAGTTTTGACGAGGTGACATTCCCCTCGATGCTTCGAGGCAAGCCCTCGACGTACTTTTCCAGTGCCCTTTCATTATCTGGCACCATAGTAGGACATAGTACCGACAGTTCCTGGAATCTTCGGTTGTAGGTTCTTAAATCGTTCCCCCTTACAATTAACTGGTGGAATTCTTCCTCCAGTTTCCTGATTTCTGTTCGAGGACAGTATTTCTTCAGTATTCTAGTTTTTAGTTCAATCCAGGACATCCGATATGCTTCTTCCATACCCATGGTTTGGGCGGTAGAGTTCCACCATGATGCGGCATCTTCCAGAAGTGTTCCCGTAGCAAAGGTAACCTTGCTATTATCTGGACAGTTGCACCACATGAATACTGTTTCGGTGCGCTCAAACCACTGAGCTAGTTCGGTGACTCCCTCGGAACCTTTGAAATAAGTTGGCTGGAAACCTATGAAATCTTTGTATGTGCATTTGTGAGACACAGATGCCTCGCTTTCAGTGATGGATCGGTTGTTGTTGCTCGAGCGGGCTATGGTAGCCGCTTGAGTCTCTAGAGCTGCTGCAACACTATCAGCTACCAATTTCTGGATAGCTTCAGGAGTCACAGCTGTTGCGGGAGTGGCAATTTCTTTCCTTGTGCGAGGCATTTTTCTGATAATACCACAATAAAATATAGATTTAGAATTTACATCATGATCCTATTAGAATATATTGAGTAATAGGGTGATTGTATACAATTTCTAACAATATTGTCACAATGTGAAATTATAACCAATTGAGAATCATAAAAATCACGACATGTTTGGATATTATCGTAAGTAAATGATCAACTTTTGGTATAGGATTGCAAAGGAACAAAGTGATTCATCATCTACAAAAGCTGAAGTTCAGCAACTTTCTCTTCATTCATCAAGTTTCTTTTGAAATTTTCTTTATTATGTGTTTGTAATTTCATTCCATTTGTATCATCTAGAGAACCATAACAATCACAAGTAACATCACGACATGTCTAAATACAATCACAATACACATGAACAACCACAGTAGCATAAATCAACATCAATATATAGTAAATCATAACCAAAAACGCATATTAATAACTTGAATCAATTTTGTTACATAACAGAATGATTACAAGGTCCTTTATTAATGCCACATGCGGCAGGCTAAGATGCCTCAAAACTATACAGATGTAAACTATGTCTAGCTGCTGGAAGTCTCGTCCATGGGCCCTGTGAGCTGTGCAATCTAATCCAGGAGCCTTTGTATGTCAGTCTGATGTTGGACCTGCATGTCTTCCATGAGGTTCTCTAGTGTGTCGGCTCTGAGGCGTGCTTCCAAAGCTTCCACAATGTCTCTGTCCCTCCCATAGTGAGACTGTTATGTGGGTGCGTGTCTCGGACATCTCTGACCGTATCCTAGTCAGACCGTCCTGAAGCTCCATCCTGTCGGATATGATGCTATGTAGAGTGTCGTTGACCGTCTCGGGATGGTCCAATGGTGTCCTGTCGGCTATACCCAGGAGGGTATCGATCTGCCTCCCATGACGCTCCAAACGCGTCATGATGGAGGATGGGGTAGGTGTGCGGGCTACTGCTGCCCGTGAGCTCTCTCCAGTCTCGAAGACTCGAGCTGGAGGAGTGAAACCGGGTGGAAATGGTAATGATGGTGAGGATGAATGACTAGGGCCTGCTGTACGAGCCCGGCTTGAAGAGGGTAAATCCTCTTCTGGAGTAGGCTCCCGCTGGTGGGGTGTAAGTGGGTAAGTCTGGGTGAGTTGGTTGAATAGGTAGTCGGGTCTAACCGACGGTGGGGTTGATGATAATCGTAATGGTGGTAATGTATAATGGTACTCGGGTAATAATGGGGGTGTCATCACGATCATATCTAGGGGTGAAGTAGGGGATTAGGGTGGAAATGGTGGTATAATCGGCACAATAGGTAGGCGTACCCTCAGGCGATGTGTATGCATCCTAATGCAACCGTTGGGGTGACTCCTAAATGGTGTCATGAATGGTTCGGGCTCATATGGTTCTAAAATCCTGACTTGTTTGTACCGGGCTACTGGTGCAGGTGGGGGTGGTGGAGTAGGTAAAGGTGTATCTGACTCTTTTGCAGGCAAGCATTACCGAGTCTGCATGTACTGGTCGTCAGTAAGGGAGGTGTAGGTGGGAGAAAATGGTCGGTTCTCCTGGTGTGGTGGTGAGATATGTGCCCGTCTAGCTAAAAAATACGTGTCTTCTGATAATGGGGAGTCTGGGTTACCTACTATAATAGGTGGCATAGGTGGTATGGCGACGACTTCACCCTCCTCAAAGGGCTCCGTTTCGCCTGAAGATATACTCGACACAGCAGGGGTCGAATTGCTGGGAACTAATGGGAAGCTGATAGATGATAAGGTGTCCTCGGATTCCATATCCGATGATGAGGTACTCAGGTGTGAGGCTGTAGACATGGTACTGTAACAACCCGTAAATAGTAAATGTATGCAATCAATATAATCAAGTGTGTGTAAATCACGGTGAAATAATCAAGTGTGTGAGAGTAAATATCAAGTGTGTGAAGATTAGTGTAAAATAATCTTAAAAGGTAATATATTGAGCACGGTGTTATGCAGGCATGGAGGGTGTAAAGTGGAATGGTGTAAAGTCATCCATTTTGAAAGTGTAATTATAGTCCAATGTTTGAAAACATTTGGTTCTCTATAATTATGGCTCTGATGCCAATCTGTAACACCCCCTAAATTAAAAGTTAACAGTGGAAGACTAATTGGGGTATTACGGGGAGGATCTTTGTCATAATAATAGAAAACGGCTCAAAAGAGGCGTTTTAAAAGTACTTGTTATTCAAATAAAAGTTGAAGTACAAAAAGTGAAAATATCAGAGTTGAAACATCCCTGTGGAAAACTAGAAGGGGGGTTGAATAGTTTTACGTCTTTTTAATTTATAAAAACTTTTGTTTACTTTTTAAAACTTCGATTCTATCTTATGTGAATTCAACTCTTGATCAATATGAACATATATAAGCAAATATAGATAAGTAATGCAAGTAAGGTAAATATAATGAAATAAAAGAGAGAGATGGAAAGATCAAACCACAACACGGAGATTTATAGTGGTTCGGCTACAAGGACACCTTCCTTGCCCTACTCCACTCCTCGAGTCACCTACTCGAGAGTTTTCTTCACTATGTCAACAAACTCCCTTATGGCGGAGAAACCTTACACAACTTTAGCTTACACCGGCTTAACGACACAAAGCTAGATGTCGAGTCCTAATCGTAGCTAGAACCAATCTCACAACTTATACACAACTTCTACACGACTTAATCACGACTTCTTCACAACGGCTTCACGACTTCTTCTTCACGACTACTTCTTCACAACTACTTCACAACTACTTATTCACAACTACTTCACAACAAATTTACAACACTACTACGTAGTTACACTTAGATCTACTTATCACAACTACACAACACTTTACACAACAACACAATTGAATGAGGTAAGTAATAACACTTCTTCATTAGTTGAAGTAGAGTTCTTCTTTTGCACTTTTGGTGGTGGAAGCTTGGATCACTTAGAAACCAATGCTTAAGAAAATATGATCAAAGGATTTACAATGTTTAGAATGAATTTAGAACAGAAAGTTTTAGTGTGCAAAAGGTGAGTAAAAGTCCAGGAGAAGGCTGGTATTTATAGGAGAAAAATTAGACAGCTGGAGGTCTACTGGAGCGGGGGCGGTCCCCTTAAATAGGGGGCGGTCCCCTTAATAGTTAAGGGGGCCGCCTAGTAAAATTAAGGGGGCCGCCCCTTCTGTCCGTTGGCCAATTTTGTCCTTTTGTGGGGAAGGTTTTTCTGGAACATTTTAACTGATTTTGGTTAAAAATTTGAATTCATATTTTTATAAAAGATTAAACATTTTTATTTAATACCAAAAAAGTTTTTCAAAAATATATAAAATATTTTTGATGTTTTATAAAAAATCTAGTTATTAAGAAAATGTTCCTTTGATAATATAATGCATTAAGCATTAGTTCATTCATACCTTAAGTGATTTGAGTTGTAGAAATAGATATTTACAACTAAATACTTGTTTACGTCATAATTTTCCGATTAATGATTTTACATTTTGTGATTATCAAAACGTAGAGATATCGAAAAATATTAATAACGTGTTTAGGCATTATTTATATCAACAATCTCCCCCTTTTTGATGATTACAAAATCTAAACTCATTAAATCTAAAAATTAGTTTTTAGACAAGTATTTAGTGAGTTTACATCTATTTCTCCCCCTTTTTGTAGAATCAAAAAGGTTAAGCCGACAAGTTTTAGAATCTAAATTTGTCGGGACGAGAACTCCCCTTGATGTGTACTCCCCCTCGTTTGGGGGCACCAAGGAAACGAGCTATGGAACGCTTGCAAAAAAAAATGTTAGAAGCACAAGTATATGTAACAACAATAAGCAAGCATATAGAATAAGATCATTCATTTAATAAAGGTGTTGTGGATAAGTACACAACCAAAAGATTACAACATGAAGCATGCAAGCATACAAACAAAAACTACTAATGAAACTACATAATCATCTTAGAGGTACATGGTCCTCCATGGAGCTTGCTTGCAAGAAGGGTTTGAAAAATTATTTTTAAGCATTGCATATGCTTAATTGGGTGAAAATGGAGGTGGTGGTGGTGTAGTGGGTGAAGGAGGTGGTGGTTGTGGGTTGGCAATCATGTGTTCAAGAGATGAAAACATGTAGTGTATCTCATCTCTAAGACCAAAGATTAAGGTCCGGTTATGGACGCAACAAAGACAATTATCACCATGGGCTTCAAGCATTGCCCAAGGTATAGGAAAGAATGGTGGTGGGGTTGGTGATGGTGAAAAGTGAGCATCAAGAGGTGTGATGGGTGATAGGGAAATGGCAAGTTGGGTGTATGAAGGTTCTTGAGTGGATGGTGGTGATGATGCTCTTGGTGATGATGTTAGGTGAGTGTGGATGTAGTCATTTATGGATGAGGTGGATGGAATGGAGGAAGATGAAGCTCCATGGGTAGAGGGTGTTTTTGATGGTGCATTAGGTGCACTTGGGGATGAATTTTGAGGTGGTGGTGATGGAGTTTTGATGTCATCTTGGGTTAGGTCTATGAAAGGTTGTTTTGGTGGTATGATAACAAGTCTTTGTTTCCTTGAGGTCTTAGAGATAGAGGATTTTGGTGATAGCATTGTGGATGAAAATGGGTGTTTGATGAAGGTGATGGTTGATGAAGTGAAAGGTAATTGTAAGGAGGGTTTTTATATTGTGAAAATGTGGTTGATTTAGGCAAATTATGGAGGTTTTGTGGTAATATTCCAAGTCCAGTTCGTGCATTAAGGGTAATGGTAGCTGGGGCTAGGTAAAAGTGGTCACACGATGCAAAAGGAAACAGTAAAATTTACTGTCCAGATGGCCGGTCCCCTTAATTGTTGGGCGGCCCCCTTAAAAATTAAGGGGACCGCCTAAGGAATTAAGGGGGGCGCCCATCTGGTGAATTCCCAGGCGACCAAATTTCAAAAAAAATTCCAGAAAAAAGGTCATTTTTAGGGTGTCTTTGCATCAAGTTCCATTTGGATTATGTACATCAAGAATGATTAAATATTATCAATTGCATATTTAAAACAATATACATAAAACAATTATATTAGAAGCATAGTCATATAATTTCAAATAAACTAGTAGCTAGGTTCTAATAAGTTTATCAACTAACATGATAAAAGCCATAGCAAGCAAGTGTCAATATAATAGTACTACATATAAGTGTCTAATAAAAATCAACTAAACATTCATCAAATATGTTTATTTCTTCTTCTTCCCAAACAACTTTCCAAGTGACTTTCCAATGGACTTGAAGCCGCCTCGTACTTCATGATGCATCTGCCGTTGTGAGTTTAGCATCTCGGTTTGCCTTTCGAAGAGTAGTTCGTCTGTCATTTCGGCATGAGGAGGAACTTGATACTCGATGTAATCAAGATCCGGGAGATTTTCAACGAAAGTCATTGGTGATGGGGTACTAGCACGTGATGTGCCTTCCTCCGCATCATCATCATCACCTTGATGAGACGTGGAACCACGAGGTGGAAACGAGACTGACTTACGAGATTTACCCTTGTCACTACGAGGGCGACGGGTACGGACTTGAGCAAGTGGATTGAGGGTTGGTTGAACAGACTCATAAATTGGACTCCGAAGATGTGGATAGTGTACCATGACATGATTGTAGAGACGAGTGAGAAACATACCATATGGTAGATTTGCATTATGAGTGTTTTTGGCGGACATGATACGGTAGACAAAGAGATATGCCAAATTGTACGGTTGTTCAGCAACGATACAATACAACATGTGGACTATGCTTGCCGCGACATGATCACGATGACCACTGGTACCGAACGCATTCTCACGAATGAGTTCTTCCCAACTCTTCATGTCACGGCGTAGATCTTTGAGAAGGATTTGGTTTTCAGAGATTTCAACATCTTTTGACTTGATCTTTCGACTAGTCGTACCACGAGCTAGCCCAAGATATTGACGAATCTCTTCAGGAGATGGAATCTCGGAGTAGTAAGGACCCTCTTGAGGTCGATTAAGCTCAAGAGAAGAAAGGTCCCACTCATTTGAGAAGACAGCTTGACCGGAGGAGGGAATTCCTAGAATTTGCCCGAATTGAGCAAAAGTAAGAGTGATGAGTTGGTGTTGAATCATGAAGGATATGAGGATAGTGCCAAAGGGATTGGTTTGCAATACCACTTGACTATAGAAGTCAAGGACAAAGCGCGGAATGATTGGCTCATTAATTTTGTAGAGACAATCAAGACTTACGTTGGAAAACATACGTTCTATGTAGTCGGATTCATAGAACGATGGATGGACAATTCTCCCCTCATGAATGTTTCTATCCTCAATGTGACGATAGAGACAAGCAACAGAGGGAGCTATCCCTGGAATAGCGGAAACCTTTGGAATGTATGATTTTGATCTTGAGACATCGCCAACTGTCACTTTGGGCATTTTCACCTATACAGGATGGCAACAAACAAACAAAATAAGAAAATGACATGCATATATTAAATATGCTACTTATGTGGAACGTAAACATACTTCGACTCTAAAACTTAAATCCTAAGAAGTAGTTTACAATGTTCCTTAGTTTTAATTTTTAACTCGCTTGAAATGTATTTTATGATGTTAAAGAATAGTTATAGGGACATTATGACAAGAAATCAACAATATCCTAACTTTCTTTTATACGTCATAAGCTACCTTGAAATGTGGCTAGACAAACATTGGATTGTATATCTAGCTATTTCTTACGAGTGTTTATGTTAAGTAACTTAGATTTTGACTCAAAAATTTCTTTCAAAATGTTGTGCCAAACGCTCCTTTAAATAAGAAGATAACTAGTAAAATTTCAATATACATATGAATTATGTATCTTGACGACTTAAAACAACTAATTTCATGTTTACAAACTTTGACAAGTAGTTATAAACTTAATTTAGATTAAGTTTTGATGATTCTAGCTCCTAATCCAAACACTCTCTTATATTTAACAAAAACATTTTTTATGATTCGAAAAATATATTTTTAGTATTTGTGAGTTGTAACAAACCAATGTGATTAGTTTTAACAAGTGTTTATGGCATAATTCAACAATATGATTAGTTTTGAAAAAAGAGTGATTAGTTTGACATAATGGTTTTATTAATTACTTAGCTTCTAGGTTGATTAATCATTCTAATCCTATGGGGAGCATTTGATTACAACATTCTTAGACTTAATTTCAATAAAATTTAAGTTTGGAAAAAATTTAGCAAAAGACCTAATTAAGATTAGACTCAAAATTGAATGAAATTAGATGAAATGTGTTTTGGAAAACTTACAAAATGTGTTGCTAATCGATGTATAGATGTTTGCCCTTTGTGAAATTGACCCGAATTGGTGATAAGATGATGGATTTGGGATGGCAGTTCGTATACAGCAGAGTGGGAGTGAAGTGAGTTTGAAAAATGGGGTGTTTGGCAAAGTTTTCAAGGAGAAAATTCGTTTTGGCAACAACAGTAGGCCGGCCCCCTTAAACATTAAGGGGACCGCCCCCGTTTACTAGCCGGTCCCCTTAAACATTAAGGGGGCCGCCTGCCAAATTTTCGAATTACTTGATTTTTTGTTTCTGACGGCAAAATATTTATATGTATATATTAATAATATATCAAAAATACGTTTATTTGGCACGAAGAAGGAATACTTGACACATTTTATTAACATTTCGTTAATAAACTTAATCTTGATAATTTTGGACAAAATGCTCAAGACGTCAAGTCGACAAGAGGTTTAAGGATTGGGAAGAAATGTGCGTATATATAGATATATATATTAGTATTATGTGTAAGTGTGGGATGTTGACTGGAGTCAAGAAATGATGAGGTAATGACGGAGATAGGTGCTGGCGATGACGGGAGTTTGTTTCATCCATAGTTTATTTGACTCGACGGTCAAAGTGCTACTTCTACGTTAATCCACTTAACTCACTTCTCTTCATCACCATGAGTTATGTAACAGTGGACACGGAAGATTTTCGTGTTGAACGTTAGAGTTCAAAAGAGGCAAAGGGGGAAGAAAAGGTTCGAGGACGAACAATTTCTTTTAGTTCTAGATAGTCAACAAATGACGTATCTAGGTTATGTGCGTATATATTTATATGTATATATATATATATATATAGTATGTATAAATAGTAGTATAGGTATATATATGTATATATGTATAAGGAAAAATCTACTAACTAACATACTAAGCATAAAAGATTAATGGGGCATGCAATTGGCTAGTTCATTTATCTACGCATATAATGGTGAGCATGAAAGAGTGGCGTACCTTTTGGTCTTCAACATGTGGTCTTCAAGTTCTTCAAAGCGTATTAACTTATAAAAGTCAATTACGAAAGAGAAAACGCCTTTCCCGATGAGTATGCAATCTAGCCACTTGGTCCCCATGATCTCATTTGTCCATAGTTGTTTGGCCCAAACATGGTTTGCAATTGACTCGGATGCATATATGGTGGAAGTATTCCCCAAGGATTGTAGCTTGGTGGATTTGGGTAATTCCATATTGGGTAACTATTATTATGACGGTTTGGTATATTTTGGTTTCTTTTAGGTTGAGGAGTTTTAGGCCGAGGGTGAGGACTAGGTGGTCTTCTAGGTGGAGGTGTTTTTGACCTTAACCTTGGTTTAGAGTATTTTACTTCATTTTTTAAGGATGGTTTATAAAAGGTTTTTACTTCCTCATCACTAGCTATGGGTATTTTTCTATCTTTTATAAGTATATACTTAGGTTTTGACTCTAAAGGTTTTTGCTCACT
This sequence comes from Artemisia tridentata subsp. tridentata, assembly GCA_021014915.2. Lineage (NCBI taxonomy): Eukaryota > Viridiplantae > Streptophyta > Magnoliopsida > Asterales > Asteraceae > Artemisia > Artemisia tridentata. The sequence continues at coordinate 213,540,801 of CP139501.1, read as the reverse complement.
AGTTTCACATTCAAACTTTACATTTTTAGTTTGACTATTTGAATCCTTAGTTGAATTAAATCCTAATCCGGTTTTATCACTTGATACTCTTTGAATACTTATTATTTCCCTAAGAGAATTACTACTATTTTCGAATTTGTTAAGCCTACAAATTTCCTCCTTAAGTATTTCATTTTCATTTTTTGTTTCTTGACATGTTTTACATTCAAGAATTTCTTTTCCCTTTTCTAAGTTATGTAGTTTAATTTTTAATTCTAGTATTTCTTTTTCTAATTGATTATTGATGTGTTTTAGTGATTTATTTTTAGTCATTACTTTTTGGCCTAATATACATAACCTATTATATTCGTTATCTAGGTCTTTTTCATCTAATGATAAATTTTCATCACTAAAGTATTCGGTTTCGGAACGTACCTCACTTGATGTCTTAGCCATAAGACACTTCTCTTCTTTTGTGGTTTCTTTCTCGTCTTCTTCACTGTCACTCCATGCTCCTCCAATGAATGCCTTTTGGTTTTGCTCCTTTGACATCATAGGGCATCTTCCAATGAGATGATTTGGATCACCGCATTTGAAGCACTTCCTCTCGCTCTTGCTACCTTTGTCGTCTTTGTTTCTTTGGAGTGTTTTTCTTTCGTCATGTGGTTGTCTAACGAATCTTCCTCGTCTTTTGAAAAACTTCTTGAAGTCTCTTACGGCCATGGCATATTCTTCATCATCACTTTTGGAGGTTGAGCTATCCTCGTCACTTGATGCTTTCCTAGCTTTCAACGCGATTGACTTGCTTTGCTCTTTCTTTCCTTTGACCATCTCGAAGTCTTTCTTGATTATTGCTTCGTAGACTTTCAAGTTGCCAATCAACTCGTCAAGTTGAAGAGTTGACAAGTTCTTTGATTCTTCAATTGCCGTAACTTTAGCCCGCCATTTTAGATGAAGAGCCCTAAGAAATTTCCTGACAAAATTCTTACTAGAAAAACTCTCATCAAGTGCCTTTAAACTTGTGATGATTGTGTTAAACTTAGCGAATGCATTATCAATTGATTCCTCTTCAGGAATCGTGAATTGTTCATATTGTTGAACAAGAAGATCTATTTTATTGTCTTTGACTTGACTATTACCTTGGTGAGTTATTATTAAAGAATTCCAAATTTCTTTTGCGGTTTCGCACATAAAGATTCTTTCGTATTCTTTACGTGGTAGCGCATTATAAATAACCATTTTAGCCTCATTATTTTTAGAAAGTTTTCTTTTTAAATCATCACTTTGTTTTTCAAAAGGTACAATTTCATCCTTTTTAGTTTCAAGATTATGTTGAATAGGTAAAAAATCACCATTAGTAATAACATACCAAAGATCTAGATCTTTTGACTTCACATAAGTTTCGAATCGATTTTTCCAATATAAAAATCCATCACTTTCAAATAGTGGTGGTCTTTGCATAGATTGCCCTTCTAAATATTTTTCAGATTCCATAGATCGTTTCAAGTTTTAAAATACAGTTAATTTTAAAAATCTTGTTTGACGTGGCTTTGATACCAATTGTGGAAAACTAGAAGGGGGGTTGAATAGTTTTACGTCTTTTTAATTTATAAAAACTTTTGTTTACTTTTTAAAACTTCGATTCTATCTTATGTGAATTCAACTCTTGATCAATATGAACATATATAAGCAAATATAGATAAGTAATGCAAGTAAGGTAAATATAATGAAATAAAAGAGAGAGATGGAAAGATCAAACCACAACACGGAGATTTATAGTGGTTCGGCTACAAGGACACCTTCCTTGCCCTACTCCACTCCTCGAGTCACCTACTCGAGAGTTTTCTTCACTATGTCAACAAACTCCCTTATGGCGGAGAAACCTTACACAACTTTAGCTTACACCGGATTAACGACACAAAGCTAGATGTCGAGTCCTAATCGTAGCTAGAACCAATCTCACAACTTATACACAACTTCTACACGACTTAATCACGACTTCTTCACAACGGCTTCACGACTTCTTCTTCACGACTACTTCTTCACAACTACTTCACAACTACTTATTCACAACTACTTCACAACAAATTTACAACACTACTACGTAGTTACACTTAGATCTACTTATCACAACTACACAACACTTTACACAACAACACAATTGAATGAGGTAAGTAATAACACTTCTTCACTAGTTGAAGTAGAGTTCTTCTTTTGCACTTTTGGTGGTGGAAGCTTGGATCACTTAGAAACCAATGCTTAAGAAAATATGATCAAAGGATTTACAATGTTTAGAATGAATTTAGAACAGAAAGTTTTAGTGTGCAAAAGGTGAGTAAAAGTCCAGGAGAAGGCTGGTATTTATAGGAGAAAAATTAGACAGCTGGAGGTCTACTGGAGCGGGGGCGGTCCCCTTAATAATTAAGGGGGCCGCCTAGTAAAATTAAGGGGGCCGCCCCTTCTGTCCGTTGGCCAATTTTGTCCTTTTGTGGGGAAGGTTTTTCTGGAACATTTTAACTGATTTTGGTTAAAAATTTGAATTCATATTTTTATAAAAGATTAAACATTTTTATTTAATACCAAAAATGTTTTTCAAAAATATATAAAATGTTTTTGATGTTTTATAAAAAATCTAGTTATTAAGAAAATGTTCCTTTGATCATATAATGCATTAAGCATTAGTTCATTCATACCTTAAGTGATTTGAGTTGTAGAAATAGATATTTACAACTAAATACTTGTTTACGTCATAATTTTCCGATTAATGATTTTACATTTTGTGATTATCAAAACGTAGAGATATCGAAAAATATTAATAACGTGTGTAGGCATTATTTATATCAACAATCCCATAAAAGGGTGTAGTAGTTTGAGAATGAATGACATATTTTATTTTACACCACATTTAAAACCCTGAGTTTATTGCCCGCTCCGTGCCTTGTCTGCTCCGCTAATTACCTGAGATAAACATATTTTAAGTCAACAATCCCATAAATTGTTGAGTGAAATCATAGAGTTTGTAATAATAATGAGTTTGAAAACACAAGAAGTGATTGCCTGTGTATTACAATCATGTTTAAAATGGTGATATTGCAGTTGTATATATTGCCCTAAGTCTCATGACACGCAAACGTTAACAGTGTAGTAACCGGTGTGGGGCCCTCGAGTATTAGGTGTTTTGCCATTGCCTATTTCCTTCAAATATAGTGCATTGCAACTAATCCGACTAGCAACTAAGGCTATTTGTTAAGGCATTAGTGGAACAGGCAGTCAGCCTCCAATAGATCTATTCAATATATTCGCGTTCACTCACAAGTGATTAATGGTTCATGATGTGAGGGGCTTGTGGGATTAGAGTAACTTAGTCAATATCATATCAGGCATTAGTGGGATAGGCAGTCAGCCTCCAATAGATCTATTCACTATATTCGCGTTCACTCGTAAGTGATTAATGGTTCATGATGTGAGGGGCTTGTGGGCTTGTGAGGGGCTTGAAAATAATTGTGTTTTAGTTTGTAGCATGTATCTCCCCCATAGAGTGTAAACTTGTTAATTAAGTAAAAGTGGGGCTATGACTCACCTTGTGTGTAACTGGCGAGGTGGGAATGTGAAATCAAGTAAAATTACGGAAACGGCTCCAACACACGACCTGGATAATAGTGAAGTCTGAGAATTTGATATTTGTGACTTAATATGAATAGTGAGTGTGAAAACGAGTAACGAACAACGATTTGGTGTGAGGTGTGAGTGTGATATGCTTAAAATGCTTAAAGTTCAAAATAATATTATATATAATATTATCGTGTTTTTATGTCATTGATTCCATAAATCTCGTTTCCTCGAATGTGGTTTGAACGAAACGTTAAGTTAATCGTTTAAAATTCGTTATATATAAATATAAACGTTAAGTATTAAATATGTGAACGAAACGAAAAAATGCACGTGAATGAGTGGGAAAGTGTAAAATATGCAATTGAAATAAATATGAAATAAAGTTACAGTTTGGTCCTTGTACTTTTACCAATTTTACACTTTCTACCCTAACGGTGTTAGGTTTGCACCGTTAGTCCTTGGTAACATATATATTACATTTTTAATCCAGGTGTTCCCATAATGACATATTAAACCTCATGTTTACTGTTTTATCAATTCCCACCCTTAAGTTAATAATTTAAGAGTTTGCAATATACATATACAAACTTTACACTTTTAACCCAAATAGTAATATTCTTTGCAAACTTAGTCCAAAATTTACAAAAAGAGGGTGATAAGTTTTCCGAGAGTTTTTATAACTTAATAAAGCTTATTTAAGTTAAAATCAAATGCTTATTATTCAAAGTGCTTATTTTTAAGCTTATTGGGCTTTAACGTTTGAAAACAAAGCCCAATAACAAAATTCGATCCGAGGGGTTTTAGGAAGTAATGGGCCTGGTTTTGGGCTTATATAATGACTTTAAAAAGATGTCCAATCAGCTTATCGAATAAGCTTAATAATTGCTTATTGGGCTTTTAAGCCCAATCGATAAAATGAGAGGGTTACAACTGTTTGTGATTTGCGATAGCTTTAAGGCTTTTTAAGGACTTACATGAGCTTATTAATGAAAGCTTATAATAAAAACTTATTAGATGGTCATATGGAGATTCAGTTCGAAGTGCATGAATTCGAAATAATCATGGTCATTCTTAGTCGATATAACATGGTCCGAAAAATGAAATATGACATGAATAATGTGCGATATGAAATACGATATAACATATGAATGAAATGAGCTCGATATGCATTATAACAAATATGTAAGTGTAAAATGAATGTGTATAACGTATTTCTAGCCATTCTTTGAGGAGGTCAATGCATAAAACGTAAAGATAAATATAAGGAAAGCGTATAAATTTATAAAATGTATATACGATCGAATAGAATTATAGAACGATGCATGGTGAATTGAAATGGATATAACAAGAAGGAAAAGAGTTGGAGAGGGCTTACAACACCTTAAAGGTGGAGTTATACGTTCGAAAGGGACTAGAACACGGGAAATATGAGTGTAGCTCGTATAAACGATCACCAAAGATCCGAATGGTATGTTTACGCCTTGGAAATGAAATCGAACGAATGGGAGAATGCTCCTGGCTTCCTTGAGGGTTCGACAGTGAGGATTTTTGAGAGAAATGAGAGGATACAACCTATGGTGTGAATGAGATTAAATGAGGGTGTATATATGCATGTATTATGTATCGATATATAGTAAAATACTCATACAACTTGTATGATTTGATGTATTAGCTGGAGGTAAGGAATAAAACTCAAGCGCCTAGAAGTTTAGGAGTATAATAGGTGTAGATACGTGGTCATTGTGTCGAAATGTACATATATAGAAGTATATATGTCTCGTCCGAATTATTAAGGGTCCAAGACAACTTTATAATGTGTGATATTGTGAGAAAAGGTGAGAAATATGTATGTGACTGCATATTCGATCATAGAAACTTGAAACACATAGGTTAAATTAAGTTGTGTCGACTTTGGTAAAAATAGGTAAATAATAAGTGAGTTTGTATATGTCTCGATGGAGTTTTGCTTTGGCTCTCGTTAAGCAATCAAACATTCGAATGAGTGAATGAGGTTCGACATACTGATTATTTGGTGGGTGAGGATTTGAGATGAGTAAAATGTTGCATAACTTGTGTGTCGAATTCGAAAGAAAACGGGGCAAAGCTAAGGGTGTTTAGCCGAGTGAGTTAATAGAAAGTATAAAACTTAAAAACATTGGGTTGGGATTTTGAATAGTAACAGGCCAAAACTTTCGCCAGAAATAGTATGGTGATCCGTTTGGTTTATAATGAGTGTGTTGGATTCGTTGTGGTCCGTGTGTGAGCTCGTTCCAATGTGTTTGTAACGTAATAACAAAATTTTAAATTTTGACCATAAAAATGGTTAATTGAACTGTATTAGAATTTAATACTTGATTAGCAATGTACAAATTACTGGAGAATTTTACAGATTGCTACATGCATGATGTAGGAAATGATTTGGTTTGTAAGCTTTACATTTATAGTGTAGCAGCCGCTGCTAAGAACAGAACGAATGCAACACTAGTGAAGCGCATTTGGTTAGTAAGCTTTGGAATCTCAGAGATAATTGATAGGCTACATTAGGAAATTTAAACACACAAATGTATAAAAAAACATCATGAATGATGAACTAAAAGCAAAAAATGAAAGAAATGAGTAACATTGAGGATATTAAGCAAACTTTTGTGGTAAAAGAATCTATACAAGACAAGTGGTTGTTGCCTGCATTTAAAAATTAATATTTTTTAAATCATTCATCGTTAAGTAAAATAAAAATTATACTATCGCGATGATCATTTAATTATTTTTCTATAAATGAATACTTTGATATACTTTTGACAAAAAAAATCGTAACGAGCATTTAATTATTTTTCTATAGACGGACACTTCGATATAATTTCGGCAAAAAAAAAATTTCACCTTTTTAACATGTTGTGACAACTCGTATTTTTATGTCATAATTTTAACTTTAAAATTTTACTATTCATTCCCGAAAAAGTTACTATTCACTATCTTAGTTTTTACTATTCACTATTTTCCAAAAAATTAAGTTTTACAAGTATTTTTACGCGTAACTTTAAGAATTAAATTGCGTAACCGAGAAACATCATTTGGTGCACAAACTATGGACTAAAGTTAGTCTACAACATTACATTACATTGCCACTACTCTAATTCATAATTTAAATTGTTAGGGCATTTGCATTTTTAGTTACTCACGATTATTAATTTAATAAAAGTTTTTCACAATTTAAATGAACACCAAACGTACCCGACACTCCCAACAATTATTTTTAATACATTCTCATATTCCCTAAATTACTACAAAAGTGCCAAAAAAATAATTTTCTTACACCTTTATAATTCTTTTACTAAGCCCACTTAATTATACGTATTTAACGTTAACAACTAAACCAATACCCAATACCTATTTTTAATACCCAATACACTCACAAAATACATTTTATAAATTTTAAACACTCTCTATTTACTTTACTGAAAGCATGCCGCCCCTCCCCTAAGGAAATAGTAGACTACTTGAATTTTAAATTTGATAAACCATGACTTAAAACATGTGCATTTGACCAAGACTATGTAAACTTATGAATAAACATCAAGACCATTGTGTAATAAACTCTCAATTGAGACAAGAAAAAACTAGCATATTCCTTTTTGCTTTTGACAGTCGAACAATTCAACCCATGCACACAATTATGTTGACTCTATTACTTAGACTAATAAACAAATAAGAAAATCATACTTACTTTATCCAATTTGACTATTGACTTCTTAGTTTACTAGATAATCTTTTAAACCAATGAGCAATGAACTAATTATGGAGACAACTAGTGACATAACTGTTTGCTTTTCTCCTTTGTTTCGGCTGCATAAACCAAGCGCCACCCTATGTTAATTTTTTTTTTACCAAATCTAAATGTATAGGCCATTAAACAATTACTTAAAACCTTACTTTGCTTTGGCTATAAAAGGAAGTTCCTTACATTCATTTCTTCACACCTTGCAAACTAAAATCTTATTCACTCTCACTGTGATAATCGACCACAAGGAAAAATAAGGAAGGAAAGGTTGTTTTACTAAGTTCATTTGGGTTAATAGTTAAGCTACTAAGTGTTTAAGGGTTTTTGTTGGGTACATTAGTGTTCATATCACCTCACCATCTCAAGGTCTCATTCTTTTCTTAAATTCAATTTTTACATCTTAATTATTAAGTTATATCACCATTTAGTTGTGTACATTTTATATATAATTTACTTATCATGGTTCTTGGAATATTGATATCATATGAATAAAGTATTAGAGGAAACTAGGTTAGTATGGATTTGTAATTGTGGAAGTATTGAAGGGATAAAGTTAGGAGATTATTGTTGTTAAAAAAAAGCTAGGTTTTTTATTTTTACAAAAATACATGCTGTCCAAATTTTATTCGAGTGAACAGTAGCCATAAAATAATTTTAACATGTTATAATATTAAAAATATGTTAGTACACTTAATTACGTTTTCGGGGATATAAAGAACGTAAAAAATGGGACTTAAAACGAGAATGTTGTTCCCTTAACACGCTTAGAGTTAACTAGAAAGCTAATCTATTCGTGTTTATGACTAATACAATGTTATGATTAATTCTAACAGATTAATGAAACGTAAAAGTAAAAACACATAAGTATTTTTCAACGTTTAAATTCTTATTAGAAATGAATCAAAAAATCTATTACCCTAGTGTTTTGCGGAACAAACACTTGGGATTGAATAGACAAGGTATGGTGGTGTCTCCTATCTAAACTCAAGCTTTGCTTTGAGTGGTAACAATTCGACCCACTGAGCTATCTCAGGGATACGTTACTCTTTGTAGGAGAGAAGTTGCTTTGTAAAAGTCTAAGCTTTCAATGTACAAAACACACTTAACTTCTCTCCTATCTGAACCTATTTATACACAAGTATAAAGAGTAAAAGTGATTAAAATAATACAAGTTGTTTGAAGCAAGCGTGTCTGACAATTACAACAGTAATTGTCATTTCCAAGAACCAATAGGAATGGGCTAAAAGTCTTTAGGAGTGGTTGGTCTGACACTCCATGACTTTTAGCCGTCTTAGGGAAGGTTTCTTCCTGACAAGATAAGATTTGATCTTATCTTAAACTCTTCCCAGATCTTCCCACCTTTCTTTCAGGCTTTAGGTTCTTCAGTACACGCCTTCATTTATTAATCACAATTATCGTTGAGGAGACTGGGGTTCAGTGAGTTCTTGTCCAACACTCACTGAACCATAATCTTCTTCTTTGGCTAAAGTCCTACTCAGGGAGTACCGCCTTCCTAAGTAGTGAATCCTTCTTCTTGAATTCGCCTTAAGCATCCTGAAGATGACTCACTGAGAGACTGTTCTCTCAGTGACTTGAATTGTTCTCGGTTTAAGTTAACACTTAGTTAATTTGTGTCCAAATCTTGTTTTAAGTATTCTTGGGTACTGATGGACCCAACAATCTCCCCCTATTTGGATATAAATTATTCCTAAGTGTTTTGATCAGTTATAAGTGAGCTAACGACTTCTACTCATACTGAATGTACTAGAATGTAAATAAGGACACTGAAATAATAAAAAACATCATCTTATTAATATCATTACAAGTCCTATCAAAACTAAGTACAAAAAGTGGTGGTGGTAGTCAGGTAGATTCATCAGTTCAATTTAATCCCAAGGGTTTCAAGCTTAGGCTTCTTTAACTGCAGTTCTTGTTGGTCAGGGTGCTCTCGGATTTTCCTTTTCAGATCTTGACAAAACCTCACATTTTCAGGAGTTTTGATTGGGGAGGCCATCATTAGAAAGCCAAGCATGGCTTTGATCCCTGATAGATCAATATCACTCCATCTCTGAAAGGCTTGGTCACCGAACTCATCAATGAAGAACATACCTCTTTCAGGTTGTTCAATGACCACATTGTTCCTGAATGGAACACCTTCAGGGAGAGCCCTATTACAGTCAAGACCAGGAACCTTGATCTCAGGCTCAGCTTCAATCTTCTTTCTCTTTCTTGAAGAAGACTGAGAAGGGGCAGGCTGTTCGGCTGAAGCAGGAAGAAGAGATGGAATACCAAGTTCCTGAGGTGCTGCTGCCAATCTTTCATACCTCAGGCTCAGGGATTTTAACAGGCTAGGGACCACAACATTAGACTTTTTCGCTAATATTGAACCTAATTCATCCAACTCAGTGATCCCAAAGTCTGTGAATCTGAAGGGGCTATGAACCTGAAGGATTCTTTTGTCAGTACTCCTGTAGATAGTAACAATGGCAGGCTTGGTGTTTCGGTGAATCTTGATATCAAGGATGGGTTCAGGCTTCAACCTGCTTGTCATGACCCACTGATATCTCTCAATCCTGTTATGCCTAATTTCTTCAGCCCTTTTCGCCCTTTCCTATCTTTTCTGCCTGAGAGCAGCCAACTGAGCATTCTGAGCTTCCACAAAGCTCTTGCCACCTTCCCTTTTTGCAAGGTCTTTTGCCTCAATCCCAATCTTCTCAGCCTCTTCTCTTGCAACCTGAATGAGAGCAAGCTTGTTCTGCCTTTCATCTTCAGCAGCTTTCTTTACTGCCTCCTCTTTCTCTATGTGAGCTTGAATCTCAGCATGAGTGAGAAGTTCCATCACCCCATTGATTTCATAAGGAACCCTGACTGGTTCATCAGGGTCTGGCCGTCTTTCCTTGGAGGCAGGTACCATGATTGTGGGCTCAGGCTCAATGGTTGTGAGAATGCCCTTGCCTTTGTCTTGGTGGGATGAAGATGAGGTGGCTTCAGGATTCTCCCCCTCAGTGTGAGAAGGTGGTTGTTCTTGTTCAGGTTGTGGAGGTTCTTCAGTGACTTTCTCCCCCTCAACTGTTGCTTGACCCATAGTGAGAGCAAGAGTTGGTTCGCTCACTGAAGTTGAGGGAGCTTGACCTTTGAAGGCCTGATAGATCTCAGTCATCATGGACTTGATGTCTGAGGTGTCCTCCTGAAGAGTTGAGACCTTAGTCTCAAGAGAAGCCTGAGAAGCCTCTAATGCAGTCATCCTTGGCCCAAGATTCCAAGCCATGGAGGAAGAAGATGATGCCAAAGAAGCCATGTGGGATTCCATAAGACCCAGGGAAGATCGGATGGAGTCCACTAAAGAGTTGAGTCCCTGAAGATTTGAGGATCTCAGCACAGTTACCAGCTCAGTCAACTGAGAAGTTTGTTGCTGGTAAGTTTCTGAAGCCTGAAGAACTTTTTTGTTTAGCTTAGGGTCATCTTTCACTGACTCTTGAATAGTGTCAATGCTCTTTTGTAAGTTGGTGAGAGACTCGTTGAACAGTTTAAAGTTGTAATCAAGATTCGTCAGGGAGAAGGAGATAGATGACATGTGCTCATTTTTATCATCATGATAGGCTTCCACGGATTCCTTCAGGTTGACATAATGAACAGCGGCTTCAGTGTGCTGGTCAAACATTTCTTCAGTCAGACCTTGGAAGAGAGCCTTGTTGGTCTTAAGCAGGAACTTGACCAATTGTCTCTCAGTGAGAGGAAGAGTGTTTTCATACTTGCTGAGGATGTTGTCAGTATTCGAAGAACCAGCAGCTTGAGATTCTGATTCTTCACTTGGATGTGGAGATGACTGATGTGATTGTTCAGGTTGTTCAGATTGTACATCAGTTTCCATATCCTCACCTGCCTCAAAAATTTCCTCATCACTCTCTTCCTAGAGCTCATCATCAGACTCAAGAAGAGCCTGAATGTCCCCCATGGACTCAATACCCAAAAGTTGAACCGGCTCCTCTTCATAAGAAGACTCGCCTTTGTTTTGGCCAGGTCCTGACCCCGTTGTCATAATAACTGAGTGGGTTTGCTCAGCCTGACTAGCCATAATAACTGGGGTAATACCAGCCTGGCTTTTGGGGGCAGTTCCTGGGTGAATGGATCCGCCTGAGGGGGTGATGGGTTCCATATCAGCGGGTTGTTTCTTTCCCTCTGAGTCTTTGTCCCCCTTAGCGCCTTCAACTACTGATGGGTGTTTTCCAGTAGTATCACTAGGCACTGATTGTGATGATTGACGGACCCCCTTCCCATCAGGATTGTACTGTCCTTTTGGGGATTTAGGGTCCTGAACTCCCTGAGATCCTGAGTGTGTTTTCTCAGGAACGTTAGCAGGATGTGATTGTTTGTGGGTCCCCTTCCCAGTAGGATAGTGCTGTCCTACTGAGGATTTAGGACCCTTTTCTCCCTCAGGCCCTGATTGTGATTTGTCAGTTCCTTCATGGGGATGTGAAATGGTGAATGTTCCTGATCCCTCAGACTTGTGTATGTCAGTGGGAACATGTGGAAAGGGTTTGCCCGAGGACACTGAGGATGATTTCTCAGTGCCCTCCGTTGGCCTTTGTTTTGTGGTCAGGGGATCTCTGTAGTGGGTGTCTCAGAGGTCTGGGCCACATTCAACCCTTTTTTAAGGTTGAGTTGGTTTTCGGCATCAGTCTCAGTGGCGAGTGGTTTGGGTCTAACCACCTTACTGGACTGACCCTTCTTTGTCTTCTTCACCTTTTTGGTCGGTGAAGGTACTGGTGAGACAGCGTTCTCCCCCTGAATTACCTCCATCATATAGGTGGTCAGGGCAATGGGTGTTACCTCAGGGATGCCACTAGAAAAATTGGTCTTATGCAAGACGTCAGGTTTTGTACCTTCGACGTTAGACCTATCATAGTCAGAACCAAGAAGGTCCTGAAGCACACAGGAAATAAACCTAGGGTAAGACAAATGTTTTTGCCTAGATTTTCCTGAGAGCTTGGCAACGAGGTCTCGGAAGATTATTCCTCCGATGTCAATCTTTGTACCCTCCAGGAGGCTGAACAACATCAATTGTTGTGATGAGTTCAATTGCTCCGTGGAGGATTTATTCCCCCCAAGGACCTGAATGACAAATGTCATCAGGATCCTCCAGACTGGGTGGAACCAGGTTTTGACTATTGGAGCCTTCTCCAATAAGGCTCCAGCAGACTGATCAGGACGTCAGAGGTCATGAGGTCCTAGAAAGATTAATTCATTCTTAACCTCTTGATCAGTGGGGTTAGGCTCAAAAGCCTCAGCAAAATCAAGACCTGTGGCCTTGATGAAGGTGTTGTAATCCAGGGAAAGGGGTCTTTTCCCATTCATTACTATGAATGTGATGATGGATTCTTTGGTGTCTTTTGGGATAGTAGCCACAGCAGTACACCAGAATTCCCTCAGGTAGTCATGGTAGATGACTGAGGGGGTCTTGGTAAATGCCTTTACAAGAAAACAGTTTGGAAGATATTTCATAACGTTCTTGTAGGCATGGAACTTTTGTGGATAGGAAAAGTTTCCCACCACATTGTTCTTTGTAAGGTCTACGCCCTCTAATATGAAATCCACATTAGGGGCGTATGTGATAGCATTAGAAGAAGCCATTTGTATTGGTGGGTCTGGGTTAACAAATGATTCTGGGTTTCTAAAGCCTAAGAACACACACACTATTAGTTTTGAGAGAAAAAATGGGCAGAATTTGCTTAAAATTTCTAATAGACGTGTGTGTTGTTATTTTGGTTGGGGTATTTATAAGGAAGTGAAGTGGAGGGTATTTTAGGTATTAAGCGGATTTTATTTATTCAAAAAGAATTTTTGGAAACTATTTTGAAAAAAATGTTTTGGGATCCGCATTTAATGCCAACACTTCACTTTTCCCTGGTTTGGCGCAACAGTCAAGGTGAACAGTTGAGCAGTTCTGCAAAAGTGTAATTTGCAGAGATGAGTCATCACATATCTGTAATGTGATTGGAGAGGCATTTAATGCCAAGTGGGAATGTGGTGGCCCAGAGGTGGAAGCCAGAAAGGCAAAAAGAACAAATATTCTTAAATTAAATATGAGTTCAGTTACCAACCTCGGACATTTACTAACTAGATACTTAGAGCATTTAAGTCAGTATTTAATGTCTCTTGAGGACCCTGAATGACTTTTCATTCAGTGAACCTGATTGTCAGGACTTGGGTTTAGTCACTGATGGTTCTAGTGATCAGGAATTTGGGTCTAATTCCTGAGGTTCAAGGGTTCAGGAACTTGGGTTTAGTTCCTGAAGTTCAGTGACCTTTCTCACTGAAGAACACATTGAGTCAGGGATTCAGAATTTACACATATTTGGATGGAGTCAATCAGTGGACTGATTCTCAATATCCAACATTCCTAGTTCAGCTTTCAGTCTGGTGAAAGTTGGTTCATCCAATGGCTTGGTGAATATATCAGCTAGCCGATATTCAGTAGGAATGAAGTGTAATTCAATGTCACCATTCATGACATGGTCCCTGATGAAGTGATATCTAATATCAATGTGTTTTGTTCTCTGATGAAGAACAGGGTTATTTGAGATGGCAATTGCACTTGTGTTATCATAAAAGATGGGAACCATCTTGTACTGAATTCCATAGTCACTGAGTTGACTTTTCATCCAGAGTACATTTGCACAACAACTTGCTGCTGCAACATATTCAGCTTCAGTTGAGGACATGGCAACTGATTGTTGCTTCTTAGCACTCCAACAGACTAGTTTTCCACCAAGAATTTGGCAAGAGCCTGAGGTGCTTTTTCTGTCCATGTTGCATCCAGCATAGTCAAAATCTGAGTATCCTTTAAGATCAAGGCCTAAACATTTTGGATAATATAATCCAAGGTTTGGAGTACCTTTCAGGTACCTGAATATCCTTTTCACAGCAGTGATATGAGTCTCTCTTGGGTCAGATTGATATCTGGCACATAAGCAGACTGAGAATTGGATATCAGGCCTTGATGCAAGTAAATACATCAGGGATCCTATCATACCCCTAAAAAGAGTAATATTTACTGGTTTTCCAGTAAGATCAGGACCAAGGTTGTTTGGGGGTACCATGGGAGTCTTGACTGAGGCACAGTCACTGAGCTCATACTTCTTCAGTAGGCTTTTGACATACTTCTCTTGACTGATAGAGGTTCCTTTATCAGTCTGCTTGATTTGTAGACCAAGGAAGTAAGTCAGTTCTCCCATCATGCTCATTTCAAATTTCTTTGCCATTAGTTTTTCAAACTGTTTGCAAAGTTTATAATTTGTTGAGCCAAAGATGATGTCATCAACATACACTTGTACAAGTATGACATCATTATTTGTCTTGTAGATAAACAATGTGTTGTCTATCTTGCCTCTGACAAATTTGTTTTGGATCAGGAAGGCTGAAAGAGTCTCATACCATGCCCTGGGAGCTTGTTTCAGTCCATAAAGGGCTTTGTTAAGCTTGCAGACATGATCAGGAAACTCATGGCTTTCAAATCCAGGAGGTTGCTGAACATAAACTTCTTCTTTCAGTGAGCCATTTAAGAATGCACTTTTAACATCCATTTGGTACACCTTGAAGTTCATGTATGTAGCAAAAGAAAGGAAGATCCTGATGGCTTCCATCCTTGCTACTAGTGCAAATGTTTCTTCATAGTCAATGCCTTCTTGTTGATTATAGCCTTTGGCTACAAGTCTGGCTTTGTTTTTAATGACTATGCCATTTTCATTAGATTTTTTTTTAAATACCCATTTCATCCCAATGACTGAAACATCTTCAGGACATATGACCAAGGTCATTACCTTGTTTCTGTCAAATTGTTCCAGTTCATCATTCATGGCTTGAACCCAACTTGGATGTTTTAGTGCTTCCTTAACACTTTTGGGTTCAATTGTGGAAATGAAGTCCACAAATAGGCATTCATTGGCTGAGGCTGCTCTCAGTTCAGCAGCCATGCTTCTTGTGAGCATGCCTTCAGTAGGCTCACCAATTATTTTGACAAGTTCTATATCCTGAGACCTAGTCCAACTGTCCTGAGGTCTTGGAAACATATTAGAACTTGTAGAGGCCTAATGGGTAGGATCAGGATCAGACACATGATGTTCTTCAGCATCATGAGTGTCTGAGTGGGTTGACTCATCACTGTGATTGTTTAGAACCTGACCATTTTGTACTGACTGAATGAATTCACCAGTATTTTGTGCTTCAATAAACTCAGTGATGGTTGGGTAAGGAAGGTTGTGGGGAATGATGTAATAGGAGATGTCAGCATTTGCATGGTACTGAGTGGAAGGACCATTATCAGCATGATGTTCATCAGGAGGGTATCTTAATGATTCATCAATACCTATCTCTTCCACTGAGTTGTTAGAGACACTGATTGCATCAGTGCTCTCATCAAAGGTAACATGAAATGTTTCCTCAGCATGTTGTCTCCTAGTGTTGAACACCCTGAAGGCCTTTGAGACAAGGGAGTATCCTAGGAAGTATCCATCATCAGCTTTGGCATCAAATTTTCCTAAGTGATCCTTGTTATTATGAATAAACACAGGACACCCAAAGACATGAAAGTAGCTGATGTCAGGGATTCTTCCTTTGAATAACTCATAAGGAGTTTTGCTATGTCTTTTGACAATGATGGATCTATTTTGTGTGTAGCAGGCAGTCTTTACTGCTTCAGTCCAAAAGTGTTTGGAAAGGACTGATCCATTTAGCATTGTCCTAGCTGCTTCAATGAGTGTTCTATTTTTCCTTTCAGCCACCCCATTTTGTTCAGGTGTGTAGGGTGAGGAAAAATTTTGTGAAATGCCTTTCTCATCACAGAAACATTCAAGTTCATAATTTTTGAACTCTGTTCCATTGTCAGTCCTAATCTGTTTGACTTTGATGTCATTCTGATTTTCAATGTTCCTGACAAAGGACATAATTGTTTCAGCTGCCTGACTCTTTTTGATCAGGAAGTATACCCAAGTGTATCTTGAAAATTCATCCACAATGACCAGAGTATACTTCTCATGGTTAATGGATCTAGGACTAATTGGTCCAAATAGATCCATATGGAAAAGATGAAGGCAGTTCTTGATGGAAAAGTTGGTTTTGGTTTTAAAGGATGCTCTGTGATGTTTACCTTTTTCACAAGCTAAGCATGGTTTGTCCTTTGAAAACACAAGAGATGGTAAGCCAAGGACCTTGTTTTGTTTTACAAGGTTGTTTTGTTTTACAAGGTTGTTTATCTATTGAATTGTCACACCTTGTTTTAATTGACGGGTTGTATTCCTTAATACCAATCGTGGGGGTGTGTACGATCTTCCCCAACTCTATAAGCTCCTACTTCACTCCTATGTCGAGCCGGCTAAGAAGCTCCTAACATGGGATCACTAGAATTCGCTTATGCATTAAATACAACCAATTAACCTTAGTACACCTTGGTTCATGTTTCTTAAGACGTTCAAGCAAGTTACCGTATAGGAGGTTAGCCAGTTTTCTTAAGCCTAACATCGATATCATCCAATCATACAAGAGACAATAGGAAACAAGAATTATAAGCTAAACCAATTAGATCTATTGAAGTTGTCACGCCCTAATTGATGGAGATGGACACACACATCAACAAGAAATCAATAAGATCTAATTAGTTATACACAAGTTTCACACAATCATAGGTAAACACTAGG
The DNA here is from genome assembly GCA_021014915.2 of Artemisia tridentata subsp. tridentata. Classification (NCBI taxonomy): domain Eukaryota; kingdom Viridiplantae; phylum Streptophyta; class Magnoliopsida; order Asterales; family Asteraceae; genus Artemisia; species Artemisia tridentata. Next base: position 213,523,740 of record CP139501.1, on the reverse strand, counting down.
TGATTTAGTAAAACATAATCAATGAAGAACAAGCAACAATAATAATGGAAGACATAATTAAGATAGAATCAACACACCATTACAAGATGTTTATGGAGTGATTAAGACCTTCTAAGTTGCTGGAAAAACACCTACCTAAACCCTAGAATCGGACTTAGGGTTTAGGGCCTACAAAAAGTGAAGTTATGATGTTGTATTTATAGGCAATATTTCTGTCGGCAAGGCTTGACGGCGTCAGATCGTACAAGTGACGGCGTCAACTTCCCATTTTCACCAAATTGTAGATCTTTTCGTCTTCTTCGCGTGGCCTTTTGAATCACCCAAATCCGAGTTCGTATGAAGATTTTATGGCCAAAACAGTGACAACTACTCCGCGCGTAAGTTGTGATTGTCTTGATCAGCATGTGACGGTTTTACTAGGGTTTCTTCTTGTGCAAGTTGTCATTCTGACGTCGTCACTCAATGGCTTCTGACGTCGTCAGGTTGAGTCCTGACGCCGTCACTTCGCCGCGGTTAGGGTTTCTTGATGGCCTTCTTAACGTCGTCCCCCTTTAATCTTCCAAAATCCTCTCTGGCTTATCAAGGATTGACGGCGTCACACTGGGGCTTGACGCCGTCACAGGTACTATTCTAGCAGATTTAGAGACTTTGTCGTTTTCTTCACTTTTATGCTCCAAAAACGTCCAAAATGCTTCCTTTTCCAAATTTCATCTCCAAAGTACCTAAAATGACAAAAGGAACGATTTAGGGCAATATTTGATCAAATAAATACGATTTATGGCTTAAATGACCCCCTAAAAGCGGTACACTTTTCGCTTCCTCAAATACCCTTACACTTGAGATTTGCTTGTCCTCAAGCAAATGCGCTTTTATTCTAATCAAAATACAAGTTAGGGGTCATTTAACGCTAATATAAAAGTAATTACAACAAATAGTCGTTCCACTTTAATCATAATAAGCACGGAGATTACAGACTAGCACCTCACAAGTTGTGTTTAGATACTCACATCTCTCAGGTGTCATAAAAGTATATCTCATAAATGAAAATGAATAATATCTCTCACTACCTATCATAGCAAATAGATTACCATAGGCTTGGGAAAGGATCAAAAACCTCCTCCACTAGGCATAAGCACCTAAGATAAACTATCAAAGAGGGCTTTTAAACGGGTTATAACGTTAGGTGTAGGGATATGATAAACACGGTTTTGTTGGATAAAGGATATTTTACTGGTGGCGAGTTAAAGATCTTGATTAATTACATGTACAATATGGCGTTGCTAAGCCAAGACTAGACTCGACTTAAGCTAATGAAAGAAATAACAAAAAGATAAAATAAACATAAAATGAAACGGGATGGTAGTCCGTTTTTTTTTTTTTTTTTTTTTTTTTTTTTTTTTTTGCATACACTCTTGCCCTACCATCCAAAATAATACATCGCAGGGGGGTTGTATCCCCCTTACACTTGAACTTTTACATAACTTTACAATTAACTATTCTAATGACTCGAATTAAGATAATCGAAACACTTGGAGTACTTTTAAAATATTTAGCACATATGGGGGTAATAATGTTGTTCTTCCCCATTACTCCATTACACTAGTACTTTACCCATGAGTCCCAATCGTCCCAAAACAATATGTACAAGGATATGACTCGACTTAGCAACCATGTAATAAATTAGATAATTAACTAAGGGTTTAAACAAATGTTGTCACAATAATGCACTAAAAATGAGTGCATACAAGGTAGGCTAAGGCGATTTCGGTGTACATTTAAGTGGGGTGTAAACAAATTCTTACTTTAAGTAAAATGCTTAAAGTTAGAAACGAAAAGATAGGCTCTGAGGGGTGTACTAGGGGTATCGTGTACTAAAAATGAGTACAAAGCAAAGGGTGTGGGAGAATTACTTGACCAATGTAGCCAATGTAATTATAACAAAAACACAGGTGTAAAACAATGGGTTAATCCTAATGCCTCTTATCATGTAGTAAATCTAACTACACGAATGTAGTCTCACTTGTGGCCTCGGAATGGTCCTAACGCAAGTTCTAGAATCTAAGTGCTACCGGTACACACATCATAGCATAAATGCTTTTCCTACCAATTCTAGGGGCGAACCTCACATATTTGGGGGTGGAAAATTTTTTTAGTGGTACGGTTTTGTGCTAGTCATATAACTCCTATCCATGAGACGCTCATTAAGACCAAAGTTTCACTCCTATATATTGTAAAAAAAATTAAATTTGGCACTAAAATTGCCTTAACAGGTATTTCTCTCAGTTTTATTACACATCTACCATTAAACAAACGAAAAATCAAGAGTAATAGCATTCTCTAAGGTATCATCATTTACCCTCCCCTTACACTTAAGCTGAACATTGTCCCCAATGTTCATTCAAAGGATGTAAAAGTAAATAAGGTAAAAGAATGAAAACAAATACTCCCCTGATTCGTTCGATGTGGATAATCCGGTAACATGGTTAAATCCTCCTCCAAGAAAATGAACGTTGAAAGCTTCCCTTCCGAAATATAAATCATCTTCTTGTCCAATATAACCTGTTAAACCTGAGAAAACAAACACAAAAAACCCAAAGCATCAACCTGAGCAAAGAAAACTCACAACTAGATGTAATTCCAGACTTAGAAATAAAAACAAAATGATTAAAGATATAATGCTTGTAGAATGAATATTTGCAGATTTCCTGGAGTTTATAAAACTAAAGATTTAACAAAAACTTTATGACTCCGGTAGAAAAACAAAACTTGCAAAATTTCCAGAATTTTACACTTGACGCCGTCAGGTGTTAACCTTGACGCCGTCAGAAGTGACCTGCAGAAATTTTATGGTTAGTTTCCGAAAAATTTCTGGAAAAACTTATGCCTCACTTCCTGGAAATCCTGCAAAATATTCATTATGACTCGATACAAGCATTTGACTCTAACAATTACTAGTATGCGTGCTCATTTAATATTGTTGTGATTCATGTTCAATCTTGTTCTTGTAAACAAATTTGGATTCCCTTACACTTATCTTTTGCAAAATACCTTTATATGTAGTTAAGACGAAGTTAAAAACAAAATAAAGCATTTTCACAATTTACTTTGAAACATGAGCACAAACAATAACAATTAAACTTGCATACGGAAACAAATAAAATCAAACAAACAAACAAACAAATAAAGCTTGGGTTGCCTCCCAATAAGCGCTTGTTTTTGTTCGAGTCACGAGCCTGACTCTACCCTTATTTAACGGAAATAGGGGAGGTTTTCCCTACACTTAGGATTAAGTGCGGGTGGAAGTAGCGATACACACCCTTAGGGTGGAAATATGCCACGTGAGGTGAAGGGGATGAGTGAATGGCTTCCTTCATCCTAAAACTACCCGGATAATATTGGTTTATGGGTGGGTCGGTTCCTCTTTTGTCTCCTAGATGTAAATCTAAGGATGAAAAATTGTGTAAAGGTTGAGGTTCCGGCTCATCAACACTAGGAAATTCCCTAGAACTAAGAGTAAGGTCATCACTAAAAGTGTTCAAACCTATATCCTCTAGTTGTGCTTGGTCCAAGGGTTCTACCTCCATCGGGATTCCTAAAGTCTCTTCTACTTCTTTCGGGTAAGTCACGGGCGGTGTGGGTGCCTCAAATGATGGTTGAGTATTTTGTGGGCTTATGGTGTTTACCTCATCATTCCACGTGTCAAGATCACCTATATCCTCATCAATTGTTTTCTTAGGTAGTGATGATAACAAACCTAGCGCTTCATCCAACTTATGGTTTATTGCTTCGGCTCTATCCACAATTCCTTGGCAAACTAGGTCGCTTTTCCTATTGGCCTCACTAAGATGAGATCCTAAACATGGAGGTTGTTTATAAGAATCTATCCTAGGTGAAGGCTCATATGATTCATAGGTGTCTCTAAATGAGGTATTTTGAACTCCTTGGTGTTCTAGCCACTCAACTATATCTTGCAATCTTAGAAGTCTAAGTGAAAAGTCCATTTGAAGCAAATTACAAACAAAATCACAAAGAAAAGATAGACTACGAGAAAGCTACAAAATAAAAAGAAAAATCTCACTTGATAGGAATCTTGTGAGTAGACCTAATAAAAATAAAATTTCAACCTAAGCAATAACTACTCCCCGGGCTGCGACGCCAAAAACTTGATGCGTGGTTTTGCGACGTTACAACAGGTTTTACCTCTCAAGGGATCTTGAGAAGTTTGCAATCCCCACCAGGCAGTGTACCTGACCGATGTAGTATAGTGAAGTGGCAAGTACCGGGGGATTGATCGTTCAACTCAAAGAATAGTGTTCGTTAGGATTGAAATTTATCTACTAGGTCTAGAGGTGAGGGATGATTCTTTTTGTATTTTTATATTCTATGAAAAGCAAGTAAAATCTCTGGTTTGAAGGAGTGGAAGGAATTAGTTGCTAATCAACTAACCCAAAAGCTACTAATTAAACTAATGTGCAGGAAAGTAAACTAGGGTTCTACAAGGGAAGTGAAGCATGTCTACCTATGATATGTTACTCCTTGCTAGCTATCCAATTCTATCTATTGAATTGTCACACCTTGTTTTAATTGACGGGTTGTATTCCTTAATACCAATCGTGGGGGTGTGTACGATCTTCCCCAACTCTATAAGCTCCTACTTCACTCCTATATCGAGCCGGCTAAGAAGCTCCTAACATGGGATCACTAGAATTCGCTTATGCATTAAATACAACCAATTAACCTTAGTACACCTTGGTTCATGTTTCTTAAGACGTTCAAGCAAGTTACCGTATAGGAGGTTAGCCAGTTTTCTTAAGCCTAACATCGATATCATCTAATCATACAAGAGACAATAGGAAACAAGAATTATAAGCTAAACCAATTAGATCTATTGAAGTTGTCACGCCCTAATTGATGGAGATGGACACACACATCAACAAGAAATCAATAAGATCTAATTAGTTATACACAAGTTTCACACAATCATAGGTAAACACTAGGTGATTTAGTAAAACATAATCAATGAAGAACAAGCAACAATAATAATGGAAGGCATAATTAAGATAGAATCAACACACCATTATAAGATGTTTATGGAGTGATTAAGACCTTCTAAGTTGCTGGAAAAACACCTACCTAAACCCTAGAATCGGACTTAGGGTTTAGGGCCTACAAAAAGTGAAGTTATGATGTTGTATTTATAGGCAATATTTCTGTCGGCAAGGCTTGACGGCGTCAGATCGTACAAGTGACGGCGTCAACTTCCCATTTTCACCAAATTGTAGATCTTTTCGTCCTCTTCGCGTGGCCTTTTGAATCACCCAAATCCGAGTTCGTATGAAGATTTTATGGCCAAAACAGTGACAGCTACTCCGCGCGTAAGTTGTGATTGTCTTGATCAGCATGTGACGGTTTTACTAGGGTTTCTTCTTGTGCAAGTTGTCATTCTGACGTCGTCACTCAATGGCTTCTGACGTCGTCAGGTTGAGTCCTGACGCCGTCACTTCGCCGCGGTTAGGGTTTCTTGATGGCCTTCTTGACGTCGTCCCCCTTTAATCTTCCAAAATCCTCTCTGGCTTATCAAGGATTGACGGCGTCACACTGGGGCTTGACGCCGTCACAGGTACTATTCTAGCAGATTTAGAGACTTTGTCGTTTTCTTCACTTTTATGCTCCAAAAACGTCCAAAATGCTTCCTTTTCCAAATTTCATCTCCAAAGTACCTAAAATGACAAAAGGAACGATTTAGGGCTTAAATGACCCCCTAAAAGCGGTACACTTTTCGCTTCATCAAGAGTATCAGTGGCCTTGGTAAAGAGACAAGTTCCATTCTGAGTCAGACTGGACATGTCTAACACATAAACATCATGTCTTCTTGGTGCAATAAGGACAACTTCCTTATTAGCATTGAAGATGATTCCTTGTTTATCATCAAACTGAACTATGTATTTCGCATCACATAGTTGACTGACACTTATCAAATTGTATTTTAGACCATTTACATAAGCTATCCTAGTAAAGACTATACCATTGCAGTTTACTGAACCATAACCTTTAGTGAGACATGATGAGTTATCAGCAAATATCACTTTGGGTCCTAATTCATCCACATACTTGTGCAGATACTCCTTCACACCAGTCATACTTCTTGAACATCCACTATCAAGATGCCAAATAGGATCCCTGGCATGTTTCTGCACAAATGGTAAACTGGGTCAGTTCTTTCTAGGACTCCACTTCTTGAAGGGTTTAGCTTTGAGGGTCTTATTAACATTTTCAAGTGATTTATGGTCAGTGGTGGAGTGGACTGAGCTACCACATATTATGCATTTGATTGCTGATGTAGACTCAATGGACTGAGAGGCTGACTTTGTCATACCTCTACTGGCCTGAAAGGCCTTACCACGTCCTGAGGTGTTATGAGTGGAGCTTCCACTATTTTCACAACAATTATCAATTTAAAAATCCTTAGGATGGTGGTCATTGAACCCACAGTAAGGGCAAGGTGCAAAAGGCTTTGCCTTTTGTTTTTGTTTCTGTTTAGAATCAGAAGGATAGTTTAAAGACTGAGCTTTAAGACTTGCCATGTTTGATGTGACTGAATGTGTTTTGTGATCAGAGGTCCTGTGATCATCCTTTTTGCAAACCATGCAATAAAGAATTCTATAGCAATCATCAGTGATATGATTGGTATAGTTACACAGTTCACATCTTTTCAGGGGTTTTGTGGGTTTGGGTTTGGTCTTTGAGGAAGCTGGTTTTTGTTCCTTCTTGGATTGAGAAGGTTTCTCAGAAGATGCAATCTTCTCTCCCAGCTTCCTGACCATTTCAGCCAACTGATCAAATTTTGAATCAGGGCTTTGGGTTGTTACTTCAGAAGGGACTAAAGTTGATGAGTCATCAGTATTTACTGAGACATCAAGGGTTGGTCTCTTCAGGATGGTTGTTCCCATTCCTGATCTCTCCTTTGGAGAGTGTGGTGAGAAGACCATTGGAGGGAGGCCGGAGTTTGGTGCAGCACCCTGAAGGGTATTCAGTGGAGGAAGTGGTGGATATGATTCTGATTCAGACTCATTTACTGACTCAGTATTACTGAGTTGTTCAGTGAGTTCAAGCTTACTGAGTTGTTCAGTAAGTCCAAGCATATTTTTCAAAGCCTGACTTTCAGGAAGCAAGATCTTTCCAGTCTCAAAGTTTGGTAACTTACTGACTGGGTTGTCCCTGACAATCCAGTCATTTGACTTGGGAAGCATTTCTTGCTCAAAACATATGCCAGCTGGAACAAAGGTCAGTTCACTGGGACTTACATAGGGGTTAACCATGTGATGGTCAATTCCTATAGTTTTCCTAGGGATTAAACCCACAGTATCAAAGACCTTGGGGTTCTTTTTGGTCCAGCCTTGGATGACAACTTTTTCTTTGTTAAGTTCAGTTTGTAGGGCTTGATTTTGTATCAAAATTTCAGTGTTCTGAATTTCTAGAGTTATTGTTTCTAATTTGGCTTGCTTCAGTACAAGCAATTCATCTCTACATTTATTCAATTCTGACACTATGTTGTTATATTTTGAACACATGTTAAGCCTTTGTTCCTCAACAAATTTAAAATCTACACAAATATAATTCATGTAAGACTGCCAATCAGAATCATCATCCATAGAAAGTAAAGTGTTTGCCTTCTTCATGGTGATGTTTACCCACTCTCCATTCCTTGCATGACTTTTCCCAACAGCCACCTGATCACCTTCAGAGAGTGCCATCAGTGCACTCACTTTAATTTCCTCATCTGAGGAGACCTCTTCATCATCCCAGTCATAAGCTTCAGCTACTAAAACCTTATTCTTTGTCTGAACAGGTTTGGATGTTTGAGCAGCCTGAGACATAGAGGGATTAGTTTCAAGAATTGCAAGTTTAGCCTTGGCTTTCCTATATTTTGCTTCAAAGTCTTTTTGACCCTTATTTTGAAATTGTTGGGTCGACTGAAACATTCTAGGTTGAAACTTGTTAGTTCCTGAGGAACTATTTCCTGAAAATTTGTAAGAATGTTCTGAGGTAGTTTTAGAATAGCAGTCCCTAGCAAAATGACCCTTTTTACCACAGTTAAAACATTCAGTGGTTTCATTTGCTTTTCCTTTAGAAAGATTGGACTAGTTTCTTTTGATGAAACGTTTTGAACTAGCAAGGAGAGCCCTCTCTTGGAATTCCAAGTTTAAATCTTTTAGGTACTCATCACTTGTCCTGTCATCAATTTCATCCTCAGAATCCTCTTGAAAGTCCTGCACAACACCATTAGTATAAAAAGCAGTTGATATGGGTGTAGAGGTTAAGGCCTTTTTGGACTCAAGAGCTTTTGAGTCAGGATATCTCCTTGAGATCAAGTTGTCCTCATAGACAAATTTCCCATAGATTTCAGGGAGCTCAAGGGTCTGAATGTGATTAGCATTCCTCAGGCCTTATGAGAAGTTTAGCCATTTCTCAAGGAGACTGTTGACAAAGCCAACATTTGTCTCATGCTTAGATAATACTACACCATCATTTGATAGTTCGTTTATCAAAGTCTTGTATCTGGTATAAGTCTGAGAGAGACTTTCAGAGTCTTTTGCCCTAAAAGTATTATACTCAAGTTTCAGGTCCATGACCCTATTTTCCTTGGTATCTGAGGGGCCCTCAAAGCTATTAACCAAGTCATCCCAAGTTTGCTTGGCTGTTAAACAGTTGATGACTGATTCCATTATATCGTCAGGAAGACAAGATATAAGGATGCTTTTAATGTGCTTGTCTTGATTGACCACCCTCCTCTCATCAATGGTCCATTGTGCCTCAGGCTTGTTTAGCCCTGCAGCAGTCTTAGGGACAAATGGGCCATCCCTAATACAGGTGATGTAGTAAGGTTCGATACTAGTTAAATAGCAAATCATACGTTTTTTCCATTTGCTAAATTTTCCAGCTTCTAGTCTGGGTGCAACAGCAGAATAGCTGCCACCCTTTTTATCGACCAGCTGGGGTACATTAATATCAGCCATAGTAGGATCTTGGTTTTAAAAACCTTGAGCACTCTTGGTTAGTTTTGAAAGATTTTATAAACCAGAGGCTCTGATACCACTTTTTGTTCCCTTAACACGCTTAGAGTTAACTAGAAAGTTAATCTATTCGTGTTTATGACTAATACAATGTTATGATTAATTCTAACAGATTAATGAAACGTAAAAGTAAAAACACATAAGTATTTTTCAACGTTTAAATTCTTATTAGAAATGAATCAAAGAATCTATTACCCAAGTGTTTTGCGGAACAAACACTTGGGATTGAATAGACAAGGTATGGTGGTGTCTCCTATCTAAACTCAAGCTTTGCTTTGAGTGGTAACAATTCAACCCACTGAGCTATCTCAGGGATACGTTACTCTTTGTAGGAGAGAAGTTGCTTTGTAAAAGTCTAAGATTTCAATGTACAAAACACACTTAACTTCTCTCCTATCTGAACCTATTTATACACAAGTATAAAGAGTAAAAGTGATTAAAATAATACAAGTTGTTTGAAGCAAGCGTGTCTGACAATTACAACAGTAATTGTCATTTCCAAGAACCAATAGGAATGGGCTAAAAGTCTTTAGGAGTGGTTGGTCTGACACTCCATGACTTTTAGCCGTCTTAGGGAAGGTTTCTTCCTGACAAGATAAGATTTGATCTTATCTTAAACTCTTCCCAGATCTTCCCACCTTTCTTTCAGGCTTTAGGTTCTTCAGTACACGCCTTCATTTATTAATCACAATTGTTGTTGAGTAGACTGGGGTTCAGTGAGTTCTTGCCCAATACTCACTGAACCATCATCTTCTTCTTTAGCTTAAGTCCTACTCAGGGAGTACCGCCTTCCTGACTAGTGAATCCTTCTTCTTGAATTCGCCTTAAGCATCCTGAAGATGACTCACTGAGAGACTGTTCTCTCAGTGACTTGAATTGTTCTCGGTTTAAGTTAACACTTAGTTAATTTGTGTCCAAATGTTGTTTTAAGTATTCTTGGGTACTGATGGACCCAACAGAGAAAGATATGGCCAAACGACGTTTAACGAAACTTGTTTGTTTTTTACAGCTTTTGAAAAATGTAATTTCCTATCCAAATTTTAAAACGGGATTTTGACCCCTTTCGGGTCTGATTCAGTCAAAACTTATAAAATGAAACTTGTCAAAGTGCGACCTTTCTTTTGTCATGAAAATGCTTATTGAAAGAGCTAGACCCAGTTATGTTCGGACTACTTTTCAAAAAAGTTAATAAAATTTTCTGCACATATTCACCTAAAATATAAAGCTGTTAAAAACTTAAATTAGCATTTTAGAGCGTATTCGGGTCCGTTTGGACTATAAAAACCTTTGGAAAATTTATCGTATCACTTATATAATGTTTATACGTGTCGTAAAACTTTATAAATATTATTTTACAAACTACTTGGATTAAAATCTAACCGGTGACATAAAAATAGTAGAAAATGAGACATTGAGCATTATAGTCTATATTTAATTTTTGGCCATTAGAAAATATTGCAAACACGTATACTTATGTTTTAAAATGCCGAACTTGATGTAAACGTTGTTTTGACTTATTAAACTGACACAAGCTATTAGGTGGTGATATAACGATAATAATTTAGTGCACCGCTTCATTTCACTCGCATTATTCTAAATCGGCCTATAATTAATTAGGCAGCTTATCGGAACTATTGTGACGACTTCCCTTTGTTGATCTCCTAAAAATCAATACCTTTAACTTAAGGTGAGTATTCACAAACCCCTTTTTCTAACTATTTTAATCGATTTGGGGTGGATGCATTAATTATTACTTGAACTCTGAACTCGACTTAAACTTTTGAACTTAATTTAACGTACGTACTATGACCTAAAGTCTCCCTTGTTCGGAGCATTCTTGACCTAAAGTCTCCCCTGTCTACTGTAGCAATCTGTAAAATTCCCCAGTAATTTGTAAACGTTAATCAAGTATTAATCACCATTACTGTTCAGTTAACCATTTTTATGGGAAAATTTTGAACTTTTGTTCATTACATTATAATAACTCAAACATGTTGATACGTGATTCACCAAAAATTGGAACGAGCTCACACGCGGACCACGACAAATCAAATACACTCAATATATTCTAAACGGATCCACACTATTCATGGCCCAACTTTTATGGCCTGGTACTATTCACCAACCCAACCCAACTAATATAGTTTTATTTATTTCTTACGTCTCACTCGACAAAACGCACCCTAACTTGACCACGATTTCTCTTGATTTCGACACATGAACTATGTAACTTTTTACATCACTCAACTCCTCACCCACCAAAGAATCAAGGTGTCGAATTTCACTTTCTATCTCGAACGTTTGTTGCATAAACGGGACTCAAAGTAATTCACTCTCGACCACATTTAGAAGCTCACTTAAATATTTAACCCTTTTTCCAAATTCGGTTTAAACTTATTTTTCCCTAGCTCATTTGATGTTTTATGATCAATTACAAGTTTGGAATCATGTTTTTCACTCTCACACTCAATATCACACGTTAACTTTTTTTTTTGGACACTTTGAAGACCATATTGACACATATGGTTATATGTCATTCGATACATACTCAAACCAACATATGAACCCTCCCAAATATCTCAAGTACTTAAGTGGAAATCTCCTCAAAGTCACCAAATCCTACTGCCACCTTCGAATAATGTCTCAACAAGTCTCAACTTGTTGAATTTATGTATATATGTCGACACATATATAGTGTATACCACTTGACTTATGACTAAACTAACACTCCAACTCCCTCAAAAGTCTTTATACTTGAGTAGATATCACCAATATCCCTGCCACTCTACTGTACATGTCGAGTTGTATCTTAAAATAAAATATAAACATATATATGTGTTCCTATATATCGACATGCATGCATAAATACATATACGTTCATAAACACAAACATGTTCATACCAAGTGGACTTAAACACTCAAGTACTATCAAATCTTAGTCCCTCAAAGTCATCCCAAATCCTTATCCTACTGCTACAAATCGAACCAAATCCTAACTTGTCTCTAAAATGTAATATATTCGACATATAATATGCATACATGTACGTATATAACACCAACACGTTTTCCCTTGTTCACACTTAGCAAATATCTCTCATTTCTCTACTTGTTTACTTCCGAGAGTCCCTAAAGAAAAGAAGCAAGTTCTAACAACATTTCGAGTCCATTTCCAAGTCGAAGAGTCCCTTTCGAAGCTTTGTTGATCGTTCCAATGGGTTAAGGGTTTTCCTCTCGATTTCTAGTCCATAATCACGTTTCACTCCCACATTTTAAGGTGTTGTAAGTCTCTTTAACACATTTCAATCTCTTATACAACTTTTCTGTGATTCATGCATTGTTTTATGTCTCCTTTCGAACGTATTTCATTTGTGTTAATTTATTTCGAATTCTTATAATTATTTTTCGTTGCACGTGAGGCCTTCTATATCCTAGGATGGCTAAGAATCGATTGACACATTTATACAACACTCACACACTCATTTTAATGCATTTCGAAACCTATTTTAAGTGTATGTTACATCGTATATAATATAGCACATTAAAAGTCACATTTAATATTTTTACAAATCACTTATGTCGAATAGAAAAAGGCCTTGTTATTTCGAATATGCACACACAACACATGGATTTTATTGCTTACCTTAATTCTCCCTACACTCAACAAATAAGCTACTGAATAAGCTCTTGATATTAAGCTCATATAAGCCCTTTTAAAACTATCAAGTGATCGCTACTTAAAACAGCTCAAAACTCATTCATTTTTAACAATGGGCTTTTAAGCCCAATAAGCACTTTTGAATAAACAGTACTATAAGCACTTGGAATATGTTTTTAGACCAATAAAATTAGCCAAAGATCAGGCCTAAACGCACTTGAAACCTAACGCATCGAAATCTCTTAATGGGCCTTTATTAATTCGGTTAAAAGCCCATTAAGCTTAAAAATAAGCTCTATGACTAATAAGCATTTGATTTTGACTTAAATAAGCTTTATAAAGTTATAAAAACTTTCAGAAATCTTTTCACACTTTTTTTGTGATTTTTGGACTAAGTTTGCAAAATATTTCGACTTTAAGGGTTAAAACTGCCAACTTCACAAAACTATGTTCAAAACTGTAAATTCAGTAAGTTAAGGGTAGAACATGAACATCCAGCAAACTTGAAGCTTAAAAAGTCATTTTGGAACCTTTTTGGACTAAATAAGTAAACAAGGACTAACGGTGCAAAACTAACTCCGTTAGGGTAAAAAGTGTAAAATTGGAATAAGTACAAGGACCAAACTGTAATTTTATATTATTTTCAATGCTATTTCATATTTTACACTTTTCAACACATTCACGTGTATTTTTAACATTTCGTTCGATATATTTAAACACGTTACGTTATATTTATATATAACGAATTTTAACGATTTAACTTAACGTTTCGTTTCACCACTTTCGAGGAAACGATATTTATGGATTAAATGACATAAAAACAAGATAATATTATATATAATATTATTTTTGAACTTTAAGCATTTTAAGTATATCACACACTCACATCACCAATCAGATCGTTATCCGTTACTCACTTTCACACTCACTGTTCGTATTAAGTCAAAACTGTCAAATTCTCAGACTTCACTGTTATTCAGGTCGTGTGTTGGAGCCATACCCGTAACTCACTTGAATTCATATTTCACCTTGCCAGTTACACACATGGTGAGTCATAGCCCCTTCTTTCACTTATTTTGAACTCTTTGGGGGAGATACATGCTCGTTCTACTTACAAATTTACTCGTTTACTTTAAACATTGTACTCAATTGATGATACTCTCAAATTTTTTATTGAAACATAATACTTCTTTTCACTTACACAAGTACCCTACACTTTTACGAATTACTATGAATTTATACACCACTTTTATATGTTTTCCTATCTCCTAGGAAAATACATGCTATAAAATAGAACACAAGTATTTTATGTATGCTACACCTGATTGATATTGCCTAAGTTACTTTATTGCCAAAAGCCCCTCATATCATGAACTATTAATCACTTGCGAGTGAACGCGAATATAGTGAACAGATCTGTTGGAGGCTGACTGCCTATTCCACTAATACCTGACGGATAGCCTTAGTTGCTAGTCGGATTAGTCGCAATGCATTATATTTGAATGAAATAGGAATTTTCCAAATCCCCTATCACCCTGAGGGCCATAACTCACTCCACTAATTTGGTGTGTTCACCCACCGAAGCCCGGTACCCTGTTAACGTTTTTGTGTCATGAGACTTATGGAAATATATATATATATACAACTACAGTATCACTATTTCAAATTATGATTGTAATTCTCATGCATTCGGTACTATCACCATTTCAAATTACGATTGTAATTCTCAGGCAATCGGTACTATCACCATTTCAAATTATGATTGTAATTCTCAGGCAATCGGTACTATCACCATTTCAAATTATGATTGTAATTCTCATGCAATCGGTACTATCACTATTTCAAATTATGATTGTAATTCACATGCAATCCTACACTTGTGTTTAACTGATTTACATACAATTTACTTATGGTTTTCACCCAACGTAACTCACTACTTGTTTCATCAATATTGGTATTTATTACAATTATCATCTCATACTCGAGGCTATTGAAATCAACTGTTTACTTATAAACTCTATGAACTCACCAACCATTGTGTTGACACTTTTATGCATGTTTATCTCAGGTAATTAACGGAGTAGACAAGACACGGAGTGGGCACTAAATGATGGTTTTTGTGGTGTAAAATAAATTATGTCATTCAGTTCAAACCACTACACCCTTTTATGGGATTTCACAACTATGATATTTCACTTTTGTATCTCAAATATTATTTGAATGACATGCCTCTTTTGAGCCGTTTTCTATGATTATGACTATGATTCTCCCCGTAATACCCCGATTAGTCTTTCGTTGTTAACTCATAATTTAGGGGGTGTTACAGATTGGCATCAGAGACATGGTTATAGAGAACCAAATATTTTCAAACATTGGACTATAACTACACATTCAAAATGAATGATTTTACACCATACCACTTTACGCCCTCCGTGCCTGCATATCACCGTGCTCAATACATTACCTATTATGATTATTTCACATTTACTCTCACACACTTGATTATTTCACCTTTATTTTCACACCCCTGATGTTATTGACTACTTACATTTACTATTTACGGGTTATTACAGTACCATGTCTACAGACTCACACCTTAGCACCTCATCATCGGACATGGAGTCCGAGAGCACCTTATCATCTATCACCTCACCCATAGTTCCTAGCACTTCGCCTGCTACAGTGTCGAACACCCCACCTATGACACCTGTTGCACTAGGTAATTCAGACTCACCCATATCAGAAGACCCGTACGTACTAGCTAGACGGGCATATATTTCATCACCTCACCTGAAGAACCTTCCAGTTTCTCCTACTTACACTCCACTTACAGATGATCAGCGTATGCAGACTCAGCAGTGACTGCCTGCTGCTGATTCAGAGACTCCATTACCTACACCACCTCTCCCACCTGCACCGGTAGCCCGGCGCAGAAAAGTCAGGATTTTAGCACCTTATGAGCCCAAACCATTCATGACACCATTTTGGAGCCATCCGAATGGCCCTATCCGTATGCATGCACCTCGCAAGAGAATACGATTACCCGTAGTTTCGATTATACCACCATTACCACCTTTATCCCCTACATCACCATCGGATGTGATCAGGATGACACCCCCATTATCTCCTGAGCATACCTTACCACCACTACTATCATCACCCATCCACCGTCGGTCCGACCCGAATACTTGTTTAATCTACTCATCCAATCATACCTGTTAGCACCTCACCAACGGGAGCCGACTCCTGAGGAGAATTTACCCTCTCAGGTCTCCTTCATCATTACTATTTCCCACCTGGTTTCACTCCTCCAACCTGAGTCTTCGAGACTGGAGAGAACTTCAGGACAGCGGTCACCCGCACACCTACTCTTTCACCATTTTGATGCAACTGGAGCGTCATGAGGAGCAAATCAGTACACTCCTGAACATCGTTGACGGAACACCGCTCGACTGCCCCGAGACGGTCAATGGCACCCTACATGACCTCTTATCCGATAGGATGGACCTTCAGGACGGACTGACGAGGTTTCAGTTAAAGATGTTCGAGACACGCTCCCACATGACAGTTTTACAATGAGAAAGATAGTAGACAAATATACAGAAACTTTTAGAGCAGATCACATAGCTGCAGGGACACATGGACGAGACATTCCAGTAGTTAGACATACATCACATCAATTGTAGTTTTGAGGCATCTTAACCTGCCACATGGGGCATTAATAAAAGACCTTGTATCGTTTGTTTTGAAAAACAAATAATCGAGTTATTAATATTATGTTGTCTGGTATGGATTTGTTATATATTGATGTAGAGTTATGGTTGTTTCCTTATATTCATGTGTGTAGTGATTGTATCCAGACATGCCATGATGTTACCTATGATTGTTATGGTTCCTTATACATGTCATAACTGAGCTATAACCATAGATTTTTTAAAGAAAAATTTCGGAAGAAAACTTGATGAATGAAGAGAAAGTTGCTGAACTTCAGCTTTTGTAGATGATGAATCACTTTGTTCCTTATAAATCCTATACCAAGAGTTGATCATTTATTTACGACAGTACCCAAACTTGTCGTGATCTTATGATTTCTCAGTTGGTTACAAATTCACATTGTGATAAGATTTTTAGGACTTGTATACAATCACTCTATTACTCAATTTATTCTAAACACGGTCATTATGTGAATTCTAAATCCATGTTTCTTGTCATATTAATAGAAGATGGCCAGCACGAGAAAGGCAAATATCACACCGGCACCAACCCCAACTATGACTCCTGAAGCTATCCGGAAATTGGTAACCAACATCGTTGCTGCAATACTCGAAACCCAAACGACTACAGTAGCTCGTCCGAGTAGCAACAATAGAGCAACGGGAGAAAGGGAGACGGCCGCGTCTTATAAGTGTACCTATGAGAGTTTCACGGGTTGCAAACCAACTCACCTTAAAGGTACAAAAGGTGTGACTGAACCTACCATCACCTATACCCAGGGATTTCTGGACCAAGAAGTTAAACGGGGTACTACATCCAAGAGAAATGATCATAAGCGAAAACTGGATGGGAGAGAAGCTACTACTCTCAATAACTGCAGGTACCACAACAACAACAACCGTAACCACAATCATCTACGAGATCACAACAACTACCACCACCAACAAGATCGCAGGCAGGAAGCTGGCAAAGACTACATTGCCACACCAGCTAACGGAGATGGTTATCGTGGGAAGCAACCTCTATGCAATCAATGCAAGATGCATCACACTGGACTTTGCATTGCTAAGTGTGGAAAATGCCAAAGAACGGACCACAAAACAGGAGACTGCAAATTCACAGGCGCTAATACACAGCCAGTAGCCATAGTATGCTACGGATGTGGTGGAAAAGGACACTACAGGAATCCGTGCCCAACCCAGAATACCAATTATAACAACAAGGCCAGTGGAAGAGAATGGAAGCTCGTTAGAACCTCAACAACGTCAAAGGGCAACAACAATGTTTAAACAAAAGAAGAAGTTTCTGCTATAAATAAATAAACCATAGTTCAAACCCTCTAGAGTTGTATTTCCTTTTGTACTTTACCTTAGGTACGATGGAGTAACCTGAGTGTAACAACTACCTTTCTATCTTATGAGATCTCTATCTTGTACTATTTCCATGATAATCACCACCTACGTCTATTACAGTTTCTATTCCATTTACCCTATTCATAATCATTTCATAATAATACACTGCCATCCCATTAGGAATCTAGTTAATATCATTCCTGACCGAACAATAGACTATTACCATCCTATAAGATTCTCTCAAAAAACGCTAAGATCCATTTCAAAGTTATCCTATTACCACCCTAGAAATTTCTAATCCATCACTGTTGTGCGAACCAATTTTTCTTGTTACCTTGAAAAATTATTTAGGTTGCCATTTTACAAAAACAACACGTTGAACACCATCTAAAACTCTTGAGAAACATAATACTACTTTGACTGAGCCAAGCATCACATCATTGGTCCTCAATTATACATAGCCTGAGCACCTATGTCTAATTTGGGAAGAATCATGTCATGAATGAAACAATCATCTTTCCAAATTTCCTGAAACAATCTTCATTCAAAAGCAAAACCTTGTGACGAGACAAACTATTCATATACATCCCTCTTGACAACACACAATAGATACCTACACCTATTACCCATCATCCCAATGAAAGAAACCCGACATGAGTGCGAACTCGAGAATCACAAGAATTCATAAAAATATATGGAAAGTAAAAATAACGTAAATTTTATTAGAATCCACGAATATTAATACATAACGATATAAATAGCAACGGTAGTGCTAATGTTACAAAGATCACTAAGTAAGGTATAGAATCGCCAATAGGTTGACCCGCCAAGCTAATGAAAAACACCACTACACCTACGAGAGCGAGAGCCATTACGGGATGTAACACCTTGAGTATTCTGTATGATAAATACAAACAAACCATTAAACGCGGTAATTAAAAGACATGGTCTTATGCATAAAAACAAACAAGTCAAATTACACATTCATTAAAGATTACATAGAAACATAACAAAGACTTATTTTAACAATCCTAACGCAAGACTAGTACCCCTATATGTTATCCACGCCAATGGCTAGAACCACGAGTGGTACGAGAATCACTAAACCCCGACCAAAAATTCATAGTCTTCATCCGGAACGCAGGCCAAGTAGATGGCAGCGACAACAAAGTACACAATTGCAAGAATGGTAACAAAATGCGGCATATTGAAGGAATTAATGAGAGAATATGGTTGGTGGAAGAATGAAAATTAAAATGGGGTATTTATAAGAGGAAAGTAGCCGTTGGAAATCACTGTTCATAGCCGTTGAAATCACTGTTCATAGCCGTTGGAATTCACTGTTCATAGCCGTTGGAAATCACTATTCATAGCCTTTAGGTTCACTAGGTGGCGAGACATTCAAATTGCTTCATCTAGTGTGAGTGATCAAACGAAATTATATTTCCTTGAATACTGAGTGGAAATTCTTAGATGAACTTTTTCCATGACTTCTCATCGGTTGAGTCCTAATATTAGTCAGAACACTTTTGCTCACCCATCGACACATTAAAATATTTCCTAATTTCACCTGGGAGGGTGAGATCAAAAATTCGCGAAAAATACCCACACTTTTTCACTTAGACAACCCTAACCACTACCATAGACTTTAATTTTGGGGCGGAATTCTGTTTGACGGATGGGTACTGTAGCAATCTGTAAAATTCCCCAGTAATTTGTAAACGTTAATCAAGTATTAATCACCATTACTGTTCAGTTAACCATTTTTATGGGAAAATTCTGAACTTTTGTTCATTACATTATAATAACTCAAACTCGTTGATACGTGATTCACCAAATATTGGAACGAGCTCACACGCGGACCACGACAAATCAAATACACTCAACATATTCTAAACGAATCCACACTATTCATGGCCCAACTTTTATGGCCTGGTACTATTCACTAGCCCAACCCAACAAATATAGTTTTATTTATTTCTTATGTCTCACTCAACTAAACTCACCCTTACTTGACCACGATTTCTCTTGATTTCGACACATGAACTATGTAACTTTTTACATCACTCAACTCCTCACCCACCAAAGAATCAAGGTGTCGAATTTCACTTTCTATCTCGAACGTTTGTTGCATAAACGGGACTCAAAGTAATTCACTCTCGACCACATTTACAAGCTCACTTAAATATTTAACCCTTGTTCAAAATTTAGTTTAAACTTATTTTTCCCTGGCTCATTTGATGTTTTATGATCAATTACAAGTTTGGAATCATGTTTTTCACTCTCACACTCAATATCACACGTTAACTTTTGTTTAGGACCCTTTGAAGACCATATCGACACATATGGTTATATGCCATTCGATACATACTCAAACCAACACATAAATCCTCCAATATATCTCAAGTACTCAAGTGGAAATCTCCTCAAAGTCACCAAATCCTACTGCCACCTTTGAATAATGTCTCAACAAGTCCCAACTTGTTGAATTTATGTATATATGTCGACACATATATAGTGTATACCACTTGACTTATGACTAAACTAACACTCCAACTCCCTCAAAAGTCTTTATACTTGAGTAGATATCACCAATATCCCTGCCACTCTACTGTACATGTCGAGTTGTATCTTAAAATACAATATAAACATATATATGTGTTCCTATATATCGACATGCATGCATAAATACATATACGTTCACTAATACAAACATATTCACACCAAGTGGATTTAAACACTCAAGTACTATCAAATCTTAGTCCCTCAAAGTCATCCCAAAACCTTATCCTACTGCTATAAATCGAACCAAATCTTAACTTGTCTCTAAAATGTTATATATTCTACATATAATATGCATACATGTACGTATATAACACCAACACTTTTTTCCTTGTTCACACTTAGCAAATATCTCTCATTTCTCTACTTGTTTACTGCCGAGAGTCCCCAAAGAAAAGAAGCAAGTTCTAACACCATTTCGAGTCCATTTCCAAGTCGAAGAGTCCCTTTCAAAGCTTTGTTGATCGTTCCAACGGGTTAAGGGTTTTCCTCTTGATTTCTAGTCCATAATCACGTTTCACTCCCACCTTTTGAGGTGTTGTAAGTCTCTTTAACACATTTCAATCTCTTATACAACTTTTCTATGATTCATGCATTGTTCTATGTCTCCTTTCGAACGTATTTCATTTGTGTTAATTTATTTCGAATTCTTATAATTATTTTTCGTTGCACGTGAGGCCTTCTATATCCTCGGATGGCTAAGAATCGACTGACACATTTATACGACACTCACACACTCATTTTAACGCATTTCGAAACCTATTTTAAGTGTATGTTACATCGTATATAATCACATTAAAAGTTACATTTAATATTTTTACAAATCACTTATGTCGAATAGAAAAAGGCCTCGTTATTCCGAATATACACACACAACACATGGATTTTATTGCTCACCTTAATTCTCCCTACACTCAACAAATAAGCTACTGAATAAGCTCTTGATATTAAGCTCATATAAGACCTTTTAAAACTATCAAGTGATCGCTACTTAAAATCGCTCAAAACTCATTCATTTTTAACAATGGGCTTTTAAGCCCAATAAGCACTTTTGAATAAGCAGTACTATAAGTAATTGGAATATGTTTTTAGACCAATAAAATTAGCCCAAGATCAGGCCCAAACTCACTTGAAACCCAACGCATCGAAATCTCTTAATGAGCCTTTATTAATTCGGTTAAAAGCCCATTAAGCTTAAGAATAAGCTCTTTGACTAATAAGCAGTTGATTTTGACTTAAATAAGCTTTATAAAGTTATTAAAACTTTCAGAAATCTTTTCACACTTTTTTTGTGATTTTTGGACTAAGTTTGCAAAATATTTCAACTTTAAGGGTTAAAACTGCCAACTTCACAAAACTGTGTTCAAAACTGTAAATTCAGTAAGTTAAGGGTAGAACATGAACATCCAGTAAACTTGAAGCTTAAAAAGTCATTTTGGAACCTTTTTGGACTTAAAATGTAAACAAGGACTAACGGTGCAAAACTAACTCCGTTAGGGTAAAAAGTGTAAAATTTGTATAAGTACAATGACCAAACTGTAATTTTATATTATATTCAATGTTATTTCATATTTTACACTTTTCAACACATTCGCGTGTATTTTTAACATTTCGTTCGATATATTTAAACACGTTACGTTATATTTATATATAACGAATTTTAACGATTTAACTTAACGTTTCGTTTCACCACTTTCGATGAACCGATATTTATGGATTAAATGACATAAAAACAAGATAATATTATATATAATATTATTTTTGAACTTTAAGCATTTTAAGCATATCACACACTCACATCACCAATCAGATCATTATCCGTTACTCACTTTCACACTCACTATTCGTATTAAGTCAAAACTGTCAAATTCTCAGACTTCACTGTTATTCAGGTCGTGTGTTGGAGCCGTACCCGTAACTCACTTGAATTCACATCTCATCTTGTCAGTTACACATAAGGTGGGTCATAGCCCCTTCTTTCACTTATTTTGAACTCTTTGGGGGAGATACATGCTCGTTATACTTACAAAGTTACTCGTTTACTTTAAACATTGTACTCAATTGATGTTACTCTCAAATTGTTTATTGAAACATAATACTTGTTTTCACTTACACAAGTACCCTACACTTTTACGAATTACTATGAATTTATACACCACTTTTATATGTTTTCCTATCTCCTAGGGAAATACATGCTATAAAATAGAACACAAGTATTTTATGTATGCTACACCTGATTGATATTGCCTAAGTTACTTTATTGCCAAAAGCCCCTCATATCATGAACCATTAATCACTTGCGAGTGAACGCGCATATAGTGAACAGATCTGTTGGAGGTTGACTGCCTATTCCACTAATACCTGACGGATAGCCTTAGTTGCTAGTCGGATTAGTCGCAATGCATTATTTTTGAATGAAATAGGAATTTTCCAAATCCCCTATCACCCTGAGGGCCATAACTCACTCCATTAATTTGGTGTGTTCCCCCATCGAAGCTCGGTACCCTGTTAACGTTTGCATGTCATGAGACTTAGGGCAATATATATATACAACTGCAATATCACAATTTCAAATCATGATTGCAATTCTCATGCAATCGGTACTGTGGAAAACTAGAATGGGGGTTGAATAGTTTTTATCGTTTTTTCAAAATAATTCGCTTTGTGACTTAATGTGATTTCAAAGTAAATACAAACAATTACTATAAGATAAGTAAGTAAAGAAAGGAATGATTAAACCACACAACACTGATGTTTATAGTGGTTCGGCTACAAGGACTCTCTTCCTTGCCCTACTCCACTCCTAGAGCCTCTAACTCGAGAGTTTTTCTTCACTAAGAAACAAACTCCTTTCTCGGCGGAGAAAACCTTAATACACGTTGCTTACATTTTTTTCCGATACAAAGCTAAATACCGAGTTCTAGTTTTAAGGAAGAACCAACCTGACGTCGCCTAAATAATTACCAACAATTAAGCTAGATGTCGAGTTCTTTACAAGGGTACAACTACTCCCGTTTACTCTATGTGTTTTGAGGACTAAAAAACTAACCGGATTCAACTGAATAAAAGATGTAACAATGATGTCTAAATTCTAATAAGTTACCCAGTAGGTAACTATCAAGTCTTGCAACAGAATGTTGAAGCTTGTTAATGCTTGATCTCTTTTGCTACAAAAAGGAAGATCACTAGGAATGAAATGAATGATATGGGTTAGTAATATGTAAATGAAAGAATGTATAATTTATGCTATGTAAGTGATAAAAATGCCCAAATGATCAGCTTGCTATTTATAGGCAAACTGATTCAACAGTTGGCGGATCTGGCGGATCCCTAAAATTGGATCCGCCCTTGTATGGGTTTGGATCCGCCACTTCAGGACAGCTAAGAGATTCTCAAATCTTTCCATATCTTTCCATATCTTCCAATGTCAACTCTTTGGCTTGAAGATCAATACAAGATATCTCAAAATCTTTCTAAGATTGTATTCATGATGCATGCCATGATGTCATCCTAATATTTAAGAAATAAAGTTTCTAATTTAAGAAAGAAACTTGTAAATGTATATATGTATATAATGTTACTCCTAGAGATCTTGTAATACGTAAATATGTTTTAAAACACTTATCACTATGAATGTAAAAGGCTTATTCTTATATTTATGCTTTTGCTTAAAGATAAACTTTGTATTTGTCATTAACAAAATTAAGCAAAAATCGTAAAATATAAATAACATTTTTGGGACGATATTTGTATTAACAATCTCCCCCTTTTTGTTGATGACAAAACATAAAGTGTATTTTTAAGTAAAGAGCTTAAATAAAGGATGAGTCTTTTAAAAATATAGATTAAGTTAGTTTATGCAAGTTTTAAAATCTATTTTAAGCAAAAAGTATGTACTGTGATGTTTCACAGTGATGTAAACTTAATCTTTTCTCCCCCTTTTTATCGAAACAAAAAGAAGATATGCGTAGCGGAATGTGATTTTGAGAACTTTAAAGCTCCCCCTTGGATTATACTCCCCCTAAATGGAGTGCCAAGTATATGATGTATGATCCTACAAAACAAATGGTTAGAATATGATATGCCCCCCCTTGATGTATACTCCCCATTGCTAGGGTACCAACGTATACGTTTCAAGGATATGATATGCTACAAAATACAAGTTAGTAATGAAAAACTTCAACCAAGAAGCAAAATGCATATGTAATGGTCAACCAAACAAGAAATGTCAACCCATTTGACTTTAAAAAGTCAAAATGAAGTGTCTGATCAAAAATAAGTACCTAAGTAAGTAAGTATAAGTGGTCAAATTATTATGAGAATTCAAACCAACCATACTGTGATGTTAGTAAATCAAACAAATAAAGATATTATGCCAAATAGTGATCACCTACAAATATAAACATATAAGATCCATTCATTGAAATTTTGTTTGTGACATCAGTCACAAAACATGATGTTACAAGAAGAAAATAAATCCTACAAAGAAAATACTAGAATAAATTCTAAAAGTTCCTAGGAAGAAGCTACAAATTCCTATTGCGGAGGATTGGTTGGGTTTGATGAAGATATGATGGAAGCAAGCCAAATGGATTCTAAGTCCTTTGTATCATGTAAGTTAGAGTCCATTATGTTTGAAGAGGAGTTGAGAGGATCAAGTTCCTTATTGTTTTGAATGTTTGGTTGATTGAGCCACATTGAGTCATCAATTGTTTGAAGTGTGGTAAGTAAATCATGGGGTTGCAAGTTGGGTGAATATGGAGGTGATGATGATTTTATCACTTGAGATGGTGTGGGTAGTGATGAGGATGTATTACCTATTGGAGTTATGGTAGGTGATGGTGACTTTGATGTAGGTGATGGTATGGTACTTAGTGGAATTATGATAGGTGATGGTGATCTTGATGGTTGAGTTGAAACGGGTGATGGCATGTTAACCACAGGAGTTATGATGGGTGTTGAAGTAGTAGTGGATATGGTAGGTAAGTTCACATTAGAGATGGGATTTATGAACCAGTATGGTCTTACGCTAATTCTAGCGGTCCTTCTATGTGGTCTGGATATGTGTGAGTTGTTGAATTTGTGCATTGTGAAATTATTTAGAGATGTGCAGGTATGAGAATGTGAGTTGAAAGCATCCTAAGGCTTCTAATTTATATTACTCTAAAGTGTATGGAAATTGGTGTTTGGATTAGATGTTTAAAGAGATGTTGGTTTCCAAAAACTTGGAGCAAGATAAAGTTGTTTGTCATATTATCAAAGTCAATCCACAGAAATGGAGTTGACATGAAGATATGCAGAAGATGACTCAAAAGAATATAATGTGATTGATTCACGGATTCCAAGGAACCAATTAAAGGAATCATTATGTGTTAGAGAAAGGTAACCTGGACAAAATTTTGAATATTCAAATTTTGGTGGGAGATTGATTCTATTGTTTTCTAATTGTTCTAACGGTTTCTAAACATCCTAATGATCAGTAGAATACTCCTGAAAACTAAAATGAAGAATCTAAGAATCGAGATTAATCGGGAAAGTTTTGAAAAATATTACTGTTTAAGCCTACGGATCCAATCGACAACAAAGGCGGATCCAAATTTTTGGATCCGCTGAATCCTCAGGTTCAGAACTGTTGGATCCAAATTTTGAGATCCGCCATATCCGCCGTACACAAGTTCTAAAACAAACATAACATATGTCGAATTTCGCGTTTCATGTTCAAATCCCGAAAATTCTCCTAAAACATATGTAATAACTAATATGTGATAGAAAAATACTAAATATATAGGTTCTAACACACGTTTGCACATTGATTAATCCGATCATAATTTCTTACCATTAAGGGAGTTAAGCCAAACGGTGGCTTAATCTCGAAAAATTGATAACAACACGTGTTGTTGCCCTGCAATGTTAAGTTAGTTCACATACACGTTAAGTACTAACATAATATCTTAAGAAACACATAAGTTCAACATTTCATTGTCTGACATAGACTTATACCAAACACTCCTTAGATGTCACTTGTTGTTCATTTTCTTGATCATTTTCTTGTGACTCTTTTGAAGTTTCATGATCCACCGTCCTAGATTTTTCATCATTCCCTTTGTTTGTCGAAGCTCCTCGGATTCATTGTTAATGGAAGGAAGTTGATTCAAGTATTCGGGTGGAGGAATCCTAGAGTTGGGCAAACCGTCTTCGTCACTAGCCGATGATGATGAAGATGAGGTTGGAGAATGAGCACGTTTTCCTCTTGCTACGACTACCCTATGATCACTAAGAGGAACAAAGGTGTGTGGGATTTCGGTGTAGATAGGAAGGAAACCACTGTCATTTCGAGGAATAGGTATAGAAGCTCTAAACAGACGGGTAAGAAGCATCCCGTATGGCATGGCGGTGGTACCTAAGACAGGTATATCGGCCATTCTTTTGGCGATATAGTAGGCTAAGTTGAATTGTTGGTGGGTCGACACACAGTAGAGCATGTAGCATAGGCTTGCATTCATATGATCCCTATTACCAACAGTGCTAATGACGTTGGCTCTAAAAATCTCCTCTAGTTTCTTAAATTCGGGTTTGAGTTCATTAAGCTCCATGGAAAATGGATCTCGATTTACTAGTTTACCTCAGATTGTCTTAGTTGGGTTGGTTCTAGGATTGAAGAGATGATCTCGGATGATTTCTTTGGAAGTGAGAGGTGTATCGTATGGATGGATACGACCAAGGTTGGATTCTAGAATGGACAATGGCCACTTGTCCGAATAAAAGCAAGTTCCTTGATTTGGAATACTTAAAACTTCTCCGAATTAATTTAAAGGAAAACTGAATTGATTATGGTTTACTTTGAAATGGATTCTTAAAGATCCAAAGTCGTTAGAGCTAAGTTTTACAGAGGCATAAAATTCAAGTATAAACCTAGGAATGATATGCTCATCTATGTCGAGGAGACAATCAAGTTGGATAGCGGCTAATTGTTCACGGATATTGGTTTCTTCTAAAAATGATGAGTCTATGGTTCTACCTTCGTGAACATAGCGTTTTTCTAAGGCTTTGAAGATATTTACTTGAGCTTCGGTGAGACCCTTGGTTTTGTGGTGTTTGGGTAGGTATTTGATGGTGTTTTTGTGTTCAAAATTAGTTGCGGGAGGCATGATTATCCTAAACACGAAAGATATATAGTTTAGTTGAAATTATTGATAATACGTATATATGTCTAGTGTGTGCCTACATGGGGACAACGTGGAGGTACGGTTATCTTGACTCCTTTTGATGCACGAAAATTTTATTTATGCAAGTTATATGATAAAACGAGAGATAACCCAAATGCTCCTACTTCAATGTAGCTTCATTTGAATATACCCGAAAATACGTATTGGTTATGTATTCTCTTTAGCATTCAAGAGACATTATGCAGGTGATGTTTTTAAAAGCATAACGTTTTTGTATTTGTATGAACAATGATTGAAAATCGTTCTTCCTAATCGTGAGAAGATTTATGAAAATTTCTCATGGGGTGTTTAATGATGATGCATTATGATATCTAATTCAAAGAACATGATTTGTTATGCAATTTTTAGTAAGCATGCTTCATGATTTTACAAGAAAAATGTATAAACCCCAAGTTTTGATTTTGTGCAACAAATAGGAATCCTAGACTCAGATTAGAAATTAGATAAGATTAGGATACTTACAGTGATGAATTAAGCACAAATTGGTTGTGGAGAATGACCTAATTTTTGAGTTTGGTGTGATAAGGGTCGAATTCCAGTGAGATGTGTGTTTTTAAGGAATATGGTGTACAGTAAAGGGTGTTTATTTTAATATATTAAAACTGTTTCAGCAATCCACGGATTCGGCGGATCCAAAACAAGGGATCCGCCCTTGTTGTCGGTTGGATCCGCAGGATCAGAACACCAATTTTGGTATTGCCTGCGTTTGGTTAATCTAAGGTTCGAGTTAATGTTAAATCTACTCACTAGGTTCCATTAATCCTAAACCAAGTCTAAGATAGTTGAAAGGTTCTCTCTTGAGAGGTTTTCTGAGAATATCGGCAATGTTGTCCTCTGAGGAAACTTTCTTAATTGAGATGTTTCCCTTCTGAACATTGTTACGTAGGAAGTGGTGACGTATTTCTATGTGTTTGGTTCTAGCGTGTTGGACATGATTTTTGCTAAGATCGATAGCTCCTTTGTTCTCACAAAGAATGGGAATGTCGTTGAGTTTAATTCCATAGTCGACGAGAGCTTGTTTCATCCACAGTGCTTGTTGGCAAGCTTTTCCTGCTGACATGTACTCGGCTTCAGTTGTTCATATGTCCAGGGCTGTTTGTTTCTTAGCAAACCATGAGGTGAGACAATGTCCTACAAAAGTACAAATACCGCTTGTACTTTTCGTATCAACATAATCACCAGCATGGTCTGAGTCGGCATACACTATGGTTTCCATTCCCGTCCCTTTGGGATACCATAGTCCTAGATGTGTAGTGCCATTTATGTACCTAAATATCCGTTTAACGGCTTCAAGATGAGATGTTTTGGGATCTTCTTGAAAGCGTGCACATAGACAAACACTAAACATAATGTCCGGTCTACTAGCCGTTAGGTAGAGTAAACTACCAATCATCCCTCTATATTTAGTGCTATCTACGGATTTACTTTCGTCATCCTTGGTGAGTTTGGTTTCGGAAGACATTGGTGTTTTCATGGGTTTAGAATCTTCAAGACCAAATTTCTTAAGCATATCCTTGATATACTTTGATTGGTTGAAGAATATCCCATCTTCTAATTGTTTAATTTGGAGACCTAAGAAAAAGTTTAGTTCCCCCATCATACTCATTTCAAGCTTGTCATGCATGATTTTTGAGAAATCGTCGCATAACTCTTGACAAGTTGAACCAAATATAATGTCATCTACATATATTTGGACTATGATAATATGTGATCCCTTTTTCTTGGTGAAGAGAGTGTTGTCTACTAGGCCCATGGTGTACTTATGGTCAACTACGAAAGTCTTAAGTCGATCATACCAAGCTTTTGGTGCTTGCTTAAGTCCGTATAAAGCTTTCTTAAGTTTGTAGACATGATTAGGTTTTTCAAAACCGGCAAAGCCGGGAGGTTGTGCTATATACACTTCCTCGTTTATAAGGCCATTTAAAAATGCACTTTTGACATCCATTTGAAATAGTTTAAAATCATGTGCACATGCATATGCAAGTAATATCCTAATTGACTTAAGTCTAGCGACGGGTGCAAAAGTTACATCGTAATCTTTATCTTCTTGTTGATTCTAGCTTTGTGCTTACTAGCCTAGCTTTGTTTCTAGATACTATGCCATTTTGTACTAATAATTAGAACACGATTTAGGATATATGTGGATGTATCTATGGCGTGACACCAAAACTTTTGAGATATGATTTGTTCATAGATCTACTCATTTCTTGAATTGTTCTATTTTTACGTTCTACTATACCGTTAGACTGAGGAGTTCGAGGAGCCGAGAAATTATGTGTTAAAAAGCTCCGAATAGGGTTTCGTTATCAAATTTACGACCATGGTCGGTTCTTATTGACACTATGTTACTTCCTATTTGATTTTGAATTTTCTTACTTAAGATTTCAAATTTATCAAACTCTTCGTTTTTAGTTTTCAAAAACTTAGTCCATGTATATCTAGAGTAATCATCTACTATTACCAAAGTATAGAAGTTTCCCCCGTAACTTTGTATAGTGGATGGACCAAACAAATCCATATGTAACAATTCTAGACACCTAGATGTATACACCATGTTTTTAGTCTTATGGCTATTATGAACTTGTTTTCCTATTTTGCAAGCATCACAAAAGTGTTGGTCATATTTCAACTTGGGCAGGTTCCTAACGAGTTCCTTAGATGATAAGGATTGAATTAACCTCATATTGGCGTGACCTAAGCGTCGATACCATAGAGTTGAGTCTTCATCCAAGGAGGTAAGACAAAGCTTGTCTTTAGGTGTTTTATCTAATTTTATAACATAAACGTTATTCTTTAAGACACCTTTTCCTACTGTTATGCCGTCTTTAAGTATTTTGCTTCCATTTTCACAGAAAAGGACGTTATACTTTTTGCGGCATAATTAACTTATACTAAGCAAGTTAAAGCCTAAATTATCTACATGAGCAACATCATCGATAGAGAGAGAGTCATGAGAGATCGTACCTTTTCTGATGATTTTACTTTAAAGTTTGCTACCGAATGTGACATTACCTCCGTCGTACACTTGGTAGGTTGAGGAAAGGCTTTTGTTTCTCGTCATGTGTCTTGAACACCTACTATCTTTAATCCACTCATCTGGTTCTAACTCAACTTTTGAGCATACCTTAGTTCAAGAAAAACTCAAGCATTTGGTCCCCAATATCTCATGGGTCCATTTGGGTTAAACATAACATTACCATGGTTCACTGATATCTAGCAGATAATCGAAGGGAATTGCCGCTAGTTGTTCTCTAAGCATGGTTCCTTCATAAAATGAGGAGTCTACAATCGTTTTGACTCTATACTTATTTTGACCTTTTCCTATAGAGACTGATGGTTTTTGTTTGTTAACAGTTGTACTAGTGCTAGGTTTTCTAGTGACTTTAACGAAATCTGTACGATCTGATTTAATAGCCTTCTGTTCATCTTCTGTTTCTGCGGATCCTTTGGATACAACTGGCGGAACCAAAATTTTGGATCTGCCAGATCCGTGGTTATCAGAAGTTGTTGGAACAATTTCTTTTTCTTTTACCGTTTGTTCCTGAAAGTCACTTAAGTCTCCATTTCTCATAAAATCTGGTTTGAAACTACCATGAGGTATTTTTTGCATTTTCATTATGTCATCTGTACAACTTTAGTGTTTATCAAATATTTTGAATTCGGAGTTTTGTTTGATAAGACTTTCCTGTGTGGACTTTAGTGTTTCTATTTCAAGTTTTAGTTCTTGACATAAAACACATGTTTCTTTAATACCTTTACCTTTTTCTAACCTTATAGCTTTCTCTTTTAACCGATGAATTTCGTTTTCTAAAAATTCCTTTTTGGTTTTTAAGAACTTATTTCTGTTTATGATTTTTAGAGTGATTTCACATAGTTTGTTATATTCTATATCTAATGTGTCATCATCAATAAAAGAGTACGACGAGTCAGAATGTACATCTTCTGTGTCATTAGCCATGAGAGCAACTTCGTTGTTCTTTGGCACGTCGTCATCACCTTCACTATCACTCCAAGCTCCACTAACAAGTGCTTTTTGAAATTTGTTCTTTGGAGGTTTTGGACATTCTCCTATCAAGTGACTCGAATCCCCGCATCTAAAACACTTTCTATCTACATTTCCTTTCCTATCATCACGGTCTTTCCGGAAGGATTTCTTTTCTTCACGAGGAGGTCTAACGAACTTTCCTCGTCTTCTAAATAATTTCTTGAAATCTCTTACGACCATGGCATACTCTTCGTCTTCACTACTAGAACTAGACTCTGCATCATTACTTGACTCTACCCTAGCTTTCAAGGCAATGGACTTCATTTTCTCCTTTTTGCCTTTGACTATTTCTGACTCTTTTTCCATTACCATCTCGTGAACTTTGAGATTTCCTATGAGCTCATCCAGTGTCATTCTTGAAAGATCCTTAGATTCTTCAATAGCCGTCACCTTTGCTCTCCACTTCGGGTGGAGTGCTCTTAGAAATTTCCTGACAAAATTCTTACTAGAAAAAGATTCGTCAAGTTCTTTAATAGATGTAATAATAGTATTAAACCTAGCGAAAGCATTATCAATGGTCTCATCTTCAGGGATAACAGAATAAGAAGATCAATTTTGTTATCCTTTACTTGTAAGTTCCCTTGACGAGTAATAATTAATGATTGCCAAATATCTTTAGCCGTTTTACACATAAAAACTCTATCATATTCTTTCTTTGGTAAAGCATTATAAAGCATCATTTTGGCTTCATTATTTTTGGCAATCAACCTCTTTTGCTCATCACTGTGACGAGTAAGAGAAGTGCCTACATCCCGACCACCTGAAATATCATTACTTATGGGCTTGTAATCACCCTCTACAATTATATACCACAGATCTATGTCCTTTGACTTTACATACGTCTCAAAGCGATTTTTCCAGCATATGAAACAATTTGGTTCAAATAGTGGCGGTCTTTGCATAGATTGCCCTTCTTTAAAGTTTTCAAAATCCATTGATCGTTTCAAGTTTTTAAAATACAATATATTTTGAAAATCTTGAGAAACACTGCTCTGGTACCAATTGTAGAAAACTAGAAGGGGGTTGAATAGTTTTTAGTTGAACAGTTTTTATCGTTTTTTCAAAATAATTCGCTTTGTGACTTAATGTGATTTCAAAGTAAAACAAACAATTACTATAAGATAAGTAAGTAAAGAAAGGAATGATCAAACCACACAACACTGATGTTTATAGTGGTTCGGCTACAAGGACTCTCTTCCTTGCCCTACTCCACTCCTCGAGCCTCTAACTCGAGAGTTTTTCTTCACTAAGAAACAAACTCCCTTCTCGGCGGAGAAAACCTTAATACACGTTGCTTACACCTTTTTCCGGTACAAAGCTAAATATCGAGTTCTAGTTTTAAGGAAGAACCAACCTGACATCGCCTAAATAATTACCGACACTTAAGCTAGATGTTGAGTTCTTTACAAGGGTACAACTACTCCCGTTTACTCTATGTGTTTTGAGGACTAAAACACTAACCGGATTCAACTGAATAAAAGATGTAACAATGATGTCTAAATTCTAATAAGTTACCCAGTAGGTAACTATCAAGTCATGCAACAGAATGTTGAAGCTTGTTAATGCTTGATCTCTTTTGCTACAAAAAGGAAGATCACTAGGAATGAAATGAATGATATGGGTTAGTAATATGTAAATGAAAGAATGTATAATTTATGCTATGTAAGTGATAAAAATGCCCAAATGATCAGCTTGCTATTTATAGGCAAACTGATTCAACAGTTGACGGATCTGGCGGATCCCGAAAATTGGATCCGCCCTTGTATGGGTTTGGATCTTCCACTTCAGGACAGCTAAGAGATTCTCAAATCTTTCCATATCTTTCCATATCTTTCCATATCTTCCAATGTCAACTCTTTGGCATAAAGATCAATACAAGATATCTCAAAATCTTTCTAAGATTGTGTTCATGATGCATGCCATGATGTCATCCTAATATTTAAGAAATAAAGTTTCTAATTTAAGAAAGAAACTTGTAAATGTATATATGTATATAATGTTACTCCTAGAGATCTTGTAATATGTAAATATGTTTTAAAAGACTTATCACTATAAATGTAAAATGTTTATTCTTATATTTATGCTTTTGCTTAAAGATAAACTTTGTATTTGTCATTAACAAAATTAAGCAAAGATCGTAAAATATAAATAACGTTTTTGGGATGATATTTGTATTAACAGGTACTATCACCATTTCAAATTATGATTGTAATTCTCAGGCAATCAGTACTATCACCATTTCAAATTATGATTGTAATTCTCATGCAATCGGTACTATCACTATTTCAAATTATGATTGTAATTCACATGCAATCCTACACTTGTGTTTAACTGATTTACATACAATTTACTTATGGTTTTCACCCAACGTAACTCACTACTTGTTTCATCAATATTGGTATTTATTACAATTATCACCTCACACTCGAGGCTATTAAAATCAACTGTTTACTTATAAACTCTATGAACTCACCAACCATTGTGTTGACACTTTTAAGCATGTTTATCTCAGGTAATTAACGGAGCAGACAAGACACGGAGTGGGCACTAACTGATGGTTTTTGGGGTGTAAAATAAATTATGTCATTCAGTTCAAACCACTACACCCTTTTATGGGATTTCACAACTCTGATATTTCACTTTTGTATCTCAAATATTATTTGAATGACAATAACTTTCAAAACGCCTCTTTTGAGCCGTTTTCTATGATTATGACTATGATCCTCCCCGTAATACTCCGATTAGTCTTCCGTTGTTAACTCATAATTTAGGGGGTGTTACATCTACGGAGCAACAATATAAAATCTTCCCTGTCTACGGAGTAGTCTTGACTTAGTAATATATAATAGTTTGTGAATGATGTACTATTCGTACATCTGCAATTGTTAGTCTCCGACTGGTTTGCCGTTCGCACTCCAGTTTATACGTAATGTTCGTACGGCTTCCTTGTGTGGAGCAGTAGGTAGTATGGATAGCGTTATTAGAGTTCGGCCAGCCTCTCTTTCCCCTGTCTACGGAACGCATATTATTTATTTTAGGAGCTTTGCCACATACTTTATTATATTCTGTGTGCCCTTATTGTGAACTATATTGACCACGTGTGCTTGACTACCAGACATACTACTTTTTATGCAATGGGTTGTGAACACATATGTTACAAGTCTTGTATGGGCGAGACTTACAACTGAATGGATTGACAACGCCTTTGCCTTGTGGACTATTCTCAAAGACCAAAAACTTAGACACTTTCTTAAAAGTTTTCATATTATATAAAACGTGTGTACTCACCAACTATTTTCATAGTTGACCCGTTTTCTCTCATGCATTTCAGGTGATCGTCAATAAGTGTTTTCATAAAGACCATTAGAAGTCTTCACATGTCATCGTTGTTGTGGTCATATTACAAGATTTTATCTTTTGAAAAACTAAGTCTTATGTTTTATTTCAGTTGTTGGCTAAAACAATATTGTAATGTTGTACTTTTTTCTTAAATTTTAATTATGGTATTGTACTATATCTCTTATGCGATGTATATTGATTTAGTCGCACCTCGCGTTTCCGCCTTCGACGGGGTGTGACACATGTTTTCCATCTTTTTTTATTTTCTTTTCGTTGTTGAAAGTTGCATGAGAAATCACATGTGATTAAACACTAATTTTAATATTTGAGTATTCAAATATTTAAACATGTAATAAAATGAACATTTGAATTGTAGATTAGTGCATTTAATTTGTCAAAGTTAGATAAAACATATAAAATCACATGTGATTTTTATCACACGTGATATCAATCACTTGTGATTTTTACCACATGCGATCTATTCTAAATGATAATTTAGAATTTAAATACAATGTGTAACATATTGTTGAAAAGTCATGAATGTGTATTTTCCATTGCAAAAAATGATGAAAGTCTTTGATTCATACGCAAATACTTATGCCATTTTTAGTAGAGTTGTTTAGTGTTAAAGCTATCATATTAATGTTAAATCACATGTGATACGTCATGCGAATGTCAATACTAAAAAAACGTAAAATAACAGAAAAATCAAATTTGCATAAAAAATACATGAAAATATCCGTGTATAATTTATTTTGCCTAATGATTATAGTTAATGAGATATTTAAATTATAAAAAATAAATGTAATTACATTTTGATAAAATATTATTTACATACCAAACTTCTTTTACATACAAAAGGATCAATCTCCACCATTCATCTTTATTTGATCTAATAGATGAGATTAACTTAAACAATTTAAAAAACTCACTTTCATCATTTTTTTTCTTTAAATATTAATATCTTTCAAACCATTAATCATTAAGCGAAAAAAAATATACCGTTACGACGAGCATTTAATTATTTTCCATAGATAGGCATTTTGATATACTTTCGACAAAATTATTTTTTTCGTGTTTTTCACTTTTTTTTACGTTTTTTTCATTTTTTTTTTCGTTACTGAAATTTGCATGAAAAAATCACATGTGATTAAACACTAATTTGAATATTATAATAATATCACATGTGATATTAGTGTTAAATCAACATATGATATCATATGTGATTATCACATGTGATATTATATATCATATGTGATTTTTTCACGCAAATTTCAGTAATGGAAAAAAAAACGAAAAAAGGAAAAAAATGAGAAAGAAAAAAAGGTGAAAAAAAAAACGAAAAATATTTTTTGTTGAAAATATATCAAAATAACCGTCTATAGAAAGATAATTAAATACTCGTCACGATGGTGTAATTATTTTCGATTAACGATTAACGTTTTAAATGTTATTTAAATTATTTTTGCGATGGTGTAATTTCTTTTTATATGAAGGGAGGAGATGATTCCCGTGTAAGAAAACTCTCCTATTACATTTTTAATTAAAATATTTTTAATTTCTCTTTTATTTTCTTATTAGCAAATAAGTGGTTGACATTTGTAAACTTTTCCTCTTTTCAGTAGTAGCGTCCCTCTTCATTTCGAATTAGTCCTCATTTCGTCAAAAACCCTACTCCCCTCCCCTCACCTCACCAACCACCATGGCTTCCCGGCGCCTCGCCGCCACCCTCCTCCGCTCCTCCCTCCACCGCTCCACCACCCGATCCCCCTTCTCACGCGCCACACTCGCCGCCCGATCCCAAACACACACCATCTCCCCTTTCACCAACAATATAGTTAACTTCTGCACATCCACCACCGCCGCTGCACCATCGCCACCAGCAGCATCTCCACCTGTTTCCAAATCATACGACGGGAAGATCACCGATGAGTTTACTGGAGCTGGATCTATCGGACAAGTTTGCCAGGTCATCGGTGCTGTTGTTGATGTGAGATTTAGTGAAGGATTGCCTCCGATATTGACGGCGTTAGAAGTGCTTGATAATTCTATTAGGTTAGTTTTGGAAGTGGCTCAGCATTTGGGGGAGAATATGGTGAGGACTATTGCTATGGATGGTACCGAAGGCCTTGTTCGCGGTCAGCGTGTTTTAAATACTGGTTCTCCCATCACTGTATGTTAATTATTAGCATTAAGGGGTGTTTGTTTAACCTTATTTATGGGATTATGAGCTTATTTCATTTCGGATTATATTACATATGCCCGGATTTTCCGGCTTATATAGCTAATTCAAGCTCTAAAATTAAGCCGGGAAATTCAAGCTTATAAAATATAAGCCGAAATCAAGTATGCTGTTAAGGCCACAAATAAGCTTAAACAAACTCCCCCTTTTGTATTGTTTTAGCTTATTTTATGGTCTAATTATTGGCTTGCTGAAACTCGGAAAAAAAAAACCCGATAAGTTTTCACTTTTTTCAACTTATGAGGTTTAGATTATGGGCAGAAGCCCATAAGCTATTGGTGATAAGGTCATAAGCTGAAAAAAGTGAGCTTATTGGCTTTTTCCAAATTTCAATAAGCTGATAATTAGCCCATAAAATAAGATGATTTGGATGTAGTTTGAATGAATTGGGGTGTGTGGTTGTTTTATTGTAGGTGCCTGTTGGTAGAGCTACACTTGGAAGGATTATTAATGTTATTGGAGAGCCTATTGATCATAGAGGCGATATTAGTAAGTCGTTGGCTGTATGGTTTAGAGGATCTTAGGGATTGCGTTGCAGAGGAGATTATCTCATTGTTGTGTTTGCAAAACCCCGAGTGGTTGGCATACCATTTGAAAAAAGTGATTATTGTTTTTAAAAAGTAGTTTTGCAAACGCGTAATCTGACATAACGCAATCCCGGAAACCCTCATCATAGCATGTGTTTTTGTATGTTGTATGTGTAAAGAGTTTCTTATGTTTTTTGAAAATGTGTTGTGACAGAAACGGATCATTATTTGCCAATTCACAGAGAAGCTCCAGCTTTTGTTGAGCAGGCAACTGAACAACAAATTCTTGTTACTGGAATCAAGGTAAGATAATAAAACTAAAGCGACTGAATAACAAATTCTCGTTACTGGCATTGTGTTGTGCTTTAGTGAGGAAATGTCAAGATTAAGTTAAAAGATCGTGTAACTTAGTTTTATATCATCATGACATCTGTTATATAATGTGAAAAGTTGGTTGTCACTTAAGCATGAATGTCACTCAAGCTGATTATTAGACATGTTTGCGGCTATGTTATTTTGTCTGCTGGCGTACAAATATAACCTGTGAAGTGTTAAATATGTCAAGTTTGTCAAAATATGTCTCCTCGAATGGAGTGATGGTTGGCAATATGCCAATACCGTTGAATCTTCTGTTTGTCTCTTTCTTTTTCTAAGAAGTAGTGAAAATTGTTTATTCTTCTGTTGGTATTTCTGTGTTAGAATCTTATAAAGGCAGTAAACATTTTGTAGTCAACTTGGATTCGCAAATTTTGTCGCAATTGATCTTTTATTTGGCTTCTTATAGGTTGTTGATCTCCTTGCACCATATCAAAGAGGAGGAAAGATTGGTCTTTTTGGCGGTGCTGGTGTAGGAAAAACCGTGCTCATCATGGAACTTATCAACAATGTTGCCAAAGCCCATGGTTAGTAGATGTCATACATTTCAGCTTTCTGATCACTACACAACATCTATTAACAGAATATTGTTCTCTCTGGCCATCCAGGTGGTTTCTCTGTCTTTGCTGGTGTTGGTGAACGTACTCGTGAGGGTAATGATTTGTACAGAGAAATGATGGAGAGTGGTGTTATTAAGCTAGGTGATAAGCAGGTTAGTGTATGAGGTTCTCATCAGTTTGTGAATATTATCTCATCTTACAAGGCTGTTTCAGATTACTTCATTATTGTATTGCTAACATTTTCAGAGTGAGAGCAAGTGTGCTCTAGTCTACGGTCAAATGAATGAACCCCCTGGTGCTCGTGCCCGTGTTGGACTCACTGGATTGACTGTGGCTGAACATTTTAGAGATGCTGAAGGGCAAGATGTGCTTCTTTTCATTGACAATATTTTCCGTTTTACCCAGGTAGGTTTGCTTGTATGAGATGCTAAATACTAAAATCCTTTGTTTCTGATTTGAGTGACATCTACTTATCTCATCTGCTTATCTTGCAGGCCAACTCTGAGGTGTCTGCTTTGCTTGGACGTATCCCATCTGCTGTTGGTTATCAACCTACATTGGCCACTGATCTTGGGGGCCTTCAAGAGCGTATCACCACCACCAAAAAGGGTTCTATTACATCTGTACAAGCAATTTACGTGCCTGCTGACGATTTGACTGATCCAGCACCTGCCACAACCTTTGCCCATTTGGATGCTACAACTGTGCTATCCCGACAGGTA
The DNA here is from genome assembly GCA_021014915.2 of Artemisia tridentata subsp. tridentata. Lineage (NCBI taxonomy): Eukaryota > Viridiplantae > Streptophyta > Magnoliopsida > Asterales > Asteraceae > Artemisia > Artemisia tridentata. The sequence goes on along the minus strand of CP139501.1, from coordinate 213,484,347 downwards.
TTTGCGTTCTTTCTCCATTGATTCGAGTTTATTTCAGCTTTTAGAATACTCATTTTGTGATTTAATGGTTGGCCAGATCTCTGAGCTTGGAATCTACCCTGCTGTGGATCCTCTTGATTCTACATCTCGTATGCTTTCTCCCCACATTTTGGGAGAGGACCATTACAATACAGCTCGTGGTGTACAGAAGGTTCTTCAGAACTACAAAAATCTTCAAGATATCATTGCCATTCTTGGAATGGATGAGCTTAGTGAAGATGACAAGTTGACTGTTGCTCGAGCTCGTAAAATTCAGAGGTTTTTGAGTCAGCCCTTCCATGTTGCAGAAGTTTTCACTGGTGCCCCTGGTAAATATGTGGAGTTGAAGGAAAGCATTGCCAGCTTCCAGGTCAGTCTTATTTGCCTCGATTTCTAGTTATAAGTTTACGTAGTTAATTGTTACATTTGTTCTGGAATGGACATGCCCATATAAGTAGAGCATCAAACGTTTCATTTTATTAGTGTCTTCAATATTACAAATTATATACTATTAGAATAATCCACCTTTTGTTAAATGATTTAGGGAGTTGTCAAGATATGTATTTACTCTGACCAAATTTAAGACTGTCATTCAAGTTTTTTTCTTTTTTTTCTTTACAAGTTTACCAGTTTGACTGCATAACTCAAGAAAGTCGTCTCATTGTTTGGGACGTAGTTATATATCAATCGCCACTGATATGCCCACTGATGTGTTTGACATTTTTTAATTGGTTTATCTTGATTGAACAGGGAGTTTTGGATGGAAAGTATGACGATCTATCAGAACAGTCATTTTACATGGTTGGAGGAATCGAGGAGGTTATTGCTAAGGCCGAGAAGATTGCCAAGGAATCTGCTACTTCTTAGACCAGTCAACACCCTCACATTCTTTTGCCTTCTCAAATGACGGTGCGAGTTTATTTTAGAAAAATTACCGGAATTTGTTGTGTATCATGTTGTTATGGAGATGTGGAGATAAGCTTGAAGTTGATCCTCTAGCAAATCAAATCCCCTCCACCCCTTCTGTTTTTGTCATCAAAAGAAGAATAAAGGGATTGAAATGTTTTAACTTGGAGCTTTAATTCTGTACATTTTGTGCTAATCGTATTCACCAGATTTCGAAATGTCTTCCAACACTTTTACATTATATACGATGGTATTCGTTGCAATTTTGCAGTGATTTGTTCAAATATGTTAGTACAACAATGCTATCACAGTTTGGCAATGACAAATAATGATCAAGTTATAAGCTTATTAAAAAACTCTAGCTCTTTTAACTCCTTGCCCCTCACTTTCAACTGCTACAAGTAGAAAGTATTCTTGTTAAACCAAAGTATACATATCAAATGGATGTAGAAAGTATTCTTGTTAAACCAAAGTATACATATCAAATGGATGTTGCATTTCTGCCAAGTAGGAGTATAAACGTCAATTGGATGTCAGGCGATAAAAGAGTAGCAGGTGGGTCTTCGGGTCAGTATGTTGCCCAATTGGAGTATAAACGTCAAACAAAACAGTAGTTGCTTTTGTAAGAAAATGGTACGTTTTTTTCTAAATAAAATTCATATTACAATAGCAAAGAACATAAAATTAAAGAGATTGGTTGAGGTACAAGTAAAAACAGAGATAATAAAAAAAAAGTCGGTAAACAAAGTTGAGGGCTTGAGGCTCGTTTTCAACACGATTCTTTACAACAAATTCATTGTTTGTTTATCATGATATAACGACCAAAGTATTGGCAGGACCTGAAAATTCACGGAAACGATGGCCTGTTTATCAAACTATTGGAACGGAAATCGTATGTATGGAGATAGTAATTTTCGGTATGGAAAACGAATGAGGTTATGCTTCTATTCATACTGAAAAAAGGAACCGATAGACAAGAGCATAACTTATTCTACAAACATTAACCAAAAACAATAGGGTGTAGGTCACAAAATAGCAATGAGCCATCTTGGTATGTGAACTATTAAAAGTATCATTAAATAAAACGAACTTTCATAAAGTGTTTTAATATGCACATTTTGATGTATAGTCACGTTAAAAAAAGTGACACATGTCAGTTTTTTTTATGACAATACATTAAAATGTGTATAGCGAAACACTTTATGAAAGTTTATTGCATTTAATGATACTTTTTATTGTTTACGTATCAAGAGTTCAAGACAGGACTTTAAAACAAAATTGTTGCAATTTTGTGAGCTAAACACAAAACAATAAGATTTGAAAATTTGTGAAAAACGATTGTGGAAATCATCTCTGGGTCTATAATTTCCATAAGTGACTCAAACAAACTTAAAAAATTAGCTAAAAGTAAAATGAAATCTGCGATTTTGTATTCATGTCCGCAGATTGCATAGTAGAAGAGTGACAAAAGTCACCGACCATAATACCATATTCTGATCATATGTTTTAGAGAAATGATATATCCTTCTACTATTTGTTCTTATTTCGTGACAAGTGTCGGAACATTCGGATGTAAATAGATAATGAGTGAAAAAAATATATAATATTGTTTTGTGTAGAATGATAAGTAGTCATATAATTTAAGAGCATATAACACGCATCTCTTAGAAGCAATGTTTTGAAAACCGGGTTTTTAATCGACCCGGTCGAGTCACCGGTTCGACCACCGAGTCAACCCGGTTTTCTATAAATAAATAAAAACTTTTTTTTCAAACACAAAAAATAAATATATATATTAATAATCACAAATCCATATATTGAGTCTAGAAAAACATTTAACAACAAAGATAACGTTTAAAAGTAAAATTACGTCACAAATATATATAAGAGTAAATTCCAAAATAGGCAAAAAAATATTCCAATATTTCAAGACTTGGCCACAAACCACACCCTTTTCCCATTTTGTCCACGCTCGACTGCTCGACTCCATTATTTTTTTGACATGTGTCTTTGCAAGTACAAGTGTTAGGTGGGGATATTTTTTTAGTATTGGCTTAAATGACAAATATACCCTCAAACCCATATATAAATAGACACCACATCTCACTAACTCTCTTCTCTCTCTCTTTTCCCCCATCGCCGGCCACCGCCAACTTCCGGCCACCGGAAAATTTTCAGGCGAGCTACTTTTCTAGCCAAATCGATAGATTGGTGCACCCTCTTCGTTTCTGGAGCGTTTTAGCTTGTGACTCCCAACGCAACACCACCCACGCGCCACCCACCGCCACTGCTACCACGCCGCCGCCATCACCACCTTCCCCTTCCTCTTTTCTTCTCGGTAAACCCCGTCACGCGCCCCCTTCCCCTTTATTTTTAATATTTTTCAAAACCCTAATTTTTCATTTTTATTTAATCCGATTTAATTAAACGTTTTATTTATAAAAATGGTTTTTAAAACTTGTAAAACTCGTGTGGCTTTATTTTTGAGTCACGACTCGCTACTGACTCGGTCAACTCATCAGAAACATGACACCAAATCCAATCCGTAATACTTCTGTGCATATCATCAAGGTCTTTTCAAGATCTCAGATAGGAATTATTTGTTTCTCTTTCGTCCTTGTGTATTCAGTAAACGAACGAGATCGGATATGGATTTATTGAAGCTTAGTCTTCAAAAATTTGATCGATGAGGATGATGTATTTTCGTGTATTGATCTTTGAGGTCTATGGTTATTATCGTGCCACACGAAAAACAAATCTGAGATTAATTGTTATAAAATTTTCAGTTTCAGATTTTAGATGTAGATGAGATTGTGAGTTGGGGAGTGGGAGTAAGGGTCTTGGTAGTGTCTAGATTTAGGAGTTGGTTGATGTTGGTTTTGGACTTGGTCTTGGTAGTGGTGGTCTTCTCGTTTATACATCAGTCCATGTGATTTATTTGCGTTTTGTTAAGTGACTTGTGATCTTGAAACTGAAGTTAATTAAGAGTTTGTTTGGTATTTTGTCTGTGGTCAAATGATGGTTGACTAGTTTAGTAGGGGTGGTTGACCAGTTGAGCGATGGTGGTTGAGCGGTGGTGGTTGAGCAGTGGTGCTAGGTGGGTGGAGTTAGGTGGGGTTGGTGAGAGTAATTAATAAAGAAATATAATAAGGGCATATTTGTCATTTAAGCCAAAACAAACAAATATCCTTACCTGACACTTGTACTTGCAATGACACATGTCAAAAAAATAATGGAGTCGAGCAGTCGAGCGTGGACAAAATGAGAAAATGGTGTGGTTTGTCTTGAAATATTGGAATAAAAAAACTTGTTTAGTTTTTTTTTTTTTTTTTTTTTTAAAACATGAAAAAACCAAACCCGGCCGGGTTTCGAGAATAAAAAAACTGATTTAATATGACCCTTTTTTTTTTTTGCCGTAACCGGTTGCCTTCAAAAGATTGCTTAGAAGAAAAGAAAAGACTAGAAAAAAATTATAAGTAGTTTTACTTTGGAGAAGACATTATTTTATAGCAAACACTTATTGGACCCAAAGAAAAAGCCCATCCCCAAAACCCCCAAATCCTCCTTTGTGTTGGCGGCACAAGAAAATTTCAATCCCGCCTAAATTCTAAATCGTTTTCTATTATATATAAAAAATGAAATAATCCATCCGCATCACATCCTCATTCATCATCAATTGGGTTTAACTTTGACTCAACAGCAATCGCTTCAAACAAGTTTATTTTTATTAGGGTTTTAAAAAATTAGGGCAAATAATCTAAAATGAGCGCTGTGAATTTAACAAATGTTACGGTGTTAAACAATCCAGCACCGTTCCTTAGTCCTTTCCAGTTCGAAATCTCCTACGAGTGCTTGCTTTCCCTCAAAGACGGTATTTTTTTTTCAATCATTTGGATGTGATTTATGTTTCAGATTCATTACACTGTGTTATAATTATTTTTGTATTATCTGGCGATTTTAGGTTTTTTTTTATTTATATATTTTAAAAGGATGTTGTGTCGAATTAGTAGTTGTGAAAGCTGTTAGTATATATTATCTAGGGTTTTTCCTCTTGATTTGGTTTCATGTGGGGGGTTTTTGGTCTTGGACCATGGGTAAAGTGATTTTCATTGAAACTAGATTTGGGTCTTAAAAATCACTTCCAATGGTGAGATATGAATTTATTTTTTTAAATATTTGTTAAAATTGAAGCTACACTGTTTTTTCTTTAAAATTTTGGTATGATATAACTTTGATTGACTTGTTTGGTTATCGTATAGGGCCTCCTTTAACTTAGCTACGACCTTGTTTAGAGACCATTTTACCTAAATTGTTTTAAATAATCTGAATTTGCTGTATCAAAACACATATAAACATGTACAACACACTATCCATATCAGACATACACCTGATGATGTACTTATGCGTTACTTGAAGAATGTAAGGCTTACCTGTGTGATTTTTTGATTTGCTATTGAGTTTCCATAAAGGCTGGCTTGGTCAAGCTAACAAATTTATTCTATCTTAAGTATGGATTACATTGTAAAGTTTGTATAATTTGTGACATTGAACCATAGATTATTTCCAAGTGTTTGATTTACAACTATGAATCAACATCAAAAGAGTGTTTGTTTGATACCTGTCTTGATAATTTTCCTTCTGTTCGCCTTACAGATTTGGAATGGAAACTGACTTATGTGGGATCTGCTGAGGACGAGACCTATGATCAAGTTCTCGAGAGTGTGCTAGTCGGGCCCATTAATGTCGGCAACTATCGTTTTGTCTTTGAGGTAACTTCCACCGTTTCATACTATCCGCTCTATAATTCGAATTGATTCTGTTGTAATTATATTACTAAATAAATGCAAATGTTAGGCAGACCCTCCAGATGCAATAAAAATCCGCGATGAGGACATTATTGGTGTTACGGTTCTGCTATTGACATGCTCTTATATGGGACAAGAATTTGTTCGAGTAGGATACTATGTAAACAATGATTATGAGGATGAACAGTTGAAAGAGGAACCTCCACAAAAAGTATTGATTGATAAAGTTCAACGAAACATACTGGCCGATAAGCCTAGAGTGACAAAGTTTCCCATTACTTTTGACGCTGAGAATACTGAGCAATCAGAGCAACCTCATGATTCAATTGACGTTGCAAATGAGCAAGAACTGCCTGTTTCTTCTTCTGAAGATGCTGCCAATGAAGAAGTGAATACTGCTAATGAAACCGAAGGTGATAATGGAGAAGAAACATCTGCTGTACCGGATCCTGAGCCTGCTTTGGTGTCTGCTTGAGAGTCCAATTAGCAGATTGTCTAGTGTTTAAATTCTTTCTACTGAAACTATCTGTTTTTCTAAAGAACAATATGTCATTGTTATTATGCTTATATCATATATCTTCAGTTTTATATCTAGAATGTGTGGTGATATGAGGATTTTTGCTGAAATGGTTTTACAGATCTCTATTTGTCACATAAATACTGGAAGTTTATTTTTTTCATTTGATTTGCTGCCTTAATATCTAAAAGCCTTATTGAATGTTTATAGTCAAGTCTTGCTGCATTGCTTGATCAATAGCTTAGTGGCAACTCTTGAATAATTAAGTCATCCACCAATGTTCTTTTTTTAGGTCTGTATGTTCTTTTACTTGTGTTTTTGGATTTCATATGATGCAACTGTTTCTGCACTATGTATTTTGTAGCCTTACGGTTTATGTCGATCATATATATTATAGATCAAGGTCTAGATCAAACCAGATGTGGAATTATAATTTGTACAGAGTAAAATAAGGCAAAATGTATAAAAATTTATCAAATGCAGTAATTGGTATGTAAAATTTATGTTGGGCAGCACAAACTTCTAATGAATGGTCCATTAAGCTCTCATCCTTTACTAACATAGTAACATGAACTCATACTATTTTTATTTGATTTAGTAAACTACTGAGTACTTTTCAGTAGCCTTTATGACATGTTGATTTTATACGAGTACTTGTCAACAACACCACCTATGTCCAACATATATAGATGAGAGTATGAAATATACCTAATACTGTTGGGGCGGGATTGGGTGTTTTTATACTTGTCCATTACAAAATATAAGATGAGACAAATCAATCTAATTCTTATCACATACGAGTTTCTCAAAGTACAATGTTTGACCCAAAATATATAGATGAGAGTATGAAATATACTTTTTTTTTTTGGAAGGCAAGTATGAAATATACTTATACTTTTTTTTTTTTTTTTTTTTTTTTTTTTTTTTTTTTTTTTTTTAATTATTATTATTATTATTTTTAATTCTTATTTTTTACAATGGCTAGTTAGTAGTTAGTGGTTCGAGTCGTGCAGTGACATTCAAGCGGACAATATGCCTTCCTTAAACCTTCACCTTTGGGGAATAAACCCCACTCCTTTTTTCCGCTTCGCGTAGGAGGAAAACCCTAGTAGCAAGCCTCGAACCTGAATCCAAGAGAAACAATCCCCCCAAGGTTACCCCTGGTGGCCACCCCCAAATTTACAAACCTAGTGAGGTTTGAATCTTTGACCTCATGTTTGAAAATCAACGATTTTAGTTTAGGTAATTACTATTTCAAAACGTAATACGACCAGTTAAACAATCCATTTGTTAACATGTTGTGTTGTTATCGATCATTGTTAAAACTCATTTAACAAGTCAACAATGACAGTGTAGAGTAAAAAGAAAAAAGAAAAAGAAATAGTTACCATAAAATAAGTTGTTAAAAATGTCTATCTTAAAATAAGCGTAATAGATATGCTTAACTTAATCAAGTAAGCTGCTAAAAAGGCCAAGCTCATCGAAACTACTTATCCCCTTAAAATATGCATACTAGATATATTTATTTCAATGATTTTTCCAACTTGTGTCTTAGGGGCATATATTAAAAGAGTCACACAGCTTGGGTGTCACCTTTTGAATGGCGTTGTTGGGCTTAATGGTGACATCCAGGCTTTGAGACCCTCTTTAACATGTGCCTCTATGACACAAGTTAGAAAAACTCTTATATCAAAATCCTTATATATAAAAGCTTGATGGGTAATCATCTTAACACGAGGACAGGTGATAAATTTATAATTCTACTTATTCTATGAGCTTATTGAGCTTATAAGTTTACTAAGTTCAAGTGAATAAGCTCAAATATTGCACATTTAAGACTTTATTAATGGCTTATATAAGCTTATTTATGGGCTTATATATTTTTGGCTTATAAGATAAGTTGAATAATTTTGGCTTATTTAAAACCTTAAGCGTTTATATAAGTTTGTTATGACATAAGGCGAAAACATATACAGTAAAGTGAATTTAAAGGAACACCCGCAAAATCGTAGACAAACACCCTCGAGTAAAAGTAAAACCCTAGACAATGAGTTAACATTGTCTAGTTGACTCAAAGGAAAATGTCGGCACCAAAACCCCCGAAAGCTGTTCCTGGAAAAGAAATGGAGAAAGAAAAACTAAACATGTTATTAATCAAACACCTCAACACCATCCATGAAACTTTTCAGGTTTATTAATCTTTTCTTTTTACTTCATAGTTCATACTATTAATAACTGTTACAATTCGATTAATTAATTATCTAATTTGTAGGTATTGGATCATTCGCCACCATCTACACTTAAAAAAGGAAGCTGGGATGATGTCATCAAACTCGGGGAACACATCTACAAGCAGGCTACTACTGGTATCTTTATTTCTCACTTCCCATGTTTGATACAATTTGGGATTTTGCTTATTAATTGGTACACTAGATAAGCAGCTTGAATCTTTCGATATAATAACAAACTGTTTATGATTATATGCTTATTTCAAGGTAATATAGGCTGTTACTAGTTCAAATTTCTCTTCTGATTCCAATTCTGGGTGTTTCTTTAAAGCTTATTTTGGGCTTATGAGCTTATGTGATTTCGGCTTATTTTTCTTAAGCTCAAATTTTTCTGTCTTATTTTGAGACTTAAGGGTTATATAAGCTTATTATGATATAGTAAGCTTATATAAGCCCATCATAAGCCGAAAAATTTAAGCTTGTGAAAAATAAGCCAAAATCACACAAGCTCATAAGCCCAAGAATAATGTTTGTTTAAGCTTATTTGTGATTATTGTTTGTACTGGTATTAACATTCGACTACCTGCTTATAGTGATTATTGTTTGTAATGTTAGTTACTAAAACGTTAGTAAATATAAATACTATATTTGGCACTATGTTATAGTTATCTGCTTATTTCAAAGGGATTAAGCAGTTTCAACCTGCGATGCCACTGTTTTCAGGCTTGATTCCATCCAGAATTTTCTGTTTGTAATTAAAACTATTTGAGAAATCGAAAATGAGAAGTGGATTTGAGGTTTTGATTTACGTCTTCTGTTCTTTTCCATTTGTAGATTGATAATGTCTGGAATGTGTTTATGACCAAATATGTTTTGATGCTTTTGATTGCTGATAGCCTAGTGATTTTCCTTTAATTTAAAAATGAAAGAACATATTCCGTATGGGAATGATTTTATCATTTTGTTTCTTCTACTTTTATTTAATTAGATTAAATAATGTGCCAATTAGCGAGATAATCCTTTTATCATAAGTCTAATTAAGGTGACTGTTTTACACAAAAAGTTTCAACACTACTGGCCTAGTGACATTTTCACGTATCATGTCGTATTTTATACCGTTGTTGATTGTGGCCAGAAACGTACAGTTGGTCAGTGGACTCATACTTCAGTAAAACCAGTACCTTATATATATTCTTCTTCAAAGTTTTCACTGTTTTGAACTGATATACAATGAGTTAAAGAGTTATCTTTGCAATAATGCTACTCCCTTCTCATATTTCGAGTCCAATATTGAACGTGGATATCATAACCTGGTACCTCCCAAATAAAATTTTGACACCGGTAATTTAGGTTTTCTTTCTAGGTCAAAAGTCAATTTATTGTAAATATCGTTTTTGGACTTAAATAGTAACAAATACTAATATGACACACATTAGTCGAATGTGGGCTTCATTTATGGAATTTAGGGAGCCTAAAAAATTGCATAACACTTGTTTCTTGTTAGTATTATTAGTCTCTCACATTCCAGTTGAATAGTATTAATGAAGTTTCTTGTTAGTATTATTTGCTCTCGTGTTTGTTTGTTTTGCTTTGCCTTTTCTTTCGATGTTTCTCCCGAGGTGTTTGCTTTTTCTTGTTTTTGTCCTTTTGTTGGTTTCCTGCCTTTCTGCTTTGTATGCTTGTTTGCTTGTTCATAGCCTTTTGTCTTTTGGATGCTTATTTTCTCCTGCCGGTGTTTGCTTTTTTATGTCTTTGTCCTTTTTCTCTTTTGTTCCTTGTTTGATGGTTTCCTGCCTTTCTGCTTTGTATGCTTGTTTGTTGCCTTTTTTCTTTTCATTGCTTATACTTGTTTATTCTCTTGCACCTTGCACTATTTTCTGTTCACTCTCACCCACACATTTGCACTTGCCGGAGGTCTTCCTGGAAGCAGTCTAGTCTCTCTACTCTTAGGTTTATCCTGGGGTAGGGGTAGGATCTGTCTACATTCTACCTCCCCCATACCCCGCTCTGGCGGGATTGGGTATGTTGTTGTTGTTGTAGATATGAAAATTATAACCTTATACGATTGTATATAAGATGGCTTTTCTGCTCATGCTCATTTGGCCATTTTAATTCTGTCTAGAACTACATTTTTCTTCCTCATTTTATAGGTTGTTGCTTCTCTTGGTATGTGCTAATTTAAGAAGAAAACTTGAACTGTCATTAATTGGCATCCTTCTTTGTATGTTTCTTATCGGGTTCTAGAAATAATTTGAATATAAACGTCTTTGTTTTGTTCAATAATATACCATTACCAATTTTTTAGATATCATATCGCCAAAATAATCAGTAGCAATTGATTAAATACATATATCACAATTTAATGGCGTCATTTGGTCTTGTTATGCAGTTGGAATGCTTTGGACTGGAGATGGGCCGGATGCCAAAGCACTTGAAGAGACCATGGAGTCTTACTCTAATTTGCTTCAGGGCTTCCTTTTGCTTTCACATGGAAGTATGATCGGTGCTGGAACTACCCTTTCTACTTGCATCCATTCAGCCGTCAAGCAGGTCATTGATTCCAGCTTTATGTTGCTGAAAGAGTCGATTGCTTCCTATGGTAACCTCTTCCTCTCTCTTTTGAAACACTGCTTGATTGCTTACATGTAAATGCAAGCAATGTTGTAATGCATTTCTTGAATTAGGAACGTGTAAGTTGCTGAATGTATTGTAAGCTGCTTAGATTGTTGATATGATCATATCTTGAACCCAAATCTATTTTTGTCTTGCCGGAATATGTACTTAGGCAGGCCGTGTTAAAACATTTGTTCGAAGGTCAACTTGGTACCGTTAAATTTAGCGTTACCGTCCGTATTTAATGGTACCGTCCGTTATATTTAACGGTACCGTGACCTGTTATTACAGTTTTGAACAAAACCAATTTTCTCATCACAAACAAGTATTTGACATAACGAAAAAATGTAAAACTTAATAAACTAAATACCGAACATATAAAATATATACTAAGTAACATTTTCACGTTTAGGACTAAGAAAAAAACATTTACGAAAATATATTTACTATAAAACAAGGAGTTGTCCTAAACACTCCTTTCAAAACCGCATCACTTTACGACTCGTTTTATAGACATGACCGGACACTTACAAGCTCTTATTCTTTTATTTGTTTAAGAAAACATTCAAGCTATTATGACAAAGTATATTTAACAACAAAACTTGTAAGTATTAAGTAAGTAAATACTTTTCATATTTTATCACCTTCATGGGTAATTTGATACATGGATCGTACTCAATTTTGAAAACCATATGTTTTAAAAATTTGAGCGACGTGGCTCTGGTACCAATTGTGGAAACTATAGAGGGGAGGGGGTGAATACGTTTTCATTAAAAAACTTAAAAAACTTTTTGTATCAAACACCCGATCAAGTGTGACGTAATATGAAAAGTGTCACAATGATTATACAACATCTAGAGATGGTATAAAGTAAACTACAACACAAACACAATCAAACCATGACACAAACATAATCAACATAATATAAGCAACAAACCACACAAGCATAAACGCAATGCAAATATAAATATAAAGCGATAAAGACTGAAATAAAAGTAAAGAGATAAGTAAAGAAGGCGCAAACCGGACACGATGATTTATAGTGGTTTGGTCACGAAGCTCCTCTTCGCCCTACTCCACTCCCATGGTAACCTCTTCCTCTCTCTTTTGAAACACTGCTTGATTGCTTACATGTAAATGCAAGCAATGTTGTAATGCATTTCTTGAATTAGGAACGTGTAAGTTGCTGAATGTATTGTAAGCTGCTTAGATTGTTGATATGATCATATCTTGAACCCAAATCTATTTTTGTCTTGCCGGAATATGTACTTAGGCAGGCCGTGTTAAAACATTTGTTCGATTGTCAACTTGTCATCTTGTTTTACCACCCAATGATTTAAAGCTTTTTATTTAAATGATCGGGTAATGATGGTAGGAAGAGTAATTAGAGGTGGTGGTGGTCAAAGTTGGTAATTTTGTGAGCGAGTTGAATGGTCCTGACTAGTTGGGTTAAGCCGTATCACTTTTTGTCCATAATCTTTTAATTTTGATCCATGCATCAGATATGAACACATAAACTATACCATCTTAATAACATTCTAAATCTTAACATTTATAATTTAGCAGACTTTGCCGACTTTTGACCATTTCTGTTTTAGCTACAATATATGTCTTGTTTTGACTCCTTGGAGATAGAAAAACATAACCCGAATATAACCGTTCATTAGTAACTGAGTAAAATTAGCTACATTCAATAACCATGCCGCAATCGTGATTGACAAATTAATATATGTCTGGAAACGACTCTTTTTGTAGCACTCGTCTGCAGCAGAGAAGGTAAAGCAGATTCCAATTTTCTTTTTCTGGACAAGGCTCTTTTGTTTATTCATGTAGCTAAACATAAGACCTTATATTCGATTAAAGTTAAATCAGCCATAGGTTCTCTTTTATGTGCAATAGAGCATTTGTGTTCTAACTTTTGAATCTGTACTCATGGCATTGGCATTAATGTTTTTTGCTTCTTAAAATATGCAGGAAACAGCAGTAAAGCACATAAACTCTCGATTCCTCAGATCGTAGGCACTGTTTGGGAGGCATGTTCAGCTCTTAAAAAGACCCCCGGGACAAATGTTACAGCTATAGGCCGAGCCATGACTCAGATTGCAGTATCCATAAAAGACGTCCATCGTGAAATGAAAGAGCTCAAGCCCACTTCAGAAGAGGCTGCAAAGCCCGATAACGAGGTTTCAAAGCCCGATCATGATAGTGACAACTCATCTGAGGGTGATTTAGGCAGTGACTTGTCCCCTGAAGAGATGAAAATTGCCGAATTAGCCACTGAAGTCGTGTCCAGCACACTTGAAACAATTAAAGAAGTTATCAGGTCGATCTCGGGCTTACTGAAGAACCCTCAAACACAAAACGAGAGCAATGAAACAGTGGATTCATTAGAAAAGTTATTGACAGTTTGTCAAAGCATGGGATTGCAAGTAGATGAGATTGGAGCTTGTCTTTATCCCCCTCAAGAAGTTTCCGCCATTAGAACTGCTTCTGAGAAAATGGTGAATTTAGTTGGTGAAATGCAGGCTGAACTGGAGAAGATTAAGGGCTCTTCAGATGCTTTTAGTCATTCGAGTAAAGGTTTAATTAGTTCTTTAAAGCAGCTGGAGTCAGAGTTAGGCTGCTCTTCTGATGATGAACTTGTGAGCGAAATGGAGAACCTTGCTGTGGACACATAAAGATAGATTTGTGTTGACTCTAGTTTTGGTTCAAACTTATACTGAATTGAGTTTCTTTGAATGAACAGTTATAAGTTTAATACTTGTCAGTAACAAATACTCCGTATGTATTTAATGGAAAATTTTGGTTATGAAATGATGGATTGTGGATTCTTAAGTTTATACCTATTTTTGTTTTATCTTCTTGAAGGTGCAGTATGATCAATGACAGTCGAATAGTTTTTATAAGGGGGCTCATGTTATGTACCAGTAACAAATAACAAATATATTCTACAAAAATAACATGATCAATTTACATCTATATCATGAATTTCTTGATCTATGGGTGTACAATTACTGATCTGGTCTTGAGCCATTTACTTTCCAATAAGCTTAACGGTCCATGCACCACCAAAGTAAAGACCCAAAAGGGGTCCGGCCAGAAGCATCTGAGTCAGAGGATCTGTTGATGGAGTCACAATAGCCGCAGCAATCACAGCACCAACTACCACGTATCTCCATACGGATAACATTTGATTGCTCGTCACTAATCCAACTTGTCCTAGCAAAAGTTGTATAACCGGCACCTACACATGTAAAAATGGAAATACGATAGCATTATAACATATGTTTAGAAGTTTGACTTTTGAGGTCAAACTTAATGTTAACACCCATCCTTTTCTGCTTGTAGTATCTCACATGCAAAATGGTAATAAAGACTGCATAAAATATCTACATAATGAATATCGACTTTGAACTTTGAGGATAAACATTACATCCATCTTAGATATTTTGACTATGTGAAATAAATTTGATAATATTTGGTTGAAGTCAAAGATCAACTTTTTTTCAGCTTGTGGTTTTTTTATTTTATTTTTCAAAAGGCAATTTTTCATACACCTATATACCAACTATCTCACAAATATCTCCAACAGTACTTGAACCCACAACCTCTTGGTTGATGGGGATACTTGGATACCACTAGGCCAAAGGTCCTTGGGTTTAGTGTTTCTCATAAATAACACGCTTTATAAAACAACTTAGAAACTTAAGGCAATGAATATCAAAGTCCAAAATGAAAATTCGTATGCTTGACTTTATTAGTCAAACTGATCATAAGGTTAATTAAAGAGAGAAATGATTACCTGGAAAGACAAACCGGTACTGAACATGAGTACCAATATGAACTCAAAGTATTGGTCAATGGACCATAATGATTCCACCACCCCTTCTGCATAATTAACAAAGAAGTTCAAGGCGGCTGGAGTGAGAATTGTGTATGAAAAAGCGATCCCGGTGTAGAAAAGTATAGAGGATCCTAGAACAATTGGGGCCAAGAACTTTCTTTCTGATCTTGTTAATCCAGGTAGAACAAAAGCTATGATCTCATAGAGAATCACTGGGCTACCTAGAAGAAGGCCACAATACCCTGATACCTGCATCCCGCAAAATAGAATTATCATCAAGACTTGTCTTTATAACAACTACAAGAAAACCAATGGAATAATAAATGTCCTAACGCAGTTTTTTAATTTGCGCTTTTTGTAAATGTGATTATGTGATATTAAATAACTATATCCATTTAAATAAATAAACTAAAAAAAAAAAAAAAAAAAAAAAAAAAAAAAAAAAAAAAAGAAAGAAAGAAAGAAAAAGAAAAGGCTGTAGTTGTGTTTGGATGTATTCCTGCATAAGATAATCAGATGTTCTAATGTAATTGCAAATTTTGATTATAAACAGAATAAATGGATCAAAGGAGAAAAGAGGACCTTTTTTTTTTTTTTTTTCTGAAAAAACTTGGGCTTTATAAAAAGTCTCTAAAATGCAACTGAAATAAGGGGTAAATAAGTAACTTCCCTTCACCCGAAAGTTACCATTCGTATGCAGCTGATTATGTGAAACCAATTATTTGACCCCTAAATGATAAAATATTCAGAACCCGAATCTCTTTATCCAAACACAAAAATCTGATTTTTGTGACTTTAAATCGAAATAATAAGGTAAGTAGTTCGAAAACACAAATCCAAACACGCCCAATATGATAACAACATGTAAGTAGCGCCGTAGCGGGAAGTGCATATATGTTCTCAATATCAACCTTAATAGTTGTGAAGAAAAACTCCCCAGGAGCTAATTGCAGGAACCGGACACCTTGAGTTCTAACCGGAGCTTCAAGAATCATAATGAGATCCTTTGAGTATACAAAGCATCCCAAAATAGCAGCTCCAACAGCCATTACTGACACAAAAATTCTGTCTCGTAACTCTTCAAGATGATCAAAGATGGTCATTTCTTTATCTTCAGGGAGGAGCTCCTTATCCGGATATAGAAAATTATAGAGAGCACTTCCGTTATTTGGGTCAGCGTTCACTAGTCCATCTTCTTGGATGTCATCACCCACATCTATATATGTATAATAAGGTTAGTGTAATTTTTTGTAGGTACCATATAAGTTAGTAGTACAAGTATATTACAAAGATTGATTCCTATCATCAGAAGAAAACCACTTAAAAAAAGGATCCTAGATTTTCGTAAATCCACCTAAGTACCTTCGTTGATATATTATCTTCATTATAATATCATTTCTATACGCTACTAGACGTATCCATGATTCCATATATGCTGAGGTCCAAAAGCGTAGAAAAATTTCTTGAAAGGTTCGATCTTTTTAGAGTTCATTCACATACATCACCAAAAGAAGCACAACGAAACATAAACAGAACGTATTCATAATTCACCTAACAAAGTGCAAAATTTATTAATCCATTCATTCCATTTATTTTTTGGGTAACCATGGTTTCCAACCTCTTGGCCGACTAATCCACGGGGTCTGAACCCACCGCCATACTGACTCAAACCAGGAAAAGTCCTCCCTTTTCGGAAGGTTGGCGTTGTTTAACCATATCATAATGTTAGTCGTCTAGAAGCAATGAAATAATAATTCCCCTTGAAGGTTGAAGGTCATGTAAACTAGATGGGTATAACAGAATAATCATCTACTCCGAATAACATTTATAAACTAAATGACCTTAAGAACTAGCACCACATTATCACTAAGATAAGAATGTCCTAATATCAGATGAGATGAGGCTGTCCTAATAATATCATTATATATCAACTAAAATAAAGATAACTAAGCTATCACTAACCCACCTTACACTCTATGCTAAGTAGTTAATTATGAACCAAAGTTTAAATAAATTAATCATAAAAAATTATTAAAATTACCAGCAGGCCTATCTTCAACACCTGTACCTGAACCACCAATACCAAGCCTGTTTTGCATATCCCTAACATCTTCAAGAGCAAAGCAAACACCTTTACTAATCTTTCTTTGCTTTTTAACTGAGATATTGTTAAAAGGGTTCTTTCTTTGATTGATTTGTAAACAAGTTGGATAATTTGTTCTAGAATTCACACAGCTTTGTGTGTTGAGATTAAGATTGTAGATGAGTGTATTTGTGCTCCCCATTTTTCTTAAATTTTTTGACTTTTTTATGGGTTTTTTATTACTGAAATCTTTTTCTGTTTGTGTTGTTTTTTTTTTTGATGAAATGAGTGTTATGCGATAACTGGTCCATAATTGTACATGACTGATATTTTGGAGGTAAGAAAATAAGTGGTTCATGTTAGCAGAAAAACCCACCGTCTTTCTATTCTGCGCTCTATGCCTTAAGCGAACTAAATGATTTACACACTCAATATACTGATTGACATACTCACAGTACCATATAAAACACATTATGAGTTTTGTACAACTAATTAAAGCATAAAAAAAAGTGTCCCAATAACTAATAAGATTGTGCAAATCACTTCCCTCTTACTAGTGGGATCCAAATTACTCAACTTCAATTATGTGACATACAGTAATAAATGTTTATTTAAATTTCTAAAAATTTAATATGTTTTAAACATTAAGATGAAATATTATTTGATCATACAAATAATGGTATTACCAGGCATTCGATGATGATCAAAAGATAAGGAGTTGTGTGATGACTTGACAAGCTTGAAGTAACCTATGACAATACAAATGGAAACACTGTACAGGGGTTGGACCCTGCGAATCACATCCGGCGTGATAGTATGTATGTGTTATGATGTTATAAGAGAGTAAAGTAGGTGTTGAGAGCGTGATCAAACCTCTGTGACCTGCCAAGTTATTTATAGGTGATGGAAATAGGCTTAGGTAGGCCTCTGCACAAAATCCGGAGATCATGGGGGTGTCCCATGATTTTAGGTGATAGGTGGGTTAGTGTACCACGATCCATATCTTGGCGGGGAAGCATTGATAGGGTGGAAAACATGGGTTTAACCTGGTCTAAACCATCATATGCATTATTGTATTCGAAGGAAATACCTCGGAAGGTATTAGGGATTCGACTGGCGGATTCCCATACTGATAATCATCACGTAAGGATGATTTTACGCCAAAGGAGACTTTCAGAGGTTAGCCCAAGTCTTTCAGAGTATAGTATCCGAGTGTGCTTGAAGGGGAGGCCTTCGAGCTGTTCGGAGGGTACGTCATCAAGCCCCCCAGTCAAAAGTGATGCATACACATTGAGATGTATTGCTTTCGACTCCAAACAACGACCATATTCGCAGCTTATACGCAGCTTGCAAAAATGTGTTAAAATTTAAAAACAAAAGTACCCGCCATAAATGAACGTGATCATTGTGCTGATGACTCTTAGTCTCCACTTGCCAAGGGGTTAGTTAGACACTTAAGCCTAAATTTATGTCGCTTCCTCGGTCTGTGTAACTGTCAAATCCAACTTTGAGTCCGTTTCGTATTTCCTGGTTCACCACGTGTATGTACCAAAATAAATCTTATATTTTAATTCTTATCCTCCTTGCTCTATAAACTATTTGAAAAGTGAATATATGGTTTAACATTTGTGTCAAAAAAGACACGCAACCTATATCAGTGACTCATCCAAGCCATTGTATATAGTCGCACATTGAGGAGGATGGGAGAAATCAATATAAAGATTCTCAATGATGCCTGCAAGGAGAATTTTGGTACCATTAGCATCAACATACTATTCTACAATTCTGAGCCTATATCGAGCATTATATCAAACCTCTTACAAGCATCATAAAAAACCTTTACGTCGACTTCCTCATCCTCCTCCATTTGATTTGCATGCCCTATAGATACAAAATAAACAATCTCTTAGGGAGTCCGTGTAAAGAATGAGCTAATCTTTACTACATATAATAAGTGTATGCATTTTTCCTTAATTCCTTAATCTTGAAACCTTTAAAACTAATATAGGAAACATTGACACATTCTTGAAACCTTTAAAACTCATTAACGCACCGTTTGACACATTTCATGGCAACACATTTAATAAATCAATCATATATAAACTAAACCTACACACATTACAAACATAAACACAAACCTAAAAACACACACACAAAATACTCTCGTATAGGCCTGAGCATCGCAGACCGCAAAACCGACCGGACCGAGAAAACCGACCTGACTGACACAAACCCGACCGAACCGAAGGACCAGTGGTCTGGTCTCGGTTCCAACTTTTTCCTTATTTTGGTCTCGGTCCGGTCCGGTCTTACATACAAAACGACCATTATGCACCGGACCGACCGAAGAACCGGACCGGACTGGACTGGACCAACCTGGACCGGACCAAACACATTCGGTCCGGTCCTTGGTTAAAGGTTTTGGGCTAAATTGGTCTCGGTCCGGTCCGGGTTTGTCCGGTCTTGGCCCGATGCTCACCCCTACTCTCATCTACCTCCATCCCCACCACCACAATTTCCACAACCAAACCGCTCCACCACCTAACGTCACCACCGCCGGACGTCAACCCCCCCCCCCCCCCAATTGAAAACCGACCACCACAGAACCACGACCACCAAGAGGAACCACCTAGACGAACCACCAAGTTTTTAGGTATTTTTGTAGCTTTTTTCATAGATTTATGTATATTAATCAAGTTTTGAAGTTTTTTAATAGGTCTGTAGATTTTATTTGTAGATCTGAGTTTTAATAACCTTTTTGGTACTTTTTTTTACAGCCGTCGCTTGTCGCCACTTCACCGTTGCCGTCGCCGGAAACTACTGCTACAACATCTGTCTTACTGGAAAACGCTCCAAACCGTCGCCAGATTTTGAGTGTTTATTTAGTTTTTTATAAGTCTATGTATGTTAATGTTTTGAAGTATATCATTTAGATACATGCATTTTTAAAGATTTGAAGGGTTTGTTTCATAGATCTATGTATTTCTCATGTTTTAAAAGATTATTTGACTAAAGCTTTTTTTCTCATGTTTTTTAAGATTATTTGACTAAAGTTTTTTTTTTTTAGATCTACTTCCGCCGCCGCTGGAGTACGCCACCAATGTCCGAATCCGTCAGCCGCCACCGCCCGGAATATGTTGTTTATGTTGGAAATGTATGGTTTGTTTGTTAAATTTGTTAGTATTTTTTTTTCTTTTTTATTTATTTTTTATTTTTTTAATATTGTTTAAATTTTTTTTAGATCTACTTCCGCCGCCGCTGGAGTACGCCACCAATGTCCGAATCTGTCAGCCGCCACCCGCCCGGAATATATTGCTTATGTTGGAAATGTATGGGTTGTTTGGTAAATTTGTTAGCATTTTTTTTTTTTTTTTTTTTATTTTTTTTTTTTTTTTTTTTTTTTTTTTAATATTGTTTAAATTTGTTTATAAATATTGTTTTTTGAATTTGTTTATGAATATTGTGGTGTAAATCTTGTAATAATTTAATGGTATATTTTGTTATAATTTAGTTTTTTATTTATGTTTTTAGATTTGTGGGTAAACTATGTTAATTTTGTTGTATGTAAACTATTTATTTGGTGAATTATTGTTGTGTAAATTGTTGTATGTAAACTATTTGTTTGGATATGATGTTTTTTGATTTAAACTGTAAAATTGTTAAAATGTATAATTTATGTTAATTATGAAAAGTCATTTCGATGTTTTCTATGAATTTGTTAGCAATAACTTTTGAAAATTTGAAATGTTGTTTGAAACTTTTAATGATTTTGTATAATTTGAAATTTTAAACATGGTATCTTTTTAACTTTTAATACTTTTAAAATTTAAATGTTTTTTGAATGATTTCATTTTAAAAATGTTTAGATTTTTTAGTTGTTGAAAATAAAAAAAATATTGAAATGTTAAAAATTTCAAAACGTCAGACTCTCAAAAAGTTATCATAATTGAAGACCAAATAACGTGTTTTGCATATTAAAAAACCACATCGAAACTAGGAAAAAGATTATCATGACATAAACAAAAAACTTTAAGAAAAAGTAGACAAGGACATTTGGTCTGCAAGAATTTTACAAACTTGAATCGGGTGTATGGTCAGTACGGACTTTGAAGTCTTGAACTAATGGATCTTTAAGTATAAAACAATGGATATCCGAGTATACAACACCCACAATATATTAAAGGGCAAATGGCACAAAAAGACATCAAACTTAGGGTCCATTTTCAATCAAGGTATTCTTCTTTTTTTCTTGCATAAAAAGGTTGCCAACAAAAATTTTTAGCGGATTTGGGTTTTTTACTAACTTCCCGTTAACAACTAACCAAAAATTTCGCTAAGTATACACTGAAACTTTTATAAAATTTGAAGGGCAAAAATTGAATCTTATATTTTTCTTTTATAATAAATTCTAACGGGTTTCTTCCCCAACTTTCCCCAATTTCCTTTCTTCACATAAACCCTAAAAAACTGGTGTTTACAAAAACTAAACGATTCACAAAATTGAGCCTTAATATTGTGTTCGTTAAGGTAATTAAAACTTATTGTTGTTTTTAATTATCTTAATAATGGTTAAGTTAAGCACTCATTGACCTTTGTGTTAATTATTTTGTTTAGCAGGATGGCTTCTTCATCCAAAGGAGCTACATTATCATTGGATCTTTATTACAACGGGTATTTCAGTCTGAAACCTTTAACCTATCATAATGCTGATATGCTCACAATGACTGTTGATGTGACCCCTTTAACCTCTAATGAGTTGAAAAATATTGTTCAAAACAACATAGCTTCAGTAGTGACTGGGTTGTATTACTTTAGTAATGGGTTAAATAGTATTAAGTCTGATGCTGATGTTAGTTTGTTTGTTGAAAAATGGCAAAGTAGTAATGAAGGTATCATAGCCTTATATGTTACTCATAAGAATGAATATTTAGTTGATTACACTGGTGATTATGTTCTTGTCATTTTAAACCCTGCTACTTATTACAAAGACTCAGATGATGAATTAAGTGATGTTGCATCACTTGATCATTTATCTGAGGGTGAAGAAGAGTTGAGGCAGGTTAGGATAAAAGAAATGAAAAGATTAGATGAAAGGAACAAAACAAATGAAGTTGTTGTATTTGATGAAAGTAAGCTAGTGTTGAAAAATGACAGTGATGATAATGAGCATGAAGTAGATCCTATATTTTCAGACCTAGGTGATGAATCTGAAAAAGAGAAACCTCATGTTGAACCAGAAATTAACTTTGATGAGGATATGCCCATCAGTGATGAGGATGAGATTGTGCTTGACCCTAATAAAAGAGATTACCCTATCCATGAACCAAACACACATTGGAAGTTAAAAAAACCTATATTAGGTGAATTGTATGCAGACTTAGATCAAGTAAAAGATTGTCTTACCTTTTAGTCTGTTGCCAATGGATACCAACATTGGTATGAAAAAAGTGATAGTGAAAAGTGTTGGGTCATGTAAAACCCAAGAATGCTTCGAACATGATTTGGACACAAATTAACTAAGTGTTAACTTAAACCGAGAACAATTCAAGTCACTGAGAGAACAGCCTCTCAGTGAGTCATCTTCAGGATGCTTAAGGCGAATTCAAGAAGAAGGATTCACTACTCAGGAAGGCGGTACTCCCTGAGTAGGACTTAAGCCAAAGAAGAAGATGATGGATTCAGTGAGTATTGGATAAGAACTCACTGAACCCCAGTCTCCTCAACCAACAAAGTGATTGAATGACTGAGGAACCAACGCCTGAAGAAAAGGCGGGAACAATAGGGAAAAGATCTGAGAAGATAAGAGGGTAAACCCAACACTCTTCTCTTGTCAGACTCAACCTTCCCTATTGCGGCTAAAAGTCATGGAGTGTCAGCCAACAACTCCCAAAGACTTATTTAGCCCTTTCCTATTGGTTCTTGGAAATGACAATTACTATTTGTAATTGTCAGACACGCAACCTCAACAACTTGTATTATATTTAATCACTTATACTTAGAATACTTGTGTATAAATAGAGCAACTGTGAGAGAAGTTAAAGTGTGCTTTGTATAATTAAAGTCTTGAACTTTTACAAAGGAACTTCTCTCCTACAAAGAGTATACAACTCACTGAGATAGCTCAGTAGGGTATATTGTTACCACTCAAGCAAATCTTGAGTTTCGATAGGAGACACCCCATACCCTTGTCTATTCAATCCCAAGTGTTTGTTCCGCAAAACACTTGGGTATAGATTCTTGGAATTATTTCTAATAAGAATTTAAACGTTGAAAAATATTGTTGTTTTTACATTCACGTTTTATAACTGTTAGAATAATCCTTAAACATTGTATTCGTCATTAACACCAATAGATTAACTTTCTAGTTAATTCTAATCGTGTAAAGGGACCAACAAGTGGTATCAGAGCCTCTGGTTTATAAAATCTTTTAAACTAACCAAGAGTGCTCTAGGTTTTTAAAACCAAGATCCTACTATGGCTGATATCAATGTACCCCAGCTAGTCGACAAAAAGGGTGGCAGCTACTCAGCTGTTGCACCCAGACTTGAAACTGGGAAATTTAGCAAATGGAAGAAGCGTATGATTTGCTATCTTACTGGTATGGAACCCTACTACATCACCTGTATCAGGGATGGCCCATTTGTCCCTAAGACTGGCACAGGGCTAAACAAGCCTGAAGCCCAATGGACCATAGATGAGAGGAGGGTGGTCAATCAAGACCAACGCCTGAAAAGCATCCTTATATCATGTCTTCCTGACGATATAATGGAATCAGTCATCAACTGTCTAACAGCCAAGCAAACTTGGGATGACTTGGTAAACAGCTTTGAGGGTCCCTCAGATACCAAGGAAAATAGGGTCATGGACCTTAAACTTGAGTATAATACTTTCAGGGCAAAGGACTCTGAAAGTCTCTCACAGACCTACACCAGATACAAAACTTTGATAAATGAATTATCAAATGATGGTGTTGTACTGACCAAACATGAGACAAATGTTGGCTTTGTCAACAGTCTCCCTGAGAAGTGGCTCAACTTCTCACAAGGCCTGAGGAATGCTAACCACATTCAGACCCTTGAGCTCCCTGAAATTTATGGGAAGTTTGTCTATGAAGACAACTTGATCTCAAGGAGATACCCTGACTCAAAAACACATGAGTCCAAAAAGGCCTTAACCTCAACACCCATATCAACTGCTTTCTATTCTAATGGTGTTGTGCAGGATACTCAAGAGGTTTCTGAAGAAGAAATTGATGAAAGGACTGATGAGGAATACCTGAATGACCTGAACTTGGAATTCCAAGAGAGGGCACTCCTTGCTAGTTCAAAACGTTTCATCAAAAGAAATCAGTCCAACTTTACAAAATCAAAAGCAAATGAAATCACAGAATGCTTTAAATGTGGTAAAAAGGGTCATTTTGCTAAGGACTGTTATTCTAAAACTATCTCAGAACCCTCTTACAAATTTTCAGGAACTAGCAAGTTTCAACCTAAAATGTTTCAGTCCACCCAACAATACCAAAACAAGGGTGTAAAGGATTTTGAAACAAAATATAGGAATATCAAAGCTAAACTTGCACTTCTTGAAGCCAACCCCATATTGTCTCAGGCTGCTCAAACACCTAAACCTATTCAGACAAAGAACAAGGTTTTAATAGCTGAAGCATATGATTGGGATGATGAAGAAGTTTCCTCAGATGAGGAAATAAGAGTTAGTGCACTGATGACACTTTCAGAAGAGGATCAGATGGCTGTGGGAAAAGGCCATGCTAGAAATGGAGAATGGGTCAACATCACCATGAAAAAGGTAAATACCTTACTTTCTATGGATGATGATTCTGATTGGCAGTCTTACATGAATTATATTTGTGTTGATTTAAAGTTTGTTGAAGAACAAAGACTTAACTTGCTTTCAAAATATAACAATATTGTGTCAGAATTGAACAAATGTAGAGATGAACTGCTTGTACTTAAGCAAGCCAAACTAGAAACAATAACTCTACAAATTCAGAACACTGAGATTTTGAAACAAAACCAAGTCCTTCAAACTGAACTTAACAAAGAAAAGGCTATCATTCAAAGCTGGACCAAGAAGAACCCTAAGGTTTTTGACACTATGGGATTAATCTCTCAGAAAACCATTGGCATTGACCCTCTTATGGTTGATCCAATTATGTGTCAAAATGAATTAAACTTTGTTCCAGCTGGCATATCTTTTGAGCAAGAAATGCTTCCCAAGTCAAATGACTGGATTGTCAGGGACAACCCAGTCAGTAAGTTACCAAACTTTGAGACTGGAAAGATCTTGCTTCCTGAAAGTCAGGCCTTGAAAAATATGCTAGGACTCACTGAAAAACTCAGTAAGCTTGAACTCACTGAACCAATCACTGAGTCCTTGGATGAGTCTGAATCAGAATCATACCCTCCACTTCCTCCACTGAATACCCTTCAGGGTGCTACACCTAACCTAGGCCTCCCACCTATGGTCTTCTCACCACACTCTCCTAAGGAGAGATCAGGAAGGGGAACAACCATCCTGAAGAGAGCAAACCTTGATGTCTCAGTAAATACTGATGACTCATCAACTTCAGTCCCTTCTGAAGAAACAACCCAAAGCCCTGACTCAAAAATTGATCAGTTGGCTGAAATGGTCAGGAAGCTAGGAGAGAAGATTGAATCTTCTGAGAAATCTTCTCAATCCAAGAAGGAACAAAAACCAACTTCCTCAAAAACCAAACCCAAACCCACCAAACCCCAGAAAAGATGTGAGCTATGCAACTATACAAATCATCTCACTGATGATTGCTATAGAGTCCTTTATTGCATGATTTGCAAAAAGGAAGATCACAGGACCTCTGATCATAAACAATGCTCAGTCATGTCAAACTTTTCAGGACTCAAGGCTCAGTGCCTGAACTACCCTTCTGATTCTAAACAGAAACAGAAGCAAAAGGCCAAGCCTTTTCCTCCCTGCCCTTTGTGTGGGTTTAATGACCACCAACCTGACGATTGTCAATATGACAAACATGGTGAATCTAGTGGAAGCTCCACTCAGAAATCCTCAGGAAAAGACAAGGTCATTCAGTCAAGAAGAGGAATGAAGCAATCCTCTCAGACTACTGAGGCTACCCCTACTACCAAATGCAAAACATGTGGTAGCTCAATCCACTCAACCACTGACCATGAATCAATTAATACTTTCATAAGGACCTACAATACCAAACCCTCCATGAAATGGAGTCCTAGAAAGAACTGACCTAGTTTACTATTTGTGCAGAAACATGCTAGGGACCCTATTTGGCATCTAGATAGTGGATGTTCAAGGAGCATGACTGGTGTTAAGGAGTGTCTGCACAAATATGTGGAAGAACCAGGACCCAAAGTGATATTTGCTGATAACTCATCATGTCTCACTGAAGGTTATGGTTCAGTTAACTGCAATGGTATTGTCTTTACTAGGATAGCATATGTAAATGGTCTTAAGTACAATCTGATCAGTGTCAGTCAACTATGTGATGCAAAGTACATAGTTCAGTTCGATGATAAGCAAGGAACCATCTTCAATGCAAATAAGGAAATTGTCCTCATTTGACCAAGGAGACAAGATGTTTATGTATTAGACATGTCAAGTCTAACTCAGGATGGAACATGTCTCTTTGCTAAGGCCACTGATGCACTCAACTGGCTTTGGCATAAGAGACTAACCCACCTGAACTTTAAGAACATTAACAATCTTGTAAAACAAAACAAGGTCCTTGGCTTACCATCACTTGTGTTTTCTAAGGATAAACCATGCTCAGCTTGTGAAAAAGGTAAACATCACAGAGCATCCTTTAAAACCAAAACCAACTTTGCCATCAGAAACTGCCTACATCTTCTTCATATGGATCTATTTGGACCTGTCAGTCCAAGGTCTATTAACCATGAGAAGTATACTCTGGTCATAGTGGATGAATACTCAAGATACACCTGGGTATTTTTCCTGATCAAAAAGAGTCAGACAGCTGAAACAATCATGTCCTTTGTCAGGAACATTGAAAATCAAAATGACATTAAGGTCAAACAAATTAGAACTGACAATGGGACTGAGTTCAAAAATAATGAACTTGAATGTTTCTGTGATGAGAAAGGTATTTCCCAAAACTTTTCCTCTCCATACACACCTGAACAAAATGGTGTTGCTGAAAGGAAAAACAGAACACTTATTGAAGCTGCCAGGACAATGCTATGTGGATCAGTCCTTTCCAACCATTTTTGGACTGAAGCAGTCAAAACTGCCTGTTATACACAAAACAGATCCATAATTGTCAAGAGACATGGGAAAACCCCATATGAGTTATTCAAAGGAAGAATCCCTGACATCAGCTACTTTCATGTCTTTGGGTGTCCTGTGTTTATTCATAATCACAAGGATCACCTAGGAAAATTTGATGCAAAAGCTGATGATGGATACTTCCTGGGATACTCACTTGTCTCAAAAGCCTTCAAAGTGTTCAACACAAGGAGACAGCAGACTGAGGAAACATTTCATGTTACCTTTGATGAGAGCACTGATACAATCAGATTCTCAACTGCCTCAGTAGAAGAGATAGGAATTGATAATTCTTCTAGATATCCTCCTGATGAATATCTATCTGAAAACAACTCTTCTACTCAGTATCAAGAAGATGCTAACCTCTCCTACTACATTACCCCTCACAACCTACCAAACCCAACCATCACTGAGTTCGTTGAAGCACATACAAGTACTGATGATATCCTTCAGTCTGAACAAAATACTCAGGACCCAAACAATCTCAGTGATGACTCAACCCACTTAGACACACAAGGAAATGGAAATCTTGTGTCTAATCCTGATCATACCCATCAGGCTTCTACAAGTTCTAACCCACTCCCAAGACCTCAGGATAGTTGGACCAGATCTCAGGATATAGAACTTGTCAATATCATTGGTGAGCCTTCTGAAGGCATGCTTACAAGAAGCATGGCTGCTGAACTGAGAGCAGCCTCATCCAATGAATGCCTATTTGTGGACTTCATTTCCACAATTGAACCCAAAAGTGTTAAAGAAGCACTTAAACATCCAAGTTGGGTTCAGGCCATGCATGATGAACTAGAACAATTTGACAGAAACAAGGTAATGACCTTGGTCAAATGTCCTGAGAATGTCTCAGTCATTGGCATGAAATGGGTATTCAAAAACAAAACTGATGAAAATGGCATAGTCATTAAAAACAAAGCCAGACTTGTAGCCAAAGGCTATAATCAACTAGAAGGCATTGACTATGAAGAAACATTTGCACCAGTAGCAAGGATGGAAGCCATCAGGATTTTCCTTGCTTTTGCTACATACATGAACTTCAAGGTATACCAAATGGATGTTAAAAGTGCATTCCTAAATGGTTCACTGAAAGAAGAAGTTTATGTTGAGCAACCTCCTGGATTTGAAAGCCATGAGTCTCCTGATCATGTCTATAAGCTTAACAAAGCCCTTTATGGACTAAAGCAAGCTCCCAGGGCATGGTATGAGACTCTCTCAGCCTTCTTAATCCAAAACAAATTTGTCAGAGGCAAGATAGACAACACATTGTTTATCTATAAGACAAATAATGATGTCATACTAGTACAAGTGTATGTTGATGACATCATCTTTGGCTCAACAAGTTTCAAACTTTGCAAACAATTTGAAAAACTAATGGCAAAGAAGTTTGAAATGAGCATGATGGGAGAACTGACATACTTTCTTGGTCTTCAGATCAAGCAGACTGATAGAGGAACCACTATCAGTCAAGAGAAGTATGTAAAGAATCTACTGAAGAAGTATGATCTCAGTGACTGTGCCTCAGTCAAAACTCCCATGGCTCCCCCAAACAACCTTGGTCCTGATCTAACTGGTAAACCAGTCAATCAAACTCTCTTTAGAGGAATGATAGGATCACTGATGTATCTACTTGCATCAAGGCCTGATATCCAATTCTCAGTATGTCTATGTGCCAGATATCAATCTGACCCAAGAGAATCTCATGTCACTGCTGTGAAAAGGATATTCAGGTACCTGAAGGGCACTCCTAACCTTGGATTATACTATCCAAAGTGCTCAGGACTTGATCTCAAAGGATACTCAGACTCTGACTATGCTGGATGCAACATGGATAGAAAAAGCACATCAGGCTCTTGCCAAATTCTTGGTGGGAAATTAGTCTGTTGGAGTGCTAAGAAGCAACAGTCAGTTGCCCTATCCTCAGCTGAGGCTGAATATGTTGCTGCAGCTAGTTGTTGTGCAAATGTACTCTGGATGAAAAGTCAACTCAGTGACTATGGAATTCAGTACAAGATGGTACCCATCTTTTGTGATAACACAAGTGCAATTGCAATCTCTAATAACCCTGTTCTTCATCAGAGAACAAAACATATTGATATCAGATATCACTTCATCAGGGACCATGTCATAAATGGTGACATTGAATTACACTTCATTCCTACTGAATATCAGTTAGCTGATATCTTCACCAAACCTTTGGATGAACCAACTTTCACAAGACTGAAAGCTGAATTAGGAATGTTGGATATAGAGAATCAGTCCACTGACTAATTTTTTTTCTCTCTTCCAACTAAAAGTGTAAATTCTTAACATCTCAGGTCCCTGACTGAATATGTATATCAGTGAAAACATCTCACTGAAGCCTCTTCCTCAGGAACTAAACCCAAGTTCCTGAATCCTTGTCTCAGGAATCATTCCTCATTCCTGAGTCATCAGTGACTAATCCCAAGTCCCTGAAAACCAATCACTGAATGAAAAGTCATTCAGGACCCTGAAAAGGACATTAAATACTAACTTAAATGCTCTAAGTATCTAGTTAGTAAATGTCCGAGGTTGGTAACTGAACACATATTTAATTCAAGAATATTTGTTCTTTTTTTTTTAGCCTTTCTGGCTTCCACCTATGGGCCACCACATTCCCACTTGGCATTAAATGCCTCTCCAATCACATTTCAAATATGTGATGACTCATCTCTGCAAGTTGCACTTTTGCAGAACTGCTCAACTGATCACCTCGACTGTTGCGCCAAACCAGGAAAGTGGAGTGTTGGCATTAAATGCGGATCCCAAAACTTATTATTCAAACCAATTTCCAAATAATTTTTTGAATAAATAAAGATGTGCTCAAATGACCAAAACACCCCCATCTCCTCTTTCCTATAAATACCCCAACCAGAAGAATACATACACACGTTTTTATAGAATTTTAAGCAAAACTCTGCCATTTTTATTCTCAAAAACAAATTGTGTGTGCATTCTTAAGCTTTAGAACCCCTTTAACCTTAGTCAAACCCAGACTTACCCATAAATGGCTTCTTCTAAAGCTGTGAAATATGCCCCCAACGTGGATTTCACAATGGAGGGTGTAGACCTAACCAAAAATAATGTGGTGGGAAATTTCTCATATCCACAAATCTACCCAGCCTACAAGAACGTTATGAAATATCTTCGTAATTGTTTTCTTGCAAAGGCTTTCACACATACCCCCTCAGTCATCTACCATGACTATTTGAGGGAATTCTGGTGTACGGCTGTGGCAACCAGCCCCAAAGACACCAAAGAGTCAATCATCACCTTCACGGTGATGAATGGGAGTAGAACCCTCTCCTTTGACTACTCAGCATTCATCAAAGCCACAGGCCTTGACTTTGCTGAAGCCTTTTCTCCCAACCCTACTGATCAGGACATAAAGAATGAACTGATCTTTCTTGCACCCCATGACCCCAGACGTCCAGGAATGTCTGTGGGAGGCTTACTGGAAAAGGCTCCAGTAGTCAAAACATGGTTCCACCCTATTTGGAGGATACTGATGACATTTGTCATTCAGGTCCTGGGTGGAAATAAATCCTCTACGGAACAGTTGAACTCATCACAACAATTGATGTTGTTCAGTCTCCTTGAGGGTACAAAAATAGACATCGGGGGAATAATCTTCCGAGACCTCGTTGCTAAGCTCTCAGGAAAACATAGGCAAAGGCACATGTCCTATCCTAGATTTGTTTCCTGTGTGCTTCAGGACCTACTCGGTTCTGACTATGTGAGGACTGATGCAGAAGGTACGAAGCCTGAGGTACTGCACAAGTCAAACTTCACTAGTGGCATCAGTGAGGTTACACTTATTGCCCTGCCTGAATACATGCAATCAGTCATTCAGGGTAATAACGCTATCTCTCCAGTTCCTTCACCGACCAAAAAGGTGAAGAAGACAAAGAAGGGTCAGTCCAGCCAGGTGGTTAGACCCAAGCCACTCGCCACTGAGACTGATCCTCAAAACCAACTCAACCTTAAAAAGAGGTTGAAAAAGGCCGAGACCTCTGAGACACCCATTTCTGAGACCCTCTTGACCTCAAAACAAAGGCCAACGGAAGTCACTGAGCAATCATCCTCAGTGACCTCGGGCACACCCATTCCACATGGTCCAACTGACATAAACAAGTCAGAAGGATCAGGAAGCATTCCCCCCTCACATCCCGATGAAGGTACTGATAAATCACAATCAGTGCCCAAGGGAGGAAAGGGTCCTGAACCCTCGGTAGGGCAGCACCACCCTACTGGGAAGAGGACCCACACCCCCTCACATCCCGATGAAGGAGCTGTCAAAAAACAATCAGTTCCCAAGGGAGGAAAGGGTTCTAAATCCTCGGTAAGGCAGCACTACCTTACTGAGAAGGGGACCCACAAACACTCACATCCCGCTAACGTTCCTGAGCAATCACCCTCAGGATCTCAGGGAGAAAAGGATCCTAAATCCCCTGAAGGACAGTACAATCCTGATGGGAAGGGGGTCCACAAACTCTCACAATCAGTACCTAGTGATACTACTGAGAAGCACCCATCAGTAGTTGAAGGTGCTAAGGGGGACAAAGACTCAGAGGGAAAGAAACAACCCGCTGATATGGAACCCATCAACCCCTCAGGCGGATCCAGTCTTTCAGGAACTGCCCCCAAAAGCCAGGCTGGTGTTACCCCAGTTATTATGGCTAGTCAGGCTGAGACAACCCACTCAGTTATTATGACAAAGGGGTCAGGACCTGACCAAACCGAAGGCAAATCTTTTTATAAAGAGGAGCCGGTTGATTTTTTGGGTATTGAGTCCATGGGGGACTATCAGGCTTTTATGGAGTCTGATGAAGAGCTCAGGGAAGAGAGTGAAGAAGAAATTTTTGAGGCAGGAGAGGATATGGAAACTGATGTACAACCTGATCCATCACATCAGTCCTCTCCAAGCCAAAGTGAAGAGTCAGGCTCTCAATCTTCTGATTCATCTACTGACATTCTCCAGAAGTATGATAACTCTCTTCCCCTCACTGAAAGAAAGTTGGTCAAATTCCTACTGAAGACCAACAATGCTCTTTTCACTGGTCTCACTGATGAGATGTTTGATCAACACACTGAAGCAGCTGTTCACTATGCCAACCTGAAGGCAGATGTTGAAAGTTTTCATGAAGATGTGATCGAAATCCAATCAGACACCAAACATTCCCTGACAGCTATTGATCTTCATTTCCAGAAGTTCAATCTTTCTCTTGAAGGCATCACCAAAAGCCTTGGTACTATTCAGTCAGCTGTTAAGGATGACCCCATACTCACTGAAAAGATCCTTCAAGCTGCTGAGACTTATCAGAAGCAGTCAGCTGAAATCCATGATCTCTTCAGCTTACTGAAGGATTCTAAACTTCAGGGTCTTACTACCTCCTTGGACTCAATCAGGACTTCCATGGGTCTTCAGGAAAAACATCTTGGTACTTGGGCACAATCTTCAACATCCTTGGCATGGTCTCTTGGGTCAAGGATGTCAGGCATCGAGGCTTCTCAGGCTTCTCTGGCAGATCAGATCTCAAGTCTTCAAAAAGACACCTCGGACATCAAATCAATGATGACTGAGATCTATCAGGCCTTCAAAGGTCCTACTGCTCCAGTGACTCCAACTCTTGCTATCACCATGGCTCAAGCAACAGTTGAGGGGGAGAAAGACACTGGAGTCTCAAGCCAACAACCTCCTTCTCACACTGAGGGGGAGATTCCTTCTCACACTGAGGAAGACATTCCTGAAGCCTCTTCCTCCCATCAAGATAAAGGCAAAGGCATTCTCACTGAGCCTGAGCCTCAACCAGCACCTATCACGGTTGCAAAGGATCCTGAATCACCACTCAGGATCCCATATGAAATTGATGGAGTTCTTTACCACTTCTCAGCTGATGAACTCAGTACTTATCTTCAGAAAGAGGAGGCAAAGAAGAAGTTGAAGGAAGAGGAGAAGGCAAGCAAATCTGCCTTAATCAAGGTTGTTCATGAAGAGGCTGAGAAAATTGGTCTTGAGGCTAAGGATCTCTCAGGAAGAGAAGGTGGTATGACCTTTGTGAAAGCTCAGTCTGAGGAGATGACCACTCTCAGGCAGAAAAGGGAGGAAAGAGCCAAAAGGGCTGAAGAGATCAGGCAGAATAGGATTAAGAAATATCAGTGGTATATGACTGAAAGGATGAAGCCAGAACCAATCACTGATGTTCATATTCAAAGAAACACCAATCCTGCCGTTGTCACTGTCTACAGAGGTGCTGACAAGAGAAACTTTGACGTTCATTCACCTTTCAGATTCGCTGACTTTGGGATCACTGAATTGGACGAGTTGGGTCCATTAATAGCAAAGAAATCAAATGTTGTGGTCCCTAATCTGATGAAGTCATTGAGTCTGAGGTATGAAAGATTGGCAGCAGCACCTCAGGAACTTGGCATTCAATCTCTTCTCCCTGAATCTGCACAACCTGCTTCCTCTCAGTCTTCTTCAAGGAAAAGAAAGAAGATAGAAGCTGAGCCTGAGATCAAGATTCCTGGTCTTGACTGCAATAGGGCTCTCCCTGAAGGTGTTCCTTTCAGAAACAATATGGTCATTGAACAGCCTGAAAGAGGGTTGTTCTTCATTGATGAGTTTGGTGACAAAGCCTTCCAGAGGTGGAGTGATATAGATCTATCAGGGATCAAAGCTATGCTAGGCTTTCTAATGATGGCCTCTCCACTCAAGAGTCCTGAGAATGTGAGGTTTTGTCATGACCTGAAAAGAAAAATCAATGAACATCCTGACCAACATGAGCTGCAGTCGAAGAAGCCCAAGCTTGAAGCCCTTGGAATCAAGTTGAACTGATGACCTGCCTGAATACCCAACACTATCCTTTTTTTTTGTACTTAGTTTTGTTAGGACTTGTAAATGATATTAATAAGATGATGTTTTTATTATTTCAGTGTCCTTATTTACATTCTAGTACATTCAGTATGAGCAGAAGTCGTTAGCTCACTCATATCTGATCAAAACACTTAGGAATAATTTATATCCAAATAAGGGGAGATTGTTGGGTCATGTAAAACCCAAGAATGCTTCGAACATGATTTGGACACAAATTAACTAAGTGTTAACTTAAACCGAGAACAATTCAAGTCACTGAGAGAACAGCCTCTCAGTGAGTCATCTTCAGGATGCTTAAGGCGAATTCAAGAAGAAGGATTCACTACTCAGGAAGGCGGTACTCCCTGAGTAGGACTTAAGCCAAAGAAGAAGATGATGGATTCAGTGAGTATTGGATAAGAACTCACTGAACCCCAGTCTCCTCAACCAACAAAGTGATTGAATGACTGAGGAACCAACGCCTGAAGAAAAGGCGGGAACAATAGGGAAAAGATCTGAGAAGATAAGAGTGTAAACCCAACACTCTTCTCTTGTCAGACTCAACCTTCCCTATTGCGGCTAAAAGTCATGGAGTGTCAGCCAACAACTCCCAAAGACTTATTTAGCCCTTTCCTATTGGTTCTTGGAAATGACAATTACTATTTGTAATTGTCAGACACGCAACCTCAACAACTTGTATTATATTTAATCACTTATACTTAGAATACTTGTGTATAAATAGAGCAACTGTGAGAGAAGTTAAAGTGTGCTTTGTATAATTAAAGTATTGAACTTTTACAAAGGAACTTCTCTCCTACAAAGAGTATACAACTCACTGAGATAGCTCAGTAGGGTATATTGTTACCACTCAAGCAAATCTTGAGTTTCGATAGGAGACACCCCATACCCTTGTCTATTCAATCCCAAGTGTTTGTTCCGCAAAACACTTGGGTATAGATTCTTGGAATTATTTCTAATAAGAATTTAAACGTTGAAAAATATTGTTGTTTTTACATTCACGTTTTATAACTGTTAGAATAATCCTTAAACATTGTATTCGTCATTAACACCAATAGATTAACTTTCTAGTTAATTCTAATCGTGTAAAGGGACCAACAAAAAGTTTCTGGTTAGGTGTGGCTTTGATGAAAAAGGCATAAGAAAGAAAAAACTTCCTAGAGATCCCAATAAGCCTTGTTGTCCTTTTAGGTTAAGAGCTGTGAAAATGCATGATGGCAATTCTTGGCATATAAGAACCCTAGTTGATGAGCACACTTGCAGTAGACAGTTTAATCTTGGTTATTTAGTGACTTCAAAATGGATTGCAAGACAATTTGTAGACAAAATCAGAATGTATCCTGATATGAAAGTGGTTAATCTGCAAGAAATGGTGATGAAAAAAATATAGGGTTAAGACATCACACAATCAGTGTAGTAGAGCTAGAAGGATTGCACTATATAATCTTAAGCAGAATGTTGGAGATCAGTATGACAGGTTGGTTGATTATGCTGGTGAACTGAGACAGACCAAGCCTGGTACCAAAGTGCAGTTACGCATTGATCCTCTTGCAGATGGTACACACATGTTCAATAGTTTCTATATTTGTTTTCATAATTTGAAACAGGGTTGGAAAGCAGGTTGTAGAAAGGTTATAGGTTTGGATGGGTGTTTTTTTAAAGGGGTGTGCCAAGGTGAACTGTTGGCAGCTATTGGGAGGGATGGAAACAGTCAAATATACCCAATTGCATGGGCTATTGTACTAGTTGAGAATTCAAACACCTGGGAATGGTTTATTAAATTGTTAGCAAAAGACCTTGATTTAGCAGATGGGAAAGGGGCCACATTTATATCTGATGGCCACAAAGGACTTTACCAAGCTGTTAAGAGAGTGGTCCCATTGGTAGAACATAGGTTATTTGCTAGGCATATTTATGCCAATTTTTCCAAGGTCTACCCTGGTGTTCTATTTAGAAACCTGTTTTGGCAAGCATCAAAGGCTTCTTATCATTAGAAATTCTTAAATACAATGGAAGAAATAAAAAATGCAAGTGAAGCAGCTTATTAGTATTTGATGGATAAAGATCCATGGACATTGTTGATATAAATAATGCCTAAAAACATTATTAATACTTCTTGATATCTCTATGTTTTGATGATCACAAAATGTAAACTCATTAAACATAAACTTATTAAGTAAACAAGTATTTAGTTGGAAATATTCATTTTTACAACTTAATCACTTAAGGTATGAATAAACAAATGCCTAATGCATTGTATGATCAAAGGAACATTTTCTTAATCACTAGATTTTTTATGAAATGACCAAAACATTTTATATCTTTTAGAAAATCATTTTTGGTATTAAATAAAAATGTTTAATCCTTTATAAATTTATGAATTCAAATTTTCAACCAAAAATGGTAAAAATGTTCCAGAAAAACCTTCCCCACAAAAAGACAAATCTGAGCAACGTTCCAGTTGGGCGGCCCCCTTAATTTTAAGGGGACCGCCCCGCTCCTCTAGCCCCTCAGATTTGCCTATAAATACTGGTTCATCTCTGGACTTTTTCCTCACCTTTTGCACCCCAAACCTTATGTTCTAAATCTCTCCTTATCTTTCCTAATCCTTTCTAAAACCTTTGATCATATAATTCTTAAGCATTGGTTTCTAAGTGATCCAAGCTTCTACCATCCAAGTGCAAAAGAAGAATACTTCTATCTATCAAGACTAGAAGTATTACAACTTAGTATCATCTTGTTACTTAAGTTGTTAGTTTAGTAAACTTTGTAAATCATTCATTCATTTGTGTACAAGGTGTGTATAGTAGGTGTGAACATAAGTGATTAGATTAGTGTAGTGTGTAAATAGTGAAGAAGGTGTATAGGTAGTTGTGGTGTAAAGAAGTAGTGTAGAAATATTGTAAAGTGGTGAAGTAGTTGCGGTGTGAAGAAGTGGTGAAGCCGTCATAAAGAAGTCGTGAGACATTGAAGAAGTAGAAGTCGCCAAAGAGTGAAGAAATACTAGGTGTGTAAGAAGTATAGCAAAGGTGTGAAGAAGTACAGAAGTGAAGAAGTAGTGTATAGTTGTGAACTAGATTGTAGTAGTAGTAGTGTTGTGAAGAAGGAGTAGTTAAGAGGTTGTGAAGTAGTTGTGGTGTGTAGTAGTCGTGAGTGGTAGTGAAGAAGTTGTGAAGCCCTAGTGAAGAAGTTGTGATGCCATCGTGAAGAAGTCGTGAAGCTGTCGTGAAGTAGTTGTGAATAAGTTGTGAAGAAGTTGTGATTAAAGTTGTGAGATTGGTTCTAGCTACTATTAGAACTCGACATTTAGCTTTGTGTCGTTAAACCGGTGTAAGCCAAAGTTGTGTAAGGTTTTCTCCGCCATAAGGGAGCTTGTTGAAGTAGTGAAGAAAACTCTCGAGTAGGTGACTCGGGGAGTGGAGTAGGGCAAGGAAGGTGTCCTTGTAGCCGAACCACTATAAATCCTTCGTGTCTCGGTTTGATCTTTCCATCTCTTACTTACTTCTTTATTTATATCGTCATTACTTTCATACATATAGGCATATATAATTGTTAGTATTATTTAGAAGTTAGTTTCACATAAAGATCAAATTGAAACTCCATTCATAAAAACAAAACTTTTATAACAAATCTAATAGGATACACATATAATTAATAATTTTGTTAAGTATCACTTTTCACATAAACTTGAATCTAAGTTTTAAAAAGAAACAAAGTTTTCAAAAATAAAATTAAAAGATGTAAAACTATTCAAACCCCCCCCCCCCTTCTAGTTTTCCACAATTGGTATCAGGAGCCACGTCAAACAAGATTTTTAAAATAAATTGTATTTTAAAACTTGAATCGATCTATGGAATCGGAAAAATATTTAGAAGGGCAATCTATACAAAAACCACCACTATTTGAAAATTATAGTTTTCTTGAATGGAAAAATAAATTTGAAAATTATGTGAAATCAATTGATCTAGATATTTGGCATGTCATTTCGATTGGTGATTTTCAACCAACAAAAATGGATTTTGAAAGTCAAACAAAAACGGATTTTGAAAGTCAAACAAAAACGGATTTTGAAAGTAAAGCAAAAACGGAGTTTAATAGTCAAAATGATTATTTCAAAACAAAGAATGACAAAAATAATAAAGCTAAAATAATTATTTATAAAGTCTTGCCGAGAGTTGAATATGAAAGAATATTCTTCTGTCAAACGGCTAATGATATTTGGAAAAATCTCTTAAACTTTCATCAAGAAGAATGTCAAGCCAAAGATGAGGAATTTGATCTTGTACATGAATTAGTTGTCCTAGTAAATTTGATAGATAATCATTTAGATAAAATAGATACATGTACTACTAGTTCAAATGTCTTTAATGAAGGTATTAATGACGAAGACCACATGGATCAACTCCAAAGTAAACCAAATTCAAAATCATGGAGTGACATAGACGAAGAAGAAGATTACTATCCAGTATGTGAAGAATCCAAATTAGATAAAACTCCAAATAAGGTACAATCCGAAACCGAAAATTTTTGCTATGATCAATTCATTTTAGAATTTTCAAAATTAGAAAATGAGTTTAAACATTTTTGCAACATAGATCTAAAAACCATTTCCAAAAATGAATCATCAAAAACTTTTGAAAGCAATTTTGAAAAAGAAATAATTTTAGAAGATAAAATGTCTAGACTTGAAAGTAATATTGAAATTGATCTAGAATGCAAAACATGTCAAGAATATAAGCATGAAATTAAAAGATTAAATGAAAGAGCAAAAATATTAGCTAAATTTGAAGAAAGTTCAAAATCTCTTAAATATCTACTAAGTTGTCAAAAGCCATTCAAAGATAAAACCGGTTTAGGATTTAGTTCGGATAACTCATCAACAAGTAAATCAAAACAAATTAGAATTGTAAAACCTAGTAGAGAAATTTAGAAATAAGTTTTTTTTACAATGATTATAACTAATATAAGTCAAGAAATCCATTGTTTGTACATTAATACAAACTATTAAGGAATTCTTGTACTTCTTGGCGACATCCTCACCATGTGCATACAAATGCAATGGGTGTCCTCAACTAACCATTTCGGACCCATTAGAATCTGGGTACCAAGCTGTTTTACTTGATTAGGTGATGAACGCACAAAGGAATGAAACTTAATCTTACGTCAACCTAATTACATTCGAAACGTGCGTGTGAAGACTAATGAATCATCAAATCCTGAACCACTCTCAATATCTCACGTGATAATCCATCTCAAGAAATAGCTAATGGCGTAGTGAAATATTAATGGTATTTGTTGAAAAAACATGATGTGGTTGCAATTGAGACGTGAATGTCTCAACAAAAAGACGTCACATACATCAAGGCTAAGACATCAAATTAGTCAAGTACAAGACATGTTCGGGTCAAGCCGCTTTGGTCTTATAAGGCGTTAGAAGCATGCTGTGATATACTTTCATGCCATGGTTTTATTGAAGACTCATCTACCATTCACTACCTTATTTACCATCCTGGATATTATGAAGAAAAGCTGGACATAAGGTACGTTCTCTTTTTAAATTTCATGAATAGTTACTTCATACATATAGTTGTGTTAATAATTGCCTTAGGATATGCTTAGTTTGATAGGTTGCCTTGCCTTTACACTTTTAGTTATATCCTATTTACGATTTAATTAGAAACCCTTTAGTTAGCCCCCTAAGCATTAAATGAAGTATTCACTGTCAAACTCATTTTGCGTTCGCAAATTGAATATGGAAATCTTCCATGTCCACTTGTAGAGAACTCATTTAGATAAAGCATGTAAAGTGGATTAATTGTCAACATGGAAGTAGGATTAGATATATCACAATATAACCCATGGATGAAGTAAACTCTTATAGACTATGGCATTAAGTTAGATAATGTGCGTAATCAAAGGAGCTCTCGCATCAAATAGAATTTAGTCATCACTTTCGTGTGATCACAGGATATGTAGAAAGGGGTAGCATGTGTCAATAGCCTTAACCAATTTCCTTGAGCATGAGATCTTTTTAACCACTCTTTTTAAACCTATAATTAATGATACTTGTTTTTAAATATGCAAAAACTTCACATTTTGGAAAAATGATTTTTCAAAAGATTATGACACCTTTGTATTTACCATCCCACCTTTCTTCTAAACTTTTGTCCATAGTTACGTGTTTATCAAAGTCAAAGATTGGAAAAATATGTTTTCTTTCCTCATAAAAAAAACATTTTGAAATAAAACCAAATCTATTTCATTAATTTTTTTTTTCATCCACACAAAAACCTACTTTCAAACATTGCTGAATAATGCTAAAAACACTTATTTGAATCATGCATAGTGATCTCATATTTGTCATCTATATTTATATATATGACATTAATAAGTGAACTAAATCGACTCCGAAAAACCATTGTTTGCCCATTAAGATCTTGCTTGATACAAGTCTAAAAGTCCATGCTATCTCAACTCCCCATTCCCTTGCACATTGACACTTATTAGGATCAATTAACTAGATTATTAATCTTCCTAAAAATGATGTTATGAATTACTTGGTGTCATGTATTATTTTCTTGTCCATATAAATATATCACTTGCTAAATGAGTAGGTTGCATGTTAGATAAAAACGCTTAGTGACTTTAATAAATATGCTTTGCATACATAAGTCATTAAATGCTAAATTGCCTCAAAAGAAGTTGGACTTGCTTGAAACACAACCTTTTCTATAAATTTCTGCCAAAAACCATTTCTAGCAATCTGGGAATCAGCAGATGGGCGGCCCCCTTAAATCCTTAGGCGGCCCCCTTAATATTTAAGGGGACCGGCCCCTATTTAAGGGGACCGGCCATCTGAGGGACGGAGTTACTGTTTTCTTTTTCACTTTTCAGCCCATTTTATCCTACACTTTCCAAAACTCACAAACATATTTTGTCCTAAACCACCCACCAAAATTTACCTTCCTCAATCACACCATTCTTACACTATAAATACCTTTCTCCATCATTAATGCTCATTCATCCATCGTTAGTGCTCATTCATCCAAACATGTCATCTCCCAACAACCCAAGATACAAACCTTCAAGAGTTGCAAAAATCTCTGTAAGAACCGTTTGGAGAAGAAAGCTTGACACTTGTCAAAACACCAACTCAACAAATGATGTTGTCCAAAACCAACCAACACCTAAGTCTCATGAACCCCTTCACAAACATAACCAATCATCCACCCTTGCTCCTAAAAACACACCTCTATCTTACCCACATGATTCATATGGAGAGCATGATCAATCCCAAAACAATAATCCCAATCTCACTCACACCATCCCACATCTTGCTCAATCAACCAATGCACCATCAAACACACTAACCACTCTTGGAATATCCTCATCCTCCATATCTCCATCCTCATCCACTCATAATTACCCAAGCTCACAAATGTCTCCACCACCAAGAGTATCACCACCACCTCCCACCAACTCACATGTCACCCCTATGTTACATGTCCAAACATCCATCCCAAATGACAACCATACTCCACCATCATCACCTCCCTCCGAACACTTGAAGTTCATTGAAGAACTCAAGGAAGCCCATGAGCTTAGTGCTCTTCTTGCCCTACACCTTGCTCAACGCAACTTAGATCAACCTCCATCTAGCTCTCCTTCATCACCCCACAACTTGAGTCAAATTGAAAGACGTGTCAACAATTGTCCTTGTTGCATCTTTCTCCAAAAACAAACCATTGCATTGAATGAGCACTTCACTTGGATTGAGTATCTCCTCACAAAATCTAATCCAACCCTCTTACTTGAACAAAATCAAAACCCTCAATCAACATGTTCCGCTCCAAACTCTTCACCACCAAACTCTCCAACATCTATGCACCCAAAAACAT
Source organism: Artemisia tridentata subsp. tridentata (assembly GCA_021014915.2). Classification (NCBI taxonomy): domain Eukaryota; kingdom Viridiplantae; phylum Streptophyta; class Magnoliopsida; order Asterales; family Asteraceae; genus Artemisia; species Artemisia tridentata. Next base: position 213,442,220 of record CP139501.1, on the reverse strand, counting down.
ACCTCCATTAATCCTACTTTCTCACCCTTACTTAACCACCTCAATTTCAAACACTTCACCATCAACCACCCAAGCATACTATATGCTTATATTTCTTGTTTCTCAAACAAAATAGCTCAAGTTTTTATGTCGCAAGCAAGTCCGATGTCTCTCGTTGGCAATTTAGGATTTTCTACTTATTGTATGCTCTAAGCAAAACAAATGTTGTATCAATGATTATGTTTTTCACATAATCATTTTGAATTAATGCATGTTTTGTTTCATGTCCTTAATATTTGATTGCTATGTTTGTTGCTTTTATTCTTCTTATTATTATACATATATGCTTGTGCTTCTAATATTTTTCTTGCAAAGTATTCCATATCTCGATTCCTTGGTGCCCTCAAACGAGGGGGAGTATACATCAAGGGGAGCTCTAGTTTCTGACAAAATTCTTAGTTGAATATAGTCGGCATAACCTTTTTTGATTCTACAAAAAGTGGTAGTGAAGAAGTTGTGAAGCCCTAGTGAAGAAGTTGTGATGCCATCGTGAAGAAGTCGTGAAGCTGTCGTGAAGTAGTTGTGAATAAGTTGTGAAGAAGTTGTGATTAAAGTTGTGAGATTGGTTCTAGCTACTATTAGAACTCGACATTTAGCTTTGTGTCGTTAAACCGGTGTAAGCCAAAGTTGTGTAAGGTTTTCTCCGCCATAAGGGAGCTTGTTGAAGTAGTGAAGAAAACTCTCGAGTAGGTGACTCGGGGAGTGGAGTAGGGCAAGGAAGGTGTCCTTGTAGCCGAACCACTATAAATCCTTCGTGTCTCGGTTTGATCTTTCCATCTCTTACTTACTTCTTTATTTATATCGTCATTACTTTCATACATATAGGCATATATAATTGTTAGTATTATTTAGAAGTTAGTTTCACATAAAGATCAAATTGAAACTCCATTCATAAAAACAAAACTTTTATAACAAATCTAATAGGATACACATATAATTAATAATTTTGTTTAAGTATCACTTTTCACATAAACTTGAATCTAAGTTTTAAAAAGAAACAAAGTTTTCAAAAATAAAATTAAAAGACGTAAAACTATTCAACCCCCCCCCCCCTTCTAGTTTTCCACAGACATGGTCAAGATCATACTTCAAAGAAGATATAGTATTTATATTTGTAGTAGCTTATTAGAATAATGATATAAGCTAACCTAACTTATTACTTGTATTATGTTGACAGGAATGGATTGTGATGCTGTTGAAAATGGTCTTAGTGAATCTTTCAATTCTCATATAAAGAATGCAAGGAGAAAACCAATAATTGGAATGCTTGAAGACATCAGATCTTGTGTGATGACAAGGAATTAGACTCTAATGAAGGAATGTGAAGATTGGAAAAGTGATATTTGCCCTAACATCATCAAGGTTTTGGAGTTGCATAAGTCAATTCAAAGGTATATACTTATCAATTTGATGTACAACTTGAGGAAGCAATTGATACAAGGGCTAACAACCAGTCTAGTGTTAATGTGGTAGCTGCTTTTGATGCCAATGCCTTGGTTGATGTACAACTTGGTCAAGCAAATACAGAAGAAATGGATGTTGATGCAGGTACAGAAATGGATGCCAATACAGATACAACTACAAATGCAAATGTTGTTGATGCCAATACATATATAGCTGCAAATGCAAATGTTGTTGATGCCAATGAGGATGAAACAGCAAGGCTTAGAAGGAGGTATGATGAATTCTGGGAAGGTCAATACAATGTAGGATACCAGCCCCCTAGAAGGACATCTCAAAGATTAGCAATGAAGAATTATAATAGGAAGATAAATCAGGATTATGAAGGTCAAGGTCTCACACCAGATGAAGCATTTGGAGTAGACTAAGTACTCTATTGTTTGTAATATCAGTATCTTTTGTAAGAACTTATTAGCTACTATGGAATATTCTATGTAAGAACATATCAGTATTTTGGTTTGTATGCAATTACCTTTAATTAAGTCTCTTATGGTCCATATCAGTTGCATTTTTTTTACTTAAAACATAAGCATGATACCATTGCATTCATAATAGTTGTAACTAGTTACAACATATTTATTTAAGGGCATTTAAGCCATACATACTAAACCATGATACTACACCATACATACTAAATCATCTTTTTTTTTGCCCTTCCCTTTTTGACTGGCACTTGCATCTGTGGGTTTTTTGGGAGCAAATGACTTGATATCAAGTAAATCACAAGTTTCCTTGTTTGCCAAGCTTAACACCTTAACCCTATCAGCAAAAGCTTGCTTTGCAATCACTTTGGGGGTTGGATTCATGCTTGCATCAACTTTCTTTGAGCTTGAACCCATTAGAATGTATCCTGAATCACTGCTTGAATTAGTCTCCTTTGGAAAATAGTTAGACCATTGTTGGTCCACAAATTGTATATGGATCACTAAGTAGTCTTGAATACCTAGTAGATGGTTAGGATAAATCCGAACCAATCTAAGTGAGAAACCCTAAGTGATTGTTAATGTTAATGCGGAATCTTAACAAGAACAATTTAGAACACAAGCAGGGATATCACTAACTTCGTATATTGATATTCACTATGATCAATTCGTACAACTCACACCCACGAACTAACAAACTTTAGGGATCCTTTTATAACACAAGGAAACCCTAGACGACACAGAAGATATACACAAATCTTCTATAAAGATACATACACGTAATGTATCTTTTCCTAACATAACTCTAACAAACTTTCCTATCTTCACGACCAGACTTAACTTTATAAGTCAACCAGACTTAACATGTACTACCAGACTTAACTTTACATAACCAGACCTAAATCACAAACAGACCTAACTTAGTAAACTACCAGACCTAAGTTGTCTGCTCTTGATACGCATCATAATTCCCAACAATCCTCCCCTAACTTGATCTTCATGCTTCATGAACTTCAAGTTCTTCTGATTTAGCCTTCTGAGGATTGAATCTTGAACACTTTGAAATGTATTTAGGTCTTGTTCCTTTCTAGCAGCTTGAATCTTGATAAGCTCTTCTGATATGGTCTTTGCAGCAACATTGACTATATGTACATCAATTCATATTAAGTTTCATATCTATTCTCATCACTTCCAAGTGTGTTAACACCTGTGAGAGGTGAATCATTGAAATTTAATGGATTTGATGTCTCTTTACCAATAGCCATTACTACTGGAGTAGCCAAATGTTTTGGTGTGTAAGACCATGGTACACTGACAACCATATGATTTTAAGCAAATCATCAGCTTATCAACGGATTTGTTAAGTCTTTACCAAAAGCCGTTTGCTTCTGGACTAGTCAATTCTTTGATGGAAAAGCACCTCATCATGGTGAATTGATTACCATTTATGGTTTTCCACAGCCTTTACCACAAGCCATAACCTTGTGGGCTAGCCAACTCTTCACTTATCTTAGATATGGTGAGTTGAATACCATACAATTTTTGGCAAATTGTCAGCCATAAACGGATTTGAGCAATCTTTACCTGTTAGCCGTTTGCTCAGGATTAGCCAGTCCTTATGTTGATGAGACAAGGTGGACTGATAACCTTTTGATGTGTTAGTGCAAAGCACCTCCACCAAGTGAGAAGTTCCAATAATCTCACTCAACAACTTGTGAAAATATACTTAATCCAGCATTGCCTATAGAAGAAATAAAAGACATGGATAAAACAATTTTTTTTTTTTTTTTTTTTTTTTTTTTTTTTTTTTTTTTTTTTTTTATCACTAACAGAACTAAAATCAAAACTACAAGACTTAAGAAATAACCTAAATGCTGGTAAGTATTCATACTTTACATACTTCACAATTTGACCTCCCCTTAGGCCAAACCTCCCCTTAACTCAAACTAGGGGTTCATCATACCAATGTTAACTACCAGATAATTGAATCTAGGACCATCAAATGCCTTAGTTAACAGGTCAGCAACATTAAAATTTGTATGTATTTTCTCCACTCTAATTAATTTCTTTTCAAAGCAATCCCTAATGAAGTGATGCCTTATTTCTATATGCTTAGTTTTAGAGTGATATACTGGATTCTTAACAATACAGATAGTACTCTTATTATCTATGTGGATAACAGTATTCATAAAATTCAAACCATAGTCCAGCATCTGATTCTGAATCCACAAAACTTGTCCACAACAATGAGCAGCTGCTACATACTCAGCCTTAGTAGTTGAATTAGCCACAATCGTTTGCTTCTTGCATTGCCAAGATATTAACCTCCTTCCAAGGAACTGACAACCTCCTGTTGTTGATTTCCTATCCAGACTTGCACCAGCATAGTCACTGTCTGAATAAGCTGTCAGGTCAAAAGCTGACTCCTTAGGATACCAAAGGCCCAAATTTGGTTTTCCCTTTAAGTACCTAAAGATTCTCTTCACAGCATGAAGATGTGAAGTCTTTGGTTGAACCTGAAAGCGTGAACAAATACAAACTGCATACATAATATCAGGTCTAGAAGCAGTAAGATACATGAGGGAACCTATCATGGATCTGTATAGATGCACATTCACATCAGCAGCATCTTCATCCTTTGTTAAAGGCACTTTGTTTTCCATAGGAGTGACTGCTGCCTTCACATTTGAGAATTCAAACTTTTTCAAAATTTCTGCAACATACTTGTCTTGAGAAATAAAGAGTCCATCATCCTTTTGCTTAACTTGCAATCCCAAGAAAAATGTAAGTTCTCCCATTGAGCTCATTTCAAACCTGCTCTTCATTAAACCTTCAAATTCATCACACCAAGACTTACTTGTGGATCCAAAAGTGAGGTACTGGTAATGCTAGGGGATTTGACTTTGCCAGACTTAACTTCAGAGTCTGTTTTCTGAGGTGAAGAATCCTTGATAACTGATTCAGCTGTATCAGACTTGTTCTCTGTAGATGGAATCACAACAAGTTCAGCCATATCATCAATGTTCCCTGAATTTGAAGAATCTTTGGTACCTACAATGTTAGTAGCTTCTTGGGTACCTGCAATAGGGTTAATTTGATTCTCCTTGGAGACAGGAACATAATTCATAGAATCAGTCAAATAATCAATATCAAACATCCACCTATGACCAATTCCCTTGACATTGGGTTTTTCCTCAAGAAAGTTTACATGCAGATTTTCTTCTACTTTCTTGGATACTAAATTGTAAACCCTAAAGGCTTTACTGTTTAATGCATACCCAAGTAAAAACCCTTCATCAGACTTTCCTTCAAATTTTCCAAGAACACTTAGAGTATCAAGAATGGTAACATGACACCCAAAAGGTCTTATATGGCTAACAACTGGTTTGTGGCCAAACATAAGCTCATAAGGAGTTCTATTTTGAGGCTTGGTCACTCTAACCCTATTAAAGATGTAGCAGGCATTGCTGACTGCTTCAGCCCAAAATGTAGTAGGTAAAAGTGAATCTGCAAGCATAGTCCTAGCTGCCTCAATAAGTGTCCTGTTCATTCTCTCAGCAACTCCATTTTGCTGAGGAGTTCTTGCATTACTGAATTGTTGCTTAATTCCTTTATTACCACAAAAATCTAGCATGCTCTTGTTTTTAAATTCAGTGCCATTATCACTCCTAATGATTTTGACTCGTTTATCAATAAGGTTTTCAATCTGTCTAATGAAATTTTGAATCAAAGGGGTAGCTTCATCCTTCCTAGACATAAAGAACACCCAACAATATCTAGTACAATCATCTGTAATGACAAGGCAATAGCATGCATGATTAATACTATGGACAGATGTAGGGCCAAAAAGATCCATATGTAAGGTATGCAAAGGTTCAGTGATTAATCTTTCTAATTTAACCTTACAGGATGCCCTATGTTGTTTTCCCTTCTTGCAAGCCACACAGGTATGATCATTTTTAAACAATTTTGAAGGCAAACCTCTCACAAGGTTATTCTTCACAAGTTTATTCATGTTTTTGAAATTCACATGGCCTAACCTTCTGTGCCACAACTTAGATTCATCCAATGTAGCTTTTGCAATTAAACAGGTAGCACCTTTTGCAGGATTAGATGCTTTCATATCAAAACTGTACATTTTGTGTTGTCTGGGAACTTTAAGAAGAATTTGATGTTCTTCAGGCATTTTAAAGTCCGGAGTCAACACAAGACAATCAGTTTCAGTAAAAAGCACCTTATGCTGAGTATCACAAATCTGTGATATTGAGAAAAGGTTGAACTGCCCAAGTTCTTTCACAAAAGATACATTGTCAAATTCTATGTTGCCCACAATAATTCTTCCTTTACCAGTTATCTGTCCCTTGCTTCCTCCAAAAGTAACAGAACCTCCCTCAAATTCATGAAAATCATTAAGATAGTTCTTGTTACCAGTCATGTGCCCAGAGCATCCACTGTCAAGTATTCCTCTATCTTCCATATAGCATAGTGGATGATCCTGCACAAAAAGAAGAGAATTTAGTTTCTCTTAGGAACCCAGACCTGAGTAGGCTTGGGTTCGCCTTGTGGATCAATATGCTTAAATTTCTTAATTGAACTTGATCCACTGTTGTTTTGGGATTTATACATGAATTTATTTTTGTTTGAATCCCAAGACATACATGCTGAGGTCTTAACAGCAGAACCCCCATTTCCCTTTAAAGGTTTTGCTGTTTGCTTTCCAACTTGTCTTCTCATAGGTGAATGAGCTTTGCAAAAATTATATCTTTGAAAATTTTCATTCACCTGAGGTTTTTGAAAAGGTTGCTTGGGTCTTACAAAACCAGTGTTCACTTTAGGTCTCACAGAGTTAACATAACCAGTATTCACTTTAGGCCTCATAAAATTAACATTTTGCCTATTCACATTAAAGTTTCTGTAGCCAGACCCAAAATTTTGTCTACCAGAACTAACAAAGGAGTTAGGTCTGGTAGTGTTATTTAGTTGAACAGGTCTGGGAACAAACTGGTTAGCATGATTAACTCTACTAGCATTGTTCCAAACTGGTTTATTTAAACCTTGAACCTTATTAACATTCATTCTCTTTTGCTCAGCCTCTCTTTTCATTCTCTTTTCATGGAAGTCACAATCTCTTATTAAATGACTCAAACTTCCACACACAAAGCATCTTTTAGGAGCATAAGTGTAACTACTCCTACTTTCTCTGTGAGCACTATTGCTTCTAGGTGACTCATTTAATTTAACAGATTCCCTAGGAGTTTTTATGTGATTGACACAACTAGGTTTAACTGTTTCAGCCTTTTGTTCAGTCACTAAAGGTTTAGTAACAACAGGTTCACACTTCTTAACAACCTTAGGTTCAGGATTCTCTTTTTCCTCACTGATTGACTCAGACTTAGAGTGATCAGAGGAACCATCAATAGATCCTTCAGAGTCATTGGATTGACAAGAAGAATATCTACTAGATTTGTCCTCTGAGGTAGTTGGTTCAGACACTTGAGGACCTTTCTTACCATACACAAAGAGTGAATCATCCAACTCTTCTTTTTCAAGAGGAGTATAGTCATCACTCAAAGGTGGTGGTACTCCCTTAAAGTCACCAGTCTTAACAAACCTATTATACAAAGGCTTACCAGCATAGTCCTCTTCTCTAGTCTTAAATATATCCCTATTCTCATTTTCCTCATATCCTAAGCCACATTTTTTATTTGACTTAATTTGAGAATCCCAACACTTAAACAGGTTATTATTTGAATTGTTCCATTGATCTACCCTTTTTCTCAGCTCATCCCTCTCCTTCTGAATTTTAAGCCCTAATTGTCTATACCTTTTAAGCTTCTCATCTTGTTCATATATCTTATTAGCTTGAAAGTATAGTTTTTCATTTAAAGCAGCATGTTGATTTTGAAGGGTGACCTTTTGTGCCTCTAAAGTTTTTACAGCATTTTTATGTGCTAATAAATTTACTTCTAGATCACCTATTTGTTCTTGCTGCTCATCACACAAAGCCTTAACATGATTATATGAGTCAGTACATAATTTAGAGCATAATGATACCTCATTACCAATGGCCATGAGAGCATGATCAGACTCCTCATTTACTCTTGGATGCTCACCCCAATTGACTCCTCCAGCTTCCATTGTCAGCAGGCTCATCTGATTCTTTTCCATCTTCCCATCTTCAACTCTTTTCTCATCAGCAGACTTCTTCTCTGGACAATCTCTTGAAAAATGCCCATGCTTGTGACAGTTGTAGCATTCAACAGTCCTCTTTGTGTATCCCACTGGTGATTTGTTGTTGAAGTTGATAGTCCTACCATATTGCTTCTGAAATCGTTTGACCCTTAAAGCAACCATGGCAATGTGCCATTTTATATCCATCTCCTCAACTTCAGCATCATTAATTTGTTCAAGGTCTTCACAAATAAAGCTTTCATCTTCTGTTTGATTGGCAAAGAAAGAATGTATCACCTCATCAGTGAAACTTGAAGCAGACCTTTCACTTGAAGGAGTTTCATAGTTACCAGACCTAACACCAGATCTAACCTTGTAAGTACTGCTTTTGTTTTGAGACACAAAAGCAACATTTGATGAACTGGTTGAACCCTGAGTGTTATTACTAATGTCCCTTTCAAACATCCTGAGATTATTGTATAGGTCATCAGGTGTCATAGAGTCTACTTCCTCCTTAATCCTCATTGCCACAGATACATTGCCCCATTCTGATGGTAAAGATCTAAGGAATTTGTGATTTGCATCCTCATTCGAGACTGCTGCACCATGAACTTCCAGTTGTGTTAACAGATGTTGAAATCTGTCATAGCCCTTCTCCAAACCTTCAGTCTTTGAAACACTAAATGTTTCAAATTGCTGTTTAAGAACAGCCTTTTGCATCTTTTTGGAGTTAGCATTACCTCCAAATCGTTTCTTGATAGCTTCCCACATCTCCTTAGCATCAAGAATGCCATGAAACCTTTGTAGATGCTCCTTAGGAATAGCCATAAGAAGCAAGGTTCTGGCCTTCTTTTCCTTCTCCACAGCCCTAATCTCCTCAGCAGATACTGGTGGCATTATTCTGAGCTGCCCATCATTCCCTTGTGAAATTCTCTTCTTAGAATTTCCCTTTTGGATCACCTTCCATACATCACTATCAATGTATTCCAGATAATGTTCCATCTCCATGGCCCATATATCATATTCTTCTCTCTTCAGTAGTGGAAGTTTTATGTTTGAGATTGTGGTTGTGGAAGGGATGGGTTGTTGTTGTGTTTGGGAGTTACTGGTTTCGGTTTTTCCTTCATCTTCATGGTTTGATTGCTCATCCTCACTGTTATGGATTGAGAAAGTTTCAGGCTTATCGAGTTCAGACATTGTGTAGGGTGATTTGAGTGAGAATTAGGTTTAGTGTTCTACGAATTCAGAGTCTCTTCCTTGCTCTGATACCACTTGTTGGTCCACAAATTGTATATGGATCACTAAGTAGTCTTGAATACCTAGTAGATGGTTAGGATAAATCCGAACCAATCTAAGTGAGAAACCCTAAGTGATTGTTAATGTTAATGCGGAATCTTAACAAGAACAATTTAGAACACAAGCAGGGATATCACTAACTTCGTATATTGATATTCACTATGATCAATTCGTACAACTCACACCCACGAACTAACAAACTTTAGGGATCCTTTTATAACACAAGGAAACCCTAGACGACACAGAAGATATACACAAATCTTCTATAAAGATACATACACGTAATGTATCTTTTCCTAACATAACTCTAACAAACTTTCCTATCTTCACGACCAGACTTAACTTTATAAGTCAACCAGACTTAACATGTACTACCAGACTTAACTTTACATAACCAGACCTAAATCACAAACAGACCTAACTTAGTAAACTACCAGACCTAAGTTGTCTGCTCTTGATACGCATCATAATTCCCAACATAGTTAGACCATGGCATTGGGTATGTTGCATCAGAAGAATCCCAATCAGAAGAATCACTGGAAATGCTTATGATTTCTGCACAAAATAAATAAATAAATAAATAAATAAATAAATAAAATAAAATAAAAAAATAAAAGGGATAATTACTAAAATAGCCCGATTGCCCAAGTGCTAAGAGTATCTGTCCCGCTCATAGAAAATTCCCCCCTTAGCCCAGGGCAACTGATCTGACGGACCACAGGACGCCACGTCATCGACCAAAATACCTCAACAACTGTTGCTACGATGTATAAGGGATGTATTGTATTTTGGGCAACTTTTGAATTTTGGGCAACAAATACATGAACAAAAGGATATTTTGGTCATTTTACGTGCATTAAAATTAGAAACTTGTTATTAACATAAGACCACAACTCGATGGATTCAGATCTAGCTCTCAATCAAAACAAAAATAAATCCCTATCACTCTCACGCATAACAAATCATACACAAACAAAAAAAACACAAACTGCACTCACAAAAAAATCCAAAACAACACACACAACACAAACAAAGTCAAAACCCAGAAAATTTACACACACCAAAACCCAGATCCATCACAGATTTTGATCAGTGGTGGTCGCTTGTTCGGTCTTCTCCTTCGTTTCGTGATTACCAGATTTGCATATACGTCTTTCTATGTTAGCATGTCATAATCGGGTTAAACATGTAAAGTATCTGTTGTATGTGCATAGACTAGCTCCTCCGGTGACGGAAGAAAAAGAGGTGGTCCTGGTGAAGGAAGAGGAGGTGGTTTCGGTTAAGGTTGAAGAACAAGCTGTTGCTGTGGAACAAAAAGATTAAAAGATTGAAGATGATAATAATGATATAATTGATCTTCCAAAAAGTAAGTTTAATCTTTTATCGATTGTTCAAGTAAGTTTAATCTTTTATATCTGTAGTACTATAGTTTTGGTATTTGTTTGTTCAAGTAAATTAAATTTCTACATCATCAGCTATTTATCAAGCTTCCTAATCTGTCCTAAAAGGCACCCAATCAAAAACTTGCTACGATTTATCTATAAAACTGTGTAGAGGTTATAGATAACATTTGACTACTAAACAGTGTAAATATTACACTTTTCTGAAATTGTGTGAACTTTGTCTAGTGGACACTTCTTTTGGAACGGAGGGAGTATCATGTGTTCTGAGTTCGGCTTGTTATAATGTGTTTTGAGCTCACAATTGTATTCAAACATAAACTCGATAAAGTTCAATTTGATCAAGACCGAATCGAGTTCGAGATCGAATTAATCATGAAAACCTTGACACATGCTCTGCTCTACTTCTAGTATTTGCAGTTTGCTATTGCATCTTATTATCCTATAACTACCTTGAAAGTAATATGATAATTTTCATGTCCTGTCTGACAATCTAGGAAATGCTACAGAAGCCTGAAGTGGAAGGCGAACAGCCTGCGACAAAAGAAATGCTACAGAAGCCTGAAGAGGAAGATGTTGTTGGTAACGGGTAGTTGACTTGTACTTGATTTGACTTTTGCAGGACATTATGTTACATGCTCAGTTCTTGGAAAATAACAAGCAATCGGACGGAGATAAGTCTATCATAGTAACTTGCAGTTTCACTCCGGGTTCATGCTCCTTGACTGCATATAAACTTACGCCATCCGGCTATGAATGGGGCCGTGGAAACAAGGATACAAGAAGCAATCCTCAGGGGTATCTTCCAACTCATTATGAGAAGGTCCCAATTCTTCTAAGTGACCGTTTCTTTGGTTTCTATATGGTAAAAAACTCTCTCTAATAGTTAGACTGTTATAGTAAATTACAAAAATGGTCCATATGATTTGCTCTTACGAATATGAGTCTTTAAAAATGTTGTTTGCTTTCATATTTGGTGCCTCGCATTTGACCCTTTAGGGACCGAAAGTGAAAAGTTTTACATACTTGAGGAAGCAATAAAACAACAGTGCTTCTAGAGACCATATCCGTAATTATATTGGCAAGTGACCATTTCTGGAATTTTGAGCAAACGACATTGACCATTCATCTTATTTAATCGTATTTATTACTTCTAGTATATATAATTACTATATATATAATTTGTCGTTTAAAACGACACCGTTTCTTTTTCGTCATTTAGGTGCAAAGCTTACGTCATTGAGTGGGAGCCCAGTCCAGCCCTTTTGGAGCCCAACCGGCCTTTCCTTTTTTTTTTTTTTTTTTTTTTTTTTTTTTTTTTTTTTTTTTTTTGTCCTTTTTCTAGAGACGCCGCCATTCTTTTTTTTTAATAGTTATCTCTTTTACGTTTCTGGAAATATCGTGAACACCAGAAGAAGAAGTTGCCATCCGTTTCTTTCGTTACTGGGTTTATTTGGTTGTTGTTCGTACGCTTATTATTGCTTTGTTCTTGATGTTTGATTGTTTGGTGAAAACTTCTAATTGAAACTAACCTCAAATTACTTCTGTTTAGGTTTATGTGTCTGGAAACTTCGTGAACAGCAGAAGACGAAATTGGTATCCGTTTCTTTCGTTAGTGCCATTGTTTGATTGTTGTTGCTACGTTTATTATTGCTTTGTTCTTCATGTTTAATTGTTTGGTGGTAACCTCTGATTGAAACTAATCTCAAATTACTTCTCTTTAGGTTTATGTATCTGGAAACATTGTAAACAGCAGAAGAAGAATTTGGTATCGGTTTCTTTCGTTACTGCCTTTACTTGATTGTTGGTGGTACGTTTATTATTGCTTTGCTGTTAATGTTTAATTGTTTGATGGTGACCTTTAATTGAAAGTAATCTGAAATTAGGTCTCTTTAGTTTAGTTACATGATTTATCCGTTAACTGCTGTTACTGATATATTCTTTTATATTATGCGTTCGCCAATTTTAGTAGCCGACTTTTTGATATACTTTTAACTTACTTATTGCTCTTGCGTTATTTTCATATTGTTTATTGAAGTATCTGTTGTTTCTTATACCTTCTTTTTACCTATCATTTTCATCATAATTTATTTTCCATACCTTTTTATCCAGCCAGTGCTACTTCCAATGTGCGTCCTTGCCATGTATCCTTACTTGCTGACCGTTACAACAATATTCAACAAGGTTTGTATGCCCATTTTTGTGTGTGTATGCAGTCCACTAATTTATGTTTGTGTTACTGATTTCTTTACTGTTTTTAGTTTCTAATAGTCGCTTTGTTATTTGTTACCAGGTCCCCTGGTTGGGATGGGTAATCTGGAAGTTGATGTGGCTAAATCTATTCGAGGAGCAGATTTCTTGGGTGTTGACCTGCATGGGAGATCATATTATAGCAGCTGTGGTTACGTTTTGGTGTAAGTTCTTTATATTATTTTTACCAGTAAAGTAATTTTTTTTTCTGAATTGGATTGTTTTTTTCTCTTATCAAGAACTTAAGTTAATCACTTGCCTGTACACTTAAGAGCATAATTGTCATTATTTCTTTGCTTAGATCATTGCTCTGCCGCAACGCGGCGGATCGTGGCCGACCTCGTTGGTAACTAATTTCTGTTATTGATTGTGCGCCCTAGGTTCCTGAGAACGGTCCTTGGAATTACAATTTCATGAGAGTGAAGCATAGAACAGGCGTGATGTACGGAATAAAGCTGGGAACCCCACGAGAATACTATCATGAAGATCACAGACATTCACATTTCTTGGAGTTGATCAATTTGGAAGAAGACGATGTGGCCAATGGAGATTGGGAAGACACATTTTCTTGAACAAAATGCTATCTCAAAATAGTATTAAATATATAAGGCGCAAAGATTGTGTAGATATTTTACGACTCTATGTTCATGGATTATAATATATGGAACCTGTGAATGGCAAGACTTTAACAAATCTTTAAATGTGTGCTAACTATAAGAAAAACTGTGTTATTCATCATTTCTTAGTGTTTGTGGTTTTACATTTGTGTTTATGTGATGAAGTGCTAACCTTGCTGCTAACCTTAGTACTGCTGCTCGGGTATTTTTACTACTGCTTGCGAGTTCTTTGAACTACTGCTCATGGTTATTGGTTTATGCTGTTGAGATATGATGTGGTTTCATGCAAAAAGTCAAATATTTGCATGGTGATTTTGGACTTCGGACAGTGGAAAGCAAGAAAGCAAAACTTGGAGTACACAATATTTATTTGTTTTGTATTTTTTGGGCAACTTTTCCAAAAAATACAAAAGTTGCCCAAAAAATACAAAAGTTGCTAGCAGGAACTACATACCTGCCAGCATGAACCAACTATACTAACAGCAGAAATGAAATAACTTTTGTAATTTTTTGGGCAACTTTTGTATTTTTTGGGCAACTTTTCCAAAAAATACAAAAGTTACTTAGCAACTTTTGTAAAATTTGGGCAACTTTTCCAAAAAATACAAAAGTTGCCCAACTATACCAGCAGGAACTACATACCTGTCAGCATGAACCAACTATACTAACAGCAGAAATGAAATAACTTTTGTAATTTTTTGGGCAACTTTTATATTTTTTGGGCAACTTTTGTATTTTTTGGGCAACTTTTCCAAAAAATACAAAAGTTACTTGGCAACTTTTGAAATTTTTGGGCAACTTTTCCAAAAAATACAAAAGTTGCCCAACTATACCAGCAGGAACCATGCCAGCAGGAACTACATACCTGCCAGCAGGAACCAAGTATACTAACAGCAGAAATGAAATAAGTTCTATTTTAATAATTCCTGTGGGTATACAGGTGGGAATATTCATCGGCGTGTTCATAATGTTAGCATCAACCATCGGTGCGTTCAAGAATATAATTGCTGACTCCTCAAGCTACGACTTTTATCAGTAAATTATCAGATTAACTGGTATTGTATTTATGACTACATGTTTAAAACAAGTCGATAATATGTTTCATATTGGAAATGCGTGTTTGTAATAGAAACATAAGGACAAAACTCTCAAGAGGGTTGGATACATATACATGAATCATACTTGTTTGGTCTATAAAGTTATCTGCAGTATCTTGTGGTGTCTGATAAATATTCATGTAATCACATTACGAAACAGTGACTCAGAAACAAAACAAGCAAGCTGTATTTGTATGTATACGAATGCAACATTGTAGTAAATGAATGCATTTGCACTTATTCATGTAGAATTTGAGACAAGAATAACGGCAACAGAGAAATTTTGATTTATGTGGAGTTACAAAGCATGTATCATATATGGCGATAAAATGCTGCGAAAACGTCACAAGTTGAAGCAAATTGTGTTTCATCATCAATTACCATAAAGATGCAACTGATATAAATATAATCTATTTCTGATGAATGGCAAATTTATGTGTTCCAACTTTTGCTCCGCTAATGGCAATAATGATCGAATACACACAGTTTTAGTGAGATCGAAGTGTTGCGAAGGAAGGTTGGTGAAAAAGATATTTAGTACTACATCCATCCCATATTAAGTGGACTTTTTTGAGTCTTTCTTGTTTAATTTTAACCTTAAATTCTATTATTTGTATTGTATGATGCAAAATATATAAATGGATTGGGTTTTCAATGTATTTTCATTGTTATAATTTTCATCAAGTATTATATAGCACAAATAAAAATATTTACGGTCAAAGTTGAACAAATAAGACTAAAAAAAGTCAAAGTGGACACTTAATATGGAACGGAGTGTTCTGAAAGGCTCAAGGCCCACTAAGGCACAAAGGGGGGCAAAGAGCCTCGAGTCGAGGCGCATTCCAAGGCGCGGGATTCATGAATGCGAGACGCACTAAAAGCATTAAGTTTTTTATAACATATGTGACCATTTATGTATAGCTTAAATAACACAAAATAACATTAAAATACTTAATGCATGACACATATTGCCATTATAAATATTAAGATGGATCAGTTGTCACTTCTAAAACGGATCAACTCTTTGGCTCGATGACCTATATAGAGATTAAAATCCATATCAGACTAAATATGCTTGTATCCTACACTTGTAGCTTACATCTAACAAAGCTCACAATTTAACCCAAAATATCAAGCAAGCAACATATTAATATTCAAGGCATAATGCCATATTTTCATGATAATATGTCGTAAAAAAAAATACTTAATGAAACAAAGTAACTTCTTAAAGAAAATTCCAATCAATAAAATAAACATAAAATTAATTCAAATTTACAAATCATACAAATACTCACTCTATGACTTAAAAGGCCCATGTATCTTATCTTAATATTTAAAAAAAAATAATAAAAAAAAAAAAAAAAAATGTTACATCTCCTAGGTGCAAAAAGCCCCCAAAGCGCGCGCTTTTTGTGAGATTCATGCATGTCGTGAGCCTCGATCTGAAAAAAGCCCAAAGGCTAGAGCCTTGCGCCTTAGGCGCGCCTTAGGCGCGATTTTGACAACTATCACGGAGGGAGTAATAAATAAAAGAAAAAAGATGGCTAAACGATGTCGTTTGCACCCTAAAGAATGAGACGACGTTGTGCGCACCAAGAATGCACAAAACGGTAAAAAGAAAACAAAATGACGTCGTTTTGATCCCAACATCAAACGGCATTGTTTGTACCGTGAATGTATAGTAGGATAATATACTAATTATTTTGTTTATATTTAAAATTGAAATATCTTAACCACTAAATCAACTACCAATTTTGTGATGGCTTTATCTTTTTTGTATTTATTAGAAATAGTGTTGGGCTGTTAGCATCTTTAATAATTTTGCTATTATTAGTAAAAAGTAAGCTAATAATTGTATACTTATTCAAATATAAACAAACAAAATTGGTTATTAAAGTTAAACTCGACTCGACGACAAGTGAATCAAACTTGCATTTAACAATAACAAATTTATAACCCAAAACTTTAATATTCGATTATCTAACTTTGTAATTTTGTCAGTTATTTGACCATTTATTTAATAATACATATATTAGTACGAAGTTTTTCTTTTTAACTGCATATGCGATGCATCTATTTCTTCCTCATTTTGAAAACACATGTCAATTTGACCGAGAGAATATTTACTAAATTAAGTGGTTACCTTTGAGGCTCTTAACTACCCACTTAATTGAGAGAGAGAGAAATTTGTGTGTCTATCAATTAAGATGTAATAAGTATTTTGGGCTCACATTTATATTCATTAAGAGGGATTAAGGGAAAAAGAAACACACCTGAGTCTTTTAACTAGTGATATGAGGGTGTTTTCCAAAATTTTATTTTCTGAACCCCGTTTTTTATAATCACGTTTTGTAGTTTTTAGTGAATAATATATCATTAACCATGAATAGTATATCAGTAACCATAGCAAGTCTAAGGGTATATCAATACTTGCATGTAAGGGTGTTAGTCGGGTCGGGTTTAGTTCAATTTTAATCGGGTCAAACTCGGATTGAGGCTAAAAAAAAGTATTCGAACCCGACTCTATTAAGAACTCGGGTTAGTCGGGTTCGGGTTTATTCGGATCGGGTCCAATCGAGTCGAGTCTATTTGGGTTCGTGTCAACTCAAATGTGAATAAAATAATTGAAAAGTTGCCTAATTCAATAAGTATACATATATAACTAATAAAAAATATATCAAAAAAATATAAAAAACCTTTATTTAGGTCAATAAGGTCGACTCAACCTGAGTTAGCAAAACATTTTCAACCCAATACTTGACTTTATTTAGTATTTGTATTACTCGGGTTGACCCGAATAACCCGAGTTTAAAAGCTGACTTGAGAAACCCGACTCAAAATAGACTTAATCGTGTTCAGGTCCAAGTCGAGGTCGGGTCGGGTTGAGTCTGCTTTTTTTACGCCACTTATATGCTTTAGATTCCATACCAACCAAAAAGGAATACTTGTACACCAATCACGAAAATTTTCTAAAAAGACCATAACTAAAATAAAGAGTTAATTGCATTTTTGGTCCTTGTGATTTGGCTAAATTGCAGATTTGGTCCCTAAAACTTTGAAAATGCAACGATAGTCCTTATTTTGAAGTTTGAATTACATTTTGGTCCTTAGATAAAGTTAAATGACTAAAATACCCTTTGTCTTGTTCAAGAAAATACAAAGGTAATTTGGTCATTTCACACTAAAAAGAAAAAAAATGCAACCCAAACTTCAAAATAAGGACTATTGCTGCACGTTCAAAGTTTTAAAGACCAAACCTGCAATTGGCCAAACCACAAGGACCAACAATGCAATTAACTCTAAAATAAATATTCCAAATCACATCTTCTTAAATTAAATTGAACGCGTCTCACGCGTCTTCCCCATCTCTATAATTAACACACCCATCCAGAGTCATTCAAACAACACAAACTTTCTAAAAATGGCAACTGAAACAAACCCTACCACAACCACCCAACAAACAACTTCATCAGTGAGCCTAACCAATATCGAAGAAGTAAAGAAAGTATTCAACCGTTTCGACACCAACCACGACGGCAAGATCTCATCCTCGGAGCTCATCTCCATCATGAAAGCCCTCGGATCCAACACCTCAGAAGACGAAGTCAAACAAATGATGACCAAGATTGACACAGACAACGACGGGTATATAACCCTGGACGAATTTGCAGGGTTTTGTAAAGATGATACTGCTGATGATGGGGGAATGAAGGAGTTGCATGAAGCTTTTGAGCTTTATGATTTGAATAACAATGGTTTGATTAGCTCTACTGAGTTGCATCAGATTTTGACGAGGTTGGGTGAGAGTGTCAGTGTTGAGGATTGTGTTGGGATGATCAAGTCTGTTGATGCTGATGGTGATGGCTTTGTTAACTTTGAGGAGTTTAAGAAGATGATGAGTAATGGCAAGGCCGAACCGTAGATGTAGCAGTTAAGCTGTTTTAACTTTCTTTTTTTATTTTTGTGTTTGGTGTTTTAGGGATTGAATAAGGTTTGGGGTTTAATTAGTTTGGGATTAAGGGTGTGTTTGGCGCAACAGATTATAAAAGATCGTGGAGAGATTATGCTTATTTTTAAAAAATAAGCTACTTAAAAAATAATCTTTGTTTGGCAGATAGAATTTATAAGAGATTATAAAAAAAATAATCTTTCATAATCTCTGAAAATCAAAGATTACTTTATGTAGCTTATAAAAATAATACTCCTATATCTTCAGCATCATTTTCAGTTTCAGCAATATTTACTTTTGCCCTAAGTGGGTTAAAGTAATACTTCTTCGGTCTTAAAATTATATTTAGGCATGTTTCAAAATAGTAGTTCTCTTAATAATTTTGAGACATGGAGACATTGACGTGGGAGTGTATGCTCTTGGATTATTTCCAAGTGTGGCTTTGTTGATTTTAATAGAATTAAAGTATGATTATAACTTTGTTGACTATGGGCCATGTTTGCCCATGATATTATGTTTATTTTTTTTTTAAAATAAACTATTTAGAGAACAATTTTTGTTTGGCAAAACTTATAAGAGATAATAAAAAGGGAAAAATGACTATTAGTTTTATACTTTAATATTTTTCTCGCTCTAAGTACTATACTTATTTGTAATATGTATTAGTCACTGTTCTTTTAAGTATTTATCATTTTAAGTATTCTGCTTAGTTTATGTGTCTAGAATTAATATTCAGTTGCTTGAAATTTAAAATGAGTGAGAATACATGCGATTAAGTTAGAGATATATATATTTAAACAACAACCTCATGATAAATTTAATTAAAAGATCAAATTATGTCATCTCTTGGCTAATAGATCAATATTTAATGTTTTCTTTTTATTTATTTATTTTTTTTTCTCTTTTTAGGCTCCATTTTTTCTTTTATACTCATAAACTTGTTGGTATATATCGTAAGAGAGAGAGAGAGAGAGGAAAGAAAAAAAAAAAAAAAAAAAAAACTCTAATTATTGAAATGGTAAAGACCTGCAACTCATATAAAATCTAATCATTAGTCAATTACGGAGTATTATGATTACTAACTTTGCAAATTCTCATTCAACCTATGCATAAATTATAGTCGAGTTTGTCAAAATTTGCAGATTAATAGAAATAAGAAATCATTGAACACTTTCGACAAAATTGTAGAAATCTCACTTAAGAATAAGTCACTCTAAATTGTGTATTTTGATCGAGCATATTAAAAAAAGATTATCTATTATGCAAGAGATAAAATAATTTGGTCTTTTAATTAGATTTATCATAAAGCTGTTGATTAAATAGATATATATATTTAACTTAGTCGCATATATTGTCACTAATTTCAAGTTTGAGCCAAGTAGATATCAATTATAGACACATAAAATAAGTAAAGTACTTAAAATGGTAAACACATGAAAGTACAGTGACTTATACTTATTACAAATAAGTATAGTACCTTAAGTTGGAAAAATGACAAAGTATAGAACTAATAGAGTCTTTTTTCCCTTATAGAAAATAATCTTTCATAATTTCTGAAAATAAAAGGTTAATTCATGTAGCTTATAAAATTAATCTCTTTTTATAATCTTTTTCAGCAACAACATCAGCACCAGCACCAGCTATGTGTTTGTTGAATTTTGATGTTAATTGGATATTTTATGGTCTATTTTGTACTTGTACAGATCCCAAACATACAGTGAGCAATCCGATTGCATAAGAGCACTCGGTATCATTACTCAAAAACCAAGTGAAAGCTTAACATTTTCACGTTAAAGCTGCGTTACCCACACCGCCTTCCTGCGTTAAACCCAGGTTAAACCCTTGCGTTAAAGCTTTAACGCTGCAGGAAGGTGATGTTTTTATGTAAGTTAAGCTTTAACTTCTACACCGTGTGATGAGTTAAGCTTTAACTCAGTTTCTTTTGTTTAATTATGATAAAAGTGGGGCCTAAAATGTTGAGTTAAGGTTGAGTTATGATAAAGGTTTTTTTTTTTTTTTTTTTTTTTTTTTTTTTTTTTTTGAGTTAAAGTGTAAATGTTTAAGCTGATGTGGCGCTGACGTGGCACTGAGTGAAACTTTAACCCGAGGTGATGACACCTTGTGCTCTAAGGGCACTCCCAACCCTAACACAAGGTTAAACTTTAACACACTGTCATGTCAGCTTTAACACACTCACCTTTAACTCAACTTTAATACTCCCAACCATAACTCACCTATAACACCAATTTACAAATTAACCCCTTAACTATTTCATTTATTCAACAACCTAATATTTCATGAATAAACTTAAAAATTCAAAAAAAAAAAAAAAAAAAAAAAAAAAAAAAGTGCTACTAAAACCACAGGGACTAAAGTGTAACAACCACACTTTTGCAGGGACTAAACTGCAAAGTATCCTTTATATATCATCTTCTCCTTTGCTTACCTACTCAATCTGTACATCTTCACCTAATATTTCATCTTCTTCGATCATATCATCTTCCAAGGGGTTAGAAATGACTTTTTTTTTTTTTTTTTTTTTTTTATTTATTATAAAGCACCTTAACGCAGCATTAACGCAACACCCTTTCAAGGGTTAACGCCACTTTAACGCACCCTTTTGGATCTTTAAAACCACTTTAACGCAACCGTTGGGAGTGCTCTAAAAGAAAAAATAAAGGGATAGGTTATATATAAACTTTTTTCTACAAGTGATACCTCCTACTTTTTTTTTTTTTTTTTTTTTTTTTTTTTTTTTTTTTTTTTTTTTGTTTTTTTTATCATTTTGTTTATATTAAAAAATTATAAAATTGAAACTACAGAACAGAAAATATAAAGTTTAATAAGTTAAAAAATATTAAACTGACAAAAAATACGGAACAAAAACTAATACAAAACTGTGTTGTACTGTAAATAGAGTGAGTCAGGGAGAGTGGAGAATGTAAAAAGTACACACCAGAGTAGGTCAGTGGGTACCAATAACATAACCCTAAAAGAAATTGCTCCATGTGATAAATTTTCGACTTCTAGTGCAAGTTTTAAGAGAGTTAATTGATATGATATTTGATTTAAGAGTAATGTATATGTAACATAAATTAATTGATTTAGGAGTATTAATAGGTAATCAACTTTGAAGTCGGCTACTAATTAGACTAGTTTTTATAGTAACCATTATCCTTATCTCTATATCCGTGCCACCATAGGCGAAAAGATAATGGAGATAAAGGAGGTATTGGCCGGCCTTTTCAAGATGTATAAAAACATGTGTTCTTATACTCTTTGGATATAAGCTAATTTTATTTATTTATTTATTTATTATTATTTTATTTATTTTTTATTTTTTAGCTTTTTGGCCTTTCAAAAAAATAAAATAAAAAAATGTTCAAGCTCCGCTATTGAGTGTCACATCACCATTTAGCATATTACCAAACCCATCACCTTTTAACTTTTATGGTCACCACCTAACCTATCACCTTTTACCCATTTTTTTAACAAATTTAATTAAAAACTTCCTCTTCCTCTATCCAATAGGTATAGTGTTTGAATCAATCGAGAACATTTTCTTCTGTCTGAATCGATATTATTCCATTCCAATTCTTTCCCGATACCTCTCAAGGAAAATATCGAATGGATCCTAAATTGACGGGTTAGTGTGAGCTTATCCATGCAGTTATGCACTCTTCGAATAGGAATCCATTTTTCTTAGCTTAGGGCTTTTAAAGTGAAAGAGAATTTCTTCCTGCGGCGAATAAAGGAAGAGAAAGGGCTCTCATGCACCATCTTTTAACCCTCCTACCGCTATTAAACTTGTATTCATATTTTAAAAACATTACGTACATTGATAAAATAATAATAATAATAATAATAATAATATATATATATATATATATATATAAAACGTATGAAATAAAAAACATAAACTAATATTCTAAATTCCACTTCTCCTTGATCGCTTCATCTGCAACACTCATTCGAAGTAGAATCCACTCAAGTGATCGACGGGGCTCATATAGAACTTGTCGTTATTTTTGTTGTTGAATGACCAACATTTGTTGCTTTATTTCGAGCTTCTTTTGTTGCATTTCCATCTCCTGTCTTTTGATCTCCATAAAGGTGTTGCGGTCTGATTTCTTCATTAACATAAACGACTTGGTTTGACTTGCATATTCAGTGACCAACAACTTAGCTAACGCTTTGTCACTGCTAGCTACTGACGATGCCGATGGAATGGATAATGCCAACCCTTTCTTCTTCGTTCTGTCCTTGCCCATTGGTCGAACTTCCTACACCTCTTCCTCCCCCTCGTCTCCAGCCATTTGATTGAGATTAAAACTACCCTCTACTAAGTGCATTGTGTTGAACGAACTAGACACCGATGACTTATATCTCTTGAACTTTTCATGTCTCGCTTCTTCAAACTTTGGAATTTCCACATCCTTCCATTTGGGAGAATCTTTTAAAATTCTCTACGCGTGAAGAAGTGTAAAATGTACTCCATATTCAGCACCATATTCGTCAAGTGCCTTTTGGGTGTAATCACCGTCTCCGACTCCACTCTGCGCCCTTCGAAGGACATTATCGTACACTCCACAAAATTGAGCCACTTTAGGACGCAAATCCTACCATTTTTTTTAACGAATCGTAGGTTCGAACACCGGACACCTTCATTGCTTGCTTAACGTAACCTAAAACCTCCGTCCAAAACCCTTTTTTCTTCCTCGTATTACCTTGGACGATATCTTTGGATATACGAACCCAACCTTTGCGCAATGCAATTTCTTTTTCAGTGGTCCATAGAATGTTATGGGTACCTTCATCGTCATTTTTAGACGTTCTCTTTTGACGGCTTCTTCTTTGGGACAGGACTTTTTCGACGGGAGAGTCCTCACCAACGGTGTTAGGCATAGACGGAGAAAATTGAGGTTCGTACATTGAAATATCATCAACACTAAATGGATGAATGGGAGACATAGGTGGAGGTGGTGATGAAGAACCACCAATATTTTGTTGTGAAGAACCGCCAATATTTGACGGATCGGGGTACATTTGTGGTTGATACATTTGCGGTTTGTACATTTGTGGTTTATACATATTTTGTTGAGAGGTATGAATGGTGGGTTTTGGTATTGTTGGTTTTGGTATGTGTTCTGTAAACAAACGAGTATAATGCTACTACCGTGTTTGATGACCAATATAATGAACTTCAAACTAAAACTTGAACTTTCAAGGTTAGCTAATTTAACCAAACCAAACCACTAATCTCGAGTAGTACCAAACTCAAGTTTGACTCAATAACGAGATGAACTTGTCGTGCATATTGTCGAATCAACGCATTAGTTTCCATTAAAAATGACTGGTTTTGTCTACACTCTTTTATTTATCTTGATTTTTCCACTACCAATTTAACCTTATTAGTCCAGAAACATAACACTCCAAAAGTATGGATTTAATTTCTTGAGGAACCCTTTGTTCTTCGATATGAGCATTAACTTGAGACACATAAATACTCCAAGAAAACAAAGCCAACATAAATACTCCAAGCATGTCATGACATGAATATCACTACAAATCATTCTACTAAGTAATGCTAAACATAAAGTCATATACTCCTTAGCAGTTGGTGCGAGGAAACATACATACTTAGATGGACTGATGGAGTGATTACAAGTTGTGATCACATTTTGGCAGATGTAAATGGACGTACGGGACATTCATCTCATATATGTGTGAAAACGGAGTTTAGTAGGTTAATTATATAGTAATATGTAAACTCTATAAAAGTATGTATGCTATGTAGAATTCGTTTGAATGTACTAAATTGTTTACATAAATCATAGAAAACACTGAATGGAGATTCTGTCCGACCTAGAGTGAATTAAAAGACAAACGATCAAAATCTGTGACGACATATTATAAAATTTGACTTGTTATCTGGTGAAAAACTATGTTGGGAACCTTTTAGCAGACGGATTATGTTATAACGTTTGACGGTTATTATGTTTCTCGATGTATGTTTTTTATCAATAAGGACATAAAATTCTTGTACATACTAAGCGCACTCTTTGGATCAAAGAACAACACAACAAGTCGAATACTTGAATGGGCAAAGTGTTAAATTTTTGCTGTGTGTTCGTTGAAAAAGACATGTTTTTGAATCTAGCTGTTGGGATCGAGTTTTATTGTGTTCAAGAATTCCTTGGTCAAAAAGTGTACTTAAGCCTAACTTCAGTTTGTCATTAACCTCTTTACACTTGACTTGAATTACAGTTCACTTTCATAAGCAAAATAAAGGTTTAAGTCATACTATAGTAACAATACTTTCTTCAAGTTTTTTTACTCGTATCACACCTGCACCTTTTTCGTTTTAGGTGTTCTCAAAACTTTTAAATTTTGTCCCGGTATCATACTTATTGATTTACTGCTAATGTGTAGATGTATTTTGGTAATTTCAACGCAACATACGGCAAATTCCCAAAAATTTCTCTACCAATCACATAGGTAACATTTTTTTGGTTTAGTTCGGTTATAGTACAGTTTCACTTTCATTGTTTTTTTAACACCTCCTTTTGCAATGGATAAATAGTAAGAGACTACAAGTCTACAGTTCAATCATTCTTTAGGCATGTTGGCTCACAACATTCGGTTCTAGCAAACACAGTTAAGTTAAAAGACGTATCTTCGATTTCCATGATAGACAAACAATAAATTTTAAATAGAGTTTTGATTAAGAAAGCAAGCATAATATTGAATCTGTGTAAAAAAAGATTCTGCGATTTAACAGTTATCTTATTCTTCAAGATTGTTACATCATCATCATCATATTCGCTCACATTCAATTTGTCTAGGCTATTTAAGATTTACCACTAGATTATTCATACTTCTATAATCATATAACTTTTTTTTTCGAAGGAAAATTATTAGAATCTCGCTACAGCCTCATTTTATACAATCCATACTTGTACCAGGCGGAACTTGAACTAAACCCCTTGGTTGGGGTGCATCTCAAACTATCTCATAGTACTGATGGGCTACAATCCCTTCGGTTATGATCAATCATATTACATTTGTCTTGGCTAATATTCTCATTACCAGTTTATTACAATACAACATGACTAGATAAAATAACAAATCTGTGAAAGTGAATTTATAGCTCTTCACTGGAAAGTAATAAATGTGATGCGCCAAGTGAAATGATGCCCACAAACAGTATAATTTACATCATCTAATATAAGCATAGAATACAAATAGACTAGTCATTATACAAGGAAAATAATGTCATCCTAGGTGAATTAGTACCCACACAATCGTCATCAATTAGAAACCAAAATCTGTTTGTATTCTTAAAATGTGTCGATGTATACTAAAAAAAACACTTCCATTAATACCTCCCACTATTCAAAACACTAGAAGGATACCATTGATATTAACTACTCATGTTTTTAACAAAGTTTTCTCATTTTTCTTGTCTCACAACATTAAATTATTTCCTTGGAGTAATCGGTCATCCAATACTATAAAAAACATCCAACAGATAGACCAACTTTCCAAACTCTTGCAGTTCAGTGTATGATTCAAACACAAGACATCTGCTGATCTTCCTAGAATGACGGCGCGTTTTCTATCTTACATACCCTGTTACAAAAGAAGCTTGTGGGCAAGTGACACTTACAGTGACAGCTTTTGGAGGATATGTAGTTACAAGATCCATGGAGTGTCAACTTCCACAAAGTATGGCAGGTTCACTATGTCGGCTGTCCCAGTGGCGGGTGTAAATGGAAAGGCGCGTGTCGAAAGAGCGATCATACCCACTCAAAAGCAATATGTGGACCCTTTCCGACAAGGGAAAATTATCTTGGATGGGGTCGGATATAGACAAACGGTGGTTGTTCGGTCATATGAAGTTGGAACTGATAAAACAGTGACTCCTCAAAGCATTCTTAACCTTCTTCAGGTTCAAAATGTGTTCTTAAGAGGATTACAATTAAGTAACAACATTGGAAATGATTTTTGAACTGACATGTAAAACAAACATGCAGGAAACCGCTTTGAATCACGTATGGATGTCGGGGCTACTTGGAGATGGATTTGGTGCAACTCATGGTATGATAAAGAACAATCTTATTTAGGTTGTTTCAAGAATGCAAGTTCAAGTTGATCAGTATGATAAAGAACAATCTTATATGGGTTGTGTTTCGGTGTTTTAGGGATTGAATAAGGTTTGGGATTAAGTGGATTAAAGTAATACTTCTTCGGTCTTAAAATTATAATATCTGTTTTCATTTTGGAATGTTTCAAAATAGTAGTTCTCTTAATAATTTTGAGACATGGAGACATTGACGTGGGAGTGTATGCTCTTGGATTATTTCCAAGTGTGGCTTTGTTGATTTTAATAGAATTAAAGTATGATTATAACTTTGTTGACTATGGGCATGTTTGGCTATGAGATTATGCTTATTTTTTTTTAAAAATAAACTATTTAGAGAATAATTTTTGTTTGGCAGAATTTATAAAAGATTATAAAAAAAGAAAAATGACTTTATTAGTTCTACTTAGTTTATGTGTCTAGAATTAATATTCAGTTGCTTGAAACTTAAAATGAGTGAGAATATATGCGATTAAGTTAGAGATATATATATTTAAACAACAACCTCATGATAAATTTAATTAAAAGATCAAATTATGTCATCTCTTGGCTAATAGATCAATATTTAATGTTTTATTTATTTATTTATTTTCTCTTTTTAGGCTCCATTTTTTCTTTTATACTCATAAACTTGTTGGTATATCGTAAGAGAGAGAGAGGAGAAAAAAAAAAAAAAAAAAAAAAAAAAAAAGAAAACTCTAGTTATTGAAATGGTAAGGACCTGCGACTCATATAAAATCTAATCATTAGTCAATTACTCACCTATAACACCAATTACTCAACTTTAACACTCCCAACCATAACTCACCTTTAACTCAACTATAACACCAATTTACAAATTAACCTCTTTACTATTTCATTCATTCAACAACCTAATATTTCATTAATAAATTTAAAAATTCAATACAAAAAAAAAAAAAAAAAAAAAAAAAAAAAAAACTGCTACTAAAACCACAGGGACTAAAGTGTAACAACCACACTTTTGCAGGGACTAAACTGCAAAGTATCCTTTATATATCATCTTCCCCTTTGCTTACCTACTCAATCTATACATCTTCACCTAATATTTCATCTTCTCCGATCATATCATCTTCCAAGGGGTTAGAAATGATTTTTATTTTTATTTTTATAAAGCACCTTAACGCTGCGTTAAGGGGTTAACTCACACCCTCAACGCTGCGTTAACGCAGCACCCTTTCAAGGGTTAACGCCACTTTAACGCACCCTTTTGGATCTTTAACGCAACCGTTGGGAGTGCTCTAAAAGAAAAAAGAAAGGGATAGGTTATATATAAACTTTTTTTACAAGTGATACCTCCTACTTTTTTGGGTTTTTTTTTTTTTTTTTTTTTGGTTTTTTTATTATTTTGTTTATATTAAAAAATTATAAAATTGAAACTACGGAACAGAAAATATAAAGTTTAATAAGTCAAAAAATATTAAACTGACAAAAAATACGGAACAAAAACTAATACAAAACTGTGTTTTACTGTAAATAAAGTGAGTCAGGGAGAGTGGAGAATGTAAAAAGTACACACCAGAGTAGGTCAGTGGGTACCAATAACATAACCCTAAAAGAAATTGCTCCATGTGATAAATTTTCGACTTCTTTTGCAAGTTTTAAGAGAGTTAATTGATATGATATTTGATTTAAGAGTAATGTATATGTTGTTAGCCTAGCCCGTATTGTGTCTATTGTAATGGGCTCTAGCCCATAATCTAGAATAGTCGGTATATGGTTATTTATGTTCGATGTAATGTTACTTTTAGAGAATGAATCATAATCACACAAATATCGTTTCCATTACAATAGACACAATACGGGCTAGGCTAACATATGTAACATAAATTAATTGATTTAGGAGTATTAATAGGTAATCAACTTTGAAGCTGGCTACTAATTAGACTAGTTTTTATAGTAACCATTATCCTTATCTCTATATCAGTGCCATCATAGGCGAAAAGATAATGGAGATAAAGGAGGTATTGGCCGGCCTTCTCAAGATGTATAAAAACATGTGTTCTTATACTCTTTGGATAAGTTAAAAAAAAAAAAAAAAAAAAAAAAAAAAAAAAAAAAAAAAAAAAAAAAAAAAAAAACTCTTTGGATGTAAGCTAATTTTATTTATTTATTTATTTATTATTATTTTATTTATTTATTTTTTTTTAGCTTTTTGGCCCTTAAAAAAAAATGTTCAAGCTCCGCTATTGAGTGTCACATCACCATTTAGCATATTACCAAACCCATCACCTTTTAACTTCTATGGTCATCACGTAACCTACCACCTTTTACCCATTTTGTAACAAATTTAATTAAAAATTTCCTCTTCCTCTATCCCATAGGTACAGTGTTTGAATCAATCGAGAACATTTTCTTCTGTCTGAATCGATATTATTCCATTCCAATTCCTTCCCGATACCTCTCAAGGAAAATATCGAATTGGATCCTAAATTGACAGGTTAGTGTGAGCTTATCCATGCAGTTATGCACTCTTCGAATAGGAATCCATTTTTCTTAGCTTAGGGCTTTTAAAGTGAAAGAGAATTTCTTCCTGCGGCGAATAAAGGAAGAGAAAGGGCTCTCATGCACCGTCTTTTAACCCTCCTACCGCTATTAAACTTGTATTCATAATTTAAAAACATTACGTACATTGATAAAAATAAAATAAAATAAATAAATAAATAAATAAATAAATACATAAATAAATAACGTATGAAATAAAATACATAAACTAATATTCTAAATTCCACTTCTCCTTGATCGCTTCATCTGCAACACTCTTTCGAAGTAGAATCCACTCAAGTGATCGACGGGGCTCATATAGAACTTGTCGTTATTTTTGTTGTTGAATGACCAACATTTGTTGCTTTATTTCGAGCTTCTTTTGTTGCATTTCCATCTCCTGTCTTTTGATCTCCATAAAGGTGTCGCGGTCTGATTTCTTCATTAACATAAACGACTTGGTTTGACTTGCATATTCAGTGACCAACAACTTAGCTAACGCTTCGTCACTGCTAGCTACTGACGATGTTGATGGAATGGATAATGCCAACCCTTTCTTCTTCGTTATGTCCTTGCCCATTGGTTGAACTTCCTACACCTCTTCCTCCTCCTCGTTTCCAGCCATTTGATTGAGATTAAAACTACCCTCTACTAAGTGCATTGTGTTGAACGAACTAGACACCGATGACTTATATCTCTTGAACTTTTCATGTCTCGCTTCTTCAAACTTTGGAATTTCCACATCCTTCCATTTGGGAGAATCTTTTAAAATTCTCCACGCGTGAAGAAGTGTAAAATGTACTCCATATTCAGCACCATATTCATCAAGTGCCTTTTGGGTGTAATCACCGTCTCCGACTCCACTCTGCACCCTTCGAAGGACATTATCGTACACTCCACAAAATTGAGCCACTTTAGGACGCAAATCCTACCATTTTTTGTTTAACGAATCGTAGGTTCGAACACCAGACACCTTCATTGCTTGCTCAACGTAACCTAAAACCTTCGTCCAAAACCCTTTTTTCTTCCTCGTATTACCTTGGACGATATCTTTGGATATACGAACCCAACCTTTGCGCAATGCAATTTCTTTTTCAGTGGTCCATAGAATGTTATGGGTACCTTCATCGTCATTTTTAGACGTTATCTTTTGACGGCTTCTTCTTTGGGACAGGACTTTTTCGACGGGAGAGTCCTCACCAACGGTGTTAGGCATAGACGGAGAAAATTGAGGTTCGTACATTGGAATATCATCAACACTAAATGGATGAATGGGAGACATAGGTGGAGGTGGTGATGAAGAACCACCAATATTTTGTTGTGAAGAACCGCCAATATTTGACGGATCGGGGTACATTTGTGGTTGACACATTTGCGGTTTGTACATTTGTGGTTTATACATATTTTGTTGTAGAGGTATGAATGGTGGGTTTTGGTATTGTTGGTTTTGGTATGTGTTCTGTAAACAAACGAGTATAATGCTACCACCGTGTTTGATGACCAATATAATGAACTTCAAACTAAAACTTGAACTTTCAAGGTTAGCTAATTTAACCAAACCAAACCACTAATCTCGAGTAGTACCAAACTCAAGTTTGACTCAATAACGAGATGAACTTGTCGTGCATATTGTCGAATCAACGCATTAGTTTCCATTAAAAATGACTGGTTTTGTCTACACTCTTTTATTTATCTTGATTTTTCCACTACCAATTTAACCTTATTAGTCAAGAAACATAACACTCCAAAAGTATGGATTTAATTTCTTGAGGAACCCTTTGTTCTTCGATATGAGCATTAACTTGAGACACATAAATACTCCAAGAAAACAAAGCCAACATAAATACTCCAAGCATGTCATGACATGAATATCACTACAAATCATTCTACTAATAAGTAATGCTAAACATAAAGTCATATACTCCTTAGCAGTTGGTGCGAGGAAACATACATACTTAGATGGACTGATGGAGTGATTACAAGTTGTGATCACATTTTGGCAGATGTAAATGGACGTACGGGACATTCATCTCATATACGTGTGAAAACGGAGTTTAGTAGGTTAATTATATAGTAATAAGTAAACTCTATAAAAGTATGTATGCTATGTAGAATTCGTTTGAATGTACTAAATTGTTTACATAAATCATAGAAAACACAGAATGGAGATTCTGTCCGACCTAGAGTGAATTAAAAGACAAACGATCAAAATCTGTGACGACATATTATAAAATTTGACTTGTTATCCGGTGAAAAACTATGTTGGGAACCTTTTAGCAGACGGATTATGTTATAATGTTTGACGGTTATTATGTTTCTCGATGTATGTTTTTTATCAATAAGGACATAAAATTCTTGTACATACTAAGCGCACTCTTTGGATCAAAGAACAACACAACAAGTCGAATACTTGAATGGGCAAAGTGTTAAATTTTTGCTGTGTGTTCGTTGAAAAAGACATGTTTTTGAATCTAGCTGTTGGGATCGAGTTTTATTGTGTTCAAGAATTCCTTGGTCAAAAAGTGTACTTAAGCCTAACTTCAGTTTGTCATTAACCTCTTTACACTTGACTTGAATTACAGTTCACTTTCATAAGCAAAATAAAGGTTTAAGTCATACTATAGTAACAATGCTTTCTTCAAGTTTTTTTACTCGTATCACACCTGCACCTTTTTCGTTTTAGGTGTTCTCAAACTTTTAAATTTTGTCCCGGTATCATACTTATTGATTTACTGCTAATGTGTAGAGGTATTTTGGTAATTTCAACGCAACATACGGCAAATTCCCAAAAATTTCTCTACCAATCACATAGGTAACATTTTTTTGGTTTAGTTCGGTTATAGTACAGTTTCACTTTCATTGTTTTTTTAACACCTCCGTTTGCAATGGATAAATAGTAAGAGACTACAAGTCTACAGTTCAATCATTCTTTAGGCATGTTGGCTCACAACATTAGGTTCTAGCAAACACTGTTAAGTTAAAAGACGTATCTTCAATTTCCATGATAGACAAACAATAAATTTTAAATAGAGTTTTGATTAAGAAAGCAAGCATAATATTGAATCTGTGTAAAAAAAGATTCTGCGATTTAACAGTTATCTTATTCTTCAAGATTGTTACATCATCATCATCATACTCGCTCACATTCAATTTGTCTAGGCTGTTTAAGATTTACTACTAGATTATTCATACTTCTATAATCATATAACTTTTTTTTTCGAAGGAAAATTATTAGAATCTCGCTACAGCCTCATTGTATACAATCCATACTTGTACCAGGCGGAACTTGAACTAAAACCCTTGGTTGGGGTGCATCTCAACTATCTCATAGTACTGATGGGCTACAATCCCTTCGGTTATGATCAATCATATTACATTTGTCTTATCTAATATTCTCATTACCAGTTTATTACAATACAACATGACTAGATAAAATAACAAATCTGTGAAAGTGAATTTATAGCTCTTCACTGGAAAGTAATAAATGTGATGCGCCAAGTGAAATGATGCCCACAAACAGTATAATTTACATCATCTAATATAAGCATAGAATACAAATAGACTAGTCATTATACAAGGAAAATAATATCATCCTAGGTGAATTAGTACCCACACAATCGTCATCAATTAGAAACCAAAATCTGTTTGTATTCTTAAAATGTGTCGATGTATACTAAAAAAAACACTTCCATTAATACCTCCCACTATTCAAAACACTAGAAGCATACCATTGATATTAACTACTCATGTTTTTAACAAAGTTTTCTCATTTTTCTTGTCTCACAACATTAAATTATTTCCTTGGAGTAATCGGTCATACAATACTATAAAAAACATCCAACAGATAGACCAACTTTCCAAACTCTTGCAGTTCAGTGTATGATTCAAACACAAGACATCTGCTGATCTTCCTAGAATGACAGCGCATTTTCTATCTCACATACCCTGTTACAAAAGAAGCTTGTGGGCAAGTGACACTTACAGTGACAGCTTTCGGAGGATATGTAGTTACAAGATCCATGGAGTGTCAACTTCCACAAAGTATGGCAGGTTCACTATGTCGGCTGTCCCAGTAGCGGGTGTAAATGGAAAGGCGCGTGTCGAAAGAGCGATCATACCCACTCAAAAGCAATATGTGGACCCTTTCCGACAAGGGAAAATTATCTTGGATGGGGTCGGATATAGACAAATGGTGGTTGTTCGGTCATATGAAGTTGGAACTGATAAAACAGTGACTCCTCAAAGCATTCTTAACCTTCTTCAGGTTCAAAATGTGTTCTTAAGAGGATTACAATTAAGTAACAACATTGGAAATGATTTTTGAACTGACATGTAAAACAAAAATGCAGGAAACCGCTTTGAATCACGTATGGATGTCGGGGCTACTTGGAGATGGATTTGGTGCAACTCATGGTATGATAAAGAACAATCTTATATGGGTTGTTTCAAGAATGCAAGTTCAAGTTGATCAGTATCCCATTTGGTAAGTTTCTCATAATGATGGTTTTAACAACACTAAAAATGTACTCTTCTGATGATAACTTAGACTAACGGTATCTTGAAGTTTCTCACAATGATGGTTTTAACAACACTAAAAATGTACTCTTCTGATGATAACTTAGACTAACGGTATCTTGTAGGGGAGAAATACTGGAAATCGACACATGGGTTGGAGCATCGGGCAAAAATGGAATGCGACGAGATTGGGAAATCAGAAGCCATACATCTGGCATTGTTTTCGCTAGAGCAACAAGGTAAATTTCTGCATACTTTTGTCCAACGCCACATCGGCTGTGCTATGATCATTCAGACATATAATTAGTGAATCTCATGGGTTAATTTTCATAAAACAAGCACATGGGTGATGATGAACCAGAAAACACGTCGTCTATCGAAAATGCCCGATGAAGTTAGGGGAGAAATTTCTCCATGGTTCATCGAAAAACAAGCCATCAAAGAAGATTGTCCGGAGAAAATAGATAAGTTGGATGATAATGCAAAATTTGTTAACTCAGGCTTGCAGGTAAACATGAAATTCATACTCAGAACCTTGATGTCATCATAAGTCACTTCATGTAATTAAGCTGAGATAAACTAATGTGAGTTCCTATTTATATTTGTAGCCAAAGAGGAACGATTTGGATATGAACAAACATGTAAATAACGTGAAGTATGTTGGTTGGATGCTCGAGGTAAAGACAGCATTAGTTTTTTTTTTTTTTTTTTTTTTTTTTTTTTTTTTTTTTTTTTTTTTTTTGTGAAATCCGTATATTAATTTCGTGTTTTCCTAATGATCTTTTCAGTTGATCCCAGAAGAATGCTTAGAAAACTACCAGCTATCAGAAATGATATTGGAATACCGAAAAGAATGTGGAAGTTCAGACGTGGTCCAATCACTTTGTGAACCAGAAGATGTAGGTATCATTAAAGAAGGAGTTCAAGATGATAAAGAAGTTAATTTGAGTGATAGGTGTTCAATAGGAGGTGGACTAGGAATATTGAATTGCTTGATCAACGAAGGAACCCTTAAATTCACACATCTTCTTCGGGCCAAAGAGGAGTCAAAATTTCACGAAATCGTTAGGGGAAAAACAACATGGAAGAAAAGGATCAATCATCATTCATTTTGTGGCTAAATACATTATATTTTGCTTTTTCTATGGTTATCAATTCATGGGTTATTTCCAAAATGAATATAAATGGAAAAAGGTGTGTTTATTTGTGCATTTAGAAAGTGATTATGTGATATTAGATAATCGTAATCCAATAATAAGCTTTAATAAATTTGGTCGCAAAAAATTGGTCTCAATGTGCTTCTAGTGTTTAAAACTATAACAACAACAAAAAACAAGATGTTTTGGTATCAGTACTAAGACAATGTAGATAAGTAACTTACTCAGACTCTTGGAATTTAGATATAAACAATGGCTATTTGGCCATTAAGTGAAGCATTGTTGCTCAAAACATTAATAAACAACTATTTTTACCACTTAAAAAACAAAAGTTAGATACACCACTAATCAGACACCCCTTAATGATGGAAAAGTTAGGTATGATGATCATGCTTTACATAAAAAATAAACAATGTTTGTGTCCGTTTATAACAAGAAATAATTTATTCCAAGGGTCGATGGGAACAACTATGCTTTGAGACATTTTCCATGTTATTTGATACTCCGTAGTATTTATTTATAAGTGATCTAAAAGTAAGAATATTTCCTTTTACGGAAACAAGTAAATAATGATTATTCTCTAATCTTAAATGTAATAAAAAATCTAAGCTGAAATGAGCAAAATTTACAGTCAAAATGAATAAATTTACAATAATATCCAAAGAACTCTTACCATTGAAAAACGACTCGAAATCAAAAATCATCGAGCAGTTGACAATTCCTGCATCTTGGAAAAAAATCATAGCCGTTTTCTGCTTAAAGTTTTACGAAATCGCCATGTCCACAAGATCAGGAATGCGAGAAGGCCGACACCAATAAATGACCACGAAATTACAAGCCATGTGGGCATTGGAGTAGGAAACAGACCTAAAAACACAAATTGTGATTCAGATTGATAAGAACTACAGTGCAGTTTGACTTCAAAGAAATAACTTGTGGACTCAAACCAATATGGATACTTGGATTTTTATAGTTTGAATTTATATTATAAATGCTACAAATGAAACAAAGTTAGTGATTTGGTTGTTAAGTTTATAACGCTTCCATCTGAGTTTAGAACATGGAAGGTAGTAAGTTTGACCTCGAAAGTCATAGTGTAGAAATTTGATCATGATATCTAACTCACCATGCCCAAATTTGATGCAAATGAGGAGTTCAATAATGCAGATTGCGAGCGAAAGCCAGCAAAAAGCTCCAACCTTTTTCACGGGGTTACTGAAAATAATCAAGGCAGACGATCAAAAGTAAGCAGATAATAGCATTCATTTTGCAACAAAAATCCAACTCAGATAGTTGAAAAAAAAAAAGCAATTAAGTTTGACCTCAAAATTCTAAGAGATGGATTACCTGTCTTGTAGGTAGGAATTGTACTCCCGAACTGTAGGAATTGCAATAAGCCACCAAAGTACCAAACGATAAACAATAATCGGGTTTCGAGGTGGAATCCAAAGGCAAAATTTGAGGAAAAAAGTGTTGAGTTCAACGGTCAAGAACACAATGCAAAGAGTTAGCACTTGAATAAACCGCCATGGACCAAGAAATGGGTGCCATTCATCTTTGTCCCAATTTGCTGGAGTAAATTGACCTAATGTTCGTTTGACCTGGTGAAAAGTCAAAGTTAAAGTCAAATGGAATGCAACAAGATGTCTCTAACTCACCGCAGTGATCATTCAAAAAACGAGTTGTTATTGGTCAACAAGATGTCTGTATTTTGCAGTTGAAGAGCAATTTGGACATTTGACATATAGTAAATTGTCAAGTAGAAAACTAAACATATTTTGAGACCGAAAGAGAATAAGATATAAAACTGAGACATACTTTTCCTAAAATGTTTGGCTGACGGCTTATTCCGACCCACTCATATGTTTTACCGTCAAAATAACGAACCGTATGCATTCCTCCCCATATACCTGCAAAATAAAGTGATAGCAATTTATAGTTAAAAACATGAAAGCATGTATCATGATCATTTAGATAAATATAACCAGTTTTCTTGAAATAAAGTAGCAGTCAAACTACTCACCCAACCAATTGCAGATTAAAATATCAAGAATAATGCTGTCCCACCAGCACTCGTTAAAATTGGGCAACATATGGCGAAAAGTGAGCTGAAAAAAAGGTAAAAAGCATTATTCTTTTAAACTTGATATTTCAGCGCAGTCAAAACAAGAAATGTGACTAGTCAAAGTCTGACCTCCATTAATTCAAATCCAATCGATAACACCCATAAAAGGGGTTGATTACGAATCATAATTGCCTTTCCCCACCACCCAAATAAATGGGCTGGAACAAATTCATCAAAAAGTGTCTCCTGAAATGGAAAACCAATGATTTTATTAGACTGCAAAAAGGCTACTAAATAAAGTTTAGGGAAATAGAAGAAATAGAAAGGTTTGAAGATTGTGAAAGAAGAAATCATACATAAACGTTTATAAACCTGTTAGTGGGATGGTCGGGTACATATATTCGACAATCAGCACCATATGATCTTTCAGGAAGTTCTGAAAAGACGTTGCAAAGTTAAAATAAAGACATAATATAACAACCTATCACTCCCTTAATACCATGAAATTTTTAACATGTGACAGAGAGTGCAAAAGACATAAAGAGTTCCAAATAGCTTGAAATATGTTACCAACACCAAGATCAGGATGTAGATACTTCATGAACTGCCTAGCATCATCACGATTCTGAAATTAAATGAAAAAAAGATTTTAAACGATTCTGTATGACTGCGTTAGGCTACAAAAAGATGAAACATAAAGATACTGACCTGAAAAAGCAAAAATGTCAACGCAACAAGGTAAATAACCGCCATGCCATGAACTAGCCGCCAAATTGCAGGGTGTGGCCTTATTAGTAACCTGTACAATCATAAACATAAAAAACTACTGTCACCAATCCTTCTGAGTATAAAACAAATATACGATCACTTTATATAACAAGATAAACTGACAATTTACATACTTTGGACAGATGCATGTCAAATATATATATATATATACATATATATATATATATATATATATATATATATAAATAAAATAAATAAAAAAATAATGTCTACAAATATATAAAAAAATTAGTAGTGATTTATGTCAATTATACCATGAAAATGCTAACATATGTAACTTACGTTGATGGAGCTTGAAGCAAGCAGTAAGTGAGAAAAACTGCAATCATTGCCCATATGCCCCTTCAATGCGTAATAAGGATTTGAATGTTAGTTAATTCGAAGATGCTAATCATGAAAAAATAAACGCCATGTCATCTACAAACAAGTATTCACCTTTTAACAGATGTTACAATATCAGCCGATGAATTGCTTTCAGGATCAAGAGCTCCACTTGCCCAGCTGAGAAGCAGATTCAGTAACGAATTAAAATAGATGAATGAAAAAATACAAATGACAACAACTGATTGCATCAATATTAGAAAGAAATCCAAAAAACATGAGAGAGTCGAAAGCAACCACTATTAAGTTAGACGTCTAGCAAGATATGAAATGGTTTATGGGGTTCATAAGACACGAAAAACAAGCTAAAGGCATTATCAATCCAACAGCAGAAAGTTGGAGCTAACTTACATCAAAAAGCATGAGCCGATAAATAGTAATGTGATGGTTCGAGGTTTGTAAGCCCAGGCGGTCCAGGGGTCAAGATCATCATTGTCAATCAATATGCTCCCTTCACGTCTTTGCTGAGCAGCATTAGATTTTTTCCTTCCTCTTTTGTAAACATTAGGCTCCATATACATCCGTCTTATCAACTTCCCTCAATCACTGCAAGCACTACAAATTCACAAACAGAAAGAACTAAGTATCAGAGTTGCATTCCACGATATCGGCACATAGTTTTCTTCCAAAACAATCTTATTAGCAATCATCAGCCATGCTTGAAATCACTTTGTTTTGTTTCACCAAATCAGCTTACAACCATACAATTAACATGACCGGTAACTATTCATTTATTATAACCAATTTATTAAAAAGATGTCATACTTAATAACATGACATTACTAATACAACTATACAAGGAGCATAGCCAGGCTTTTTGTCAAGCCGGTTCAAGACTAAAACTAGTAATGTCTACATACAATATCAGTGGGTCCAAAACCAAAACTAGTGCTAAATTTGCACTCACATTATAATAATTTCTCACCCACTCATGACATGTTTATATAATCATATATCATCCCAAGCCTAAACATTTTGTAAACCAGATAAACTTTAACCAATGCTCAATGCCAAAAAGACAATACCCACAATATAAACAAATGATTACACCTTATCATTATTCATAACATCAACACTTTTCAACCCATCATTACCCTATATACCACAACAACAACAACAACAACAACAGTAGTATCCAATGGCATAAGGTAACCTAAGAGAAAACCCGAGGGTTGGGAGACTGCTTTCAAGAAGACCTCCGGCATTAATAAACTACTCAAAAACAACAAATACCCAATATCAAACAATAAAAACTAAACATATATAACCCATCATGTCAATTAACCTAAAATCATCAAAACCAATAAACCCAAATTGAATACACCACCAAATACATATATAAAGAAAAAAACCCATATGAAATATATAAAAACCAATACAGTGCATGATAACATACATACGTGAATTCAACCTTTACCGTAGAATGAAAAAGGGATCTGTTAGCTTCTGATCTGGGAACAACAAGCTTGTTTTGGTATATAATAAGTGTGTGAAAAGAAAAAAAAATTTTTGTTTTTGTTGTTTGTGTGTATTATACTATTGTTTTTGTATAATATAAATGATATGATGATGATGAATGGAAGGATTTGTATGTATGTGATATGTGTGTGTGTGTATTTTGTTGTGTGTTTGTTGGGTCAGAGATAAAAGTACGATTGGTCAAAGGTTTGGCGAATTTGTAATCATGTGCCTGCCTTTCATAAATTTCTAAAGGTTATTTTCTTTTTATTTGTCTTTTATCAGTGTTTTCTTTTTTAAAACATGTGTCGGTTTTTTTTTATTAGAGCACAGTTGTGTTAACCATGTGTTAAACTTTAATACATTGTCATGTCAGCGTCACATCAGCTTTAACCTTTTCATCAACTAAAAAAAACAACCCTTGTGGAGGGAGTGATTTCACCTATCCCTCCCTTCACCAAATTTCCACATCATCAATACCCAATAAAAACCTTCCAACTTACACTTCACCAATTCACCCCAATTTTCACCAATTTGGTGGCATTGGTTTCACCTAATTGCCACATCACCTTTTCTTTTCCATTTATTTTTAATACATAAAATCCCACAAAAACTATATAAAATTAAAAACATAACATTTTATTAATAATAAAAAAAAACATTACATAATACTTAAAAATAAACAAACAATTACATAATATTTAAAAAACCAAAACAAAACACTACATAATACTTAAAAAAAAAACACTAATCGTCATCGAGATATGGCAAGTCTTGAGCGGCCACGAATTCCGTGAGATCATACCGAAGACGATGATGGACGTCTTCGTCTAGTAACTCGGCTAGGACACCATTAATACCACAAACTAAGCAATTAACAACAAATAAAACATCTATGATATTAAAAAGTTCCCATATCAAATACACTAATTAATAACAAAAACAGCAACTTTTATATAAAAATCCTAAAAATTAAACAACTTTCATATAAAAATAATACCTTAGTACCACCATCAATCACACAAGGCCTAGACAACTTAGCATAAATCTCTTTTTTCCCCAAACCCAAATTACACACTTTATTACTAAAAACTCTAGACATAACCATCTCATAGTTTTTAGGTAGCTTCATTTCCCAAACAAATTCAGCAGATGAAGCATATCTAAAAGCCTTATTTAAAGAAGCAAGTCTACATATATCTTGTGGATTCAAATACACAGGCACAGAACCCACTACCCTTTCCGGCAAGTCACCCAGTCCAGATTCCGGTGACTTGGCCGGAGCTCCGGTGGATATGTTACACATAAGTAAAAAAGTTGACCGTTTGTGGGCCCAACTACCCACAGCTTTTCTTCTTTCTTCACTCGGCAAAAGTTACCGAATCTTGGGTTTACCGACCTTCACCGAACCATATGCGGCGGTGTTACCGCATCACCGAACAGTTTGCCGAGCCACTCCCTCCAGCCTTATCATCACTCAACCTTAACTCGCTTTTAACTCAACTATTTTCAAAATCAACCCCTAAACTAAAATTAATACTTCATTTAATAACTAACATAACATTTAAAACACGAATTACATTCAACATTAAAGTGAAAACACGAATTACATTAAACATTAAAGTTAACATACGATACGCTAATGAAAATGTAAATACGAATTACAATGAAAAGTCTGAGTTCCAACCCTCCTCACTCGAAGACTCCCTAAACTCGACATCATAATACTTTTCTTCCATAATGTCAAACCAACTCCTGTGGTGTTGTATATATAGGCAGCTTTAAATTTGAATTTGAATAAATTCCGCTCCAATTTGAAATTAAATTATCCCGCTGATAGTTGAATTTTGAATTTGAATTTGGTTATCCCGGTTAAGATTTTTTTTTTTTTTTTTTTTTTTTTTTTTTTTTTTTTTTTTTTTTTTTATCAAACACTAAAAACATTGGAGGGGGTAAAAGGGATTTTTTTTTTTTTTTTTTAACCCAACGTCTACATAGTACAATTCAGGGGTAGAATATATATATATATATATATATATATATATATATATATATATATATATATATATATATATATATATATATATATATATATTATATATATTTTATATTCAGAGTAGACTTTAATGTTGCGTTAAAGGGTTAACGTGGGACGTTAACGCACCTTTAACGCAACAAGGCGGTGTGGTTAACGCACCCTTAACGCAATCAATGTTAAGGTTTAACGCACTGCCACGTTACCACACCTCTTGCTCTTAAGATGCTTTGAATTTGAATATGGTTTATATCTTTGAATCTGAATATGTAGCTGAAATGTTTGAATCTGATTTTTTTTAATGTGAATAAGAGGTCAAGAAATGACTAATATAAAGTGTTTGTTTTTGTAAAAAGTTGTTAGAATTTGTTACATTATCATAAAAAAATTTCACCTATCACAAAACGCGACTTGACATCGAACAATAATAAACGAACTATGGTTGTGATTACAAGGTGGTCGACATGGGTAAATCGTTTAATAAGTGGGAAATGTTTGTGTTGACATTCCCAACCCATCAAAATGTGTTTCGATTATGTTATAACGTTTTAGTACGAATTGTCACCCATAAGGCTGGACGCAGTCGTGACCCAGCATGACCCAGCCACATCAGTTTTCTCTCTCCGATGAACATACACGACCAAATTGCCACAGTCGGTGACCGAGTTTTTTTTTTTTTTTTTTTTTTAATTCAAATATTTTAAACAACAAATTTAAAATTCATTAAAAACAAAAACATTACATTTGGTTGTGATGCTTGGTACGCGTTCCAAGCAAACTCCGCAAACTCACTCATAACTTCATCATCGTCGGAAGACGAAGAACCAAAAAATAGCTCGTAAGACATAATTAAAAGAATGTGTTTGAAGGTATTGATAGAAATGTTGTTTGAAATTGTGTGTTTAGAAGTGTGTTTGAGGTTGATATTTATAAGGTTGTAAAGTGGTAATTTTTTTTTTAATTATTATTATTATTATTTATTATTTTTTTAAGTTTTTTTTTTCAAATGTCAAACGGATACAATTTTTGAAAATTTGTGTGTGCAATTAATCGGTCGTTATATTGACCGACTTCTCCAAAATATTGCCCCTCGACTGATATTCATGAAATGCCCATAGTGGGGATGACCGACCACAATATCGGTCGACCCTTGCATGACCGATGGGATGACCCTTCGACTATGACAAGCCTAACTTTTATCAAGTTGTACATTTTTTAACAAAAAGTATGCGGTGATTTTCTTTAAAGTTACTTTCTATACGAATAGAAAACTCGAAACAAGAACAAAAAATACATTTAGGGCAAAAAAAATAATAATAAAAAAAAGAAGAACTTATGAGGCATTAAGAGGTGTTAAGACACCCTTAAATTTCTAGTTCAATAAGAGTTTTAAGCCTCTTACTGGCTCTTGATGAGCAAAAAAAAAAAAAAAAAAAAAAAAAAAAAACTCTAAATCTTAATCGCCTCTTAATGACAGAAAAAAAACAAACACATTTTTTGGTCCAAACCTCTTACTGCGTCAATCTAAGTTAGATTAAGAGGCTATTAATAAGTTTTTTTGGAAAACAAACATAATCAGTGTTAGGCTTTTTCGGTGGTCACCCCTGCCACATCAGTTTTTTCTCTTCAAGACTACACCCAACCACAATTTGCTAATGATGACCGCAACGGCGACCGTAACTATTTTTTTTAATTAAAATTTCATTCATAATTAAATAAACATTACAATAATAATTCAAATAAAATAAAAAATATTACGATAAAAATTAAGACAAACATAAACTAATAGTTTAAAACTTTAAATTGTAGCGCTTTCCTTGATTTTTTGCTTCAAGGCCAAGCACCTCTCTAGTGCTTTTCCGGTCAAATGCTCATGGGATTTAGTGTAGTACATGATGTCTTTCTCCATTTCTTCTTGTTTTTGCCATTCATATTGTTCACGTTGAAACTCAAGTTGTTGTATCTCGTACGCAAGCCTCTGTTCTTGTTGAGCAAGCCGTTTTTCTTTCATTCTTTCTTCCTTTTCAATCTTTAGTTTCTCTAATTACAGTTCCTGCTCCTTTATTTTCAAATATGAAGCTGAAGATTCATGCCTTTGGGTAAATAATGGGACGCGACATCTGACCATTTATTGAGCAACGTCTCATAAAGAGAAGGGTCAACAGCAACTGAGGCTGATCCTTGTGAACGAGCAGCGGGGGCTGATGCTTTCTTCTTTGCCTTGTCCCGTCCCATAGGTCGAACCTCATGAACCTCTACATCCTCTGAATCACATGCTTTGTCGTTCAGATCCAAACCAAAATATGCTGAGTCACCTGGTTCGTGTAAGGTGCTTTCCGATGTCCTAGATTTTTTGGAACCACTTGATTTGGATTTAAAAAATGTGCCATTTTCTACCTGTTGCCATTTGGGGTGGTCCTTCAAAATCTTGCACTCAGCTAGTGTGAAGGCCGCACTTTAAGCATCACGATACTCTCTATGTGCTATGATGTGCTACAACGTGTGCAAGTTTTAAAATTTATAAAACATGATTTAACCGATTATCTATTTAACACATACGAACAAGTATACTCG
The DNA here is from genome assembly GCA_021014915.2 of Artemisia tridentata subsp. tridentata. NCBI lineage: Eukaryota > Viridiplantae > Streptophyta > Magnoliopsida > Asterales > Asteraceae > Artemisia > Artemisia tridentata. Next base: position 213,397,899 of record CP139501.1, on the reverse strand, counting down.
TCCGCAATAGTAAAGGTGGGTAAGTCGAGATCGTCACAAGGGATTTATGATTATTGTAATTAAATATAGCAAGCGTTTATAAAAATGGTTGTCAATCCAATTTAGCAAAAATTCAATAGTAACAACTATCAATAAATAAAAAACGTATACTTGTGTGATTCATGTCCCAATTGTATAGAGTATTCATAAAGTTTGGTGTAACTTGTAATGATGCACAACCTAATGTAAATGATTAACAATCAATGGTTTATATCATGGCAAATCATTGTTAAGAATTCTCCCAATTAGTTAACCCTTTCGGCCTATTTAACTAATACGGTAATTCTCTTGAAACTCTTTTTGTTTTGAAAAGCATTTCTTATCTTATTTGTTCTTACGAATCCTTTCGGCCTTTTCTCGTGATGAAATCGTTTCAAATCTATTTTAATGAGTAAACATGATGATTGTCACACATCATGATCCATACTAATTCATGCACTAACGTTTTGGAATAAAAACATGAAGAAAATCCTTTCGGCCTTTTTATTCTTTAAATGTTTTTACCAACAAATTAAGCAAGACTAGATGTTATTCCAACAAACTCATAAAACAAGAAAGATTTTCATGCATCACTCTAGATAAGAATACTCATACAATAGTTACATCATACACCCAAGTACACCAACAAATTAATCCATATCATTCATCATAATAGAACACAAGTAACAAACATAACTTTCATTAAACTTAAAGTAAAAGTAGTTCATTGTAAATAAAACAAGATATACTTATCTTAGAGCTACAAGAACTAGATTCGTGGAACTATAGCAACCACACTCCTCCAATTGCCTAATACGACCCGTAAACAACTCCAAACTCGAATCAAATACTTGAGACTTTAACTCAATGTTTCCTGGAAGTTTTTACAGCACTTCTAGACTTTCGGGCAATATAATAAGTGAGTAATAGATTTGGTGTAAAGTCTATCACAAGAATAAGTTGTCACACTTAGTATCTAGCCTTGGTTCCCATTATATAGTAAAAGAACACTTATTATCCAAGTAAAAACGACCTAGGACAGTAAATATGAAGGAAATGATCGGCCACAATGATTATGAGGAGTAAAACCATCAATTAATGCTTCTTTGTAACTGCAACATCAGTCCAACCAATCGGATGAGGATCCATCCGATCGGTTGCTTACTTCCCAAAACATCCATCCGAATCAGATGCGGGCTCCATCCGATCGGATGGAGTCCTCTTGTACTCACAATCTTGACTTTTCTTTGACTTAATTCGTTGCGTACTCTATCCTTGGTTGTGGCACTGATTTCTGCCATAGAACTTGATATTTCCTTGACGTAGAATCATGGAAATCTTGATACCTTCAAATCACTGAGTCCTTGCGTGGTTTCTAATCTTCGCTTCAATCTCGGGAATCTTCCAAATGTGCATAATTACTCCAATTCTTCGTCTTTTCATCATCTTTTCCTGTATTTGGCTACATTCACTTGCATATACACTTTTTCACGATTAAGTAACAAAAACATATAAATATAACCAAATATGATGCACAAAACTAATGATAACACAACTAAAAACATGCTCATTCTGAGCGTTATCAAATTCCCCCACACTTAAGTTCTGCTCGCCCTCGAGCAAGTCTAGTATTTAGAAAAATGATTTCAATGGTATCGATACCATGATTCTCAAAAACCTAACAACCATTCCGAAAGAACAATTGTTAATTTGAATTTTTATGTGAATATTCTTGAAACATAAACAAATTAATCTTGAGCTTGATAACATAACTAAGCACCTCACGAATGATTTTGGAATTCACTCAACACTCATGTGTAGATTGGTTGGTATATGTAAATCACTCTTTGCCCAGTCATGATTCATGCGTCTTACCATAGGCTTGTACAAGTATCAAAACAAATAAATATAACATCAAAGAGGTCTTTTATTTGGGTTTAGGTTAAAAGGGTTACCAGCTAATGCTCAAACATATCATACAAGAATATAATAGATCGTTGGCGTGAATCTTTGGATTAGCCGAACAACGGATGGTCACTAGAATGTACCTTGGCTCGCTGGCGCGTTATTTGCATAACGGATGATCACCAAAATACGCACTAGATCTCTGGCGCGTCATTCGTTTATTCAAAAACCGGATGGTCACTAAAATATCCACGTACTACATATTTTCACAAAGCCATTACTATATCCGAAAGAATAAAGTAATTTGGTAAAAGAAGGGATAAGGCATGGGAATTATTTGTGATTAGTTTCTACAAAATGAAAATAAAAATCAAAATCTAGTCCAAACTCCGTTTCCAACTCTTTATACCATAAACGATTACTTTCCCAACTTCTTCGATCATCATTCCGAATCTTCATACTTATCACCTCTTAGCACATTAGCTAATTGATACTTCATACATTATTGCACATTGGCTATTCACTTTATTCACATTTTTTTTAACAAACATTTTCTCCTTTCATCGTCACCCCCATACTTTGGATGAGCACACGCTACAAAAATACAAATAAGAGTAGCGACCTCCTTCTTCGTTGAAACAACACATACGCATTTCAAAGTGTGGCCAACGCGTAATCATCAAAAAATAAATAGCTTTCGAACTTCGAATGAACTTGATTCGGGTAAGGCTAAGGTGCAAAGTATAAAATATTTTTGTATTTTTCTGGATTTAATCAAAAGAAAAGAATGTCTCAGAAGGTTTAACTAAGGGTATCTAGCGTTAAAGATAAATGCTAACAAATGGATTCCAAATACGAGGTTAACTAACCGATGTGGTTAGCAAAAATTATTTTTGTAAACGGATGGCCATTTGGTGTAAATCATAAGTTTCCACTTATCATTTGAATATATTTTTATCACTCGAAAGTGATTTTAACCGTAATGCATAACAAGTACAAGTTCTATAATCAACATAATCACCAACACACTCATAGCAAAATATATAGCATAAAAGATGTATGCTTTATATAAAAAAGCTTAAATCCTCACAATTTAAGGTGAAAAAGGCTATAACATGCACTAGTAAATGTTATCGAATACAGAATGAATTTTCTCTCATAATTTGATTAAGTTCCAAAAATTTTCAAATAGCCTCATTTTACCATTGAAATAATCTAGTTATTTTTAATATATATAAATTACGTATGAAAACAAATAGATAATCAAGGGCGAATGAATTCTAGTTACTCGACTCTAAAATTTACCTAAAATTAAAACTAAAAAAAAAATTAAAAATTATACCATTTTTCCTATTTTCTTCCCTCCCCCACACTTAAGTTTTGCATTGTCCTCCATGTAATAAAAATGAACTTCAAAGTAAAGAAAATGGGAGAAATTTAGTTAAAAATATACTACCGGGGAAAATACGCAATATGCATATTTGATCACAAATAAGCAAATGAGTTCTCCAACTCCAAGTATTGATCAACAATAAGCTTCCTGCATATCAACCCTGCAAAAACTGCAAAAATATACGAAACAAACAAAACAAACAAACAAACAATACTAAAGAAAACCAAAAGTAAATTAAAAACAAACCATAGTTAAAGTACGTTATTAATCCTAAAGAAAAGAAATTAAGAAAGTAGAGATAGAAATAATTCAACACACATAATTTTTTTTTAAAACAAATACTGATCAATCATCCCAGGTTGTTATTGGTTGTACATCTAAAACTTCTGGAAGTCCTTTGAGCTTCCCCTTCCTGATTTTTCTATTGTGCGTGAACCCCTTGATATCAATGCTCAATGGAGTAACTGTCTCACTAAAAAGATTCATTTCTTTCTCAGTAAATAACCCAAGATTCTTGGCTATCCGTGAAATAAAATGACCCACACATATGTAATTCTTTGTCCCTATGGCCGCGCGTTGGTGCAAATGTTGCACTATCACCCAAGCTATGTTCAAATGCCTCAATGGATGCTTCTCTTCTAATGCTTGTAGAACCCATAAATCATCTTCATAAATCAAATCAACACTAGAAGTCCTATGTAACAACGATTGTACTACAACCCTGTGTAGTACTTGCAAAATTGGTTTCTTGATTGACGAAATCTTACTTTCCCCATATACTCACTTATCTTCCGTGCTAACTCTTTTCCAATATCCATGTGCATCAAAATTAGGTTTACTCTTTTCTCCACTCATTATTAAAAACTTTAAATCCTTATTACTCAAATCCTCATCAGAGTATAAACCTAACAAAATTCCAAACTCAAATAGTGTGACTTCATGTTTCTTACCTCCTAGTCGGGAATCAAGAAAATTTTCGGTTGTAACCCCAATATCAGTAACTTCCAGTTTCATCCTCATGGAACACAAATACTCTAGGCACCATTCTTTGTATATTTGTTCTCTTATACTAAATGCCCTTTCCCACATTGTTGAAGTCAATATCTGTCTGTTCCACAAAATCCTAATGAGGAACATATCCTCCAGAAACTCATTACAATTGAGCTCCTCCATTGCCTTCTAGTTAATAATTCTTTGGGAATGGGTCACCCATCCACCAATTTTGAGAAGAATGACATTATAAGATTTCTGGACCATCGGATCTTCTCCTTGCCATAGGAGGTTAGGATGACATTCTGGAATTGGCATTTGTTCTCTTTTCCTGGTGGCCTCTCTAGTCCTTTTTGCTATGCTTGATCCTCCTGCAACATCCTTAAAGAAAAACATTTGAAAAACATGTTGCGTTAGTTGTTAGAACACATAGGCGACCTAATCATAACCAAATGAACTTCTCATCGTAGACATCACAAATATATGAAAGAATAAGAGTATTAGAACCAACGCTATACATTATAGAAGTCCCTAGGTTCCACTTTGAAATTTGCAATTTTCCTTAACAGAGAGTTCCATCCGATCGGCATGCCTTCCATCCGATCGGATGGCACTCTGAACCCAGCCCAACCGATCGGCATGCTCTCGCATCCAATTCGGTTGGGTTTTCTGCAGAAGGCATTAGACTTTCGATGACTTCTTGATCGACTCCTATCAACTCTACTCCATCTCTATCTTTCATTTGAACTCTTATGTCGATTTCTACATCCTCAATTCGTTCCTATATCTATCCAAAACATCTCCACATGATTTCTTTATTTATTCTAGAACACTAGAAATATTTTGTGAATTCAATTCCTTAATTGGTGCTCTAATCAACAACGTAGTAACCTAAAATCATTGAGAAACAAGCCTATAACATCTGGGAATCATCAATTGCAAACTAATTCGATTCAAAGTTTTGACCTAATTGAATCCAAAAATTCAATCAATTAATTCTCTCCCAAAACTTAATCAATCAATATAATTTTTTTTGCAATGTATTCCTCTATCAATTACCCATCTATTCCTAAAAGATTACATCTCAATTCGAAGTCTATCAAAAATCCCCAAATTATGACCTAATTTAATAAATCTGAATTTAGATCTAATTAAACCAAATTGATGATGTTACTTACTTGTTTTGAAGCAATGGATGATCTCTAAACACTCCTGTAACTTCCAATTAACACTTATGGTCGAATTTATTGGACCCAATTTGGTGGATTTGGTGTGTGTGTGTGGGTTTCTTGTGATTTTTGAAATTGTGGTTTAATATATTCAACTCTATCCGATCAACTTCATGATCCAACCGATTCGGTTTGGGTTTTTGCAAAAATTCACTTTTTCTTGTTGATGATGTACCCTCCGAACGGGTCGAAGGACTCCCCTTCGAGCCTGTAGAAAGCCCTCCATTCGGAGGCCCAGGTTAATCTCTTAACACGTTTCATTGGCGTAAAACCCTTCGTCTACGAAGTGATTACCATGTGGGAATCCGCCAATCGAAGCCCTAAGCCCTTCGGGGTATCCCTCTCGAAGGGACTACAACGGAGAACCCTCTTGACTTGGTCATACCTACGTCTCCTCTTCCTTTAGGCCTTCCCGCCAAAATAGAGATTATGGGCTACAAAGCCCTAGCGGTTACCATAAATCATGGGACACCCCCATGATCTCCGAACAAAGTGCAACCGCCCACTAAGTCCTATTTCTCTCCTATAAATAGCTTAGTCGGGCCAAGACGATGTAAGTTAACTTCACTCTCTCAATTTATGACCTACTTATCATCACACATACTTACTCGCACGCCGGAGGTGGTTCGCAGGGTCCAACCCCTGCGCAATCACTTAACGTAGTGTCTTGGTATTTCTTATTTCAGGTTAAGAACAAGCTTGGCGCAATCCCAACACCCCATAAATCCTTTGATCATCATCGAATGCCTGGTCGTGCAATTATTTGTACAATCAGTGGCGCCATCCGTGGGACCGCTACAATTGGTCTCGTTATTTCCAAGCTTATAACCAACCAACTACTTTCACTATTATTCCGGCATGGATCAAGGGAGAGAAGATACTCTCCCACCGGGTTTCTCGACCTTGGCGCCAATACCAGTCAATGACTCTAACAACCTTCCCCCAATGACCGCCTCCACGTTCACAACACGTTCTCACCCAGAAACAACACCCAACCATCATGCTTCGACATCAGCCAATCCGGAGCCCATTATTAGCCCATCCTTTGTCGAAGGCAACCACGAAGTATTGAAATCCCTCCTAAGGGCTCGTAAGAGGCAAGTCAGGAATGCTGAGATGCGAAGGGAGTTGGAATACTCAAGTGATGAGTATGATGAAGAAATGGAGATGGAACCTAGGCCTCCGACCCAAGGAGCAACTTTATCGGCCTTAAGGATTGGGTCTCCAGTTAGTCGAAGGCTAAGCAGAAGGTCCGTTGGTTTCGAAGGATTTCCCGAGAGGGCTCCGACAAGGAAAAAAGGGGCGGTTACCGAAGGCTCTAACGGTAGGAGCCAACGAAGGGAAGAAGTGGGGGTGACTTTGCCTCCATTGCTAGCAGCTCATCTTGGAAGGACTGAAGCTGGGGTTCCGTTGCAGCCTTCGCACGCATCAGGTGTAGAAGGCAATCCGCCTACAATTAATATGGGAGGAAATCTTCCTCCCAATGGTATGTACCCCTCGTTCCAAACTCAGTCTTATCCTCAAAATTTATATCCTCTAGTAAATGGACAACCTAATAACCCAAGCCTCCCTCAAACTTATGGGAGCATACCCTTCGGGCATCCTATGGCGTACCCTCCGTATGCCATGGGAAACAGTTATCCGTTTGCCATGAATACACCTTATCAGTCCTACCCAAGTCAAACTCCTATGGGAATGCCCCCAAACAACAATCCCTATAATACTGTTCCCATGTATGCACCACCTTACAATTGTCTATACTCAGACCCTATGGGTTCAGCTACACCCTTCATTAGGTGGATAGAAGATTACCCATTGCCTGATGGGTTGAAAATGCCTTCGCACATTGGGACTTATGATGGAAAGGGGGATCCGGACAATTTCTTACATTTGTTCGAAGGGGCTATCAAAATGCAAAAATGGGTTATGCCGGTGGCCTGTCATATGTTTACATACACCCTACGGGATTCTGCTCGTATTTGGTGGAATGGGCAAAAGCCCGGTAGCATCGACAATCTTGATGATCTTAAGGCTAAGTTCCGATCACACTTCAGTCAGCAAAAGAAGTTCACAAGGACTCATTTAATGGTGCACAACATCAAACAAAAGGAAAACGAAAGCACAAGGGTCTTCGTTACTAGGTACACCGATGAGACTTTGCAGATTTTGGGTCTTCATGAAGATCAGCGTATTTCGGGTTTCGTACATGGTCTTCGAAATCGGAGTTTGGTGGAATTCTTGTCCACTGACCTTCCGACAACTTACAAAGGGTTAATGGAAAAGACGTATACTTGGATCGAAGCGAAAGAGGTATCCACTAATGGGGCTCCGATAGACAGAGACAGCAACAACAAGTTTTCGAAGCATTCTTCGTGGGAAGGGTCAAAGAACAAGAACAAGAACAGAGACAGGTTTTCTCCGTACAACAAAGGCCCCAACCACGGTTTGTTAAGCAGTCTAACCAAGTCTCCAAAGGAAATACTTGCTACGGAGAGGGCTGCTAAGGCCTTCGAAGCACCCCCTCGTATGACAAGTAAGGGCAAAAACAGAGATACCAGCAAGTATTGTCACTTTTACGAAGATTATGGTCATGATACAAATAGTTGTAGAGAGTTAAAGAAACAGATAGAAGAAGCTGTGAAGTCCGGGCAATTGGCACACTTGGTGAAGGGTATAAAGAAGGGAAAGGAAAAGATGACCGACACTCAATTGGCTAAAGATACTACTCCTCTCGAAGACCCAATACTCATGGTTCATTGGGGCGAAACCAGTTTGAAAAGGAAGGTAACGGAGCAAGAGGGTAATGCAGTAGGGGAGGTAACTTTTCCTCCTCTTGCGGGCCAAGTCCCTTCAAATGATCCGGTAGTCATCAAAGTCCTCATCTCCAACCGCGAAGTGAATAGAGCCTATATGGACTGTGGAAGCTCTTGTGAAATCATTTATGAGCATTGTTTTCTTAAGCTCAAGCCTTCGATCAGGTCGCAGCGGGTCGATTCGAAGATACCTTTGGTGGGATTTTCTGGTGAACATTCGTGGCCCCTGGGAGAAGTTCCGTTGGAAATAACAATTGGAGAAGGCAAGCTCGCAAGGACAGAAACCCTCATGTTCGCTATCGTAAGGTCCAACTCTCCTTACAACTTGCTGATAGGAAGGACCGCCATGTAAAAGATGGGTATCGTAGTCTCCACTATACATGCAGCGGGAAAGTTCCATACACCTTATGGGATAGGAACCGTGTTCTCCAGTTACAGTCACGGACAAGTGGGAGATAGTGGCAAAAAGATTAGGGAAAGTCCGGAGGAGCCTCCAAAGGCTATTCTAAGTTGTACAGATGCCGAAGAGCGTATTGTGATAAATGACCTCTATCCAGAGCAAACGGTGGTAATCGAAAAGCAACTCCCTGCTAACTTCAAAGCAGACCTGGAGAAGCTACTCAAAGCCAACAAAGATGTGTTCGCATGGACATACTCAGACATGACAGGAGTTCCCAGGACTCTTATGATCGATGGCAAGCCTTTCGGCACATAACATAAGCTTAATGAGTTCAAGCACATTGAACCAATTAAGCAGAAGCGACGGTGCCTGGCACCAGAAAGAAATGCAGCTGCTTGCAAAGAGGTGGATGAGCTTGTGCGAGCAGGAATTCTCAGGGAAGTGAAATACCAAACTTGGGTTGCTAACCCAGTCATGGTAAAGAAAAGTGACGGAGGGTGGCGTATGTGCGTTGACTTCACCGACATCAATAAAGCTTGCCCGAAGGACTGCTACCCTCTACCAGAAATTGATTGGAAGGTCGAATCCCTCTCGGGGTTCTGTTTGAAATGTTTTCTGGATGCCTACTGATTGAACAAATATTCGTCAACCAAGCCTTCGATGGAGATCAAAGGAATTATGGGGTGTTGAGATTGTGCCAAGCTTGTTCTTAACCTGAAAATAAGAAATACAAAGACACTACGTTAAGTGATTGCGCAGGGGTTGGACCCTGCGAACCACCTCCAGCGTGCGAGTAAGTATGTGTAATGGTGATGTAGGTCGTAAATTTAGAGAGTGAGGTTAACTTGAAATTACTTACTTTGTTCTTGGCCCGACTATACTATTTATAGGTGAGAAATAGGACATAGTGGGCGGTTGCACATAGTTCGGAGATCATGGGGGCGTCCCATGGAAAGTGGTAACCGCTAGGGCTTTGTAGCCCACGATCTCTGTTTTGGCGGGAAGCCAAATGATAGAGGAGACGTGGGTTTGACCAGGTCTGGATGATCCTTCTTGTTAGTCCCTTCGTCAGGAATACCCCGAAGGGCTTAGGGCTTCGATTGGCGGATTCCCACATGGTAACCATTCGCAGGCGAATGGTTTTACGGCAATGAAATGTATTAGAAGGTTAACCTGGGCCTCCGAAGGGAGGGCTTTCTACAGGCTCGAAGGGGAGTCCTTCGACCCGTTAGGAGGGTACATCATCAAGCCCCCAAGTCGAAGGCGATATATACGTACGAGTATAAATTGCTTTCGACTCAAAAAACCTTATACACTCTATCCCATTTATCACAAATTCGGACGAAATGAAGATAAGTGCTTTAAATAAATTCAAATGCAAGAAGCGGTACTCTATCCTTCTGATTTTTTAAAAAATAAAAAGGAATACGTCTAACTGAATTCCGCATTAAATGCAAACCATCATTATCCGGCCACTTGCAAACCCTTAATTGCTACTTCTTTGGTAATCACAAAACGTCATTTCAAATTTAGCATCCATTTGAAATCCGCTTAGATAGTAAAGAAAGTGTACACGTGTTCGGTTATGATCAAAGATTTCATGAGTATTTAATCTTCGACATGTTAAACCCTAGAATACTTTTACCTCCGCCCAAAATATACACAACTCTGTGTCATTGTGCTTCCATTGGAATCTAAAAGGTAAAATTCAGCCATTTTTCTTTGCTCTCCTTACTTTATTTATGAGTATGGCTGCAAAACGAATAATTAAAGAACAAACTTGTACCTTGTCGAAATAAGCATTGTCTGATTTTCTGAATGATTATCCCATACCCTTGGAATATAAAATCATGCTTCCCAGTAAAAAGCAAAGTATTTTTGATGCTCCGAAAGGATTTGTAGGCTTATATGTGCATGCGTTTACGCAATGAAACTTTAGGATTCCCATCCACCCTCTTATTTTGGAGTTTTTGCAATATTACAAGGTGCACATTTCAAGGTTTAATCCATTTGGTTTAGCCAAGTTGACAACTTATATTGTGATGTGCAAAGCGTATGGTTTTGAGCCTTCATTGACTGTGTTTAGAGGCTTTGCCAATCTCTACCCTGGTGGAGATTGGGTAACTATTGCAAAAAGGAGTGAGTATGATGTCCCACACTTATTGACTAAACCTTTTTCGAATATTCGAAATTGGAAAGGTCAATTTTTTTATATTGAGAGTACCATCATACCCCCCGAATATCCTGAGCTGTTGGCCGAAGGGAATAGGTTTGATGAAAAATGATACAATGACCCATTACCTTATGAGGTGAGAAGTGAACTTATGTATCAACGTCTTGCACGTCATCCAGTGGACGTACAAACGTTTCCTGAGCCCATCTTATTCATGGCTGGCATTGCTAAGAGTTGGGAAGGGTCTCCATTGCTTCCTGAAATTATTTGTGAAGGAGAAAGTATGTATAATTTCTTATTTCATAAATAAATAACTTACCTGCTGATATTCATCTCTTTTCCTTTGTCTTGTGCAGAAATGGCTTTTCGAAACTTTGTCGTGGCTGGAGGTGCCAAGGAAGTTAGCTTTATGCCAAGGGACCCTCAAAATACAAGTTACGGAGCGGGATCTCCTTCCATTTCTGTCAATAATAATGATGTTGATATCTCTCCACCCAAGCCCCTTGCTGTGCTTCCCCCAGTCAAAGCAGTTGGTACTGAGGAAACCCCCCAGGTAGTGGAGGACATTGGTGATTTTGATGATACCCCTTCCGGAGGTGATCAGCTCAGGATTGTGGGGTCCTCCGGCATCGCTGATAGAGTTCGGACTAGAAAGGGTACTAGTGCCAAGGCTGCAAAGGCTGTCCCCAAGAGAAAATTGAACATTCCTACCCCGACTTCCCGAACCACCAAGCAAAAAACAGAGAAGTCTCGTGGGAAGACCATCATGTATGCTCCGGAAGGACTGGCCGATGAAGATGACATATCTGGTAAGCGGAAATTCTTCCAGCCTTTTTTCCTTTCCGTAATATTGCGTGTTTGGCTTATATTGCTTTCGTCTTAAAGGTTTGCCAGATACGAAGGAATTGCCCAACTCTCTCTCCTGCCGCTTGCTTGTTGAGAATGTTACTCCTGCCTCATGGAGGAAGAAAATGAATGAAATGTCCATTGAAGAACTATGTGATCTCAACGACAAAAGTTATATTCGACAAGCAATGCTGGATAGTCATCTGAGCTTTCGCACCAGGGGATTGCTTAATAGGGTCCAGGAAGCGAAGGAGGAGGTTGCTGCTGTTGTTGCCAGAGAAAAGGAGAGGGAGAAAAATTATGCTGAATTGGAGAAGAGATGCGATGAAGCCATGGAGAACTTTGAGAAACATCCAAGGTATGAGGCTCTTCAAGACAGGATTGATAGTCTTGAAAAACAGCTTAAGGAGTCACAGGCAGAATGTGGTAGGTTAATTCTTGAGGAGGCTAAGGTTGTAGGCTATGAGAACCAGGTGAGTGCCCTGGAATCCCAGTGTACTGGGTTGGAGGTTGAGAGAACTAGACTAGTGGAGCAGGATGCTAAACGTTGTCAGGAGGTTGATAGGTTGAAGCTTGAATGTCAAAGGTTGAGAAAAGATAGGGCTGAGGTCGTATCGAAGGTTGTTCCCTATATTGCTATGGAATTATATCATAGCGATGAGGTGGGAGTGGTTGTGGGTAAACTAGTGAATGCAGCCATATTTCATGGCAAATGCACAACTTTGGAAGAGATTTCCGAAACTAAGAAACCCGTTGTGCTTTCAGATGTGCCATACTATCGTCCAAATTCCGTTCAGGAGTACGATGAAGCTGGTAATGCCTTCACCACTGCAGTTTACCCCTTTCTTGCCGAAGCAACCAAAGATCCTTCAGCCTCCATCGAAGATCTCCTTTCTAAAAAACCCAAGAGTATACAGCCTCCGTCTCCAACTAAAAGAACCTTGTCTGAGAAACCCAAGTCTGCGACTCATCAAGAAGACCCAAACTCTTCCATCAACAAATGAAGGCTGCCATGTTGGCAGTAATTTAGTCTGTAAGGGTGGCGTGTACCCTTTGAAACAATTTGTTTGTGCTTAAAGGCTGATGCCTTTCTTTAAGGCAATTTAGCGTGCTTTTATCAGGCTAGTGCCTGTTTGAATGGTTTGTCTGGGCTTCGTCCCATAACTTTGAACAACTGTCCTTTTTTGAAAATGGCTTCGCCTGTGCGTAGTCTTTATGACTCTTAATTTGGAGGAATATCCTCCTTTTTTAATGCCATGCTTATCTTCTCTTACGCTCATTACTAGAACGTAAACATACAACCTAAGGTTATAACCTTATTGTGTGTATTTTGGACCAAGATTTTATGCAATCGTATAATTTGACTGCGACAGAGGGTCGCGACCCACTCCGTCTTTATCCTTAAGTTACAGAGGGCTTCAAATACCCTAAGACTTCATAGGAAAGCTAATGTGAATTGTAATGGATGTTAATGTTATACAAGACATGTGTCTTGCTTCATCCTTCGACATTGAAACTTGTAAAGTACTTGGCTGGATAAATCTATGTTGTATAAAACGAAACAAGAGATTTTGAGGGAAACATGCTATATCATTAAGTGGGTAGGGAGGATTACATCATTTGAAAAAATGAACACTAGACACCTACCATTAATGCTTTTTTCCCATGTGAGAAGACTACGTTACATGAAATTGAAAACAACTAAATGTTTTTAAAGGAAGGTAAGTTCTTATATGTAAGACTTACGAGAGCTTGTATCATGTCCAAACTTGTTCACGACATCTTTTGTTTTCCACCCTTCGAGCTTCCACGTCTTTTTTGTCACCGTAATTCTTCTTTGACGCTGGGCTCTTTCGTTTGGCTTCGTTTGCTTTTACTCGAAGGACAACTTCCTATATGCCCTCAAGGCTTTGGGAAGTTTGTCTGCCCATTTATGCTGATATTGCCCTAACTTCGTCTCAATTTCGGTGACAATATCCTTGTCAACACAAATGAATCTTTGCTTCACGTTCAGGCTTTTGCAGAAAGAAGGGAACACTCCTTCGGCAAAGTGTGGCCCTTCGTAAGAGGTGATAACTTGTGGAATTCCAAATCTGAATATTATGTGTTCCCACATGAACTCTTCCACATCTCTTCCTTTTGTTGATGCCAACGGCTTGGCCTCGACCCACTTGGTGAAATGATCGATGGCTATGACCAAGAATTGTACCCCTCCGGGAGTTAATGGTAAGGGTCCAATTATGCTGACTCCCCATTGATCGAAGGGTCTTACAGTCATGCTAGGTGTCGCATCATACTCTAACAGTTTATGGGCTTTGGAGTGTGTCTGACATACCGTGCATGTTCTGATTGCTTCCCTTGCATCTTCTAGTACGGTTGGCCAGTAATAACCCCATTTTGTTACCTTCACGGCGATGGCTCTAGGGCTTGTGTGTCTTCCACAGAACTCTTCATGAGCATTGCAGAGAATGATCGAAGCCTGTTTTAACTCGATACAGCGGAGCCAAGGAGATGAAAGATGCCTTTTGTAGAGATTATTGCCTATGAGCCTGTACTGTGGACTTTTGACTTTGATTCTTCGTGCCGATTTTGACTTATCGGGCAAAATGCCGCTTATCAAATACATTTTGATTGGTTCTATCCAGCTGGAGCCTTCATCAAATGTTTCACTTCTTGCAATTGACCTGGTGGCCAATTCTTCTACTAAAACCTCACGGGGTAGATGAGCAAAAGCAGTCAATGCTAATTTGATTAGGGCCTCCGCCCTCTTATTTTGGCTTATGTGGACATTTGTCACTTTGTATCTTTCGAAACCCTGAAGGACTTTTTTAACCTCGTTCAAGTACTCTTTGATTATTGGCTGCCTTGCTCTGCGAGAACCCTTGATTTGACCAGCGACTAAAAGCGAGCCTACGAAAATGGAGAGGTCATGAACCTCGATACCCTTTGCGAGTCGAAGGCCAGCCAGCAAGGCTTCGTACTCTGCTTCATCTTTCGTGGCCTTGAATTCAAAACGTAGCGCATAACTGTACTCCTTTCCCTCCGGATTTATTAGGATTAACCCTGTTCCGAAACCATTGAAGCTTAAGGCTCCGTAGGTAAATAACTTCCATTCTTCCGCCGCTGTTGGGAGAGTTTCTCCATTTGGGCTGTGTCCGAAAGGTGTTTCGTTGAGGACTTCTGCGAAAGTCTGCCTCTTGGTGGAGCTTGGATTATCACGTTTTTTCGATGATCCTGGAGCCGGCAGGCCAATAGCTGCTTTGAATTTCGAAGGATTGATTTTGACTTCTTGCTTTGTCGACTTAGTGGGTTTGAATCCCTTGAGTCGATATCCCTTGCCATAGAGCTTGTCATCAGTTCTCGGTGTCGGAGGAGTTCTGGTGCTCCTAGGACGTATCCCCTCGAAGATCTTCCCTTCGGCTTTGTGTGGCTTCTCCAATTCTGCTGTGGAACTATTTGGATATTGCTTTTTTCTTATCACTCTTCGTTCTGCACGACGCTTTTTTGTGACGATATCTTCTTCCTCATCCGCACTTCCAATAACATCATTCGGAGGCTTTTTATAGCCTTCTATCTTTTTCTTGCTGTCCTTCGGACTGTGCTCAGAGAATACCGTCCCTATTCCGTTGGGTGTGTGAAACTTTACTGCTGCATGTATAGTGGAGACTACTATACCCATCTTTTGCATGGCGGTCCTCCCTATCAACAAGTTGTAAGGAGAGTTGGACCCTACGATAGTAAACATGAGGGTTTCTGTCCTTGCGATCCTGCCTTCTCCGATTGTTATTTCCAGCGGAACTTCCCCTAGGGGCTACGAGCGTTCGCCAGAAAACCCTACTAAAGGCCTCTTCGAATCGACCCTTTGAGACCTGACCGCCGACGAGAGCTTTCGAAAGCAATGTTCATATATGACTTCGCAAGGGCTTCCGCAGTCCATGTAGGCTCCCCTTATTTCTTGGCTAAAAATTAGGACTTTGATAACCACTGGATCGTTTGAAGGGATCCTGCCTGAGATAGGGGAAAACGTTACATCCCTTATCTTGTTTGCTTCCGACTCCGGTACCTTCCTTTTCGAAGTGGTTTCGTCTCTGTGTATCATTAGTATGGGGGCTTCGGTAGGGTTAGTATCCTTGGCCATTTGAGTGTCAGTCATCTTTTCTTTGCCTTTCTTGATTCCTTTTACCAAGTGTGCCAACTGCCCAGATCTTACGGCCTCTTCAATTTGTTTCTTTAATTCCCTGCAACTGTTCGTATCGTGGCCATTGTCTTCGTGGAAGTGACAGTACTTGCTGGTATCCCTGTTTTTACCCTTACTCGTCATACGTGGAGGCGCTTCGAAAGCTTTGGCCGCCCTCTCTGTAGCAAGTATTTCTTTTGGAGACTTCGTTAGATTGCTCAACAAACCATGGTTGGGGCCTTTGTTGTACGGAGAGAACCTATCTCTGTTCTTGTTCTTGCTCTTGGACCCTTCCCACGTGGAATGCTTCGAAAACTTATTGTTGCTATCCTTATCTATCGGAGCCCCATTAGTGGATACCTCTTTGGCTTCGATCCAAGTGTACGTCTTCTCGGTCAGGCCCTTGTAAGTTGTCGGAAGGTCGGTGGACAAGAATTCCACCAAACTCCGATTCCGAAGGCCATGTACGAAACCAGAAATACGTTGATCTTCATGAAGACCCAAAATTTGCAAAGTCTCATCGGTGTACCTAGTAACGAAGGCCCTGGTGCTTTCGTTTTCTTTTTGTTTGATGTTGTGTACCGTTAAATGAGTCCTTGTGAATTTCTTTTGCTGACTGAAGTGTGACCGGAACTTAGCTTTGAGATCATCAAGATTGACGATGCTACCGGGCTTTTGCCCATTCCACCAAATACGAGCAGAATCCCGAAGGGTGTACGTGAACATGTGACAGGCCACCGGCATAACCCACTTTTGCATTTTGATAGCCCCTTCGAACAAGTGTAAGAAATTGTCCGGATCCCCTTTTCCATCATAAGTCCCGACATGTGAAGGCATTTTCAAACCATCAGGCAATGGGTAATCTTCTATCCATCTAACGAAGGGCGTAGCTGAACCCATAGGGTCTGAGTATAGACAATTATAAGGTGGTGCGTACATGGGGACTGTATTGTATGGATTGCTGTTTGGGGGCATTCCCATAGGAGTTTGGCCTGGGTAGGACTGATAAGGTGTGCTCATGGCAAACGGGTAACTGTTTCCCATGGCGTATGGAGGGTATGCCATAGGGTGGCCGAAGGGCATGCTCCCATAATTTTGAGGGAAGCTTGGGTTATTAGGCTGTCCATTTATAGGAGGATATAAATTTTGAGGATAAGACTGAGTTTGGAACGGGGGGTACATACCATTGGGAGGAAGATTTCCTCCCATATTGATTGTAGACGGATTGCCTTCTACACCTGACGCGTGAGAAGGCTGCAACGGAACCCCGGCTTCAGTTCTTCCAAGATGAGCGGCTAGTAATGGAGGTAAAGTCACCCCCCTTTCTTCCCTAAGCTGACTCCTACCGTTAGAGCCTTCGGCAACCGCCCCTTCTCTTCTTGTCGGAGCCCTCTCGGGGACTCTTTCGAAACCAACAGATCTTTTGCTTAGCCTTCGGCCAACTGGAGAGCCAATCCTTAAGGCAGATAGGGTTGGTCCTTTGGTCGGAGGCCTAGGTTCCATCTCCATTTCCTCATCATACTCTTCACTCGAGTATTCCAACTCCTTTCGTACCTCAGCATTCCTGACTTGCCTGTTGCGAGCCCTTAAAAGGGTTTCTAACACTTCATGGTTGGCTTCGACAAAGGCTGGGCTAATGACAGGTTCTGGGTTGGCTGATGTCGAAGCATGATTGTTGGTTGTGATTTCTGGGTGAGAACGTGTTGTGAAAGTGGAGGCGGTTATTGGGGGAAGGTTGTTAGGGTCGTCGACTGGTATTGGTGTTAAGGTAGAGAAGCCCGGTGGGGGAGTATCTTCTCTCCCTTGATCCATGCCGGAATAATAGTGAAATTGGTTGGTAGGTTAAAAGCTCGGAATTAACGAGACCAATTGTAGCGGTCCCATGGATGGCGCCACTGATTGAACAAATATTCGTCAACCAAGCCTTCGATGGAGATCAAAGGAATTATGGGGTGTTGAGATTGTGCCAAGCTTGTTCTTAACCTGAAAATAAGAAATACAAAGACACTACGTTAAGTGATTGCGCAGGGGTTGGACCCTGCGAACCACCTCCGGCGTGCGAGTAAGTATGTGTAATGGTGATGTAGGTCGTAAATTTAGAGAGTGAGGTTAACTTGAAATTACTTACTTTGTTCTTGACCCGACTATGCTATTTATAGGTGAGAAATAGGACATAGTGGGCGGTTGCACATAGTTCGGAGATCATGGGGGCGTCCCATGGAAAGTGGTAACCGCTAGGGCTTTGTAGCCCACGATCTCTGTTTTGGCAGGAAGCCAAAGGATAGAGGAGACGTGGGTTTGACCAGGTCTGGATGATCCTTCTTGTTAGTCCCTTCGTCAGGAATACCCCGAAGGGCTTAGGGCTTCGATTGGCGGATTCCCACATGGTAACCATTCGCAGGCGAATGGTTTTACGCCAATGAAACGTATTAGAAGGTTAACCTGGGCCTCCGAAGGGAGGGCTTTCTACAGGCTCGAAGGGGAGTCCTTCGACCCGTTAGGAGGGTACATCATCACCTACAAAGGGTATCACCAAATACAATTGGCAGAGGAAGATGAAGAAAAGACAGCCTTCTACACAGGAAAGGGTGTCTATTGCTACAAGAAAATGCCCTTTGGTCTGAAGAACGCAGGGGCAACTTACCAACGGTTAGTAGATAAAGCCTTCCACGAGAAAATTGGGAGGAACTTGGAAGCCTACGTTGATGACATGGTAATAAAAAGCGGAACCGAAGAGGACCTCCTCTCCGACATCCAAGAGACCTTCGATCAATTACGGGCAATCAATATGAAGCTTAAACCTAAGAAGTGTTCCTTTGGCATGGAGGAAGGACAATTCTTGGGGCACCTGATCACTAAACAAGGAATTAAAGCTAACCCTTCGAAGGTAAAAGCCATCACTGACCTTCAAGCTCCGAAGTCACTAAAAGAAGTTCAAAGCCTCAATGGGAAGCTTGCGGCACTTAGCAGGTTCCTGTCGAAAGGGGCAGATCGGTCTCTACCATTCTTCAAAACACTCAAGGGGCGTACAGAAAAGAAGAATTTCCAATGGAGTTGTGAGGCGGAAGCTGCCTTCGAAAAGCTAAAGGAATTTATGGAAATCTTACCAACACTTACAACCCCAATCAAAGGCGAAGTGTTGTTCATGTACATTGAGGCATCATTCGAAAGCATCAGTGCGGTGCTCCTAGCCGAAAGGGAAAAGAAACAAGTCCCTATATACTTCGTTAGCAGGGTTCTGCAAGGAGTTGAATTAAACTATCCGGAGTTGGAAAAGCTAATCCTAGCCTTGGTTTATGCTGCAAGACGCCTTCGAAGATACTTTCAAGCTCATCCCATCACGGTATTGACTGACAAGCCTATTAGGCATATACTGTCGAAGCCTGAGAAATCAGGAAGGGTAGCTAAATGGGCTATCGAATTGGGAGAACATGAGATAGAGTACAAGGGTCGAAACTCCGTCAAAAGTCAGGTACTTGCAGACTTTCTCGCTGAAACACCTTCCGGATCTAGCCAAGATAAAGAAATTCCTAAGGAGAAGCCCCCAAAGACGAAGGAGGGGTGGAAATTGTACACAGACGGAGCCTCAAGTTCTGATGGTTCAGGAGCAGGTTTAATGCTAGTTAGTCCGGAAGTAAAGGAGTACGCTTATGCATTATGTTTTGAGTTTAAGGCTATGAACGATGAAGCAGAGTATGAAGCTCTGTTAGCTGGCTTTTGACTAGCAAAGGGCTTGGAGGCTAATGACCTCTCCGTTTTTGTAAGCTCGCAACTAGTCACCAACCAAATCAAGGGCTCCTATGTAGCAGAGCAGCCCACCATCAAAAAATATTTGGATATAGCTAAAAAGTTTATTCAGGGATTCGAACTATATGAGATAACACACATTCGAAAAAGTCAAAACAAGAAGGCAGATACCCTAAGCAAGCTATCTGTAATGGCTTTCGTTCATCTGCCCGAGGAAGTTTTAGTAGAAGTATTGGCCCATAGGTCAATTACACAAGACGAAGCATCTGACAAAGGCAACAACTGGATGACTCCTATCAGGGAATACTTTATCAGTGGTAGTCTGCCAGAAGATCCTAAGCTTGCTCGAAAGATTCGGACCAAAGATCCCCAATATAGACTTATTGGGGACAATCTATACAGGAGATCCTTTTTATCTCCTTGGCTTCGTTGCGTAGGACTGAAATAGGCTTCGAGCATTCTCTATAATATTCATAAAGATTCTTGTGGAAAGCACGTAGGTCCTCGATCCATTGCCTCGAAAGTAACAAGATGGGGATACTACTGGCCATCTATATTGGAAGACGTAACGGAAGTGATCAAAGCATGTGCGACATGTCAGGTACACTCAAAAGCTCGGAAGCCATTAGAGTATGACGCGTCCTCTATCACATCAACAAGACCTTTCGGCCAATGGGGAGTCAGCATAATCGGGCCCCTAGAAATAGCTCCTGGAGGAGCACAATTCTTGGTCATAGCTGTAGATCACTTCACCAAATGGGTTGAAGCTAAGCCTTTGGCATCAATAGCAGGTAAGCATATGGAAAAGTTTATGTGGGAACACATAATTTGCAGATTTGGAGTCCCACAAGTCATCACTTCTTACAAAGGGAAACACTTTGCCGAAGGGGTGTTCCCATCTTTTTGCGAAAGCCTGAATGTGAAGCAAATTTTCACTTGTGTTGACAAGGATATTGTTATTGAAATCGAGACAAAGATAGAACAATATCAGCATGAGCGGGTAGATAGGTTACCCAAAATCTTGAAGGCATACAAGAATATATCCTTCGGATAAATGAGAGCAAAGCCAAGTCGAAGGGCCCATTGTCAAAGAAAAATGCCGCGACAACAAAGCATACGAGCCCGAAGATCTGGACAATAGCTTTCGTAAGTTTTATACGTAAGACTTACTCTCTTAAAAACACTTAGTTGTTTTTCAATTTCATGTAATGCATTCTTCTCACATGGGAAAGAAGCATTAATGGTAGGTGTCTTAGTGTTCATTTCTTAAAATGATGTAATCCTCCCTACCCACTTAATGATATGACAAATTTCCCTCAAAATCTCTTGTTTCGTTTTATACAACAAAGATTTGCTTAGCCAAGTAGTTTAAAAGTTTCAATGTCGAAGGATGAAGCAAGGCACATGTCTTGCATACGAAAAACATCCATTTCAATTCACATTAACTTTCCTATAAAGTCTTAGGGTATTATAAGCCCTCTGCAACTTAAGGATTAAGACGGAGTGGGTCAAGACCCTCTGTCGCAGTCAAATTATACGATTGCTAAAAATCTTGGTCCAAAATACACACAATAAGATTATAACCTTAGGTTGTATATTTACGCTTGTATATAAGTGTAAGAGAAGACAAGCATGATATCAAAACTGGGACATAATTCCCTAATTTGGCATTTATACGGCTACACATAGTCACAGCCAACGTTAAAACATCCAAGCAAATTGTCTGAAGTCTGGGTCGAAGCCCAGACACATAAAAGATAAATTGTTCAAACATAAAGGCACATGCCTTAACACAAAGGACATTGTTTAAAAAGGGTACATGCCACCCTTACTGACCAAATTATTGCCAACATGGCAACCTTCAAATGTTCTTGGAAGAGTTAGGATCCTCTTGATGAGCTGCAGACGGAGGCTTCTCAGAGATGGTTCTTTTGGATGGAGAGGGAGGCTGGATACTCTTGGGCTTTTTGGATAGGAGATCTTCGACTGAGGCTAAAGGGTCCTTGGTGGACGGTAGTAAGGCACCTCCGACAACACAACTGGTTTCTTTGTTTCGGCTATTTCCTCCAGAGTTGTGCACTTACCATAGAATATGGCTGCATTCACCAGCTTCCCCACAACTGCTCCCACCTCATCACTATGGTATAACTCCATAGCAATATAAGGGACAACCTTCGAGACCACCTCAGCCCTATCTTTTTTCAAGTTTTTGCATTCAAGCTTCAGCCCATCCATATCTTGACAAAGTTTGATCTCATTCTCTTTCAACCTAGCCCTCTCAGTTTCCAGACCAGTACATTTAGACTCTAGAGCTGCAATCTGAGTCTTATATCCAGCAGTCTGGGCCTCTTCCATCTTTAACCTACCTTGCGACTCTTTGAGCTGTCCTTCGAGACTGCTCATCTTGGCACGCAGGGCCTCGTATCTGGGGTGCTTATCGAAATCCGCCATGGCTGCGTCACACCTGGCCTCCAACTCAGCATATTTATTTTCTCTATCCTCCTCCCTGGCAACAACAACTGCAACCTTCTCCTTAGCATCTTTGACCTTGTTGATTAACTCCCCTGTACGGAAGTTCAAATGGTTATCCAACATAGCCTACCTAGTATAGCTTTTATCATGAAGATCACACAACTTCTCAATAGACATCTCGCCCAAAGATCTCCTCCAGGAAACTGGGGTGACATTTTCAACCAATAATCGGCAGGAAAGGGCATTTGGTAATTCCTTGGTGTTTGGCAACCCTACATAAAACATCATCATAAGACACGTACCACATTGAGAAGCAGAGAGTCAGGAATGATTTACTTACCCTAAATGTCATCATCATCAACAATGTCTTCAGTGGAATACATAATGGCTTTCCCCCGTGACTTCTCTGTTTTTTGCTTTGTTGTTCTAGAAGTAGGAGTGGGAATGTTCAATTTCCTCTTGGGGGCAGCCTTCGCACTGGTACCTTTCCTAGTCCGAACTCTATCAGCAATACCGGAAGACCCTACGATTTTTAGCTGGTCACTCTCGGAAGGAGTATCATCAGAGTCACCAACATCCTCCACAAGTTGGGGGGTTTCCTCAGTATTAAGGGGCTTGATCGGGGGAAGCACAACAAGAGGTTTAGGTGGGGAAACATCAATTTCATTATTGTTCACAGATATAGACGGAGATCCTACTCCGAAGGTGATATCTTTGGGATCCTTTGGAATGAAGCTTACTTCCTTTGCACCACCTGCGACAACGAAGTTTCTGAAAGCCATTTCTGCAAAAACAAACGCAAAAGGAGATGAATATCAGCAGATAAGTTATTTATTCTAAGAAAATAAGAATTGTATATACTTTGTCCTTCACAAATAATTTCAGGTGATGACGGAGACCCGTCTCAGCTGTCACTTAAACCAGCCATGTACAATATAGGCTCTGGAAATGTTTGGACATTAGCAGGGTGGCGTGCAAGACGCTGGTACAAGGGGTTGCTCTTTATTTCATAGGGAAGAGGGTCATTGTACTTGTTCTCATCATACATGTTTGCTTCATCCAACAATGCTGGATACTCAGGAGGTATGATGGTACTTTCAACATAGAAAAACTGTCCTTTCCAGTTTCTAATATTTGAAAAGGGTTTCGTCACAAGAACAGGCACGTCATGTTCACCCCTTTTGGCAATGGTTACCCAATCTCAACCAGGATAGAGATTCATAAAACCCCTAAGCACCTCTAATGTGGGTTCATATCCGTACGCTTTACACATTACGATTTAAGTGGTCAACTTAGCAAGACCAAAAGGGTTTAACCTAGAAATATGCACCTGAGAGTATTGTAGAAACTCTAAAATCAAGGGATGAATGGGTATCCTAAGATTCGATTGAGTGAATGCATGCACATACAAACCCACAAACCCTGCGGGAGCATCGAAAATATTTTGTTTCTTACTAGGGAGCATGATTTTGTACTCCGAGGGTATAGGGTAATCAAGCAGAAACTCAGATAAAGCTTGTTTCGACAAGGTACAGGTCTGTTGCCTAATAATTCACTTAGCGGCCATGCTCATATTAAAAGAATAAAAGATCAAGGAAGGTTTATGGGAATTTTACCTTTTCGTTCCAACGGAAGCACAAGATTGCAGAACAATGTGTATATTTTAGGCGGAGGTAAAATGAGCTAGGGTTTAATTATTTTGGGTTTATGTACCCAGACGGTTTTGATCGCAAGCGCACACGTGCACACCTAATTTGAAGATCTTACGGATCTTAAACGGGCATTTAAATTTTGAAGTGATGTTTGCTAGTACCGATTAAATAAGCCTTTTGAGTTTACAGCCCAAGTGGGAGGATAATCATTAGCCCGCATTAAATGCGCGGTTTAGTTAGTCATTTATTTTTGCACGGGAGTGTAATTTAATAGGTATAATGCATGTTGATTTTGAGAGTCGAATGCAATTTATACTTGTACGTATATATCACTTTCGACTGGGGGGCTTGATGATGTAACCTCCGAACGGGTCGAAGGACTCCCCTTCGAACCTGTAGAAAGCCATCCCTTCGGAGGCCCAGGTTAATCTCTTAACACGTTTCATTGGCGTAAAACCCTTCGTCTACGAAGTGGTTACCATGTGGGAATCCGCCAATCGAAGCCCTAAGCCCTTCGGGGTATCCCTCTCGAAGGGACTACAACAGAGAACCCTCTTGACTTGGTCATACCTACGTCTCCTCTTCCTTTAGGCCTTCCCGCCAAAATAGAGATCGTGGGCTACAAAGCCCTAGCGGTTACCACAAATCATGGGACACCCCCATGATCTCCGAACAAAGTGCAACCGCCCACTAAGTCCTATTTCTCTCCTATAAATAGCTTAGTCGGGCCAAGACGATGTAAGTTAACTTCACTCTCTCAATTTACGACCTACTTATCATCATACATACTTACTCGCACGCCGGAGGTGGTTCGCAGGGTCCAACCCCTGCGCAATCACTTAACGTAGTGTCTTGGTATTTCTTATTTCAGGTTAAGAACAAGCTTGGCGCAATCCCAACACCCCATAAATCCTTTGATCATCATCGAAGGCCTGGTCGTGCAATTATTTGTACAATCACTTGTCTACACACTTTTGTGATGTTTGTGGAAGCAAGTAAAAATGACTTTGTCTCACAAATACTTGTTTTGTATGTAAATTTTCACACCACACTTGGTCTACCAAATTGTCCAAGTCTATTTCTACTTAACTAAAACCAAAACTAAAACTAAAAATCTCAACTAAAAACATAAACTTAATAATCATAAAAACCTCAATAAAAAGAAGTCTTAAACATAAACTTTAAAAGAAATAACCGAAATGCAAATATTGAAATACTAAAATGAATAAAATAAAAGAAACAAATAATTAGCACAAGCTTGTGCATTATTCTTCAAACTTGTTGCTCTTCTTCATCCTTGAGGAAATCCTCACTTTGAAATTTACCGGATAACTTTCGGTTAGTCTTTTGTGTCTTGAATCTTCTAGCAAAATTTCTTCCACTTGGGTAAACCATATCGAACTTAACGTGCCATTCTCCGTCTCCGTCTTCCTTTTTGTAAATACTTTGACCGTCGGGCCCCCATTCCAAATTCTTGAGTTTTGTAACACCCGTTTCCCAGGTGTTGGGACCCCACCCTGGATGAAAATGGATAAAGACCTAATGTGATTGGTTGGTCAACAAAGTTACGTGGAAGTCAAACCCGATAGTAAAGTGATAGTCAAAATATGTGTTATAAAGTGATGGAAAGTATTATGTGCCACAAATAGATAGGAAATGGACCTAAGGGGCTAGAGTTGTAATATATTAAATGTGTTATAAGTTAGTTGTGACCAAATTAGAAGGAATGAGACTTGAGGGGCCATTCTTGCCATTAGGCCAAACTTGTACAAGTAAATATCTTGAGTTGGAGGATTCTAGCATTTTCCAGGAGATGTGAGTGAGTGTGTTGGTGTTGGAGAGCAAAAGAGGAGGGAAAACCAAGTCTTGATGATTAAGGAAGAAGATGATGGAGGTACAATGCTTATAGTCTTCCCTAGCATAATCCACTCCAAGTAAGTATTATAATCTAGTAGTTAATGATGATTATTGAGGTGAAGGTTTATGGATTAAGTGGGTTTTGATCACATGATCATGGGATGATCATGTGATGACATAGAAAAGATGATGGGTAAGTTAAATGGGTTTTATAACCCTTGATTATGATATGTTGTGATAATAAGTTTTGATGATGGTTATGGCTAGGAAGTAATGAAGAAGATGATGACAACTAGTAAGGATGTTGATGATGGTGGTGAAATCATGAATGATAGACTAGCTTGGATATGAGGTAAGTAACTCTCCCTAAAACTTGTATTATATGTGTATTTATCATGTATGTATTGTGGTTGTGTAAGAATATAGGAGTTGGACTTAGAATGGTTATAAGCTAAGTATGGATGGCTAGTGGTTTGTGGCTAAGGGTATGTAGCTTGTTGGATTTGGACTATTTAAGGTATGTAGTTGGTTATGGTTGTTGTGATTGATAATGGTTATGGTATGAGATTATGTGGGATATGGTTTGGATGTTGTAGATTAGAAGCCTTTATGATGGTTATGATGCTTATGTGTATGATATATGTTTTATGTTGGGTTACTTACTAAGCGTAAGCTTATTCTTTTAGTTGTCAATGTTTTGTAGGCTTATGCGCGACGGAAGGAAGTTTCATGGATTATAGCATAAGAATTTGGAAGTGAATTCGGAAGATAATAAGTAGTAGGAGCTAGGTAGAATACCGAGCTCGAGACAAGGTTGTACCCCCGAGAGTCTTTCTTTTGGTTTGTATAATGTGTGTCGAGGTCGTCGTAAAGTTTGGGAGTCTAACTATGAGTCAAAGTGTAGTTTATGTGTTTATGTATAAAGTTTAAGGGGCGTTTGGTTTAAGCGTAAACATACCCATTTTGGGTTGTAAACGGGTCAAGTTCCCTTGGAACATGTTTTTTATGTTAATCTAATGCTTTTGGTAAAGTTTGGGTGGTCAACGGTGTGTCCAAGTGTGTTAAATGGTTTATGGTCAATGTTTAAGGGGGGTGTTTGGCAGAAGGGTAAATGTACCCATTTTGATATGTAAATGGGTCAAGTGTCATTGGAACATGTTTGATACGTTAAATTATTGAAGTTGGTAAAGTTTGGTGCAAAACGGATGTGGTATGAGTAGTTTGATGTGTAAATGGGTAGAAATGGGTTTTGGTGCATAACCTGTCAAATTTTAAAGTACTATTTCGGGTTGATTGAATATGTTAACGATTTTGTATGTTATGTTAATGGCTTTGAGTGAGTTTGGAGTGGATATAAGGTAGCATGAGTCAATTATTGTGAAAAAGGGCCAAATTTCGGTTTGGATATCCCAAATTTTGGTTTATACCGAAATTTGGTACAAAATCCCAAATTTCGATTTCGTTTGGGCAGATTTTGGTAAACTTTGAAAAATCATATCTTTTGATCCGTATGTCGTTACGGGTCATGCCACCTATTGTTTTGAAGGTAATTGAGTCTAGTTTCATTTAAAATTAGTCTCATGGTCTGGAAGTTTATAGATTTTTGTTAGATTGAAAAAGAGTAACAGCAGGTCAGTTTTAGTTCACGTTTTTGGTGAGTAAAGTTTAAATTTTTGGTCTAAGCGGGCAAGGGGTGTAACAACTTGGTATCAGAGCTTCGATTTAAGTGAATTAGGTTTTTCTTAGGATTTCCTAGACTTAAACCACTCGTAGACGCGTTAAGTTTAAGTTTAAGAAATGCAGGCAAATATTATGTAAGCTATAGGATGTGAATGTTGAGTTTTGAAATGAATTATGTGATTGCTATATGAGTAGAATGATGAGGACTTATGGATGTGTTTTATGTGATATAGGACTTGATGTGTGAGTGATAGGATTACCGTGCACCTCGGGTTGTGTCGGTAATTATTACGTGATGTGGATGTAGTTGAATATAAAAGTAATGAGTTAGAAATGGGTTATGGATTGTTTAGATTATGAGACGAAATCCATGTTATGTATATGTATGCTACGTAAGTGAATGATAGTTTTGTATAGTATAGACTCAAGATTTAGTTATGTGCTTGCGTACTATAGGAAGATAATAATGGCAAGGCGTGAAAGGGACTAATGAGGTATTAGAGATGGGTTAGTGGAAAGTCAAAGTATTAGGAGCATAATTATGAACGTGTGGTAATGTTGAATGAGTGTTATAGCATAGTGTGGTGAAGAAATAATATAAATATATACATAATGAGTCCGTGACGAACTTAGTAAAGTTACAAAATGAAAAAAAAGGGCATAGGGATTGAGTAAATGATGAAATAGAGCGATTTTTTTTAAGTACTAATGGCTATAATGAGATGGGCATGTATGAGGTTAAGGTATTGCCATGAAATAATTATATTACGGCTAAGGTGATTAGCTGTAATTATTAATAATGAATGAATGTGTTATAGTTGACGATCTATGTAAGGTCTACATGTAAAGGAAGCGAGTGAGACTAATAGAAGAGAGATAAGATACGAAAATAAGAATGAGGTGGATTAAAGACGCAAGAAAGAATGATAGGAGTGTGTATGAGATAAAGGCGTTGTCCTGAAATTATCATATTACGGCTAAGGCGATTAGCGGTAATTACTATAATAAATGCATGAGTTACGGTTGGCAATATGTGCAAAGTCGAGATGTAAATGAGTTGAGTAGACTAAAATGAAATGTAAGAATGTGAAGATGATTAATGAAGGCTAAGAATGCAAGAGGTAAAGTAAAGATGTGAAAATAACTAACGCGGATTAAGAATGTAGGATGGAAAAACACATAGAAGTGTGTATTTATAATGAGCAAGTTCATATGCACTATGAGCTTGCGCTCACTAAATAAAATGGATAGGATAAGGGGTGTGTGTGTTAAAATGTTAATAGCTTGGATCCAATGCTATAATGTGAAAGTGATGAAGTGTGAATGTTAATGATCCTTCGGGATGAATGTTAAAGGTGGTATCCTTCGGAATGACCTAGTCAATGAATAATAAAAAATCCTTCGGGATGTGTTAAAGATCCTTCGGGATAAAACGTATTGCCTTCACCGGCAAAGATTGCCTACATCCTTGGCATGTGTGAAAGTCCTTTCGGAGAAAATGTTAAAGTAAAGTGGATCCAAGCTAGAAAATGGAAGAGTTTAAATAACGAGTGAAATGTAAAATGAAAATAAAATAATAAAAGTTAGATTGGGAAATAGGAGTAGTAGTGTTATGTCGGGAGTACATAACCATGAGTTTATATTTCTTGATTTATATCGATTGGGACGCCTCTCCATGTAAATGAGGAATTATAAATGAGTGGGCTTATGTGTTGCCGACGCGGCACGAGTAGGGTTAGAGAAGTAGGAAGCGGAAGTTTAGAATTGGTTAGAAATTATAAAGACTAAGATAGGAGGGTTAGAATGTGACCATGACTTTTAGTTGAGACTTAGGAGAAATTTTGATGGGATGGAAGAATTGTAATGATGATATAATGTGCTTTGCGGCGTGGTGTGAAATATGATGGATGAAAATAACAGAATGTGAACGTATTAGTCGAGTGTAAGTATGCAAAGCCAAATAGTATGAGTTTCTTAAGTATCAAATAGTCAAGAATGAGAGTGAAGGATAAAGCAAGTGAGATGGTGATGTAACGGTAATAGAGCGGATTAGAAAGATGACTAGTGGTAATAAGTATGTCTTGTAAAATCTAAGCAAGAGTTGTAGGGTATAAAGTAATTGTGAAGTGATAAGGATTAAGGATGTATGATATGAGATAGTATACTTAGAGTTGCAAGATCACTTAGATCGTTGCACTAAATAAACTAGGAATTAAGGTGCTAAGAATGAGATGGGTTATGAGACTAAGTCTTGGTTAAAAATAGACGAAAGATTTTGGGGACGAAATCTAAATAAGGGGGATAGAATTGTAACACCCGTTTCCCAGGTGTTGGGACCCCACCCTGGATGAAAATGGATAAAGACCTAATGTGATTGGTTGGTCAATAAAGTTACGTGGAAGTCAAACCCGATACTCAAGTGATAGTCAAAATATGTGTTATAAAGTGATGGAAAGTATTATGTGCCACAAATAGATAGGAAATGGACCTAAGGGGCTAGAGTTGTAATAGATTAAATGTGTTATAAGTTAGTTGTGACCAAATTAGAAGGAATGAGACTTGAGGGGCCATTCTTGCCATTAGGCCAAACTTGTACAAGTAAATATCTTGAGTTGGAGGATTCTAGCATTTTCCAGGAGATGTGAGTGAGTGTGTCGGTGTTGGAGAGCAAAAGAGGAGGGAAAACCAAGTCTTGATGATTAAGGAAGAAGATGATGGAGGTACAATGCTTATAGTCTTCCCTAGCATAATCCACTCCAAGTAAGTATTATAATCTAGTAGTTAATGATGATTATTGAGGTGAAGGTTTATGGATTAAGTGGGTTTTGATCACATGATCATGGGATGATCATGTGATGACATAGAAAAGATGATGGGTAAGTTAAATGGGTTTTATAACCCTTGATTATGATATGTTGTGATAATAAGTTTTGATGATGGTTATGGCTAGGAAGTAATGAAGAAGATGATGACATCTAGTAAGGATGTTGATGATGGTGGGAAATCATGAATGATATACTAGCTTGGATATGAGGTAAGTAACTCTCCCTAAAACTTGTATTATATGTGTATTTATCATGTATGTATTGTGGTTGTGTAAGAATATAGGAGTTGGACTTAGAATGGTTATAAGCTAAGTATGGATGGCTTAGTGGTTTGTGGCTAAGGGTATGTAGCTTGTTGGATTTGGACTATTTAAGGTATGTAGTTGGTTATGGTTGTTGTGATTGATAATGGTTATGGTATGAGATTATGTGGGATATGGTTTGGATGTTGTAGATTAGAAGCCTTTATGATGGTTATGATGCTTATGTGAAAGTATGTGTATGATATATGTTTTATGTTGGGTTACTTACTAAGCGTAAGCTTATTCTTTTAGTTGTCAATGTTTTGTAGGCTTATGCGCGACGGAAGGAAGTTTCATGGATTATAGCATAAGAATTTGGAAGTGAATTCGGAAGATAATAAGTAGTAGGAGCTAGGTAGAATACCGAGCTCGAGACAAGGTTGTACCCCCGAGAGTCTTTCTTTTGGTTTGTATAATGTGTGTCGAGGTCGTCGTAAAGTTTGGGAGTCTAACTATGAGTCAAAGTGTAGTTTATGTGTTAATGTATCAAGTTTAAGGGGCGTTTGGTTTAAGCGTAAACATACCCATTTTGGGTTGTAAACGGGTCAAGTGCCCTTGGAAAATGTTTGTTATGTTAATCTAATGCTTTTGGTAAAGTTTGGGTGGTCAACGGTGTGTCCAAGTGTGTTAAATGGTTTATGGTCAATGTTTAAGGGGGGTGTTTGGCAGAAGGGTAAATGTACCCATTTTGATGTGTAAACGGGTCAAGTGTCGTTGGAACATGTTTGATACGCTAAATTATTAAAGTTGGTAAAGTTTGGTGCAAAACGGATGTGGTATGAGTAGTTTGATGTGTAAATGGGTAGAAATGGGTTTTGGTGCATAACCCGTCAAATTTTAAAGTACTATTTCGGGTTGATTGAGTATGTAAACGATTTTGTATATTATGTTAATGGCTTTGAGTGAGTTTGGTGTGGATATAAGGTAGCATGGGTCAATTATTGTGAAAAAGGGCCAAATTTCGGTTTGGATATCCCAAATTTCGGTTTATACCGAAATTTGGTACAAAATCTCAAATTTCGGTTTCATTTGGGCAGATTTTGGTAAACTTTGAAAAATCATATCTTTTGATCCGTAAGTCGTTACGGGTCGTGCCACCTATTGTTATGAAGGTAATTGAGTCTAGTTTCATTTAAAATTAGTCTCATGGTCTGGAAGTTTATAGATTTCTTTCAGATTGAAAAAGAGTAACAGCAGGTCAGTTTTAGTTCACGTTTTTGGTGCGTATAGTTTAAATTTTTTGTCTAAGCGAGCAAGGGGTGTAACAAGTTGGACGGGTAATGATCCAAGGAAATCTGTAAGCTTTTTAAACACAAAAACATTTTTAAACGGATTAAAGAAAGCCTCCATCGCTAGTGCTCTTTCCATTTCGTCTTTGATATCAAAGAATGTGGGAGTAACCGACCCATATTTAGGCCTTCCTTCCTCATCTCTACCTACTTCGAAACAACCCAAGTATTCTTCTTCTTCATCCCTCTCATGCATTTCTTTCACCATCTTTCCCCTCGGTTTCGGGTAATAAGTATGCTTCAAAATCCCATCATCTATGGTCAACGTACCACGACTCATATCAATAATAGCCCCACAAGTCTTAGAAATGGCCTACCTAATAAGAGTGGTAGGTCTTTGTCAACCGGTATATCTAGTACCAAAAAGTCGGCTAGAAAAGCTTGGTACCCAATTTGTACTCTAACATTCTTCACCTCACCCATAGCCTTTGCTTGAGAGTTATCGGCCATAGTAAGGTTGGATTGAATCAGTCGAGGGTTACTAAGTCCTAACTTTTTGTATAAGGGATATGGCATTACACTTACACTTGAATCGGTGTCGGCCAATGCGTACAAAGGAGTTGTACCATTCACTTTGATTGGCAACACAAAGTTTCCCGGATCACCTTTTTTCTTTGGCAATCCATTCTCAATAATTCTCTCTCTTTCCTCTTCATCAAAATATTTTTCTTTAATCCTAGACCATGCCATCATAACCGCATCTAACTTCTTGCGGTAAGTCGTATAATTATTCAACACTTCGATCACGGACTTTTTCTCCCTAAGCTCATTGAATTTCTGCTCTAAATTCTCTGAGATAGCCTCTTTTTGCTCTTGGGTCAAAGGTGTAAAAGTTGGTGGAGGAGTGGGTGGTGATGATGTGGAAATCCTCACTCTTAGATGTTGAAGGTCGGGTTAACTTATTAAGGGTTGTTTTCTTCCTATTAGCCTTCCCCATTTTGACAACATCTTCCTTTTCATCTTTAACTTCTTCCATATTATCACATAGCTCTGCGAGTATAACTTCCACTTCCTTTTCTTCTTCCAACTCGGTAATATCGATCCTCATTTCTCCAAGTGCAAAATCAAGCTTACACTTAGTAGTGACTAGCAAAACCTCTCCCGAACACAACTTCCGGCTCATCCGAGTTTCCATAGTCAATAACAACAAAATCAACCTTGAAAATGTGACCATGAATGTTAACACGCACGTCTTTCACTTTCTTCCTTCCGTAATCTTCGTAATCAAGCCTAACATACCAAAG
Organism: Artemisia tridentata subsp. tridentata; assembly: GCA_021014915.2. Taxonomy (NCBI): domain Eukaryota; kingdom Viridiplantae; phylum Streptophyta; class Magnoliopsida; order Asterales; family Asteraceae; genus Artemisia; species Artemisia tridentata. The sequence goes on along the minus strand of CP139501.1, from coordinate 213,364,887 downwards.
CTTATCAAGCACATCCTCGGTGATATAGTTATCGCCATATTTCATGTTCAACTGCGCATCCCAAACCTTGACCCCTTCTACACCACATGGTGTAACGAACCTCATGAATGGTGAGTCAAACTCCTTAGGCGGAGCTCTTGTAAACACCACAACTTTGTTCTTCTTTGGTTCACAAACTTGGTTTTCTCCAACTACCTCTAACTTCTCGAGTTCCATCTTGCTTTCCTCTAGCATACTTCCTAAACGCTCCAAGGAATCCCCGCTATCCTTGAACATTTTCTCCAAATTCCTCAAGTACTCCGAAACTTCACTAAGGTTTTCCATCTTACTAAGGTAATGATTGTACAATAAATTGCACGACCAGGCCTTCGATGATGATCAAAGGATATAGGGGGTGTTGAGGTTGCGCCAAGCTTGTCTTTAACCTGAAATAAGAAATACGAAGACACTACGTTAAGTGATTGCGCAGGGGTTGGACCCTGCGAACCACCTCCGGCGTGCGAATGAGTATGTGATATGATAAGTTAGTAGTGAAATGATAGAGTCAAGTTTGCATACCATTGTTCTCAGCCTGTCTAAGCTATTTATAGGGGAGGAAATAGGCCTTAGAGAGCTCTTGCATGAATATCGGAGATCATGGGGGCGTCCCATGATTTATGGTAACCGCTAGGGCTTAGTGACCCACTACCTCTTTCTTGGCGGGAAAGCTCAAGGAAAAAGGGGACGTGGGTTTGACCAAGTCAATGTATTCTCCTTTCTAGTATCTTCGAAGGATGTACCCCGAAGGGCTTAAGGCTTCGATTGGCGAGTTCCCAACTGGTAACCACTTCATAGATGAATGGTTTTACGCCATTGAAGATTTTAGGAGGTTGACGTGGGCCTTCGAGAAGAAGGCTTCGTATAGGCTCGAGGGGGTGTCCTTCGACCCGTTCGGAGGGTACATCATCAAGCCCCCCAGTCGAAAGTGATATATACGTCCAAGGATATATTGCTTACGACTCTAGCATCTGCCTACACCATATCCCTTTCGTCACAGAGTCGTACGAAAAGAAAGAAGTGCTTAAACTAATTACGCAATAAATGCGCTTAATGATAATGCCAACTACTTGCATCAGAGGCCATAACGGCTAAAACTTCGGTAAACACCAAACGTCCCTTCAAATTTTGAAAGTATTTGACGTCCGGATATGCGTCAAACTTGATGGACACGTGGATGGCTAAGATAAAAAGGACAAGGGGTATATAAATACGTTTATACCGTGAACCCTAAATTACTTTTTATCTTCCGCCCAAAATTCACACACATCACTGTGCTTCGTGCATCCTTTTAGTCAAAAGGTAATCTTCCTTCACCAATCTTTACTTTCTTGTTTTACTTGTTTAAATACATCATGAGTATGGCTACTAAACGTATAATAAGGCAAAAAAAATGCACATTATCTAAAAAAGCCTTATCAGATTTCCTCAATGAATACCCTATACCCAAGGAGTTTAAGGTGATGCTTTCGAGCAAAACCCAAAACATCTTCGATGCACCCGAAGGGTATGTGGGGCTTTATGTGCATGCTTTCACCAAATCAAATTTGAGGATTCCAATCCACCCCTTAATTTTAGAGTTTTTACAGTACTATCAGGTACACATATCTAGGTTAAACCCGTTTAGCCTAGCCAAACTCACCACCTACATTGTCATGTGTAAGGCGTACGGGTATGAGCCCACACTGACCGTGCTCAGGGGCTTTATTAACCTATACCCTGGTGGAGATTGGATAACCTTGGCAAAAAGTGGTGAGCATGATGTGCCTTATTTGGTCACAAAACCTTTTTCAAACATAAGAAATTGGAAAGGGCAATTTTTCTATGTTCAAAACACTATAATACCTCCAGAATATCTAGCTTTACTAGATGAAGCGTTCCAATTTGATGAAAAGCAGTTTAATGATCCCTTGCCATACACCATAAGAAGGAGTCCAATCTATCAGCGTCTTGCTCGCCACCCAATCGATGTCCAAACGTTTTCTGAGCCGATTCTCTTCATGACGGGTATAGTTGACCATTGGGAAGGGTCGCCTTTGAAGCCTGAGATAATATGTGAAGGACAAAGTATGTACATTCCTATTTAATTAAAATAAATAACTTATCTGCTGATATTTATCTTTCTTCTCTTTTTGTTGCAGAGATGGCTTTCAGAAACTTTGTCGTGTCTGGTGGTGCAAAGGAAGTGAGCTTCATCCCGAAGGATCCCAAGGATGTGAGTTATGGAGTAGGCTCTCCATCTGTCTCAGTCAACAACAATGATGTGGATGCTCAAGCAGTTGAGCCCATAGCAATAGCCCAACCTTCCAAACCTGTGAACACCGAGGAAGCTCCACAGTTGGTGGAAAATGTTGCGGATTCTGACGATCCCCCCTCCGAGGGGGATCAGGTAATGATCGTAGGGTCCTCCGGTATTGCAGATAGAGTGCGGAACAGGAAAGGAACTAGTGCAAGATCCGCGAAGGCTACTCCCTAGAGGAAACTGGTCCTACCAACCCCTCTGACAAGAACCACAAGACAAAAAACTTCTCATGGTAAGGCAGTCATGCATTCGACTGTAGAGAGTGCAGAGGATGATGACATCCATGGTAAGTAAAGTTCTTCTTAATTTATCCATCCTTAACATGCCGCATATCTGACTAATGTATTTGGTGCAGGGTTGCCTAACACCAAGGAGCTTCCGAATTCCCTCACCTGCCATCTATTGGTTGAGAATGTTACCCCTGCTAGTTGGAAGAGAACTCTGGACCATATGTCCATTGAGAGGCTCTGCGACTTGCATGATAAAAGTTATACAAGACAAGCTATTATGGATAACCATCTCAACACCCGAACAAGGGAGTTGATTCGAACAGTGAATGATGCTAAAGAAGAGATTGCTGTGATTGTGGCCAGAGAGAAGAATAGGGAACTTCAATATGCTGAGCTAGAGGCCAAATGTGATAGGGCCATGTTGGATTTCAAAAAGAATCCTCGTTTTCAGGTCCTTCGAGCCAAAATTGACAGTCTCGAAGAGCAACTGAAGGAAACCCAAGCAGAATGTGAGAGGTTGAGAATGGAGGAGGCAAAGGTAGCTGGCTATAAAGCACAAGTTACCACTCTTGAATCCAAATGTGCAGGTCTTGAAGCCGAGAGGGCTAAGATTAGAGAACAGGAGATCAAGCTCCGGGAGGAGATAGATAGATTAAACCTCCGTTGCAAGAGCTTGAAGAAAGATAGAGCTGATGTGGTCACAAAGGTTGTTCCATACATAGCCATGCAATTATACCACAGTGATATGGTGGGAGAGATTGTGGGAAAGCTGGTGAATGCTGCCATTTTTTACGGAAAGTGCACAACGTTGGAAGAGATTGCCGAGACCAAGAAGCCTGTGGTATTGGCGAAAGTGCCCTACTAACGTCCAACATCTGAGCAAGAATACAATGATGCTGGCAACGCATACACTACAGCAGAGTACCCTTTTCTCACCGAAGCAACCAAGAACCCATCAGCACCCATAGAAGATATCCTCTCCAAAACACCTCATAAGATTCAACCTCCTTCTCCGACCAAAAAGACTCCATCTGTGAGGCCTTCATCTCCCCCACAACAAGAGGATCCCATGTCATCAAAGAATGCTTGAAGACTGCCATGTTGGCATGTGTAACACCCCCTAAATTATGAGTTAACAGCGGAAGACTAATCGGGGTATTACGGGGAGGATCTTTGTCATAATAATAGAAAACGGCTCAAAAGAGGCATTTTAAAAGTACTTGTTATTCAAATCAAAGTTGAAGTACAAAAAGTGAAATTATCAGAGTTGAAACATCCCATAAAAGGGTGTAGTAGTTTAAAAGTGAATGACATGACTTATTTTACACCACATTAAAACCCTGAGTTTATTACCCGCTCCGTGCCTTGTCTGCTCCGCTAATTACCTGAGATAAACATGCTAAAAGTCAACAAAATTGTTGAGTGAAATCATAGAGTTTGTAATAATAATGAGTTTGAGAAACACAAGTAGTGATTGTCTGTGTATTACAATCATGTTTAAAATGGTGATATTGCAGTTGTATATATTGCCCTAAGTCTCATGACACGCAAACGTTAACAGTCTAGTAACTGGTGTGGGGCTCTCGTGTAATAGGTGATTTGCCATTGCCTATTTCCTTCAATTATAGTGTATTGCGACTAATCCGACTAGTAACTAAGGCTATTAGTCAAGGCATTAGTGGAATAGGCAGCCAGCCTTTAATAGATCTATTCACTATATTCGCGTTCACTCGTAAGTGATTAATGGTTCATGATGTGAGGGGCTTGTGGCAATAGAGTAACTTAGTCAATATCATATCAGGTGAAACATACAAAAATACTTAAAAATACTTGTGATTTAATTTGTAGCATGTATCTCCCCCATCGAGTGTAAACTTGTTAAATAAGTAAAAGTGGGGCTATGACTCACCTTGTGTGTAACTGGCAAGGTGGAAATGTGAAATCAAGTGAAATTACGGTAACGGCTTCAACACACGACCTGGATAATAGTGAAGTCTGAGAATTTGGTATTTGTGACTTAATATGAATAGTGAGTGTGAAAACGAGTAACGGATAACGATTTGGTGTGAGGTGTGAGTGTGATATGCTTAAAATGCTTAAAGTTCAAAAATAATATTATACATAATATTATCATGTTTTTATGTCATTGGTTCCATAAACATTGTTTCCTCGAATGTGTTTGAACGAAACGTTAAGTTAATCGTTAGAATTCGTTATATACAAATATAAACGTAACGTGATAAAATATTGAACGAAACGTAATAAAATGCACGTGAGTGAAATGGAAAATGTAAAATATGAAATGAAATATGTATGTGTTTAAAGCTACAGTTTGGTCCTTGTACTTTTACAAATTTACACTTTCTACCCTAACGGTGTCAGTTTTGCACCGTTAGTCCTTGGTTATATATATATATTACATTTTTAGTCCAAATGTTTCTAAAATGACATAATAAACAACATGTTTACTGTTTGATCAATATATACCCTCAGTTTATTAAATGAACAGTTTAGAACATATTTATACAAAGTTTACATATTTAACCCGAAATGACATATTCTTTGCAAACTTAGTCCAAAATTTACAAAAAGAGTGGGGAAAGTTTTTCGAGAGTTTCTACAACTTAATAAAGCTTATTTAAGTCAAAATCAACTGCTTATTATTCAAAGTGGTTATTTTTAAGCTAAATGGGCTTTAACGATTAAAACCAAAGCCCATTAACAAAATTCGATCCGAGGTGTTTTAAGGGATAATGGACCTGGTCTTGGGCTTATATTATAAGCTTAAAAATGTTGCAAAAGTGCTTATTACCACAGCTTATTGATAAAGCTTAAAAACTGCTTATTGGGCTATTAAGCCCAATCGGTAAAAATAAGTGATTTTTAAGTTGTCCGAGTAGCGATTACTTTGACATTATAAGAGGACTTATATGAGCTTATCATGGGAAACTTAAAACAACAATTTAATAAGTGAGCTTATTAAGAAACGAGTTAAGCAATAAAAATGATATGTCGTGTATATGATTTCGATTTAACATGGCCTTTTCTTATCGATATAACATGGTTCGGAAATATGTAATATGACATGTGTAATGTGTGATATGAAATACGATTCGATAAATAAATAAAATGAGTTCGATAAGCAATAAAACGAGTAAGTAAGTGTCGAGTAGAGATAAAACACGAGTTCTTAGCCATCCATGAAGGAGGTCATTGTGTATAACGTAAAAATAAATAAAGCAAAAGTGTATATAATGCATAAAATGTGAAATACAATCGAGTATATAAGAAATGTGATGCATGGTATGATAAAATTGTTATAACGAGTAGGTAATGTGTTGAGGAGGACTTACAATACCTTATAGGTGGAGTTTATACGTTCGAATGATCAAGAACACGGTTATTATGGGTGTAGCTTGCTAGAACTATCACCAAAGAGTTCGAATGAGTGCTAAACGCTTGGATAATGGCTCGAAATGAACTCGAACAAGGGAGAAGGGCTTCTGGCTTCTTGGGAACTTGGCAAAGGGAGAAAGACTTAGAAGAAATGAGATAGAACTTGTGTATGTGAAAGGAGTTTAATGTGCATGTATTTATACATGTATATTAGTCGATATATAGTAAAATACTCACACAACTTGGTGATTTGATGTTTTAACAGGGAATAAAGGAATAATACTTGAGTGTGTAGTAGCTTAGGAGGGGGTTTTGAGCATACGTTTGGGTATAACACAAATGCGTAATATGTATGTATCGTACGACATATTTAGAGGGTCCAACAAATATTATACCGTGCCATATTGTGTACAAAGGTGAGAAACAAGTTTTTGAACTCATAATAGATCGTAGAAAATCAAATGTCTAGGTGAAAACCAGTTTTGATCGAGTTGGATTAAAAAGAATAATTATCGAGTGAATTTGTTCATGTCGCGATGGAGTTTTACTTTGAGTCTCGTTTGGGGATCAAACGTTCGAATGGGAAAATAAAATTCGACATACCAATTCATTGCTGGGGGAGGATTCGAATGATGTAAAATAATGCATGTCTTGTGTGTCAAAATTGAGAGAAAACGGGCCAAAGTAAATGGTGATCAGTCGAGTGGTATGTATGAAGTTTAATAAAACTAAAAACATTGGGTTGGGCTTTTGAATAGTACCAGGCCAAAAGCTTGGGCCAGGAATAGTAGTTTGATCCGTTTGATATACTAGCAGGGTACCCGCGCGTTGCGGCGGCGGGTACCCTGAAATAAAATTTTCCGGTGAATCATGTATTTTAGTTTATTATATTATTTTTTGACAATAAATTTACGGATACCAAGAATTTCATATAACTTATTTCAATTCTTTAACTAATGACAATAATTTTCATTATACAATTTTGATAATAAATATTTTAGTGAGCAATGTTTTTTCGTCGTTCAAAATATCTATTTGATTCATATAAAGCTAAGTTTTATGGATTCGGGTGTTAAACAAATTTGTGAAACCGACAACCGAGCCGACCCGCTCAATCCGAAACCGCAAAAAATGATAACTAAGAAAAATCGAATCCAAAAAAACCAGAATCGGATAAACCATCTTATCGCGGTTCGATTTCGGTTTTTATTTTTCAATATCAGCGGTTACTCGAATCGAAACGTGTTTTATAGTCAAATTTTCGTTAACGTACAAAATTTAACCATGTGAAATAATTAACCTCGTGAAATTAGAAAGGCCAAAACCAACCTTAGTGCAATTAGCAAAATTCAGCTCAAACAACAACTTAATTTCATCTCTAAGTATTATTAAAAAAATTTGGCATAACCAAATTTGGTATAACAATTTTCAGCTCCTAAAAGAATAATCCTTATACCAGCCCAACTCAGATTTTCTGATAGGTCCAATATTAATCCAAAATTTCGGTTAAGTATTCAAGCTAGCCCAAATCCACCAATGACCCAAGTACGTACTGATGTATAACAAGTGCTTGCCCTAATTTTTTTTATTCAGTAACCATAATCCCATTTCTTTCACACGCAACCCCCCCATCATTTTACTCACATTTCATCTAACCAACACACATAGCCTCCAATCCCTCCATCAAGATTATATCATGAGATGTACACTTAGAAAATGTAACTGAAATCTTTATTGTTACTTTTTCGTTTCTGGTTTGGAGGTGGATTTTGTTGTTTGGGATTTAGGATAGATTGGATTGTTGTTCAATGTCCTTTTAAAAAAAAGGGTCTCTGGTAGGTGTAACTCTTTGTTTATGTTTTTCTTTGAACGAATCTAAGACTGAATATAACATGTTTGTTATCATTCTTTCTTTATAATTCGGATATACAATGAAGCTTTGCTACATAAGATCGATGATGGTTAAGTTTATACCCGAAAATCTTTGAAGATTGGTACCCTTTGTGAACGAAACTGAGATCCTTTGATGTTATTATTTGCGTGACACCTTTTAGATCGATGATGTGTTTCTTTTACTCTAATAAGCGAGTATAAAGAAAGAGAACTGAGATCAAATTGTGTGGATATGTATTTGTACATTGTGCTTTATATTTTGTATTAATTGATGATGGGGTTTATTAATTAATAGCATTAATGTGGAGTTTGTTGTACACTATGCTTTATTTCTTATAAGTCTGAAAATTAGGTGCATTAAAGTGTTGTAATTCATGCTTTATTTCTTGTAAGTCTGAATTTTAAGACTTAAGAGGAGAGAGAGTGCTTTGTGTATTATAAGTAGTATAGATAATGAGTGTGTTGGATTATTTTTGGTCCATGTGTGAGCTCGTTCCAATGTGTTTGTAATGTAATAACAAAATTTTAAATTTTGACCATAAAAATGGTTAACTGAACTGTATTAGAATTTAATACTTGATTAGCATGTACAAATCACTGGGGAATTTTATAGATTGCTACAGTACCTACCCGTCAAACAGAATTTCATCTCGGAATTAAATCTAAGATAGTTGTTATGGGTGTCTATAGGAATAAATGAGGGTATTTGTCGCGAATTTGATCTTCACGTTCCCATGTGTACTCTGGTCCTCGTTTGGAGTTCCATCGAACTTTGACAATGGGAATACGATTTTGCTTAAGTTGTTTCACTTCCCTATCCATTATTTCTACTGGTTCTTCCGTGAACACGAGTTTGTCGTCAAGTCTGATTTCTCTTAGTGGGATGACGAGAGTTTCATCTGATAAACATTTCTTTAGTTGTGAAACGTGAAATCTAGGGTGTACTCTACTGAGTTCTTCTGGGAGTTCAAGTTTGTAAGCAACCGGACCAATCCTTTCAAGGATTTTGAATGGTCCAATGTACCTAGGATTCAACTTTCCACGCTTTCCAAAGCGTATCATTCCCTTAAAATTCCATGGGTTTTCGTCTTACATCAGCGTAACTCTTTTGTCTGTCACGAGCAGCTTGTAGTCGTTGTCTGATCTTAAAAATCTTTTCTGTTGTGTCGTGTATCAGTTCTGGTCCTGTGAGTTGTATGTCACCAACTTCTGTCCAACAAACAGGTGATCTGCACTTTCGACCATAAAGTGCTTCAAAGGGTGCTGCTTTGATGCTGGCATGGTAACTGTTGTTGTAAGAAAATTGTTGGGAATTAAACCAACAGTTAGTACTGCCAGGCTAAATGTTACAACAGCTGGAGTATAACACTAACAATACTAATTGAGTTAGTATTGCCAGTACAAACACTTTGTACTGCTTATGTTCTGAATACGTGTAATGTGATAAGTATAGAAAAGATTTAGTGAATATCTTCTAGTTATAGATTGATACGAATATTGTAGTTTACTTGTACAGGACTCCTTGTCCTATAAAAGGAGGTCCTAGGTTAGGTTTTAGATATATCATATTGTTATATAGAGATTCAAGGTTTTGTAACCTTAGTGATAGATAAAGATCACTCGTATTATTCTCAATAATATTGAATCTTTTGGTGTTAACCATTGTCTTCATTGTTCATACACATACATTACTGTTCCATCACTCAAACAAATATTCTTCTAAGTATAATCAAGTAGATTCCGCATACTTGGTTATATTAACTCATAGTATCATATACACATTAACAGGACTAACATCCTAAGTGTATTAAATCCTCTCAAGTGGTATCAGAGCCAGGTTGATACTATTGAACTTTAGAAGAAGCAATGGACATGGAAACTTCTACAACTAATGTGGCTGCAAAGTTACCAATGCTTAAACAGAATGAGTTCGACATGTGGAGGCTACGTATTGAACAATACTTCTAGGTGCAAGACTATGCACTCTGGGAAATCATTGAAGAAGGGAACTCATTCAAGCCTACAACCACATCTTCAACTGTAGATGGTAAGGTTTAGACTGTTGTGCAGACAAAACCAGTGACTGCAGAGGAGAAGATTCAGATGAAGAATGACCTCAAGGCTAGAAGTATGCTCATGATGACAATACCTAATGATCAGCTATTGAACTTCAGCAAGTTCAAGGATGCCAAGTCATTATTTGAGGCCATTGTTGCTAGATATGGTGGGAATGAAGCCACCAAAAAGACTCAGAAGACACTCCTCAAGAAAAATTTTGAGAACTTTTCTGCAACAAGCAATGAATCATTGGATCACATGTTCAACAGACTTCAGACGCTTGTGAGCCAACTTGCTGTTCTTGGAATTGATATACCTCAGGAAGACCTCAACTCAAAATTCCTGAGAAGTTTACCATCAAAGTGGGCTATGTATGTTGTTGTCTGGAAAAACAAGCCAGACATTGATTCTACGAGCTTGATGGACTTGTATAGCAACTTCAAGATTGTGGAGCAAGATGTAAAGAAGATTGCAGGAACAAGCTCAAGCATTGGGAATATGGCATTTGTGTCATCTCCAAGTAACTCAAGTTCTGAAGAAGTGAAGGTTGCTGCAGCAGTTGGTACTTGTTGGGTCCTTCAGTACCCAAGAGTCGTTAAAACAAGATTTGGATACAAATTAAGCTAAGTGTAAATTAAACCGAAAACATTCCAAGTCACTGAGTGAACAGTCACTCAGTGAGTTACCTTCAAGATGCTCAGGACGAGTCTAAGAAGAAAGATTCACCACACAGTGAGGCGGTACTCACTGAAGTGTTACTTGAGACAAAAAAGAAGGTAATGGATCAGTGAGCTTTAGACAAGAGCTCATTGAACCCAGTCTCCTCAACAACAACAACTGAAGACTGAAGACAAATGCCTGAAGAACCTAAAGCCTGAATAAAAGGCGGGAAAAGAGGGAAGGTTTTAAGAAGATAAGAACAAGTCTTATCGGGGTCAGACAAACCATCCCTCAAGTGGCCAAAAGTCTAAGAAGTGTAAGGTCAGACACTCGAAGACTTATTGGCGCAATCCTATTGGTTCTTGGAAATGACAACTACTGTTGTAGTTGTCAGACACGCTTCCTATTTGTTTATCTAGTTTTAATCTTCAGTACTCTTGATCTGTTTGCCTATAAATAGCAAACAGATAGAGAAAAGTGGGTAAGGTATTCTTGTGCAATTAAAGCTTAGACTTTCAAAAATACCCCTTTTCTTCTACAAAGAGTAACGTATCCCTGAGATAGCTCAGTGGGTCAAATTGTTACCACTTAAGCATAGCTTGAGTTTAGATAGGAGACACCATACCTTGTCTATTCAATCCCAAGTGTTTGTTCCGCAAAACACTTGGGTAATAGATTCTTTGATTCATTTCTAATAAGAATTTAAACGTTGAAAATACTATTTGTTTTTATATTAACGTTTCATTAACTGTTAGGATTAATCAATACATTGTATTAGTCATAAACACAAATAGATTAACTTTATAGTTAACTCTAAGCGTGTTAAGGGAACAACAAGTGGTATCAGAGCCTCTGGTTTATAAAATCTTTCAAAATTAACCAAGAGTGCTCAATGTTTTTAAAACCAAGATCCTACTATGACTGATGCAAATGTGCCCCAGCTAGTAGACAAAAAGGGTGGAAGCTTTTCAGCTATTGCCCCATGACTTGAAACTGGTAAATTTAGAAAGTGGAAAAAGCGAATGCTTTGCTACTTGACTGGTATGGAACCATACTACATCACTTGTGTCAAAGATTGTCCTTATGTCCCAAAGACTGCTGAAGGGCTAAACAAGCCTGAGGCTCAATGGACCATTGATGAGAGGAGGGTGGTCAATCAAGACCAACGTCTGAAAAGCATCATTATATCATGTCTTCCTGACGATATAATGGAATCAGTCATCAACTGTTCAACAGCCAAGCAAACTTGGGATGATTTGGTCAATAGCTTTGAGGGTCCCTCAGATACCAAGGAAAACAGGGTCATGGACCTGAAACTTAAGTATAATACTTTCAGGGCAAAAGACTCTGAAAGTCTCTCTCAGACTTATACCAGATACAAGACTTTGATAAACGAACTATCAAATGATGGTGTAGTTTTGTCTAAGCATGAGAAAAATGTTGGCTTTGTCAACAGCCTCCCTGAGAAGTGGCTAAACTTCTCACAAGGCCTAAGGAATGCTAATCACATTCAGAACCTTGAGCTCCCTGAGATCTATGGGAAGTTTGTCTATGAAGACAACTTAATCTCAAGGAGATACCCTGACTCAAAAGCTTTTGAGTCCAAAAAGGCCTTGACCTCCACACCCATATCAACTGCTTTTTATACTAATGGTGTTGTGCAGGACTTTCAAGAGGATTCTGAGGATGAAATTGATGAAAGGACTAGTGATGAGTACCTAAAAGATTTAAACTTGGAATTCCAAGAGAGTGCACTCCTTGCAAGTTTAAAACGTTTCATCAAAAGAAACCAGTCCTACTTTTCAGAAGGAAAAGCAAATAAAACCACTGAATGCTTTAATTGTGGTAAAAAGGGTCATTTTGCTAGGGACTGTTATTCTAAAACCACCTCAGAACCCTCTTACAAATTTTCAGGAAATTGTTCCTCAGGAACTAGCAAGTTTCAACCTAGAATGTTTCAGTCGACCCAACAATTTCAAAACAAGGGTCAAAAAGACTGTGAAGCAAAATATAGGAAAGCCAAGGCTAAACTTACAATTCTTGAAACTAATCCCTCTATGTCTCAGGCTGCTCAAACATCCAAACCTGCTCAGGCAAAGAACAAGGTTTTAGTAGCTGAAGCTTATGATTGGGATGAAGAAGAGATCTCCTCAGATGAGGAAATTAGAGTGAGTGTTGTAATGGCACTCTCTGAAGGTGATCAGGTGGCTGTTGAGAAAAGCCATGCAAGGAATGGAGAGTGGGTAAACATCACCATGAAGAAGGTAAACACTTTACTTTCTATGGATGATGATTCTGATTGGCAGTCTTACATGAATTATATTTGTGTAGATCTTAAATTTGTTGTGGAACAAAGGCTTAACATGTTTTCAAAATATAACAACATAGTGTCAGAATTGAATAAATGTAGAGATGAATTGCTTGTACTGAAGCTAGCCAAATTAGAAACAATTACTCTACAAATTCAGAACACTGAAATTTTGAAACAAAACCAAGCCCTACAAACTGAACTTAACAAAGAAAAGGCTGTCATCCAAGGCTGGACCAAAAAGAACCCTAAGGTCTTTGATACTGTGGGTTCAATCCCTAGGAAAACTATAGGAATTGACCATCACATGGTTAACCCCTATGTAAGTCCCAGTGAATTGACCTTTGTTCCAGCTGGCATATCATTTGAGCAAGAAATGCTTCCCAAGTCAAATGACTGGATTGTCAGGGACAACCCAGTCAGTAAGTTACCAAACTTTGAGACTGGAAAGATCTTGCTTCCTGGAAGTCAGGCTTTGAAAAATATGCTTGGACTTACTGAACAACTCAGTAAGCTTGAACTCACTGAACAACTCAGTAATACTGAGTCAGTGAATGAGTCTGAATCAGAATCATATCCACCACTCCCACCACTGAATACCCTTCAGGGTGCTGCACCCAACTTAGGCCTCCTACCAATGGTCTACTCTCAACACTCTCCAAAGGAGAGGTCAGGAATGGGAAAAACTATCCTGAAAAGACCAACACTTGAAGTCTCAATAAATACTGAAGACTCATCATCTTCAGTCCCTTCTGAAGTAATAACCCAAAGCCCTGAGTCAAAATTTGATCAGTTGGTTGAAATGGTCAGGAAGCTAGGTAAGAAGATTGCATCTTCTGAGAAACCTTCTCAATCCAAGAAGGAACAAAAACCAGCTTCCTCAAAGACCAAACCCAAACCCTCAAAACCCCTGAAAAGATGTGAACTGTGTAACTATACCAATCATATCACTGATGATTGCTATAGAATTCTTTACTGCATGATTTGCAAAAAAGATGATCACAGGACCTCTGATCATAAAACACACTCAGTCACATCAAAGATGGCAAGCCTTAAAGCTCAGTCTTTAAACTACCCTTCTGATTCTAAACAGAAACAGAAACAAAAGGCAAAACCTTTTGCACCTTGCCCTTACTGTGGGTTCAATGACCACCATCCTGAGTCTACATCTGCAATCAAATGCATAATTTGTGGTAGCTCAGTCCACTCCACCACTGACCATAAATCAATTGTAAATATTAAAAAGACCCCCAAAGCTAAGCCCTCCAAGAAGTGGAGTCCTAGAAAGAACTAACCCAGTTTACTATTTGTGCAGAAACATGCCAGGGATCCTGTTTGGCATCTAGATAGTGGATGTTCAAGGAGCATGACTGGTGTGAAGGAGTATCTGCACAAGTATGTTGATGAATCAGGACCCAAAGTGATATTTGCTGATAACTCATCATGTCTCACTGAAGGTTATGGTTCAGTAAACTGCAATGGTATAGTCTTTACTAGGATAGCTTATGTAAATGGTCTCAAATACAATTTGATCAGTGTCAGTCAACTATGTGATGCTAAATACATAGTTCAGTTTGATGATAAATAAGGAATCATCTTCAATGCTAATAAGGAAGTTGTCCTTATTGCACCAAGAAGACATGATGTTTATGTGTTGGACATGACCAGTTTGACTCAGAATGGAACTTGTCTCTTTACCAAGGCCACTGATACTCTCAATTGGCTTTGGCATAAGAGACACTCCCACCTGAATTTCAAAAACATAAACAACCTTGTGGAGTTTGTTAGACTCCTTGGATCGTTTTGAGCATCTAGGGTTAAACAATAACAATGATAATAACATGATATGCAGCGGAATTAAACAAACATCAAAGTTATTGACACAAAGTTTTACCAAACACCATCACCTCCAAATTCTATTCGATCACAATAGAACGGTTACTCAACAATAACAGGATCAAAGACACCTTTGATCTTGGAGGCTACAAACAACTTACAAACCCTAGGCGTTTACAAACCTACACGCCTAGGTTACACACACACACACCTTTAATCTACATTGTGGAAGACTTATCAAAAACCTATTCCCTGTATTCTGTTTATATAACACAGAATTAGGGTTACAAGAATACTACGAAGGACTAAAATATAAATCTTCTTTTGCAAGTAAGTCCTTCATGTTTAATTCTTTCTTGTTTCATTCTTTATGTTTTGTATCATCAAATCCATAAACCCAACAATCTTCCCCTATTTGATGATGACAAAACAAACACATTCTTGTACGAACTTCCCTAGACGAAGTAGCAGAAGTTGAGATAATTAAATCTCACCATGAATGAAACAATCTTGTCTTCCCCTTAAGCCATGCCATGCCACCACCACATCTCTTCCCCTTTTTGTTATCAACAAATATGATCTTGACCACCACTAACCAATATCACAAACTTCCAATCCAAGTCGTCCAATGTTTCAAATTGCCCTCCATGAAGCTCAAATACGAATAATGAATCCAAAACAATAGAAACTCCAACTAGTAGTAGTAATAATGATCAACAGTAGTAAAAATCAAACACTTCCCCTCGAGTGATGCATGTACATAAAATGATTCTTCAAATCTGTAGGCTTTATGTATTGTTGAAGAAAAATAATCATCACCAATTTGATGTTGAAGTAGAAGACACCAACCCTGTATCTTATGCCTTGTACTAAATACGACTTCGAACATATACTCCACGTATAGGGAGACCGCAATCTCTTGACAATAATCACTGAGCACAATAACGTAACTCCTTCAAGTGTTTTGTCAATTCGAGTCACTTGAACGAACAAACAAGTTACCTCTTCTGAAAGGTATGCTAAGACACAACCTTGATAAATTCAACCGCATCATCAAAGAAATAATAAATAATCCTCTCCTCCAATAAGAAAATTAATGCGAGCCTTTAAATCTTTTAAGAACAAATAAACAAACTCCTTGTGTGTGTGAACTTCCCCTGTGTGTGTGTAAACCAATAACTCCATATACTTTGGTGAATGATAAGGATCAACAGGATGTGAATAGCAATAGGTTTACAAGAAACCTTGAAAGTCAAGACTGATCCAGTAGCAGTCTTGGTTTGTACAGTGTCTCCATGAACAATAACTTCCCAAAGTGAGTAATCAACCATTCTTATGTACTGTTGAATCCTCATCTTCCAGATCTCATACTCCCCAGTCTTGAGCATGGGAACCCTTGATGCAGTAACCATGTGTGTAGAGTCGGAGTCCATTGCTTACAGTGATGATTAGCAAATCTTGTATTCAGAAATTCTTCTTGGTACCAGTTTCTAGATCACAAGCTCTGATACCACTTGTTGATCCCAGTTGAGCTTCACGATCTTATTAATTACTTTAGATAAATCTAAGGTAATCGGTATAGAAACTGATCTTGAGTTGTATATCAAATATTATGCGGAAACTAATACTTGATCTTAAGAAGAATAAACACAAACGAGTTCTCAAACAACACTTCAATATATTAATACGATTGCTCTGAATAGCAATAGGGTTACAAGAAACCTTGAAGTGTAAAACAATATGTATGCTAAGATAATCAATCAATCGATATCTAACTCTAACCCTAGAACCTCCTTTTATAGCGTAAGGAGTCCTAGTCGGTTTACAAGACTTCCTATACAAGAAAAATATTCATACGTATCTTTTCTATACTTATCTTAACATACTTTACATAATTAATAAGCAGCAGAGTAATTCTTCTAGCAGCAGAGTCTTCGTAAGCTAGCAACAGAGTTACAATATGCCTATTATACCAAAACAGCAGAGTTATCAAACCAGCAGAGTTCTTGTGCTAATCAGCAGAGTCACATAACTATCCAGCAGAGTTATGTTCTCTCGAATCAGCAGCATTTTAGACCCAACAAACCTTGTTAAACAAAACAAGGTCCTTGGCTTACCATCTCTTGAGTTTTCAAAGGATAAACCATGCTCAGCTTGTGAAAAAGGTAAACATCACAGAGCATCCTTTAAAACCAAAACCAACTTTTCCATCAGGAACTGCCTACATCTTCTCCACATGGATCTATTTGGACCAATTAGTCCTAGGTCCATTAACCATGAGAAATATACTCTGGTCATTGTGGATGAATACTCAAGATACACTTGGGTATACTTCCTAATCAAAAAGAGTCAGGCAGCTGAAACAATAATGTCCTTTGTCAGGAACATTGAAAATCAAAATGACATCAAGGTCAAACAGATTAGGACTGACAATGGAACAGAGTTTAAAAATTATGAAATTGAATGTTTCTGTGATGAGAAAGGAATTTCCCAAAAATTTTCCTCACCATACACACCTGCACAAAATGGTGTGGCTGAAAGGAAAAATAGAACACTCATTGAAGTAGCCATGACAATGCTAAATGGATCAGTCCTTTCCGAACACTTTTGGACTGAAGCAATAAAGACTGCCTGTTACACACAAAACAGATCCATCATTGTCAAAAGACATAGCAAAACTCCTTATGAGTTATTCAAAGGAAGGATCCCTGACATCAGCTACTTTCATGTCTTTGGGTGTCCTGTATTTATTCATAATCACAAGGATCACTTAGAAAAATTTGATGCCAAAGCTGATGATGGATACTTCCTTGGATACTCCCTTGTCTCAAAGGCCTTCAGGGTGTTCAACACTAGGAGACATCATACTGAGGAAACATTTCATGTTACCTTTGATGAGAGCACTGATGCTATCAGTGTCTCTAACAACTCAGTGGAAGAGATAGGTATTGATGAATCATCAAGATATCCTCCTGATGAACATCATCCTGAAAATGGTCCTTCCACTCAGTACCAAGCAAATGCTGACATCTCCTATTACATCATTCCCCATAACCTTCCTTACCCAACCATCACTGAGTTTGTTGAAGCACAAAGTACTGATGAAATCATTCAGTCAGTACAAAATGCTCAGGAAACAAACAATCACAGTGATGAGTCAACCTACTCAGACACTCAAGATACTGAAGATCATCATGTGTCTGATCCTGATCCTACCCATCTGGCCTCAACAAGCTCTAATCTGTTTCCAAGACCTCAGGACAGTTGGACTAGGTCTCAGGATATAGAACTTGTCAATATAATTGGTGAGCTTACTGAAGGCATGCTCAAAAGAAGTATGGCTGCTGAACTGAGAGCAGCCTCAACCAATGAATGCCTATTTGTGGACTTCATCTCCATAATTAAACCCAAAAGTGTCAAGGAAGCACTTAATCACCCAAGTTGGGTTCAGGCCATGCATGATGAACTGGAACAATTTGAAAGAAACAATGTAATGACCTTGGTCAAGTATCCTGAAGATGTTTTAGTCATTGGCATGAAATGGGTATTCAAAAACAAATCTGATGAAAATGGCATAGTCATTAAGAACAAAGCCAGACTTGTAGCCAAAGGCTATAATCAACAAGAAGGCATTGACTATGAAGAAACATTTGCACCAGTAGCAAGGATGGAAGCCATCAGGATCTTCCTTGCTTTTGCTACATACATGAACTTCAAGGTGTACCAAATGGATGTTAAAAGTGCATTCTTAAATGGTTCACTGAAAGAAGAAGTTTATTTTCAGCAACCTCCTGGATTTGAAAGCCATGAGTTTCCTGACTACGTCTGCAAGCTTAACAAAGCCCTTTATTGACTGAAACAAGCTCCTAGGGCATGGTATGAAACTCTTTCAGCCTTCCTGATCTAAAAAAAATTTGTCAGAGGCAAGATAGACAACACATTGTTTATCTACAAGATAAATAATGATGTCATACTAGTACAAGTGTATGTTGATGACATCATCTTTGGCTCAAAAGTTTCAAACTTTGCAAACAATTTGAAAAAATAATGGCAAAGAAATTTGAAATGAGCATGATGGGAGAACTGACTTACTTCCTTGGTCTTCAAATCAAGCAGACTGATAAAGGAACCTCTATCAGTCAAGAGAAGTATGTCAGAAGCCTACTGAAGAAGTATGAGCTCAGTGACTGTGCCTCAGTCAAAACTCCCATCGTACCCCCAAACAACCTTGGTCCTGATCTCACTGGAAAACCAGTAAATCAAACTCTTTTTAGAGGAATGATAGGATCACTGATGTATCTACTTGCATCAAGGCCTGATATCCAATTCTCAGTCTGTTTGTGTGCCAGATATCAATTTGACCCAAGAGAATCTCATATCACTGCTGTGAAAAGGATATTCAGGTACCTGAAAGGTACTCCAAGCCTTGGATTATACTATCCAAAATGCTCAGGCCTTGATCTTAAAGGATACTCAGAATCTGACTATGCTGGATGCAACATGGACAGAAAAAGCACCTCAGGCTCCTGCCAAATTCTTGGTGGAAAACTAGTTTGTTGGAGTGCTAAGAAGCAACAGTCAGTTGCCATGTCCTCAGCTGAAGCTGAATATGTTGCAGCAGCAAGTTGTTGTGCAAATGTACTCTGGATGAAAAGTAAACTCAGTGACTATGGAATTCAGTACAAGATGGTTCCCATCTTTTGTGATAACACAAGTGCAATTGCCATCTCAGACAACCCTGTTCTTCATCAGAGAACAAAACACATTGATATTAGATATCATTTCATCAGGGACCATGTCATGAATGGTGACATAGAATTACACTTCATTCCCACTGAATATCAGCTAGCTGATATATTCACCAAGCCATTGGATGAACCAACTTTCACTAGATTGAAAGCTGAACTTGGAATGTTGGATATTGAGAATCAGTCCACTGATTGATTCCATCCAAATAAGTGTAAATTCTGAAAACCTAGGTCCCTGACTCAATGTGTACTTCAATGAAAAGAATCACTGAAACCTCAGGAACTAAACCCAGGTTCCTGAAATGTTGGACTTCAGGAACTAAACTCAAGTTCCTGAACCCTTGAACCTCAGGAATTAAACCCAAATTCCTGAACACTAGAACCATCAGTGACTAAACCCAAGTCCTGACAAACAGGTTCACTGAATGAAAGATCATTCAGGGCCCTCAAGAGACATTCAATACTAACTTAAATGCTCTAAGTATCTAGTTATTAAATGTCTGAGGTTGGTAACTGAATTCTTATTTAATATAAGAATATTTGTTCTTTTGCCTTTCTGGCTTCCACCTCTGGGCCCCCACATTCCCACTTGGCATTAAATGCCTCTCCAATCACATTACAGATATATGATGACTCATCTCTACAAATTACACTTTTGTAGAACTGCTCAACTATTCACCTTGACTGTTGTGCCAAACCAGAGAAAGTGGAGTGGTGGCATTAAATGCGGATCCCAAAATATTTTATTCAAAACGGTTTTCAAACATTCTTTTTGAATAAATAAAATCCGCTTAATACCCAAATTACCCTCCACTTCACTTCCCTATAAATACCCCTATACAAAAAGACACACACACGTTTTTTTTAGAAATCTTAAGCAAAATTTTGCCCTTTTCTTTAATAAAAAACTAAATCTTGTGTGTGTGTTCTTAGCCTTTAGAAACCCAGAATCATTTGTTAACCCAGACCTACCAACACAAATGGCTTCTTCTAAAGCTATCAAATACGCCCCTAATGTGGATTTCACATTGGAGGGTGTAGACCTCACCAAGAACATTGTGGTAGGAAACTTTGCCTATCCTCAAAAGTTCTATGCGTACAAGAATGTAGTGAAGTATCTTCAAAACTGCTTTCTTGCTATGGCATTCACCAAGACCCCCTCAGTCATCTACCATGACTATTTGAGGGAATTCTGGTGTGCTTCAGTGGCAACCAACCCTGAGGACACCAAAGAATCCATCATCACATTCACAGTGATGAATGGGAGAAGGACCCTCTCCCTGGATTACAAAACCTTCATCAAGGCCACTGGTCTTGATTTCCCTGAGGCCTTTGAGCCCAACCCGACTAACCAAGAGGTTAAAGCAGAATTGCTTTATCTAGGACCTCATGACCCTAAGCGTCCTGAAATGGCCGCAGGAGCCTTATTGGAGAAGGCTCCAATAGTTAAAACCTGGTTCCACCCTATCTGGAGGATCCTGATGACCTTCATCATTTAGGTCCTTGGAGGGAATAAATCCTCCACAGAGCAGTTGAACTCATCACAACAATTGATGTTGTTCAGTCTCCTGGAGGGTAGAAAAATAGATATCAAAGGAATAATCTTCCGTGACCTTGTTGCCAAGCTCTCAGGGAAATCTAGGCAAAGACTTATGTCTTATCCTAGGTTTATTTCCTGCGTGCTTCAGGACCTATTAGGTCCTGACTATGTTAGGTCTGACGTTGAAGGTACAAAACCTGACGTCCTCCATAAGACCAATTATACTAGTAGCATTTCTGGGGTACAACCCATTGCCCTGACCAACTACATGCTGGTGGTTAATCAAGGGGAGAACGCTGTTTCTCCAGTACCTTCACCTACAAAGAAGGTGAAGAAGACAAAGAAGGGTCAGTCCAGTAAGGTGGTTAGACCCAAACCACTCGTCATTGAGACTGATGCCTCAAACAACCCTAAACAAGGGTTAAATTTGGCCGAGACCTCTGAGACACCCGTCACTAAGACCCTCTTGACCCAAAAACAAACGCCAACGGAGGGCACTGAGAAATCATCCTCAGTGTCCTCGGGCAAACCCTTTCCTCATGATTCCACTGACAAAAACAAGTCATTGGAGTCAGGAACCTCCACCCATTCACATCCCGATGAAGGCACTGACAAATCATAATCAGGGCCTAAGGGAGAAAAGGGTCCTGAATCCTCGGTTGAGCAGCACTACTCAACTTGGAAGGGGACCCAAACCCAATCACATCCCGCTAACGTCCCTGAGAAATCACACTCAGGGTCTCAGGGAGTCAAGGATCCTGAATCCCCAAAAGGGCAGAACAACCCTGATAGAAAGGGGGTCCATCAATCATCACAAACAGTGCCTCATGATAGTTCTGAAAAACACCCATCAGGACTTGAAGGCGCTAAGGGGGACAAAGACTCAGAGGGATATAAACCACCCGCTGATACGGAACCCATAACCCCCTCAGGCGGATCCATTCTCTTGGGAACTGACCCCAAACGCCAGGCTGAGAAATCAGTTATTATGGTTAGCCAGGCTAAGCAAACCTACTCAGTTTTTATGACGGGGTCAGGACCTGGCCAAAACCAAGGCAAGTCTTCTTATGAAGAGGAGCTGGGTAACTTTTTGGAGATTGAGTCTATGGAGGATATTCAGGCTCTTCTTGATTCAGAAGATGATCTCAAGGAAGAGAGTGAGGAGGAAGTTTTTGAGGCAGGTGATGACATAGAGACTGATGCCCAACCTAATAAACAATCACATCAGTCTTCTCTTCATGGTGAAGAATCTGAATCTTAGGCTGATCATTCTTCAGATTCTGACTCATCCTGCCCTCCTGAACTCAAGAAGTATGACAACATTCTTCCTCTTACTGAAAGGCAATTGGTCAGGTTCCTACAGAAGGCCAACAATGCTCTCTTTACTGGGCTAACTGAAGAATTGTTTGATCAACACACTGAAGCTGCTGTTCATTATGTCGATCTGAAGGAATCAGTGGAATCCTATCATGATGATGTTAATGAGCACAAGTCATCTATCTCCTTCTCCCTGACGAATCTTGATCATAATCTTAAGTTGTTCAACGAGTCTCTCACCGAAATACAAAAGAGCGTTGAAACTATTCAAGCGTCAGTGAAAGATAACCCTGAGCTTAACAAGACAATTCTTCAGGCTTCTGAGATCTACCAGCAATAATCTACTCAGTTGGCTGAGCTGGTAAACATGCTGACCTCCTCAAATCTTCAGGGACTCAGCTCTATAGTGGACTCCATCAGGTCTTCCCTGGGTCTTATGGAGTCCCACATGGTGTCTTTGGCAAATTATTCTTCTTCCCTGGCTTGGACTCTTAGGCCAAGGATGACAGCACTAGAGGCTTCTCAGGCTTCTCTTGAGGCTAAGGTCTCAACTCTTCAGAAGGACACCTCAGACATCAAATCAATGATGACTAAGATCTATCAGGCCTTCAAAGGTCAGGCACCCTCAACTTCAGTGAGCACACCAACTTTTGCTCTCACCGAGGGTCAAGCGACAGTTGAGGGGGAGAGAGTCACTGAAGAAGAACAACTTGAACAACCTCTTTCTCACACTGAGGGGGAGGTTCCTGAAACAAACCCATCTTCATCCCTTCAAGACAAAGGCAAAGGCATTCTAACAACCACTGAGCCTGAGTCTACAATCTTGGTGCCGGCTTCCTCTGAAAAAAGGCAAGACCCTGATGAGCCAGTCAGGGTCCCTTATGAGGTAAATGGAAAAATACAACTTCTCACTAATGAGGAAATTCAGGCTCATATGGAGAAAGAGGAGGCAATGAAGAAGGCAGCTAAAGAAGAAAGGATGAGCAAGGCTGCTCTTATTCAGGTGGTACACGAAGAGGCCAAAAAGATTGGGTTGCCTCCAAAAGTTGTTTCAGGAAGAAAAGGTGGGGAGACTTTCGTGAAAGCTCAGTCTGTTGAGATGTTGGCTCTCAGGGAGAAAAGGGAAGAAAGGTTAAAGAGAGCTGAAGAGATTAGGCAGAACAGGATTGAGAGATATCAGTGGGTCATGACAAGCAGGTTAAAGCCAGAACCCATTCTTGATGTCAAGATTCACCGAAACACCAAGCCTACCATTATAACTGTCTACAGGAGTGCTGGCAAAAGAATCTTTGATATTCATAACCCCTTCAGATTCGCAGACTTTGGGATCCCTGAATTGGATGAATTGGGTCCAATGATAGAGAAAAAGTCAAATGTTGTGGTCCCTGGTCTGTTGAAGTCCCTGAGTCTGAGGTATAAAAGATTGGCAGTAACACCTCAGGAACTTGGTATTCCCTCCCTTCTTCCTGCTTCAGTAGAACAACCTGATCCCTCTCAGTCTTCCTCAAGAAAGAGAAAGAAGATTGAAGCTGAGCCTGAGATCAAGGTCCCTGGTCTGGATTGCAACAGAGCCCTCCCTGAAGGAGTTCCATTCAGGAACAACTTGGTCATCGAATAACCTGAAAGAGGTTTGTTCTTCACTGATGAATTTGGAGACCCAGCCTTCCAAAGATGGAGTGATATTGACCAATCAGGAATCAAGGCAATGCTGGGTTTCCTCATGATGGCCTCACCAATCAAGACTCCTAAGAATGTGAGGTTCTGCCAAGACCTGAGAACAAAGATTCAAGAGCATCCTGACCAGCATGGGCTAGAGTCCAAGAAACCAAAGCTTGAAGCCCTAGGTTATAAGATCGACTGAATGAATCTGCCAACACCACCACTATCCTTGTACTATGTATAGTATTGTTAGGACTTGTAATAATATTAAGGGATAATTACTAAAATAGCCCGATTGCCCAAGTGCTAAGAGTATCTGTCCCGATCTCAAAAAATTCCCCCCTTAGCCCAAGGGCAACCGTATATTCACGTATTGTACAGCAGTGTTTTTTTGGCAACTTTTATTTGTTGGGCAACCGTATATTGTACAGATGGTTTTTTTTGTCATTTCACATATTACTCATACTACTAAAAACCAGGACTGGAACAAAATAAAAAGCATTTCCGCGCCCACAATTCACTCACCAAAATCAAATAAAACCAAACACCACCCTTCACTTCACTCACTCACATCGCCGCCGTAAACTACCATGTCCTTGGATACTGCTTACTACTCTGAGATTTTAATATTAGGAGGAAGATTTGCTCTTGGATACTGCTTACTACTCTGAGATGAAGGATGCGGGGTTTTTCGATTCTGAGTGGGAATAAGGATCCGTCTTCACCTGTCAACAATAAGTTGTTTTTATTATATCTTCACTTTGTAGATAAGGTATGGACATTATTATCAATTTAGTACGATTGGCAAAACACATGGTTGTCCAACTGAACGTTTCACTTTTATGGATCTGATAAGTGGGCCCTACTTTATTTGCTTAAACCCACTCTTCGGTAACTTGTTGGGGGGTTTTTGATTTCGATTTTCGAATTGATATTGTGTTATTTGGTTTATGATGACACGGATTTAGATGCTATTTTTATTATTGGTAAGATTTTGTGGGTTTTATTTAAATAATGTTTAGATTTAATTAAATTGTAGCAGTTGTGGTCTTTTTTCAGAACATTGAATCAAAAATGTTGGATTTGGATGGCACTTGCCAGATGTGCTAGTTCTTGATAACTGCTTTTTACTAATGTCTCGAATATATGTGATGAATCAGGTGGTGAAGATACTTTCAGCTTTTGATCAATCCGTTAGTGGTATTAACAGTGCTGATGAAGAAGGTTGGGCGCCATTGCATTCTGCGGTGAGTAGTGGAAATGTTGAGATTGTCAAGATTCTGCTAGATAGAGGTTGGATTATTGCTTTACAGTGTGCTCTTGTAATGTGTTTTTTTGGCTCTGTTTGTAATTCAGCGTTAGACGTTTATAACTTGTAGTGTATATAAATGCATCTTATTAACTGAGCAGTTAGTTGCATCTGAATATCTGTATTTGTGCTCTTGTGTTTGTTGACATATGTTGTGATTAAAGCCATCATAGATATCTAGCTTTTGTCACGTTTGCTTGCTTTCTTTTCTGGTGTATTTAACTTTTGAGTTATCAGTTAAATGTTCTTTGAATTGATTACACAAGGAGAATCTATTATTTGCTAAAGTTATTATCTTGATGAACAGGGGCTGATGTAAATTTGAAAAATGCAGGCGGACGCACTACTCTCCACTATGTTGGCAGCAAGGGTTGGGTGGAAGTTGCTGAAATTCTGCTTTCGAAAGGTGCAAACGTCAATTCGAAGGACAATGTTTGTAACTTAATACTGTTATCTAACGTTTTTGACTTAAAAAACCTCATTGTTTATCTCTTCTTTTTGGCTGTTAACTGTTTGGTGTTCTACCAATACAGGTTGGCTGCACTCCCCTGCACCGTGCGGCAAGTACAGGGAAATCTGAGTTGTGGTAACTTTCAGCGTTGGTTGGGGCTCAAAGGAATAACATTGACGCAGCAGTAAAAAAGCTTAGATTATTTTATATCAACTATGCTATTTACATTTGATGCAAAATACTGATATTTGGACGTTACATGTCATTCTTTTTAGTTTTCGGATGAGTTCCAAATCCTGCTTTTTCACTATGATGGTCGAACCACAGAATGGGATCAATATGAATGGTCACGACAGGTAATTCATATCAGTACAAGGAAGCAAACCAAATGGTATGCTTCAGATTCTACTGTTCGTTATGCTGATTTATTATTTTATTTTTTCTGAATTTATTTTTCATTTGCTCTTCTCTTGTAGGTGGTATGCAAAGAGGTTTTTGCATCCAGATATCGTAGCAGCTTATGATTATATTTTTATTTGGGATGAAGATCTTGGCGTTGAACACTTTAATGGAGACATTTATATGCAGTTAGTTAAGAAACATCGTTTGGACATTTCTCAACCTGGACTTGAACCCAATGAGGGATTAACATCGGAAATGACAAAGAGGAGAGGCAATAAAGAAGTTCACAAGTACGTTACTATCTTTTATACTATATATTTTTTTTCTGTAAATTCAGTTTAAGTACTATTTGAACAACACTTAAGCTGTATATTTATGGGTTGATTAACAGAACTACAGATGAGAAACCAGGATGGTGCAGTGATCCACATCTACCACCGTGTACAGCGTACTATTTCTGCTCTACCCTCTCAATCGTAGCATTTCATCTTAAAGATTTTACAGTTTTTAATGTATCTCACTTGGGTTCTATCCAGATTTGTGGAGATTATGGCTCCCGTGTTCTCTCGAGATGCTTGGCGGTGTGTGTGGTACATGATTCAGGTAAACTTATTTTTTAAGAATCAAGACTGCATTGTTAAATGATCTCATGTGCATATTCTGTACAATTTTTTTTTCATGCACAATGCAGAATGATTTGGTGCATGGATGGGGCTTGGATTTTGCACTTAGAAGATGTGTAAATGTGAGTTGTTTATATGTTCAATTTTTGTTTTGTATTTCCTACTGGTGCAGTATCATACTTAATTTGTTTCTTCTCACAGCATGCACATGAAAAAATTGGTGTGGTTGATTCGCAATGGATTGTGCATCAGCGTATTCCTTCATTCGGGAACCAGGTGAGACATCATAATTTGTTATATTATCAAGAAACTGTATGGTATTTCTTTGTTTGACATATGAACGTGTGCTTGTCACACATTTTAATATTGGCTTGCAAAATGATAGTTCGTGTATTGATGCAGGGCGAGTCTGTGAAGGGTAAAGATCCACGGGATGGGGTAAGCATAGTTTAACGTATATATATCCAAGTTTATAAATCAACGCCACTTCTTATGGTTGTTTAATATGGTTTTTTCGTCCTTACTTTTCGGGTAGCTATTATTTATAAATCTCCTGGTTATGTGGTCCATCTACTTTTGGTGGTTTCAGTGTCATCCAGTTCTGTTCAACTGCATTTGGATACTACGCTCAAGCTACAGCCGCCCAAGAGATATTTGGTCATACTTTGCAATCTCTTCGTGGAATCAAATACTTATACAAGTCAGTCACTTTGCAATCACGTCTTTTTAGTTTTCGGGTGCGTTTTAATTGTCTAATTACTGCATACACGGCTGTTTGGAACAGCACACTGCAGTCCTGCATTTTCGGCTATATCAAGAGTTCTACAACTCCGATTGATGCGCCGTTTGCGGCTACATTTAAGTTTATGTCTTACCTACATTTAATAAAACTGGGCCGAACTCCAGAAAAGAACAGAACCATAGGCTTTTTATGATTGAAATCTGGTGTGCAGATTTTCGGCTATATACAGCTTTCCTATCATTGGTTGTTATATTTCATTTAGTGGTTTACTGTAGTTTCTGCAAGTGCTTATTTCTAACTGAAGTTAGAACTTCCATGGGCTGAATTTTATGTTGTATGCATGTTTGAATGTGCGGATACATAGGTGGATGCTTGTGTGCGTCGCTTATAGGAGTAGCTGGTTAATTAGAAATTCAATTGGTCAATGTTGTTATAGGTTTGAAAGAATTTAGAAAAGCTCGTCGATCGTATGGGAGGAGGCTCTCAGAAGCTTTTTTTAAATTATAGATAATCAAAAAATAACCAATTACTTTGGATTTTCTTTTTGTTTTCATGGCCTTTGTACATGTTTTAAAACTTATAAGTGTTTAGAAGTATATCGATCATGAATTGATTCTTGGTATTGTGTCATATCCTTGTTATCCTTGTATGGTGCCCGCTCTTGTAAGAACTTCAGTTTGTTTATGTCGATCTAATTTATTCTCTTTGGGAAACTTTCGACCTAGTTGATCTGTTTTACAGATTCTACTGTTAGGGAAATGTTTCAAAATTGCCACCTCTAAATTATTTATATGTTTTCTTTTAGCTTTTATTGGTTAATACAATGTTGATCACGATGTGCGTTGGTTCGTTGTTTTATTTTTCAGTTTTTTAAAGCTGATTTTTTATTTTGACAGAGACCTCAACTAGTCAAAGGAAATATGCAGCTATATTCTGTTGATCAGCAGAGAAGTCAAGCTCTTGAAGCACATGCAACATCATTTGCCTCTTACAAAGTAGTCATCTTTCCCTTAATACTGTAACTGAAGAATGGGCAAATTATGTGGCAAACTTCATTTTCCGGGCTTGATAACTATGTAATTTAGCGGTTTATGAATGTAATTAACTTATGGTTAATTTTAGATTTGGATGATTTAGCGGTTTATGACAATTTTAGAATTGTAGTTGTATGAAACGCATTGTTTTGATATATATGAAATGCGTTTTTTTTGCTATTTGTGTATTTTTTGTGTTATGACATTATTTTTATTTAATATCTGGATATTAATAATTTTATAAAAAATATATTTTTTTTTTAATTTTGAACTTGACACGCAAAACAGGGGTCATGTTTGCCGTAAAAGGAGCTGTCGTAAAAGAGGGTCATACAATGTTTGTCGTAAAAGGGAGTCATAAACGCGTGTCATAAATTCATGACGCTCGAAAGGCGTGTCATATTGCTTTATGACGGGTCGATCAATGACACCAAAAAGCGCGTCATCTGACCCCTTTTATGACACGCAATGCGCGTCATTAAAGGCCTTTTTTCTAGTAGTGCCGGCTTGTAACTTGAGTTTTCTCAATTTTTGCCATTATGATGCTAGAACCTAACTTGTAACTGTGTGTATATAGACGTACGTATAGATTGTTCATTCGAATACCAACCAGAGTAGCCCGAACTTTATACATCATATATGTACTATTTGTATCATTTGTTTTTACCCTTTCGGTTTTATATAGCAGGTTAAGCTCCTAGAAGCTGTGACACCCTGCTAAACTAGATTTTGGCCTAGTTTTGTCAAATTTGAGCTCCATTTTCTAGTAAGATAGGCGGGTTTATAACAAATCAAATGGGTTCTTTTAGTATTTTTGGGCAACTTTTGTATTTTTTGGGTAACTTGTCTATTTTTTGGGAAACTTGTGTATTTTTGGGCAACTTTTGAATTGAAAGCTACCAGCAGGAATGAGTCAACGCACGCCCAAAAAATACGTTGCCCAAAAAAAATATTTTATTGAATAAGTTCATTGCTGCTGTTAGCTTTAGCTGGTTCCTGCTGGTAGTGTTAATTGATGCTGACGTATTTTTGGGCAACTTTTGGTATTTTTTTGGGCAACTTGTGTATTTTTGGGCAACTTTTGTATTTTTTAGGTAACTTTTATATTGAAAGCTACCAGCAGGATTTGTATTGAAAGCTACCAGCAGGAATGAGTCAACGCCCAAAAATACAAAAGTTGCCCAAAAAATACACAAGTTGCCCAAAAATACACAAGTTGCCCAAAAAATACAAAAAGTTGCCCAAAAATGAGTCATTCCTGCTGGTAATTTATGTAGCTCACTTTTTGTTTTGAGTAAATCTACTAAATGCAAAATAGTAAAAAAAATATAAAAACATAATTTCTCCTTGTAATTTATGTTTGATTTTTCCATCTGTTTTAAGGCATTAACAATGTTTATTGTATTACTATTTATAGAAAAAGTATGACGGCGCACACTTTTGAAAAAAAAATAAAAAATTATTTATATACTACTTATAACACATAAAATACTAAAACAACATATAATATATATAAACGAGGAAAAACGCCCCCGCCGCGTTGCGGCGGGGCTATTTGTTGAGCAATTTTTAAGCCTATTGGTTTGAGGTCCATGAGATTGATGACATCTTCTTCATCTCCAATCGCCTTCCGTGTGTCTTGTTGGGGGAGGGGGGGATGATATCAGTCTCAGGCACGTTCACTACCCCTGCAGTTCCAGATGTTGCAACTCTTTTTGTTTCTTCAGCCATATCTATGCCAGAAAAAATAAAATTAAAACTTGCAGCTACTACTATACTGTCCTTACATGTGAGAAGCTACGATTATATTCATTGTTTAGTCTATCCTAGCTCTTTGAAAAAGATGGTTTTCATTTAATGAGGTAGGGTTGGTTAACGGTTCAACCTTTGACCCAAAAACACTCTCATCCATTTGAAAATACATTTCTCATAAGACAACAGTCAATTCAATAAGAAACCATAAGCACAGTAACATCAAACTAAATTTTGAAATATGGTAACTTCATTATTTGTTACCTGAAGATGTAATCAAGTAGAAATATGGTAACCAATTTTTTTGGTATGTGATTAGAGGTGTTTACGGCTGCAACCATGGCCTCTGAACTATGTAGCTCTGTTTGTTCTTCAACCAATGAATCTGATGTTATACCAGTGCCATTGCTACTCGCTAATGCCACTGGCAGTGCCATATGCATCCAGAGGTGAAGCGCCGCCTTCTGCAGCATCATGAACTTCCTCTTTTTCTCTAAATCTGTGCCTGAAATAATACATTATTATCCAAAGTTTAAGGAACTCATTAGCATCTACTCATCAAATGTATACGTTGACTGATTATTAGTAGCTCATCACAAATGTAATAACTCATTCCTGTGTTTAAAGGGAATGCAAACACTAAGGAGAAAACTGGCGTTGAAAATATCAGATGCATAATTCTTATAAGTATAGCAACAAATGTAAGTGTCGTGAAGTTCTTTTTAACAACTTAAAAGCAGACAGCTGGTTCTCGAAAATATACTGTTCACTCAAGTTGAAAAAAACAATAAAAACAATAAACTGGAAAGACAACTTATGTATATAAATGCTTAAAAATTTTATTTACCTTGCTGTGATGGAAAAATAAGCTGTGCATCATCTGCAGTCCGACCGTCCTGCATATAAAATTTAACGTCAATGAGCACAGGTTTAAAGTAATAGAAGAAAAAAAGCAACGTGAGATCATGAGCAGTGTCACACAATTAAATAATTAATGATATCAAAACCAGTTTTCTTCAAGTAAAGAAAACACTAAATTGGAATTTAAGTATCGCGCCAAATAAAACCCCTAGGAAAGAACGATTTAGGAAGGGCTACCATTATATACGCAATTAATAAGGGATGCCGAATCATCCACCGAATCCTATGTTTCATCCTATTTTATTTGATGTGTATACCTGTTTTTCAGTTGGCCTCATGTATATCTAGGCCAATGTGTCTTATTGGGCTTAGTATGTGCTTAGTTTCGGTTAATCCTTAGGCTCTTTTTGATTACGTTGAAACTTGGAGTATTTTTAGACTTTGTAATCGTATTGTGATCATGTTTAAAAAAAAAAAAAAAAAAAGCTGACAATGAAACTTCTAAATCATCTAAACAACATACATAAAACAGCTGAGTGATATAAAGCAACCTACCTGGATTATTGTTGATGGATGCACCAGATCACATACTAAAATCAAAAGGTCTATGTTTTTGTTCTCCCGCCCAATTTATAGAGGCACCTATAGAAATGGTATTACGTCATTAATTTTTCATCTGCAGTTGATCAATTTTTAGTATAGCAAGTAAAAAAAGTATATGAAGTAGGAAAATTGTGACCAAACATAGTTGTTTCTTCCGTATTTCTAGTTTCGCATTTGTCCTATTTTGGTTTCATAGACTTGATATAAAAAAAAACTTACCTGAGTAATCAGTGTTGCGATAATACTGGTCAATGCATCATCAGCTGTATTGACATCAGTTGCAGCTGCATATCTGTACCTGAGTCGCAACACATGGCATAGCAGCCGCAACATCAATAATACTATGTTAGCATGTTTTCATTTCTGTTTCAACAAATGTAATTAGCTGGGCCGTTGAACGCTTGCGTCTATGATTTTCAGGTAGACCACTGCAGGCTGCCGTTTCCCGTTCGTTTGTACCTAAAACAACACCAACCGTTATCATGTTATAAACTAAGACCTATGCAAATAATATAGTGGCAAAAGTTAACACGGCATAAAGAACCGTCCGTAAGATGTATATAAATAATTGGTGACACAACCTCAGTCCGCATAACGGCTGCACCTATCATTGTTGTGTGAGCTACTACAACCCGCCGCCACTCCTTCATTCATACGTGAAACAACAATAAGCATCAGCATATTAGTAAGGAAAATTAAAATGGAAACAATTAACGGAACATAAAAGTAGATACAAACCAATTTTAGAGATTAAGAATACTTTTGGATCGTCCGCTCATCAACCTGGCCGCTAAGGTATAATACCAGAAAAATGAACTCTCTGTTACAAAGATTATTATATACTTTGTAATTGTAACTACAAGAAACAAGAACTCACAAGCAATTGTACAAGTATTCCTTATCCACACTAGAATGAAACTATAAGCTACCTCAAACTAAAAAGCAAAGTAATGAAAGTCAAAATAACTCAAGTGCAAGTTTAAAATTAGTAAACACAAAGCAGGTTTCCACTAAAAATGAGTCAGTGAGATGTCTCAGTGGTCTAAAGACCCTGTTTGGAAACAAAGGAAGTATCAGTTACTTGAAAAAAGAAAGAAGCTAGCAGAGTCAAATTTGGAAGCCAGTCGTCTAGTCCCACATACCAAGCTACGGCCAGGCGGCTACAATTGGGCACGCCCCTTTGCCGGAAAGACACTCCGGGCTCCAGATGTGAATTGTGATGTGAATGCTTTTTAAAACCCGTCAAATACATTGTGACTATATTCTCCAATTTCCCAGGAACTTATAATCATCCAATCTAAAATAAGGGTTTTGGCTATTTGGGTCCGCTTTGAATAAGAAATGAAAATTAAGTGTCCACTTCAAAAATGGCACATGGTTTTAGGAAAGTGCAACTATTACGTTGTTCAGGCATAGGGATCTCCTAACTCCTAGTTTTAAACTTGTTAAGGCACACTCAAGAATAGCAGACATGGTCGCTCCTTTAAAGATTCGAATATAGTTCAATTAAAATCACAAGTTATTAACCTCTAATATACGAACTTTCAAAACATTTGAGCCAAGAAGGCAGCCAACTCCATGAAATTACCTGCTAACCAATCTTGATCATACACATAAACAGTAAACCTGATTAGATATTCATCATTTCATTATATGTCCATTTGACCTGTTATAGATCCGCAAAAGGGTATCTTCTTATAATTTTCACTTAGGCATTTCATCGAACTCTTGGCACACAAAACTCAATACAAAACCAACAAAATATAAATGAGATCCAATTTTACAGCTCGATATGAAATTGTGTATCATATATTCACACATTTACAACCGTTTACTCATATATTCATCTAACTTGTTGACAGTTAACTATTACGAACGAATCATACCTGTCAACCTTACTAACTGCATCATTCATATCTGCACAAGTCTCATCTAAATCATCACTACCTTCATCAGGTTCAGGGACATCTTCCCCATACTCCAAATCTTCCATATCTATAGTTTCATCAATACTCTTAGATGCAGACCTAGAGATAACTTTCTGATATGTACCTTCATGAGTTTTAAAAATCATGTTCACATGTTTCATAGTAGATTTGGTAAGTGGGTTCATAGTTCTTGTAGTTCTCCTGGGTTTAAGAGATGAATCCGTCCTTTTAGAGGACGGAGGGAGGTTAGGATCATAATCCGGATCATCCATGGTGATTAAACCATATCAAATCCAGAAAGGGGAAGAGGGAAACAAACACTTGAACCGTTACCCAGATGAAATGAAAAAAGAGGTGGATAGCTAATGGGTTTAAATTGAAAGAGGCGGATTAAATTTTGGTTGATATAAGTCATTATTGGTATTTTTGTTGCTGGAGGATTAGTAATGAAAAAGGATTAGTACCAGTAGGAGGATTACGTTAATAAATAACAAGTTTCTAATTTTAATGCACGTAAAATGACCAAAATATCCTTTTGTTCATGTATTTGTTGCCCAAAATTCAAAAGTTGCCCAAAATACAATACATCCCTTATACATCGTATCAACAGTTGTATATATACTTTGGTCGGTGACGTGGCGTCCTGTGGTCCGTCGGATCAGTTGCCCTGGGCTAAGGGGGGAATTTTCTGTGAGCGGGCTAGATACTCTTAGCACTTGGGCAATCGGGCTATTTTAGTAATTATCCCTAATATTAATAAGATGATGTTTTTGTTATTTCAGTGTCCTTATTTACTTTCTAGTACATTCAGTATGAGCAGAAGTCATTAGCTCACTCATAACTGATCAAAAACACTTAAGCATAATTTATATCCAAATAGGGGGAGATTGTTGGGTCCTTCAGTACCCAAGAGTCACTGAGTGAACATTCACTCAGTGAGTTACCTTCAAGATGATCAGGACGAGTCTAAGAAGAAAGATTCACCACACAGTGAGGCGGTACTCACTGAAGTGTTACTTGAGACAAAGAACAACTGAAGACTGAAGACAAATGCCTGAAGAACCTAAAGCCTGAATAAAAGGCGGGAAAAGAGGGAAGGTTTTAAGAAGATAAGAACAAGTCTTATCGGGGTCAGACAAACCATCCCTCAAGTGGCCAAAAGTCTAAGAAGTGTAAGGTCAGACACTCGAAGACTTATTGGCGCAATCCTATTGGTTCTTGGAAATGACAACTACTGTTGTAGTTGTCAGACACGCTTCCTATTTGTTTATCTAGTTTTAATCTTCAGTACTCTTGATATGTTTGCCTATAAATAGCAAACAGATAGAGAAAAGTGGGTAAGGTATTCTTGTGCAATTAAAGCTTAGACTTTCACAAATACCCATTTTTTTCTACAAAGAGTAACGTATCCCTGAGATAGCTCAGTGGGTCGAATTGTTATCACTTAAGCATAGCTTGAGTTTAGATAGGAGACACCATACCTTATCTATTCAATCCCAAGTGTTTGTTTCGCAAAACACTTGGGTAATAGATTCTTTGATTCATTTCTAATAAGAATTTAAACGTTGAAAATACTGTGTTTTTATACTAACATTTCATTAACTGTTAGGATTAATCAATACATTGTATTAGTCATAAACACAAATAGATTAACTTTATAGTTAACTCTAAGCGTGTTAAGGGAACAACAGTACTACTAGCTCAAATATTGGTACTGCTAGCACATCAAGCAGTACTAAAGGCATTATGGATGAGACAACTTGTTGTGCATTCCTGACAACCCAGAACAATGGATCCATGTTGACATATGAAGACCTCCAGGAGATCAATGATGATGATCTGGAGGAGATGGATATCAAACGAAAAATTTCTCTTCTTAGCATGAGGGCTAGGAAATTCCATCTGAGGACTGGGAAGAAGATTACAATAAACAGCAATAATATTGCTGGTTATGACAAGTCAAAGATAGAATGTTACAATTGCCGTAAGATGGGTCATTTTTCAAGAGTGTGTAGAAGGCCAAGACGACAGGATAGCAGGAACAAAAGCTATGAAGGCAAGACCAAGATTGTGGAGATTACTGACTCAAGCTCAAAAGCTATGGTGGCCATTGATGGCTCAGGATTTGATTGGAGCTTTATGGAAGAAGAGGAAGCAGCACCTACTGAGATGGCACTCATGGCTTTCTCTGATTCTGAGGTACAAATTGCTAAGTGTTCTAAATCATGTGTTGCTTTAAAAGAACTAGAAACTCTTAGGAAACAATATGATGAACAAAGAATTGAGCTAAACAAGACTAGTTATAATTTAGCAAATCATAAGAGAGGTTTAGCTGTTCTAGAGGAGCAAATTGTTCACTATAAGAGTAATGAGTCTAGTTTGGTTGATAATATAGTAGGACTTAAAAGAGATTTATCTATGAAAGATGTTGAAATTAGTCTTTTGAAAAATGAATTGGATAGGATTACAAAGGCTAATGAGAACATTCAATTAAGTGTAGAAACTTTACAATATGCTTCTAAGGGAGTCAATAAGATAATTGAATGTCAATTAATCAACAAGGCTAAGTCAGGTCTAGGGTATAAGACTGTTCCACCTCCACACAGAGGAATACCTGCACCTCCAGGTATAGACCTAGAACATACAGGATTGCCTGAATTTCAAATACCCAAGCTAGAATATGGTCCTAAACCAAAAGAAAATGTAGTAGTTGACAAGCCTGTAGAAGTAAGAGAACCCTTTGAGAGTGTAAGTGATACTTCACTCACTGAGGACAAGGTGTCCTCTGCTAGGGATTTAGATGCTCCAACCATTGAGGATTGGACTTCTGATGATGATGAGGAAGATCAGGTTAAGGTTAAACCTGATAGTGTTAGGGTAGAAGGAACAAGTGTTCCTAAGGTGGTCAAGAATGATACTGTTAGGCCTAAAACTAATGTGAGACAAGTTAGGCAACCAGTAAGATATTATGAAATGTATAGAACCACACACAAGCCCAGAGGTAACCAAAGGAATTGGAACAACCTCAAGTCTCACCAACTAGGTGATGACTTTGTCCTATACAAGAAAGCTTGTTTTAATTGTGGAGCTTTTGACCATCTTGCAGCTTTTTGCAACAAAAGGGTAACTGGGTATACAAACCATAGGGTGAACATAGAAAGACCTCAAAATCACTCTAAGAATGCTAGAATGATACCCAGAGCAGTTCTATTAAAGTCTGGCCCAAAATCATTTAGTACTGCTAGACTAGCAGTTCATACTGCCAGACCAAATAAGACTTTCTACCCAAACCAAGCAGTTAAAAGTGCAAAAACTCTTTTCAAATCTGCACCAAAGACTGCTAAAAGGCCCTTTCATAACAAACCAGTGGTAAAAAAACAAATTTGGAAATGTAAGGTTACAACTACAAAGCCAGCAGTTCATACTGCTAGCCAAGCAGTTAGTACTGGTAAACATACTGCTAAGGAAAAGATGGGTAATGATATTAAAGACTCAGCATGTTGGGTTTGGAGACCACTCCAATCCAATAGTGCATCAACTGTTCTAAAAAGATTTAATTATATTGATGCAAGAGGCAAACCTAAGTCAGTGATGGCTTGGGTTTTCCAAGGAAACTAATTTCCTTATTAGTGTGCACTGTTAGTCATATGCTTATAATGTTATGAGACAAGTGCTTTGCACTTTGTTTTCTTGGTTTTGGACTAACACTTGCAGGTATGGATGTTAAGCACAAAGGAGTTACAAGTTCTTTATGCTTTGGATTGTATGGTGCTTTGGAGCTTGAAGTGTGTAATCTTTGCATACAACAAATGGTAATTGGTTTACCATGTCTAACCCACATCAAGAACCAACTAGTCCAGAGCAAACGGTTTCTGGTAAAGACTTCTCAAATCCGTTCATGGTTGATAGTTTACCAAAAACTATAAGGTTATCAACTCACCATACTTCACAGCAAAGAGTTGGCTAGTCCAAAGCAAACGGCTATTGGTAAAGACACATCAAATTCGCTGATAGCTGATAGTTTGCTAAAAACTATAAGTGGGCAGTGTTGTTTTAAATCAATATTGAGTTTATACTGCTCCTTAAAATTTTTCTTAAAAATTAGTACTGGTAGTGCAAAGTTTGTACTGATAGTGAAAACTTTGTACTGCTGAACTAGCCGTTGTAACTGTTGTGTCAGTAACTAATTTTTAATCTATCCGTTGGGTAAATACCATTTATTACCATATATATAGGGTTTTTCTTAGGATAATTATCTACTTTCTAAATATTACTCTTATTCTTTCTAAAGATAATTCTTATCCTTTGTGTCAAAATCTCAAACCATAACTGTTCATCTATAAAAACCCAATTGGCTTTTTACATCATCTATTGAACCACAAACAATCACTTTTCTGTTATGCCTTGCATACATCATTCATGGCTAATTTGGAATTTGTCAAGACTCACAATCAGGTAGCCTTCTTGGAGAAAACAGAGCAGGGTGATGGACCAATATTCCATGAGATTGTGGACTTCTTGAACACAACTCATATAAGGTATGCTCTCACTTGTAACCCTACTCTATATGTTTCTCAAATCACAAAGTCTTGGCAAACTGCCACTGTTGAAACTAGTGAAAATGGAAACATAGAAATACATGCTAAAGTGGATGGTCAACAATTCATTATTACTGAAAATTCTATTAGGAGACATCTTAAATTAGAAGATTCTGATGGTATCAATGATTTGCCAAACACTGAAATTTGGAAAGAAATTGCTAAAATGGGGTATGACACATCCAATCATAAACTAACTTTTCAAAAAGGAAGTTTCTCCCCACAATTGAGGTTTTTCATTCATACTCTCTTACATTGTTTGAGTCCAAAAAGAACATCATGGGAGCAATTCAGTAGCAATATTGCTATTGCTCTCATCTGCTTATCAACAAATAAGACTTTTAACTTTTCAAAATTCATTTTTGAGAGTATGGTAAACAATGTAAAAAGCAAAACCAAGTTTTTGATGTATCCAAGATTTGTACAAGCATTTTTAAACAAGAAAAAGAATCAATTGAAGCAACATCAGAAAACCTTTCCAACACCTTGCCTGCAACAAAAGCTTTTTCAAAATATGGCAATGGCAAACAGACTTTTCAATGGGGTAGTTAAACCTCTTTTTCCTGAAATATTGGAAAGAATACAAGCATTTCAGGGTGAAGGGTCAGTAATCCCAACTGAGCCCCAACACACACCCATTGTAGTTCTAGACGTTATTCATACACCCCAGTAACCAACACGTATAGGAGAAGAACCAGACAGGAAACTATGGTCCCTCAGCCTAGTTCTCCTCCTCAGACCTTTGTAGCAGATGAGGCTATCAATTTTGATAGTATGGATGGGGCTTACACTACTACTTCAGGCTTAGTAGCTGGGCAGGGCAGTGTAAACATCATTAAGACCCCTACCATGGCAACATCTAATGTGCCAAGTCCTCAAAGACGTGCCATAGGTGATGTAACCCCAAGCCAAATGGAATATATGGGTGGCTCAGGAGTACCTCATAGTCCAACTAGAGAAGAAACTGATCCTATGCCCCATGATTTACCTCTCCTAGTAGGTAACACAGCTAGAAGTGATGAGGGAAGTTCTAAACTAAATAAATTGATGGTTTTATGTACCACTTTGTCTGAAAAGGTGAAATCTTTGGAGGATGAGTTAAAGAGTCACAAAAGAAATTTTTCCCTGGTATACACAAAGTTGGTGCTAAGAGTGAAGAAATTGGAGGCTCAAGTCAAGAGGTCCAAGGGAAAAAGATCTGCTAAGATGGTGCTTTCTACAACTTCTTCTGATTCAGATGATGATGATTTGGGTGATTCTCCCAAACAGGGGAGGAAAACAGGATCAGAAACTCAGGGGAGGCAACTGGATTTTGATGAAGGTATTTCAGGTATGGGTGGTGATGATATGGATCAGGATGAACAACAAGGTACTGAAGAGGTTCAAGAACAACAAATAGAGGAAATTGCTAAGGATGATGATACAGAGGTTGTTGTTTTGGAAACTGAAGAAGAAATCTTAGATACTGCTTCAAGTTTTAGACCAACAGAAGGTACTGCTATAATGGAAGTTAGTACTACTGTCATGGAAGAAGGTACTGCTGAGCAATCAGAGTATGAAAGAAGGAGAGCAGAAAAAGGAAAGGCACCAATGACAGTAGAAGAAGCTGAGCAAGAAGCTGAGCAACAAAAGAAAGTCAAGCCTAGAACACAAGTTCAAATGGATTTGGATGCTGAGTTGGCAAGAAAAATGCATGAAGATGAAGTTGCAAGTTTCATGGAAACTCAGAGATTGGAGAAGGAAAGAATTGCTTGTGATGCTATTATTGCTCAACAATCACATGAAGAGCAAATTCAACATCTAATTGATACTGATCCAAGAGTGAAGGAAAAGGCTATAGAACTGATTGCAGATGAAAGTCTAAGTGTTGAAGAAAGATCAGCTCTACTTGCAGATTTTATTAACTCAAGGAGTGATGAAGGAGCTTTGGATGAGATAATGCAGAATATTAGAAAGAATCAAAGTCAGAAGAGAAAAAGAAAACCAACAAAGGCACATATCATAAGTGGAAAGAAAATGTATCTTAGGAATCAAGCTGGTTGGAAGGCAGTTCAGTTGAAGGGTAAATCACATGAAGAAATTGAATATGTGTACTACAATGCATACAGAAGAGCTCAAATAAAGTTTCCTATGGACACAGAGAAAAGATCTTCAAAAAGACTTAAGACTGCTGAGAAAGAACAACCTGAGAAAGTGGAAGCACAAGCAGAAAGAATTGAATTATCACAAGAGCAGATGAGTAATATGCTAGTTACTGTGCCAGAAATTCTACATGTTGATCCACTTCAAGCTAGACATCCAATAGTGGACTGGGAGATTTACAAAGACAAATTTGGAAAAGCTTGGAAGGTGACTAGAGTTAGTGGAGAGACAGCAGTGTACAAGAATATTGAAAATTTGCTAAGAGCTTGTGATAGAGAAGATCTGGATACTTTATGGAGATTAGTTCAAGATAAACTCAAAACAAAGAAGAGGACTGATGTGAAAGA
Organism: Artemisia tridentata subsp. tridentata; assembly: GCA_021014915.2. Lineage (NCBI taxonomy): Eukaryota > Viridiplantae > Streptophyta > Magnoliopsida > Asterales > Asteraceae > Artemisia > Artemisia tridentata. The sequence continues at coordinate 213,324,112 of CP139501.1, read as the reverse complement.
GCAATAACTTTGGGTAGAATTCAAGAGGTTATATGAACCAGATCCTACAGATGTTTATTGGAATTTTCATTGTTATGATCTATCTACTTCATGGGAGTTCTATGGTTCTTGTAATGTTCATCATCTGTCAACACAAGGTGGAGTTGATATCTTTATGTTAGCTGAACTGGAATATCCATTAAGTTATGATGTGCTTGCAGTGATGATTTCTTCAAAGCTCAGATGTGAAGAAAATACTGAGGTAATTCAAAATCTAGTTCAGAGAATATATGATCAGTTTGAAAGAAAGAGACATAAGTAGATGAAGTGTTTGGAAGAATCCCCCCATCATCAAAGTTGGAGTTTAATTCAAGAAACTTAGTGATTTGCAGAGAAATCATAAGTTTAGGGGAGGATTGTTGGGAATTAAACCAACAGTTAGTACTGCCAAGCTAAATGTTACAACTGCTGGAGTATAACACTAACAGTACTAATTGAGTTAGTACTGCCAGTACAAACACTTTGTACTGCTTATGTTCTGAATACTTGTAATGTGATAAGTATAGAAAAGATTTAGTGAATATCTTCTAGTTATAGATTGATACGAATATTGTAGTTTACTTGTACAGGACTCCTTGTCCTATAAAAGGAGGTCCTAGGTTAGGTTTTAGATATATCATATTGTTATATAGAGATTCAAGGTTTTGTAACCCTAGTGATAGATAAAGATCACTCGTATTATTCTCAATAATATTGAATCTTTTGGTGTTAACCATTGTCTTCATTGTTCATACACATACATTACTGTTCAATCACTCAAACAAATATTCTTCTAAGTATAATCAAGTAGATTCCGCACACTTGGTTATATTAACTCACAGTATCATATACACATTAACAGGACTAACATCCTAAGTGTATTAAATCCTCTCAAAAATTCAGTCAACGGCAAGTGTTTATCCCAACCTTTTCAAAAGTCTATCACACATGCTCAAAGCATGTCTTTTAAGGTTTGGATCGTTCTTTCACTCTGCCCATCAGTCTGAGGGTTATAAGCGGTACTCATATCTAGGCGTGTACCGAGAGCTTTTTGTAGAGTTTGCCAAAATCTTGAGGTAAATCGGCTATCCCTATTTGAGATGATGGAGATTGGAACTCCATGTCAAGTCACTATTTCCTTGAGATACAACTGAGCGAGACTGTTCATCTCGTCAGTTTCCTTGATTGGTAGGAAATGAGCAGACTTGGTGAGACGATCAATGATGACCCAGATGGTGTCCAATCCAGTTGACGTCTTTAGTAGTTTAGTAATGAAATCCATGGTAATTCTTTCTCATTTCCATACTGGTAGTTCAGGTTGTACAAGCAATCCCGAAGGATTTTGACTTTCCGCCTTGACGCTTGAACAAGTCAAACATTTCCCAACATACTCAGCGATGTCGGCTTTCATGTTGTGCCACCAGTAGATCTTTTTGACATTCTGATACATCTTGTCAGAACCTGGGTGAATAGAGTACTTAGATTTGTGAGATTCATGCATGATGAGATCTCAAATACCTCCGTAGAGAGGAACCTAATATCTTTCTTTGAAACACAACATACCGTCTGATATTTTTACAAAACCATTTTCATTCTCGGGCAGACCGTAAATCTTCTCATGGGGTCTGTTTTCTACGTTGAGAGCTTCTGATTGGGCTATGCGATTTTGTGATGGAAGTGGTGAACAAATGGTCATTCCTAGAGATTGGACTCTGAGAGGTTTGATTCTTTCTTTTCTACTCAAGGCATCAGCCACAACATTCGCTTTACCGGGGTGATAGCAAATTTCATAATCGTAATCATTGAGCAATTCTAACCATCGGCGTTGTCTCATGTTCAGCTCCTTTTGATCCAGTATGTGTTGAATACTCTTGTGATCGGTGAAAACCGTGCACTTGGTACCGTACAATTAATGTCTCCAAATCTTAAGAGCAAAGACCACTGCTCCTAATTCTAGATCATGAGTGGTGTAGTTTTCTTCGTTCTTCTTGAGTTATCTAGAAGCATAAGTTATCACTTTGCTTCTTTGCATTAACACTGCACCTAAACCGTGATGTGATGCATCACAATACACCACGAAGTCTTCACTTCCTTCAGGTAGTGCTAAGATGGGTGATTCACAAAGTTTCTGTTTTAAGAGTTGAAAAGCTGACTCTTGTTTGTCTTCCCATATATACTTCTTGTTTTTCTGGGTCAATTCGGTGAGAGGCTTTGCAATCTTGGAAAAGTCTTCTATGAACCTTCGATAGTAACCAGCGAGACCTAGAAATTGACGAATTTCGGTTGGGGTTGTAGGAGATGCCCAACCTTTAACCGCCTCAATCTTTGCAGGATCTACGTGGATACCTTGACTGTTGATGATATGGCCAAGAAATTGTACCGTGGGAATCCAAAAATCACATTTGGAAAATTATGCGTACAACTTTTCATTTTTGAGCAACTCCAAATTGGTTCTTAAGTGTTCAGCATGTTCTTCTTTGCTGCGTGAGTAGATTAAGATGACATCGATGAACACAATCATGAATTTGTCCAAGTATGGTATGCATACTCGGTTCATTACATCCATGAACACTGCGGGTGCATTGGTGAGACCAAATGGCATTACTTGAAATTCATAATGCCCGTAATGTGTTCAGAAGGCTGTTTTGGGAATATCTTCTTCCCTGACTCGTAGTTGATGATATCCAGATCTCAGATCGATTTTCGAGTAGACACTCGATCCTTGCAACTAGTCAAATAAATCATCGATCCGGGGTAATGGATATCGATTCTTTATGGTGAGTTTGTTCAGTTCCCTGTAATCGATACACATTCGGAAAGTTCCGTCCTTCTTTTTGACAAATAGGACCGGTGCTCCCCAAGGTGATGAACTTGGTCGGATAAAACCTTTATCTAACAGTTCTTTCAACTGGTCAGACAGTTCTTTCATTTCTAAAGGTGCTAATCGATAAGGTGCTTTAGCAACTGGTGCTGCTCCAGGCACTAAATCAATTTGAAATTTTACTTGCCGAACTGGTGGAATACTGGGCAAGTCTTCTGGAAATACTTCAGAAAATTCCTTGACAACAGGCACTTCTTCGAGTTGTTTCTCCTTCGTTTCATTCTCCATCACTTGAATCAAAAATACGTGACATCCTTTGTCCATGTACTTCATTGTTTTGGCATATGAGATGATGTTGAGTCAGGTTTTGTTGTGATCGCCGCGAACGATAAGAGTTTCTCCATCAAGTGGGATTTGGACGACTTTCTCGTCACAGATGATTCGGGCATGGTGCTTGGATAACCAATCCATGCCAATAACGACATCAAAGCTACCGAGTTGGATAGGCATGAGATCAATGAGGAAATTTTTGTTTAGGAGTGTTAAGGTGCAACCTTTGATCATTTAGTTGGTGCCTATGAGGTTTTCGTTAGCTATTTCGATTTCATATGTAGTGTCTAGTTCTACAGGGGTAATATTAAGCAATGAAGCAATGAGGTAGACACAAAGCCGTTATCAGCTCCAGAATCAAATAATATTTTAGCATTGTGTTGGTTCAGTAAGAAAGTACCCGTGACGACGCTGGGTTCCTGTGGTGCGTTCCCATCACCAAGCACATATGCTCTCCCACGAGCAACGTTGGTCGGGTTTTGCTTCAGGCAGTTGTTCTTGTAGTGTCCTTTTTCACCACAACCGTGGCACACTACTGTTATGGGCAGCATGTTTGCTCCCGTGGCACTGCAGTCAATGATTTTGTGACCCACTTTTTACAAATTGCCGCAAACTGCACGACAAGGTCCAGTGTGATGGAGTTTACATTGGTTGCATTGGGGTTGGGTTTCGGTGTAAGCTTTTTCTCCGGTGGGTGCAGCAACATAAGCTCTAGTAGCTTCTTGTCTGCTGTTCTGTTGGTTGTGGTGGTTATTGCGGTTCTGTTGGTAGTTGTGGTTGCGGTTATTGTTGTTGTTGTTGTTGTTATTGGGGTTCCTGTTGTTGTTATTTTTGTTGTTGTGGTAGTTGTTGTTGTTGGGGTTTCTGTTGTTGTTGTGGGTGTTGTTGGTGGTGGTGGTGGTTCCACGGTTATCGAGACTTCAATTTTGATCATTGTTTGCGGAGGTAGAACTCCGTCTGATTTCCCTTTCCAATAACCGTTGAGCTATTGCGATAGCTTCCTCAAGAGTTGTCGGTTTTGACGAGGTGACGTTCCCCTCGATGTTTCGAGGTAGTCCCTCTACATACTTTTCCAGTGCCCTTTCAGTATCTGGCACCATAGTTGGACATAGTACCGACAGTTCTTGGAACCTTCGGTTGTAGGTTCTTAAATCGTTCCCCCTTACAATTAACTGGTGGAATTCTTCCTCCAGTTTTCTGATTTCTATTCGGGGACAGTATTTCTTCAGCATTTTAGTTTTTAGTTCGATCCAGGACATCCGATATGCTTCTTCCATACCCTCGGTCTGGGCGGTTGAGTTCCACCATGATGCGGCATCTTCCAGAAGTGTTCCCGTAGCAAAGGTAACCTTGCTATTATCTAGACAGTTGCACCGCATGAATACCATTTCGGAGCGCTCGAACCACTGAGCTAGTTCGGTGACTCCTTCGGAACCTTTGAAATAAGTTGGCTGGCAACCTATGAAATCTTTTGAGGGGAAGCTTCGATACACTATAAGGTGGTTAAACCTTTGTTGCTTTTGTGTATGTGATATGTTGAGTTAATATGATCAAGTATGCGGAATCTACTTAACCACGCTTAGAAGGTTATTTGTGTTATGGAAATGGAACAGTGATACTTGTGTGTATTGAACAATGAACATGCAAAGTTAACACCAAACGATTCAATATTATTCAAGATAATACGAGTGATCTTCACTATCACTAGGGTTACAAAGACCTTGAATCTTATGTTTTTGTGACTTATGATATTGTTGTGTTTGTTCTATGTTCTTAACAGATATATTCTAAGCACTTAATTATTCACACTCTATTAGTAACACATATGACTAAGCTAAGATCTCCTTTTATAGTCGAAGAGAGATCTTTACAATATTGTCAAGTCTAATCGAACACATGCTTTGAGAGTGTCAGTCATTAAGATAAAACATGTATCTATGTTTACAACTTGTTCTGAGAATATAACATAATGACTGATCGCATGGGGTAAGATATTATCTACCGTGTATTGTTGACTTTAATACACATAATATCTTTGTATACTTATCTACTCAGCAGCAGAATCATTCGATAGTTATCCACTTAGCAGTAGAAAGTTCTTCACCAGCAGCAGTAGAATGTTTAACGCTAGCAGCAGAATCAAATGCTCTAGCAGTAGAATGATACTTAAGAGTATTTCTTGAGCAGAACCCGATATTAATCTTCTTGAATATTTAATTCCCAACAATCCTCCCTTAAACATGTGAATCCTTTTCAACATGTTTCTGAATTAAATTATGGATTGTGAAGATCTTTCAAATACTTCATAGTCAGACCCGTGATCTGAACTTTCTTTTTTATCTGTGAGATTGAATATCTTTCTCAGTAACTCATCTGCTTTATGTTCTTTGACTTTAACAATATCAATACACATCTTCAGGCTTCAAACATTGACCTAAAAGATGGTGCAATTTCCTTGGATGGAGGAATTATAAGAGGCAATGGTGCTGTGTATCTTGGATGCTTGTTTCAACAAGTGAAATCATCTATCAGCATGCCTTTGCAAGTGATGAACAAACGTAGTGAACTGAAATTGAAACTTTTCACCGTTTGACCTAGATAGAACTTTCTCCTTTGGAATGCTTCATCCCTTCTAAATATATATAATACTCCAGAATCAGCTTTGTTCTTGTCATTTTCAATCTCCATGTCATCATCTTGTATGCTCTTGTCTTTTCCTTCCTTTCATTGGTTAATCTTCCTTCTTTGGGTTTTTATTTCCTCCCCTGAGATATTTTCTCCCCTGGATTGCAAATAACATTTCTTCCCCTGTTTGGAAGATCTCTCACCATATACCAAAATATTTCTCTCCCCATCATCTGATCTATCCATTGGAACTTGTTATCAGACAATATTGTACATTAAGCCATCAATTCCTTAAGAGTTTAATTTGCTGCCCTCATCACTTCTAGGTGTGTTAACTCCTATGAGAGGTAATTCATGGGGCATTTGACTCATGGTCCATCATTTGATGGTTTTTGTGAGACACTTTGAAAATCCTTTTAAGAAACTTTTGCCTTAGCAGTATGTACTTGATTTTATTATGAAAGACCATACTGCTTTCAACCATTTTGAAGGGATTAAGTGTATAACAGACACTTATTCAAAATTTCAGTTTAAAGCAACCTCTGGTTGTGTGAGAACCAATGTTTTCAGTTATAAATAACTGCCTGTGTAAAGATAAACCTATTCAAAAGGCTTTCTAGACAGGGTTTCCAGCTCATAGCAATTGTTACCTCTAACACAAGTGTTAGATTCACATTTACTAGCTGTTCTTTCTATCAGATGTCCTTAGACTTGCTCATTATACTTAAAAGTATAAAATGATAGAAAGTGAGTTGTATCAGTTACTTTCTGATCAACTAAGTCATTAATTCAATGTGAAACATCATAATCAAGCTTCAAGAAAGAAGTTTTAAGGAGGTTTGAAATTCCCAAACTCTTTCTATCATAAACCTATTATGTCAGCAACTGATATTATCATTCTGCTGCTTCCATTTCACTTGAAACTTCCTTTGTGTTCACATGTTCATACCTGAAATTGTTAGTCTAAAACCAAAAGAACAATGTACAAAGTACTTGCCTTGTATTAGAATAATCATAGGACAAACTGTATGAATAACACAATTTAAATTTGTACTAGCAGCACAAAATTTTGTAATAGCAGTAGTATCTTTTAAAGCCAGCAGCACAAACAAAAATTTATTTACAAAAACACAAAGTTTAAAATCATTGAGGATTAAGCATTCCAATACTTGCTACCAAGTACTGAAACCTTCCAACATCAAAAGCTTTTGTTAGCAGATCTGCAAAGTTGTGTTCTGAAGCAATTTTAAGAACTTGAATTAACCTTTTCTCATTGCAGTCTCTTATAAAGTGATGTCTAATTTCAATGTGTTTTGTTTTAGAATGTTGCACTGGATTTTTAATTATGCAAATAGTACTACTATTATCAATATGAATAACAGTGTTCATAAAATTGTACCCATAGTCAAGGAATTGGTTTTGAAGCCATAGGACTTAAGCATAGCAACTTGCAGCAGCTACATATTCAGCTTCAGTTGTTGAAGTAGCCACAATTGTTTGCTTCTTACACTGCCAGGAGATAAGTCTACACCCAAGGAATTGACATCCTCCAGTTGTTGACTTTCTGTCCAAGCTAGCACCAGCATAATCACTATCTGAGAATGCTACCAAGTCAAAAGGTGACTCTCTATAATACCATAGTCCCAACCTAGGTTGACCCTTGAGATATCTAAAAATTCTCTTGACTGCTGTTAAATGAGAAACCTTTGGAGTTACTTGAAATCTTGCACAAGCACAAACAGAGAACATGATATCAGGTCTTGATGATATGAGATACATCAAAGAGCCTATCATAGATCTGTAAGTGTATACATCCACATTTTCTCCATCTAAGTCTTTAAGAAGTGGCTTCTCAGAGTCCATTGGTGTGCTTGCCATTTTTGAATCAGCAAAGTTGAACTTCCTTAGAATCTCAGCAACATATTTATCTTGACTAATAAATATGCCTTCATATGACTGTTTAACTTGCAAACCCAAAAAGAATGTAAGTTCCCCCATGGAACTCATCTGAAACTTATCATGCATAAGCTTCTCAAACTCCAAACACATCTCCTTTCTTGTAGACCCAAAGATAATGTCATCCACATACACCTGCACTAACAGAAGATCACTCTTCTGCTTCTTGATGAATAATGTCTGATCAATCTTGCCTTTTTGAAATCCATTTTCAATTAAGTAGGAAGCTAGTGTTTCATACCATGCTCTTGGTGCCTGATGAAGGCCATAAAGAGCCTTAACTACTCTGTACACTTTTTCTGGATGGTCAGGATCAATGAACCCTAGAGGTTGTGAGACATACACCTCTTCTTCAATAGTACCATATAAAAATGCACTCTTAACATCCATTTGATAAACTATGAAGCCTATAAATGAAGCATAAGCTAAGAAAAGCCTAATTGCCTCAAGTCTTGCTACATGAGCAAAAACCTCATCATAGTCTATCCCTTCTTGTTGTGTGTACCCTTGAGCTACTAATCTAGCCTTATTCCTAATCACTATTCCCCTTTCATCCCTTTTATTCTTGAAAACCCATCTAGTGCCAATTACATTTGCATCCTTAGGTAAATCAACTAGCACCCATACCTTCTGAATCTTGAACTGAAGAAGCTCCTCTTGCATAGTCTCTACCCAGCTTGAATCATCTAAGGCTTTCAGAATGTTCTTTGGTTCATCTTGTGAGAGAAAACATACAAACAAGCAAGAGTTTGAAAACTCATGCTGCTTTGAAGCATAAAGGGCATCAAGAAGCCCTTGTTGGTCTGAAGACATCAGTTGTTGTCTTGTCTTCACACCTGATTGTACATCTCCAATCACATTTTCTAGGGAGTGGACTTTGTGAATCCTGGTATGTGGGGTTGAAGGAACTTGATAGTTAGGTGTGATATTGCTTAAATCCACCTCTTCTTCTGAGAAATCTGCTTCATTTGAGTCTGAAGGGTCAGCAGTAGAATCATTTGGCCTAGCAGCAGAAAAATTTAGACTAGCAGTAGAATGCTCTGTCTCAGCAGCACTATCATCAGCAGAAACATTTTTTTGCTCCTTTGTTTCATCTTCCTTGTGTTCATCTTCAACATCTTCTTTAGCTTTACCAGAAGAAGATTCATCATTTGTTGAAGTTGAAGCCACACTGGTACTTATTGGCATCCATACATGATCTTGATTTGTCTTCTTGTCTAACCCTACCTCATTTGTTGTTTGTGAACCTGAAAAATCATTAGTTTCTACAACAACAGGCACATAATTCATAGAATGGGTTAATGACTCTAGATCAAATAGCCAATTAGGACCTTGACCTGCTACATTGGATTTATTCTCTAAAAATTCCACATGCAGGTTCTCATCTACTCTCTTAGTTCTTAAGTTGTATACTCTAAATGCTTTACTATTGAGAGAATATACAACAAAGAAACCTTCATTTGCTTTACCATCAAACTTTCCTAGATGGTCTAAGGTATTCAGAATTGTCACATGACATCCAAAAGGTCTAATAAATCCTATTGTAGTAGTTCTACCTCTAAAAAGTTCATATGATGTCTTATTGTGAGGCTTGACAACTAAAACTCTATTCTGGACATAGCAAGCAGTGTTGACTGCTTCAGCCCAAAAAGTTATAGGTAGCTTAGAGTCAGCTAACATAGTTCTAGCAGCTTCTATTAGTGTTCTATTTTTCCTTTCAGCAACTCCATTCTGTTGTGGAGTTCTAGCAACACCAAATTCTCTCCTAATACCTTTTTCTTTGCAGAATTCATCCATAACTCTATTTTTGAACTCTGTCTCATTATCACATCTAATGACTTTTACTTTCTTGTCTACTAGGTTTTCTATCTCTGTAATGAAAGTCTTAAGGATGCTAGGTGTCTCATCCTTAGAAGCTAAAAAGAAAACCCATGTAAATCTACTATAGTCAGCAGTAATAACTAGACAATATCTCTTATGTTGCATACTTCTAACATTTGTAGGACCAAATAAGTCCATATGAAGCATAAACAATGATTGATTGATAGAGTTAAAAATCTTGGGCTTACAAGTGGCTTTGTGTTGTTTGCCTTTAAGACAAGCAATGCATGTTTCATCATTTTCAAATCGTTTTTGAGGTAAACCTCTTAACAAACCATTCTTAATAATCTGATTTATGGTTTTGAAGTTAATATGACCAAGCCTTCTATGCCATAACATTGATTCATCCAATGTGGCCTTTGCAACTAGACAAGTTAAAGCCTTTTTAGGAACAATGTTCTTCATATCAACACTGTACATATTGCCCTTTCTAGGAATTTTAAGAAGTACTTGACTTTCATCAGGCATCTTAAAATCAGGAGAAAGTACAAGACATTCAGTGTCACAGAAAAGAACTTTTTTCTTTTTGTCACACATTTGGGAGACACTAAAAAGATTATAATTTAGCTCTTGTACATAGTACACATCTTCAAAATCTAAATTTCCAGTTTTAATGGTACCTTTACTGGAAATTTTGCCACCAACACCTCCTCCAAAGGTAACATAGCCTCCATCTATTGATTGAAAATCTGAGAGATAAGACTTGTTGCCTGTCATGTGCCTTGAACATCCACTATCTGAGTATCCTTGATCCTCTTGTTTATCAATTGAATGTTCCTGCACAGAAATAAGGAGTATTAGTTTCCTTTGGGGACCCAAGCCATTACTGACTTGGATCTGTCTCTTGCATCAATGAAATTTAATCTTTTGAGAACAGTTGATGCAACAGTTTTAATGGGCCTTTGAACAGTTTTTGATGCATTTTTGTAAAATGATTTTGCATTTTTAACTGTTGGTCTTGGGTTAACAGTCATGAATGGTCTAGCAGTAGAAACTGCTTTTGTAACTGCTCTGGGTTTTGTTCTCTTAGAATTAGAGTGAAAGTGAGTTTGAGGAGTTTGCCTTTTGAAATTCACCCTATTGTTTTCATACCCAGATACCCATTTGTTACAGAAAGCTGCAAGATGATCAAAACTACCACATGTGTAACAAGCTTTATTATAAAAGAAAAAGTCATCACCTAATTGGTTAGACTTGAGGCCATTCCAATTTCTTTGGTTACCTCTGGGCTTGCTAGTGGATCTATATTGTTCACAATATTTAACTGGTTGCCTAACATGTTTAGTGTTGGTCCTAGGCTTAACAGTATCCTTTTTGATCACTTTAGGAACCCTTGTTCCTGCTTTCTTAACTACTTCAGGTTTAGACATAACCTATTCATCATCATCAGATACCCAGTCTTCAATGACTACTCTATCTGATCTTCTATCAGAGGACACCTTGTCCTCATAAAGTGAATTTTTACTTAAACTTTCACTAACTTTCTTAGGTTCATCAACAACTAGCTTTGTTTTTGGTTGTACACCATATTGTAGCTCAAGTTGTTGAAATTCAGGGACACCTGAATTTTCTAGGTCAATCCCTGGGGGTTTAGGGATTCCTCTATAAGGAGGTGGGACAATCTTATATCCTATTCCTGACTTAGCTCTATTAATCACTTGACATTCTATCATGTTGGTTACACCTCTATAGGCATGTTCTAGTGTTTGTGTAGTCAAGTGAATGTTTCCATTTTCCTTTTTGACCCTATCAAAAGCCTCTCTTAGAAGCTTAATTTCAGCATCTCTAAAGAAAATGTCTTGTCTAAGCAGAGCTTTGTCATCAGAAAAAAACAAGTTAATTTTCTTAGTAGTATAGGATCTGCTTTTCTACTGATTCTAAACCACACTTATAATTAATGTAGTTTTGATGAGTTTTGCTTAGCTGCTTCTTTTGTTCATCATAATGTTTGATTAAAGTTTGTAATTCTTTAAGAGCAGTACAAGCATTTGAACAAGCTTTATGAGATTGTACCTCAGTAGTGGAAAAAGCCATGAGCGCCATCTGTGAAGAATCTTCTTCTTTATCAGCCATGAAACTCCAATCAAAACCTAGCCCATCAATAGCTACCATAGCTTTTGAGTTTGGCTCAAAAACCTCCCTTGTTTTGGATGTGCTTCCAAAACCTTTGTTCTTGCTATCTTGCTGCATTGGCCTTCTACATTCTCTTGAGAAGTGCCCCATCATGTGGCAGTTATAGTACTCTATCTTTGACTTGTCAAAACCAGCAGTATCAGTGTTACTGATTAAGAGCTTCTTCCCCGTCCTTTGATAGAACTTCTTGGCTCTCATGCTAAGAAGAGAAATTTGTCATTTTAGGTCCATTTCCTCCAGATCATCATCATTGATCTCTTGGAGGTCTTCATAAGTGAGCATGGACCCATCATTTCGACTTGTGAGAAATGCACAACAAGTCTTCTCATCCAAAATACCCATGGTACTGCTTGATGAACTAGCAGCACCAACACCATCAACAACTTTCACCTCTTCACTTGATTTTGAGGTACTAGGAGTTGACATAAATGCCATGTTCCCAGTATTAGAACTAGTACCTTCATTTTTCTTCAAATCTTGCTCCACAATCTTAAAGTTGCTATACCAATCTATCATCTCCATTGTATCAAGGTCTGGCTTATTCTTCCAGACAACAACATGCATAGCCCACTCTTCAGGTAAGCTTCTCAGAAATTTTGAGTTCAAATCTTCTTGAGGTATTTCAACCCCAAGAATAGCAAGTTGGCTCACAATATTCTGAAGCCTATTAAACATATGGTCAAGAGATTCATTATTTGTAGAGGAGAAGTTTTCAAACTGCTGCTTGAGCAGTGTCTTGTGGGTTTTCTTGGTGGCTTCATTTCCACCATATCTGGCAACAATAGCTTCAAATAATGACTTGGCATCTTTGAACTTGCTGAAGTTTAAAAGTTGATCATTGGGAATGGTCATCATCAGCATGCTTCTTGCCTTTAAGTCATTTTTCTTCTTTATTCTGTCTTCTACAGATGTTGGGTGTGTCTGTAGAGTTGTCACCACTTTGCCTTCCACTGTTGATGTAGTGGTGGTAGGCTGGTAAGAGTTTCCATCTTCAATAATCTCCCAAAGTGCATAGTCTTGCACTTGGAAATATTGCTCTATCCTCAGCCTCCACATCTCAAACTCATTCTGTTTGAGCATGGGTAGTTTTGCAGCAACATTGGTATGAATAGATTCAACGTCCATTTCTTCTTCTTCTTCTTCTTCTTCTTCTTCTTCTTCTTCTTCTAAATCAACTATATCAGCCTTGCTTTGATACCAATTGAGGGGAAGCTTCGATACACTATAAGGTGGTTAAACCTTTGTTGCTTTTGTGTATGTGATATGTTGAGTTAATATGATCAAGTATGCGGAATCTACTTAACCACACTTAGAAGGTTATTTGTGTTATGGAAATGGAACAGTGATGCTTGTGTGTATTGAACAATGAACATGCAAAGTTAACACCAAACGATTCAATATTATTCAAGATAATACGAGTGATCTTCACTATCACTAGGGTTACAAAGACCTTGAATCTTATGTTTTTGTTACTTATGATATTGTTGTGTTTGTTCTATGTTCTTAACAGATATATTCTAAGCACTTAATTATTCACACTCTATTAGTCACACATATGACTAAGCTAAGATCTCCTTTTATAGTCGAAGAGAGATCTTTACAATATTGTCAAGTCTAATCGAACACATGCTTTGAGAGTGTCAGTCATTAAGATACAACATGTATCTATGTTTACAACTTGTTCTGAGAATATAACAAAATGACTGATCACATGGGGTAAGATATTATCTACCGTGTATTGTTGACTTTAATACACATAATATCTTTGTATACTTATCTACTCAGCAGCAGAATCATTCGATAGTTATCCACTTAGCAGTAGAAAGTTCTTCAACAGCAGTAGAATGTTTAACGCTAGCAGCAGAATCAAATGCTCTAGCAGTAGAATGATACATAAGAGTATTTCTTGAGCAGAACCCGATATTAATCTTCTTGAATATTTAATTCCCAACATCTTTATATGTGCATCTGCGAGACGCAGATGCCTCGCTTTCAGCGGTGGATCGGTTGTTGTTGCTCGAGCGGGCCATGCTAGCCGCTTGAGTCTTTAGAGCTGCTGCAACACTATCAGCGACCTGTTTCAGGATAGCTTCGGGAGTCATAGCTGTTGCGGGAGTTGCAGTTTCCTGGTTTCTTGTGCGAGGCATTTTTCTGTTAATACCACAAGAAAACACAGATTTAGAGTCTACATAATGACCATGTTAGGATACATTGAGTAATAGGGAATTTGTATACAATTCCTAACAATATTGTCACAATGTGAAATTATAACCATTTGAGAATCATAAAAATAGGGCTGAGCAATCCCGACCGCCGACGAAAACCGATCAAAACCGACCACCGACCGACAATCCCGATACCGATCCGACACACTTCGGGTCGGTAGTCGGTTCAGGGTTTAAGTGTTTTTCGATATCGGGTCGGGACGGGACGGGACAGTTCAGGCCAAAAACCGAGCAAAGCGACCGAAACTGACAAAACCAAAACCAACCTAACCGAACTGACCAAAACCGACTAATAACGGTTCGGTAGTCGGTTTACAATTTCCCCTAAAGTCGGGCTGGGTCGGGATCGGCCCGATGCTCAGCCCTACATAAAAATCACGACATGTTTGGGTACGATCGTAAGTAAATGATCAAACCTTGGCATAGGATTGCTAAGGAACAAAGTGATTCATCATCTACAAAAGCTGAAGTTCAGCAACTTTCTCTTCATTCTTCAAGTTTCTTTTGAATTTTTTTTTGTTAAGTGTTTGTAATTACATCCCATTTGTATCATTTAGAGAACCATAACAATCACAAGTAACATCACGACATGTCTGAATACAATCACAATACACATGGACAACCACAGTAGCATAAATCAACATCAATATATAGTAATTCATAACTAACAACATATATTAATAACTTGAATCAATTTTCTTACATAACATAATGATTACAAGGTCCTTTATCAATGCCACATGCAGCAGGCTAGGATGCCTCAAAACTATACAGATGTAAACTATGTCTAGCTGCTAGAAGTCTCGTCCATGGGTCCAGTAAGCTGTGCAATCTGATCCAGGAGCCTCTGTATGTCAGTCTGATGTTGGACCTGCATGTCTTCTACAAGGTTCTCTAAGGTGTTGGCTCTGAGGCGTGCTTCCTAAGCTTCCACAATATGTCTTTGTCCCTCCCAAAGTGAGACTGTTATGTGGGTGCGGGTCTCGGACATCTCTGACCGTATCCTAGTCAGACCATCCTGAAGCTCAATCCAGACGCGTCATGATGGAGGATAGGGTAGGTGTGCGGACTACTGCTGCCCGTGAGCTCTCTCGAGTCTCGATGTAACACCCCAACCCGAAAAGAGTCGAAATGCCACATTATGGTGTCACATCAGAACATAATAAATAATGCAAGCGAAAGATTTATTAAATAAATACCAAAGTCATGAAAACCAAAGACTTCCAAACTACTAAATCCAAACGATGTCTAAATCAAAGGAAATATCCAAAACATATGTCTAATAATTCATAAGTTCAACAATGGGAAACTAAGCAAGGTAGGTCTTCTAATGCTCCAACTCTCATCACTCATGCCCAGCATCCTGCTTATTACCTGCCGCAGGGAAAAGAAAATGCGGCTGAGCTAACGCTCAGTGAACAAATATGAATAATGAAAGGTAATAAGCAAACGAATGAATAAAGTAATAACTGAATATGAATAGGTATACAAAACGAAGTCAAGGGAATCTGCTGAACAATGTATTATACGTCATGAGAAATAAATGAATGAATAGGAATTTAGAAATAACAAGGAATGCCCACTAGCCCTAAACAAAATGTCTAAACATGATACATGAATAGACCCAAAACAGATAAACATAATCATAGCAAAGCATAATATAAAGTACACATGATATGCATCTCATGATGTACCAAATGTGATATGGGGTGTATGGCACACACCAGCCATTCACTAAATACCTGAACTGAACAAAGTACCTAGGATGCATCCATACGCTCCCTGCAAAATAGATATACATATACAAGTTCGAGACTGTTCATACGTATGTTAGTATAATAATAATAAATATGGCGGCCATGATTGCTATATAGCATTAGTGGCAACGCTGTGGACTAATCACACCGCCACAGATAGTGTCATGCCATAGGTGGCTCTATGACATGGTCATGGTACCTCCATGACTAGTTCAAATAGCTCGGGCAACAAAGATAAACAAATGATATGAACAGAACATAAAGAGAATCATTAATCATGTAACTGAAAGAGAAATCTAATCAATTGTATAGTATAAGCATAGCAAAACGGATAAGGAGCAAAATAGAATAACAGAAATCAGGGAAACAAGTCATGAGAGAAAACCCTTACTGAAAAAGGGCAAAACATCTGTACCTTAGCAAGCAATGAAATGGAAATGAAATGAAATGAACACAGGGACGAAGATCACTCCTTCTTCATAGAATCTACATGAATTATGGATCAATTATTATTATTTAGGAGTCCGTTTTAAATGTCATTATTTTTCATAACTGATTCTTAAATACTTATAGTTATTCATTAATTGTGATTAGGGTTTCATTACTGAAATTAGGTTAACATATGTTTAAGAGTATCCGTATTAACGTTACAAATGTAATTAGGTCAAAACACATTAAATTGGGTTAGGTTACACTAAAACTTTAACTTATAACATAGTTCAGATTTTATCTTATTCTGGTCCCGTTATTTATAAATTTTATACCATACTTAATTGTTTACTGGGGAGCTCAAATATTTATAATATATACCTATACATGTTGGGCACTTACTGTAATTTTCTAAGATTTTATTTCAAAGTGATAGTACCATTTCAAAAATTGTTTTCCCAAACCTGCCCAGAAAGATAACTGCACAGACACCCAGAAAGTTTGCATTTGCTTACCTTATGAGAACCCTTCAGAAAAATCTATAAAAATTCCAATAAGTCCCATACATCCTAAATTTCTACATGTAAAATTAGACCTCTTAATTCCTCACTGTTTGGAAATTAAAATTCAAAAACACCAGCTGAATTTCCAGACTCCTAAACTCAGGATTGACATCTAATGTTCTAAAAATCAAAAAGTAGCCTACCCAACCTCCAAAAATTATGAAATTTTATATACAGATGGTACACAACCTTAACTTAGTTTTAGGCTCAAAAATCTTGCAAAAACACATTGTCAACATCAATTTATACCCCTTTAAACCCGACCCAAATTCTGAACAGCATGCAGTTGAGACAAAAAACAAATCCCTAACCCCTTATAAACCTTAATCGTTCATTAATTAATTCTAGGGGTTTTTTTCCAGGTTTTTGGATCATATTTAATGTGTCTATAATGATTACTTAGGGCTTAATAATTATGATTTAGGGCTGGAAACAAAGGGTTGATCCGTATGACAGAAACCAAACACGACATCCATGTTTTCAAGATTATCATGAGGCGTGTACTTTTATAATTGTACTTATGTTTCAACGAGACAAATAAATATCACAACCACACGATTTTAATGCAACATAGCATGTTTTAAATCTGGTTAGCATACATATATTGTGTATTATAAAGTGAATGACAAGAGGAGTACACAAGTACCTTATACGCGTTCAAGAAGATATCAAAAGAGAATAAGGACCACGATTCAACACTTAAACCCAAGAATGCTACAACCTTCTTTCTTCTTGATCTTTGGAGGGAAAAACCAATGAATTAGGGACAAGTTTAGGGTTCGGTGTAGGGAGAATGAGGGGAGGCCGAATGGTATTGAATGAGAGGAGGGAAAAATAGAAACCGTATCATATATTGTGTATGTGTATATCTTGGGCCAAAAGAAAAGTAGAACATATCTTTTTATTTGTTTAGGATATTACAATTTAGTTTGATTTTTATCCTTAATACTTATTTGAGTCAATTTTCAGATTTTTCTTTGAGAGATCAAGAATTATACGAAAAAAATAAAATCGTGTATATGCATTAGAAGTTTAGGAAACAAATTCATTTGGTGAACTTAGTTTAGGTTAATCATTTATTTATTTTAGAATTATAACATATAGTTTACTTTATATTTAAAGGTGACAATTTCATAATACATAGTTTAATTTATTTCATATCATATAATAAACTTAGGTTAAAAATTTAATTAGTGCTAAAATTACGAATCCAAATTCTAGGGTATTACACTCGAAGACTCGAGGTGGAGGAGTGAAACCGGGTGGAAATGGTAATGATGGTGAGGGTGAATGAATGGGACCTGCTGTACAAGCCCGGCTCGAAGAGGGTAGATCCTCTTCTGGAGTCGGCTACAGCTGGTGGGGTGCAAATGGGTAAGTCTGGGTGAGTTGGCTGAATAGGTGGTCGGGTCTAACCGACGGTGGGGGTGATGATAATCGTAGTGGGGGTAATGCGTACTGGTACTCGGGTGATGATGTGGGTGTCATCCCGATCATATCTGGGGGTGAAGTAGGGGAATATGGTGGTATAATCGGTACAATAGGTAGGCGTACCCTCAGATGAGGTCATGAATGGTTCAGTCTCATATGGTTCTAAAATCCTGACTCATCTGTATCAGGCTACTGGTGCAGGTGGGGGTGGTGGAGTAGGTGTCACACCCCCAAATTTCATGACTTGCAGCGGAATAAGTCATTCAGGGGCACGAATGGTCATAGCACCAAAGTTGCAGTTATATTGAACGACCTAAAGTGTCGTTTAGAAAATACATCGTTTTATTATTTAAAAACATTCAGAGTTATAAAGCTAGGTCCCAAAAGGTGAAACAAGTTTTCAGAAAACGAGTTCATACAATTCAAATGATGGATAAGTGCATAAAATATAAAGTGAGACGCGTCGACTCCGCGACTCCATGATGTCCATATGCAAGCCAACATGCGATACCTTAATTACCTGAAAATACATTGCTAAAAATGGTCAACAAAAATGTTGGTGAGATCATAGATTTATGTAAATGAATGATTGTACGGAAACCACAAGTATAAAGTGTATGACAAATCCATGCCACATAAAAATGATACATTAGCTCTAAGCTCATGACCCCGAAGCTAGACTGAATGAAATGCCCCAACCGAGTGTTTGCCAATCACTCAAATATGACAGAAATGATATGCGTTCGTTTGACCAGTTGGTGCTACCAACCCGAACGGAGGAGTCACCCTCAATAGATCTATCCACTCACTCTCGCTTACTAACAATTAACGGTTCATGATAATATAAGGGGACTTTAATCTGGGCAATGATGTAACTTAAGCAATGTAATGAGTTTGTATACTTTGGTCCGCATATAAAAATGGTGCAATGTATTCTCCCCCGAGAGTTTAGAAATCAATAAACAATTTAAAACGGGGCTATGAAAACTCACCTGATATGATAAAGCAACAATGATCACAATGGATTTGATGAAACAAAGCTCGGTCTCTAACCACGACCTATTATGAATGATGTGATCCAATGTAAGCAATGATACAATGCAACACATGCAAATACGTATGTTAACGATACCACTTGTTAGTTTTGAAAATAACTTTTATCGACGAAAAATACACTTTTGACGTCTCGTTAAGTTATAAACTACTTTTCGCGTAAACACATTGAAATGGTACTCCACGATCCTTGTTTGGTGTTCTATTAGCAAATATAAGGTTTTCGTCGCAATTTAATATTTTCCTTAAATTGTGAAAATATGTCCAAATTGACTTCGTGAAGCTAGTCGCGAAATATTGCACGCTATGTGTTCGTTGATCAAACTCGACGTTTTTGAAAACCTTGTAACCATGTATAAATGTCGTTTCCTTTAACTTCCGGTTGTACATGCCTCGATCAATTAGAAAATCGGCTAACAACGTTATGTTCGCAAAAACACTAGTTTTAATATTTAAAACACTTTCTAATAGTGGCTGTCAAAATAAATTAGAGTTCGTCGGCTTTAAACATGAATAACTCTGCCGTTACAAGCTCGTTTTCTATGTTCCTTACACCCACGGCTTCGTATAAATATGAACTAACATAATCTCAATGGGTAGGGTCGTCTAGATCACGTCTAACGCCTCGTTTTGTCCTTTGAATCTCGGCGATCAGCAACTAAATTTTCAGAAAATTAGTTTTCGTCGTCTAACTTCGAACGATCATATCTCCTTCGTTATAAGTCGGTTTTTAGTGATTCTCGCGGCCACGGTTTCGTTTTTGAAAGAAATTTTAGAATATGAAGGCCAAAATATGCCAAAAATTACTGAGTTTTCCAGTTTACACGATTTTGGACAGTAGCTATTTTAGATTGTTAAAAACTCACTTTCTTGGTTCTAAACTTGATCATACAACCTCAAATCAACTCCACAAGTTCGCAAATCCTACCATACACCTTCTTAGGGTGTCATGGATTCCTAAACATCACCAACCTTGGTGGATTTCATGAGATCATTAGTGAAACCTATAGATCTAGTGATTTAAAGAGTTTATGTTCAAATGTGGTATGTAAAACATAAGTATCTTGCATGGATGATTAATATAACCTGAAAATGCATGAATATATATATCAAATGAAAGTAATAAATGATCAAAACATGTTCTTGAAACTTACTTGATGATTGGATGAGTTTTGATGAGGAATGAGCAATAAATTTGAGGTTTGATCACAAATCCATAACTAGGAAGCTAAATGGAGTATGATTATGCTTTGTTCTTGAAAAATCTATGGATTTTAGGTGTGTTCTTGGTTATGGCCGAACCTAGGGATGAAGATGGAGAGGATTTGATCTTTTTCTTAGCTAAAATATTATGGTGTATGTGTTAGAGTTAGTGGGTTTTGAAATAAAATGCAAGTAATTCATTAATGACAATTTGGAAGTATGTTAAGCTAAATTGTGGGGGGGGGGGGGGCACATGTGGGTAGAAAAGGGATGGATTTGATGTAATTAAAGAGATTGTCTCCCATTTATTTAGAGTTTAGTTAGTTTAGTGTATACACGGAGTGTTATCGGGTACCGAGTTAACTAGAAATAACTCGTGACGAGGTGAAATGAGATACGACGAAGTTGTAAAAATTGTAAAATCATGTTCCTTGCAAGAATCGGGTGTTAGAATGATAATCGAATTGAAATTTCGTAAACCGACGGAGTTATAAGCGTCAAACGAAAAATGTAGCGATTGGTTTAAAAACACCGGGTAAGGTAATAATATAATTTCTATATCATTATAATTAGCTTGAAAATGTATTAGGATCATTGTCTGGAGTATTGGGTTTACTGTTAGTAGAAATGACTGAGTGGTAACGTTAATTAAACAATTAAGCATACGTTAATGAAAATCACACAAACACATGCATGAACTGATATGGAAATGATGTTACTGATAATATGCAGACTACCCTAGTCCGTATGATGTGACTTTACTGATGATGCATGAATATGCAGCTAAACCTAACTGGTTACGCGCATTTGAATACTCGTAAACCTAGTTTACGACATGATGAATGATGCCCATGAATAGTGATTTCCCTCCGGGAATGAATAGTGTTATGTGAATAGAAAATTTTTTGACAACTTCTCAAAGTCTCAAACTGACTTCAAAAATGATGAATAGTAAAATGATGAATAGTGATCAGTGAATAGTTTTTGATGAATAGTACTCATGAATAGTAAATTGTCGAGGTTTGAAAAATGAACTGAAATTACGAGTTGTGACAGTAGGTAAAGGTGTATCTGACTCTTCTGCAGGCAACCATTACTGAGTTTGCATGTACTGGTCGTCAGTAAGTGGGGTGTATATGGGAGAAACTGGATGGTTCTCCGGGTGTGGTGGTGAGATATGTGCCCGTACAGCTAAGACATACGGGTCTTCTGTCAATGGGGAGGTGATAGATGATAGGGTGTCCTCGGATTCTACATCCGATGATGAGGTACTCAGGTGTGAGACTGTAGACATGGTATTATAATAACCTGTAAATAGTAAATGTAAGCAATCAATATAATCAAGTGTGTGAAAATCAAGGTGAAATAATCAGGTGCATGAGAGTAAATATCAAGTGTGTGAAGATTAGTGTAAAATAATCTTAAAAGGTAATATATTGAGCGCGGTGTTATGCAGGCACGGAGGGCGTAAAGTGGTATGGTGTAAAAGTCATTCATTTTGAAAGTGTAATTATAGTCCAATGTTTGAAAACAATTGGTTCTCTATAATTATGTCTCTGATACCAATCTGTAACACCCCCTAAATTATGAGTTAACAGTGGAAGACTACTCGGGGTATTACAGGGAGGATCTTTGTCATAATAATAGAAAGCGGCTCAAAAGAGGCGTTTTAAAAGTACTTGTTATTCAAATCAAAGTTAAAGTACAAAAAGTGAAATTATCAGAGTTGAAACATCCCATAAAAGGGTGCAGTAGTTTAAAAGTGAATGACATGACTTATTTTACACCACATTAAAACCCTGAGTTTATTGCCCGCTCCGTGCCTTGTCTGCTCCGCTAATTACCTGAGATAAACATGTTAAAAGTCAACAAAATTGTTGACTGAAATCATAGAGTTTGTAATAATAATGAGTTTGAGAAACACAAGTAGTGATTGTCTGTGTATTACAATCATGTTTAAAATGGTGATATTGCAGTTGTATATATTGCCCTAAGTCTCATGACACGCAAACGTCAACAGTGTAGTAACCGGTGTGGGGCCCTCGTGTAATAGGTGATTTGCCATTGCCTATTTCCTTCAAATATAGTGCATTGCGACTAATCCGACTAGCAACTAAGGCTATTTGTCAAGGCATTAGTGGAATAGGCAGTCAGCTTCCAATAGATCTATTCACTATATTCGTGTTCACTCGCAAGTGATTAATGGTTCATGATGTTAGGAGCTTGTGGCAATAGAGTAACTTAGTCAATATCATATCAGGTGAAGCATACAAAAATACTTGAAAATACTTGTGATTTAGTTTGTAGCATGTATCTCCCCCATAGAGTGTAAACTTGTTAAATAAGCAAAAGTTAGGCTATGACTCACCTTGTTTGTAACTGGCAAGGTGAAAATATGAAATCAAGTGAAATTACAGTAACGGCTTCAACAGACGACCTGGGTAATAGTGAAATCTAAGAATTTGGTATTTGTGACTTAATATGAATAGTGAGTGTGAAAACGAGTAACGGATAACAATTTGGTGTGAGGTGTGAGTGTGATATGCTTAAAATGCTTAAAGTTCAAAAACAATATTATGCATAATATTATCATGTTTTTATGTCATTGGTTCCATAAACATCGTTTCCTCGAATGTGTTTGAACGAAACGTTAAGTTAATCGTTAGAATTTGTTATATACAAATATAAATGTAACGTGATAAAATATTGAATGAAACATAATAAAATGCACGTGAGTGAAATGGAAAATGTAAAATATGAAATGAAATATGTATGTGTTTAAAGCTACAGTTTGGTCCTTGTACTTTTACAGATTCACACTTTCTACCCTAACGGTGTCAGTTTTGCACCGTTAGTCCTTAGTTATATATATATTACATTTTTAGTCCAAATGTTTCTAAAATGACATAATAAACAACATGTTTACTGTTTGATCAATATATACCCTCAGGTTATTAAATGAACAGTTTAGAACATATTTATACAAAGTCTACATATTTAACCCGAAATGACATATTCTTTGCAAACTTGGTCCAAAATTTACAAAAAGAGTGGGAAAAGTTTTCTGAGAGTTTCTACAACTTAATAAAGCTTATTTAAGTCAAAATCAACTACTTATTATTCAAAGTGCTTATTTTTAAGCTAAATGGGCTTTGATGTGTTACGTGTGTGTACAAGTTTTAAATTTATAAGGGGTGAATTACCGAATCTAGAAATAACACATACGAGCAAGTGAACTCGTCCGTTATAGCAAGATTATGATGGTAAGTCGGGATCGTTCGCAGGGATTTGTGAGTGAATCGAGTTGTAAATCTAAAAGCTACTAAAAGTAAATCTCTAAAACAAGCAATGATGATAATATGATGATTCAAATGATTAAAACTACACTCGCTTAGACTAGTTTACTACTCTCGATAAGCATGATTGTGATAACTTTTGATAACATGTTGGTTATGATAATTAGTTTAGTGAACTAATCTATTGTTCTTACAAGTTAAACCTTCGTCAAGATTTTAGTTTATAAAAACAAGCATTACGTTTAACCAATCAATTCAAGATCAATTCAAGGTTCATAAGTTTAGATTATCAAACTTAAACACAAAAATAATCTTTTGTTTTATCAAATACGCATAGGAAATGGTCAATGCAAAAGGTAACCAATCATAGACAAAAAGGTTACAATTGATTGTAAACTACTAATCTTTCGACCTTTGAAATGGTTTGCAATCAATTCAATTTGATAGACAAAAGCATTCTTATTACAACCACAATTAAGTTTCTTTGTTTAACCAAGAATAATGGGTAAAAACAATCATTCATAGATAAATGATTATAACTAGTTGAATAACAATAAATCTTTCGACCTTTAGAATTACTAACAACTAGCCAAACTTGATTAACAAATGTCACTATGAAACTTAAGCACAATTGGATCTTAGAATTAACTTGAAATTGAATTAAAACATGTTATCACAATCATACGCAAATCATTAAGTAATAAACATCATCTAAACAAGTGCACAAAGGCACTAGACACTCATAGCAAATATAAACATAAACTCAGAACTTTGAACATTAGAAATCATGATTAAGAGTCTTACAATGATTGAAATAAGATTACAAATGGTAAGGTAATGATACCCAAAGTGTTGGTGTTGACTTCTTGATGTTTTGACCTCCAAATGTTGACTTCTTGAACCTCAAAAGTTTCCTGGACTTTTAAGGATGAATTTAGGACTTTTGAGAGAGTATTTTGAGAGTGGATAGTTAATTGATGATTGTATGTAAAAATTGAGATTTTCTAACACTTCACAAATGGCTCTATTTATACTACTCTCAAGGCCTAGGTTATTTAATGCATCAACTTAGCCAACAAGCAGAATGGAAAGGCCTAGAATACTCATTAGAAGGCCTTAGAATCGTTGGTATGAAGAGAGAATACTTAATGATGAAGTTTAGCAAAACAGGCAACTTTAAACAGATCGATATTGGCTCCAATCGATCGGTTGGTCTTCAAATGTGGCCTCCATCCGAATTGGATGCGGGCTGCATCCGATCGGATGGAGTGCTGCTGTAGACTCATTTTTGGACTTTTGGTTTTGGCTTGTTTCTTGCTCATGGCTTTTTGTTCTTCATCCAAACTTGATTCTTTCTTTGTCTTGGAACTTGTCAACTTGAATACTTGGATACTTGGACCTTCATTCTTTGAAATGCCTATTTGGAGTGGTTCTTTGACATGGGAATCTTCGTACGATCATAAATATTTCCTTCTTCCTCATTCTTTCACTTTTTCTTCCTTTTCCTGTACTTGGCTACATATACTTTGCAAACATACTTTGGTGTGATTTAAGTAACAAAAGCATATAAATATAACCAATTAACATATACAAAAGTACGAATAACCCTACTAAAAAACATGCACAATTTGAGTGTTATCAGGCTTTAACGATTAAAACTAAAGCCCATTAACAAAATTCGATCCGAGGTGTTTTAAGGGGTAATGGGCCTTATCTTGGGCTTATATAATGAGCTTAAAAATGTTGCAAAAGTGCTTATTACCACAGCTTATCGATAAAGCTTAAAAACTGCTTATTGGGCTATTAAGCCCAATCGGTAAAAATAAGTGATTTTTAAGTTGTCCGAGTAGCGATTACTTTGACATTATAAGAGGACTTATATGAGCTTATCATGGGAAACTTAAAACAACAATTTAATAAGTCAGCTTATTAAGAAACGAGTTAAGCAATAAAAATGATATGTCGTGTATATGATTTCGATTTAACATGGCCTTTTCTTATCGATATAACATGGTTTAGAAATATGTAATATGACATGTATAATGTGTGATATGAAATACGATTCGATAAATAAATAAAATGAGTTCGATAAGCAATAAAATGAGGAAGTAAGTGTCGAGTAGAGATAAAACACGAGTTCTTAGCCATCCATGAAGGAGGTCATTGTGTATAATGTAAAAATAAATAAAATGAAAGCGTATATAATGCATAAAATGTGAAATACGATCGAGTATATAAGAAATATGATGCATGGTATGATAAAATTGTTATAACGAGTAGGTAAAGTGTTGAGGAGGACTTACAATACCTTATAGGTGGAGTTTATACGTTTGAATGATCAAGAACACGGTTATTATGGGTGTAGCTTGCTAGAACTATCACCAAAGAGTTCGAATGAGTGCTAAACGCTTGGATAATGGCTCAAAATGAACTCGAACAAGGGAAAAGGGCTTCTGGCTTCTTGGGAACTTGGCAAAGGGAGAAAGACATAGAAGAAATGAGATAGAACTTGTGTGTGTGAAAGGAGTTTAATGTGTATGTATTTATACATGTATATTAGTCTATATATAGTAAAATACTCGCACAACTTGGTGATTTGATGTTTTAACAAGGAATAAAGGAATAATATTTGAGTATATAGTAGCTTAGGAGGGGGTTTTGAGCATAAGTTTGGGTATAACACAAATGTGTAATACGTATGTATCGTACGACATATTTAGAGGGTCCAGCAAATAATTATAACGTGCCATATTGTGTACAAAGGTGAGAAACAAGTTTGTGAACTCATAATAGATCGTAGAAAATCAAATGTCTAGGTGAAAATCAGTTTTGATCAAGTTGGATTAAAAAGAATAATTATCGAGTGAATTTGTTCATGTCGCGATGGAGTTTTACTTTGAGTCTCGTTTGGGGATCAAACGTTCGAATGGGAAAATGAAATTCGACATACCAATTCTTTACTGGGGGAGGATTCGAATGATGCAAAATAATGCATGTCTTGTGTGTCGAAATTGAGAGAAAACGGGGCAAAGTAAATGGTGATCAGTCGAGTGGTATGTATGAAGTTTAATAAAACTAAAAACATTGGGTTGGGCTTTTGAATAGTACCAGGCCAAAAGCTTGGGCCAAGAATAGTAGTTTGATCTGTTTGATATATAATGAGTGTGTTGGATTATTTGTGGTCTGTGTGTGAGCTCGTTCCAATGTGTTTGTAATGTAATAATAAAATTTTAAATTTTGACCATAAAAATGGTTAACTGAACTGTATTAGAATTTAATACTTGATTAGCATGTACAAATTACTGGGGAATTTTACAGATTGCTACAGTAGGTATTTAGCCCCAAGGGTGGTATGTACCCTTTAAACAATTTCACTTAATGCGTAATAGGCTGGTGCAAATTTGTTAAACAATTTGACTTCTTTGCTTGTTGGGCTTCGGCCCGTATCTCAAACAATGTTTGAATATTTTTGTTGGCTTTGGCCATCTTTTATCTATGGATGCAGGTAGGGGACAATGTCCTACCTTTAATATCATGCTTTTCTTCCCTTACGTTATTTATAAACGTAAATATACAACCTAAGGTTATAGTAGATAGATAACCTTATTGTGTGTATTTTGAACCAAGATTTTAGCAATCGTATAATTTGATTGCTGACAGAGGGTCGCGACCCACTCCATCTTTGTCATTAAGATACAAAGGGCTCATAATTCCCTAAGACTTTTAGGAAAGTTAATGTGAATTGTAATGGATGTTATGTGTATACAAGACATATGTGTCTTGAATCATCCTTCGACATTGAAACTTGTAAATTACTTGGCTGAAAAAATCTTTGTTGTATAGAACGAAACAAGAGATTTGAGGGAAATGCGTTATATCATTAATTGGGTAGGGAGGACTACATCATTTTAAGAAATGAAAACAAGGACACCTACCATTAATGCTTCTTTCCCCAATTGAGAAGAATGCAATACATGAATTTAAAAATAAACTAAGTGTTTTGAAAGTAGTAAGTTTTATATGTAAAACTTACGGAGGTTAGTACCATTCCAAGTCCTATCCATGACATCTCCGAAGAGTGTTTCGAACTTGTATGCTCCTTTGCCGTAGGCTTCAGATATGACGTAGGGTCCTTCCCATGTGGGCCCTAGCTTTCCTTCATACTCAGCTTTGCTTGCGCTATTTAGCCGAATGACATATTCACCCGGCTTAAATGTTGAAGGCCTGACTTGGTTGTTGTAGTACTTTTCAAACTTTTGTTTGTAGATAACCTCTCTGATTGAGGCTATTTCTCTTTGTTCCTCATGCAGATCAAGGTTTTTGCGAAGCCTATCTTCGTTCGTTGCCACCTCAAAGTTTACGGTACGTTCTGTTTCAACGCTTATTTCTGAAGGTATAAGGGCCTCTGTTCCATAAGTTAGGCTAAAAGGAGTCTCCCCATGGCTTGACTTTGGGTGTGTCCTATGCGCCCACAGAACTTAGGGTAGTTCATCTACCCAACCATGATGGCTTCGAACTAACCTTTTCTTGATTCCATTGATGACATCCCTGTTGGGTACTTCTACTTGTCCGTTACCCTGAGGATGATACACAAAAGTGAACGATTGTTTGATCTTTAGGCCTTTGCAGAAAGTTGGGAATACCCCTTCGGCGAATTGTTTCCCATTGTCGGAAATGATAATGTGAGGGACTTCAAATCGGCAAATTGTGTGTTCCTACACAAACTTTTCCATATGCCTTCTTGTCACTGATGCCAAAGGTTTGGCTTCGACCCACTTAGTGAAGTAATCTATGGCTACGACCAAGAACTTTACCCTTCCTGGAGCTACTGGCAGGGGTCCAAGTATATCGATTCCCCACTGGCAAAAAGGCCATGCAGACGTTACGGAGGTCATGTCTTGCTTTGGCAGTCGTGGAACTTTGGAGTGAATCTGACATGCTTCGCATTTTTGTATTATTTATGTCCCGTCCCTGTACATTGACGGCCAATAATATCCTAGCTTCATTGTTTTCAAAACAACAAAGCGAGGACCTGCGTGTAAGCCGCATGATCCTTCATGAACCTCGTAGATGATGTTCGAAGCTTGCTTTAGCCCCACACAACGAAGCCATGGAGATAAGAAGGACCTCCTGTAGAGATTATCCCCAATGAGTCTATATTGGGGAGCCTTGATCCTAACCTTTCATGCTAGCTTTTGATCTTCTGGCAAAATACCACTTATCAAGTATTCTCTTATCGGAGTCATCCAATTGGATCTTTCTTCAAGTATGATGTCAGACACTTCACTTTTTTTGATTGACCTTTCGGCCAACACTTCAACCAAGACCTCCTTTGTTAGGTGAGCAAATGCCTTCAAAGCCAGCTTGCTTAATGCATCTGCTTTCTTGTTTTGGTTCCTACGAATATGCTCTATATTGTAGGACTCGAATCCGTGGAGGAGTTCTTTAGTTTTTTCCAAATATTGCTTGATGGTGGGCTGCCTTGCCTCGTAAGAGCCTTTAATTTGGTTTGCTACTAACTGTGAATCAACAAAAACGAAGAGATTACGAACCTCCATGTCCTTTTCAAGTCGAAGGCCAGCTAACAAAGCTTCATATTCAGCTTCGTTGTTCGTAGCTTCGAACTCAAAACGTAATGCATAAGTGTACTCCTTTCCCTCCGAACTGACCAGCATTAGACCTGCTCCCGAACCATCAGAGCTTGAGGCTCCGTCAATGTACAATTTCCACCCTTCCTTTGCCTTCGAGGGTTTTTTCTTTGGAGTTTCTTTATATTGGCTGGGTCCGGAGGGTGTTTTGGCAAGGAAATCTGCAAGTATCTGGCCCTTGACGGAGTTTCGGCCTTTGTACTCTATGTCGTGCTCTCCCAGTTCTATAGCCCATTTGGCTACTCTACCTGACTTCTCAGGCTTTGACAGTATCTGTTTGATTGGCTAATCAGTCAATACCATGATGGGATGAGCTTAAAAGTGCCTTCGAAGGCGCCTTGCAGCATAAACCAAGGCTAGAATTAACTTTTCCAACTTCGGGTAGTTCAATTCAGCTCCTTGCAGGACTCTGCTAACGAAATAAATTGGGACTTGTTTCTTTTCCCTTTCCGCCAAGAGCACAGCACTGATGCTTTCGAAGGATGCCGCAATGTACATGAACAACACTTCGCCTTTGATTGGGGCTGTAAGTGTGGTAACATTTCCATGAACTCTTTCAACTTTTGGAAAGCAGCTTCTGCCTCACAACTCCATTGAAAATTCTTCTTATCTGCACATCCTTTGAGTGTCTTGAAAAATGGCAAAGATCTATCCGCGTCCTTCGACAGGAACCTGCTAAGTGCTGCGAGCTTCCTATTTAGGCTTTGCACGTATTTCAGTGACTTCGGAGCTTGTAGATCAGTGATGGATTTGACCTTCGAAGGGTTAGCTTTAATCCCTTGCTTTGTTATCAAATGTCCCAAAAATTGCCCTTCTTTCATACCAAAAGAACATTTCTTCAGGTTGAGCTTCATGTTGATTGCCCTTAATTGATCGAAGGTTTCTTGAATGTCGGAGAGTAAGTCTGCCTTGGTCCTGCTTTTGATTACCATATCATCAACGTAGGCTTCCAAGTTTCTTCCTATCTGCTTATTGAAAGCTTTTTCTACCAATCGTTGATAGGTTGCCCCTGCGTTCTTCAGACCGAAAGGCATTTTCTTGTAACAATAGACGCCCTTTCCTGTGTAGAAAGCTGTCTTCTCTTCATCTTCCTCCGCCATTTGTATCTGGTGATACCCTTTTTAGGCATCCAAGAAGCATTTCAAATGGAACCCCGAGAGGGATTCTACCTTCCAATCAATTTCTGACAAATGGTAGCAGTCCTTTGGACAAGCTTTGTTGATGTCGGTGAAGTCGACACACATACGCCACCCTCCATCACTCTTTTTTACCATAATTGGATTTGCTACCCAGGTTTGGTATTTCACTTCTCTAAGTATTCCTGCTCGTACAAGCTCATCCACCTCTTTGCAAGCGGCTGCGTTCCTTTCAGGTGCTAGACTTCGTCGCTTTTGCTTAATTGGTTCAATGTGTTTGAACTCATTAAGCTTATGCTCTGTGTCGAAGGGCTTGCCATTGATCATAAGCGTCCTAGGAACCCCTTTCATGTCTGAGTACGTCCATGAAAAGACATCCTTGTTGGCTTTGAGTAGCTTCTCCAAGTCTGCCTTGAAGTTAGCAGGGAGTTGCTTCCCGATTACCACCGTTTGTTCTGGATAGAGCTCATTTACCACAATGCGCTCTTCAGCATCTGCACAACTTAGAAGGACTTTCGAAGGCTCCTTAGGACTTTCTTTTATCTTCTTATCAACGTCTCCTGCTTTTCCCTGGTTGTAGCTGGAAAGTACGGTTCCTATTCCATATGGTGTATGGAATTTTACCGCGGCATGTATGGCGAAAACTACGATACCCATCTTCTGCATGGCGGTCCTTCCTATCAACAAGTTGTAGGGAGAGTCGGACCTTACAATTGCGAAAGTAAAGGTTTCTGTTCTTGCGAGCTTTCCTTCTCCGATCGTTATATCTAACGGTACTTCTCCCAAAGGCCATGAATGCTCACCTGAAAACCCTACCAAAGGTATCTTTGAATCAACTCGCTGCGACCTGATCGAAGGCTTGAGCTTTAGGAAACAGTGCTCGTATATGATCTCGCAGGAGCTTCCGCAGTCCATGTAGGCCCTATTCACTTCCCGGTTGGAAATTAAGACTTTGATGACCACTGGGTCGTTCGAAGGGACTTGGCCTGTAATGGAGGGAAACGTTACTTCCCCTACCTCGTTTATCTCCTTCTCCATCATCTTTCTTTTTAAGTTGGCTTTGCCCCAATGAACCATGAGTATTGGGGATTCGGGAGGAGTGGTGTCTTTAGCCAATTGAGTGTCGGAAACTTTTTCCTTGCCCTTCACCAAATGTGCCAACTGCCCGGACGTTACGGCTTCTTCTATCTGCTTCTTTAGTTCTCTGCAACTATTCGTTTCATGGCCATAATCTTCGTGAAAGTGACAATACTTGGTTGTATCTCTGTTTTTACCATTACTTGTCATGCAAGGGGGTGGTTTGAAAGCCTTAGCAGCCCTCTCCGTTGCGAGTATTTCCTTCGGAGATTTAATCAGGCTTCCTAGCAAACCGTGGTTAGGACCTTTGTTGTACGGAGAGAACCTGTCCCTGTTTTTTTTTCTTGTTCTTCGATCCTTCCCACGCAGAGTGCTTCGAGAACTTTCTGTGGTTTTCTCTATCGATCGAAGCACCATTAGTAGATAATTCCTTTACTTCAATCCAAGTATATGTCTTTTCCATTAACCCCTTGCAAGTTGCCGGAAGGTCAGTGGACAAGAATTCCACCAAGCTCTGATTTCGTAGGCCATGTGCGAAGCCTGAAATGCGCCGATCTTCATGTAGACCCAAGATCTGAAGAGTGTCATCGGTGTACCTTGTGACGAAAGCCCTGGTGCTTTCGTTCTCCTTTTGTTTAATGTTGTGCACCGTTAGATGGGTCCTTGTAAACTTCTTTTGCTGACTAAAATGTGATCGGAACTTAGCCTTTAGATCATCGAGGTTGACGATACTACCAGGCTTTTGTCCATTCCACCAAATACTAGCAGAATCTCGTAGGGTGTATGTAAACATGTGACAGGCTACAGGCATGACCCACTTTTGCATCCTAATGGCCCCTTCGAACAAATGTAGGAAATTGTCCGGATCCCCCTTCCCATCATAAGTACCAATGTGTGCAGGCATTTTTAACCCATCGGGTAAAGGGTAGTCTTCTATCCACCTAACAAAGGGTGTAGCACAACCCATAGGCTCCGAATATAGGCAATTATAAGGTGGTGCATACATAGGGGCAGCATTAAACGGATTATGGTTTGGAGGTACTCCCATAGGAGTTTGACTAGGGTAAGATTGGTAGGATGCGTTTATGCCAAAAGGATAACCGTTTCCCATGGCGTACGGAGGGTACACCATAGGATGTCCGAAGGGTATGTTCCCATAATGTTGAGGGAGGCTATGGTTGTTGGACTGTCCAGTTACCGGGGGATACAAACCCTGAGGGTAAGACTGAGTTTGGAACGAGGGGTACATACCATTGGGAGGAAGATTTCCTCCCATATTAATCGGAGGCGGATTGCCTTCTACGCCTGATGTGTGAGAAGGTTGCAATGGAACCCCTGCTTCAGTCCTTCAAAGATGAGCTGCTAATAACGGAGGCAGATTCACCCCCGTTTCTTCCCTTCGTTGGCTTCTCCCATTCGAACCTTCGGTTACCGCCCCTTCTCTCCTGGTCAGAGCCAGCTCAGGGACTCCTTCGAACCCAACAGACCTTCTGCTTAGCCTTCGACCGACAGGTGACCCTATCCTTAGGGCCGAGTGTGTTGTTCCCTGTGACGGAGGCCTAGGCTCCATTTCCATCTCTTCATCACAATCGTCATTTGAGTATTCCAACTCCCTTCGCATTTCAGCATTCCGAACTTGCCTTTTGTGTGACCTTAAGAGAGATTCCAATGCTTCGTAGTTAGCTTCGATAATGTAACACCCCCAAAATATCGCAGCGGAAGATTGTGTCTTTGGGGTGCTACTTCATAATACAAAGTACAAGTTATAGAAAACGACCTCTAAATGAGACGTTTTGAAAAGTTACCATTCGATTAATGAATTCAGAGTTACAAACATGAGATCTCAAAGTATGATACATAAATGTATACAAAATGTTTCGAATGGTAAATGATAATAGCATAAGTCTTCAAAATATGCCGTGCGACTCTATGCTTCAAGATCTAGCTATCGTCTAATGTACCTGAGATAAACATGCTAAAGTGTCAACACAATGGTTGGTGAGTTCATAGAGTTTGTTTAACATGTAAGCCGTTTAAAGAATGTTCACACAGCAAAGGCATTGTGAATCCACTCAGTTCCAAGTTCCGCCCATACAAAACTTGCAACCTGTGTGTTTACAACCCACTGCTAAATATAGTATGTCAATCGTGTATGTATGTAAAAAGTATAAATGTATCTAAATTAATAGCCTTCCAACAACTTAATTTGGAGCCACTAATTTTATGGTCATCCAACAACTTAATTTGGAGCCACTTGTGTAAATAGTATATTGGTCATGTCATATGCAATTAGTTATGCGGCTCCACTCCATCTCCGGAAACCTCATATGGGTATGTTGCTCACAAGGAAAGTAATATCATTGGCTCCACTCCATCTCCGGAAACTCAATGCGTGTGTTATCACAAGGAGACTTTATGCTGCTCACGAGGAGACTTATTGTTGCTCACGAGGAGACTTATTGTTGCTCACGAGGAGACTTTCAAGTTTAAGTATAACGCAATCAAGTATAACGCAGTCAAGTATAACACAATCATGACCAAAAAAAGTATAAAAAGTATAGCGTAGCATAAAAGTATAAATGTTTGAGTAATTGCATCGCAAAGCAAATCATGTATTTGATAAACGAGTAAAGTAATTTAAGCATGTATCTCCCCCAGAGAGTATAAAATAAGCATTTAAAAGAGTAGGGGCTACGAAACTCACCTTGAACTAATGATATCACAACGTATAACGGAATCGATGGATTAAGCCAGGAAGTCTCTACGACCTAGAAATATGATATCGTGTCTTAGGTTCTTAAACAACGAAGTGAATATATAAACATGCCAAAAAGTTTATATATCTTGTACTACCGTTCGGGCCATCGTAATTCAGAGGTCATGTAGTAAACGTTCGAGGAGCCAGGAAACTTTAACTCGTAAATCCACAACTCGTCGATCCGTTTACCCAAATGAAACCCCTCACACAAAGTTCCCTAGTGTTGTAGTATTTGATAGAAAGTATATTTTGCTTACTTGATTATATGATATATTAAGAGTTTATAAAACACTAAATAATCAAATAAAAGTTCGTAAGTATTTAAAGTATATAAATACTTACCTTAATATAGAATGCTTGAGTATTATAGAAAAAGGGAATATAAGCGGAGCTTCGACGTAGAATTTGCAATCTTCGTAAACCCAAGGCCACTTGAAGATTATAACAACGCCTTCTTGAAAACCCGAAGCTATTTGAAGATAATAACAAAGTCTTTTTGGAGACTTGAAGTTATTTGAAGATTATAACGACGCCTTTCTTGAAAACTCGGAGCAAAGTAGATCAAAATCTAGCTTTTACTCAAGAACGCTTGCACGTTCTTTGAAAGAAACTTGCTAAAATAGCTAAGAATCGCCTTGGGTTTAAGGACTTTAGAGATAAAGAGAGGGTGGTGCAAGAAATTATGAAGGTTTAAGCTTGGTATTTATAGGGAAAAATTTAGGTTAAAATGGCATTTTCGTAAATACATAGAATGGCATTTTGGTAAATAAAAGGCAAGGGTAAAATGGTAATTTCACTATATTTTCAAAATATCTAGATATTTTTGAGAAAATATCTAGATATTTTAGGTTGGATATTTATCTTTGACTTACGGAGTGGGTTTTGGTCCCGTTAATCGCTAACCGTAAACAGTTAAGTCACGAAACGTAAAACCGAGTATCGTAAAAATACGAAACTTGCAAGAATGATTAAACTCATCATTTATACTCCATAATAAAATATAAAATGAGTGATAAGTTCAATCGGGTTGCTCAAACCTTGTTAAAGCTGGAAACGCGGGTCTAAAACGCGTAATACGTAAAACGTACGAAAGTTGCGTAAAATTGAGAAAAGTAAAATATAACTTTTCTAATATGATTATAATGAACTTAAAAGACTTAAAATGTCTAGGCTAGGATTAGTCTCGTGTCGGTTGGTGCTAAATGTTCTTTAGACGTAAAATCGGAAGCCTAAAAATCAAGGAATGATTTATAAAATCAAAGAATTATTTTATGGTCAATGGAGGAGGAAAATTATGTTGACTTTTCCAATAATATAAAAGCTTCTAAATGCCTTAGAAAATATGGTGCAGGTGAAGGCTAAGGTTGCGGATAAGTGAAAGTGCTTAAAACGCAAGTCTAGTTCTGTAAGACACAGGGTCTATTTGGTAACATTTTGACTTAATATCAAAATTTCTCTAATTGATTGTGAGTGTTCTAAACATTTATCTGATGCGAGAAAAATTGGCGCAGGTGGTTTTCGTTATGCGCAGGGTGTTTAAACGACGTTTAACCTAAACGTATAATCTCTTAATAACTTTTGCGAAAATGACCCGACAAGCGTCAAACTTTTATTTTGTCATAGAAATAATTTATCTCACGAGAATATGAAATAAAAATTTCGATATGAAATAAAAATTTCGAAAATGAATAGTGCCAGTGAATAGTAAAATTTCGGGAATAGAATTTAACCTGAAAATGCGAATTGTTACAGATAAAGGCTGGGCTAATGACAGGTTCCGGATTGGCTGATGTTGAAGCATAATGGTTAGGTGTTACTTCTGGATGAGATCGTGTTGTGAACGTGGAGGCGATAATTGGGGGGAGGTTGTTAGGGTCATTGACTGGTATTAACGCCAAGGTCGAGAAACCTGGTGGGGGAGTAACTTCTCTTCCTTGATCCATGTCGGATATGTAGTGAATGTAGTTAATTGATTATAACCTTGGGAATTAACGAGACCAATTGTAGCGGTCCCACGGATGTCGCCACTGATTGTACAATAAATTGCACGACCAGGCCAAAGGATATAGGGGTTGTTGAGGTTGCGCCAAGCTTGTCTTTGACCTGAAATAAGAAATACGAAGACACTACGTTAAGTGATTGCGCAGGGGTTGGACCCTGCGAACCACCTCCGGCGTGCTAATGAGTATGCGATATGATAAGTTGGTAGTGAAATGAGATAGTCAAGTTTGCATACCATTGTTCTCAGCCCGTCTAAGCTATTTCTAGGGGAGGAAATAGGCCTTAGAGAGCTCTTGCACGAATATCGGAGATCATGGGGGCATCCCATGATTTATGGTAACCGCTAGGGATTAGTGACCCACTACCTCTTTCTTGGTGGGAAAGCTCAAGGAAAAAGGGGAAGTGGGTATGACCAAGTCAAGGTATTCTCCTTTCTAGTATCTTCGAAGGATGCACCCCGAAGGGCTTAAGGCTTCGATTGGCGAGTTCCCAACTGGTAACCACTTCATAGATGAATGGTTTTACGCCATTGAAGATTTTAGGAGGTTGATCTGGGCCTTCGAGAAGAAGGCTTCGTACAGGCTCGAAGGGGTGTCCTTCAACCCGTTCGGAGGGTACATCATCAGGTAAATAACAACTATAACATAACCAACAAAACACAAAATCCAAATCATTAGCATTAGGGGTTAGTCATAATCGAAACATATTTAAAATGAAAACATACAAAGTAAACAAACGAGTCTGAACACTCAAAAACACTAACAACTAAAAATTGAAAAATTTAAAAAATTTTACCGAGTGCACCATCCGATCGGCATGCTCACAATCTGATCGGATGGTTACTAATCCTAAAACTAAAATCGTCCAGCCAAATCAGATGCGGGCTCATACCTATCGGCTAGATTAAATTTCCAGACAAAAAAATAAATAAATAAAAATAAAAATAAATAAATAAAAACTTTTTTTAAAAATGACTCTTAACTATTTTTAATGACTATTAATGAAAAATAACTCTTTTAACTACTGGTAAATGAAAAGATTAAACTTTTAATTAATAACTTTATTAAAAATGAAAATTAACTCCAATTAATAACTTATTAAAACTCTAATTACTCAACAATTAATAAAAAGACTCTTAAACTACTTTAATCAATCATTAACTACAAAATTAAATTACTTTAACTAATTAACTAAAGTTCAATTAAACCAAAAAGCATACAATGTCATAATAAAAATAATGAAAATAAAAAACTATAACTTAACATATATTAAAATAAGCAACTAAGCATTATTAGCACTTACTAAACATAAATGAACAAAACATTAAACACTAAAGAAAACAAAAAATAACAAAACTGAAAAACTTTTACCGAGAGCTCTATCCGATCGGTTGGAGATCCATCCGATCGGTTGGGTACTCTGGTGAAAAACTTTTTCTTACTTATCTTTTTTAACACGTATTTTCTAAATCAAACACTTATAAAATAACCAAATCTAATAAAATCTATTCAAATCCCCGGCATCGGCGCCAAAAACTTTATGTGCTACAACGTGTGCAAGTTTTAAAATTTATAAAACACGATTTAACCGATTATCTATTTAACACATACGAGCAAGTATACTCGTCCGCAATAGTAAAGGTGGGTAAGTCGAGATCGTCCCGAGGGATTTGTGATTATTGTAATTAAATATAGCAAGCGTTTGTAAAAAGGGTTGTCAATCCAATTTAGCGAAAATTCAATAGTAACAAATATCAATAAATAAAAAACGTATACTTGTATGATTCATGTCCCAATTGTATAGAGTATTCATAAAGTTTGGTGTAACTTGTAATGATGCACAACCTAATGTAAATGATTAACA
This sequence comes from Artemisia tridentata subsp. tridentata, assembly GCA_021014915.2. Lineage (NCBI taxonomy): Eukaryota > Viridiplantae > Streptophyta > Magnoliopsida > Asterales > Asteraceae > Artemisia > Artemisia tridentata. The sequence continues at coordinate 213,285,908 of CP139501.1, read as the reverse complement.
ATCAATGGTTTATATCATGGCAAATCATTGTTAAGAATTCTCTCAATTAGTTAACCCTTTCGGCCTATTTAACTAATACGGTAATTCTCTTGAAACTCTTTTTGTTTTGAAAAGCATTTCTTATCTTATTTGTTCTTACGAATCCTTTCGGCCTTTTCTCGTGATGAAATCGTTTCAAATCTATTTTAATGAGTAAACATGATGATTGTCACACATCATGATCCATACTAATTCGTGCACTAACGTTTTGGAATAAAAACATGAAGAAAATCCTTTCGGCGTTTTTATTCTTTAAATGTTTTTACCAACAAATTAAGCAAGACTAGATGTTATTCCAACAAACTCATAAAACAAGAAAGATTTTCATGCATCACTCTAGATAAGAATACTCATACAATAGTTACATCATACACACAAGTACACCAACAAATTACTCCATATCATTCATCATAATAGAACACAAGTAACAAACATAACTTTCATTAAACTTAAAGTAAAAGTAGTTCATTGTAAATAAAACAAGATATACCTATCTTAGAGTTACAAGAACTAGATTCGTGGAACTATAGCAACCACACTCCTCCAATTGCCTAATACGACCCGTAAACAACTCCAAACTCGAATCAAACACTTGAAACTTTAACTCAATGTTACCTGGACGTTTTTACAGCACTTCTAGACTTTCGGGCAATATAATAAGTGAGTAATAGCTTTGGTGTAAAGTCTATCACAAGAATAAGTTGTCACACTTAGTATCTAGTCTTGGATCCCATTATATAGTAAAAGAACACTTATTATCCAAGTAAAAACGACCTAGGACAGTAAATATGAAGGAAATGATCGGCCACAATGAGTATGAGGAGTAAAACCATCAATTAATGCTTTTTTGTAACTGCAACATCAGTCCAACCGATCGGATGAGGATCCATCCGATCGGATGCTCACTTCCCAAAACATCCATCCGAATCGGATGCGGCCTCCATCCGATCGGATGCGGCCTCCATCCAATCGGATGGAGTCCTCTTGCACTCACAATCTTGACTTTTCTTTGACTTAATTCGTTGCGTACTCTATCCTTGGTTGTGGCACTGATTTCTTCCATATAACTTGATATTTCCTTGACGTAGAATTCCTTGACGTAGAATCATGGAAATCTTGATACCTTCAAATCACTGAGTCCTTGTGTGGTTTCTAATCTTCGCTTCAATCTCGGGAATCTTTCAAATGTGCATAATTACTCCAATTCTTCATCTTTTCATCATCTTTTCCTGTATTTGGCTACATTCACTTGCATATACACTTTTTCATGATTAAGTAACAAAAACATATAAATATAACCAAATATGATGCACAAAACTAATGATAACGCAACTAAAAACATGCTCATTCTGAGCGTTATCATGCTAACTCTATATAGTCTGCTTCAGATGCACCACTCTTTGGCCTCAATTTCATAGAATTGTAAATTGTAGAAAATTAAGAAACTTTAGAACGAAGCCTACCTTTCCATTTGGAGTTGCAGGAATCATATGTACGTTTCTCCTGCTTCAAGTCATTTGCAAGGTATGCAGTTACATTCGTCCAAAATCCATTAACCTTTCTAGCATTTCATTTAGCACTACTCTTGGACACATCTACCCAAGTTTTACACAAAGCTATCTCTTTCTCAGCTCTCCATGGTTCATTCTCCCCTTTGTCAATTTTCTTATATTGTGTTCGGCCTTTTTGAATGCTTCCTTTTGACGGGCGCCGCCACCTCCTCGACGGAAGAGCCATAACAAACGGGTTGGGTGGACCTTCTGAAACTTGAGCCGAAAAGGATTCAGAAGGTAGAGAAGGGCGCCCCATAACGGCTCGAGATCATCATCATCAAGATTAAACAGCGAGATCGGAGAAGATTGAGAAGGTTGGTTATATGGCGGTGATGACATATGTGGATAATACAATTGATTTTGTGCTTGTTGGTTATAAAATTGAGCCAAATACGGATTAAGTGGGTAAAATTGATTTTGTGACGGCATTGATCGGTTGCCGAAATTAATCGGTGGTGAATGGCTGTGTAAATGAAATTGGGATTGTTTGTTATCGAAATGTTTGGTTGTCGTCGGGGTTTTGGTGTTTTGTTTTTGGGAGTTTTTGGAGACATTGTTTGAGCTAGTTTGTAGAATGGAGAAGAGAAGTATGAAAAAATGAGAACAATAAGTGGGGTTTTATAGAGTAAAAAAAAAAAAAAAAAGGAAAATTTCTAGAATACCCAGTCGCAACCCCATGACATCAAAAAATGCCCCAACCGACATTTTTACTCCTAAATGCCCTGGGCGACTGGGCAACCGGTCAACGCAACTTTTTTTTTTTTACCAAAATACCCCTTATTTTAATTTTTTGTACATACGTTTATACAATTTTTTTTTCCAAAAATACCCCGTATTTCAGAATTTTTTCCTAAAATACCCCGTATCCCAATCATTGTTTGGACATGTGTCGCACAAATGTTCAGTTGCCCATTCTGCCAATCGCCCAAGGGCTATTCTGGAGTATTTTTGAAAATTGAGGCATTTTTTTATGTCATGGGGATTCCTCCTGGGCAAATTTGGAATTTTCCCTACAAAAAATTAAAAATGTGTGTTTTTTTTTTTTATTATTATTATTATTATTTTTTAAATTTGGTATTAAATAATGCAACGTTCAAAAACAGGGGGAGTTGTGCCCATTTATTCTGTTGGCAAGTAAGCCGAAAGATTGAAATGGTTGGGGTGGGACGCGGTTGGGGTGGGTTTTGCTAGGGGAGGCACGCGGTTGGGGTGCTTGGTTGGTTGAGTGTGCAACACACCATTAGCATTGGTCTTAGTTAACAAAGGTTAAATTCAGGATGTATGTAGTTGTTATTAAAAGTCGAGTAAACTGCAAAAATTGTCCCTGAGGTATACTTGATTCGCAAGTTATGCCACCGAAAAGATTTTTTTTTGGCAAATTATCCCATAACTGTTCACTTTTTGCTGCAAATTGTGTCCCTCAGCGTAACGATCGTTAGAAAACCTCGCTAGTTTGAGGACCACGTCGGGGTATGTTAGTCATTTTACTTTTTCAGCCAATTTACTCACCCCACTTACCTGGTTACTTTCCCGACGCAACCCCATTCACAGGGACATAACTTGCAAGACTTAATTTAACTCTTTTATATCTTACTCTGAATCATAATCCGATCAAACAACCGTTCCGATTTCCTAAAAACCTTTCAACTTCGATTCCTTATGAGTTTTTAAATCAACCCATTGTTCTTTAATACTACCCATAAAATTTTCCAATTTCCTAATTACACTTTTTCAAATGGCTGCTACACGAGAGCAAGAGTCAAGAATGGCAAAGTTTGTAACCAGACTTCATAGTAGAGAAGCCAAAAGAGACAAGCAACGCAAGGAAAAATTGAAACAACTATGCCTCGAACTGATCACAGCCATAAAAGCTAGGCAAAAAGCAATTGAAGTACTAGAAATAGCACGTGGTCGTGTGGCATGTTCAACAGCTCGTTTGACGAATGATATGCAAAAACATGATGTTAAACATGCAATGGCGCTTCAGATTCAAGTGTTAGAATCTGACTCAAGTGCCCATGAAAAGAAATACTTCTTGGGTAAATTGAAAAATACCCATGAATTAATGTTAATGAATTTTGTTATGTTTGATCCTCTGAAAGGATTAATTAAGTTTTTCTTTTTAGTTTTGCCATTGATTATTGATGTTTGTTTACTTAGTTGATCATTTATCTATAAATTTCCATACGAATTGACAAAGTTTGACTTTTAAAAGTCAAAAGTTTGTTCAAAAATATGGTTATTTTGGACCACACCATTGTGTATCTAGGTCTATTTAGGTTAGATAATGTTGTAAGTGGTGTTTGGGAGAAGTTGTTAGTATAGTTGGAGCAATATGGAAGGGTCTGAGGGATGGGAAATTCAACGACAGGTGAAGTGTTAGTCAAAAAGGGGTATGTTTGGTGTTAGGTAATTGTTAAGAACAGATGCCATAATTTAGTTATACATATTTGTTGACTTATAAAAGTCAAACAGGGTAAGATTTGGATTCTTACAAGTGTGTACATCAGACCCATATGAAGTGGAAAGGCATTGAACATCAGACTTCATGTCCTGATAGACTTCATGTGCTCATATGCATTGAACATCAGACCCATATCAAGTCTTACATGAAAAGAAGTCTGTTTATGACCATTTGAGGTGTTTGGATGCTTTGCAATGGTTATTTGGTCAATACAAGTGTGTACATACCCAAAACTATGTTTGACTTTTAAAAGTCAAACATTAGTCCAAATGCAAACCAAAACCTCAAATGCTTATGACCATCTGAAGGTGTATGGATGCTTTGCAGTGGTTATTTGGTCAATACAAGTGTGTACGTACAAAAACTATGTTTGACTTTTAAAAGTCAAACCTTAGTCCAAATGCAAACCAAAACCTCAAATGCATACCAAAAGCACAAAGGGCAAGCATCTATCTAAAATAAGAATAAGACAATACAACATCTATACAAGACAATGTTTTAAACAAAAACAAACACAAATAAAACCAAAATATGGGTATAAAACGCAAACAGATATCACACTTAATTGAGATTTTTACATCCATAAAGCTTGTACTTCAAATTATATTGTCATTGTTTTCAACTGCTATACATCATCCCAAAATATTGTACTTCAAATTACATTTTAAACATCCTGCTGATGAACAACTATTTGATGAACCAAGGACTCCAAAAGTTGGATGAACCAAAATCTCCACAACCTACTGGACCTGCAAATAATAATCAAAAGTTATCAGGTTTACAAATACGTATAAACAAGCCAATGTGTGATCAGCTTCACAAAAATGTAATCAAAGACTAGGCAAAGTTATCAGGTTCACAAACACAACAAAAATGATATCCAAATCAGCAACAAAATGGGAAAGTAATGAATTGTTTGTAACCTCACCATTAAACACTTGCCCACAACATCATTTCTTACCCTTTTTTTTATTGCTGAACTTTGTCTCCAATGGCTCTTAATACAAGCACAATAAACCTGATTCTAATACCCATTTATGCTTTCACATTCATCCCTTCACTGTCTTTAATCTCCACACCACCACCTGTTGCTACTGATTTGCTTTTCCCCTTTCCAACACATACATCGATCTTCAATCATTTTTCCCTTTCCCTTTCCAACACATACATCTTCAATCATCTTCCCTTTACCCTCATCAACACCCTTGCTTTTTTTGTGTTAGACTCGCGTTTTTATAAAAGATATCGTCACTTAGTGAATTGGACTAGATTTAGGATAAGTAGTAAACGCAGGGACTACTTATGTGCAAATGGCAAAGTTGTGATGTAATAGGGCTACAAATACCCCACATGCCTCTCCATGTGGGGTGTGGAAAAGTTTGTGTATTATTGTTTCTTTCATTTTAATAAAGATAATCATTAGACAGCTTCTCTCCACCCTCTCACTACTCTCTCTCTAAGATGAAGTTCTTCATCTTCCACAGCCAACCAAGGCCGCCTGAACCACGAAATACATGAATCTTGGTCTCTACAATTGGTATCACGAGCTAACCAGGGGAGATTCTTGGTGAGTTTACTGATTTTTGTGGTTCGATTCAAGTTTTAGGCTGTTTTTTATCTTCTTTTTGTTGTCATCGGAAAAATTTTTCCGGTCATCGGAAGTTATTTCTGTTTCATTCGATAAAAACAGACCCATAACTGGTCTTTATGTATCTTTGATGGTCAAAAACATCTCAAATCCATGGTCATACGAGTGTAGATCTGCTCACAGTTCTATATTCGAGTTTAAGTTGAGATTGTTTTTGTCCTTTAATCCGTGAAAATGGTCAAATCTGATGAATATATGGTCGAGTTTTATGCTCGAAATGGGTTTTATGATCAGATTTGGGTTGCAAAAAGATGGTCGGAAAAGTTGGTCGGAATTTATGGCCGGAAAAGGGGACTTCTATTATTGTACTCAATTATTGATGGGAGGTGAAAAGAGTGGTTAGATCTGACAATTGATGAATTATTGGATAAGAGTGATAAAGTCAAAAGTTGGTAAAAGCTGACAGAATCTCGAAATTGCCACATTTCCTCGGAATTGCAATCGACTCTCGCAATTGCAAAAGTCTCTCGCAATTGCAACACTTTCGAAATTGCTATCACAATTGGTCTTTCGAAATTCATTTCGGAATTGCCTTTGAGTCTCGCAATTGACACTGTCTCGCATTTGAAGATGGCTTTCGCAATTCATTTCGGAATTGCCACATTGTTTCGCATTTGGCACTGTCTCACATTTGGGGAGTGTTTCGCAATTCATGGAGTTTTCTCGCAATTGGTTTCGCAATTGGGGAGTTCTCTCGCAATTGGGGCAATTTCTCGAAATTTACCAATATCTCACAATTGCCAACTGTTACTCTCGCAATTCATTTCTTTCGTAATTGATAAATATGTTCACTTATAACCTTCCACTTTGACACCCTTCAACTTAGTATCCCTTCCAAAAAAAAAAAAAAAAGTTTTTTGGCGGGAAAATGTGAGTAAAATTTAATTTTTTTAGGTGATTAAACGTTCAATTTTTACGCGAGATTCAAATTTTGGTATAATAGTGAAAATTTTGGCCCAAAATTCAAATTTTTTGGTCAAAATTCGAATTTTTTAGGTGAAAATTGGCGTCAAAATCTGTTACACTCAAATTTTTCTAGCTTTCTTGTAACGGCATTTCCTAGTGTATTTCAAATTATGAAAAAAAAATGGAGGGATATAGGGATACCATCACAACAATCACGGGGATACATCGTTCACGGCTAAAACTCTTATGGTTAAGAAAATGACTACGGGAGAAGAATGGTATTATTGAATTGATTTTGAAGTAACATTTTTCGTGCGTGTGTACTTATTTATCTCAAAGTCTAGAGGTTGGTTGGATGCATGACTTTTTGAGATACTTGTTTGGGCTCTCATGGGTGTAGTGATTAAGTCTTGGATTATCTAGTTTTCATAGGTCAAGAGGAGGATAGACGAAGACCTAGTTAACTAACAATCAAACTGAGCTGGTGTACTCAGTGTCACACAAAGATGTGGATAATTCGAGAGATGTTCATATACAGTTAAGGAAGGATGGATGGGTATATGAAACGACCTATGCTTTAAGGAGTTACGTTGTAGTGCTCAGTATAGGTTCTTAGTCACACTTTCGTACAAGATTAAGTCACATTAGAAGGGGGATGTTTACTTCGTTTTCAAATTGGTCATATCGGGTTGTCTCCACAAGTGGTTATTTAATAAAAGCCGGTGAACTTTAAGGTTGGTTTGAGAGACGTATTGAGAGTATTTTTCAACATATTCTCACGATAATTAAGCTTCGACGGGTTGTCTCCGTGCTATTATGGATTTAATATTGCTTCAAGTTAAAGGTAATCAAAGGCGTGTACACTAAAGGATGATGATTCCGATACCTCGCAATCATCAGGAGGGAGAAGTACGGCTTATTACCAACTTTGATGCAAATACTTTGTGAGATATGTTGATGCTCCCGAACGACAACCATTGTGCTACAGTCTCCGCTGCGTGCTTAAAGGCTAAAGAGAGTTGTCGTTTCAGGAGGGAGCAGAAAAGAATAAAGGGCTCACTAGTTAGGAGGGAGTAATAACCTAACTAGTACATTACAGTTGAAGTTCATAGCTACAAGTATTAGTGCCGTCAGCACAAAGATCGATGCCGCGATCTTCGGATTAGAGAACTTCAAGTCTGCCACAGATTTAGTCTACAGAGACTCTGCACTTCGACGAAAGTTCATTATTATTGTAATTTACTTTATGAATAGGTCTCATTGTAACCATTCACATGTGACGATATCTTGGAGGGAGATTGTTAGACTCGCGTTTTTATAAAAGATATCGTCACTTAGTGAATTGGACTAGATTTAGGATAAGTAGTAAACGCAGGGACTACTTATGTGCAAATGGCAAAGTTGTGATGTAATAGGGCTACAAATACCCCACATGCCTCTCCATGTGGGGTGTGGAAAAGTTTGTGTATTATTGTTTCTTTCATTTTAATAAAGATAATCATTAGACAGCTTCTCTCCACCCTCTCACTACTCTCTCTCTAAGATGAAGTTCTTCATCTTCCACAGCCAACCAAGGCCGCCTGAACCACGAAATACATGAATCTTGGTCTCTACATTTTGCTTACAACAACCTTCCTTTTAGACCTAGTCCTAAGAGTTGTTGAACTTAAACAACGTAAGCTAACATCCTCCTCAATCTACCCCATAACCTTATCATCAGACCCATCTAAACCTATGCTTTTTTAAATAGTAATCGGATAACTGTTGTGGCTTATGTGCAACAAACAAATCTATTGAATCATGACTTTCTGCCGACTCAAACATGGCATGAACATCATTGTCAGTACAGATTAACTTTAACCCGTTTTTTAAAGACTTTGCAGGTATACAGAAAAGCAATACCCATATTTTTGGCTTCATATAATCTAGGCTGGAACTAAAAATATCCCTATCACATGTAAATGCGCAAACATCAGTAATAGACCCTTCTACATACGTTAGCGGACTGAATGCAAAAGAACCATCTTTGTGTATTTTGAAAACCACTTCATATTTGCAATCCATTATGCCTGCAACAATTATGGTGTGGTATATATTTGAGCAGGTGTATTTAAGTTGTGATAGATACACCTTTTTTAGTACTTGCAAAAAACGTCCTTTTGGTAAATTTTTAAAGTTCATTTATACCAATTGACAATGTTTGACTTGTCATTGACCCATTATTGAACCCTTTTCACCCCAAAAGCAACCATGTCTTCTTCTTCATCTAACGTTGTATCTAATCAAACATGCGAATGTGACCTCCCTTCAAAGGTGTTAACTGCTTGGACTTCCACTAATCCGGCTAGGAGATTTCTTGTTTGCCCTAATCGATACAAACCAGTTAAGAAGAAATGTGAAATGTGGGAATGGTTTGATCTAGAGTTATAGGAGGATTGGTACGGGATCTTTGTACGAGATGTACAAACTTTAAACCCTAATAAAAAAATGTGAATTGAGCAGAGAGATGAGTCGTCAACAGAAGATAGGGGAGTTTGAAGTTGAATTAAATCAACTTATATATTAAAATTGTGCAAACGAAGAATTTTGCAGTTAAGTTTATGAACATGAATTTAATATTACCAAACATTTTTTTTTAAAGTTACGTTTAATCGTAAATTTTATTACCAATCAAACTATAACGTTATTTTATACTTAATTAAAAAAATCAAAATATAACGTTATGTTATACTTAATTAGAAAAAGAATTTCGAAATACTCACGTATAAAGCTTACATGGGTTTATACACTTTAATTGGTAATAAAATTCTATATTGAACTCGAGTAACAGAATTACACCACGTTATACACTTGTGTAAAGAGCTGACATACAAAACGGGGTTATACACTAGCATGTATACACTAGTAAAATAATGTTACTGTTGATACAAAAGTTGGGCGTTCCTTGTTAAGACTCCTATTCTCGTACCAATTAGATCTTAATGCTTGATGGAACCTGCGCACTAAGAAAAAGAGCAAACACCGTTAGGCTTATCGAGGGATTGTCTCCCCCGATTATCCTCCGGCGTGAGAGTAAGTAATCGAAGTTTAGGGTTTAGTGAAGAGTTAGGGTTTTGAGTAGATCGTACCTTTACCGAGGGCCTGGGTGCCCTTTATATACACATGAAACCCTAGTAGGTTTCGTGTTCCCTACTCCTCGGCGTATTCGCCGATATCGGATATTTGGTATATATCCCCTTTATTTAGGATATTTGGTTAAAACCTGCGGATGCTAGACTAAAGTCGTGTCGAAATTATTCCCCACGCGTACGCGGGAAGATTTCAAAAATATACCCCCAAAAACGCACGTATGATGTATCTAGTCCAAAAAAGTGCAATTCGGGTACCTCGGGAAGTGGAGAGGTTATCCACGTGTCCTGTACCGTTACTTCTCCCAGCCACACGATTTGAGTTAGTGGGATACACGTGTCAGTCATCTGTGGTGGATGGGAAAAGTATATAAACTACCGCCTCCATTCACTGTGATATCCACAGTTAAAAAATCACATTTCCACCATTTTTACATCTTCGAATCTGCTATCAAGAAACCGATAATTTGAAGGTAATAGCGTGTGCGCACATTCTGAAACACAAAATGGTGTTGCAACTTCATGATTTCACTTCTAACATAACCGAAGGTGAACTGAATCAGTTCACCTCGGATTACTTTATCCCTTTGGATCTGCACCCAGAGGTACCAGGTCCCAATGCCACCATCGCGAATTTCCCCGTAGGGAAAGTGGGGCTATATACGCGCTTTTTCGAGTGGGCGAATCAGCGCGTACCCATTTCTGTGCTGTTGAGTGATATACTTAATTATTATGAGCTCCACATCTCACAGTTGCATTGTATTGGTGCTGGGAAGATTGCCAATTTTGAGGTGAACTGTTACTTGTTAGCGATTCACCCGACCCTCCAGTTATTTCGCGCGTTCTATCACCCAACGTGGTCAAATGGGTGGGTTACCTTCTCTAAGCGCGTAGGCAAGTTACAATGCTATGTGAAGAAAGTAGATAAACTCAAGGACTGGAGGGAGAAATTCTTTTGGGTTGACGCCGCCGTTTTTCCTTCCAATTTTCAATTTTACACCCGTGCCACTCTGCCCAAGGATGAGCGCCCCCCCGAGACGTGGTATAACGCGGATCATGCGGCGATCATTGATGAGAACCGCCTTCCCATCAAGCCATATCCGGAAGCGTTCCTGGTGCATATGGGCATCAGTCGCAACTACTTCGAGTTTGAGACAGAGGTTCCCACATTCTTGAATGCGGATGGCACGGGTGGGTGCTCCTTCTGTCGTCTTACTGTCGTTATTAATGTAAGCGTTTCTTCGTTTTCCATACTTTATGTAACTTGCTTCTCTTTGTCTACTTTATACGCAGAGATGGATCTTTTTGCGGTTGTTAACTTGGAGACACCACGTTCCGTGGCAGTGGGGGTGCGTCCTCTGAGGGAGGGTGAGATGACCATTCTGGAGGCGACGGCAGGGCGCGTCGTGGACTTGGTTGTTCCAGAGTCTGAGGGCTCTCCTGATGTGGTGGTAGCTGAGCCGTTGCAAGGGGTGGCTCCTCCTATGCAGCAAGGTCCTGACACTGCGCAGTCTCCTCCCAGCAAAACGTTGATTCATTTAGAGGAGACTGACAGTGAAATGGAGGAGTGCTCCCAACTGACGCGCAAGAGAGCGCTTGGTGGTTATGGTGAAGGGTCTTCCAAAAGGCCGCGCACTGAGGCTGAGGAAAGCCCATCTTTTACTGAAGTGCAGATGAAGTAAGTATCTTAGTTATTAGTTATGAACTTTTGTCAAGTTATACTTTATTCTAACTTTGTTCCTTCGTGTCCTCAGTGTGGATGCTGAGAAGTCTGGTGGAGGTACGTCCTCGTCTCCTCCCCCCATGTAAGTATTTTTTAGCAATCCCTTAGGATTTTGCGTATGCTTGACTGTTATTCGTGCGCTAACCTTGCTTCTTGATCTTTCGTGCAGTGAACAGCATGTGGAGGATGCTGGCGTCTTAGATGGAAGTGCGCCACCCAAGGTGACTCCCTTTTTGGATAGGGCGCCTTCACCAAGGGATATTGGAGGGGAGTCAAGTCCGTTTGACTCTATGATGGAGGAGCTGGCCTCCATCGCTGTGCGCCAGTCCGAGCTGGTGGCGCAAGCCAGGGTGCGCCAGTCCAAGGAAGTTTCTAGGCTGCGGGCGCAGTTATCGTCTGTGCAGGCTGAGTTAGCAAGCTCTAAAGCTGAGCAGCTGAGCTCCAAGGCTAAACTGGAGCGCGCAGAAGCGTCTGCGCAAAGATTGGCTGAGGGGAAGCTTTTGGTGATGGATGAGCTGGAGCAGGAGCGTGCTGATGCGAACCGTCAGAAGCGTAACTCTTTATGGGCGCTGAAGTACTTGCAACAGAATAGGAGCAAGCACTTTGCCAACATTGAGGAGTTCCGTAGCCGCGTGGAGCTTGCGTTGAAGATGCAAGAGGAGAAGCTCTGCAGGCTCAGCATCGAATATGATGAGGAGCTATACCCCCATATGGTTCAGTCCGTGGCTGAGCGCAGGTACATGCTGCTTTATCTCTTTATAACTTGTATATATTTTAGACCCTCTTTCTTATTAACACTTGTGTCATCTCGTAGGTGGTTGATCAGTCATGGTCTTCGCCTGGCCGCCATGTGTACGCTGGAGCATCCTGAGGTCACCACGTCCTTTGGAAAGGTTGTGGAGTGCGCTATTGCGCACGGTGAGACCTTGGCCGCAAACAAGCTTGCTGAGGCCAAGTTGTTGACCGTGCCGCTTGCCGAGATACCTGGGTACAAGGCGAATGCCCGTGCTGAGCTTGTTGCTGCCATGGAAGAGCTAAAAAAGCTTGAGCTTCCGCATATCGCTCGTTTGGAGCGTGATCAGGATCAGCCTATCAGCGTGATCATGGCGGGGCTCACTCTTCCCAGGCATCTGCAGGATGATGCAGATCAGCAATTGGACTTCTACTTGAAGCCTGATGTAGCGCAGTTGAAGGTACCCATTTTTGCTCAGCCTCGTGACATTCTGAATCCTTTCCGTATTGAGAAAGAGATTTCTTTGCAAAGGTCTCTAAATGCTCATGTTTCCAGAGTCGCAAGAAAGAAAGGCGTGAAAGGGAAGGCCATTCTGTGCGGCATAGGCGCTGCGCATCAGCCTAGATCCGACGGTGTGCCTGTCTCCGTGGCCACTGTTTCCCTTAATGATGCAGAGTTGTTGAAGCGGCTCGAGGATGCAAAGAAAGCGGCTTTGAGTGGGGGCTCCAGCCAGCTAAGGCGTACATATAGCATTTAGCTTTTTTGTACAAGTCTTTTGTAGAAACGTATTCTATGTATAAAAGGTTGCTTTTGTACTTGGTGTTTTTACAACTTCCAAATACTTATGCTTTTGAACTCGTAGTTCTTATATGACTTATGTATTCTTGCGTGAAGATATCTTTAAGTGTCTAAGCGTACTTAGAAAAGAAGAATCATTATTATGTATGAATTTCCTTAAATAAGGACCGTAGTCGTGTATTGAATTTTTCCAACTTAATGAAAAGAAGGGAATCATAGTCGTCTATGTAAGTTTACTTGTCGTATTTTACTTTAAGGAATCAAGAGTCTTGATTTCCTGAGTTGTTAAACGCGCACAGTGTGCCCTTGTGTGCATCCGTCGTGGGGTGCGTAAGGAACTTGCGTCAACGTCTTGAGCGCAAGGTGTTTAACAAGGATTCGTGATCCAATGTTGATGGGTTTGCAACCCTCTTACTCAACGAGTTGTTTATTAGGTTTACTCATCCTTTCTGCCATCGTGGGTCTTAGTGTGTGCATGCACGCCATGTAGGCAGGATTATAACAATATTGAAACACGATAATGAAAGATGCAAACAATAGAGTTAAATGTGTTATGGAGTTAGCTAGAAACCACAACGTTTTATTAATACTTGCAAGTTTTAAAAGAGAATACTTATCTAGATAATACTTAAAAAGATAAAATTACATGGATCTTTATTGGGGGCACTTTCTAAAGTGCGTGTGTGTCCATGTTGGGCCGTAGCCTGCTTTAAAGATAGCACCGTTTAAGGTTGCGGACGTTCCACGTTCGTTGTAGCTCGTGTCCGTCCTTGTCGCGTAGCTTGTACGCTCCATTGCCAAGTGCTTCTATGACCTCGTAAGGTCCTTCCCACTTTGGTCCTAGCTTACCAGTGTCTTCTGCGCGGCTTGAGTCGTTTTCGCGGTATACGAAGTCACCTGGTCTGAATGAAGTGCTGCGTACTTTGGCATCATAGTATCCTTTCATTCTTGACTTGGCTTTCTCTTCGCGTATTGCTGCACGTTCACGTCGCTCTTCCAATAGATCTAAGTCTATGCGCCGCTCATCATCATTGGTTGCCGCGTTAACTTCCGCAGTACGGATGGTTGGCATTCCAATTTCAGCTGGTATTACAGCTTCTGTCCCATAGACCAAAGAGAAGGGAGTGTCCCCGTTGCTAACCTTGATGGTTGTTCGGTGCGCCCAGAGAACATGTGATAGTTCTTCTACCCATCTTCCTTTGTGTCTGTCCAGGCGCGCTTTGATTCCTTCACCTAGGCTTCTATTTACGCGTTCAACCAGACCATTGGTTTGTGGATGAGTTACTGATGCAAAGTGTTGCGTGATGTTTAGCTGTTCGCACCAATCTTTGAACGGGTTATCACGGAATTGTTTTCTGTTATCTGAGATAATTTCACCAGGTAATCCAAAGCGACATACTATGTTGTCCCACACGAATCGTTTTATCTGGTTACCTGTTATGGTCGCTACTGCCTTTGCTTCGATCCACTTAGTAAAGTAGTCTATTGCCACAATAAGGAATTTCAATCCACCTGCGGCAATAGGGAAAGGTCCAGCGATGTCGATACCCCATTTGTAGAATGGCCATGGTGATGTAATAGGCGTTAGTTCATGCTGTGGTCGGCGCGGAATGGGTCTGTGAACTTGGCAATCACTGCACTTCCGTACCAAATCTCGCGCGTCACGGTGCATAGTTGGCCAATAGTATCCAGACCTTAGGGCGCGCGCTACAATGGACCGTGGTCCTGAGTGCATGCTGCATGAGCCTGCGTGGATTTCTCGAAGTACATAGTCTACCTGGAGAGGTCCAACGCACCTAAGCCATGGTTGTAGGAATGAGCGTCTATATAAGACGTCATCTCTAAGCTCGAATCGCTGCGCTGTGCGCCGGATTCTTCGAGCTTCCTTCTGTTCTTGGGGGAGTATGCCCTTGCTAATGAAGTCAATGATTGGTGTCATCCACGTAGGGCCTTCTTCTTCTATCACTGTGGATACTTCCCTCTCGGAGATCGACTTGTCTTTCAGGATTTCTACCAATACTTGTTTTGACAAATGTGCGAAGCTTGTAGACGCAATTTTGCTTAATGCGTCTGCTTTCTTGTTTTCCCCTCTAGGGACTTGTGTGATTGTGAATCTGTCGAATCCTTGGATTAAGGATTTTGTTTTTTCAAGGTATTGGATCATGTTTTCCTCCTTAGCCTCGTATTCTCCTGATACTTGGTTGGCCACCAATCGGGAATCTACGTTTGCCTCTAGGTTGCGTACACCCATTCGTGTCGCGATACGTAGTCCAGCGATTAGGGCTTCGTATTCTGCCTCGTTGTTCGTGGCGGTGAATTCAAAGCGCAGTGCGTAGGTGAATTCGGCTCCTTCTGGGTTAGTGAGAATAAGACCACCTCCTGATCCATCTACGCATGAGGATCCATCGGTGAATAGAATCCATGGTTCTTGAGGTTCCCCCTTGCTTGTCGCAGGTGTAGTGTCAGTATCTGGCTTCTCAATGATGAAGTCGGCCAATATCTGCCCTTTGATTGCAGTGCGCGGTCTGTATGATATGTTATGCTCACCCAGTAACACACTCCATTTTTGTAGGCGTCCCGATGCGTCGGGTCTCGAGATAACCTGTTTGATGGGTTGGTCTGTGATAACAGCTATTGGGTGCGCCTGGAAATACCTGCGCAGTCTTTTCGCTGCAAACACTAAGGCTAGGACCAACTTTTCCATTGCTGTGTAGTTAACCTCTGTCTTCTTGAGCGCCTTACTAACAAAATAGATGGGTGTTTGGACGGAGTTCCTGTCTGTCAGTAGCACTGCGCTGACTGCTCCCTGAGTCGCAGATAGGTACATGATCAGCTCTTCCCCTGGTCGGGGCGCGACAAGCTTTGGGAGCGCTGCTATGTGTTGTTTGAGCTGTTGGAAGGCCTCTTCTGCTTCCGCGGTCCACCTGAAGTCTCCCTTTTTTGTGCACTTCTTGAGTGTTTTGAATAGGGGAAGTGACTTGTCCGCTGATTTGGATAAGAATCGGTTCAGTCCGGCTAGCTTGCTGTTTAGTGACTGAACCTCCTTCAGTGTGCGCGGTGAGGGAAGGTCAATGACTGCTTGGGTCTTTTCTGGGCAAGGCTTGATCCCATCGGGTTCTATCAGATACCCGAGAAACATGCCTTCTGTAGCGCCAAATGTACACTTCTTGGGGTTCAATTTCATGTTGATTCTCCTCAGTGTTTTGAACGTTTCCTCCATGTCGCGCACTAGTTCTTCCTCTGTATGGCTTTTGATGACGAGATCATCGACGTATACTTCCAAGTTGCGGCCTACTTGTTTCTCGAACGCAGTGTCTACCAATCGTTGGTATGTTGCTCCTGCGTTCTTTAGGCCAAAGGGCATCTTTGTGTAGCAGTAGACCCTTGACTTGTGTGGAAGGCCGTTTTTTCTTCATCTTCCTCCGCCATTTGAATTTGGTGGTATCCCTTGTATGCGTCCAGGAAGCATTTGAAGGGATATCCACACAGAGATTCGATCTTCCAGTCTATCTCCGGTAGCGGGTAGCAGTCCTGTGGACATGCTTTGTTGAGGTCTGTAAAGTCTACGCACATTCTCCAACTGCCATCGCTCTTCTTTACCATTACTGGGTTAGAGAGCCAGTCATGGTAGTAGACTTCCCGCATGATGCCTGCGTCTACTAGTTTGTGTACTTCTTCCAGGATGGCTTTTGCGCGGTCTGGAGCTTGTCCGCGCTTTTTCTGTCGTATTGGAGGATATCCTTGTCGGATTTGCAGCTTGTGTTCCGTGATGGAGCGTGGCACTCCTGTCATATGCTTTGGTTCCCATGCAAAAATATCTAAGTTATTTTGCAGGAGTGCGCATATAGCTGATTTGCCTTTGTCAGACAGAGACCCGCCAATAGATACCTGTTGATCCGGGTAGTCAGGGTGAATGGCGACCTTTAGGTTTGGGACTTTGATTGCGCGCTGTTCTGGAACATCGCCTACGTCATTTGTCACTGCGTTGCATTCTTTGGGTGGTATGGTGGTATTGTAAAGAGTGACAATACCTCCCTCAATTGGGAACTTGAGCATCCCGTGCGCTGTGGATGGCACGGCGCGGATGGATGATATTCCAGGTCTCCCGATGATGCCGTTGTACGGAGAGGGGGATCTGATTACCATGAAGTTCATCCAGGTGACCGTAGAGTGTGGTTTGTCACCAACTTCTACAAGTAGACGTAATTGCCCCATGGGCCATATCTTCTCCCCTGTGAAGCCAGTGAGCGGTGTTGTGGCTTGGATCAACTGACTCTGTATCTCAGGTCGCAGCTTCTTGAAACAGTGTTCATATATAATATCAGCAGATGCACCTCCATCTATATACATGCGACGGATGTCGTGACCCCCCGTATGTATTTCAATGGTAAGTGGATCCACTATTGCGTTGTTCGCAGTCAGGGAGGGGAAAGAAATTTCATTTCCCTTAGAAAAACGTTGACTGACTTTCTGTCTTTTCGCGCGCTGCCATGGCTGTATCATGTAGATGATATCTGCCTTTTCTTTTGATGTCTCTTTCCTGGCCCCTGGTTTTGGTTTGTCTTTCCCTTCTCTGATGTTTTTTACGAGGTGGTCCATCTTTCCTTCCTTTACCAATTTGTCAATCAATTGGCGTAGTTGGACGCACTCGTTGGTTGTGTGGCCTTTCTGTCCATGGTATTCGCAATAACCATTCCCTGTGCGCCGATCCTCTAGGGTGCGCATTGGTGGTGGTTTCGGGAAGTTCGCCCCTTCAGTCGCGAATATCTCCTTTGGAGTTTTTGTTAATGGGGTGTACTTGTCGTTTCCCCTTCCACCGCCTTGAGTGCGATAACTCTTATTACGATTGCCACTCTGGTCATTGGATTGTCTCCTTGACTCTTCTTGTGGCCTATGGTTCGAGTAGCCTTTCTTGCTATCCGCAGCGGCTGCTTCTCCTTGGACGAAAGACCTCGTGCGCTTCATGAGCTCGTCAAAAGTTAGGGGAACCTTATCGTTTAACTTTTTTATCAAATCTGGGTTATTGATTGCATTCATAAAACCCGATATTTTTAGTATCTCTGGACACGCCTTGACTTGCATGCATTCGTCCTTAAAGCGTTCCATGAAAGCGCTTGTGGATTCCCCTTGTCGCTGTTTAACCCTAGCGAGTTCGACAGGGTTTTTGGCGCACTTCTTCCTTTGAGTAAAGTTTAAGCGAAACGCCTTGCGCAACTCTTCAAACCCACCGATGCTTCTACGTGGAAGCTTGCTAAACCAGTTGCGCGCATTCCCTACTAATGTAGAGTTGAACATATGGCACCACACAGGTTGTGGCCAATTTTCGATAGTGGCTGCTGATTCGAAAATTTTTAGGTGATCATCAGGATCACCTGTCCCATCATATGTTTTGACGTTAGCAGGCATGCGCCTTTTCTTATTCTCCGAAAAATCGCTGATGCGTCTAGTGAACGCATCAACCTTTTGGCGACGCCAGGGAAGAGACATGTCTTCGTCTTCCTGGTCGCGATATTTACCTCTTGATTTCCAGTGTCCAGTTTCTTTGTCCTCGTTGTCCGAGGAATCACTTGAGGATGAGCGCACTCTTTTGCGATGCTTGCGCAGACTATTATCAGAATCTGAGCTTGTTCCTCTGCGGCGCTTGCGCCGACTATCATCAGAATCAGAGCTTGAAGGGCTTTCACTTGGGGAACACCGTCGCCCAAGCCTATCCTGAATCCTGCGGCTGTCAAGCCTGGCGTGGACATTGGCGCGCCGTTCCCCCTCTTCAGGCTCCTCCAGATGTTGAAGGTCGGCTGCTTCATCATCCATAACCCTCCTTCCAATCCTGGTAAACACTGGTTGTTTGCGGCTATCCTTCTCGCGTCTTTCCTTTCGGTAGCGCGGTGGGGACGCCTCATGCTCAAGGTCAAAGTTGAGTCTGGCGTGCAGACTTTGGCTTGACCTCTTCTTTGCCTCCTCTCGCATGAGCGCAGCCAAGGCTTCGTAGTTTTGAGATACAAAGTCGCTTGGCGCCAATTCGGAAGTGACTCCTTCTAGCGCGATGGAGTCTGTTTCCAAGGCAGGATCCTTGTTTCGGATAGGCGCATTGGGAGGTTCAGTGAAGTTCACCTCTGGCATGGTAAGAGGAGTGCGCTCCAGTTCTATCGCGCTAGTACTTGTTGTAATAGCGGGGGTAGTCCTGGTAAGTGATTCCACTGTAGGAAAGACCAGATCTGAGTGCGCTCCTAAGCTTCTAGGCGTGCTGGTTGTCCCAGAGGCCTGCTTAGGGGCCGCATCCGTTTGGTGCTTCTTCCCTAGTGGGTCATCATGCGCTTTCTTCCCATGCGGACTCTTGTGACTTCCGTGTTTCGTCATTCTAGTTCTTGGTAAAAAATCTTAGTGTAGGGTCCCACGGATGGCGCCACTTGTTGATACAAAAGTTGGGCGTTCCTTGTTAAGACTCCTATTCTCGTACCAATTAGATCTTAATGCTTGATGGAACCTGCGCACTAAGAAAAAGAGCAAACACCGTTAGGCTTATCGAGGGATTGTCTCCCCCGATTATCCTCCGGCGTGAGAGTAAGTAATCGAAGTTTAGGGTTTAGTGAAGAGTTAGGGTTTTTAGTAGATCGTACCTTTACCGAGGGCCTGGGTGCCCTTTATATACACGTGAAACCCTAGTAGGTTTCGTGTTCCCTACTCCTCGGCGTAATCGCCGATATCGGATATTTGGTATATATCCCCTTTATTTAGGAGATACGCCATATTCAATCCGAAAATAACTTTGGGCTTGGGCCTTGTAGGCCCAAACCGTATAACTGGTAGTCCAGTTATCGCCATAGCGGCCCATACGTGGTGGGCTTAAGTATTTAGTATTGTTTACCAATCGGGTCCGTGACCCGGGTGTAGACTATACGTCATCAGTTACATTTTAATTTGAGTCATATTAGTGTATAACCTCGTGTTATGAAGCTTATAGATGGCCATCATTTAACGAGTAGGCTATCTTACAATACTAGTACAGAAGGGCTGTTCGATTTGTTGTCTTTTTTGTTTTGATCGGTTTAGAGTCAGATATGTTGTTTCTTCATTTATTAGATTTTTGGTTTGATTTTTGTGCGTCCTTGATCTTAAGAAGATGACACAAAATGATTCACACTTTATTCTACAAGTTAGCTTTTTCCAAGTGATTTAGTCATATTCATGTCATCTAGCACGTGTTCAGGCATCTTTTATTTCTTGTTTCATAGTTTTTGGATCATTTTTTTGAGCCAAGAATGTCTATTCTACTCTTAGAATCAACTTACCTTTGCAAGAGATATGCGGAGTATTTATTTGACTAAATTTGGCTTGTTTTATATTTCACTTTGTGTTATGAGATCAACATGAGAGTTCTCACTAGTCACTAGTCACTAGTCATTAGTGTACATGTGGTATGCGAACACCGTACAAACACCAAAAAATTTGTTTCTTTATTATTTACGTATGGTAGCCACTAATAATGATACGCTATCATTTATGAAATTAGGTTGGTTATTGGTACCCCTAAAGTGCAAGTAATACCTCCATCTAGTTCTTTTTTATCTTTATTTTTATACTTTCGTTTTTGTTATAAAAATGTGAAATAAAATAAATAAAAAATAAATAAATAAAACACAAAATATAAAGTTTGATAAGTAAAAAATAAGCAAAAAAACCTATGAAATACAAAAACATATGACTAGCAAACATTATCGCTAAAATCTTATTAGATAAATTTTTTCGCAATCTTTCAATTTATTGTAATTGTATATCTGCTCTCGTGTTTTAAGGTCATGTCGTGTTTGTATTTTGTAGGTTTGCATTTCTTTTGGCCGTTCCTTTCTATTAAAAAGTTTTGCTTCTAAATAAATAAATAAATAATACTTAGCATGGACAATTTATGTAAATTACTTTAGACTACTCGTAGTGGTTTGAATAACCACGCGTGAACATCACTTTTTACGGTCTTCTACCATCACACACGCAACCACAAATTTACCATTTGTTTGGTCATCCCGAGCATCAAATGAGTTTGTGTGTGTGTATGTGTGTGTGTATGTGTGTGTGGGGTATCTTTGTGTTTAAGATAGTCATGTTTGTGTTGTGTGTTTGGTGGCATGTCTAGTATTAATCAATACGAGATTTAGTGGTTGATTTGGTAAAGAAGTGAATGCGAATGTGAAGCTAAAGTGACATTATTGAACGTAATTACTATTACACCACTCTTATATGAAATAGTAATATTCCAATCCAGTCAACCATAAAATTAGGTCAACCGTACACGACCTACAAACATCACACACTCTGTACTCGTTCTGACATGTTTTTTTATTTTCTTTTTAAATTTTGTTTCTGAAAACTAAGAGCTGTCATCTTCGATCAAGAATCTATCCCTCCACACACTCCAGTTTTATATTTTCGGATCTCCACTTAAATAAAAGAGTTAATTTCAAAAATGGTCCCTGTGGTCTGTCGAGTTTAACAGTTTTAGTCCCTTTACTTTTTTTTAACGGATCCAGTCCCTGTGGTTGCGACCCATAACAGGTTTTGTCCCTTGACCAAATTTTCCGTTAGTTTGACCGTTAAATTGGTCATGTGACTTGCACATGGGAGGGTAATTGTGTCATTTTTCATATCCTACAAATCATTCTTCTTTATAAAATGAGATCTCACATCATCACCTCCGTATCTAAATCTTCATCACCTCTGTATCTCACATCACCTCTCTCCATCCATCACCATCTAAAAAAAACATGAGATCTCACATCACCCAACCACCCCCACCTCCATCCATCATCATCCAACAACCACTACTGCCACCCTTCTTCTTCAACAACCACTGCCACCCCAAACCACCCCACCTCCATCCATCACCAAGCAACAAGGATACCCATAATCAACTTAACCCAATAACAGTCATACTGATTTTTGGTTAAAACCTCTCAAGCCCAACACCAATAAGTAAATTATGTTTTGTAAAAGCCCAAGTGTCATTAAACCTAGACTTAAACAACCCCGTATATAATAACATAAGATTAGGAACCCTAATCTCATTTCATCACATCATACGCCCCCATCTACTTCACACTCTCCCCGTCAAAATCATCTTTGTACAACCATCATCAAAAATAAAATAGAGATGAAACAAGATCTTGTTCAAACCGAAAGAAAATAGAGATGAAACAAGGTTGTTTTTGTCTCTTTCGTAAAGCTTTCGGATAAAATAAAGAAGCTAAGCTTCTTATAGATCAATGATGTGTTGTGAATAAGCTCTAAAGATCTTTCACGATTTATTCTTGGAATGAAAGAGACAACCTGAGATCTTCGTATATTTTTTTTTTTTTTTTTTTCTTTTTTTTGAGTTTTTAGGAAGTTATGGTGATTGTTGTCGTTTGTTGTGGAGGATGAGTTAGGTTTAGATCATGGATTTAATGTTTTAGTTGTGTCAACTTGGGCTCGTTTGACTTTCAGATTGGGACAGTTGATGGTTTAAGATGTTGTCTACTGAGGATTGAGGATTGAGTTTGAGATTCGAGTGATTGTGAGGATCTAATCGATGAGTGGTTGGTTTTGATTATACAAACGGGTAAAGATGATCATTTGAAGATCTGCTTGTGTTTTAAGTTCTTGTCGATGAAGATTTAGATTTAGAAAATAAATGAGTTCTTGTTGATGAAGATCTGCTTGTGTATTTAGATTTAGATAATAATAATAATAATAATAATAATAATAATAATAATAATAATAATAATAATAATAATATGAGGGTAGTTTAGTCATTTCATCCATTCAAACAGTCAAACTAACAGAAAAATTGGTCAAGGGACCAAACCCGTTATTGGTCGCAACCACAGGGACTGGATCCGTTAAAAAAAAGTAAAGGGACTAAAACTGTTAAACCCGACAGACCACAGGGACCATTTTTGAAATTAACTCTAAATAAAAAGAATATTATTATCATGTTACAGTGACAGTTATTTTCACTAAATGTTTATGAGGATAACCATCATGATAAAAGAATATTATATGTAAAAGTTCTTATGTTATTTTGACAGTTGGTTAATAAACGTTACTCCTTTCGTTTTAAAATAATTGTCTTCTGATAAAAAAAACACGCAATTTAAAAAAACATAATTATTACTGTTTTCTCTTTTTTATTTTATTTTTTCGCAGAATGACAGTCTTATCCTAGACTAATTAATTAATATCTTCTTTAAAGTTTGTAATATTATTTTCAACCAATGTTAATATGGTAACGCTACAAAAAAATAGTTATATTCTCCACGGTTATTTTTACACGGTATAGTCAACCGCGATTTTTTTTATTATTATTTTATTTTATTATTATTTTTTTATGTTTTGCTAAACTTATAGATGTCACAAATATATTAATATGATCCACATGTATAAGTGTGAATAAATTACAAAAGATTCTCACTTATAAGTGTACCAAAACAAATTATAAGAAAGGCATACTTAATTGTAGACATCTTTTGCAATTCTGCAACTTATAGGTGTGGGCATTCAAAGAATTTTTTCACATTTTTAACCATAAATATTTGGATAATATCTCCATTTATATGTGTAGGAAAATACCCAATATTACCACACATAAGTAGGCGTGAACGCTATAATTATACACATTTTTAACCATGGACGTTTGTTCTTTAAAATGTGGACAAATTAACTACTTAGTAACTTTTTATAATGTAAACTTGATTAAACTTCAATATCTATTTTTAACAGTGGACAATTAAATTAAAATATTTAAAAAAAATACGTAAACTATTAATTTAGGACAGATGAAATATTATAGAGTATAGTTTCTTTCATGCAATAGTAAGGACCACAAAAGATGAAACTTGGCTTTATTCTACAGTCTGTTAAAACTATAAAAATCATATTTAACATGAAACTTGCCTTTATTCTACAGTCTGTTAAATATAGGGTATAGTTTCTTTCATGGAATAGTATGAAGGACCACCAAAAGATGAAATATGGAGTAAAAACAAAAGGCCCTCATTTTGAGGTCCATAGACAAATGGTCAAAAGGATCTCCCCGTCTCCACATTTAATTTCCCCTGAATATAATTGTCCTTAATCTAATCAATGACCATAAAAAAAGTACCACTCTATTTGCTCCCACAATATCCTACTTTATGCTACAGTACTTTCTAATAAATCAGTAAATCACAGAGAGTAGACCATATTCATTGCTGGTCCATATTTAACAGTTTTTTATAGGTCTAGGTTATCGGTACCTCTAACCCTAATTTTTTTGGGCGGTACTATTGGTAGTTTGGTACTTCTAGCATCTTTTTATATGTATTATCCCTAACGCATCATTTAATTTATTTATTAACTTTATAACACATTTTTTTATCAATTTTTATTTCGTATTTTTTCATCTTTTATCAATTTATGTTCCGTATTTTGCAGTCAAACTTTACATTTTCTGTTTCGTGCTTTCCGTTTTATAGTTTTACAATAGAAAGAAAAAATATTAAAAAAAATAATAATAAAAAAATAGAGGGGTGGAGTTATCAATTTAGAGGTACTAATAACCAAACTTTTTTTTTTATTTCTTTTTTTCATTAATTTTGTTTTTATTACAAAACACAAAGTACAAAACATAAAATATAAAGTTTAACAAATTAAAATTAGTAAAAAACAAAAAATAAAAATAGAAGAAACACAATCATAATTCAAATAGAAATAATGAAAAAAATAATAATAATAATCGAGAATCACCCCCAAAAATTTGGAAAATATTAAAAAGAAAAAATATTGAATTAATATTTCAGTTTTGCATTGAAAAAATATACGTAGATATCTATTTATCTATTTATGTATAATTAATATGCGCAGAATTTCTCTACAACTTTTGATGGAATCAACAAAAAAATTCTTGAAAAATACATCGACAATAATGAAATAAATAAAGATAAAAAAATAAATAAATTTTTTTTTTTTTTTTTTTTAAAAATGACTTCATTTTCTTATCCGGTTAATAAAGTGTGTAAAACTGCCCAAAAAAGTACAGAACATAAAATATAAAGTTTAACAAGTCAAAAGCAATAAAATAAAAAAGATACGAAACAAAAAATGATAAAAAAAAAATGTCTTGTTCTGTCAATAATAATAAAAATTAAAAAAAAAAAAAAAAAAAAAAAATAATGATAAAAAAACTGTCTTGTTCTGTCAATAAAGCGGATAAAAGGGAGGTAATAATGGTATAGGGGTAGTAATAGTACCACCCTTTTTTATATAAAGAAATACATAAAAACATATGTACTCAACTGTTATGTCAATTTTATTGAGCCCATAGACATGCTTCTGGGCCTATGTGTTTCACACTTCAGACTCAACCTTAATTTATACAATTTAAAAGTGGTAATCCTAAAGGGTTTCATACAATATTTAAGACTGATTTTGCAATGTTGTACTTACCAACTATATACAGGAAAAACAATTTACCTCTCTGCTGTTATACATGGCCAGGTGAGATCTTTGATCTCTTAGTTTCTGATCTTATGGCAGATTGTGATAATTGACCATCCTCAAGATGGTCAAATGAGTCCAATCCCAGACTGGTGGTTGGTCAATGGTGCAAACAGATTCATACACATGTCAGCTTCAATGCATATTCCAATACTTCTCTTTGAAGTATCAAAAAGGTCATCCCGAACGTTGAATGCTAAATTTAGCAGCATCACAAAATGATTCTATCGGGATTGAGATCTCTTGGATTTCTAAACTGTCAGTCAATTTGATACCCTTTACCAAGCTTAGTTGTGGTTCTTATTGCTCTTCATCATCATTGACAAGCTGTTGATTAATTCATAGGCCCCACGATTGCCCCCCAAAAGCCAATCCAAAGCCTCGCCAGCGGCATCTTTTTCAGCTTGTTTCTTGTTGTTGCAAGGGCGGCCCATGAAGTGCATGCCATTAAATTCACAAATGGCAATAAACTGGTTGTTTGATAAGTTAGTTCTGTAGACTGGGTTACTATAACCTGCTCTAGCAAGTAATGTTTGGAGTTGATTCTTGGAATTGTCTCCTCCTGGTCCACTCTGTATCTCGGAAACTGGTGGAGGTGGAGGTGGTGATACATGAGAAGTTATTAAATTGGTACCTCTAACCTCGTGGTTGTACACGAATCTGCCACTGCATTGATCCCGTGAGAGCAGCAATTGTATAGCAGATAAAAGGCAGTGATGGCCATGCAAGCTTACTCTAGGATTTACTAACTGAGACATAAAAGGAAATGCAATAAATTCAATAATGATAATAATAATAATAATAATAACAACAATAGACTGAGATATAAAGGGGATACATACTTTACTCTGGAATAACTCATCAAGCTCTCGCTTTAACGTTTGATACATTAGTGCTGCTTCAGGTGCCATGAAGAACTCTAAGTATCCTTCCAACATTTTCAAGTGTCCATCCTGCAATAATAACATTTAGTCATGAATCAAGAGAATATACTCTAAGTGACATTTTTTTTTAATCAATTTGTGTTATGCTTTATCTTTGACGTGGCAAATTGATTAGGCATGAAGACTAAAACGAAAATGGATCAGGCAGGTCAAAACTCAAAAGTAAACCAGAATATATATATATACAGTTATAAACCTGCTTAATCTTTTTATAAAAAATAGTTTATATAGTTTTTCATAATCTTATTTAACACAGCCTGATTAGACCAGTTGTAAAAATTAATCAATTCTGACCAGAACCATTTTGACCCATTTACCTTACACGACCTGCCCATTTCCACTCGTAGTATCCAGAATAAAACATAAAGCTTGTGGAAATGAACTTACAACATCACCCGCAGAAATGCTTCCCCCAAATAGGAGCAGCATTGAATCAGATACAGCTGTTGAATCTCGAAGGTAAACAGAATTGACTTTGATCTTCTCATTAAACACCAGCCATGGGTATGGAATTTTGGCTGCACGTGCATTAACTGTATTCTGAAGAGATATAAAAAAGGAGAGAAAAAAGATATCAATTTTGTAAATGATGATGCGCATCTTTTATGAAAAGTTCAATGCAGCTAAAGGACAATAACGAACTTACCGAATGTAAAGAAACCTCACCGTCCTCCAATGTTTTCAGCGATAACGAGGTTTCCTTGTGCTGGAAATGTAGCCTTGTTAGTAGACATAGAAATAACATGAGGTGATACTAATGGGACTACTCTAGTATGCATAGACAAGCAATCCATGATGTGCTCTCCCAATTCCAGATAAATGTATCATTTGACTTGACACGGTTAGATAGGAGAGTTTGAATGTTTTTCATGTTTACAAATGCCCCTCCAGGAAGACAAAATACAGAAAATGTTAACTAAAGTCAATGTCATTTATATCTTGTAGAGGATGTTAAATGGTAAATGAATAATGTTGTAATGAAACTTTGTAAAAAGATGCCACATCTATTTTTGGATGGTTCAATGGAAAGTTGCACTTCATTTTGGGATAGTGGGAGTCAACTTTTTTAGCTTAGTTAAATGTCATTATGTAACAGTTTCATAAAAGTTATAGTGGGCAATTTCGACCCATTGAATAATAAAGGGGTCAATTTAGTTATGTTTTTACCTCTATCAGGTCAAACAGGTAAAACAAAAAAATGCTAGAAAGGAAGTGGGCAAATCGGTGGAACTTTTAAAGTTTGCCAAAGTGTATTTAAATGCATAAAAGTATAAAACATCCTAGATCATTTTTCATTAATAAATTAGGTTACTACTGAAACAATATATCTCTCTTGTAACCATATTTGACACACTAACTGTTTATAAAAAATTCAAAAGGTCTCAACCTAAGTGTTTATGGGTCAACCCAGCCCAATCCCTTTTGAGTCGTTAAGCAACCCAACCATTATATCAATATCTCATCAAAAGTTTGTATTTTATATGATTACCAGAATAATAGCTAAAGAAAATAACCTACCGCAATAGAGCAAACATTTGGATACAAACCATAACAGATGACTGCACGTACGACATGATCATCGTAGCTGTAAGTGTTGTAATTGGCCATCTTGTTGTCAACAAGACGAATATCTCTTAGCACAGATTTAAATTCCCTTCGAAGGGAATCAATAGCTTTCATTGATTGTACAGAGAGAAAATTCTTCCAGCAGTATTCATATCCCTTCCGTTTTTGTTCAGCAACCTTCCAACCCTTGTACGCCCGCACAAGAGCAAGGTGGTCACTAAAATCATGGGAATATTGTGCTTTAGCAGCCTCTGCCAACTGCAAAAGGCATAAGAATTACTTGAAATCAATCAGATCATGAAAAGTAAATAACTAAATATATTAAAATTCAGAAATAATCTTTGCACGTATCATTTAACTATGTAGTGAAAGAGGAAGGCTTAACTCACCTCCTTTTTCTCCAAAGGTGTCAGGAAAGGGTCTCTAATGCTAAGACCAGCAACAACTGTCAATATAGGGTCAAGGCAATTCAAGATCGTACCCATTACAAGCATCTTTCCAAGTTTGGGTTCCATTGGAAGCATTGTCAAGTAACGACCTGCAACAATTCAGATATAGGAGAGAACAAAAATAACTATAACTACAAAATTTGTTGCCTTAGTGTCTGAATAGAACATACAGAATTTAAACATACCCAAAGAGGTCAAATTTTCATTCTCATCCAACGCACCAATTAGCTTGAGATATTCAATAGCATTTTGCACCTACATACAGACGAATAGGATTTCACTTAAGGTTATGAAAGTAAATATTGTACTAATTGCAAGATAAGATTGGCATCCAGAATGAGAACAGGATGCTGTACTTCATAAATTGTAATATAAATCATTTAGGATAAGAATTTAGTGTTACCGCTCGTAAATCAGGTGATTGCAAAGCCTTGGATAAGAATTCAGAAGTACTTCCAAGATTCAAACTTTTAATTTGCAAACAAAGGGACTGCAAAGGCGTCCTCAATATTTGTGGCAATTGATATTCAGCAAAAGCATCATAAACACATCTGGGATATAGATGGTAACATTCTCCTGGTTGAACACGACCAGCTCTTCCTCTTCTCTAAATACCCAATAGAGAAAAATATATATATATATTAAAAACGTACAAGTGTATAACACAAAAATAACTGTTGATCGTACAGAGCCCATAAAGCATAGAGCTTTGTAACATGTGAATCACCTGAATGCTAAAAGAACTTACTTGTTTAGCAGAAACCTTGGATATCCAAGAAGGAAGCAAGCAAGGAGTATTGTTTAATGCATCATATGATGCCTCTTTAGCCTTACCACAATCAATGACAAAAACTAAGTCATCAATTGTTATACTTGTTTCAGCAATATTCGTAGCCAAGACTATCTTCCTCACCCCACTATCTAGTTTTTCAAATATTAACCTCTGCATGTATATCAAAAAAAGAAGGTGAAAGAACTTCATTTAAAAACTGAAGAGATTTATTGGAAAATTCACTCCATATAAACTACCTGCTCTGAGCTGGCCATAGAACTATGACATGTCAGCAACAAAACTCGACTTTCATCTCCTAAAACTGAATGAGCTTGTAGCTTATCCTTTAGAGAACTTATGTCATCCCACCCAGTCATAAATACTAAAATGCCCCCAGGCTTTTCATTCTCACATATATTGCAAAGTATGTGTTCTATGAGGTTGAAATTAAAGCAATCGGGCTTCCAGCAGACCATAGAGTCTTGTGTCTGCTGACTGTATTCACTGAAGTCAGCAGATCCAAGTGCTTCCTATATCAATTTCCACAAGATACTTCAGAAACACAAACTCATGATACGGAATGTGATACAATTACAAACTATATACCTCAACAGCTGACGCAATTTTGCTCTTCCTTTTAGTTAGAGCTTGTTTATTAGACTTCCATACTTGACCATAATCATCAATCTGATTGTCCGCTGTTAATTTGTATCCGGTTGATTCCAGAATATCTTCTAGAAAATAGGTGCGCACAGGATGTGTAACACCCTGCAGGCAAAAAGAAAAATTGTTCAATGAGATTATTATTTTGGGTATCTTCATGTCAGATAGTAAGCCTTTAATAAACAAATGCCATATAAATGTTCCATGTACAACAACAACAACAACAACAACAACAACAACAAACCCAATCCCGCCGCGGCAGGGTATGGGGGAGGTAGACTGTAGACAGACCCTACCCCTACCCCAAGGTAAACCCGGGAGTAGAGAGGCTGCTTCCAAGGAGACCTCCGGCAGGTGCATGTGTGCGCGTGAGAGAGCAAGAGAGGGAAAGAAACAGAAAAAAAGCAAAGCATACAACAAGAAGGTAAAAGAGCAGGCAAAAAAAGCAACACCAAAAACGCAAACACAAAAAAAAAAAAGCACTGAGCAAAGAACCACACAAGGCTGGCAAACCTAAGGAAACAAGACAACGCACAACAGGGCAACGCACGGGGCCTAAAACTAAGGCAAAGCAACCGAACAAAGCAAAGCAAGGCAGGGCAACGCACGGGGCCTAAAGCTAAGGCAAAGCAACTAAGCAAAGAAAAGCCGGGCAACGCACGGGGCCTAAAGCTAAGGCAAAGAAACCCAACACACCTAACCTGAGCTACCCGCAAACCCTAATTCTATCTCTCCACGCCTTCCTATCTGAGGTCATCTCCTCGGACAAGAGTAGCTCCTTCATGTCGAGCTTAAGTCTATCCTCCCATCTGAGTTTAGGTCTACCCCTCCTTCTCACCCCGTCCACCACTAGCGCTTCGACTCTTCTAACGGGTGCTGATTGTGGCCTTTAATAAACAAATGCCATATAAATGTTCCATGTAAATGTACAACAGTGAAACGATACTGCCGAAACTCAAATGAAAGAGGCAGTTCCCCAGGAAACGATTTATTAGATATACTTTATGCGAAAAGAAGTTATAATATTACAACTAGTCACTAGTAGCTTAAAGATTACCGGTATCTGGATCACTGGAGCACCACCAAAATAGGAGGAAAAAAGCTCTGCATTAAGCGTAGCACTCATCAAAACAAGCCTTAAATCAGGCCGGTGAGGAAGCATCTCTTTCAGAACAGTAAGCAGAAAATCTAGCACAAATATAAAAAATTTATATTAGAATCGAGCTTTATATCCAGGATATAATTAATGTAAAAGTTTACCTTCATCAATACCACGCTCATGAATCTCATCCATGATAACATGAGTCACACCTTTCAAATGTCTATCAACCAGCAATCTTCTCAACAGAATTCCAGTGGTATAGAACACCAAGCGGGTATTCTTTCCTTTTATACCCTCTAACCTAACTTTATATCCAACCTTCAAAGGGAAGACGATTTTAGAAGATAATAAACTAATGAAGAAGCCGCTATTTATTAATATAAAACTAATAAAGGGGCAATTGCATATATACCCACTAAAACTTGCATATTTGCATATATACCCAAAACATGCTTAACTTGCATTGTAAATCATGCATTAAAAACTTGTATTTTGGGGAAATATGCAAGTTTTTGAGTTTTAGTGGGTATATATGCAATTCATTAATCCCAAACTAATAAAGTGCTTACAGTTTCACCCAACTTTTCCCCTCTTTCAGTAGCAATTCTTTCAGAGACAGACATGGCAGATATTCGTCTAGGCTGAGTACATATGATGTTACATGTAGCCCCACGAAGAGAATTAACTTCAGATTCTAAGATAAACTGGGGAATCTGAGTGGTTTTCCCACAACCAGTTTCACCTGAGATGATAACAACCTGTAGCAAGCACATTATCTTATTGTAAAATTGCATTAAAACTTGATAATATATTGGCTGATGTATGTTCTAAGGTAATTTTTTTCTATTGACACCAGCTATATATTATTTGAAATGTGTAATACTGTTTCTTCTTGCTTTCTCAGATAGTATCATAGTCCCACCTCTAGTGTTTGAAAACCATTACTGAACTTAACCAATTTCGAAAGGAATATAATTGACAAAACCCAATGTAAAAAGTTACAACTTTTGCAACAATGCACAAACTTTTATTAATAGAAACAAACGAACAAGTAGCTGTAAAAAACTAAAGAAAAACTTTCAAACTGATGTAAAAGGTAACTTTTAAAATCATTACAATAAAAGTTATCAACTTCCTTGTCCATCGTGGTTGACATTTAGCTTCAAAATAACCATCACATGTACAAATCCTATTAAAAAAAGCACCGAGTGTTCTAGCCAAAGAATTTTAAAGTTTCCCACTTTGATATATTTTCAATAGTGTTCTTCCAACATTGAAAACAGTGCTCTATTATTCTACTGTTGTGGGTTATCTCAAGATTAATATTACTACTATTTGCAATGAATAAACCCATTTCATGTTTGTTACATCTGTTTTGAAAGAACTGAAATTAAAAGTAGCATTTAATAAGCAACTAATCAAAACACGATAAGGTACCTGATTTTTTGAAATAGCATTCAATATTGCATCCTTCTCCTTATAAGTAGGGAGACTCCTGCGAGACTCTAGCATTTTCTGACCTTCTGAAGATTTCTATAGAGAACACACAATTATTCCAACAGGATCATATCCTTCGTATATAACATGTATATGGCATCAACAAACGCAAAGACTCCCAACGCCAACAGTCATGCAGAGGAGTTAATTGCTCATACTTGAAAATTGATGGGTTACAAAGGAAGATCAAACATTTAATCACAGAACAACAATCTACTTATTTTCCTATTTGGAAAGAATACTACTTGAACATGCCACAAGCTTTTCCGAAGTACTTAAAACCTAATAACAACAGTAACAACAGTAATACTATAGCATCCCTGTTTTTCTAATAGCCACCTTGGTAAGCGTATGGCTTCCGTAGCTGATCATCAATCAACATAAAAATCAAAGATGCAACCATTCATGAAATTTACCACAAAAGCAAAAGATCGCATTAGTGCTAGGTGGCTAGCAGCTAACCTACAGGCTTAGGCTGTCCCAAAAGGCACTTGGTTCTATATTTCAGAGATTGATCAGTAACTTAGTGCTAACGTGATCACTCAAATCCACCAAGTATACTACTAATAAGAACGTCGTGTAGTTGTTATAGGGGCCACACTTCTGCAATGAGACCATTTTAACTTATATTCAAAAACAAAATGCTAAGCAAGAGCCTCTGGACTCACTTGTATGGGCTATGGGTGTGTTCAGGTAGGGTGTTTATCTTGTGGAAATGTAGTCAAGGTTAGAGGTTTTCTCCATGGTTTCCTAGTAGTAGCTTTGTCTGTGTGCTACTGCTAGAAGATTGGTGAGCTTGGAATCAGTTTAGTTCCTGAATAGATAGTAGTTTGTATGGTTTGTTGTTTCAGATATATGAGCATGTTCATATTATCTGTGTTGTTTCCTTGTAATTTGCTGATTCTAATTAATAAAAGTTCACCTTTTCAGGGAAAAAAATGCTAAGCAAGAGTAATGATGGATCAAAATTTTTTTTCATATATCACTAATAATTTCACCCAGCCTATTCACAGTAATCAAGTGTCATCAGTTAAGATATCTAAGCACTGTCCAAGTTTCAGTGAGTTGGTTTTGATTTAATAAAAAGATTATCTCATTGCGCGTAATAAGAAGTTTAAGGTAAATGACGAGTAGCTTAATCTTGAAACTATCTTAAAAATTCAGGGTAATTTAACCTGCCAGGCTTGTTGTTCCATGTGCAGCTGCATACTTCTTCGCCAAAGGGCTTTGTCCAATGCAGCCTTATCCTGCTGATCTGGCTCTCTTTGCTCATATGATCCTTCATTTATTACACTACTACCATTAGTAACTGTAGCTGGTGACAAACTATCTCGAGAACCATCCGTGCTTCTAGTCTTCTGAGAGAGGTATTTTTCAAGATGAGCATCAACTGCCCTTTGCAACCCTGGAGGCAAGGTCACCTGACAGTAAACATGTCAAATATCACTCTTTTAATGAGAGCTAAAAAGCACATGTGATATGAAATTAACAAATGGTTGCCTTTGAACCTCACATATTGATTACAATTTTTTATAAATTTAGAGAAGCATAATTTTGAATATAATACCTCCCTCTGTGGCCGCTTATCATCTAAATCATGTCTGTAATTTGGCAAGGGGACTTTGCTGACAACCACTACCTTGACATACAAACGACTGCAAAGAACAAAACAAAAGTTTACTGTCAAAAGGCCACTCTAAATGATATACCGAAAAAAGCAACATATACTGATGATGATACCTGTGCAACCCCAATTTACTTGCCAGATCTGCTATCTGCTCGTAATCGCGTCTGTCCTTTTTTTCCCTCGACACCAGCTCTTGTTTATCATTGCTATGCAGCAATTCCCTTAACCTCAATTCCCAAGATTCTATGTTATCAGACGAGCAAGTACCCTGGAATATATTCTAAGTTTCAGAATACGACATAACACACTATGCAGCTGAAAAAATAAAAAAAAAAAAAAATAAAAAAAGAAGAAGAAGAAGATGTGTGTTGTGCTCACTGAAGCAACAAAACCAAGAAACGAAAACGTACGGTTGCTTAATATTTTCCTATAGAGTTTGGAGTATGGATCATTGGTATCATCAACCCATGTGTAAAGGCCAAAACTTATAAACCATGGAGTTGCTTGTTTAACTCCACGGTCATACTACTTTTTCCTTGCACGTTATTGTCAACTTCAACATGCCTCAGAAATACCTAGACTATATTGTGGACAAAACGTATCCAAACATTCTTCACAACACACAGAGAGACAAGTTTAAACAGGTAAAAGGCACAGAGCGAATTCCCATCAAAATCAAAAACGCATAGATGTGCACGGACCCAGAAGCATATAGTGAATTTTCCATTATACACCTATAATTTATTTGCATATTAACATATCATCTTTTTTTAACATAACTAGCTTCCTTTAGGTTCATCCCTAGTCAAGGTAAGACCTAACTTCTACACTCCCGTTTCATTTATACACAATATTAAAAATAAGTATTCTTCACTCCAACATTTTGTTAATAAACAAATATTTCTGTAAACATCTGGTGTGTTTGGCAAAACTAGTGGTAGCAGCCAGCAGGCAGCAGCATTTATATTCTAACGCTTCTTTGAGTAGCATTTGTAAGCCTAGCATTTAAACAAAATCCAAAACGCTACACGCTACTTTCCGGACAAAGCTTGATATTTCAAACACTAAACTATTAACACTAGTTGTGCGCCAAACAACCAATGCAATAACGAGCGAAGATATTACTAAACAAACTGTGCTAGAAAACCTAAATTAAGCACAAATTTTAACTTAAACAGCTAAACTATTTCACATTCCAAGTTTTGAAAATAAAAAAATCGTTAGACACAACTCACAGCATTTGCAGATATCTCGAACTCGCTACTGGCCTCTTCTTCGCTTAAGTCATCATTCGGTAACTCATTTCGCTTCTGCTGCTGTTCGGCATGAGTAGAAATATACGGATAAGCATTTGATAAAGTATCAGAATCAGTAACTGAATTAACAGAATAACTGTTTTTATTGTTTTCAGTAATGCTGGTGGAAGCGGCGACGGAGCGTAGACGGTGAGGATAAGTTTTTGTCTTGAGGCGTTGTGAGGTTTTACGGAGGGTTTTAGGATATGAAAAGATGACGGTTGAATTGAGGGCAGTCAGGTCCATTGTTAGTTAGGGTGGTGGTGACAGTGGTAGTAGTGTGAACTGTGAGGGGATATCCGCTGGTGGTACTGGAATGTACTGTCTGTTTTCGTATTTGACCCGATAACTTTAGCTTGTTTGGGCCTTTGGCAGTTTCCTCTTCAGTACTTCTATGTGATCCAACTACGTAGTTTACTACAGTCCCTCAGTCTCAATTTATTTGTCAGGAGAGAGAAAACACAAAATTTAATAAAAGTGGAGTCACTTTAATTTTCAACCACATTCCTCCACTAGATTCTCTATTTTTTACTAAATAAGTAAAGTGGACAATTAATTTGAGACATTCATAAAAGGAAATATAGACAATTAAATTGAGACGGTGGAAGTAGTACAATATAAATCAGCTTAGCTGGTGAGTGGGACTCCCGGTTTTACCCAAAAGATCATTAGTGATGGCAATCTTTTGTGATTTTCCCTCCGAATATTTGTAACAGCCCATGGTCAACATCTCGTTGTCTATGATACGTGCAAGGCTTCACTATTATTCGGTGAGGTTTCCCAGATGTCGTATCCCGACTAAATATTCAAAAAAAGAAAAAGTACAAGATACACTCAGTGTCTTGACATTTATACCCTCACATCACTTTTACACATTTTCAAGGGTATAAGTGTCAAGACACTCTTAATTTGAGTGTGTCAATCAATTTGGAGAGTGTGCAAATCAACTCCCTTATATTAACTATATAGATATAGATTGGGCTAATTGTTTCAAAAATATATTTTACTTGTCACTTTTTGCGCTTATTGTTAGGATCGAATTATTTAAGAAATACATGATTTTTATTTATTTCGTGTAACATTTTACCTGTTATACCCTTAAACGATTAATTCAAATTATCTTCTTTTTTTTATTCCACCACACACTATTCACATCATCTAATATTGTCACGGAAGATTTTATATATTGTAATGTATAAACACTTGAGCTCCGACACATTAACAAATAACATCACAAGCTCGATCTATCACTTTCAAATACTCACACTCAAAACCCTCGATCTTATAAAATCCAAATTGATTGTCGTTCTCAGTGTTTTGTTCCAAATCAAACGGTGCAAAAGGTACTTTGCTTATTATTCTATATGATTTGTTCCCTTTCGTGTCTTTCAAGTATGTATGAATGTCAATTTAAGTTTTTAGGCTTTCCAAAAATATCAAAATCTAATATTTGATTTAGGGTTTAAGTCATTAAATAACTACATACTTTCTCAAATTCACTCATATAGTACGTGTACAACATTTATTATTTTTATGGTATGTGAACTTTTCAATTCGTGCTAATATGGTCACATTTTTACCGGCAACTGGTAAAACCAGCTAAATTTTTTAGATAGTGACTTGGCATTTTTTTTAATTACTTATAGTATAGGGTTTAAGGCATTAAATAGTCACGTACTTTCTCAAATTTACTCATATGATACATGTACTGAATTTATTGTTTTTATACATTTTTGTACATTTTCATCCGTTTTCATACGTTTTTTGTATGTTTTCATCCGTTTTCTTACGTTTTTGTACTTTTGATACGTTTTCATACCTTTTCACACATTTTCATACGTTTGCATCCGTCTTTATATGTTTTCATACGTTTGCTTGTGGTTTTATACGCTTTTGTACGACTTATACGTTTTTTTACATCTTCATACATTTTCGCATGTTTTCATAAGTGTTCTTACGTTTTCGTACGTTTTCATAGGTTTTAGTACGTTTTAGTACATTTTCATACCATTTTCTACGTTTTCATATGTTTTTACGTTTTCTACGTTCTATACGTTTGTGTACGTTTTTATACGTTTATGTGCATTTTTATACGTTTATGTGCATTTTTACACGTTTGTGTACGTTTTTTTGCGTTTGTGTATGTTCTTTTACGTTTGTGTACGTTTTTATACGTTTATGTGCGTTTTTACACTTTTTTTGCGTTTGTGTATGTTCTTTTATGTTCTTTTTGACCTTTTTTTACGTTATACGCTTTGTGTATATTTTCACATGTTTTATACGTTGTTTGGATGAAAACGTATAATAACGTACATAAAGGTAGAAATGTACAAATATGTACAAAAATGTAAGAAAAAAAAATATATTATTTTGTACAATCTTTCACGTACCATAAAAATAATAAAAATATTAGCCGGTTTATGAAAGTTCACATACCATAAAAATAATAAATTTTGTACACGTACCATATGAGTAAATTTGAGAAAGTATGTGGCTATTTAATGGCTTAAACCCTTTGATTTATGTTTTTTTTTTCAGGATGGCACCTGAGGGGCCCGACACTTTGTCATTTGAGGTTCACACTTATGGTGTATTTTTTTTAACCCTTAGGTACGAGAATGGAGTTGTTTTCCATTTGAGGCTTCTAGGTGTGAAAGAACATGTTATGTTACATTATGTGAGGTTTTAAAATAACGATTGATAATAACATGTATGAATTGTTTATGTGCATACCCAAAATCCAGTATAAGAAGATCTGAAAATTGTTGAATATGATGATGATGTATGCAAAATGTACGATATTTATGAAGTATCTGGACAAGTGTAGGATTCTACGAAAAACCCTTGTAGTTAATCTCAATGATTAGTGATAACCTTGTATTGTCATTTAATAAAGCCCATTTTTGCTGGGAAATTTAAACTTTTCTATTATCATTTATAATATCACGATGCATTTTAAATATATATACATATTGTATGCACCGAACTTGAGATAACAATTCCCTCGCGACAACACATTTTCACGACCAACGACAAGAGACAATACTCACGATAAAACTTAACACATTTATTACCATACATTTAACACAAAATCATTTACACCAAATACACTCAACCAAAAGTAATTACATCTAAAAACACTAATCCTAATCTCAAACTACAAGACCAACCGGACCCTTAATGTTTCGACCCATCACCACACGGCCCATCAGAAACCACACAGCCCATCGCCAATTCCAGCCCAACACATTACCCACTTTATTCTTTTCTTTTCCTTTGTTTTCTTTTATACCCGATCGACACCACCCTTCAAAAACCCACTCGTATTTTTAAAATATCGAACATAGGTCATATATATTTTTACACCTTCGAATGCACCACCCAACTAACTACCATGGTGCAAAAACACAGCTAGGAATATCGAGTATTAGCACAGTAACGAAACTCATTTTGCTTGTCCCATTTTCGACTCAAGCGTATAAATATAAACGTTGAAACATAAACATATCACACCCCACTTTTTCCTATGACCTTCAAACTATATTCTTAACTTAAATTGCTACTTCAAAGAAGAAATAAACTACAATAAAAACTTGTAGCTCGCTAGTCCAAATATTGTGCCAATATTAGTGGAAACCGAATGGAGGAAGACTCCAAGAGCAAGAATCCAAGGCACCTACCTTCAAATACTCATCTCACACTCAACCTATGTCAGAGATTATACTTATGTGTCCATCTAGTAACAGTAGCTTCAATGATTGAGTCAATTAGTCAATAGAATGTGTGGGATATTTCGCCTATAAGATAACCCATTCGACCTTCCCCTTTACCCTACCACCTATCACTTTCTTTCACTCTCAAAACATTCCTTGAAAAGCTTAGCTACTTTCTATCGAGAGTTGGGGAGCAAATCAAGTTGAAGAAAAAGTGTATAAAACGTTTTCGAGTTCACTGTCTCTTCTTGTGTTTCGTTCGAACAACCACAGTCTCTTCACCACCTTCTCTAAGGTGTGGTATGTGCTTAACCTTTTCATTCTTTACACATTAATGTCACTCACTTGCATGCACTTATTAAACTCG
This sequence comes from Artemisia tridentata subsp. tridentata, assembly GCA_021014915.2. NCBI lineage: Eukaryota > Viridiplantae > Streptophyta > Magnoliopsida > Asterales > Asteraceae > Artemisia > Artemisia tridentata. The sequence goes on along the minus strand of CP139501.1, from coordinate 213,246,417 downwards.
AACGTACTCTATTTCTTTTGTAGCATAAAGTCACGTTAGATAGATTCTCATGCAAGGCACATATCTCCATCTATTCGAACATATCATGTTTGTTGTTACTACCATGCATGCCATGCATCCTGTTTTATTCGAACCATTGTATAGTTACTCATTTAGTTGTGTTCGTTAATATATGCAACCCACATAAAAGGTGGCGAGTTTCCACTTGGAAGTCTCGACAGCCACCACACACACATCACTCACACGTTTATCTTCCCATTTCATGCATCATTCGAATGAATAACAACTTTATACTCACACCCATAAACATGAGAAAACACACTTAAAGATATTCTAAGCGTTTATGAATATAACCTATGTACGAACCAACTTAAAGACAACCCTATAACTCACGACTTTAACCTGGTGGCCACAGCCTATTTCACGCGACCCAACAGACCTCATTACTAGCAATCATTTTATATAAACGAACCACAAAAATACTAGTGATTCGACCCTTAAAAACTACCCAAGTAAAACGCATAAACTTAAGGTGTAATACGCTAAGACCAAACTAGAAAACCACAAATAAATTCTAAGTGTTTTGGGTACACAGAAAACAGCCCAAGTATGCTACAAAATGACTTCACATTTCACGAACCGACTTATTGACCATATGTTTTCTTTACATGAACTAGTACACGACCCAACAAACTACATGTTTCGTATTTTAACTTCGACCTTACAAGCCTCTTAACGCGTTTAAATTTAACCATTTTATGTGGTACACGCTAGTACCAAAACTCTAAAATCCAGAAAATTTATTCTAACTATTCGGTTGGGCTTATTTAGAGTCCAATAAGAGATTGCGAATGGGCAGCCCAACAGGCCCATGTAAAATGTTTTCAGAATCCTAAAAATAGCCCAAGTTTAAGCCCAAAACAATTTACACACCCTCGCCTCTAGATTTCTTAATGGGCCACTTAAGTAATTCGTTAAAGGCCCAAGTATAGTTAAAATAAGCAAATAACCGAATAAGCAGTTAAAATAAGCTGAAAATCACTTAAATAAACTTAAACAAAAATCGCCATAATTTTCCTTGCCTTTTTGTCATTTTTGGACTAAAAATGTGACGCGACTTAACCAAAAGGACTAAAACTGCCAAACCATGAAACATGCGGACTGAAGCTGTGAAAACAGTTTGTACAGGACTTGAATTGACCAATGAATAAACTCCAAGCTTTATATGGACATATGGACAATTTTTGGACTATTTTGGACTATGGACTTGACAAGGACTAACGACGTAACGCGAACCACAGTTAGGGTAAAAGATGTAAAATCTGGAAAGAACAAGGACCAACTGTTATAACTTGACATTCTTATTTTATTTTTCATTTTTGCATCACACCTTTATTTCATATGCATATTTGCACCTTTTACTTACATATTAGTTAACCTTCGTTAGTTACTATAAATGTTACAAGTTAACATCCATTTAATTCATGCATTTATAGGATATCATAAAGGGAAGTTAGGCATAAAAACCATGATCATTGTGCATATATATATATATATATATATATATATATATATATCCTTACTTTGAACGGCAAGCACGCTAAGCATAAACCATCCACACTTGACATTCGAATCATTATCCACCACTGTTATTCATCGTTCACCATTCACTTCACAAACATCACTAGTAATTAGTCAGATTCTCAGACATTTATATATTTACCAGGTTCCGTATCGAAGTTGTTATAATCACCCTTGAGTTTACTTGCACCATCACCAGTAACGCTTAAGGTGAGTCATGGCCTCACTTTTTAAACTCTTTACACTTTTTAAACTCCGTGAGGGGGATACATGCTATAAACAGATCACAAGTATTTTTCTGTGTGCTACCTGATTTGATATATGCCTAAGTTACCTTATTGCCACAAGACCCTTTATCATGAGCCATTAATCACTGCGGTGAACGCGAATATAATGAATAGATCTATTAGAGGCTGACGACCTATCCCACTAATACTTGGACGGAATGCTTTTTGCTAGTCGTATTAGTCGCGATGCATTATATTTGAGAAAAATAGGAATTGGCAAATCAGCTATTACACGAGGGCGAAACCTTCATCATTAATTTGATGAACACCTCCGTTTATGCGGTACTTTGTTAACGTTTGCGTGTCATGAGACTTAGGGCAATATATGAACTGCGATATCAACTTTTAAACTGATTGTATCTCAAATACAATCTTACTTGTGAATCAAACTGATATTTAAATTTCAAACTCCATGATTTCACTCAACATTATGTTGACTTTTAAGCATGTATCTCAGGAAACTAGTGGAGCAAGGCAAGGCATGATGCAGGCGTACCCTATCTTAAATAAAGGTGTAAAATAAAGTTGTAATTCAGTTAAAATGATGTTTCTTTGGAGAAACTTTAGCACTCTGATGTAACGCTTTGTAACTGAATTTGTATTATGGACCTATATAAATTAAAAATGCCTTCTCAGGCTGTTTTTCTATGATTTTTGTTTTCGATCCTCACGGTAATACCCCAATTAAACTTCCGCTGCTATTTTAAAAATTTGGGGGTGTTACAGATTGGCATCAGAGCTTCAGTTATAGAGAACCAAATGTTTTTAAACGTTGGACTATAACTACATTTTTCAAACAAATTAATTATACACCATGTTACCTTAAGCCCTCCATGCCTGCTTGCTGCCGCGCTCGGTATATTATACATCAGGATTATCTTATATAAGTCTCTGCATATTGATAGTTACTGTGCACAACTAGATCATTTCATGCTTACATTACACCATTTGATGCTAATAATTACTTATTTTTACTATATTTGGATTATTACAGTACCATGTCATTCATCACCCATTTTAGTGTATCATCGGATTCGGATTCCGAGGGATCACTAGCATCAGTCACGTCCCCCATACTTCCCGGTACTGTAGCACCAGAGGTCGTGCCTGACGCGATCGAGCCCTTCGTGGAGGGTGGAGCCGCCGCCATACCTTTATTGGAGAACCCCCATGTGCCAGCTTTGCCAGCACCTACGTTACCACCACACTTTGTTTATGACACCTATTCTCCTTTCTATATACCACCCCCTGACGACTTGTACTTTGAGAGTCAGCAATGGCTCCCTGCAGATGATACACCATTAGAGTTCCATCAGACTGCACCATCCCTACTCCCTGACCATCTATTTGATACATGTACTCAGACATACCCACTGCCACCTCGTCAGCAGGACCCTATTCCTGCGGAGGATATTCCCTCATCGAGTCGACCCCGCATCTCAGACCAGATACACCCATCCTCACCATCACTGCCTTATCCTCCTGGTTTCACTCCCCCAGCTCAGACCCATGATGCTTGGGAAGGGTTTAGACCAGTAGTCACCCACACCCTTATACCATCTACAGTGGTGACACGACTAGAGAGTCACGGAGAGCAGATTGATTCGCTTCTTCGGATGATCGACCATGTACCATTGGATTCCCCGGGGACTATCAGTGACACTCTGCATAGGTTGGCTTCCAACAGAGCAGTGGTACAGCAGTGTTTGAGACAGATGCAGACAGATTTAGCAGATACCCGTTCCTACGCGATATCTATACGAAGAGAGGGACAGGACTTAGCTTGGGAGGCTCACCTTGCACAGCGTAGAGCCGACACGTTGGAGAGAGTCATGGGAGATATACAGATGGAGCATCAGGCTGAGATACAGAGACTCAGAGACCAGATCTCAGAGCTCACGAGGTGTACGGATGGACCTGATCATTAGACATAGTTAGCATGTTGTATAGTTTGAGACATTGTAGTCTGCTGCATGTGGCGATTAATAAAGACTCTTGTATCGTTTTGTTGTATAACTCAACTGATCAAGTTATTAATGTTGTAATGTTGGTAGTAATGTACTATATATCTGTTAACTTATGTATTATGGTTGTTCGTATGTATTGTAATTGTATCCAGACATGTCGTGATGTTACCTGTTATTATTATGATTCTCTAATCGTGTAGATATTGTAAAAAACTTGGACACATAAAGAATAGAAACTCAAAAATAATATGGAGATATGTAGAGGAAGTTGATGAACTTCAGTTTGTATGGTTAAATCGTTTGTTCCTTAACAATCCCATATCCGTAAATTGATAAATTATAGAGGCATCGTAATTGTTGAAAATATTCAATTTAATCACCATTTCACACCATGATTACATTGTTCAAATACTCAGCTATTCTATCCAAATTCTAAATCTGTATTCTTGTGACATTAATAGAAAATGGAACATATCGAACACGAAACTACCAACCATACCGTAGCACTGACGCTTGAGGAGGTTCAGAGGATGATTGATGCCGGTATCGCCGCAGCACGCGAGGCCGATGCAGCAACCCGCTCAAGCAATACCATGGGAGCAACGACTGAAAGTGAGGCATCTACACCGCGTAAATGCACTTACAAGGAATTCGTGAGTTGCCAGCCAACCACCTACAGAGGCATAGAAGGAGTGACAGAGTTAGCACAGTGGTTTGAATGCATTGAAACAGTATTCATGAGAAGCAATTACGCAGAAAATAACAAAGTCACTTTTGCTACTGGAACCTTAAGGGGAGATGCACTATCTTGGTAGAATGCTACTGTCAAAATAATGGGCACCGAAGCAGCATTCCAAATCTCCTGGACCGAACTGAAAAATAAGATGTTGAAAAAGTACTGTCCTCGGACAGAGGTCAGGAAGCTTGAGGATGAATTTCACCAGTTAGTGGTGAGAAACAATGACGTCAGTACGTACAACCGAAGGTTTCAAGAATTATCTCTTCTGTGTCCACACATGGTACCTGACTTGGAAAAGATGTTGGAAAAATATGTGGAAGGACTACCTTCAAGTATTGAGGGAGACGTTACCGCATCAAACCCAAAAACCCTCGAAGCCGCATTCGTGTTTGCTCAGCGAATGATGAACCGAGTGCTTAAACGAGGTTCTAACTCCACAGTCATTGGACAAAAGAGAAACTATGATAACCATGGCAGCAGCAACCGGAATAGCAACAACTATTACAACCACAACAGGAGTTACCGTAGCATTGACCGCAACAACCGCAACAGAGACTACCAGCAAAGCCGTAACGACCGACATCAGCAACAAAACCGCCGTCAAGAGGCCGCCAGGGCTTATGTGGCTGCACCTACTGAAGGGAAAATGTATGCTGGAACAAAACCCCAGTGTAACAAGTGTAAGATGCATCATGTCGGACCCTGCACCGCTGTCTGCGGAAACTGCCGAAGAATAGGTCATGTGACCAAAGACTGCAGGGCCACAGGGGCAAATGCACACCAAGTAGCAGTGAAGTGCCACGGTTGTGGTGAAGTGGGACATTACAAGAGTCACTGCCCAAAGAACTCCAACAATGTTACCCGCGGAAGAGCCTACATACTTGGAGATGGAAACGCGCCGCAGAATCCCAATGTCACTACGGGTACTTTCTTACTGAATCAACATAGTGCTAAAATATTATTTGATTCTGGAGCCGATAGAAGCTTTGTATCTACTTCATTTGCTTTATCGCTTAATATCACACCTGTAGAATTAGATACCTCGTACGAAATTGAAATAGCCGACGGAAAATTGCTAAGCACCAACACCGTACTCGAAAACTGCACCTTAACCCTCCAAGACAAATCATTCCAAATCGATCTCATGCCCGTCCAACTTGGAAGCTTTGACGCAATTGTGGGCATGGATTGGTTATCCAAACATCGCGCCCGAATCATCTGCGACGAAAAAGTTATCCAAATCCCCATAGACAATGAAACGCTCACCGTTCGTTGTGACCATTATAAAACCCAACTCAATATCATCTCGTACATCAAAAAGGTGAAATACATAAACAAAGGATGTCACGCATTTTTGGTCCAAATAACGGAAGATAAATCGAAAGAAAAAGAGAAACGACTAGAAGAAGTGCCAGTCGTAAATGAGTTTGCAGAAGTATTCCCTGAAGACTTGCCAGGTGTTCCACCAATCCGGCAAGTAGAGTTTCGAATCGAGTTAGTGCCTGGAGCAGCACCAGTTGCAAAAGCACCGTATCGATTAGCCCCTTCCGAAATGAAGGAATTATCTGAGCAGTTGAAAGAACTGTCAGATAAAGGATTCATCCAACCCAGCTCATCACCTTGGGGAGCACCAGTCCTGTTTGTCAAAAAGAAAGACGGAACATTCCGAATGTGCATCGATTATAGAGAGTTGAACAAACTCACGGTGAAAAATCGATACCCATTACCAAGAATTGACGATCTATTTGACCAACTGCAAGGATCGAGTGTTTACTCAAAAATCGATCTAAGATCAGGATACCACCAATTAAGAGTCAGAGAAGAAGACGTTCCCAAAACAGCCTTTCGAACACGATACGGACATTACGAATTCCGAGTAATGCCATTTGGTCTTACCAACGCACCGGCAGTGTTCATGGATCTAATGAACCGCGTATGCAAGCCGTACTTGGACAAGTTCGTAATTGTGTTCATCGATGACATTCTGATCTACTCACGTAACGAAAAAGAGCATGTTGAACACTTGAGAACCATTTTGGGGTTACTCAAGCAAGAAAAACTGTATGCGAAATTTTCCAAATGTGACTTTTGGATCTCCACCGTTCAATTCTTAGGCCACATCATCAACAGTCAAGGTATTCACGTTGACCCCGCCAAGATCGAAGCAGTTAAAGGTTGGGCTTCGCCCACCACTCCAACTGAAATTCGACAATTTTTAGGACTCGCTGGTTACTATCGAAGGTTTATAGAGGGTTTTTCCAAAATCGCAAAACCTTTGACAGAACTCACTCAGAAAAACAAGAAATATATCTGGGGAGAGAAACAAGAAGCAGCATTTCAACTTCTCAAACAAAAACTCTGTGAAGCACCAAGTCTAGCACTACCGGACGGAAGCGACGACTTTGTAGTATATTGTGATGCATCGCATCATGGTTTAGGTGCGGTACTAATGCAAAGAAACAAATTCATTGCTTACACTTCTCGACAACTCAAGAAAAATGAGGAAAATTATACCACTCATGATCTGGAACTAGGAGCAGTAGTATTCGCTCTTAAAATGTGGAGACACTATCTATATGGTACAAAGTGCACGGTATTCACCGATCACAAAAGTCTTCAACACATACTAGATCAGAAGGAACTGAACATGAGACAGCGCCGATGGTTGGAACTACTCAACGACTACGATTGTGAAATTCGTTACCACCCCGGTAAAGCGAATGTCGTGGCCGACGCGTTGAGCAGAAAAGAAAGGATCAAACCTCTTAGAGTTCGATCGTTAGAAATGACAATTTATTCACCACTTCCATCTCAAATTCTCATAGCCCAATCGGAAGCTTTTCAAGAAGAAAATCGAACTCACGAGAAAATTAATGGCATGCCAGAAAGTGAGAACGGATTTATACGAAGAGCCGATGGAATGTTATGTTTCAAGAAAAGATGTTGGATTCCTCTCTACGGAGGTATTCGAGATCTTATCATGCATGAATCTCACAAGTCTAAATATTCCATCCATCCCGGATCCAACAAGATGTACCAAGATCTCAAGCAACTTTACTGGTGGCCAAACATGAAAGCCGACATTGCAACGTATGTTGGGAAGTGTTTGACTTGTTCAAGGGTCAAGGCTGAAAGCCAAAAGCCATCTGGACTTCTTGTACAACCTGAGATACCAATTTGGAAATGGGAAAGAATCACTATGGATTTTATTACCAAATTACCAAGAACGTCGACTGGATATGACACCATCTGGGTTATCTTCGACCGCTTGACCAAATCAGCTCATTTTCTGCCTATCAAAGAAACCGACGAGTTGGACACACTCGCTCAGTTGTATTTCAAAGAAATCATAATCCGACATGGAGTCCCAATCTCTATCATTTCAGATAGAGACAGTCGATTCACTTCAGGATTTTGGCAATCCCTACAGAAAGCTCTTGGTACTCAATTGGACATGAGCACCGCCTATCATCCTCAAACTGATGGACAAAGTGAAAGGACAATCCAAACCTTGGAAGATATGCTTAGAGCATGTGTACTTGACTTCGGAAAAGGTTGGGACAAACACTTACCATTGGTTGAATTCTCATACAACAATAGTTACCACGCTAGCTTAAAGGTTGCACCTTTTGAAGCACTTTACGGGAGAAAGTGCAGATCACCTGTCTGCTGGACGGAAGTTGGGGACATGCAGCTTACCGGACCAGAACTAATCCACGACACGACAGAGAAAAATTCAAAATCAAACATCGTCTCCAAGCCGCTCGTGACAGACAAAAAAGTTATGCAGACGTGAGGAGGAAACCCATGGAGTTTGAAGTCGGAGATAGAGTTATGCTAAGAGTTTCGCCCTGGAAGGGAATGATACGCTTCGGAAAGCGTGGAAAACTCAACCCAAGGTACATTGGACCATTTAAAATCCTCGAGAGGATTGGCCCAGTTGCCTATAAATTAGAACTTCCAGAAGAACTCAGTAGGGTACACCCTACATTCCACGTATCCCAACTTAAGAAATGCCTATCGGACGAGACTCTCGTTATTCCGCTAAAAGAGATTAAACTGGACGACAAACTTGTGTTCACAGAAGAACCCGTGGAGATAATGGATAGAGAGGTGAAACAACTTAAGCAAAACCGTATTCCCATTGTGAAAGTAAAATGGAACTCCAAGAGGGGACCGACATACACATGGGAACGCAAAGACCAAATTCGTGAAAAATATCCCCACCTATTCTCGTAAACCACTCTTATTAGCTATCTTAGACTTGAATTCCGGGACGGAATTCAGAATGAGGGAGGAGTACTGTAGGATTCTACGAAAAACCCTTGTAGTTAATCTCAATGATGAGTGATAACCTTGTATTGTCATTTAATAAAGCCCATTTTTGCTGGGAAATTTAAACTTTTCTATTATCATTTATAATATCACGATGCATTTTAAATATATATACATATTGTATGCACCGAACTTGAGATAACAATTCCCTCGCGACAACACATTTTCACGACCAACGACAAGAGACAATACTCACGATAAAACTTAACACATTTATTACCATACATTTAACACAAAATCATTTACACCAAATACACTCAACCAAAATTAATTACATCTAAAAACACTAATCCTAATCTCAAACTACAAGACCAACCGGACCCTTAATGTTTCGACCCATCACCACACGGCCCATCAGAAACCACACAGCCCATCGCCAATTCCAGCCCAACACATTACCCACTTTATTCTTTTCTTTTCCTTTGTTTTCTTTTATACCCGATCGACACCACCCTTCAAAAACCCACTCGTATTTTTAAAATATCGAACATAGGTCATATATATTTTTACACCTTCGAATGCACCACCCAACTAACTACCATGGTGCAAAAACACAGCTAGAAATATCGAGTATTAGCACAGTAACGAAACTCATTTTGTTTGTCCCATTTTCGACTCAAGCGTATAAATATAAACGTCGAAACATAAACATATCACACCCCACTTTTTCCTATGACCTTCCAACTATATTCTTAACTTAAATTGCTACTTCAAAGAAGAAATAAACTACAATAAAAACTTGTAGCTCGCTAGTCCAAATATTGTGCCAATATTAGTGGAAACCGAATGGAGGAAGACTCCAAGAGCAAGAATCCAAGGCACCTACCTTCAAATACTCATCTCACACTCAACCTATGTCAGAGATTATACTTATGTGTCCATCTAGTAACAGTAGCTTCAATGATTGAGTCAATTAGTCAATAGAATGTGTGGGATATTTCGCCTATAAGATAACCCATTCGACCTTCCCCTTTACCCTACCACCTATCACTTTCTTTCACTCTCAAAACATTCCTTGAAAAGCTTAGCTACTTTCTGTTGAGAGTTGGGGAGCAAATCAAGTTGAAGAAAAAGTGTATAAAACGTTTTCGAGTTCACTGTCTCTTCTTGTGTTTCGTTCGAACAACCACAGTCTCTTCACCACCTTCTCTAAGGTGTGGTATGTGCTTAACCTTTTCATTCTTTACACATTAATGTCACTCACTTGCATGCACTTATTAAACTCGAACGTACTCTATTTCTTTTGTAGCATAAAGTCACGTTAGATAGATTCTCATGCATGGCACATATCTCCATCTATTCGAACATATCATGTTTGCTGTTACTACCATGCATGCCATGCATCCTATTTTATTCGAACCATTGTATAGTTACTCATTTAGTTGTGTTCGTTAATATATGCAACCCACATAAATGGTGGCGAGTTTCCACTTGGAAGTCTCGACAGCCACCACACACACATCACTTACATGTTTATCTTCCCATTTCATGCATCATTCGAATGAATAACAACTTTATATTCACACCCATAAACATGAGAAAACACACTTAAAGATATTCTAAGCGTTTATGAATATAACCTATGTACGAACCAACTTAAAGACAACCCTATAACTCACGACTTTAACCTGGTGGCCACAGCCTATTTCACGCGACCCAACAGACCTCATTACTAGCAATCATTTTATATAAACGAACCACAAAATACTAGTGATTCGACCCTTAAAAACTACCCAAGTAAAACGCATAAACTTAAGGTGTAATACGCTAAGACCAAACTAGAAAACCACAAATAAATTCTAAGTGTTTTGGGTACACAGAAAACAGCCCAAGTAGGCTACAAAATGACTTAACATTTCACGAACCGACTTATTGACCATATGTTTTCTTTACATGAACTAGTACACGACCCAACAAACTACATGTTTCGTATTTTAACTTCGACCTTACAAGCCTCTTAACGCGTTTAAATTTAACCATTTTATGTGGTACACGCTAGTACCAAAACTCTAAAATCCAGAAAATTTATTCTAACTATTCGGTTGGGCTTATTTAGAGTCCAATAAGAGATTGCGAATGGGAAGCCCAACAGGCCCATGTAAAATCATTTACACCAAATACACTCAACCAAAAGTAATTACATCTAAAAACACTAATCCTAATCTCAAACTACAAGACCAACCGGACACTTAATGTTTCGACCCATCACCACACGACCCATCAGAAACCACACAGCCCATCGCCAATTCCAGCCCAACACATTACCCACTTTATTCTTTTCTTTTCCTTTGTTTTCTTTTATACCTGATCGACACCACCCTTCAAAAACCCACTCGTATTTTTAAAATATCGAACATAGGTCATATATATTTTTACACCTTCGAATGCACCACCCAACTAACTACCATGGTGCAAAAACACAGCTAGGAATATCGAGTATTAGCACAGTAACGAAACTCATTTTGCTTGTCCCATTTTCGACTCAAGCGTATAAATATAAACGTCGAAAAATATACATATCACACCCCACTTTTTCCTATGACCTTCCAACTATATTCTTAACTTAAATTGCTACTTCAAAGAAGAAATAAACTACAATAAAAACTTGTAGCTCGCTAGTCCAAATATTGTGCCAATATTAGTGGAAACCGAATGGAGGAAGACTCCAAGAGCAAGAATCCAAGGCACCTACCTTCAAATACTCATCTCACACTCAACCTATGTCAGAGATTATACTTATGTGTCCATCTAGTAACAGTAGCTTCAATGATTGAGTCAATTAGTCAGTAGAATGTGTGGGATATTTCGCCTATAAGATAACCCATTCGACCTTCCCCTTTACCCTACCACCTATCACTTTCTTTCACTCTCAAAACATTCCTTGAAAAGCTTAGCTACTTTCTGTCGAGAGTTGGGGAGCAAATCAAGTTGAAGAAAAAGTGTATAAAACGTTTTCGAGTTCACTGTCTCTTCTTGTGTTTCGTTCGAACAACCACAGTCTCTTCACCACCTTCTCTAAGGTGTGGTATGTGCTTAACCTTTTCATTCTTTACACATTAATGTCACTCACTTGCATGCACTTATTAAACTCGAACGTACTCTATTTCTTTGTAGCATAAAGTCACGTTAGATAGATTCTCATGCATGGCACATATCTCCATCTATTCGAACATATCATGTTTGCTGTTACTACCATGCATGCCATGCATCCTGTTTTATTCGAACCATTGTATAGTTACTCATTTAGTTGTGTTCGTTAATATATGCAACCCACATAAATGGTGGCGAGTTTCCACTTGGAAGTCTCGACAGCCACCACACACACATCACTTACATGTTTATCTTCCCATTTCATGCATCATTCGAATGAATAACAACTTTATACTCACACCCATAAACATGAGAAAACACACTTAAAGATATTCTAAGCGTTTATGAATATAACCTATGTACGAACCAACTTAAAGACAACCCTATAACTCACGACTTTAACCTGGTGGCCACAACCTATTTCACGCGACCCAACAGACCTCATTACTAGCAATCATTTTATATAAACGAACCACAAAAATACTAGTGATTCGACCCTTAAAAACTACCCAAGTAAAACGCATAAACTTAAGGTGTAATACGCTAAGACCAAACTAGAAAACCACAAATAAATTCTAAGTGTTTTGGGTACACAGAAAACAGCCCAAGTAGGCTACAAAATGACTTAACATTTCACGAACCGACTTATTGACCATATGTTTTCTTTACATGAACTAGTACACGACCCAACAAACTACATGTTTCGTATTTTAACTTCGACCTTACAAGCCTCTTAACGCGTTTAAATTTAACCATTTTATGTGGTACAACGCTAGTACCAAAACTCTAAAATCCAGAAAATTTATTCTAACTATTCGGTTGGGCTTATTTAGAGTCCAATAAGAGATTGCGAATGGGAAGCCCAACAGGCCCATGTAAAATCATTTACACCAAATACACTCAACCAAAAGTAATTACATCTAAAAACACTAATCCTAATCTCAAACTACAAGACCAACCGGACACTTAATGTTTCGACCCATCACCACACGACCCATCAGAAACCACACAGCCCATCGCCAATTCCAGCCCAACACATTACCCACTTTATTCTTTTCTTTTCCTTTGTTTTCTTTTATACCTGATCGACACCACCCTTCAAAAACCCACTCGTATTTTTAAAATATCGAACATAGGTCATATATATTTTTACACCTTCGAATGCACCACCCAACTAACTACCATGGTGCAAAAACACAGCTAGGAATATCGAGTATTAGCACAGTAACGAAACTCATTTTGCTTGTCCCATTTTCGACTCAAGCGTATAAATATAAACGTCGAAAAATATACATATCACACCCCACTTTTTCCTATGACCTTCCAACTATATTCTTAACTTAAATTGCTACTTCAAAGAAGAAATAAACTACAATAAAAAACTTGTAGCTCGCTAGTCCAAATATTGTGCCAATATTAGTGGAAACCGAATGGAGGAAGACTCCAAGAGCAAGAATCCAAGGCACCTACCTTCAAATACTCATCTCACACTCAACCTATGTCAGAGATTATACTTATGTGTCCATCTAGTAACAGTAGCTTCAATGATTGAGTCAATTAGTCAGTAGAATGTGTGGGATATTTCGCCTATAAGATAACCCATTCGACCTTCCCCTTTACCCTACCACCTATCACTTTCTTTCACTCTCAAAACATTCCTTGAAAAGCTTAGCTACTTTCTGTCGAGAGTTGGGGAGCAAATCAAGTTGAAGAAAAAGTGTATAAAACGTTTTCGAGTTCACTGTCTCTTCTTGTGTTTCGTTCGAACAACCACAGTCTCTTCACCACCTTCTCTAAGGTGTGGTATGTGCTTAACCTTTTCATTCTTTACACATTAATGTCACTCACTTGCATGCACTTATTAAACTCGAACGTACTCTATTTCTTTTGTAGCATAAAGTCACGTTAGATAGATTCTCATGCATGGCACATATTTCCATCTATTCGAACATATCATGTTTGCTGTTACTACCATGCATGCCATGCATCCTGTTTTATTCGAACCATTGTATAGTTACTCATTTAGTTGTGTTCGTTAATATATGCAACCCACATAAAAGGTGGCGAGTTTCCACTTGGAAGTCTCGACAGCCACCACACACACATCACTTACATGTTTATCTTCCCATTTCATGCATCATTCGAATGAATAACAACTTTATACTCACACCCATAAACATGAGAAAACACACTTAAAGATATTCTAAGCGTTTATGAATATAACCTATGTACGAACCAACTTAAAGACAACCCTATAACTCACGACTTTAACCTGGTGGCCACAGCCTATTTCACGCGACCCAACAGACCTCATTACTAGCAATCATTTTATATAAACGAACCACAAAAATACTAGTGATTCGACCCTTAAAAACTACCCAAGTAAAACGCATAAACTTAAGGTGTAATACGCTAAGACCAAACTAGAAAACCACAAATAAATTCTAAGTGTTTTGGGTACACAGAAAACAGCCCAAGTAGGCTACAAAATGACTTAACATTTCACGAACCGACTTATTGACCATATGTTTTCTTTACATGAACTAGTACACGACCCAACAAACTACATGTTTCGTATTTTAACTTCGACCTTACAAGCCTCTTAACGCGTTTAAATTTAACCATTTTATGTGGTACACGCTAGTACCAAAACTCTAAAATCCAGAAAATTTATTCTAACTATTCGGTTGGGCTTATTTAGAGTCCAATAAGAGATTGCGAATGGGCAGCCCAACAGGCCCATGTAAAATGTTTTCAGAATCCTAAAAATAGCCCAAGTTTAAGCCCAAAACAATTTACACACCCTCGCCTCTAGATTTCTTAATGGGCCACTTAAGTAATTCGTTAAAGGCCCAAGTATAGTTAAAATAAGCAAATAACCGAATAAGCAGTTAAAATAAGCTAAAAATCACTTAAATAAACTTAAACAAAAATCACCATAATTTTCCTTGCCTTTTTGTCATTTTTGGACTAAAAATGTAACGCGACTTAACCAAAAGGACTAAAACTGCCAAACCATGAAACATGCAGACTGAAGCTGTGAAAACAGTTTGTACAGGACTTGAATTGACCAATGAATAAACTCCAAGCTTTATATGGACATATGGACAACTTTTGGACTATTTTGGACTATGGACTTGACAAGGACTAACGACGTAACGCGAACCACAGTTAGGGTAAAAGATGTAAAATCTGGAAAGAACAAGGACCAACTGTTATAACTTGACATTCTTATTTTATTTTTTATTTTTGCATCACACCTTTATTTCATATGCATATTTGCACCTTTTACTTACATATTAGTTAACTTTCGTTAGTTACTATAAATGTTACAAGTTAACATCCATTTAATTCATGCATTTATAGGATATCATAAAGGGAAGTTAGGCATAAAAACCATGATCATTGTGCATATATATATATATATATATATATATATATATATATATATATATATATATATATATATATATATATATATAATCCTTACTTTGAACGGCAAGCACGCTAAGCATAAACCATCCACACTTGACATTCGAATCATTATCCACCACTGTTATTCATCGTTCTCCATTCACTTCACAAACATCACTAGTAATTAGTCAGATTCTCAGACATTTATATATTTACCAGGTTCCGTATCGAAGTTGTTATAATCACCCTTGAGTTTACTTGCACCATCACCAGTAACGCTTAAGGTGAGTCATGGCCTCACTTTTTAAACTCTTTACACTTTTTAAACTCCGTGAGGGGGATACATGCTATAAACAGATCACAAGTATTTTTCTGTATGCTACCTGATTTGATATATGCCTAAGTTACCTTATTGCCACAAGACCCTTTATCATGAGCCATTAATCACTGCGGTGAACGCTAATATAATGAATAGATCTATTAGAGGCTGACGACCTATCCCACTAATACTTGGACGAAATGCTTTTTGCTAGTCGTATTAGTTGTGATGCATTATATTTGAGAAAAATAGGAATTGGCAAATCAGCTATTACACGAGGGCAAAACCTTCATCATTAATTTGATGAACACCTCCGTTTATGCGGTACTTTGTTAACGTTTGCGTGTCATGAGACTTAGGGCAATATATGAACTGCGATATCAACTTTTAAACTGATTGTATCTCAAATACAATCTTACTTGTGAATCGAACTAATATTTAAATTTCAAACTCCATGATTTCACTCAACATTATGTTGACTTTTAAGCATGTATCTCAGGAAACTAGTGGAGCAAGGCAAGGCATGATGCAGGCGTACCCTATCTTAAATAAAGGTGTAAAATAAAGTTGTAATTCAGTTAAAATGATGTTTCTTTGGAGAAACTTTAGCACTCTGATGTAACGCTTTGTAACTGAATTTGTATTATGGACCTATATAAATTAAAAATGCCTTCTTAGGCTGTTTTTCTATGATTTTTGTTTTCGATCCTCACGGTAATACCCCAATTAAACTTCCGCTGCTATTTTAAAAATTTGGGGGTGTTACAGTATCTGGACAAGTGGAGTTGTTTATATCTCACCTCCCTCAAAATTTAGCAGAGTACTACTTCGATAATCTTTGTTTATATGGGTCTGGGGAGGAGGTTACTTTCAAAGGGAGGGTTCATGAATTAGGAATAAAGATGCTGAAAATATGTCATTTTAAGAGCTTGTAGCATGAGCAGAGGAAGAAGCTCAGTCACCATGCTTTCAATTACCACCTAGGCCTAAATCTGTAAGCGTTCACTTAAAGGTAAAGTGGTATATAATGATCAGGTCATAGATCTAGATGAGTATGATGTAAGACAATTGAGCATCAAGGGTAATGGTAAGTTCAAGGGTAAAGGTTATTTAATGAGACTATATAATCTAAAATGAATGTTGATGAAGGTGTTATTGATAAGGGTGACGATAACCTAGTTCCTAATGTTGCAGAATCAATAGTTGATGAAAATCAAATGATTATTGATAACGTTGTTTCAAATGAAGTTGTTGAAAATCAAATGGTTATTTGTTTACTTGTGAGATGTAAAACGAGATTAGGACTGCGTTGAGATGGTTGTGCCATTCGGTTTCCCGTATTGAACGATAAGGACCCAAATGTGTGATTAAGAATCACGAGCTTGGGTAACACTCACAACAAACCATGTAGTAAGTGTTTACTATGTGGAATTGATGACTATGTGAAGTGTAGAGAGAATCTGGAGATTCGAGAGAGTCTCCAAGGTGAGAAATGTCTTCTATATATAGATAGACGTTTAGGGTTTAAAATACACCCCACAAGGATGATCTGACGACTATAAAACAGGCCATGTGTTGATCATCCGACATGTAGACAAGAATAATAGGTGGGAGCTCCTCCTTGGCTCGTACCAGGTTGTGCCCGTTTCCCCTATTCTTGCTGAATTGTCTCCCGTTGTCATATGTGAGATAGTACATCTTGGACGTTAGCGACAATTAGGAGACAATTGTACATTCGTGTTTGTTACACGGCCTGAGAGGCTTTTCCCAAGCTATGTGTAGCCTGGAAATGGAATTGGGCTTATCAATGTGTTGATAATGGGTCTTGCTAAGTGTTTGTGATAGGCTTGACTTTAGCGAATAATTTAATGGGCTTTGGCCATTAATATTGATACGTTAGTATTATTCATACTAATGTTTCAAATGAAGTTTTTGATCAGCAAAATGATTTTGTTGATAATATACTAAGGGGTGCTTGGTAGGAGGTTTTAAAAGGGTGAGTAAAGGTAATGTTAATGAAAAATGATGGTTGGTACTATATAATGCAATCATCCATTGATTGAAAGTGATTAATACCCCATTACTTACCAAATTGAGGGTATTGAAAATTCATTACCCACTTCACAATATTTTACCCCACGATTTTCACTTCCTAATTTTATGGAAATCTGATTATCTTTTTAAATAATAATTAAGAATCATTTTTATTAAAGAACTAGTCGAATGTCTACAAAAGTTTAAAAAACGTCTTGAATATTAAATTTTATAACTTCTGATGTATATACTTGATATATCTAATCTTTTTTTCACACTTCCGATATACAAACTATAATACCACTACATCAACATATATTACAGGTTATAAATGTTTTGATTTAAAAGCATGTATAGTGACTACAAACGTTATGTATTTTTGTTAGATTCGACTTTTAGGTGTCAACTTATACAATGCTTATATATTTTTTTCTGCTAGTTTAAGGTTCTGGAGACCATAATGATACATATTTCGTTAACTATTGTTTTTAATTATCATCATTTGTTGTTTTTTGTTATCTTTAAATATAAACCAAACACAATAAACCACTAAACTATTCAATCCTCTTGATCCTTTAATATTATAACCGACTAACCAAGCAACATGAATGGAATGATATACCATGATTATATTCCTTAGTATACCTTTTGCATTTCCCTTTTCCATTCCATTATTTGAACCAAGCGCACCCTAAATGATCATGTAGTTGTTGCTAATGTTGAGGAGAATTTAGTAGTTGAAAAAGTTGTTAAAGAGGATTTAGTTGTTGAGGAGAATATACTTGATGAAAATGCAGTTGAGGAGGATATAGTTGCTACTAATGTTGAGGATGATTTAGTAGCTGAAAAAGTTTATGAGAATGATAATGTTGAGGAGGAGAATATACTTGATGAAAATGTGGTTGAGGAGGATAAGTTGATGAGTAGATTGTCAAGGAAAACATAGTTGAACATAATGCAATTGCAGACAATGTTCAAGAAGAAAATGTGGTGGAGGAAAATTTTGTGACTTCAAACGTTCAGGAAGAAAATGCAATTGCAGACAATGTTCAAGAAGAAAACAACAATGCTAATACAGGAAAGATGATACTTAACAATGGAACAGGGATTACGAGAGATGATGTTACAAAGAAGAAGAAAAGATGAAGGGTAATGGTATAGTCATACAACAGAATGTGGATCCTACGCAAATTAAGAGTGACAGTGAAACTGATAAATATACTGAAGCAGACAATGATGAAGGGGTGATACTGAAATCAACTTTTAGTGATAGTGATAGTGTTTTTTCAGAAAAGGCATTTAATTATTTATGAGAGGTATATGATGATTTAAGAGAGCTTAGGTGAAGAATGACAAAGCAAAGAATGCTCCACCTACTAGAACAAGTAAGAATGCCACTGGTGAGGCAAGTATTTCTTAGTTTAACAGAGTATATGATATAGTGAGAATGAGACTATTATCGAACATGAGGAGTTTATGGATGGGTTAATAAGGAAGCTTCAAAGTGATACAATGTTTTGACAGACCCATTTACATTTACATTAGTGGTGACTAGAGTTGAAAAATACAATTTTTTGAGCATTCAGCGTTGAGAATTTAAAGCTTGTTTGACTAATAGCTTTAATCATTAACATTATATTTTCATCGCTTATGTTTCTAATGCTTATTGAAAAACATTTTTTCTTCACCGCTTCATTTAATATAGAAAATTATTAAAGTACCCTCATTATTTTTTATTAGTTTTTCATTTCAATATATAAATATTTTACGTTATACAAATTCCAGCTACATCTAGATTATCAAACGTTTTTCTTAAAAGAAACTATCAACTGCTACCGCTTTTCGCCAAACATATTAGTAGTAGCAGTAAACAGTAATAGTGAACACTAGCTGTAAGCAGTGGTTATGACTTATGAGCAGTAGCATTTTTTTTCTGTAAAAATGTTTCATAACGTAGCTGTAGGTGTAATCAGAATGTGTAAAACAACTCTTAAATGCTCAACGCTTCTAAATGATACTTCATAAAGCGATGGAATGAACATTCTAAAAATACAGATAAACGAGCATTAAAAATTAAAAATTAAAAATTACAACGATCAACGCTCACCGCTCACCGGCAGATAAATGCTCCAAATAAAATACCGAGAGAATCTCACGAGTCAAACACACAACACACGAGCAACAAGTAACAAACTTACAAAACACAAACACACACACACACACACACACACACACTATCATCTACCCAACAAACCCTAAATAAACATGCAACAACAACCACAACACTAACTCGCCACAATGCCAGCCGACGGTACCACCGACAACCACCGCCTCACTCTCCCACCACCACCACCACCACCACCACCATCTAACGGAAACTCTAACGGAATTATACCGTTACAAGTCCCAACGAATTCAAATTACCGTCTGAGATTAAATCCTCATCAGGATCATAAACCTGATAGCTATGATGATCTTCAATCTGAGTTTACTCCTTTGCTTTTTAGCTCCTTGGAAAAGTATTTACCTCATAATATGTTGAATGTTTCTAGGGAGAGTAAGCATAGGTACATGAGGGAAATTTTGAGGCGTTATTCCGACGAAGGCGAGCGTAATCGAGTGCGTATTATTTCGTATATTCGATATTTGTTATATTGTAGTAGCTATATATGATGTGTTAGTTTTGATAGAATATAGTTTAGATTATTGTAGTTCGGGCAAATGGCACAAAAATGTACTGTACTTTAGGCCAATTTTAATATAAGGTTTTTTGACTTTTTTAAAGAGGTTATCGGTTATAGTTTTAGCCGTAATGAACTTTAACTGCTCAATTATGTTATGACACATCACATAATTAACCATTTCAGCTAAAAATATAACCCGGTAACATCTTCTAAAAGTCAAAAAAACCTTACATTGCACAAAAATATTAACTTAGGTACATTAGAATAAGAAAAAAAGAGTTGGATATCTAAAATTTAAATTGGCCTCTAAAGTATAGTACCTTTTTGTGTGATTTACCTTTGTAGTTTTAATGTTTTGGATTTTCAAATAATTTTGACTTACGGTGAGAGACTGAGTGAGCTTAGGTTTGAATTTGGAGACAGACTGAAATGGATATTAAAGGTAATGAAAACTGGTATGTTTGTTAATAGAAATGAAGCAAAATTGCAGGGATGTGTTATTGTGTAATTGTATACAATAGGATAGGATGAATTGGACGGCATGTGTTATGGTATGCTCGATACTCGGTAATTACACACAAATGAGCTTATGAATTTTGCTTGTTAGTATTGTATGCGACTATGCGTTAGGTTTTGAAGTACAGAAGAAAATTTTTTATCTATGAAAACATAAAAGTAATTTAAGAGATTGGATTGTAGATGTTCATTTTGATGTATGCTGGAAGATTGGGTGACCTTAGGTTTGAATTAGGTTATTAGGACATAGATAAAAAAAATTATTTGGACACATAAATGAAGGAAAAACTTGGGAAGTGATATTTGGTGTTCATATTCCTAAGTTTTGATGCTTTGGTTTGAATTTATGTTTTGATGTATTTTTACTGAAATGTATGATTTTTTTTGCGTAACCATGGTTTTTGACCTTTTGGCCGCCTAATCCACGGGGTTTGAACCCACAGACACAAACCTGGTAAAGCATACTGTTCTATGTTTTTCATACGCGAGGAGGATATTCTATGGAGTTGTTCTTTTTCACCACTTGTAAAGATTTTTCGTGCTTACTAGCATAGAAGTTACAAGCATACTGTTCTGTGTATTTGTTTTGAATATGGTTTATTGTATTGGTTTCAAGTAATTGGAAAGGCCCTTATTGTGATTTATATTTCATTTAAGGCAACGGTTTTATAAAAATTATATGTGCGGCTTAATTTTTAGTATCTATTATAGTAATGGCTAATAATCTTTTTCAACAGATCAAGAAGCACAATGAGTACAGGCAGAGAATTATATCCAACTATCAGGTAAACTTTGAGCCTTTGAGGTGTCTGCTTGAATGGTATTTTTATTTTTTTACCCGGGCCCTTTTTATGGCCTGTAGTCTTGTCGGATAACTTAAAACGTGTTTACACTATCAGTTTGGTGCATACGCGCTTTTGTTTCAAATATACCACTGTTAGCTGATGTGTAGATCGTGTACATAAAGTTGAAATTATCTGGGACTTATTGAACTTGATTGAAGGATACTTTTTATTTTTTATCTACATTTGAAGTGAGATATACCTCTTCACTCCTTGTCTGGGTCAATATTTCATTTCACGATTTTTGATTTTAAATGTCTACTTATTATACATATGAAAAATCTTCATCTCCGTTAATGACAGTACCTCAAGGTCCAGTATATATCTCACTTTAGTTGGATTATTATTAAAAAATCTGGATTTGCTATAGTTTATTTTGGTTTCATTTAGCCTACCCAAACTAGAGCTTTTTTTGCTTTGTAGTAGCTCAGATGTCGTAAAAATGACCTAAACCACTTAAAAGAGTAACTTGTATATTAGTTTTTCATTTATTTTATTCAACAAGGGAGGCCATCTTTATATAATGAGGTCAATAGATTGAATCTACAAAACTCATGGCAAAGGATGAAGGATCATTACGTCCTTCAAGTTTCAAATATAACATTATTTAGGATTGTTTTGCATCTATAATAGTTGAAAGAAAAGACTAGGTATGTACCTTTTAAAAATCAAAGGATTATGCCTGATTTGACGTGAAAGTTTATATATGAGTATATGACAAATATGTTCCTCCTGGTTTCTGATTTTTGTTTATTTATAACATTTTTAGATTCGAAAGGCTTATGTATGATGTTTATGGCTTGTAGTGTATTCAAGAATTTCGCTTCTTTATCACCTATCTAAATAGGATCTATAATATTAGATTTGCTACTTTATCTCCTTTAAGTAATAAGATTATCCTATTGTTGTATGTTTATATATATTCAGTGGGCACTCATCTACTATGTACCTATACAATTTCTTGCTTTCAGCCTCTGTATAGAGATATATATCAAATGAATGCAACGACAGCCTTCTTTGTTCCATCCTTCATACAAGCATTTGCAACCAGTGATAGCAATAGAGATGAACGAATTAGAAATATAATGTCCGAACCTGCTCCAGGAGTTTATACCTTCAATATGCTGCAACCTTGTTTCTGCGAAATGTTGCTGGCTGAGGTATCATCTAGCTCTGCTGCCATAACCTGGTGTCCGGCGTGCTAATTCTAGTCTTCTTTGTAGTTTAGCTTTTATGTTTTCTTATCAGGTTCTGATTGCCTAGGTAGCAAATTTCGAGAAGTGGATTCATGAAACAAGATTCAGAATCATGCGGCCAAATACGATGAACAAGTTTGGTGCTGTTCTTGACGACTTTGGAATGGAACCTATGCTTGAAAAGTTGATGGAAGACTTCATAAGGCATATCTCAAGAAGTAAGTTCTAAACATGGTATTAACTAAAAGCAGATAAATCAGCTTCTTGATTTCAAAATTTTGTGCAGTTTTCTTTGCTGATGTTGGAGGATTTGTACTTGATTCACATCATGGATTTGTGGTTGAGTACGGGTATAATAGAGACATTGAACTGGGTATGTCAGCTGTTCATTCTCATGCCTTTCCCCCACTTAAATTCTTTGGCATTGTTGTTTGTACATTTATTTATGTACTGCAATGCTGTTTGTGATCTATCTTTGGTCCTTTTCAATGGCTAAATAGTATGATGTCTTTAGCGAGCAAGGCAAGACACTTTTTGGTGCATATTGTGCTTTTTGCGAGTGTAAATCTTTAATTAATAAAACAGCCATGAAACAGAAGTATACAAAGTTGATTTCATTGGAAAGGACGTTATTTGTTTATTCTAGTTTCTCTTTTTAAATAAGTTTTCATTAATTTTTTATGCTGTGGCCGTATCACAATAGAAGCACGGTCGTGTAATTTCATTTGGTTACCGCTACAGAACAACCCTAAGTAGGACTCTATTATGATGCTATTTACAGCATTCACACAAACTGTTGGTTTTCTTTCAAGCTGAAAATATGGTATCACCTTTCCTCTCATGACAGCGCTCATTGAATCAGCATGCTGATCTTCATGTAATTATTAGGTTAAACTGCTAGGTCTTCTCTGGGTTCCTTATTAGTTACTATGGCTATAAGATATGCCTAAATGGCGTAGCACATCAGCAGTGTTTAGACAAAGCTCTGTTAGACCACTTGTGGAACTTCTGCCTGGTGTGACTTAATCTTTGTGTTTTTGAGCCAATGTCATCTGTTATGAAACACATAGGAAGGGAATTCAGTATCTAGTAGGGGTATACATAAATACATAGACCCAGAAGAGTACATCAAACTTCTAATCTTTGTGCTTTCTCTTTGATCTGCTTTTCTTATGCTGTTTGTTTTATTATTATGATTTGTCCTGCTGTTATTCTCTCTTCACTTAATGTATAAACTGGATGATGTGTGGATTGCTATACATTTCGTTTCATATATCTGCATTTTCTTATATCATAAAAATGTGACTAATACTTGTACAGTTGCGTCTGGAAGTCTTAACTTTCAGCTATGTAATATTTTGGCTGGTTCATAAATCTGATACCTCTGAATTTCTAGGGCTTCACGTGGATGACTCAGAGGTGACCTTAAATGTTTGCTTGGGCAAGCACTTCTCTGGTGGAGAGTTGTTTTTTAAAGGCGTACGATGTGATAAACACATGAATACAGAAGCACTGCCCGAGGTACATGAATGTCATTTTATCTGTTATTTTTTTTTAATGATCTTCGTGTATAAGGGTTTCTAAACCTTCTCTGAAGATTATAGTAAGTTAACATGTTTCACTCACTGGTAATTTTTTTTATTTGGTGATAAATAAAGCTTGGCCAATGACTATCTACGTATTACAAAATGATTCTCTATCCATCACTCGATGTGTGCAACACTTTCAGTTTTTCGAAGTCCCATATCAAATGCACCACAGCTTAAGTTAGCCAGTTTTCATGACAAAAAAGACCGATTTATCCTTAGTACTACCCAAGACAAATGTATTTAACTACTTTGGTTAATTTCTCATCACAATTCCTACTTGGGTTGCTTGAGTTCGATATTTTCATATTTTCTTAAAGGATCAGTCTTGACTACAGTCCGCAGTTTTTGTAATAGCTATGTTATAGCCATGAAATAAATATGAAATACAGTATAGTTTTTAAAATACAATCTGTTATGTCTAGCTTTCAGCTGAAATGTGACTGTTTAGTGAATCTGATTGTTGAGAGCATTTTTAAAACAACTTGATTGTTAGTTTGTTACTGCCTATTATAAAGCATTGGAGCAATTACATATACACCCAAGGAAATGTGCATCTTTTTGGGCCCCTGCATTATTAAGGTTAAGGAAGAGATTTAGCCGTTGAATCATCCTTGGCTTGATAGCAACCTTATATTTTGTATTCATCTATATCTTTACTTTGGAGTATTATACTAGCATGGCACCCGCAGCGGCAAATAGTTTCTGGCGGTGGGTAATGGTTCCCAGTTGTAGTAGTCTAAGAGCGGAGGGAAGGTTTGGAGTGAGGGTTGGGTGAATTTGAAGATTAAGGGTGTGTTTGTTTTTTAAAAAAAAAGTTTTACTAGCCCTCTTACTCTTACCGGTAAGAGGTGGTCAGACGTTTTGCTTGTTTGTTTTTTTCTTTTGAGTCAGACCCAGTTAGACATATAACATCTTACTCAGTAAGAGGTGGGGGACTTGTCTTACTGCCTCTTACTTGATAAGAGATTGAAGACTCGTGTTAATATAATATATTTGATGGTTTATTAACTATGTTATATTTATGATAAAAAGTCTTGTTTCATATCTACATAAGTTACTCAAATAAATTGCAGAAACGAGCACTTAAAATCATTCGGACAATTATAAAAAAACAAACAACATTATTTCGTTCAGATTTAGACTTTCTAGCCACATGTTACTGGTAAGATGTGGTAGTCAGATTCAGACCTAAAATATCTTAGGGTGTGTTTGTTTCATTAAGATGTTTTAGATCTGAATCTGATTACCACATCTTACTAGTAAGAGGTGGCTAGAAAGTCATTTGAACGAAATAATGTTGTTTGTTTTTTTATAATTGTCCGAATGATTTTAAGTACACGTTTCTGCAATTTATTTAAGTAACTTATGTAAATATGAAACAAGACTTTTTATCATAAATATAACATAGTTAATAAACCATCAAATATATTATATTAACACGAGTCTTCAATCTCTTATCGAGTAAGAGGCAGTAAGACAAGCCCCCCACCTCTTACTGAGTAAGATGTTATATGTCTAACTGGGTCTGACTCAATAGAAAAAAACAAACAAGCAAAACGTCTGACCACCTTTTACGGGTAAGAGTAAGAGGGCTAGTAAGACTTTCTAAAAGAAAAACAAACACACCCTTAATGAAACAAACACACCCTAAGTGAGGGTTGGGGATATGAAAGCTTTATAATCTAGAAGATAGATGAAGCTTGGATATCCCAGTATAACTCCAATCTTAATATTTATCATCCATACTTACCTCTAAACCTACCCCAAATTTATTTACGTTACCAACGAGAATTATGAAATAGCACCATCTTTTTTTTCACCCAATAAGAATGTGACACATCACCCCTCCTCTGACTGTTACACCACTACTGCCATCCGACGGGAAGTATTAACTGGCGGCACCGCTTTGCATGTACCATTCTGATATGACTCTAGAATCTACATTAATCGTCTCTATAAACTGACGGTTGGTTTAAGACTTATGTGAAATTGCTTATATTCACAGGAGATCTTTGATTACTCCCATGTCCGAGGCCATGCAATTATGCATCGCGGTCGCCATCGACACGGTGCCAGAGCTACTACAACTGGGGATAGAATCAATTTACTGCTTTGGTGCAGAAGGTATATAAGTCTTTTAACTTTACTGTTTTGCTATTGCAAGATTGAAGAGAGTAGGATAAAAACATTGGTCGTGAGTCTTGTGTCTGCTAATTACTCTCTTTTTTTCCTTTCAACTTTATACATATTTCTGAATTTAATCAAGTTATGCTCTGCATATGACACATTATATACTGGGAGCATGCACATAAAGTTATAGATCTTTTGTTTAAGTAAGAATCTTTTAAGTGGGGTTGATCATGCAAGTATATCTGAATTAAAACTGTTCTTTTCCTGCAGTTCTGTGTTTAGAGAGTTAAGGAAACACCAAAAGGAGTTTGAAAGCTGGTGCGGAGAATGCCAACGGGAAAAGAGAGAACGGCTTAACCAGGTTGTGGCTGCGAAAAAAGGGGTAAAAATTTATACCGTCTCTTAATCCCTTCTCATAAATTTCGTTTAAAAACGAGAAACATAACAGATGATCATTTTATTGCAAATTTCAGGAGTTCTTTTAGAAGTTTAAGGAGAAGCTGCTGCTTGATTAGATAAACCGGTTTGCTTTTGTTGTGTTGGTAGACTAGTGTACATGTAGACCTGTCTGAAACCGGACATAGTAATTGTGTCCATTAGCATCCTTAAGTTATTCCCAGTCATGCCTGCGGCTGATGAATGTTGTTTGTTGTAATTTGCAAATAAAATGCTTCTCTTTTGATTATGAATACTTGTCTCTTTTTGTCTGTAGAAGAACTTGTAACAATGATAATGAAATATTCATTTATCAGATGTTTAAGTTTGTCTTCGTTAAAATCACTAGATATTCTATGGTGAACCGTTTAACCATAGATGTTATTGATTCGATTTTAGAAGCCAAATGTATGACTGATGACTATTTTTTTTTCTTACTAATTCTGCAACTAAAACTTCCCATAAAGATATTTATGTCTTTACATACAAGGTTATTTAGTTTCAATTTGTTTTGTTGGCAAAATTATGCTGTATCATTCTAGATTACTAAGGCAGTAAGGCTTGATAGGAAACTAGAAATTGCTACCGGCACACGTGAAATTTAAACTAATTGCTATCGACTGCCATTTGTGAAATTTAAACTAATTGCTAACGGCGGTCAATCTGTCAACTAGCAACTAAAAACATGAGCTTTTGAGGCAACTTGAAATCCCAAACAAAGTTGAGCTTTAGAACTGGCGTAGATGCTTGAACCAACTAGAACCATGATTGATGGATACGGCAAGACGACAAGGTTGGCGCTCGAACAGTCTTTGAGACTTGCCAATCGAACAAACAAAGAGATAATAAACGTTCAAAGAGATAATAAACGTTGAATACACCCTTTAATTTGTTTAAGACATAGATAGCCTGTTGCTATGTTACCACAAACAACATTATTTTCATAATGTGGGAGGTGGTATATCATAAATCATAAGAGATTTTAGATGTCGGTTATTCGGGGTTAATGTGGCTGATAGTACAGTCGATAATTGGGCGAATGTGGTAAATTGCAAGAAAGGTATCATGCCATTTCAACACTTGGGGATAACGGTCGGTGCGAATATGAATAGAATTAAAAATTGGCAACCCGTTATTGATGTTTTCGAAAAAAGATTATCGATGTGGAAGGCTTCCCAATTGTCTATCGGAGGTCGGCTAGTGCTCGTTAAATCGGTTCTTGAGTCGCTCCCCGTGTACTACTTCTCCTTGTTTAAAGCTCCGCAAGCGGTGATCGATAAACTAGAAGGTATGCGGCTCAACTTTCTTTGGGGTGGGTCGAGAAACAAACACAAGATTCATTGGGTGAGAAAAGAAGTTGTTCTAAATTCGAAAGCGAAAGGTGGTTTAGGCCTTGTTCCGATGGAGATTCTAAACAAAAGCCTAATGATCAAATGGATATGGAGATACAAGTCCGAGTATAGAAGCCTTTGGAAAAATGTCGTTTTCGCGATACATGAAAAAAATAGAAGGCTGTGTTTTGTGCCGTTTGTCAAATCCCATTCTGGAACCTGGAAGGAGATCGCGAGAATGAATAGCTCGCTTGAGGCAGCTGGTATTCGCCTTCGGTTGCTGATTCAAAAAGTTGGGCTCGACTGGAAGTGGGGAGGCGATGGTAGTGGTCGTTTCTCGGTTAAATCGGTTAGGTATCTCATCGAAGGTGCTGCTGGAAATTCTGGTAATTGTGACTTCGTTTGGAACAAGGCAGTGCCCAACAAAGTTAATGTGTTAGGTTGGAGAATTGTTAAAAATCGGTTGGCTACGGATGATCAGTTAGTCAAGAGAAAAGTGTTGGCGAGGCCGAGTTCGTGTCGTTTATGTGGTGATGTCGATGAAGATCTTACACACATCCTTACATCTTGTCATTCGGCTGCGGTTGTGTGGCAAGCTATTTCGTATTGGTGCAAGCTTCCGCCCATATATGCTTTTGATGTGAAAGACTTGTTCGGGATTCATTCTCAAATCAACGACAAGTACAAAGCGAGGATTATCTACATGATCATTCTTACCACGATGTGGGTGATATGGAAGGAGAGAAACGAGGCTACCTTTAACAACAAAAGACCGTCGATAGCGTTTATTATAAAAGAGATTAAATCGACGAGTTATCTTTGGGCTAGAACTTGTAGGAACCCAGATCAATCCTTATCACACACACTAATAATCAATAAAGCACAAGATAGATAAGATCTAGAGAGAGAGTAGAGAGAAAAAGTATTTCATTAAGCACACACTACTAACTCTCAAAGAACACCCAGAACTCCAACCTCCCAAATGGTGTAGGGAGGTGCTATTTATAGTTTTTTGAGATATGGGTGGATGGGCTTGGACTTGGGTTGGGCTTTTACATGGACTCTTTAATACATTACATTTAACCTATTAGTTTAGGTCCAAGCCCATAGACTACTTTTACTTAATTAAATACAACGACACATTACAAATTATAAAACGTAAATGACCATCACTTTTATAAATCCTAACAATCTCCCCCTAAGGGATGGTCATTCAAATGATGCTCCATGTGAGATGGTCTTTCGTCTTCAATGTCTTTGAGCTTTGAGTGTCGTTGTATAGCAGTCTTTGTTTCATCATTCCTTCATGCTATGTGATCTTCAAAGAATCGACTTTGAGGTTGTTCTTGCCTTCAATCAGTATCTTCATGTGATGGTGCGTCGTGACCTTCAACATACTCATACATCTTGGACATTATACTTATGCTAACAATCTCCCCATAATCTTTCATCATATGAACTTGTTCTCGACATCTTGATTAGCTTCTTGACTTTGTCTTTAACTTGATCTTCTTGTCTTGAACTTTTACACTTGAGCTTTGTTGGAGATGTTCTTCATAAGTATGAGTATGCTGAGGTGAAGATGATTGATGTATGTGGTGATGGTTAATGGATGTTTATAGGTAGCTGCATAAAACTGTTAGTAATAATCATCCAGCACTTATGGGTTAGGACTTCGAGATCGTCAACAACATAGTGTGTAGACTTTCTCTAATCTCCCCCAGGCCGTTCTGAACCGGATACCCCCGAGAGGGCTTACACGGACACACCGAAGTGCACCCACGATTCAGTGAGTCGCTAGAGATCACCCTACGACTGTAGACCGTTTGAAGCATGTAACCATCATGATGTAAATGGCAAGATCCTTGGATCTCATTAAGACTCTTACAACTTGTGCTCTTTTTGGCGAACACAAGTGTATCATATTGGAAGTGTTCCTAACGAGATATTTTGATGAATCTCATGGCTCTAGACTCTGTTGTGCGTTTTGGTTTTAGTAGTCGGAGGTATGGAGCAGAGTGCCACCTTTTCAATATCAACACATCTCAGAATGAGAGGCCGATAGATTATGCAGTGTTCTCCGTGAGAATGAAACAAATATCTTTTAAGAGATATCTGAGTGGCTGGAAGGGGTTGTGCAACGCGTCACTGGGTCCATGACGTCTTGTCTTCAATATCAGTATCACCTTAGTGAATACCGATAGCAGATGTATTGACCCGGTTTCTGCCCTAAGTTTTCATGGAGGGCTATTTCTTTTCACCCTTTCATTCAACTTTTCTTTTTAATTCTTCAACCCCTTCTGTCCCTTTCTCATTTACTCCTTTTTTCAATCTTACCTAAGGACTTCTAATTCTAATCTATTGGAATTGTCCTTGGGTAGATCCCTCCGGCTCTGGCGGATCATAGGACGGTTTTCCTAACCTTAGTCACCTTATAACACCATGACTATCCTAGATTAGCCATAAAACCTTTTGAAAATCTCTCAAAGTATTTATGAATAAACACATTTTTATTAACACTTCGAGAGTTTTTAGATTTTTGAAACACTCCCCCTTCACATGTGCTCATGCATTTTTTAAATAAAATTGCACATGTTGGGTAGAGTTCGCACATTTGAATTGATCGATATTCAATGAACATGACCTTCGCGAGACACGCTTACATCACTAGTTAGACTAGTTTGAAATTATTACCCGTCCCGGTCATATTCAATGATCATCTCTCGAATTGGTACATTCTACTCAGACAAGTCCTTTGCGAGACACGTTTACATCACTGGAAAACCAGCTTGAAATTATTACCCGTCCAGGACAAGTCTTTTCGATTACTGACATTTAAGCTTCGTCAATTCGAGGGTTAAACTGAGTCTTTTGAAGAGCTCGATTCACGATCACATTTTAATCCCATTTCTCCCCCTCAAAAATAGCATTTCGATGGTATTTTTGATACCGTTTGATTAAAATCATTGTTTTTGGAAAGCTAATAGGGAGAAACGATTTTGCATGAACTTTGGAACAAATTTCTTTTTGAAATACTCCCCCTCAAAACTTGCATTGTTTTTGATATTTTTAAACGTTGGAGCGAATTGGGGAGTAAATATTTGAAAATCTTAAGCAAAATTTTTGAAAAGTTTTGAAAAACCTTTTGATGAAATTTGAATAAAATTTTGCTTAAGATTAAGAAGTTTGGTTTGATTAACTTTGCATGAAAACTTCTTATCTTTTAGGATTGTTGCAATAAAGTGTACAACAGGGTCCTTTCTTTGAAAAACGGGTTATGCACTGTTATGTGCGCATAAGCCATAATGGTTAAGCGCGGGTTGTAAGCTGAAATACTTACAAGCCATTGATTTTTAGGATAAGTGCTCGAAAGAATTTTGATTAAGCACTTTCCTTTCTTTGAAGCGCGGGTTTCGTACCGAAATGCACGAAAGCCATTGAGATTTTTAGGATTAGACAACAACCTTGGGAACCCATTTAAGCACGGCGCTAATGGGTTTACCATATTTTGAAATCCATTTGTAAGCTGTGTCAATCCGATTCAAAGAAGTTGAATTCCAACGAGGACTGAAAACCGGTGTTTCATTTTGAAATAGCACTCGTGGAATCAATGGTGATTTAAAACTCTTTTTCTTTTGAAAATTGTTTGAGAAACCCGGTGTCTCTCTTGGAGTTTTAAAACTTGAAGAAGAAGTTTTCCATCCATTGTTGAAACCCGGTGTTTCATTTCGAAAATTCGTTTTTGAGATGAATGGAAACCTTCCGGAATTAGGAATTTTCAAAGCAGAGTCATTCTTATGTTGCAGCGAAAGCAATTCAGATGTTGAATATTTGAAAGGTTTTGAATGACTTTGCTTTGGTCTCCACACTTGCTTTACCGGTGTAAAACGAGAGTGTGGAGTTTGAAAAGCTTGATTCTTTCCATTTGAAGTATTTGACCTTGAAAGCTTTTGAGGAGTGAGTGTTTTAGAAAAACTTGATTTCTTCGAAAACTTCCTTCCTTTTTGCAAAGAGTAGGTTTTAAAGTGCACGAAGAAGTAGTGTTTCGTCTTCAGCTATTCGGTTGAGGGTACATTGAGACTTATTACCAACTTGGTTGCAAATGATTTGTGAGATATGTTGTTATGAAGCTCCCGAACGACAACCATTGTACTTCCTTTAGTATCTACAGTCTCCGCTGCGTGTTTGAGGAGGGAGCAGAGAAAAGAAAATGGCTCACTAGTTAGGAGGGAGTAATAACCTAACTAGTACATTACAGTTGAAGTTCAGAGCTACAAGGATATGTGCCGTCAGCACAGAGATCGAAGCCGCGATCTTCGAAATAGAGAACTTCATGTCTGCCTCAGGATCTAGACCACAGAGACTCTGCACTTCAACAACGACAAAAGTTTATTATTGTAATTTACTTTGTTTATAGGTCTCATTGTAACCATTCACATGTGACGATATCTTGGAGGGAGATTGTTAGACTCGTTTTTTATAAAAGATATCGTCACTTAGTGAATTGGACTAGATTTAGAATAAGTAGTCAACGCAGGGGCTATTTATGTGCTAATGGCATTGTTGTGATGTAAAAGGCCTATAAATACCCCCACATGTCTCTCCTTGTGGGGTGGGTGAAAGTGTGTATTGTTTGTATTGTTATTAATCTAATTGATTAAAAGTTCCAGCCACTTCTCCACCCTCTCACTAAATACTTTCTCTCTCTAAAAGAAGATGAAGATAATCATCTTCTATCACCAACCAAGACCTCCCGAATCACATAAATCAATAAAAAACACAACCTGGCTCTGATACCACTTGTAGGAACCCAGATCAATCTTTATCACACACACTAATAATCAATAAAGCACAAGATAGATAAGATCTAGAGAGAGAGTAGAGAGAAAAAGTATTTCATTAAGCACACACTACTAACTCTCAAAGAACACCCAGAACTCCAACCTCCCAAATGGTGTAGGGAGGTGCTATTTATAGTTTTTTGAGATATGGGTGGATGGGCTTGGACTTGGGTTGGGCTTTTACATGGACTCTTTAATACATTACATTTAACCTATTAGTTTAGGTCCAAGCCCATAGACTACTTTTACTTAATTAAATACAACGACACATTACAAATTATAAAACGTAAATGACCATCACTTTTATAAATCCTAACAGAACTAGAAATAGAATGGCGGGGTTAGAGTGGGACAAGTGGTGTAATTTCATTTTGTAAGTGTTTGTTTCGTTGTTGTTGTTTGTTTTCCCGTCGTAACGCCTTGCTTCATGGGTTTTTAATGAAATTGCCGTTCAAAAAAAAAAATAAGAGATTTTAGTTTAGTGTCTGATTTGTGTCATAAATCAAACGTAGATGATAGCAAGAATCAATACTTTGCTGGTTACTATTTTAACCGAGTGAATTATAGAAGTTATTAGTAATTATCATAAATTGGCGTAGTGGTAATAACTTGACCTGAGTTGGCTCCTCACAAGAGGTCAAGTGTTAAAACCTCGTTATATACATAAAATGGGAGGTGGTCAAAAAAAGGGTCAGAAAGTGTCACGGAGATACCCGGTTAGGCTGTATACACGTGTGTCAAAAGAATCGTTCTTCCCTTGTAACTTGACAAGGGAAAACCTCATCAAGGTACCCATTTCTAAAATATTCAATGAACGGACAAGTGATAAAAATTTGTAACTACCATCATTAAAAATGTAATAAATCCGATATTGAGTCCATTCAACTGTTAGTTCAAACCATATCGATTAGTTCAACAAAATACAAGAAAACATGTAAAAAAATGTAAATTTTTTGATAAAATGGTGTATTAAATAAGAAGTGTGACTGAAATCAATTTGGGTGAGTGTGAAAGCTAACTAGCTAAGACTTGAGGGTCAGGTAAAAGAGATGATGTTGCTGCAGTAGCTAGCAGCATTAACAGTTGGAGCGCATTGTCAAGTCAACTTTTTCTTAACTTAATTCCCGCAGTAAGTACGTCTTTTCACTGCTGAAATGATCCGCAATCCTTTTTTCTTGAAATAGTAAAGAAAAGGTACCCTAACTTTGCCTATTTTAAGTTGTAGCCTCCATTGCTATGTAATAGCCAGCTACAAAATATTGACTTTGGTTGTATGTGTTCTCTTCATTTTAAATGCATGTCTTTTCTTGACCATTTACTCTCGTCTAAATTTTTGTCATTTTGTATGATTGCGTTTCTTTTTACCAGCTTATATTGAAACAAAACATAGCAAGAAGTTTTTTTTGGAAAGACTGATGAGATATAAGACATAGCAAGAAGTTAGACCAAAGCAAACAAGAGATTACAAAACCAGGATAGAGCGTTACATGAGTTATTGAACCATTCTATCCAGTTTAGCGACTGTTATTTTGCCCTAGTATAGATTCAAGAAAAAGAGAGAAGCTTGATGTCGCTGAATATTAAGCCTTTTCTCGGCTTTTTGGGACGAATAATAACGTGTCATTCATGTGTCTTCAGAGCACCCGTGTGGCCACGTTTTTACTCAACTTAACAAGGGTAAAATGGTCCAGAAGAAAAAATAATGTTATTCGTGTGCAAAGTGAAAGGAGTATTGTACTAATCTCTAGTAATCACTTAAGATTCGTCAAAAGATTGTTACTCGGTACAAACAGGCCCATGAATGATAGATATTGTCCGCTTTGTCACCTCTGCCTGATGGTTTTGTTCTTCATATAATGCCCGTACATTATACTAAAACGCGGCCACCAATCTGACGACTAGTTTTTGTACCTTAAATACCCAGCATCTCCTCTATTTATGAACAATGTGTTGCAAGGCATGTATCAGATATCCTCCCAAAGATAATACCGAGTACAACATTTCGCACACTTGAAATATGATTTTAAGCTAATCAGATGAATGCAAATCTTATTCTACCGGGTATTAGTGACTCATGACCTAGCTTAGTTAACTTTGAAGACCAATGGTAAAATGAAAATTATGTTGCGCACCTTTATATTTAAAATTTTTATAGAAATTTACTATAGTTGCTTATATACATATGTTGGATAAATAAGACCTTTTAGAACGCATCGTTATTGTGTCCTTTGAGTTCTTAAACAGCCTTAACATTACAAGTTATCTAGGAAATTGGTTAATATCATTTCTTGATAACTAAAACCATTTTCAATAACATCTAGTAAGATCTCACATGATGATGATAACTTTTGCATGTCTCAAGACTCTCATCAAAAGCCACTCAAAGAAAATCTTAAATATTAAATTATCCCTTTCAAAAACAAATAATAAATAAATAAATTCACACATCAAGGAATTGAACATATGGACATACATGAATTGGTAATTGCTGCAAGACCACATACAAAGCAAATGTATATCTTTTGGATCTCAGTTTCTCTAATGTTAGTCTAGAAATGTTTTTGTTATGTTGAACCAATCAAATAAAAGTAAATTAAATAGTGGAGTTATTATCAAGTAAAGCATGAGGCCCACGAAGTTAAAAGTAAACGGGCTTCCTCTCACAACATCTTAACATGAGAAGAACACGAGAAATATGAAAATGAGATGATCTTAATCCCATTAGGACCCTAAAAGAAGAACAAGATATAACACTAATCATCAAACAACAATAGATCGATAAAGATCAAATCTTTTATATATTCGAATACATAACAAAAGAAAGTTGTAAGTGATGCATACCTAGTACAAATATCCTACCCAACAACTAAAAAAAGTAAACCAACCCCACAAAAAAAAACCTTAAATTGTCAACCTAGTATGCATCTCTTACATCCCCATTTTACAAAGTACAAACCATTATATCATAATCATACCTAACAACTAAAATTTACCAAACGGTAAAAAGTCATTTTACTCAAAATATAAAGGTAAATAATATTCGGACCGATGGCCTCATTTCCTCAAAGCAAATGCAACAAAATTTTGTTCTTCCAATTATACCCTTGCCAATTTTCTTCTTTCCTCAAACCAAGTGAAGAAAAAGAAAAACAAGAAACTTGGAAGAACATATTTAAATTGCAAAAGCTTTTTTTTGTTTGTGGTGTCATGTGCTTTCCTTTTAATGGTGGAGAAGTGCCACCACCCTCCTCCTACGCCGCCGTCTCCGGCCACCACCACCACCACTCATTTCTTGTGTTAAGAAAATACCAAGTGTCAAAATGTGAAAGAAGATGGTTAAAAAGGTTGCATGTATGTTTTTGTGTATATGTGTGTGTGTGTAAAGCTAGTGAATGAGAGAAGAGTGTAGATGAGGGTTATATATATAAAGGTGAGAGGTGAGATTTTTGGACTTTTTTTTTTTTTAAATTCTTGGTTGGTTTTTTAGAGTGAATTGTATGGAAAAATAATTTAAAGTTGTAGTCATGTTTGCGAGAATGTGTGTGAAATGGTTTAGTCATTAGTGTGAGACAGATTTTTGCTTTGTCTTGTAGTTGAGGCATTACTATATTAAACAAACACGACAAAAAGATAAAAAGGCGACACAAATACGCTATGCTTGTTAACTTTTGTTTCAATTGCCTTCCAAAAAAAAAAAAACTTTTGTTTCAATTCAATAATAAATTTTAAATTACGCAAAATGTGATTGGCCAGGAAAAAAAAATTTTAAAAAAAAACCCTACTATCAAATTTTCTTTGTCAGACCATGTGTAATGATGTGTAAGAGTGGATGGGGCATTGTGCGCCATGTGACAGTGTGGGCCATATTGAGGTTTGGTAAGAAAAGTGATGTAGTGGTAGTAGGGGCATTGTGTGACATGTGGCACATTTTTTTTTTCTCTTTTTTTTAATCATCAAATATTTCATTAATTTATTAAACATTTCTAAAAATAGACAAATAATAAAAGATAAGTTTATTTAAAATAAAACCATTACAAATAAAATAAAAATACAATTAAAAAAAAAAAAACAAAAAAAAACTACTAATCTATATCGTTAACGTCATCGTAATCGTCGTCGTTCTCGGCTTCGGTTTCGCTTTCGTTCTCGTCCTCCTTGGACTCGTCCTGCATTCGACGGTTACTCCACGCATCCTCGATCAAATCCGCCAATAGAGCGTGGTGACTCGCGTGGCTTCGAATGTAGGCCGAGTTTTCTAAGGCTTGTTCATGGGTTTGTGGCGGCAGTGGTTCGTCTACTTCGTCCGGGTGATAATCTTGACAAATAGCTCGTCCTTCGTCCTCTAAAATCATGTTGTGTAGAATGAGGCACGCACGCATAGTATCCTTAATTTTATCCTTTGTCCATAAACGACAAGGATTCTCCACAAACGCGAAACGTTTCTTGAGCACACCGAAACATCTTTCAATATCCTTTCTTGCCGATTCTGGTAATTTTCACCAATTTTCTTTTTTAGGATCGATCGGATTTTTGAACGTTTTCATGATGAACGAGTACTCCGGGTATATACCGTCACCTAAATAGTAGCCATGCGGATGGAAGTTACTATTAGCATAAAAACCGAGAACCGGGGCCAAACCTGAGATGATATCTTCGAGGACGGGTGATTGCTCTAAAACGTTGATATCGTTAAGGGAGCCGGGGACACCAAAGTAAGCACTCCATATCCATAGATCGTACGAGCAAACGGCTTGAAGAACTAGAGTTGGACCTTTGTGGCTACCCCCGTGGTATTGACCTCGCCAAGCGGTTGGACAATTAGCCCATGACCAATGCATGCAATCGATACTACCCATCATACCGGGTATGCCATGCGCCTCTTGGTGCACATCATATATTCGCCTCAAATCATTTTTTGTCGGTTTTCTTAAATACCTCTTCTCGTACAAGGCTTTTATTCCTTTATATATAAGGAAAAACAATAAATA
The DNA here is from genome assembly GCA_021014915.2 of Artemisia tridentata subsp. tridentata. NCBI lineage: Eukaryota > Viridiplantae > Streptophyta > Magnoliopsida > Asterales > Asteraceae > Artemisia > Artemisia tridentata. The sequence goes on along the minus strand of CP139501.1, from coordinate 213,208,099 downwards.
TATATATAAATATATAAACATATAAACATGTATAGAAAAAAATAAATATATATACAAATATATAAACATATAAATATATAAGGAAAAATAATAAGTGGATAAAAAATATATATGTAATTTTTTACCTATTGTAAATGCCTCAAGTGTGTCCCGACACGTTTTCTCGGCCATCTTTAAATAATCGTCGTTGATGTCGGTGGTGACCCCGTAAGCGAGCACCCGCATAGCGGCTGTGCACTTTTGTATCGACGTGAACCTCGGGTTACCGACTACGTAGGATCTTTGTTTAAAGTAATTGAAACGATCATCCAAATCTTTTGCGATACGCAAAAATAACCTTTTGCTCATTCTAAAACGTCGTCTAAATAATTGTTCGTTATACGTGCAACCCTCGTCGAAATAATCATGAACCGTTAATTACTTGTAAGCGCGGATGTTATGAATAGATCTATTTGGGTTGACACCCCGTCCGAGTTGGTCGCGCCAACCTGGTAAACGGACGCATATCATTCGGATTATTTCCGAGTGTCTGGCAAACACTTATTTGGGGCATTTATTATTATGCTTGATTGCATACCATTACGTCAAGCTTTGGGTCATAAGCTTAGGCACTGTATTTATTATTTTTGGCTGTGACATTATATTTGTTGTACTGTCTTGCTATTGAAATCTTGTAGTCCGCACATTAATGTTTATTTAAACCTATGATCTCACCAACATTATTGTTGACCCTTTTAACGTGTATTCTCAGGTAATTAGGTGATGATACACCTCTTGTATGGAGCACTTTTGAGTCACATTTTGGAAGCACATCATGATGAAGATTTTCTTGCATTATTAGCGTTTGGTTATGTATTTAAATCTTACATTTTGATGGTGAACTCTGATAACTATGTTTTGTAAAACGTTAACTTTAAATCAAATGCTTGTTTTAAAACGACTCACTTAGAGGTCGTTCTTTATTCCTTGTACTTTGTGACCACGAGCATCATGCCCCCGGAATTCCATTCCACTGCAAACACAGATTTTGGGGGTGTGACAGATTGGTACCAGAGCCAAGGTTATAGAGAACTAGGATGCATTATTGACCCTAGACTATAACCACTAGGTCACGACACTTCACAACATCATGATGTGCATACGATTTTAATACATGTTTTCATTTACTTATTTTATATGAGTACTTGTGCTTATACATATTTGTATTGACCTGGTTTACAGTGATATGTCTTCACCTACCCATCCTATCATCCTCGATTCGGATTCAGATATGGACGATTTGTCATCATCCACTGTTCCGATCACACCAGTCATTCCTATTCCTGTATCCTCCGGCGATGAGTCTGCTGAGACCAAGCCATTTGAGGACGCTCAGACTATATCTACACCTCCCGTAGTATCACCACCCATTGCACCTGTCCCTCCAGTTCCATCACCACCAGTGCGCCGTGTTAGGCGTGTCCCTGTTGTGCGACCAGACCAGATCCCTATTGGTCGTCGCTATCGGCTATATGAGTATGGCCCTGTTATGCTTCGTACCGCTAGGAAGAGGGTTCGCTCTCGACCCAGTCGTGTACCAGCACTCACTACTCCACCTCATATCCCATCACCACCATCATCTCCACCACCACCACCATCAGTTATTTACCGTCAGACTACCACAGTTCCATTACCACCATTACCCAGAGATGTTTCCGACACTTTGCTACCGCCTCGTAAGAGGGCTTTTACCATGGTACCTTCACCTTCAGATCCCTATGTTATGGCTGCTGCTGAGGCCTCTACTCGACACGAGGTTCGTAGACGGGTTGACGCCCGTAGATGGTCATTCATTCCTCCTACACTCAGTAGATGAAGATACGATGAGGGTACTCCGAGAGCATTCGAGTTAGGAGAGAGTTCGGAGATGGCTGCTGCTCGAGTTCTACCGGTTACAGGTGAGCCTGTCCATCATACTATTCCACTTCTGATCGCTAGGACGGTCCGTCATGAGGACCGGATTGGCCGAGCTTTTGATCGTCTCGATGCGGTTCCCCTAGAGCGCATTGAGACTTTAGAGACTCAGCTAGAGCACCAGATCATTGCACACTCCCGAATTGCTACACTTGAGCGTTTCGTAGAGGATGAGCAGGCGCGACAACGTGACCAGGATGCGTTGATTGCTAGTCTCGTCGATCAAATCAGAGATCTCCAGCGCCGTCTCGATGGTGCATCAGGTAGTGTCAGGACTAGATTTGTATCATAGGTATCTTTTGTATTTATATCCTAACCACGGGGTGTGTGGCATTAGTATTGACGCTTGTGATCTTTTGTTAGTTGTACAACAATGTAGTAAGTTATTTTGGGATGTATTGTATGGTTACTCTATGGTATGTTATCGGTCGATGTGAATCGAGACTTTTCCTTTTGTATTCATGTATGTTGTGATTATATTATAGTTGACCTGATCTATTCTTATTGTGGTTGATTTTTTTTATCACGCCATATTCTTATCATGATTTATCCTTGTCGTGATGTATTTTTATCTTGTTGTGGTTGTACCTACTCATGGTGAAAATATATTATGGTTATTGTGATTTATTATGGATGACTCTTATCACGTCATATTTCTATCATGATTTATTTTTGTCATGATTTATTCCTATATTTATGTGATTGATCTTGTTGTGATTTTCACATGTCATGGTTGTATATACATACTTCTGATGACCTTTGTTACTTATGGATCCTAATTATTGTTGTTTCTTGTGATTAGAAGAACAATGCCACCTAAGAAACAAAGCATGAGTACAGCTGAGATCGATCGACTCGTTGACCAACGGGTTACGGCACAGGTTGCTGCTGCTATGGCTGAATATGAAACCAATCGCAACAGTGGTAACGGCGGAGAAGCTAGTGGAATGGCAACCAGGGTTGAAACCACGACTCGTGGATGTACTTACAAGGAATTTTCGGGTTGCAAGCCGCAGACTTTCAGTGGCGCGGAAGGAGCTGTCGGTTTGGTACGATGGTTCGAGAAGTTGGAATCGACTTTCTGTATGTGCAACTGCGCGGAAAACTCTATGGTGAAATATGCTACAGGTACCTTGTTGGATGGTGCCTTATCTTGGTGGAATGCTTATGCCCAATCAGTGGGAATTGATGCTGCTTTTGAATTACCGTGGGCTGAGTTTAAGGAAATGGTAACCGCTAAGTATTGCCCGAGAAATGAGGTTCAAAAGTTGGAAGTTGAATTTTGGAATTTAACAGTGAAAGGGTACGACATTGCAGCTTACACTAAACGATATCATGAATTGGCTACTCTCTGTCCCGAAATGGTTTCGACTACACAGAAAAAGATTGAAAGGTACATCTGGGGACTTCCATCTTATATTCAAGGAAATGTCACCTCTTCTAAGCCGAGTACTCTGGATGAGACAATCCGAATGTCTCACAATCTAATGGATCAAATTGTTCGAACAAAGGCTGCTCGAGATGGCAATGCTAGTAACCGCAACAATAACAACAACAACTCCTACCACAACAGTAACAACAACAAGAGAAAGTGGGATACCGCTCAGGGAGGGAATGCTGCACAACAACCCAACAAAAGACAAGAAGTCGTCAAGGCTTATGTAGCGGGTCCGACTGAAAAGAAAGGTTATGAATGAAATCTTCCTAAGTGTGACAAGTGCCAACGTCACCACAATCCTGGACGTTGCCCTACTCCATGCGGCAATTGTAAGAAAATCGGGCACTTAACCAAAGACTGTAGGTCTCCTACTGCTGCAACAAACCAAAGGGTTCCCGGAGCATGTTTCGGATGTGGCGAAACAGGACATTTCAAGAATCAATGCCCAAAGGAGAAGAATCAGGGAACGGGAACTCAGAATAATGGAGCTCGGGGAAGAGTTTACAATCTCAGAAAAAGGGAAGCTACTGAGGACCCGAATGTTGTCACGGGTACGTTTCTTCTCAATGGTCGTTATGCTTCAGTTCTATTTGATTCGAGTGCCGATAAAAGTTTTGTGTCTACTACTTTTGCTCCTTTACTTAACATCTCACCGACCACCTTAGACACCGCCTACAACGTTGAATTAGCAAATGGTAACTTTGTTGACTCCGACACCATAATCCACGATTGCACCTTTAACTTCCTAAATCATCCATTTAATATCGACCTTATTCCTATCAAGCTTGGTAGTTTTGACGTCATAATTGGTATGGATTGGTTGTCTAAACACCATGCCAAAATCATTTGCGACAAAAAGGTTGTTCATCTCCCTTTTAATGGTGAAACCTTGATTATCCGTGGTGAATGAAGCGGAACTCGATTAAACATCATATCGTGTGTCAAGACCGAAAAGTATATAAATAAGGGATGTCATGCTTTTCTGGCACACATAACCGAAAAGAAGTCGGATGAGAAACGATTGGAAAATGTACCAATTGTTCGAGATTTTCCGGAAGTCTTTTCCGAAGACTTGCCTGGACTACCGCCTACCCATCAAGTAGAGTTCCAGATAGATTTGGTGCCAGGAGCGACACCAATAGCAAGAGCACCCTACCGACTAGCACGATCAGAGTTGCAAGAATTGTCTAATCAGTTGCAAGAACTATTAGACAAGGGATTCATTAGGCCAAGTTCCTCGCCTTGGGGAGCGCCGGTCTTGTTTGTAAAGAAGAAGGATGGATCATTCCGAATGTGCATAGATTATCGAGAATTGAACAAGTTAACGGTGAAGAACCGTTACCCACTTCCAAGAATAGACGATTTGTTTGATCAGTTGCAAGGTTCCAGTTTTTACTCGAAGATTGATTTGAGATCGGGTTATCATCAACTAAGGGTTCGGGAAGAAGATATCCCGAAAACGGCTTTTAGGACTCGTTATGGTCATTATGAGTTTCAAGTGATGCCGTTTGGATTAACTAATGCACCGGCGGTATTTATGGATCTCATGAATCGCGTGTGCAAACCGTACCTGGACAAATTTGTAATTGTGTTCATTGATGATATTCTAATCTACTCAAAAAGCAAAGAAGAGCACGAAGAACATCTCAAGACGATCTTAGAATTACTCAAGAACGATAAGTTGTACGCGAAGTTTTCTAAGTGTGATTTTTGGATCCGAAAGGTACAATTTCTTGGGCACGTAATCGATAGCCAGGGATTGCATGTTGACCCAGCTAAGATCGAGGCTATTAAAGATTGGGAAACGCCTAAGACTCCCATAGAGATTCATCAAATTCTAGGTCTTGCCGGGTATTACAGAAGATTCATCGAGAGTTTCTCTAAGATAGCGAAGCCGTCAACCAAGTTAACGCAGAAGAATCAGAAGTACGAATGGGGAGAGAAACAAGAATCCGCTTTTCAGTTGTTGACGCAAAAACTTTGTAGTACGCCGATTTTAGCATTATCCGAAGGAATGGAAAACTTTGTAGTTTATTGTGACGCTTCGCATAAAGGACTTAGGGCAGTGTTAATGCAGAATGAAAAGGTTATAACTTACAATTCTCGACAACTCAAAGTTCATGAGAAGAATTACACCACTCATGACTTAGAGTTAGGAGCAGTTGTCTTTGCGCTAAAGATTTGTAGACATTACCTCTATGGCACTAAGTGTACAGTGTACACCGACCAAAAAAGTCTTCAGCATATCTTAGACCAGAAAGAGCTTAATATGAGGCAACGCCGTTGGCTAGAACTACTTAGTGATTATGATTGCGAGATCCGGTATCATCCTGGCTAAGTGAATGTAGTAACAAATGCCCTTAGTAGGAAAGAGCGACTTAAAACCTTACGAGTAAGATCATTGGGTATGACCGTTAGTTCACCTCTTCCATCCAAAATTCTTGAGGCTCAGGCCGAAGCACTTAAGACGGAGAACCGACCTAAAGAGAACATTTATGGTATGACAGAAAGTAAGAATGGTTTTGTGAAAAGATCCGATGGAATGTTATGTTTCAAAGATAGGAATTGGATACCACATTTTAGTGGCTTACGAGAGTTGATCATGCAAGAATCACACAAGTTCAAATATTCCATACACCCAGGTTCCGATAAAATGTACCAAGACCTCAAAAAGTTGTATTGGTGGCCGAATATGAAGGCCGACATTGCCACTTATGTTAGCAAATGTCTTACTTGCTCCAAAGTTAAGGCCGAATACTAGAAGCCGTCCGGTTTACTACAGCAACCAGAGATTCCTCAATGGAAATGGGAGCGTATAACCATGGACTTCATCACTAAACTTCCTAAAACTCCGAGCGGTCACGACGCGATTTGGGTGACCGTTGATCGTCTCACCAAATCAGCTCATTTCTTGCCCATTAAAGAAACCTACAAGATGGATAAGTTAACCAGGATCTATATCCAGGAGATTATCTCGAAACATGGTGTACCAGTTTCAATTATTTCGGATCGAGACAGTCGATTCACTTCAAGATTTTGGGAATCACTTAATGATGCCTTTGGAACCCGTCTTGACATGAGTACAGTCTATCATCCACAGACCGATGGTCAGAGTGAGAGGACCATCCAAACACTCGAAGATATGCTCCGTGCCTATGTGATTGATTTTGGTAATAGCTGGGATACTCACTTGCCGTTAATTGAGTTTTCCTACAACAATAGTTATCACACGAGTATAAAGGCTGCACCATTTGAAGCACTCTATGGTAGGAAATGCCGATCACCAGTATGTTGGGCCGAAGTCGGAGATGCTCAACTTACCGGTCCAGAAATTGTTCACGAGACAACAGAGAAGATTGTTCAGATTCGGAACAGATTAAAAGCCGCCAGAGACCGTCAGAAGAGTTACGCCGATGTAAGGCGTAAGCCCTTAGAATTCAAAGTTGGAGACATGGTAATGTTGAAGGTATCGCCTTGGAAAGGTGTGATACGATTTGGGAAGCGCGGGAAATTGAACCCTAGATATATCGGACCATTTAAGATTCTCGCAAGAATCGGTCCAGTGGCATACAGACTTGAACTCCCGCCAGAGCTTAGCAGTGTGCACAACACCTTTCATGTTTCTAATCTCAAGAAGTGTTTATCCGACGAATCCGTCGTCATTCCTTTAGAAGAGATTCAACTCAATGACAAGCTTAATTTCATCAAAGAGCCAGTAGAAATTATGGATCGTGATGTCAAGCAATTAAAGCACAGTAGAATTCCTATCGTCAAAGTTTGCTGGAATTCTCAACGAGGTCCCGAGTTCACTTGGGAACGAGAAGACCAGATCCGTCAAAAATATTCGCATCTCTTCACCGACAACTCTCCAATGATCAACACTTGCTGAATCTCGAGGACGAGATTCATTTTTATGGTGGTAGACTATCACAACCCGCTAATTTACAGGTCAATACTACTCAACAAACTCGAATTTATTTTCTTGACATTTATTTGAAAACAATTTGCACATAATCTTTTACTTGAACCGACGTGAAAACCTAGAATAAATTCCAAGTACACTAGGACTTAGGTTATATTTAGTCCACAACGCTCCAGTACCTTGCCACTGCTCCAGTTCACAATTTTAAACTCTAAAACAATTTCCTTTTCTTAAATTACTTACGGTTGTCAATTTAACAAACTATATTCGTTATTCAAAATTTAACACCCGATATACCCAATTCTCTCAACGATTATTTCTATCGTATTTTTATACTTCCAAAAAGATTACGAAAGTTCCAAAAATATTTTCTTATGCCCAAGGTAAATTCTTTATAACTTACGCTTAATTACGTATAACTTTCGTTAATCACCGAAACAACAACCAATACATATTTTTAACACCCAATACATACAACATATACATTTTTGTATCAAAACTATTCATCTAACCCATCTTCATCCCCATTTTCAATTTGGCGGCTTGACCTCCAAATTGTCCCCTTGCCCCCCCCCCTAACCGGCCACCCCCTCCTCCTAGCTAAAATAATAAAACTTGATTTACTATTCAAAGTTTGAACATGTTTAAGTATAAATAGACCAAAAATACCTTCATTTCACTTCTATTAGTCCAAGTAAAGAAGGAAAAAAAATCCTCCCCTATATATACTACAAATCGACACACACTCTTGGGGCAAAAGAAGGAGTAATCTTGTTATGGCTAAGATCAAGTATACTAGGGCTCTTTAGTAAGGGATTGGAGCATTGATCTTGAGGTTAACCAAGTGTTTTACAACTCTCATCTCAGTAATCACTTTTGTAAGTAATCCTACAAAAAGTTCATGTATTTCTTATTTCATAATGCTAGGCAAGTATGTATACTTAGTTATCACTTGGTGCATGTTGATAAAGTTTTACATTACAATGATCCTTTAATAAAAGATTATGTTTTGAACAAGTTTTAGTTACAAGAAAACTAGCTAACAAAAATCTTCACAAGAAAGTGATGAAAACATTATATATATTTGTATGTTAGTAAACTTGTAGATTTAAACATTTTTGATGATTCTTACATGGACCTTAGAATATTGTTAAGTTTATGGTTAGATCATTATTCTTGTGTTGAGAAGTTGATGGAGGAACTAGGACTAGAATTGAAGTTGTGGTTAAGTGGTTAAAATGACTAGAAGATTTGTACAATAGTTTGGCATTCTTAAAAATAGATTCTGTCCCGTTTTGATAAATACAACAAACTCAATAACATGGTAACCATTTTAGGCTAGAAATATAGAAAATAGACCCAATAACGAAAACGTAGCCGCTTGAATGAGTTAAAACGGGCTTGTAACGAAAAAGATACGCTAGTTTCAATTTTTACGACGAAAACATTATTTTCAGAAAATAGTTGAATCTGTCCAGAATTTTGAGAGATGAAAACTGTGGTTAAATGGTAACTAGACTAGCCGAGACCTTAAAAATCCGATAGTACACTTAAATACCTTCGCGGGGATAGGTCAAACTTAAGAAACGACGCTACGACGCAAAAGTTATGGCCTAACGAATGTTTACGTCAACATATACGTTGACAGTCTATTATTTTCTCTATTAGAAAGCTGTTGGGAATTTTTGAATTGGATTTTGGACCTTTTGGAGTACATTTTGGCTAAAATGACGTAAACGGAAATGGTAGAACATTATATATACTTATTAGGCGCGTTAGAGATTTTTGGAATAGCCATTAACATGACAACTAAAATTTGGTCGCAAGATTTACAAGTTACGTTTTCAAAAGTGGTAATTTTCTAAATAAATGATCAAATTGACGCAACTATATTTTTGACAACAAATATTACAACAACATGTACAATGATAAGTAATATGATTGCGTGCATGGCTTGTTCGATCTAAGACACATGTAACATTTAGGTCGCGATTAGAGTTATCGGACTAAATTTGCCGTTTACAAATTTACCAATCGGGAATTGCTTTTGCTAAGGTGAGTTTCATAGCCCCGATTTTTCATTGTTTATACATGATTTCTAAACCCTCGGGGTGGGAATACAATGCTTGTTTTTACATACGGACACAAGTACTAAAACTGTTACTTTGCCTAAGTTACCACATTGCCTTTAAAGTCCCCTACGAATCATGAACCGTTAATTACTTGTAAGCGTAGATGTTATGAATAGATCTATTTGGGTTGACACCCCGTCCGAGTTGGTCGCGCCAACCTGGTAAACGGACGCATATCATTCGGATTATTTCTGAGTGTCTGGCAAACACTTATTTGGGGCATTTATTATTATGCTTGATTGCATACCATTACGTCGAGCTTCGGGGTCATGAGCTTAGGCACCGTATTTATTATTTTTGGCTGTGACATTATATTTGTTGTACTGTCTTGCTATTGAAATCTTGTGATCCGCACATTAATGTTTATTTAAACCTATGATCTCACCAACATTATTGTTGACCCTTTTAGCGTGTATTCTCAGGTAATTAGGTGATGATACACCTCTTGTATGGATCACTTTTGAGTCACATTTTGGAAGCACATCATGATGAAGATTTTCTTGCATTATTAGCGTTTGGTTATGTATTTAAATCTTACATTTTGATGGTGAACTCTGATAACTATGTTTTGTAAAACGTTAACTTTAAATCAAATGCTTGTTTTAAAACGACTCACTTAGAGGTCGTTCTTTATTCCTTGTACTTTGTGACCACGAGCATCACGCCCCCGGAATTCCATTCCGCTGCAAACACAGATTTTGGGGGTGTGACACTCTGTCTGCATCTGCCTGCCTAAATCAACTCTTCATCTACTTTTGTCTACATTTGCCTGTCTGAATCTACTCTCGTTCATCTCCATAATTATGTTTCTCTACTCTGATTTTGGTTTTACAAAGACTTTAGTCCGTCTGTTTCATACTTGTTTATTGTTGCCTTATTACAGTTTGGATTGCATCGGATTGAGACTCCGTCTAGCATCGAGTTTGCACTATGGGACACTCCACTTTCCGTTTGGATTGCGTCGTATTGAGACTCTGTCTAACATCTACTTTTGTCTGCATCATTGCGAGTTTGAGAGGGGAAATTAGATAATAAAGGCCTATAGGCTCGGCTCGTTGATTTAGGTCCGTTTAGCATTTAAGGTTTAAGTGTGTTTAGTTTGGGTAAAGGGGATTACCCAGGTAAAATATATAATCACAGAAAAAAAAGCTGAGTACAATGATATGTGGTAGAATTACCACATAAACCTCAAGCAACACGCTTGAACAACTGCTAAACCGATTGTGGCATGCCACAAACGAACTACATCATACAAAATACCCTAACAATAACACCAATATGGAAAAACCACCTAAATAAGCACATATCGCCAAAACAATTCGATAGCAACGCACTAGGAGTATAGTAAGCCAGAAGAGACTGCCTCCTTAAAAAACCTTCCCTGGAAAAACCGAGTGAGAAAAACCCTAGAGAAGGAAAAAAGAGTACATCTCTCAAATGGCACTACAACCTCGAGCCATACACAGCCAATAACATGGATGAACACTCTCAAGTGTGTTTAGTTTCTATTTGTTGTTGTGTAACTTCAGTTGTTTAGTGAATCTGATCAATATATTTTCAGCATTCCATCTGATTTCTACACAAATGATCTGATTGAATTCCAAATGACGTCATTGAAGCAATTTGAGTCGACACTTGTCTCACAGAAAAGAGATTTGACCTTCTTATACGACGTTGTATTTGCATAAAGTTCATAGACCGGTGGGTGGCATATAATGTCAAGTCTATACAGCCATCCGAAAAAAATGAGTCATATTATAGTCTATCCAACACATATGATTATTTCAGTTTAGGAACGTTTTGTTTTCTAACTTTTGTGCCTAAAAATCTTCCTAATTATGTGATAATGATAAGTGGATAAATGAAAAGTGAAGATAATGACCGATATTGGGTAGATTCCAAGTGTCATGCATGTCATGGTTTGGAGAATTGATTAAAAACATATAGCAATTATATTTTGTTTTTTCTAAGGCTGGACACGCTGGTGGGTGAGCCATCAACATCACCTCACCATTGTCACACGCCACCCCACTGTGAGGCCTCCCTCGTTACGGGCCATGATGCAAAAAAAGAGAGAACAAGTGACTATTCTCACCTTTGTGTATCGAGTATTTGTGGGCTTATGGGTGGTTTTATTGTTGGCCCAGAACAGGGTGAAGATAATCAATGACCTAACCACGTACCAATAAATGGTTACCGGATATCACTTGGAATCGTGTTATCACTTTCCAAAGTAAACTATTCGACCCTATTGCCTGGGTATCACGAATATCTACTTAGGATAAGACCAAATGTTTGTTATTGAATTAGGCACAAATCAATAACCCTTGCGCATCCAAGTGTTTATGTTTTCTGTATCGTATCTCTCATGCTTGATTGATTTCCTATATATAGGAAAGTACTCACAGCTAGTCAAATGGAATTATGAGAATTAATCGGCCCATTAATCGCCTTATAATTATTTCCATTATAGCAAAAATAGTGGTTACATGATCAATTAAATGTGGTCATAAGTGCAGTTTTAACTGCCACTTGAATATGTCAAAGTAGTTACATACTTATACCAGCAGTACTAACTCAACAGTACTAACTTAGTACCAGCAGTACTAACTCAGCAGTACTAACAAACTACTAGCATTATTAACTCTACTCCAACAGTATTAACTTAGTACTAGCAGTAGTAACTCAGTGAAGGATTAAACCTTCTGATGAGTTACTCCTAACCACTATTTGAGTCAGGGTAGTCAGGGACCTTATGGGTGTACACTCCGTACCTCCTGACCCATTACCAGGTGTGAACTGATCCCTCAAGTGCACTAAATTTTCCAACAATCCTCCCCAAATTTAGTTCACTTCATTTGCATGAAAATTAAACATTAAATAAAGCATGTACATTAATGAAAATATCCTGAGGATTGAATTTCCGTCTTAGTGCATTACACTTTCAAATATTCGAGAATCAGGGTGTTCTAAGAATTGAACCCTTCAACCCATTTGAATACCTGAAGATAAAATACACACAAGTTTTCAAACACTTAAACGCTCCTGACACTATACAAGTCATGTGTCCATATCCAATTCATAAATGTTGTAAGAGCCAAACTCCAAAGCTCCCTGAAGTGACAAAACTTCAACATTCACATAGGTGGTTCTTCTTTATTCATGCTCCTGCTTAGCACTTTTTCAAAGAAATTAACCATTAAGAAGTAAAGACTTCATCCTCCTTTCCAGCAGGTTCCGAGCACAACCTTGGGATGATTGTAAAATATGTGCTCCAGTCCACTGAATGTTCAACTTTCCACATTGAACTCAGCTCCCAAGTTTCCTAAGGAGGGGGTTGGGTGTCTTAGCATTCAGTGACTAAGTTGGACCTTAAACCCATCCCTTTAGCAGACTTTATAACTAAGTCTCTAGCCAATCCCTTCGTCAAGTGATCAACTAAGTTTTGTTAAGATCTAACAAACTCTATAGATACCACCCCATTCATGATAAGCTCACGAATCATGCTATGCCTGACACCTAAGTGTCTAGACTTCCCATTGTACATCTGGCTATAAGCCTTTGCCAATGTAGCAGCACTATCACAACGGATAGAAATAGGTGCTATAGGTTTAGGCCACAATGGAATCTCAAGAAGCAAAATTTTCAACCATTCAGCCTCTTTACCAGCAGCTGCTAAAGCCACAAATTCAGATTCCATTGTTGAACTGGTGATGCAAGTTTGCTTCTTGGATGCCCAAGAAATTGCACCTCCACCAAGTAGGAATACCCAGCCACTGGTAGATGAATTGTCTTCAGTGTTGCTGATCCAACTTGCATCAGTGTACCCTTCTAATACTGAAGGATAACTAGTATCTGAGAGACTATAATCCATAGTTCTCTTCAAATACTTCAGTACCCTCTGAATTGCTTGCCAGTGCTGAGCACTAGGATTACTAGTATACCTGCTCAGTTTTCCCACTGCAAAAGCAATATCAGGTCTTGTACAAGTCATGGCATACATCAAACAACCAATCACCCTAGAATACTCAAGTTGAGATACAGCTTTGCCAGTATTAGGCATTAGCTTCTCAGCTGTATCCATAGGAGTACTCACAGGAGTACAATTAGAGTGGCCAAATTTCCTCAGTACATTCTCAATATAATGAGATTGAGAGATAGAAATTCCCTTACTCTCATGTTTGATCCTTATACCAAGGATAACATCAGCCTCCCCCATGTCCTTCATGGAGAACCTTGATGACAAAAATTCATTTGTAAGGTCAACCTGGTTTTGGTCAGTGCCAAAGATCAGCATGTCATCAACATATAGAAAAATGATGACTCCTTTACCAGATTCATCAAATTTGCTATATACACATTTGTCAGACTGATTAAGTAAATAACCACTAGACAAAATCACTTCATCAAATTTTTGGTGCCATTGCTTAGGTGCCTGCTTCAGTCCATATAGGGACTTAATCAGTTTACACCCCTTGTTTTCATTGCCAGGCAAGATGAAGCCCTGAGGTTGGTTCATATAAACCTCCTCATCCAATTCACCATTCAAGAAAGCTGTCTTCACATCCATCTGATGAATAATCAGATTGTGAATTGATGCCAAAGCAATCAACAATCTTATGGTACTTATACGAGCCACAGGGGCATAAGTATCAAAGTAGTCAATCCCTGACTTTTATTTAAAGCCCTGAATGACTAGTCTAGCCTTGAACTTTTCAATAGTTCCATCTACCTTCATTTTCCTTTTGAAAATCCATTTGCAACCCAAAGGTTTGCAACCAGGTGGTAGATCAGCCAACACCCAAGTTTTATTGCCCATGATGGAGTCCATCTCATCATTTATTGCTTCTTTCCAGAAAGCAACATCCTAGGACTTCATTGCTTCATCAAATGTTTTAGGGTCATCCTCAACATTAAAGCAATAGGAGTGTTGGTCAGAGACCTCATCCCTTGTACCTTCAATTAAGTATAATTGAAACTCAGGTCCAAATGACTTGGGTTTCCTGATCCTTTTGCTCTTTCCGAGCTCAGGTTCAGGTTGTTGAACCACAACCTCATCAGGGGTCTCATCAGAGACCTCTGATACACCAATGTCATCAGTTCCATTTGGAATCCTTTGACTTGGTCTAAGGACTAATGATAACCTATTCTCATCAAAGATTGCATCCCTTGATTCAATTATTGAGTTAATTGAAACATATTCATTAGGTTCAATAACATAGAACCTATATGCCTTGGAATGCTCGGCATATGCAACAAAGATGCATTCAATGCCTCTTTCACCTAAAGTTTTCTGCTTTGGATCAGGGAGTCTGTAATGATCAAGATATGTGTTCAGGAGGTCGGGGGAATTCAAAATAAAGATTAAACATGGTATTATTAGGTAAGAATGGGGGAAGGTGTGTGTGTTTTCTAGAAAGAGAGAGTGAAACCACACACACCTTCAAAGAATGTTACATGAATTCCCTAACCTCCTAGTCTCAACTAGGAGGGTATTTATACTAAGATCCAGCTTAACTATCCGCTATTTGCTAAACTAGTCCCTGTACTTAATTACAATGCAATTCCAAATATAACATTACTTTTAAGGCTAACAATCTCTCCCCAAAGTGATGTTATATGGGAATTGCTTACAAAGTTCCCTACAAGTAAAATATAAACCATAAGCACAGAGAATGGTCTTCAAACTTCATCACTTCGTTCTTCGATGAGATTGCTCCTTCGATCAAATGCTTAGATCAAATGAATCTGAAGAACAGTAGCCGACGTAAAACACCACAAATCACATATTTTTCACCTCACAACCCCACGATTCGCCCCTGGTTAGCTCTGATGCCAATTGTAATGATCAAGATATGTGTTCAGGAGGTCGGGGGAATTCAAAATAAAGATTAAACATGGTATTATTAGGTAAGAATGGGGGAAGGTGTGTGTGTTTTCTAGAGAGAGAGAGTGAAACCACACACACCTTCAAAGAATGTTACATGAATTCCCTAACCTCCTAGTCTCAACTAGGAGGGTATTTATACTAAGATCCTAGCTTAACTATCCGCTATTTGCTAAACTAGTCCCTGTACTTAATTACAATGCAATTCCTAATATAACATTACTTTTAAGGCTAACAGAGTCTTACAACTGCCCTACAACCTCAGACCCTGAGATAGTTCAGGTTGGGTTTCTTTTTAGTCCAGAGTTCATAAGGGGTAATCTTGTTTCTTTTATTTGGAAACCTATTTAATAAATAGCAAGCTGTCAACATAGTTTCACCTCAGAACCCTTGACTCAGCCCTGAATAGGACAACATGGAATTAACCATCTCCTTCAGTACCATGTTTTTCCTTTCAGAGATACCATTTTGCTGAGGAGTATAGGGAGCAATCGTTTCATAGATTATACCAACAGACTGAAAATACAGATGATTCGTGAAAATCAATGTGTAATTTATTTCCAAGGAAACACAAGTGAAGTATGTGTAACCCGAGTCGTTATCCCCAACGAAGGTTTGAATGGAATTTGTGTTCTCGATTCGTGGTAACGTGTCGTGAATAGTGAAAACGAAGAAATTTTGGATTTTTGCTTTTCGAAACTGATAAAGTACTTAATTATAAGCACTTTTTATAAAAGACAACATTTTTGAAAACTTAAAATAAGCACAGAAAAAAGTAGAATAAGGTGGCCGCTTATAAAAGACTTGATTGAATTTTTTTATTTTATTTTATTTTTTTGGTATTTTTCTTTTTTAAAACTTATAAAAAATATTTAACTTTTGAAAAGAGAATATTTTTAAAACTCAAAAATAAGCCAGAAATAAGCTAAATAAGCAACAGTTGGACTAAAGGAGGCATTAAGCTAGATATGAAGTGATGCGTGGTTTTGCGACCTTACAACAAGTTTTACCTCTCGAGGGATCTCAAGAGGCTTGCAATCCCCACTAGGCAGTGTACCTGACCGATGTAGTATAGTGAAGTGGCAAGTACCGGGGGATTGATCGTTCTCTAGGGGAATAGTGTCGTTAGGATTGAAAAACTATTCTAATAGGTCTAAGGGTGAGGGAAGATTCTTTTTTGTATTTTTATATTTTTATGAAAGCAAGTAAAATCTCGGGTTTGACGGAGTGGGCGGAATTAGTTGCTAGTCAACTAACCCAAATAACTACAAATGCAAATAAAATAAAGTAACAGAAAATGAAAAGGTTGTGTAACTTATATGGAGAGAAATGTGTTTACTTAGATTTCCTTACTCCCTAACTATCTTTTACCGGTTGATTAGTGTGTATTAATTGCGTGGATGACGGGTGTCTTCCTTAATACCAATCATGGGGTGGCGTACGTACTTCCCCAACTCTACAAGTTCCTACTTCACTCCTATGTCGAGCCGGCTAAGAAGCTCCTAACATGGGATCACTAGAATTCGCTCATGCATTAAATACAACCATAAAAACCTTAGTACGCATTGGTTCATGTTTCTTAAGACGTTCAAGCAAGTTACCGTATAGGAGGTTAGCCAGTTTTCTTAAGCCTAACATCGATAAACAATCACCCAATACAATTTAATAACACACTAATAACCGATAATCAATAGTTAGGTTTCATTAGATCTAAGCAAACACAAGATAAATCTAGCCTAGCATGTTAATCAAAAGACAAGAACAAGATCTAATCAAACAACACATAGACATATTGATTGATTAAGTGATTACTTATCTTCAATTAAACATGGGAGATCCAAGGGTATGAAAACCCTTAAAAATGGCAGAAATTTGTCTTAGGGTTTCTCCTCACAAAGTTGCACACTAATGACAAAAAATTGCAAAACTATATATAGAACTTAGTGTCTGACGGCGTCACGTTGTAGATCTTGACGCCGTCACCTCGCCGTGTCTAGGGTTCCCGGATGGCCTTCTTGACGCCGTCCCTCTTTAGTGCTCCAAAATCCGCTCTGGCTTATCAAAGGTTGACGCCGTCAGAAATGGGCTTGACGCCGTCTCTCTTTAACTTAAACCGTGATGGCCTTGATCACCTTAAAGGGTGACGCCGTCAGAATTCCTTTGTAAAATTCCCTGGCTTATCATGTGTATTTTTCATATCCACCTCTTTTGCCAAGCCATGACGCCGTCAGGAGCAATCCTTGACGCCGTCAAAGGTACTTTTCCAGCCGATTTTGAGACTTTGTCGTTTTCTTTACTTTTATGCTCCAAAAACGTCCAAAATGCTTCCTTTTCCAGATTTCTTCTCCAAAGTACCTAAAATGACAAAAGGAACGATTTAGGGCAATATTTGATCAAATAAATACGATTTAGGGCTTAAATGACCCCCTAAAAGCGTTACACTTTTCGCTTCATCAAATACCCTTACACTTGAGATTTGCTTGTCCTCAAGCAAATGCGCTTTTATTCTAATCAAAATACAAGTTAGGGGTCATTTAATGCTAATATAAAAGTAATTACAATAAATAGTCGTTCCACTTTAATCATAATAAGCACGGAGATTACAAACTAGCACCTCACAAGTAGTGTTTAGATACTCACATCTCTCAGGTGTCATCAAAATAAATCTCATAAATGAAAACGGATAATATCTCTCACTACCTGTCATAGCAAATAGATTACCATAGACTTGGGAAAGGATCAAAAACCTCCTCCACTAGGCGTAAGAACCTAAGATAAACTATCAAAGAGGGCTTTTAAACGGGTTATAACGTAAGGTGTAGGGATATGATAAACACGGTTTTGTTGGATAAGAGATATTTTACTGGTGGCGAGTTAAAGATCTTGATTAATTACATGTACAATATGGCGTTGCTAAGCCAAGACTAGACTCGACTCAAGCTAAAAACAAAATAACAAAAACATAAAATAAACATAAAATGAAACGGGATGGTAGTCCGTATGTTTTTTCTACTTTTCTTTTTCTCCTTTTTTTGTATTTTTCTTGATTTTTTCGATTGTTTTTTTCATACACTTTTGCCCTACCATCCAAAATAATACATCATAGGGGCGTTGCATTCCCCTTACACTTGAACTTTTACATAACTTTACAAATAACTATTCTAATGACTCGAATTAAGATAATCGAAACACTTGGAGTACTTTTTAAAATATTTAGCACATATGGGGGTAATAATGTTGTTCTTCCCCATTACTCCATTACACTAGTACTTTACCCATGAGTCCCAATCGTCCCAAAACAATATGTACAAGGATATGACTCGACTTAGCAACCATGTAATCAATTAGATAATTAACTTAGGGTTTAAACAAATGTTGTCACAATAATGCACTA
This sequence comes from Artemisia tridentata subsp. tridentata, assembly GCA_021014915.2. Taxonomy (NCBI): domain Eukaryota; kingdom Viridiplantae; phylum Streptophyta; class Magnoliopsida; order Asterales; family Asteraceae; genus Artemisia; species Artemisia tridentata. Next base: position 213,189,373 of record CP139501.1, on the reverse strand, counting down.
AAAATGAGTGCATACAAGGTAGGCTAAGGCGATTTGGGTGTACATTTAAGTGGGGTGTAAACAAATTCTTTCTTTAAGTAAAATGCTTAAAGTTAGAAACGAAAAGATAGGCTCTGAGGGTGTACTAGGGAATCGTGTACTAAAAATGAGTACAACGCAAAGGGTGTGGGAGAATTACTTGACCAATGTAGCCAACGTAATTATAACAAAACACAGGTGTAAAACAATGGTTAATCCTAATGCCTCTTATCATGTAGTAAATCTAACTACACGAATGTAGTCTCACTTGTGGCCTCGAATGGTCCTAACGCAAGTTCTAGAATCTAAGTGCTACCGGTACACACATCATAGCATAAATGCTTTTCCTACCAATTCTAGGGGCGAACCTCACATATTTGGGGTGGAAAATTTTTTAGTGGTACGGTTTTTGTGCTAGTCATATAACTCCTATCCGTAACGCTCATTAAGATCAAAGTTTCACTCCTATATGTTGTAAAAATTTTTTAAATCTGGCACTAAAATTGCCCTAACAGTATTTATCTCAGTTTTATTACACATCTACCATTAAACAAACAAAAATCAAGCGTAATAGCATTCTCTAAAGTATCGTACTTTACCCCCCCTTACACTTAAGATGAACATTGTCCCCAATGTTCAAATAACAAGATGTAAAAGTAAATAAGGTAAAAGAATGAAATCAAATACTCCCTGATTCGTTTGGTGGATAAAGAGGTAACATGGTTAGATCTTCTTCCAAGGAAATGTAGAAGCTCCAAGACTAAAGCATGCCAAAAGCTTGATTCCCCATACATCTCCTTGTCCAAAATAACCTGTTAAACCTGAGAAAACAAACACGAAAACCTGCATAACATCGCGGGATAAATTCTATATAAGGATATAATGCTTGTGGAATGATAATTTGCAGATTCCTGAAGATTATAAGTTAGAGATTTAATAAAAACTTTTTATGAAAACAAAACTTTCAAAAATTTCAGAAAATTAAAACCTGACGCCGTCAGGTTGTAATGCCTGACACCGTCAGAAATGATCTGACAGGATTCTCATGTTAAGTTTCCGAAAAATTCTGGAAAAACCTATACCTTACTTCCTGGAATTCCTGCAAAACATCATTACGACTCGATACAAGCATTTGACTCAAACAAATACTAATATGTATGTTAATTTATTATTATTACGATTCATGTTCATTTGTGTTCTAATAAACCGATTTGGATTTCCCTTACACTTATCTTTTGCAAAATACCTTTATATGTAGTTAAGACGAAGTTAAAAACAAGATAAAGCATTTTCACAAGTTAGTTTTGAACATGAATCAATAATAATAAAAATTAAACATACATACGGAAGCAAATAAAATCAAACAAACAAATAAATAAACACACAAAGCAAATAAAGCTTGGGTTGCCTCCCAAGAAGCGCTTTTCTTTATTAACGAGTCTTGTAGCTAGACTCAAAGTCGGGCTCATCTAGTGTCGCTTATGCTCACGTATCCGAATGTGAGCCCTCTAATTGTTGCCTCATCTTTCTTGTATTCATCATTCAGCTCCAGACATCCATGATAATATCTCTTATTTTTCTCTGTGGATATTTGAGCCCCTTTCACTTATCATTTTCACTTAACAAGTCAATAGGCGCAATCCTATTGCAAGATTCAATGGAGAAGTTCTTAAACCTAGGGTGTGATCGGGGTATTTGGTAAACAAAATCTTCGTCCCCATCCGAGAATGTAATTAACCCGTCCACAAGTTTTTCGTCAAGGTTGGTCAACCTTTTGAAGGGTTCTCCAAAAATGACTTGGGTTAATTTGTTATCAATAAATTCTCCTAAGTTCTCCATAACCATAAAATCCACCAAATACACAAAACTTCCTACGAATACGTGTAGTGGCTTAATCCTAGCAACAATGTTATCTCCTTGATATTCTAGCTCATCTACCATGATTTTATTATAATTAGCGCGAGAGATAATGTTCATAGGCAAAGATGAGTGAAGATAAGCATAAAAACTATGATAACCAATCTTACATGGAAATTGCATGTTAAAGAGGCTATCCTTTTCGATCTTAGTCCTAGGGTCAACATACTTAAAGGGGTCAATTTCCTCTTTTCCTCATTCCTCGTTAACTACTTCTCCATTACCAGCATCCTCATCGGAGTCTGAGTCGTAAAATGGACTAACATAGTCATTCTCACGGTCAGACTCCTCCATCTCAGAATTGTTACCAAAGTGGTGGTCGGGTGAAAGGTTGTTATTTTCTACGATGGGGGCGGGAACGGGTAGTTGGAAGTTTGCACGGCGGAAAATACGAATAACAGGGATCAAACGATCACTATTACTCATGAGGTAGGCGGAAGGTGTCACAAACAAAAGTACAAAGAAATAAGATAGACTAAAGAAAACCTAGAAAAATAAAATAAAAATCTCACTAGAAAGGAATCTAGTGAGTAGACCTAATAAAATAAAAAAAATTCAACCTAAACAATAACTATTCCCCGGCAGCGGCGCCAAAAACTTGATGCGTGGTTTTGCGACCTTACAACAGGTTTTACCTCTCGAGGGATCTCAAGAGGCTTGCAATCCCCACTAGGCAGTGTACCTGACCGATGTAGTATAGTGAAGTGGCAAGTACCGGGGATTGATCGTTCTCTAGGGAAATAGTGTCGTTAGGATTGAAAAACTATTCTAATAGGTCTAAGGGTGAGGGAAGATTCTTTTTGTATTTTTATATTTTTATGAAAGCAAGTAAAATCTCGGGTTTGAAGGAGTGGGCGGAATTAGTTGCTAGTCAACTAACCCAAATAACTACAAATGCAAATAAAATAAAGTAACAGAAAATGAAAAGGTTGTGTAACTTATATGGAGAGAAATGTATTTACTTAGATTTCCTTACTCCCTAACTATCTTTTACCGGTTGATTTGTGTGTATTAATTGCGTGGATGACGGGTGTATTCCTTAATACCAATCATGGGGTGGCGTACGTACTTCCCCAACTCTACAAGTTCCTACTTCACTCCTATGTTGAGCCGGCTAAGAAGCTCCTAACATGGGATCACTAGAATTCGCTCATGCATTAAATACAACCATAAAAACCTTAGTACGCATTGGTTCATGTTTCTTAAGACGTTCAAGCAAGTTACCGTATAGGAGGTTAGCCAGTTTTCTTAAGCCTAACATCGATAAACAATCACCCAATACAATTAATAACACACTAATAACCGATAATCAATAGTTAGGTTTCATTAGATCTAAGCAAACACAAGATAAATCTAGCCTAGCATGTTAATCAAAAGACAAGAACAAGATATAATCAAACAACACATAGACATATTGATTGATTAAGTGATTACTTATCTTCAATTAAACATGGGAGATCCAAGGGTATGAAAACCCTTAAAAATGGCAAAAATTCGTCTTAGGGTTTCTCCTCACAAAGTTGCACACTAATGACAAAAAATTGCAAAACTATATATAGAACTTAGTGGCTGACGGCGTCACGTTGTAGATCTTGACGCCATCACCTCGCCGTGTCTAGGGTTCCCGAATGGCCTTATTGACGCCGTCCCTCTTTAGTGCTCCAAAATCCGCTCTGGCTTATCAAAGGTTGACGCCGTCAGAAATGGGCTTGACGCCGTCTCTCTTTAACTTAAACCGTGATGGCCTTGATCACCTTAAAGGGTGACGCCGTCAGACTTCCTTTGTAAAATTCCCGGGCTTATCATGTGTATTTTTCATATCCACCTCTTTTGCCAAGCCATGACGCCGTCAGGAGCAATCCTTGACGCCGTCAAAGGTACTTTTCCAGCCGATTATGAGACTTTGTCATTTTCTTCACTTTTATGCTCCAAAAACGTCCAAAATGCTTCCTTTTCCAGATTTCTTCTCCAAAGTACCTAAAATGACAAAAGGAACGATTTAGAGCAATATTTGATCAAATAAATACGATTTAGGGCTTAAATGACCCCTTAAAAGCGGTACACTTTTCGCTTCATCATGAAGCAAAAGGGGAAATAAGCTACTCTAGGATTGAAATAAGCTGAATACTATTAATAAGCTACAGGTATACGTGAATAAGCCACTAGAACCTACAAATAAGCACTGAACAACACAAAATAAGCAAACAAGCTGCTGATATACCTAAGGGACAGTGTAAAAAGGGCTTTTTCAAGCCCTTAAAAAGCTAATCAGATAAAATCCTAAAATTCCAAAAAAAATATAAATAGATAGACAAGCTAGCCAAGTCTAAATGTGCAAAATCTTAGCTTATAAAAACTTAAATCTAACAAATGATAAATAAAAGAAAACTGCTGCAAATTGGAAAAACACAAAATAAGGAAACTAGGTTGCTGATGTGGGCTGTTTATGACATATTAACACCAAAGACTTGTGGCACTTAAATAACTACTGACTTATGACCTTGAGGGCTAAATGGATGCCAAAAATACCAAAAGCTGTTAAAGGAAAAGCTTCTAGCTACAATGAGCTTATATGAACATATTATGGACTAAAATTAAAAGGCTTGAACTAAGATTGCTAAAAACCTCAAGAACAGATTAAATGTTACCACAAAATTCTAATCTAGACTAAATTAAGATGATTCAAACCCAACTAATGTGCACATGAACAGTGAAAAACCATTTTAACCCGTTTGACCCATTAGCCAAACACCCTTATATCTACTGATGTTGAGATTTTGACTGAGATGCACCAAAGTAAGCTATGCAACAGATTCATTCATGACTACTTAATTTGTTTTATCACTAATGAGCTACTTTCAAAGGGAAATAAGCCATCAAATAAGCAATAAGCTATTTGACTGTTTTAATGCTATATGAGCTAATTAAAGCAATAACTAACTAGAGCAATAACCACTTATCTAAATAACCTCAAAAAGCAATCAATAGATCAATTAATTATGAAAAAGCAAATGAGCTCCAAAATAAGCTGGTGAACAGTACCTTTTGACTTTTCATGACTTTTATAGAAATCTTGGAACAGGGCTGAGATAGTCTAATATAAGCTCACAAAAGCTATATTAAGCTTATATGAGCTTATTTAAACAATAAAAGAAGCTTTTGCAATTTCAAATTACTCAATTCGAGTTCTTAGTGAACTTAGAAACTTTAAATTTCATTAACTTTTGAAAATGCATACAATGCTGAGTAATTAAAAACAAATGAGATTGAAATGAACTTAAATTGATACTAGAAACTTAAATTTAAACTTAATTGAACATTTTAACTACAATACGACTGGAAATAAAAACTACCTATTAACTACTACTCTTAATTACTGAGTGAGGCTTCTTTTTATACTTCCACAAAATCTTATCTCTTCATTCTGAGCCATTGGATAGCCTTCATTTAATCCCAGTCGTCCATTGGGATTTTTGGCGGAAACTTGGGAAATGGGATTACAGCCTTTTCTGAGCAAGTGGGAAGAGGGTAGCATGTGAGGAGGGGGGTTGGAGTGTAGCAGAGAAAAGAAGGGACAATTTTGTCTGGGGAGGACATGGTGGGTTGTCAGGGATAAGGAGAGCAGGGCAAGTGGTGAGGGTGATGAGTTTGACTGGGGAGGTTTATTAGTTTTGGTTTTGAGCCGGGTTTAGTGTTAGGATTTATTAAAGGGTAAATTAGGTTTAGGGTTATGGTAATTAGGGTTAGGGTAAATGGTAAAAAATGGGTTTTGGTTTCGGGTCTGTTTTTCCAAGCTGATTCCAATGCCGTATCCCGGGTCTGATTTTGACTCCGTCTTCACATGATGCTCAAATGGTGTCGAGTCGACCCAAAAATGTCCGTTTTTGCTCTTTTTCCCATCCAAGCTCGGTTTTATCTGCTTTTGCCTTGTTTTCAATCCTTTTGTACCTGAACTACATAAAAGCACAAACCAAGGATATCTGCAGTATAAATTGGGTGTTTTTGGTCATTTTTGTGTCTTTTATGGGTATAAAATGATGAGTATTTACACACTCATCAATCCCCCATGCTAAGCTATTGCTAGTCCCTAGCAATCCTATCATATAAAGTAATGAAAGGATCAAAAGAATACCAAGTATACCCCGTCTTGATTTTTTTTATACAATGCCAGAAATTTAAACTTAGAATAAAATATATAACATGCTTGATTTCCAAAAATGGTATCATGGAACGGGATTCACACAAACTGGGTGTCTCCAGGGAATTGTAATCGTCATCCTCTTTTTTATACTCCCAACTAAGCTTAAACTCAATGTGCAAATGCTTTTGTAAAATGCCAACACTACTTATACTAATAATCTATGTAAGCCGAAACTTAACTTTTCACTCCCACAATATTCAAGTTAGGTGACTGTGCTCATTTTCAAAATTTTGACCACAAAAATCGACGTTATTTATGGTTGCCATTCGTTTAAGTCAAATACTAATTTACCGGGAACCTCGAAAATCTAAGGATCAAAAAGGGCCTTTTCCATGTAGCGGCTTTCTTCTCGGCACATCCCAAACCAGTTGGTTTTAGGTGACCAGGCTTTTGACACCCTACAGAGAATAGTACCGGAATCAGCGGAATTTCGATTTCAAAGATTTAAGATATTCCCACTAAGCTAGTATTAAATACTTAAATAAATAGCAACAAACGATCATTTAGAGATTAGAGACTCAAAGATGAGATCACTCCATGTAACGGCTTTCTTCTCGGCACATCCCAAACCAATTGGTTTTAGGTGACCAGGCTTTTGACACCTCACAGAGAATAATACCGGAGCTTTTGGGATCTTTGAAATCAACAATCTACTAAATTACCGTTTAACTTTTATACAAAATTGACGAATCCAAGTTCAAGTTCCGATTTAAATTTAAGAGAAATCAATTTTCCTACATTTATTCATATAAACAACATATACATCTTTTATTTTTGCAACATCAAAACTTATTGCATTTTGCAATATCATTCCATTTTCTTATTTTTCTTTTTCATTTTTTCATTTTTTTCATCATTTTTTTTACTTTAATAATATACATACATATATGCTTTCTCAAAAATAAAAATAAAAAGTTGAACTCGGGCTCTATATCAAAATTGTATAAAAATTCGTTTTGCATAACAACATGATTTTAACGTTCAAACGTTTGAAAACAGCACGCATTTAATCAGATTAGTTATCTTCTGGGAGGAAAAGCCATAGATTACTTATATAAGCTCTAAAGAGAACCAACTACTCTACGCTTAGCATTTTCATTTGCACATATCGTAAAACCTTAGTCTAAACGTTAAGGAAGCAGCCAGATCAATACTCTGGCAGAGTCGGGATTCCTTTTGTTCTAACCTAATCAAGACTAAACATTTTTTTTTATTGCAATTTCTTATTTAAAAACGAAAAAAAATTTAAAATTTTGGCCAAAACGGGGTACTAGGGCACTAGAAGGTACAAATGTGACAAAATTCGCGAGAATTCCCCCCCCCCCCCCACTTAGAATTGAATATTGCCCTCAGTATTCAAAGTACCGGCTATTATGCCGACACTTAGAACGTAAAAAGGTAATACTAATAGCCAAGTGTGTGAAAGAAATCTCTATTTTCACAAACAGGATTAAGAAGATATCCCTAAATAATCGTTAGCAAAAGGATAGGATATTGGGCGGCTGGATTGAAAACAGGCGCGACAATCATCACAATCCAAGGGAAACCTGCAAACAAGAGCAAACAACACACATACAAAGCAAAGTAGAGGAATCCCCCCACACTTAGTGTCAGAAAATAGAAAGAAGTCAGAAACATGGGTTGTCACCCATGTGGTGCTAATGTTTTTGTCAACCGAGTCACTAGCTTGACTCGACCCCGAATTCATTGGTTCATGGGGAAGCAAGTGGAAGAACAATCTCCATCGGACTTTCATTCAAAATGTTTGGATAAACATTGAAGTACTTGAAAGTTCCACTCCGATGAGATACACCCGGCTCAAAAAGAATGATAAATTGAGATGCCGGGATCAAAAACTTTGTTCTCATTTCCGTAGGGAAATGATAGTAAAGTTCCAGTCAGATTTAACTCCATGCAAAATAGGAGTTCACCATTAAGATATGACAGAGGGGGATCACTTTTCTCTAGAATTAAAAGTTCCTCAAACGAGGTTTGTAACTTTAAATTCTTATCGGGAGTCAATTTCATCACTGAATGATTCTTACTACCATCGAGTATGCCTGGATTAAACACTTTGTCTTCACAAGAAAACTCAACAGGATACTCGATGGAAGACTCCTCAGAGAAAAGAAAATCATCCTCTGGGGATGAAGGAGAGAAGTTATTTAGCTCAGTCACGGTTTTCTTCTTTGGGTTTTCATCTCCAAAAGTTTTATCACCAGAAGATTCACCATATAAAAGGTGTTTCCATTCATTATTATCAGATCCAAAGTCGAAAAGATCGTCATCACTTTGTGAATCATTATACTCGGTATAAGGGTAGGAATCGAGTGATGGATCACGATATAAAAGATATTCAATTTCTCTCAGATCTGATTCGAAATCAAAGTCATCATCTTCATCCCCCGGTGGGATTGGATCGATGTGAGCGAGTTCATCGGCGAACTCCTCAAGAAGATAATCACTTTTAGACATTTTAATTTCCTTCGGAGGGAGAGAAGGTGGATCATCATTAAGCAACTTTTCATTTAGAATAATGTCTCTCTCCGGGTCAAACACACCATCATCCATTCCAGATGGAATTGAATCATTTTTGAGATAAGCATCGATCTCTTCCAAAACGAAGTCACTTCCCTCAAACAGAGTGAGGGAAGGGGAAATGTCGGAAAGAATTGGTTGAGAAGAAGGAGTGGGATTGCCACTAAAAGCATTAACCGAGAAAAAGTCACTACCCTCAACGGGGATAGGAAATGATGGAGAGATTGGGTCAGAATCCATCTTGTGCTCAAAATGGGGAAGTGATGCCTCAACATAATCGATGTTATCATAAGATGAAGAATCGTCAGCACTTGTAGTACAATCATTGTTAGAATCGGAGAAAGTCTCAAAATGATCATTTGAAGCATCAAGAGGAGGCAAATCACACATTTTGTTGGAAATACCCTCGGACTCACTTTGGATTGGGACAAGGTCCTCATCACTAGACTTTATTATTTTGTCCGATTCCGTTTCCGGAATAGTGCTAAGATGCTCGTCCCCCATTATGAGAGAGTCCTCCGGGACGGGTGTGATTGTAGCTGACGAATCTTTATAATATTCTTGCATTTGAATAGAATCCTCATCATCATCGTCAAAGTAAACGAAAGTCTTGCAAAATTGGGCACTCACTTTGGCTACTTGTTCTTCGGCTAGTAATTCTCCAATTGAATTTTCATTGCAAAATTGGGAACTTACTACCGGTTTGTATTGTGTAGTGCGAACTTTCGATTTATTTTCGATAATCGTCAAGATGTCCTTCGGAGTTCGATACAAGATATTTCCACCGGAAGCCGTGTTAAGCGAATCTTGATCGTTTTGCGTTAAAGCATTATAGAATATATCAACTTGTTGCAATTCCGAAAAATTGTGATGTGGGCATTTCCATTTTAAATCTTTGAATCTCTCCCAAGCCTCAGCAAAAGTCTCATCAAAAGATTGTTGAAAATTCATGATTTCTTTTCTGAGCTCAATTGTTTTGGAACGAGGATAAAATCTATTTAAGAACTTCGATGCTAGATCATCCCAAGTTGTGATGGAATTAGGAGGTTCATATGCAAGCCATGTGTCGGCTGCTCCTTCGAGTGAAAACGGAAATAGCATCAATTTGATAACTTGTTGCGGCACATCCTTGTAATTGATTGTAGAGGTCAACTTGTTGAACCAACGGATGTGTGCATACGGATCTTCTCGTTCAAACCCGTGGAATTGGTTTGTAGACACGAGTTGAATCAAATGCGTTTTCAATTCAAAATGATCAGAATCGATTGGTGGTAAAACGATGGCATCTCCGTAACACTCGGTGGGTGCTTGGAGCATCTCCGCCATTGTTCGATTGTCTGCCATTTTATCAATGGGAATAGTACGAATCTTGGGTTCGACTATTCGGGCAGCACGCCTACGATTACGTCTTCTCGGAATATCTACGAGTTCACGTAAAGGACTTGTCGACGTAGGAGAACGAGTGCGCATGCACTAAATAAAACAATTCAATTAAAACAAGATCAAAGCAAAACACAAGGAACTTTAAACCTTAAATCAACAAGCGTACGGTAGCTCTCTAAAAGATAAACGCACAGAGTGGCGGAGGAGCAAAGGTGGGCAATAAATGCTCCTTAAAAACCCGCTCCTTTCGGTTCGACAATTTAATGTCAAACATCCTGAAACCTCCGTTAGAGTTTGTTTATCAATCAAACGTGAGCCGAATTCGCAAGCGACACAAAGGCAAGTTTTAATCTGATGTTTGGGAACTTATTATGATAATACTCCAAGTTGAGGAATATTATATTGATTTTGCTTTTATCTTTTACTTAACAATAAAACGGAAAATGTTTTTGGGTTTTTGTTTTTATATGATAATATATATATAAAAGAAAGGAAAAATATTTTTGTATTTTTATATGTTTATGAAAGTGGAAACTTCTGAAAGAAGGATCTCAAGTCACTGATCGTTTTAAAATCTCAACGATATTGTCGCAACACAACCTCCTCGGCAGCGGCGCCAAAATTTGATTCGCGAAAATCAATGTGTAATTTATTTCCAAGGAAATACAAGTGAAGTATGTGTAACCCGAGTCGTTATCCCCAACGAAGGTTTGAATGGAATTTGTGTTCTCGATTCGTGGTAACGTGTCGTGAATAGTGAAAACGAAGAGATTTTGGATTTTTGCTATTCGAAACTGATAAAGTACTTAATTATAAGCACTTTTTATAAAAGACAATATTTTTGAAAACTTAAAATAAGCACAGAAAAAAGTAGAATAAGGTGGCCGCTTATAAAAGACTTGATTGAATTTTTTTATTCTATTTTATTTTTTTGGTATTTTTCTTTTTTAAAACTTATAAAAAATATTTAACTTTTGAAAAGAGTATATTTTTAAAACTCAAAAATAAGCCAGAAATAAGCTAAATAAGCAACAGTTGGACTAAATGAGGCATTAAGCTAGATATGAAGCAAAAGGGGAAATAAGCTGAAATAAGCTACTCTAGGATTGAAATAAGCTGAATACTATTAATAAGCTACAGGTATACATGAATAAGCCACTAGAACCTACAAATAAGCACTGAACAACACAAAATAAGCAAACAAGCTGCTGATATATACCTAAGGGACAGGGCAAAAATGGCTTTTTCAAGCCCTTAAAAAGCTGATCAGATAAAATCCTAAAATTCCAAAAAAAAATATAAATAGATAGACAAGCTAGCCAAGTCTAAATGTGCAAAATCTTAGCTTATAACAACTTAAATCTAACAAATGATAAATAAAAGAAAACTGCTGCAAATTGGAAAAACACAAAATAAGGAAACTAGGTTGCTGATGTGGGCTGTTTATGACATATTAACACCAAAGACTTGTGGCACTTAAATAACTACTGACTTATGACCTTGAGGGCTAAATGGATGCCAAAAATACCAAAAGCTGTTAAAGGAAAAGCTTCTAGCTACAATGAGCTTATATGAACAGATTATGGACTAAAATTAAAAGGCTTGAACTAAGATTGCTAAAAACCTCAAGAACAGATTAAATGTTACCACAAAATACTAATCTAGACTAAATTAAGATGATTCAAACCCAACTAATGTGCACATGAACAGTGAAAAACCATTTTAACCCGTTTGACCCATTAGCCAAACACCCTTATATCTACTGATGTTGAGATTTTGACTGAGATGCACCAAAGTAAGCTATGCAACAGATTCATTCATGACTACTTAAGTTGTTTTATCACTAATGAGCTACTTTCAAAGGGAAATAAGCCATCAAATAAGCAATAAGCTATTTGACTGTTTTAATGCTATATGAGCTAATTAAAGCAATAACTAACTAGAGCAATAACCACTTATCTAAATAACCTCAAAAAGCAATCAATAGATCAATTAATTATGAAAAAGCAAATGAGCTCCAAAATAAGCTGGTGAACAGTACCTTTTGACTTTTCTTGACTTTTATAGAAATCTTGGAACATGGCTGAGATAATCTAATATAAGCTCACAAAAGCTATATTAAGCTTATATGAGCTTATTTAAACAATAAAAGAAGCTTTTGCAATTTCAAATTACTCAATTCGAGTTCTTAGTGAACTTAGAAACTTTAAATTTCATTAACTTTTGAAAATGCATACAATGCTGAGTAATTAAAAACAAATGAGATTGAAATGAACTTAAATTGATACTAGAAACTTAATTTTAAACTTAATTGAACATTTTAACTACAATACGACTGGAAATAAAAACTACCTATTAACTACTACTCTTAATTACTGAGTGAGGCTTCTTTTTATACTTCCCCAAAATCTTATCTCTTCATTCTGAGCCATTGGATAGCCTTCATTTAATCCCAGTCGTCCATTGGGATTTTTGGCGGGAAACTTGGGAAATGGGATTACAGCCTTTTCTGAGCAAGTGGGAAGAGGGTAGCATGTGAGGAGGGGGGTTGGAGTGTAGCAGAGAAAAGAAGGGACAATTTTGTCTGGGGAGGACATGGTGGGTTGTCAGGGATAAGGAGAGCAGGGCAAGTGGTGAGGGTGATGAGTTTGACTGGGGAGGTTTATTAGTTTTGGTTTTGAGCTGGGTTTAGTGTTAGGATTTATTAAAGGGTAAATTAGGTTTAGGGTTATGGTAATTAGGGTTAGGGTAAATGGTAAAAAATGGGTTTTGGTTTCGGGTCTGTTTTTCCAAGCTGATTCCAATGCCGTATCCCGGGTCTGATTTTGACTCCGTCTTCACATGATGCTCAAATGGTGTCGAGTCGACCCAAAAATGTCCGTTTTTGCTCTTTTTCCCATCCAAGCACGGTTTTATCCGCTTTTGCCTTGTTTTCAATCCTTTTGTACCTGAACTACATAAAAGCACAAACCAAGGATATCTGCAGTATAAATTAGGTGTTTTTGGTCATTTTGTGTCTTTTATGGGTATAAAATGATGAGTATTTACACACTCATCAACAGAGTATCTATGTACTCACCTCCCCAATCAGTCCTTAATATTTTGATCAAGGACCCATGTTGTAATTCAACTTCAGTTTTAAATACTTTGAATTTATCTAATGCTTCATCCTTAGTATGTAACAAATAGAGATAACAAAACCTAGAAGCATCATCAATAAATGTCACAAAGTACTTCTTATTCCTCAAAGAGGGAGTGGCATGCAAATCACACAGGTCACTGTGCATTAGCTCCAAGAGCCCAGTCTCACGTTTTACACCCTAAAAAGGTTTCTTAGTTATTTTGGTCAGCATGCGAGTCTTACACTTTTCAGTGTCCATGTCAAATGTTGGGATTAACCCATCCTTAGACATATCTTGCATCCTTTTATAGTGTACATGGCCAAGTCTAGCATGCCAGAGGGTAGAGTCGTTCAGTTTAGAGGTTGACATAAAGGCTAAATTAACAAAATCAGTGACAATATTAAGCCTGAATATTTGATTACACAAATAGTCAAAACCAATAAACACACCATGTTTAGACAATATAAATTTATCAGATTCAATAACTTGTTTATATCCATGATTATTCAAAACACTACTTGAAACCAAGTTCTTCCTTATATCAGGAACATGAATAACATTAAACAAAGTTACAATCTTTCCAGAACTAAAACTAAGATCTACACAACCACAACCATGCACCAAGGCTATTGACTCATTTCCCATGTGAAGAATAGAACCATCATTCAGTGACTCATAAGTCTTAAACCAGCGTCTATCTTTGCATACATGAACAGTTGCTCCAGAGTCAACCCACCACGCAACATCATCATCCTGTACATAGTTAGATTCAGATACATATGTAACATAATAAACCTGAAAAGATTTATTAAACATATTCTGACCTTTCAGTGAGTTGGTAGAACCATCACTCCCTGAACCACTAGTGCCTGAACCATTGGCTTTACCACAAACCTTAACACCTTTGCAATCCCTTTTAATGTGACTAGTTTTGCCACATTTCCAACAAGTAGGTGTTGTCTTCTTGTTAGGGTCAGCCCTTGTGTTATCATGATGTTTACGTTTGCCATTGTTGTCATTGTGCCTGGTAGAGTTGTTATGTTCCACCATATTGACAACAGATGCACCAGTAGCATTGCTACTCTTTGGCTTGTCACTGTCCTGCGCCCTGAGGGATTCCTCAATACGCAGATGACTACCCAACTGAACAAGAGTCAGTTCTTCCTTCTTATGTTTCAAGGTATGCTTGAAATCTTTCCAAGAAGGAGGTAGTTTGTCAATGATGCAAGAGACTAAAATAGCCTCATCCTGGTTCATTTTATGTTGTGTAAACCTTCCAAGTATACCAAGAAGTTCATTGTATTGTTCCATAACTGGCCTTGAATCATTCATTTTTTAATTTGTGAAATTACTTACAAGAAACTTCTTACTTGATGCATCCTCAGCCATATATTTGGCATCCAAGGAATCCCATAGTTCTTTGGAAGATTCAACATTCTGATAAATATTAAAGAGAGAATCAAACATACCGTTGAGGATAAAACCTTTGCAAACGTAATCATCATTCTCCCATTTTCTCCTCTTCCTTATTTTTTCCAAAGTAGCATCATCACCATCATCAGGAATAGGAGTGCTCAGAAGTCAGAACATACACCACACTCATGCTCGAAAGCAAGAAGTGCATCTTCTTCTGCCATTTCCTGAAGTCCACCCCTTCAAACTTATCAAGCTTGGCAAAGTTCGAAGCCATGTGTTTCATAGCAGCAGCAGCCATTGATTATCACAAAATAGTTTACTTTGAATGTTGATTGTTGTTGGCCCAGAACAGGGTGAAGATAATCAATGACCTAACTACGTACCAATAAATGGTTACCGGATATCACTTGGAATCGTGTTATCACTTTTCAAAGTAAATTATTTGACCCTATTGCCTGGGTATCATGAATATCTACTTGGGATAAGACCAAATGTTTGTTATTGAATTAGGCAAAAATCAATAACCCTTGCGCATCCAAGTGTTTATGTTTTCTATATTGTATCCCTCATGCTTGATTGATTTCATATATATAGGAAAGTACTCACAGCTAGTCAAATGGAATTATGAGAATTAATCGGCCCATTAATCACCTCATAATTATCTCCATTATAGCAAAAATAGTGGTTACATGACCAATTAAACGTGGTCATAAGTGCAGTTTTAACTGCCACTTGAATAGGTTAAAGTAGTTACATACTTAACTCAGCAGTACTAACTTAGTACCAGTAGTACTAACTCAGCAGTACTAACACAGTACTAGCAGTATTAACTCTGCTCCAGCAGTACTAACTTAGTACTAGCAGTAGTAACTCAGTGAAGGATTAAACCTTCTGATGAGTTACTCCTAACCACTATTTGAGTCAGGGTAGTCAAGGACCTGATGGGTGTACACTCTGTACCTCCTGACCCATTACCAGGCGTGAACTGATCCCTCAAGTGCATAAATTTTCCAACAATCCTCCCCAAATTTAGTTCACTTCCTTTGCATAAAAATTAAACATTAAACAAAACATGTGCATAAACGAAAATATCCTGAGGATTGAATTTCAATCTTAGTGCATTACACGTTCAAATATTCGAGAATCAGGGTGTTCTAAGAATTGAACCCTTCAACCCATTTGAATACCTAAAGATAAAATACACACAAGTTTTCAAACACTTAAACGCTCCTGACACTATACAAGCCATGTGTCCTTATCCAATTCATAAATGTTGTAAGAGCCAAAGTCCAAAGCTCCCTAAAGCGGCAAAACTTCAACATTCACATAGGTGGTTCCTCTTTATTCATGCTCCTGCTTAGCACTTTTTCAAAGAAATTAACCATTAGGAAGTAAAGACTTCATCATCCTTTCCAGCAGGTTCCGAGCACAACCTTGGGATGATTGTAAATTATGTGCTCCAGTCCACTAAATGTTCAACTTTCCACATTGAACTCAGCTCCCAAGTTTCCTCAGGAGGAGGTTGGGTGTCTTAGCATTCAGTGACTAAGTTGGACCTTAAACCCATCCCTTTTGCAGACTTTATAACCAAGTATCTAGCCAATCCCTTCGTCAAGTAATCAGCTAAGTTTTGTTGAGATCTAACAAACTCTACAGATACCACCCCATTCATGATAAGCTCACGAATCATGCTATGTCTGACACCTAAGTGTCTAGACTTCCCATTGTACATCTGGCTATAAGCCTTTGCCAATGTAGCAGCACTATCACAACAGATAGAAATAGGTGTTATAGGTTTAGGCCACAATGGAATCTCAAGAAGCAAGTTTTTCAACCATTCAACCTCTTTATCAGCAGCTGCTAAAGCTACAAATTCAGATTCCATTGTTCAACTGGTGATGCAAGTTTGCTTCTTGGATGCCCAAGAAATTGCACCTCCACCAAGTAGGAATACCCAGCCACTGATTATCACAAAATAGTTTACTTTGATTGTTGGTTGCTGTTGGCCCAGAACATGGTGAAGATAATCAATGACCTAACTATGTACCAATAAATGGTTACCGGATATCACTTGGAATCGTGTTATCACTTTCCAAAGTAAACTATTCGACCCTATTGTCTGGGTATCACGAATATCTGCTTGGGATAAGACCAAATATTTGTTATTGAATTGGGCACAAATCAATAACCCTTGCGCATCCAAGTGTTTATGTTTTCTGTATCGTATCCCTCATGCTTTATTGATTTCCTATATATAGGAAAGTACTCGCAGCTAGTCAAATGGAATTATGAGAATTAATCGGCCCATTAATCGCCTCATAATTATCTCCATTATAGCAAAAATAGTGGTTACATGACCAATTAAACGTGGTCATAAGTGCAGTTTTAACTGCCACTTGAATAGGTCAAAGTAGTTACATACTTATATGTAACACCCCCAAAATCAAGATTTGCGAAAGCATACATATTTGGGTGCTACTAAATCGATAATCACAACACAAGATATAGAGAACGGATTAAAAATCCATTTTAGAGTGTATTACATTTTCAAAGTTATATTGTCAGACATCACATTCAATTCAAATACAATGAAGCCCATTTAATAAAGCAGTCCCAAACTCTGAATTTAACGCATAAATAAAAACATTTCCAACAAATTTTATGACCCTTGCCATGCCGTGCCTTCAATAAACACATTCTCAATTACCTGAGAAAAATATGCTAAAAGTCAGCTAACGCTGGTCAGTTCATAGGTTTAAAGTAAATAAGCTCATATGGACCATAGCAAATAATTCAGCAAAACAATTAAACTAACACACACTATCCTACTATGCAAACGCTAAGCTCATCCAACCGAACTAGACAAACAATATGCCTAACTGGCATAGCAAATAAAGGGTGCCCGCGAGTGTTAATCCCCAGACACTCGGCAAATTCCGATATGGTATACGTTCGCATTGACTATGCCGAGCCAACCGAACGGGGGAGTCACCCCCAATAGATCTATTTATATCACACGCGTTTCCCTGCAGGAATTGACGGTTGATGATAGTGGGCGCAATGGGATTCATCTAACTTATGTTTCCGCATACAAGTGTGTAATAAAACAAAGTTCATTTTGGTCCATGAAAACAGTTTTGCATGTTTCTCACCCCAAGGTTTATAAAAAGCGATACGTATAAAATTGGGGCTATAAACTCACCTTAAAAACAATAGCAATCTGCTAATCAACAACAACACAGTGCAACCGCTCCGACACGCGACCTAGATCAGTATAGTAAGTCTTAGCGAAATATTCGTATTTTAAATGTCTTAACTCAATTGAAAAGTTTACGTGTGACCAGTGCTCGTGTATTTCTTGCTTGCTGTGTGGTAAGGTAAAATTTCAAAATAGTTTATCGTATTTGACTCTTTGGTGATGGCTCATGGTGAAAGTGTACGGTGAATATATACGTGCGATGGAACTTCCGTGCTTTGTGCTTGTCGCAAACTGCGTAAGTAATATATATATATATATTTAATTAATTAAATAAGTATTGAATAATTAATATGATAATGGTGTTAGTGTGGTATTATTATATTATAAATTATTATAATTATTTATAATATAATAATAATTATAAAGAAATTTATAAGTATTTAATTTTCGAGAAATTAAATAAGTGCAAGTGTATAAATGTCAAAAATATATTTATAAGTCTTATAAGACCTAAAAATATTAATTTAGGTGAATTAATATATTTAATAATAAAAATAACCCGTTTCATCTTTTAGTCGGTTTTCGTCCGAAAATATTCTAAGTGTCGAAATTTTAGAAAAATCGGGCATGACACATTCGTTTATTCAAGCTTTCTCATTTTTCTCAAGTGTTTCAAATTTCCTCAAATAATCCCTTTTGGTTAACTATATTTGCAAAAATAGTCCAAAGTGTACATTTATCGTTATAACTATACTTATCGTTACGATTACTTCATAATTATAGTTTTCGATACAAAAGTCAACGTTTACTCAAAATACTTTCAAAAGTCAACAAAAAGTCAACATTCATAATTTTGGGCCGAAAATCCTCTTAATTGTCTTATTGGGCTTAAAATGCCAAAACGAGCCTATAATGGTTTTAAACGATATATAACGTTCTATTTTACAAAAATAATTATAGCAAGTCGAGAAATGTTCCAAAATTCATTTTTGTCTCCCGAGATGTTAATTGGGCCAAATAGGCCATTTTGAGTCCAATAGTCTATTTTTAGTCCGATAACTAATTAACCCTTTTTAGTTACGTTATATTTTACGTTAAATATCAAATAAGCTTATAAGCACTACCAATAAGCATTTCGATACAAAACAGCCCAAGTAGGTCGAATTCTTTGTAAAATGTCCCACTCTCTGGCAGTTGTGACATTTTACCGTGCACTGTCCCTTGTGGTGTAGCTTACAACGGTTACAAAGATGTGCATTCCTATCATACCCCCTCTTATCACCTGAACCTGCTGCATAAGCTTTAGCTATTTCCTGCCTTTTGTTTTGAGAGTTGCTGTTGTTACCCTTTGAGTGGTCTTCCCACTTTCTCCTGTTGTCAGCACTCGTTTCTATGACATCCTCCAGTTTTTGGTCCATCAACTTGTTGGCTATTTCCATGGTTCCATGGAGATCTGCAGCTCTTGAGGTAGTCACATCACCTCTTATAGACTTTGGAAAACCTTCGATATACCTTTCTATCAACCTCGTCTCCGTCTGAACCATTTTCGGACATAGCAAAGCCAGCTCCTGGAATCTCTGGTTGTAAGCAGCCATGTTGTTATTCTGCACCTTCAAATTTCAAAATTCTATCTCCAAGTTCTTGACCACATTTCGTGGGCAATATTTCCTAAGCACTAACTCCTTAAAGTCATCCCGCGACATAACATATGCAACATCCATGTTGGCAGATTTCATACAGTTGTTCCACCAAGTCAAAGCAACATCCATGAAAGTGAAAGACGCATACTTGACTCTGTCGTCATCGTTACAACCACTGATGCGAAACACGGTTTCCAACTTTTCAATCCACCTAGTCAGGCCAACGGCTCCCTCTGTTCCTCCGAAACCTCCAACCATGATCTTTCGGAATTCAGAGTAAGTGCAACCACGGCTGTTGGTCACTGGCCTTGACGTTCCGGTGTTGGTGGTTGAATTGTTTGCGATTGCGAGAGCGGCGGCCACACGATCATTAACGAGCTGATCTAGAGTTGCTTGATTCACCACAGGTGGATTTTCCGCGGCCCTGGTTGGGGCAGCGTTTTCAGCAACTCGGCCCTGTGCGGCTCTTGTCGGGGAGGCATTCTCAGCAGTCCTTCCTCGCATTGCCCTTGCCGGGGTAGGTGTATTAGCAATTCGTCCTCGTGTGGCTCTAGTTGACTTTCGCTTGGGTGCCATTTATCTGCATCACAAGAAGATGGCGATAAACTAGATCTCGATTATAGAAGGAAGGTGTCATATGAATATATGGATATCGCAAACAGAATGCAAGAATAAAGTCAACTACAGAGGAAACGAACAATCGAATAGAAAACCAAGCTTGTCACATATATATCGAATGAATAGAGGTTCACAAAATTACAAGCAAGGCTAAAAGTTAGTGATGGAATACTAAGTGACAGCTAATCAGTCTAATGGAGTACATCATTAACTATAACTACTCTAGGCTCGGTCACTATCAAGGTGTAACTCCTCGAATGTTGCATTTATCCCTCCAATAGTAGTCTCCAACTGATCAACACGGTCTCTCAACTCCTGGTTCTCTCTCATCACAACACTAATCGTATACTCTACAGTCATGATCCTCTGCCACTGAGCATGATCAGTACCTCTAGCTCTCCTCAACATCCCCTGAATCCTGGTCTGGCCTCTGCCCATACCAATAGCCCTAAAATCCAAGTTCCTGAGCTCACTACCATGTAACCTCTCCAATGCATCCAATCTGGCTCTCAGTCTAATCATCACACGTCTGTCAGACTACATCTCCTCCAACAACACACAAGCAGCCCTGTCAATTGTCCCAATCCTCCTCTCAACACTCTGAATGCGTCAGACTGCTCTAGCCTCTCAATCTGATCTGAGTGTACATCAGGTAAACTGGCCTGGTTTGCCAGGTGAATCCATACCTGCTCCATGATAGTGGGTTCCTCGAGCTCTGCTGGTGAGGCTGGTAGAAGCGGAGAAACCACTGGTGATGGAAGCGGAGAAGGTATCGGAGATGGAGGTTGCACAAATGAAGGAGATGATGGAGTGTATTCCGGACTAGCTGCACGCACACCCGTGCTAGTATCACAGGCAATATCAATCCACTGGCTATCACTCAATTCTTGTATTTGGGCAGCCCTAGAACTCTGCCCTACCTCAAATATCCCCTGTACATCCCCCATGATGCCCTTGCCATCTCGTGGCATCGTCACCTGATCCAAATCCATCGGTGCCTCCCTGTCCATGTCATCACCCGCACAAATAGGAGTGTGCTCAATGGGTGTTGTCACTGCTGGTGTAGGCTCTACCTGAACCTGCTCTAGATCCTCCACTGGATCCTCATTCTCATCTGAATAAGACTCAATAGATCTCCGTAGTCTCTGACGGGGAGGGGAATGGTTTGGAGATGACATGGGTGACTGAAATGGTGATGAAGTAGAGGTACCCGGGTAGCCATAATGGGTCCTCCTGAGTGGTGAAGATAGTACAGATGATAGCTGGATGCGACGTCCACGGACTCTCCTATACGAAGCCCGACGTCTGATGGGTGGGGTAGCCTGAGTATGTTGGGTGAGAGTGTAAAGCTGGGCTGGAGATGAGCGGTGAGCTGTAGTGTAGCGGGGTAAGTATGGTGAGGTAGATATTGGAGTGGTGTGTGTATGCTGAACTGGAATGTGTGGCTGAACAGCGGCTCTGACAACCTCCATCAACGGGTCATCCAGAAATGGAACTGGTCGTCGCAACGGGAAAGTGTGTCGAGGAGCAAGTACGTCATCATGTGCATCGGAAGGGAGAGACATAGTCTGTGACAAATACGGTGTGGCATGTGTAAGTATATAGAAAATACTTATATCATATATGTTAAGTAAAATACTTAATAATAGCATAGTATAACACTTAATCATATAAGGCAAATAACGATCAAATCATAGCAAGCTAGGCTGACAGGCATCTGGTGGTCATAAGAAATTTTTTTTCCTAAACCGGTTAAAGTTTAGGATTTTATTTATTTATTTTCAAACCTAGTTCTCTATAACCTAGGCTCTGAATACCAATCTGTAACACCTCCAAAATCAAGATTTGCGGAAGCATACATATTTGGGTGCTACTAAATCGATAATCACAACACAAGATATAGAGAACGGATTAAAAATCCGTTTTAAAATGTATTGCATTTTCAAAGTTATATTGTCATACATCACATTCAATTCAAATATAATGAAGCCCATTTAATAAAGTGGTCCCAAACTCAGAGTTTAACGCATAAATAAAAACATTTCCAACAAATTTTATGACCCTTGCCATGCCCTGCCTTCAATAAACACATTCTCAATTACACAAGAAAAACAAGCTAAAAGTCAGCTAACGCTGGTGAGTTCATAGGTTTAAAGTAAATAAGCACATATAGACCATAGCAAATAATTCAGCAAAACAATTCAGCTAACACACACTATCCTGCTATACAAACGCTAAGCTCATCCAACCGAACTAGACAAACAATATGCCTAACTGGCATAGCAAATAAAGGGTGCCCGCGAGTGTTAATCCCCAGACACTCGGCAAATTCCGATATGGTATACGTTCGCATTGACTATGCCGAGCCAACTGAATGGGGGAGTCACCCCCAATAGATCTATTTATATCGCACACGTTTCCCTACAGGAATTGACGGTTGATGATAGTGGGCGCAATGAGATTCAACTAACTTAGGTTTCCGCATACAAGTGTTTAATAAAACAAAGTTCATTTTGGTCCATAAAAACAGTTTTGCATGTTTCTCACTCTAAGGTTTATAAAAAGCGATACGTATAAAAATGGGGCTATAAACTCACCTTAAAAATAATAGCAATCTGCTAATCAACAACAACACAGTGCAACTGCTTCGACACGCGACCTAGATCAGTATGGTAAGTCTTAGCGAAATATTCGTATTTTAAATGTCTTAACTCAATTGAAAAGTTTACGTGCGACCAGTGCTCATGTATTTCTTTCTTGCTGTGTGGTAAGGTAAAATTTCAAAATAGTTTATCGTATTTGACTCTTTGGTGATGGCTCATGGTGAAAGTGTACGGTGAATATATACGTGCGACGGAACTTCCGTGCTTTGTGTTTGTCTCAAACTGCGTAAGTAATATATATATATATATATATATATATATATATAATAATTAAATATTTAATTAATTAAGACTTATAATTAATTAAATAAGTATTGAATAATTAATATGATTATGGTGTTAGTGGGGTATTATTATATTATAAATTATTATAATTATTTATAATATAATAATAATTATAAAGAAATTTATAAGTATTTAATTTTCGAGAAATTAAATAAGTGCAAGTGTATAAATGTCAAAAATATATTTATAAGTCTTATAAGACCAAAAAATATTAATTTAGGAGAATTAATATTTTTAATAATAAAAATAACCCGTTTCATCTTTTAGTCGGTTTTCGTCCGAAAATATTTTAAGTGTCGAAATTTTAGAAAAATCGGGCATGACACATTCGTTTATTCAAGCTTTCCCATTTTTCTCAAGTGTTTCAAATTTCCTCAAATAATCCCTTTTTGTTAACTATATTTGCAAAAATAGTCCAAAATGTACATTTATCGTTATAACTATACTTATCGTTACGATTACTTCATAATTATAGTTTTCGATACAAAAGTCAACGTTTAGTAAAAATACTTTCAAAAGTCAATAAAAAGTCAACATTCATACACTAGAACAAAAAGTGGAATTGGTTACACCAAATATGTGTGACGATATACATATAGTCACACATGGTTTTTTTCGTGTGTGTGACTAAAGGTCGTGTGACCATAGGGTACCTACGGTCACATGTTTTGGTTCTTTTTAGTCTCACTTACAAAAGAGTAACCAAAACGTTAAAATGTGTGACTAAATAGGTACAATTTTAGTTGGATTAATCAGCTTTGTGTGACCAAAAACGCTTATAGTCACACGAAGCATTTTCTTTTTGTATATTTAGTCACATACAATTAACCATAAAGTGGCCAAAAGTGTTAATAAGTGTGACCATATGGTGTTGAAAGTGAAGAAATGTATGGTTTGTGTGACTAGAGATCATCCAATTGCCACATAAATTTGGTTTTTGTGTGGCCTTTTGTACCATTTAGTCACACAAATCATGTCTCTTTTGGGTATTTAGTCACATACAATTAATCATAAAGTGGCCAAAAATGTGAATAAGTGTGACCATATGTTCTTTAAAGTGAAGAAATGTGTGGTTTGTGTGACTATTGATCATCCAATGGCCACATGAATTGTATGTTTGTGTGGCCTTTTGTTACATTTAGTCACACAAAGCATTTTTCTTTTGGGTATTTAGTCACATACAATAAATCATAAAGTGGCCAAAAGTGTGAATAAGTGTGACCATATGGTGTTTAAAGTGAAGAAATGTGTGTTTTGTGTGACTATTGATCATCCAATGGCCACATGAATTTTATTTTTGTGTGGCCTTTTGTTACATTTAGTCACACAAAGCATGTTTCTTTTGGGTATTCAGTCACATACAATTAAGCATTAAGTGGCCAAAAGTGTGAATAAGTGTGACCATATGGTGTTTAAAGTGAAGAAATGTGTGTTTTGTGTGACTATTGATCATCCAATGGCCACATTAATTGTATGTTTGTGTGGCCTTTTGTAACATTTAGTCACACAAAGCATGTTTCTTTTGGGTATTCAGTCACATACAATTAAGCATAAAGTGGCCAAAATTGTGAATAAGTGTGACCATATGGTGTTTAAAGTGAAAAAATGTGTGTTTTGTGTGACTATTGATCATCCAATGGCCACATGAATTGTATGTTTGTGTGACCTTTTGTAACTTTTAGTCACACAAAGCATGTTTGCTTTGGGTATTTAGTCACATACAATTAAGCTTAAAGTGGCCAAACGTGTTAATAAGTGTGACCATATGGCGTTTAAAGTGAAGAAATGTGTATTTTGTGTGACTATTGATCATCCAACGGCCACATGAATTTTATGTTTGTGTGGCCTTTTGTAATATTTAGTCACACAAAGCATGTTTGTTTTGGGTATTTAGTCACATACAATTAAGTATAAAGTGACCAAAAGTGTTAATAAGTGTGACTATATGCTGTTTAACGTGATAAAATGTGTATTTTATGTGACTATTGTTCATCCAATCGTCACATGGATTTTTAGTTTGTGTGGCATTTTGCAATATTTAGTCACACATCGAATTAAACAAAGAGTGACCAATAATGTTGACAAGCATGACCTTATTATGTAATTGTAGAGTTACTACTGCTAGAACTATGTTACTGTTGCTGGAATATATATATATATATATATATATATATATATATATAATATATATATATATATATATAAAACAGAATTAAAAAAAAAAAGCAAATTCAAATTGAATAAAACTCGAATGTATATAACTGAAACAAATATACTATTGTAATGTCGTACATAGTCAAATTTTCAACTACCATAATTTAAAGACTTTTGACTCTTCGCCGTCCAGTTCTTATATCGCGCTGAGACATGATACTGCTCTCGGTAAACTAAGATTATGCAATTTCATGGTAGCGTGGTGACGCTTAAGAAACTTATCGGGGTAAAGTATGATTGCCAAGTCCTATTGATTCAACAATTTATCTTTGCGACATGGTGTCTGCTTGCTCCTGCTCATTGCAGAAAAAAACACTCATTAGACTACACATGTCATGATTGCTTTAATATATAATCCTAGTCATGTTTTGACTTTATAGTTTGGAAATGTTCTACCATCGAAACACATAATTATGGTTAAGTAATGCAATTTATTCTAGAGAAGCAACAAAAGGCATTACAAAAAATGTCCAGATATATGGAAGATGAGAACAAATTCATATTTTATATAATAAAGCAACTCATCGATAGTATAAATTTATATGCGTTATACTTGTTATCTGATGAAAGGAGTAACTTTTTGTCAGTTTGTAATAATATATGCATTCAAGCAATTGATAATAATCATTAGGCCATATGATTTTACCCTTAGAAATATCACTTGCAATCTCTGTTTTTCTGTTTATTTACCGGGTATAAACCCTTACCTAATTATTTAATACGCATTGGTAGTCATTACTATTTTAGTATAACATGTACATGCCCCTTCCATCCCTCTAATAGTACTTTGGTTCAGTAGTAAACATTAAAAATCGACCAATGTGTACCTGAAGCCGATGCAGCAGATACATCATAAAGAGGTGCACAATACCTGCATATAATTAAAAAGTTAGCTCCACCATCACAACAAATTGTTGAAAATCAATTATTATGAGATTCAGAGACTACGTTCCTTTTTATATTTGGTCATATTGCGAAGCCTCGTAAAGACAGAATATTCATAAAGCAATATATAGTGGCAAGTTTAATGAAGTAATACCAACAACAAAGCATTAAACGGTGTTCTTACCATGTGAAAGACCAGAAAAAGTCGAGCAACATGATACCGCCAGAGAAATCTCATCGCTCGGACAGGACTAGTATTTAAAGCTTTTGCAGCCTTCTGCAGCTGAATTGGTACAAATATGAATGAATTAAAGAAACTGAATGCAAGTTAGGTGACAGGCCAAATGGGTAAATGTGGAGTGTGTTAACATCTCAAATGCCCTAAATGATGAACAATCATATCTCTCAGCTAGATAATCAGATTACCATAAGTCAAAAATCATATTCACTTTATTCAAACACAAAAAATGATCCGAAAATAAGTTTAATGTCACACATCCAAACACCCTCCTATTCATTTGCATATTAAAACGTTATCATATTGAATATATTAGACCAGAAAATAGTGCCAGTGTGGCTCATACCTGGTGCTTATGATTTGTATGTGAGCGCAACTCAAGCCATCAACAACCACTTATTATAAGACCAAACACTCGATATTCTGTAACAGCCTCTTGGGAAGCTTCTAAACCATAGCTAGCCATAAGCCAACGTTAATACCCGAAAAAGTAGCTAATATATTTGATAACCAAATGCTTTAATACGATTATCATATGTCAAAGTATGATAAAGAAACGTAAGTAGAAACTGAATATACCAAGTATGGCAGTTGTATATGTTGCTTGCCTAAGTGATCCAACGTATATTTACTGCTCAAAACAACATACTTATCAGATGTATGGCGGTAAAGAATCTTAAAGAAAGATCACGTATATGCATCCATAATAAAAAAAATGTTCACTCCAAAGAATTATTCACTCCATTCTTTTCATTGTCTGAAACTCTTCTATTACAACATGTATAGCCCTCTTTGACCATACAAATTCACTCCATTCATTTGTTCGACCGTCATAGTGAAACAACAAGAGTAAAGTTTTACAAAAACTGAAAGCAAAAAAAATTAGACGTATGAATATCTGATAAGTTTACACTTACACAAACAAGAAAGAAAAATGATTTGTAGACCTGGGGTACCCCACAATCTTCGAATGTACAAATCAGACTCGCGCTCAACTAAACCCGGGGGTAGCCTTTCAGCTCCTTGTTGATTATCCTTGCAAGTGGTATCTTTTCGTGCACCAAAAGATTAAGGTTGCACGAAAAGATCATCAAAAATTAAAATCATGATTTCACATCACGCAACTGAATTATAGTTTTAGGAATTAGATTGTTCTTACGATTTTTAAATAATTAATGTATTATGAATACAAGAATGAATTATGAATAAATGAAAACCAAAAACATACCTTGGATTGATATAAACAACAACCGATGATGAAACACTTTGTTGATTCATGAAAAAAATTGTTGTGGCGTGTTTTGTTTCTTCAAGATCCTGTTTTCTCCCAGATATGCAATCCCAAACAACCTCTTTATTATCATTAAAAAAAAACCAATATTCATTATCATCATCAAATAAAAACATGTATTAGTGAGATAACCTGTAATTGATAGTAGCACGAATTAGGTCGCTGGAATAATTTTCAAACAATAATCGACCCACCTATTCCACCAGAACATGCTTCCTATTAATCTCAAAACGAAACAAAAATTATATCGGAATCACGAATCTGGATATGTGTTTATATGGGATTAAAAGCAAAAAAATTTGTTAATTTATTCATCATCAGATCTTGATTTGTGTTTTTTTTAGGTTTTTGTTTGGAGTATAATTAGAGAGAATTAAGGGGCGGTTTTTTTGTTTTGTTTTTTCTTTTTGTTTTTTTTTTTATTTATTTATTTATTTATTTTTTTTTTTTGGTATATGCCGAATGAGCTGTGTTTTACAGCCATTAGATCAAGGAAAATGCCACGTGTAATTTATCTTAAGAATTTTGAGAGGATAAATTATAGGAATACTTTTGCTTATATAGATAGTACTCCCTCCGTCCCATATTAAGTGTCCACTTTTCAAATGCACAAAGTTTTAGGAAATTCCACTAACTACACTCTCCACCAATCAAATATCATTATTACCCACTAAAGTGTCTTCTCATTGGTTGGAATAGATTCTGGACACTTAATTTGGGACAACCCAAGATTCCATTGTGGACACTTAATATGGGACGGAGGGAGTAGATAATATAAAACAGAATTAGGTCCACTCGGGTTCGGGTCAACCCGAATATGAGTAAACGGTAAATAAAATTGGCTATTGTACTAGTTAAAATAGATAATTTATAAAAGATATTAGAGAAATAAACAAAAAACCCCTTATTAGGTCAAGTGGGTCGACTCTATTTACTATTCGAGTTACTCTGGTTGACCCAAGTAACCCGACCCTAGTAGGCTTAATCAGGTTTGGGTCGAGTCGGGTCGGCTTTTTTAACGTCCCTAGTTGTAGCTAGTACATAAACAACACGAAAGCTAAAAACCTAATTGTTTGTGAGTGTTACCCCGACTCTAAATGGACGCTCTTATCTCGGAATCCTTCGTATACACGGGAGACCAAACATATAATTAGTTTCATCTCATACCAATTCTTGCTTTACGTACCGTACGTAAACAATTGATCTTAATCCTCATTCGTGAACAATAGACATCGTGACCAAGATTAGACATATTGATGTAGACTTGCTTCATTTTATTGTGGTCAAGCCTACTATACATTTAGATCTTTTGTGAACTACTCGAGATCAACTAAATAGATAATTAACTTGGACTAAGCCTGATAGTAAAAAATAAATTGTACATTTAATCATTCGGCTAATACTCCCCTGCAGTGGAAATGAGAGGTGTTCGGATGTTCAAACTAAAACGAAACCCAACAAAATAGGGCACTACCTTTGGTGAAGATATCCGCATATTGAAAACGAGACATAACATGTAAAACACGCAGTTGCCCATAAACCACATAACCACAATTAAATTTATATATATGTTGATATGCTTAGTACACTGGTGCTATACCGGTTTGGTAGAAAGATAAATGGCATTAACTTTGTCATCGTAAACAAGTTTAGTAGTATGCAAAGGAGCATGTGATTCTGGCAAAAGATTATGAATCCAGGCTTCGACAACATTAGCCAAACCCCAATATCGGCCTCCGCACTAGAACGAGATAAAGTAACATGTCGTTTTACGGGCCATGAGAGTAAATTATCCCTAAGAAAAACACAATACCCATAAGTATATCGTCGGGTGACTGAGCAACCTGCCCAATCAACATCAGTGTATGGAGTGAGCTGAGTGGTAGTAGAAACATGCAACTGAAGACCATGATCAAGAGTACCACGAACATACTGAAGAATTCGCTTCAAAAGAGCAAGATGAGGCTCACGGGGATGATGCACATAGAGAAAAACTTGTTAGATTGTATCCATGTCGTAGTCCGCTTAGTCGAGATGTCAAGAAAATAAATGAGCGAGTCAAAGTCGGTCATAAATAACTTGGCATGTATGTAACGGACGACCCATTGTAGAAATGGTGTAGAAGATGCTAGCTTTTTTATGGTTTTAGGTGTGTGTTTCCGATTGTTGTTTAGGGTAGGCTCTGATTATCACGATAGAATTGGTAAATCTCCATGCTCTATTAATGATAAAAAAATAAACATCACAAGTCTTGCACAGTAAAATAACCAACGTGGGCGGCATGGACTAATAATCATTCATCTAATATAAACGGGCTCAAGCGTGAACGTTGTGCTCAAACATTCATTAAATTTACCATAAACATATTTTATATTTTAAATAGTTTTAAACAAGTCAAGACCGAGCTAAAATATAACCTTTGGAATATCTATTGAGCCTTGGTTAAAAATATATCCCATTATATTGTTTCTAAAATTACCTAATCTTTACATTTTTTTTACATATTCAATCCTGATACACATTTCAATTCCATATTGTTAAACTATAACTCGTATGGTCTTGTTTTCATCTAAAATGATGGGTGAAGACATGCCAAATGCGAATTGCCAAAAGTTACACTGAATAGTTAACCACAATATCACTATAATATAGGGTGAGCATCGGTTTAAACCCGACCCGAACTGACCCGAACCGACACGAACCGAAAACAAAAAAAAAACGGATGAAACCTAAACCGAGAACCTAACCGAAGTTACTCGGTTCGGTCGGTTCGGCTCGGTATAGTCGGTTTTTGAATCGAACCGACCCGAACCGAAAATCAAAAATCGATAAAACCTAAATTGAGAACCGAACCGAAGTTACTCGGTTCGGTTTTTCTCAGTTTTGTCGGGTCAACTCGGGTCGGTTCGATTCTTGGTCGGTTTTGCTTAGCCACGTGTAATATCTGCCTTTAAAAAATCTTGTTACTTTGAGTACACATCCAATATTGAGATAAGTGTATAAAAAAAACGTAAGGACTTATTTTGAAAATTGCAATATTCTGTAACTCACCAAAATTGGGGGGGAATATAAACCCGCCAATTAATTTGGGGAAAATCAAAACCTGCGATTAGAAGATTATATTGATTTTGGCGCTACGAAATTCAAGGCCCCACGTTCTTCATCCACCTTTAAGTTTAGATTTATTTGATTTAATCTAAATGCCAAAATAAAAAAACGGTTTGGGGTCCAGAAGTTGAACCTCAAATTGAAGTTAGGGTTTCACGTTTTCTTCAAAATTCGAAGGTAAACTTTTATTTTTCGAGTTTAAATTCTTAGTATAACCTTGTTTAATTTGTAAGCTTTGTCAAGAATTAAGTTCAGTAGGTGTGTGAAGTTTATGTTGGTGTGTGAGAAATTGAATCAAATAATCATTGTATGATTAGTATTGCTAGTAGTAGTAATCTCAGTAATTGTGTTAGTAAGTTTTTTTATATGCAAAAATGTTTTGAATTGACATCTAACATATATAAATCATTGTCCTATAAGTAATCCGAATCATTAGTTTATGCTTCGGTACAGTAGACACAATACATCTTCTTGTTTCAATCTGCATCTATGTATATAGTGTTTAAAAATTAATACTTCATTCAGTATTCTCATCCGTAATAAATTACTACTCATTCCCTTGTGATGCACCCTGTTGTTCGCTAAACATTCAATCATGTGCTTTCTTATAGTAAAAAATTAATATGTCTTGATTTCATGTTATATTTCATACTCTTTTAATATTTTGTTAATGGTTTTCAGATGTTTTCTCTATAACTATCTTATATATTAGCATCGTCAAAATTGAAACTAAGTTAAAAATATCTTCTAAGTGTTTGTCATTTACTTGTTTTTTGTTGATAAATCTGTTTATATTGTTACTAGTTGGTATTTTAGGCTTTGCTAGCACAACCCAAAAGGTTGCCTTTTTATAGAGATTCTGATAGATTGTTTTGCTAGTTGGTATTTTAGGCTTTGCTAGTTGGTAATTTATGCTTAATTTATAATATCAAAGGTATTTGTTATAGAGATTGTGATAGACTGTTTTGTTAATTTTAAATGTGCATAGTTTGCCTAGTTTTAGAATAAGAGCCCAAATAACATGACCCTTTGATTGTTTATATGTAATTGTATGACAGTAAGTGGTTTTAAGGTTGAAATAATTTTTTATTTTCTGAATTTGGGAAGCTTATATCACATATTTTTCGACAGTGCATCTATCAAGTATAAAAGTAATAGGTATATGTGAGCTGATTTTTTTGTGTTTTTTTGGGCAAGCTTGACTAAATAATCTTTTGTTATTTTAGAATTAAAGGACAAAGATTGATACCGAATCAAATTGCTTTTATTAAAGCTACTGATTTGAAGCACTTATAGCCTTTTTGGATATGTGTTTGCCAAGTTTTATGTTACCATTGTTTAGATTACTAACTACAGTATTTGTTTCATTTATTTTGTAGTGAAGATGAAGTGCACTTTGGAGAACAGATGTACTAGTTGTTAAAAAACATTCAGGTAGCACACTAGCGCAAATGTGTTTATATTAGTCTTTATTATATATCGTAATTGCTAGTTATAATTAGTCGTTTTGGGTTGAAACTGATCGTATATGTTAGACTACAGTAAAAATGGGTTGTTTGTGTTGAGACGAGTTGATTATGCTTGATTTTTGTTGAGTTGAAAACTTGAAATTGGCTATGTTGAATATTGGTGATTAATTACGGAACATAGGCTGTCGAACAGGGTTAAGATTTATCAGTAAAACTAAGTTTTTCGTTATATTTTAATAGTATTGATTAATGTTGACAGGGATTATAGATGAAATGTTTAAAAGGATGCATCCCGATTCTGTACCTGTGGATGGCGTAACTCAGAAGTGGCGTGGGTATGACCCTTTATTGTAAAGTAGTTAATCTGCAAGGAGTCTTACATTAAGTATGAAATTGTTTGATGTAGTTCATGGTCACGTCTCTTTCAGAATATATTACAGTATTTAGAAGAGTTGACCTTTATGTGGACTGAGAATTGAGATATACGAAGCTAATGCATTGCTTTTGAATGCAACTTTTATTGTAGGTGGGCGGATACAACTTTGTTGCCTGTTTTACAAAGGAATGTTTACGGAAGTCTCTGGGGCTCTTGAAGCATCTGATTACACCTGGAGTCATGGTAATATTGTCATTATTTTGGATAATTGAAATATATTTACAAATTGCCTATTTGAGAATACCAATATATGTCATGTCTCTAAATTACAGATTTTTATAGTTCTGCGTATAGTAATAGCCTATCTTTAAAATTCTGAGACACAAGTATATAACACAACACTATAGCTGATTGTCTTATTTTTTACGTTAATATATAACTACTGTAAATGAGATGTACACCTCTATATAGTAGATGACCCAAGCCTTTTGCTATCAACAGCCATATGGATCTCCTTTAAGCTTTCCACAAATGTAGTTTGGATGGATTATAAGTTGGAGTATGGAAGTTTGGCTTGTCTAACAGTTAGAATAGTGTTTGTCTATGTTTTATTGATTTCTCAAATCCTTGCAGATATGTGACTTTGATTTATGATGTTTTATTTGGTGACTTTCAACCCATTTGACTTGTTTCCTTTCTATTTAACTTTAGATAATATCAGGTGTAGGATCTAACCTGATTTGAACCATTTGATTATAACCCTATCTGACTCGTTTGACCATAATGGGTAGAAATTGGCACCTCTGTCCAGACATTAACTTCGGCCAGTTTGCTAATGAAGTTGGTAAAAATGATTCTTACTATTTCAGGTTGTTACGAAGACTCTAAAAGGTTTGCATTGAAGTACTCTTTTGCCTGGTACATGTATTTTATGGTAAACAAGTGGAAAATAAACATTATTTTCTGCTGAAAAAGAAATGGAAAGTGTATAAAGTCAACAATGATCGTGAATTCTTGTATAATGAGGATGATGACTCGAGACTATTCGCTTACGCTGTTTTTCTGTTATTGTTGAATTACCATGTATCAAAATTTACAATACTCTATTTGGATGATGTTAAGTTAATGAGGCTACGACATTTTGTTATGGTAATGACATGTTTTGATTAATCTTGTTACAATTTTAGACTCATTAATTTTCTCAAAATTTTGTTTTGAATATTGTTTGTATCTTGGATGTGGCCTTTTAGGACGCTATTGGTGTTAGTAATCATGTTTATGGGACGAAAGATATTACATATTGGGTACATGTATTCAATTTACGACATTAAATTTGGTCCTAAAAAAGCTATAAAAGGGGACATTCGTATTAGGATGCATTTATATTTGTACCAAAATATGTGTTGTTTTGGGTATTTAGTCACACACAATTAAGCATAAAGTGACCAAAAGGGTTAATAAGTGTGATCATATGTTGTTTAAAGTGAATAAATGTTTATTTTTTGTGACTATTGTTCATCCAATGGCCATATGAATTTTATGTTTGTGTGGCATTTTGTAATATCACACAAATCATGTTCGTTTTGGGTATTAGTCACATACAATTAAGCATAAAGTGACTAAAACGGTTAATAAGTGTGACCATATGTTGTTTAAAAGTGAATAAATGTTTATTTTATGTGACTATTGTTCATCCAATGGCCACATAAATTTTATGTTTGTGTGGCCTTTTGTAATATCACACAAATTATGTTTGTTTTGGGTATTTAGTGACATACAATTAAGCATAAAGTGACTAAAACGGTTAATAAGTGTGACCATATGTTGTTTAAAGTGAATAAATGTTTATTTTATGTGACTATTTATCATCCAATGGCCACATGAATGTTATGTTTGTGTGGCCTTTTGTAACATCTAGTCACACAAATCATGTTTATTTTGTGTATTTAATCACATACAACTAATTATTAATTGACTAAAAGTGTTAATAAGTGTGACAATATGCTGTTTAAAGTGAAGGAATGTGTATTTTGTGTGACTATTGATTATCCAATTGCCACATGAATTTTGTTTTTGTGTGGCCTTTGGTAACATTTAGTCACACAAAACATAATTCTTTTGTGTATTTAGTCACATACAACTAAGCATAAAGTGACCAAAAGTGTGACCATATACTGTTTAAAGTGAAGAAATGTGTATTTTGTGTGACTATTGTTCATCGAATAGCCACTTGAATTTGATGTTTTTGTGGCCATTTGTAACATTTAGTCACACAAAGCATGTTTTTTTGGGGTATTTAGTCTTCAATTAAGCATAAAGTGGCCAAAAGTGTTAATAAGTGTGACCATATGGTGTTAAAAGTGAAGAAATGTGTATTTTGTGTGACTATTGTTCATCCAATAGCCACTTGAATTTTATGTTTGTGTGGCCTTTTGTAACATTTAGTCACACAAAACATGTTTTTGGGAGTGTATTTAGTCACATAAAACTAACCCTAAAGTGGCCAAAAGTGTTAATAAGTGTGACCATATGCTGTTTAAAGTGAAGGAATGTGTATTTTGTGTGACTATTGATCATACAATTGCCACATGAATTTGGTTTTTCTGTGGCCTTTGGTAACATTTAGTCACACAAAGCATGTTTTTGGGAGTGTATTTAGTCACATAAAACTAACCCTAAAGTGGCCAAAAGTGTTAATAAGTGTGACCATATGCTGTTTAAAGTGAAAGAATGTGTATTTTGTGTGACTATTGATCATCCAAATTCCACATGAATTTGGTTTTTATGTGGCCTTTAATAACATTTAGTCACACAAAGCATGTTTTTGGGAGTGTATTTAGTCACATACAACTAACCATCAAGTGACCAAAAGTGTTAATAAGTGTGACCATATGCTGTTTAAAGTGAAGGAATGTGTAGTTTGTGTGACTATTGATCATCCACTTGCTACATGAATTAGGTTTTTGTGTGGCCTTTGGTAACATTTAGTCACACAAAGCATGTTTTTGGGAGTGTATTTAGTCACATACAACTAACCATCAAGTGACCAAAAGTGTTAATAAGTGTGACCATATGCTGTTTAAAGTGAAGGAATGTGTAGTTTGTGTGACTATTGATCATCCACTTGCCACATGAATTTGGATTTTGTGTGGCCTTTGGTAACATTTAGTCACACAAAGCATGTTTTTGGGAGTGTATTTAGTCACATACAACTAACCATTAAGTGACCAAAAGTGTTAATAAGTGTGACCATATGCTATTTGAAGTGAAGGAATGTGTATTTTGTGTGACTATTGATCCTCCACTTGCCACATGAATTTGGTTTTTGTGTGGCCTTTGTTAACATTTAGTCACACAAATCATGTTTTGGCTACACTTAAATAATGTGTGACAAACTGTTTAGTGTGACTATATGTACTGGATTTTGGCTACACTTAACTAATGTGTGACAAACTGTTTTGTGTGACCGTATATGGCATTTGGTCATACTATTACAAGCAAATGTGACTATAAGTTTAGTGTGACCATATATGGCATCAAGGTTACTTGTATTTGTCACACGTTCCAAATGCATATGTGACTAAATGATCTGGAACAAAATCACCAGTTACGTTTAGTCACATAAGGGTCGATTGTGTGGCAATAGAGTTCTTATGGTCACACATTCGAAATGCTCATGTGTGACTAATTCGTAAATGCTGTCAATTTACCTACCTTCAGCCACACAAATATTCGAATGTGTGGCTGTTCCAAATCGAGCATGTGTGACCATAGGTCGTTTTTGTACTAGTGATAATTTTGGGCCGAAAATCCTCTTAATTGTCTTATTGGGCTTAAAATGCCAAAACGAGCCCATAATGGTTTTAATCGATATATAACGTTCTATTTTACAAAAATAATTATAGCGAGTCGAGAAATGTTCCAAAATTCATTTTTGTCTCCCGAGATGTTTATTGGGCCGAATAGGCCATTTTGAGTCCAATAGTCTATTTTTAGTCCGATAACTAATTAACCCTTTTTAGTTACGTTATATTTTACGTTAAATATCAAATAAGCTAATAAGCACTTCCAATAAGCATTTCGATCCAAAACAGCCCAAGTAGGCCGAATACTTGATGAGCCGTTATGTCAAGATAAAATTTAGTCCAAATTATTTAATTTAAAACCAATAAGCTAGTGCTTATTACAATAAGCTAACTAAAATAAGCTAATAAGCATAAATTTCACTATTTCACCACTAGTGTTTTTCAAAACCCCAATAATTATTTATTTTTAAACATAGCCGATTCATATATATACCCTTAAAAGTGTATATTTCGTCTTAAATACGCGTAATTAGCACTAATCTCTTTTGTATCATCAAACTTGTTGACATAAATAATGCCTAAAAACATTATCAATATTTATTCATATCTCTATGTTTTGATGATCACAAAATGTAAACTCATTAAAACATAAACTTATAAAATAAACAAGTACTTAGTTGTAAATATTCACTTCTACAACTAAAATCACTTAAGGTATGAATGAACTAATGCTTAATGCATTATATGATCAAAGGAACATTTTCTTAAACACTAGATTTTTTATAAAATGTCAAAAACATTTTATATCTTTTAGAAAAATATTTTTGGTAATAAATAAAAAGGTTTAATTCATTATAAATTTTTGAATTCAAAATTTTAACCAAAATCAGTAAAAATGTTTCAGAAAAACTTTTCCCACAAAAAGACAAAACTGGGCAACGGCTAGGGAGGGCGGCCCCCTTAATTATGCTAGGCGGCCCCCTTAAAATTAAGGGGACCGCCCCCCTATTTAAGGGGGCCGGCCACGCTCCAGTAGCTTCCAGCTGTCCAGTTTTTCTGCCTATAAATACCAGCCTTCTCCTGGATTTTTACTTACCTTTTGCACACTAAAACTTTCTGTTGTAGATCTTATTTCATATCTTCAAAAACCCTTTGATCATATAATCTTAAGCTTTGGTTTCCAAGTGATCCAAGCTTTCTTCATTCAAGTGCAAGAGAAGAATACTCCTTCAACAACTAGAGAAGAAGTATTGCAACTTAAATACCTAAGTTGTTTGTGTCATCATACATGATGAACTCAAATAAGTACATTTTATTACTATCATTTATCCTATTAATTTGACTTGTTTTATTATATTATGTATGAGGATTGATACTTAATCGTTTACTTTTGTAATTCTCAGGTAAAAACAAGCATTTGGTGAAACTTGGCGATTTTGGACTAATTATGGAGCAAAACAAGCAAGAAGTTAAGAGTCTACTGAAATGTACAAGATCAAGACGAATCTGCTCCAGATGCGCCGCATCTCACTTATTACATACGGCGCATCACTATCAAGATTTCACCAGATACGATCCAAGATACAAGAGGACATGCGCCGCATCTATTTATGGAGTTACGCCGCATCTTCTGGCGGTGTACGAATATTCCTGAATATATTAATCTTGGACCCCACGCGAAGTTAAGTCAATGCGCCGCATCTACTTACTAGATGCGCCGCATCTTACCCTCAGACAGAAACTATAAATACCCCAAGACCAGACGAATTTCGAGAGCATAATATTATATACGAGGTTCGAAGACCAGAAACCTAGGACAAATTCAGACGAATAGGCAGCGCAAGACACACCCGAACGAAGATACAAGAGCTGTAAGAAGGTGCTGCATGTGTTTAATTCATTAAGTAGATTTGTTTTATTGTGTTAGTAAACTTTAATTCATCAGGATTGATGGCTTGTGTAATGTGACAACGGAAAGATTGCACTCCCTTAAAACTGATTTCCCATCAATTAAAGTTTATATGTTGATGTCTTTGGTTACTACTTATTAGTGCATTGATAACCTCTGTGTTTATTAGTGGCCTGCGCATTTGACTGCGGAAAATAATGTGGCTCCCACGGTTGTTACTAAATTGATCACTTAGGAATAACTTTTAGACATAAGTAATCATTAAGGGTTTACTCGCCGATAAGAATAGGACCAACGAGAAAGGATTAACTACATACACTTCATATAAAACTATCAATAAAACAAGTGACAATCTACTTAATCATAAGGACAGATCTTCTTATTGTCTCAAGTATTTATCTGTGTACGTGTGTGCTATTCGCTGATTCGTGCCTATTGGTTTAGTTTATTATTTAATTGCAACCAAATCGTGCCAGTCTCTCAGGCTGAACCCCCTTGCGTTAGATTAGGTTGTATAGCTAACTTAATATATTAAAATACTGATTAGAATAACGAGATAATACGTTCCACTCTTAGTGATCGACACTCTACTTACCATTATATTCATACTGACCGGGTACACTGCTCGTTAAGTGTGTGTGTTATTGATAAGTCGGCTAAATATAAATTTAAAACTTGAGTAGGCATTAATACTGCTAAACCGCAACGACACATCGCACGCATCAAGTTTTTGGCGCCGTTGCCGGGGAGTGAATTGTTACTATCTGTTAATTTGATTAGTATTTTAATTAGGTTTTTAATTTTTTTTATCTAACCGCTAATTCTGTTGTATATTAGATTAATTTGCATTCATTGTATTATTTTGCATATTTTCTGTTTTTGTGTGTTATTTGTTTTCTTTGTATTTATTTTCGTTTGTGTTTTTATTTGTTTTTATTTTTCGTATTTTCTGCATACTGCTATCGTTGTACTGAGCTTAATCGAACGATACGGCGCATCTATTTTCATAGATACGGCGTATTGCGTTTAATTTTTATAAAATACAACGCGTTTAATTAATTCGATACGACGCATCTTTTCCCCAAGATACGGCGTATCTGTTTTTGATAAAAAAAATTTCTAAACGTTAACGCGATACGACGCATCTGCTTTAGCAGATACGGCGTATCCATTATTTTAATTAAAAACAGTTTTCGAATTATTAAACAGATACGGCGCATCGATCTCTATCGATACGGCGTATCTTCTGAATAAAAAATCTTATATTTTGAAACGTAACGAAAATACGGCGCATTAACTTTTGTTAATACGACGCATTTAATTTTAATAAGTATATCGATTTTTGATAATTAAAACAGATACGGCGCATTCTAATTTCTAAGCGGCGTATCTATTTTCTGAATAAAGTCTGATTAAATTTTAACGATTATAAGATACGGCGTATCCAACTTTTTGGATACGGCGCATCGTCTGCAGATATCAGCTATTTGTATTCTTATATCCGTTTCTGAATTCGTTAATTTCTTTTATAGCGAACAAATCCTACTGATGATTTTACTTGTGATGACAGATTTTGCTATGGAAGATATGTCGAAGAACGGATATCTTGCTATGGAATTCTTGCTTTCAAAATCATCCATGGAAGTTTACGATAATGTCAACTTCAATGTACTCGAGATTGATACGGATTTATTCTCTTGGGAGACCCCTCTTGAAGCTGCTTTTAAGGAATTCATGCGTTTATGCAACATTGACAAAGGGGTATTCTCTTATGATGTATTTGTGAGGTACACTGAAGATGAATTGGTACTCTTATGGCCTATCATTGAATCCAAAGGATTGACTTGGACTACTATCGAAGAAGATGATGGGAAATTCTATCTTGCATACATGGACTCAAGCAACAAAAACTGTGGTGGAGGCAATACCCAAATCTCTTACATGCCTTATTCCGAACAGTACTGGGGATTAAATGAGAACTATCTGGACGATGAAAGAATTTATGCTGTGGCGGAGTTACTATTTCATGGCAGGTTGGTAAGATTGATGGACCTCTCCCTCAATGATTGGCTTGAACTTAAATATGGTAGTCCGAAATTTGCCCCTGCGAATGAAGTCAAGCGGATTATGACTTCATGGTTGACATGGAGTTTTAGGGAGCAATTTAACGAGTTCATGGAGATAAGGAGGAAAATGATTGGAAAAGCTTGCTTTGACGTTGACCATGATCCTAACAATGT
Source organism: Artemisia tridentata subsp. tridentata (assembly GCA_021014915.2). NCBI lineage: Eukaryota > Viridiplantae > Streptophyta > Magnoliopsida > Asterales > Asteraceae > Artemisia > Artemisia tridentata. The sequence goes on along the minus strand of CP139501.1, from coordinate 213,148,837 downwards.
TGATTTTTCAGAGTGGTTGGCTAGTAAGTTCAATAACCATAAGAGCATGGATCGGGCTACTAAAGATGCGTTATGGGTATATTGGATGAGAGGTGAAGACGAAGAAGTAGAGAGCGACTATGGGTCGTCACTTCATGATTCAACAGTCAATGAGGGCATTGAAGAATTATTCAGAATTGACATTGATGTGTTCGATTATGAGACACCCTTGTGCAAGCAATTCAAGGAATTTAACTACCTTCTTCAAGTTGACGATGATGTGCTAACCGGAGATCTACCAGGATTCAAGACTTATGATGATTTCAAAAACACCTGGTACTACGAATGGAATGACCAAATACCATGGGTTTGGGATAAACCATGGGAATTTGAGCACATTAATCACACCTGTACACCCTTCGTTTTCAAGGATGGGAGTAGTGTTTGGCCGACCTGTGATTATAAGAGTGACGGAACCTGTAATAGGGGAAGTATAATTGGGATGAAACGGGTTGGAAAAGATGTAACCTTTGAGGACTATGAGTGGTATGATAATATAGAAGACTGCCCACAAAAAACGGAGGCTGTGCAAGAAAAGGGTAGAATTGAATACTTGAAGGGACTTAAAGGGACATCGAATACTACTTTCTGGGAATGGGTGCATGAACAATTTGATGATTACACGAAGCTTAGTCGACGGTTACAATGGGAATTAGAAAGAGAGTGGGAGGCAATTCAAGATGATAAGTCATTAATTGATGAACTAGATGACTATTTGATTAAGGATCCTTATTTTAAGTTTGTTGATATGGACGAAGAAGAATTCACCAAAAGAAAGTGTCAACTACTTGGGATCCCTTATAATGAGCCACACATGATTATTTCTGAAAAATTTAAAATCATCAAATATTCTTTGGGACCAGATGAAGAGTATGTTGCGACAAAGACCAAGAGTTATACTAGATTAAGTCGAACGGAAGAAAACGTCGCAAAGCTATACGGGAACATCTTTCGGATGAAGGAAGAAGGATGGACCGTGACAAGAACTAAATGAAGAGCTGAACGTGAGTCTAACTTGAAGACTCTGGAATAAAGACAAGTGCTGGCCGGGAGACAACCCGGAGAAATTTTTATTATTCTGTTTTTGTGTCGAGTCAGTCAGGCCGCAGAGGATACGGCGCATCTCAATTCTGAGATGCGACGCATCTCCTGCAATGGTCATATCTTTACTTTTTTCTGCATTTTATATTTTCGACTTTAAAACTTTTTATCAGTTTATTTTAATGCGGCGTATCCCTGGTTAAGGATGCGGCGCATCTTCTATTCTGATCCGTATTTATTCCAGGCTCGATACGACGTATCTTCTTCCATAAGATACGGCGCATCGACTGACCTGATGATTTTCGTTTTTAATTTTTAAGTTTTATTTTAACTAACTACTAATGTATTATGCAAGTTTGAACCTTTCTTAACTTAGGTGTGTTTTAAAGCCTTGGTGGTATTATAGATTCCTGCATTTCCTGTGGATACATTGATTATGAAGCTTAAACGTTCTCATCCACAAGAAAGATGATTTTTGCTCTTATACAAATGGAGGATCATACCGAGCAAATCTCAGGGGAGTTTTTCTGTTCTAATTCTTTTATTTTCCAGTTTTTTACCTTTTATACAAACAACGAGGACGTTGTTTAACTTAAGTGGGGGGATTGGAGAATTAGAACACTTAACACTTACTTGTCCTAAACTTTTCAAAATATGCTTAAAATGTGCTTAATATATCAAAATTTAAAATTTTTAGCATGTTTTTGTTTAAAGTCTAAGTTGCATTGCTGCACACATGACGTTATTTTCAAAAATTGTGATTTTTCAAAACTCACAAATCTATGAGTGTGCCGGTGACTTGTAAACTTTAGAACTTGGCTTGTATACTATTCGAGACCACCATAATAAGTATTATTTATATAATTGGAATGACTTGTCTAAATTGGTAAATTTCTAGGATTACACCCAAAAAGCCTTTATATGTTTTGTGTTATTAGCTAACTACACTGTTTAGTTAACCCCGTATAAACCCTTTTGTTACTCTCACTTTTAGAGTAAGATACCCCTAGAAAAACACTCAGAGCCATTCCTTTCGTTTCTTACACCTTTGTTAAAATGTTTCGTTACACCCTTACACCTTAGCCTACCCTGTAGATTAAAATCCGTGGTTGGTTAATTGCTTTAGGCAAAGTGTGTTTCCTTACATTACCTGTGTTCGCGTGCGTAATTCATTATCTATGGTTAGGTCGGGAAATTGCACAATGCAATTGGAGTGAAAGTAAATATTGTATATCTTTGAGTTTATTTTTCGTGTGTTTACTACTTTCACTATTACCGTTATTTCTGAAGTCATGAAAAGTATGGAAAAATTATCCAGAATTATCATTATAGTGATGTGGTGAAATTTTACACATCTATGTTTATGTTAGTAGAGATGTTAAAAAAAAAAAAAAAAAAAAAAAAAAAAAAAAAAAAAAAAAATCGAAAAAATAGAAAAGAAAAAGAAAAGAGAAAAGTTGGATGTTTGATTTAACCAACTTATGTGAAGTTTTGTATTAAGTGGTCGATATCACCACTATTTGTTGTATACTATATCTATGGATTGAATGGGAGTTGGCAGTTATGGGAACGCCAACTAAGGTTTATTCTTTGATTAAGATCTTGTTGAGTATAATTCGTGTCTACCTAAAGCGTGTGTTTCAAGTGTTAAAGCGTGAGTTATTCAATGATATGAGTCTTATTCATGGGATGGTTGGGATAGTGATTAACCACACTTAGGATTTTAATTTATTTGTTTTGTTTATTTTTCATTTTACACCAATTTATATCCCAAATATTATCCATACCCTATATTATTCTTTATCCAACCGAACCTTTGATTTATTGAGATTAGGGATTTGAGCAATCTTAAGTATCGTAGTCGTAGATTCGGCTATGTATTTATGATTTTGTCGCCCTTTTTGATATATTATTATTGGTAAAGTTTGGACCTATCTTTAGCCTGTTCGAGTTAAGGATTTGAGCAATTGCAAGTATCGTGTTCGTGGATTCGATCATGTATTTGTGATTTTGTCGCCTTTTCTGGAATTTGAGATCGATAGAGATTAAGGAGAATAATTAACCCTTTAAGCCTCAAAACCCTTTTTGCCGCTTTAGACTTGTTATTCCTTGGCTTTAGTGGGGGAGATGTGTATACTTGCCAAGCTTATGATAGAATATTCGTCACGACTGGACAGTTAAACGATTAGATTTGCTTTTATCAAATTATTTTATTTTACTTCTAATTCGTTAAGTGTTTAGTTGTGTGATTATGACAAAAATGAATACATGCTTAAATATAAAAATAAATCCTAATATCTTTTAGGATACATTTTCATAAGATTAATTCTAAGGTTTACTTGGGGACAAGTAAAGTTCAAGTGGGGGATATTTGATGAACTAAAATAAGTACATTTTATTACTATCATTTATCCTATTAATTTGACTTGTTTTATTATATTATGTATGAGGATTGATACTTAATCGTTTACTTTTGTAATTCTCAGGTAAAAACAAGCATTTGGTGAAACTTGGCGATTTTGGACTAATTATGGAGCAAAACAAGCAAGAAGTTAAGAGTCTACTGAAATGTACAAGATCAAGACGAATCTGCTCCAGATGCGCCGCATCTCACTTATTACATACGGCGCATCACTATCAAGATTTCACCAGATACGATCCAAGATACAAGAGGACATGCGCCGCATCTATTTATGGAGTTACGCCGCATCTTCTGGCGGTGTACGAATATTCCTGAATATATTAATCTTGGACCCCACGCGAAGTTAAGTCAATGCGCCGCATCTACTTACTAGATGCGCCGCATCTTACCCTCAGACAAAAACTATAAATACCCCAAGACCAGACGAATTTCGAGAGCATAATATTATATACGAGGTTCGAAGACCAGAAACCTAGGACGAATTCAGACGAATAGGCAGCACAAGACACACCCGAACGAAGATACAAGAGCTGTAAGAAGGTGCTGCATGTGTTTAATTCATTAAGTAGATTTGTTTTATTGTGTTAGTAAACTTTAATTCATCAGGATTGATGGCTTGTGTAATGTGACAATGGAAAGATTGCACTCCCTTAAAACTGCTTTCCCATCAATTAAAGTTTATATGTTGATGTCTTTGGTTACTACTTATTAGTGCATTGATAACCTCTGTGTTTATTAGTGGCCTGCGCATTTGACTGCGGAAAATAATGTGGCTCCCACGGTTGTTACTAAATTGATCACTTAGGAATAACTTTTAGACATAAGTAATCATTAAGGGTTTACTCGCCGATAAGAATAGGACCAACGAGAAAGGATTAACTACATACACTTCATATAAAACTATCAATAAAACAAGTGACAATCTACTTAATCATAAGGACAGATCTTCTTATTGTCTCAAATATTTATCTGTGTACGTGTGTGCTATTCGCTGATTCGTGCCTATTGGTTTAGTTTATTATTTAATTGCAACCAAATCGTGCCAGTCTCTCAGGCTGAACCCCCTTGCGTTAGATTAGGTTGTATAGCTAACTTAATATATTAAAATACTGATTAGAATAACGAGATAATACGTTCCACTCTTAGTGATCGACACTCTACTTACCATTATATTCATACTGACCGGGTACACTGCTCGTTAAGTGTGTGTGTTATTGATAAGTCGGCTAAATATAAATTTAAAACTTGAGTAGGCATTAATACTGCTAAACCGCAATGACACATCGCACGCATCAATACATTTGTATATAAGTTGTGTATTTTTGTTAGATAGTTGTGTGAATAATTGTTTGGGATAGGTTAGAGTGTTAATAGTGAAGTTGTGAAGTTAAGGTGTGAAGAAGTAGAATTGTACATAGGTTGTGTTAGGTTGTGAAGAAGGTGTGAAGTCATAGTAAATAAGTTGTGAAGAAGTCGTGAAGAAGTCGTGGAGAAGTCGTGAAGAAGTCGTGGAGAAGTCGTGAAGAAGAAGGTGTGATTAAGTCGTGTATAAGTTGTGAGATTGGTTCTAGCTACGATTAGAACTCGACATTTAGCTTTGTGTCGTTAAGCCGGTGTAAGCTAAAGTTGTGTAAGGTTTTCTCCGCCATAAGGGAGCTTGTTGACATAGTGAAGAAAACTCTCGAGTTAGGTGCTCGGGGAGTGGAGTAGGGCAAGGAAGGTGTCCTTGTAGCCGAACCACTATAAATCTCTTGTCTCTAGGTTAGATCTTTCCATCTCTATCTTTCAGTTCATTTTATTACCTTACTTGCATTGCTTATTTTTATATATATATATATATATATATATATATATATATATATATATATATATATATATATATATATATATATATATATATATATATATTGTTCATATTGTTCAAGAGTTGAGATCACATAAATTAGAATCTAAGTTTTAAAAAGTAAACAAAGTTTTCACAATTAAAATTTAAAAAGACATAAAACTATTCAACCCCCCCTTCTAGTTTTTCACAATTGGTATCAAGAGCCACGTCAAACAAGATTTTTAAAATAAACTGTATTTTAAAACTTGAAACGATCTATGGAATCTGAAAAATATTTAGAAGGGCAATATATGCAAAGACCACCACTATTTGAAAGTGATGGATTTTTATATTGGAAAAATAGATTTGAAACTTATGTGAAATCAAAAGATCTTGATCTTTGGCATGCTATTACCTATGGTGATTCCCCCCCCCCCCCCAATTCAACATAATCCTTTAACTAAAATGGATGAAGTTGTACCTTTTGAAAAAAAAAAATGATGATTTAAAAAAGAAACTAGCAAAAAATAATGAAGCTAAAATGGTAATTTATAATGCGTTACCACGCAAAGAATATGAAAGAATTTTTATGTGTCAAACCGCAAAAGAGATTTGGGATTTTTTTACTAATCACTCACCAAGGTAATAGTCAAGTCAAAGATAATAAAATAGATCTTCTTGTTCAACAATATGAACAATTTACAATTTCTGAAGAGGAATCTATTGATAATGCATTTGCTAAATTTAACACAATCATCACAAGTTTAAAACCACTTGATGAGACTTTTTCTAGCAAAAATTGTGTAAGGAAATTTCTTAGGGCATTACATCCGAAATGGCGCGCGAAGGTCACGGCGATTGAAGAGTCAAAGAACTTGATGACGTTATCACTTGATGAACTTATTGGCAACTTGAAGGTTCATGAAGAAATTATAAAGAGGGACTCGGAAACGGTCAAGAGCAAGAAAGATCAAATCAAGTCTCTCGCGCTAAAAGCCAAAAAGGATCTTAGTGATGACGATGATTCAAGTGACGATAGTGAAGACAAAGAATATGCAATGGCCGTAAGAGAATTCAAGAAATTCTTCAAGAGACGAGGAAGATTCACGAGACAACCGCGAGATGAAAGAAGATCGCTTCAAAGAAATAGAAATGATAACTACGGGAAAAGAAAGTGCTTTAGATGTGGAAGCCAAAACCATCTCATTGGCGAATGTCCAATGCCACCGGGTTATGATTACGAAAGCGCATTTGTTAGTGGAACATGGAGCGATAGCGACAAAGATAAAGCGGACAAAGCAAAAGACGAAAAGTGCTTTGTAGCTCAAGCCACCGATGAAATATGTCTAGGGATAAATTTGGAGCCTGACGAATGGATTATGGATAGTGGATGCTCGAAGCACATGACGAGAAACCGGAAGCTATTCTCCTCATACAAGGCATACAACGGAGGTAATGTTATTTTCGGTAGTGATTTTCGTGGAAAAATCATTGGCAAAGGTACGATCTCTCAAGACTCCCTAACTATTGAAAATGTTGAGCATGTAGATAATTTAACATATAACTTGCTTAGTATAGGACAAATATGTGATAATAAATGTAGGGTTACTTTTACAAGTAAAGATAGCGAAATAGTTAAGGACGGAAAGATCATAGGTAGAGGAATTAGGAAAGGTGTCGTATATGTTATGAAACTAGGAAATAAACCGGAAGATAAAATATGTCTAGCAACCTTAGATGAAAACTCTACATTGTGGCATAGAAGATTAGGTCACGCAAATATGCAACAAATACAATCCCTAGCCTCTAAAGAATTAGTTAGAAACTTGCCTAACCTAAGATATGACAAACACTTTTGCGATGCATGTAAAAGAGGAAAACAAGCACATGCTAGTCACAAAGCGAAGAATATAGTCTCCACTACTAGATGCCTAGAATTATTACACATGGACCTTTTTGGTCCATCCGCTATGCGGAGTTACGGAGGTAATCGTTATACCTTAGTAATTGTAGATGACTATTCACGATACACGTAGACTAGATTTTTAAGTGATAAAACTGAAGCCTTTAATAAGTTTGAAATATTTAGTAAAATGATTCAAAATAAATTAGGATGTTCTATAGTATCAATTAGGACGGACCATGGTCGGGAATTTGATAACGAAGTGCAATTCGGAAAATATTGTGATTTAAATGGGATATCTCACAATTTCTCCGCTCCTCGCACTCCACAATCAAATGGGGTAGTAGAAGGAAAAAATCGAACATTACAAGAAATGAGTAGAACAATGCTAAATGAACAATCTATCCCACAAAAATGTTGGTGCCATGCCGTAGATACATCAACATATATAATAAATAGAGTCTCAATTAGGCGAATTTTAGGAAAAACCCCATATGAGTTATTAAGAGGTAGAAAACCTAATCTAAATTACTTTAGGGTATTCGGGAGCAAATGTTTTGTTCTCAATACAAAAGATTACCTTACTAAGTTTGATCCTAAGTCGTACGAAGGAATCTTTCTAGGGTATTCGCAAAATAGTAAAGCATACATAATACTTAATAAACACACTATGAAAGTAGAAGAGTCCTTAAATGTAACTTTTGATGAAACTCCACCACCACCTAAGACATTGCCCCTAGAAGATGATGACCTAGGTGAAGAAGAAGCTATTGAGGTTAGTAAAACTAAGCCCCTCAGTGATGATAATGAAGATTTAACACTAGGAGAAAACGTAATAGTAAATATTAAGGAATCTAAATCACACCCATTAGATAATATAATAGGAAACCTAAATCAAAGAACCCTTAGATCACAAGCTCAAGACAAAAATAACTTCTTTTGTTTCCTATCAACTATAGAACCTAAAAATATAAATGACGCATTAAAAGATGAAAGTTGGGTTATGGCTATGCAAGAAGAACTAAATCAATTTTAGACTAATGACGTTTGGGAACTAGTCCCAAATCCCATGAACATGACCATCATAGGAACTAAGTGGGTTTATAGAAATAAGTTAGATGAAAATGGAATAGTTACTAGGAACAAAGCTAGGTTAGTTGCCCAATGATATAATCAACAAGAAGGAATAGATTATGACGAAACTTATGCCCCCGTAGCTAGATTAGAATCTATAAGAATACTACTTGCCTATGCATGCGCCCTAGATTTTAAGTTATTTCAAATGGACGTGAAAAGTGCATTCCTTAACGGTTTTATCAATGAGGAGGTATACGTGGCACAACCTCCAGGATTCATTGACTTCGCAAAACCTGATTATGTTTATAAACTCAAGAAAGCTTTATATGGACTCAAACAAGCTCCCAAGGCTTGGTATGATCGATTAAAAGCATTTCTTATTAAACATGATTATTCCATGGGAATGGTAGATAACACTCTTTTCACGAAAAAGAAAAGCCCAATCTCATCATTGTCCAAATATATGTCGACGACATTATATTCGGATCGACTTGTCTGGATATGTGTGATGAATTCGCCAAAATCATGCATGATGAGTTTGAGATGAGTATGATGGGTGAACTTAATTTCTTCCTAGGATTACAAATAAAACAATTAGAAGATGGAATATTCTTTAATCAATCTAAGTACATTAAGGAAATGCTTAAAAAATTTGGATTAGAAGACGCTAAGCCCATGAAAACACCGATGTCTATGGAAGTCAAACTCACAAGAGACGAAGAGGGTGAGTCCATAGAAAATACTAAGTATAGAGGAATGATAGGTAGTTTACTATACTTAACGGCAAGTAGACCGAATATCATGTTTAGTGTCTGCCTTTGTGCCCGTTTTCAAGAGGATCCCAAAACCTCTCACCTAGAAGCGGTTAAGCGTATCTTCCGATACATTAAAGGCACTATACACTTAGGATTATGGTATCCTAAGGGATCCGACATAGAAACCATCGTCTATGCGGATTCGGATCATGCGGGAGACTACGTGGATAGAAAAAGCACTAGTGGAATTTGCACGTTCATGGGATGTTGTCTAACATCTTGGTTCTCAAAGAAGCAAACCGCTCTTGCTATTTCTACTACAGAAGCCAAATATGTAAGCGCTGGAAAGGCATGCCAACAAGCACTATGGATGAAACAAGCTCTCGTAGATTATGGCATTAAGTTAGATAATGTCCCAATTATGTGTGATAATAAAGGTGCTATAGATTTAAGTAAGAATCCCGTTCAACACTCTAGGACTAAACACATAGAAATACGCCACCATTTCCTCCGCGATAACGTTCAAAAAGGAAACATATCTATAGAAAAGGTTGCATCGGAAGATAACTTAGCAGACATATTCACTAAGCCCCTTAAGCGTGAACTCTTTAACCACTTACGTTTAGGCCTAGGGATGATGGAACAAATTGACTAAATTTTCTGCATTTTTGGTACAATTTTTTATTTCAGATGGGCGGACCCCTTAATGTTATAAAGGCGGTCCCCTTAATTATTAAGGGGACCGACTTGTCATTAAGGGGACCGGCTTGTCATTAAGGGGACCGGCCATCTGTCTGTAAAATTAATTTTATTTTTTTCTCATCTGAGTCTAGGAATCTGTTTTGCACAAAACAAAAGATTGGAAAATATTCTTCTTGCATAAACATATTTATAAACAAAACCCAATCTATTTTCTACAAATCATTCTCACATCTAGGAAAACACATGAAAACCATTTTTCTTACATTGTTGAATAATGCTAAAAACATTTTTTTTCATGCATAAGATCTCACATGAATTGTCAAAATATATAATCTAATATATATCTTTGATATTCATATATTGAGCAAAATCAAATTAAGGAGACCTTGGATTGTTTCTTAGGAAATTTTTGCATTTAGAAGTCGAAACAATCACATCTCCACATTTGTTGCATATAGGCACACACTAGAACAAGCTTATTAATCACATCCTCACAATTGTTCCATCACCTATTCCCCATTAGTTTCTAGTGACTTTGCTCCATTACCCTTGCCTTAGATGATTAATTGCGTTAATTCTCTAAATTGCTAGATATAACTCATTGCTTGTTATTTGTTTAACTTATATGCCATGCATGCTTAATATGTTTCTCTATTGCCTCAAAGAGTGGGACGTGCCTAAAACCAGAAAGCTCAAAACATAGTCATCCTCACCTATTTCTGCAGAAAAACCCATTTCTGGAACCCAGAAAGGTACCAGATGGGCGGCCCCCTTAATTATTAAGGGGACCGCCCATAATTAAGGGGACCGGCCATCTGCTGGACGGATTTACAGAATCTTTTTATGCTTTTTAGCCCATTTGATCCTATACTTCCCCAAAATTCACAAACACATTCTGTCCTAATCACCCAACAAGCCTATCCATTCCTAAACCACACAAATCCTCCACTATAAATAACCCATATCTCACCACATTCAATCATCCCATCATGTCTTCTCCTATCAACCCAAAACCAAAAACCTCAAAGCTAGCAAGGATGACCTTAAAACTCGGGTGGAAAAGAAAACCTCACCCTCACCACAAGCCCATCACAAATGGTGCGACTAGACAACCAACACCTCCATCATCATTCATCCCTAACTACTCTCCGAGATCACAACCTCATTCCATTGAACCATTTCACAAACCTTATCATTTTGGCCAAACATCCACATTCATTCCAAACTACTCCCCTAAACATACAACCAACTTCAATGGAATCCTTGAAAACCCTCATCACCTTGGTCAAACATCAAACTTTTCCTCAAATCATACACCCCAATACCATCCATTTCCACCAAATAACCAAATCCCCATTCATGAAAGGCAAAAGTTTCATGAAGAGATTAACCAAATCCATGATCTTAGTGATCTCCTTGCTATGTACCTCACACAACGCAACAAGGGACAACCTCCATCCTCACCTTACTCAAATTGCCTACCCCACTCACTTAACTTGGATCAAGTTACAAACCATACCCACTATTGCCCTTGTTGCATCTTCCTTCAAAAACAAATTCTCCACTTAAGTGAAGATATTTCTTGGATCGAATATCTACTCACTCGTCCTCATCCCATTCCTCCCCTACATCGATATAACATCACTGGATCCGCTCCATTTCCCTCACCATCACAAAACTAAAACCCATCCACATGCTTTCCGCCTCAAAATAAAATCCCTCACCCTTTTGTGTCGCACGCAAGTCCAATCGCTCTCTTTGGCAATATGAGGACCATTATTGTTTCTAATTATGTTGTAATCGTTCTGTTTTAAGTATTTTATGTAATGTAATGATGATTCATATGTTATATATGATCATCTTGAATGCATGAATAAATTAGTTGGTTGTTCTAAATATTTTTGCTATGCATATATATGTATCTTGTGTCTCCTAACTTGTTTTTGCAGCCAAGATTTTCATAGCTCGTCTCTTTGGTGCCCTCGAACGAGGGGGAGTAAACATCAAAGGGGTGATCGGCCCCAAACGGTCAACTAATATTGACCAGGTAAATGGTCAACAAGAGTCAAACAATCTAGGGCACAATACAATTTACCAAGGAGTTTAGTGTATCTCCGGGTTGTTAAGTCCCAACGAGGTGGGTAAACTGTAATAAAACGAATTTGTGATCGGGTGAAATTGAACAGGAAAGGGTTTATGAGTGATTAAACTAAGGAATTTTAAAAGAAAATAACTTAAACAAGCTATAAGAACGATTACGTTAAAGTAAATAACTTAGAAATGTTTAAAACTTAAAAACGTACGTTTAAATAAAAATTACGTAAACGTACAAAATAAAACGTGAATTCTGACCAATATAAATCCCACGGATGTGAAAATTATATTTTTAGAATCCAAATGATAAAAGAAAATTTTAGGAAAATTAAAAATATTTATTTGACTATTTATTTAATTGTTATTAATTAATTACTATTTAAATACTTTTTTAAACTAATAAAAATTCTAATAAATACTAAATGATCTGAGAAAAATCTAAAACTTTTTATAGAAATATTAAATAAGTACAGGAAGCTAGAAAAAATATAAAAATAAAAAGTGCTTAATGAAAAAGCTCAAAATAAGCCAAATGGCTTAAATAGAAGCTATCACTTTTTTTATGTTGTTGATTTTCTGATTTTCTTTTACAAAACTATTTATATACTGATAATAACAAACTTTAATGAAGACAATATTATTAAAACTTAAAAATAATCAGTTTGGAAGCTTATGAGCTTAACAGTTGAGCTTTTGAGCTTAAATTGATGAGTCAAGCTCAAACAAGCTTGAAATAAGATTAAAAAAATGAAACAAAAGTGAAATAAGATGAAAATAAGTTAAGTAACTGGAAATTAAGCTAATTGGACAAGAAAGAAACACAGAATAAGCTTAAAGAGGCAAATAAGCACTTCCACTTAACCCTATCAACCAAACAGGCCTGCAAGGATTTTGTAGGCCAAATTTGGTTAGGGGCAAAGGATCAGAGGTCAAAAGTAAGCTTGGATGTAAAAAGCTGGCTTATTGAGGTTCCCAAAAAGCCAAGAATCTCACACTGGGCCCCACTATTAAACTCTGAGTGAGCTTATGAATTTGCTTATGAACAAGCTTGTATATACTGATTACTCAGTATACCCAAGGAGATGGGACAAACAAAAAGCTATTAGCAGCCCTATAAGACAAGCTTGAAAAAGCAAAACAAGTACTGGAACTTTGAGATGGGTGGTTAAGATTTACAAAAAGCTAAATCACTCAAGCTGAAGTACACTAGAGAGCTTTTTAAGAGCTTATGAAAAATGGCTCAATTACACTGAACTATCAGTGTATACTGAAAAATGGGACAACTTGTAGGATCAAATTTAGCTAAACAAATAAGCTAAAAAACACAATACAAGCTATGAACCAATTAAACTGGTGGACAAGCTTCTCAATAAACCAAATATCACAAGCTAGTGATCACAGGAAAGCTTTTTATGAGCTTATGAACTTGGCTCACCTATACTGATGACTCAGTATAGTGAGTCATTTTGAGAAAATAAGATGAGCATGATAAGCAGTCCAAATAAGCAGATAAATGAAAAACAAGCATACATGTAGCAAGCTAGCCAGAAGGGCTTTACAAAACAACAAATATCACAAGCTAATCCTAACTGATGAACAAGATGCAAGCTTTTGAAAGTAGCTTATGAACCTGTGCACAGGGGAGGTTTGTGAAAAAGTCCTAATTTGAGACTAGCAAATAAGCAGTTTATAAGCTGAATAAAATTAAACTAAAATTATCCTAATGAAGATAAGCAGCAAAATATTAATTATCTAAAAGCACAAATACTGAAACTCAATATTAAGACCTATAGAAAATTAACTAGTTTGATCAAAAACTGACAACTATGAATTTTGACTTTTTAAGGAAATGAGCTAAGTTGACTTTAACCAATTTCTAATGATCACTACTGACTAATTATGTTATATTATGATATATTAAGATGATTTTAGGCTAAAACAACAATTAGTGAACTGATATGATGAAAATGGTGCTATAACTCCTAACAGATAGCAAGTTAATAAAGATTACAAGCTATTTTGACTTTTTATCAAATAAGGTACTGGTTTTATGACTTAACTGAGAGAGTGGATACTATTATGCCATACATCAAACAAGAACAACAGCACAAACAACTTCCACCACAGTTAAAACAGCAAATCCAAACAACCCTTGTTAAACACTATCTTTTGATTATTAAAGCAAATACTTGAATTAAACCTTAACACTGATTTCAAACTTTATATTATCATTAAAGAAGACCTTATGAGCATAAAACAACAACAATACTAGCATGAAACACAGAACCACAGTAAAATGCCAAAAACTTAGAAATATGCTTACAAGTGAAATCCAGCTGAAACACAGAACCAAGGACTAAGAACACTCCTAATAGCTTACCACTAAGCTTCTAACCCAAGGCCATCCAAAATTCACCCTGCTCCAGCTGTAATCACCATCTTCATTGACATTTTTGATTTTTGATCTAATATTTGTGATTTCTTTGTATTTTTGAGTTTTATAACTATACTGACTTTTATAGTATCTAAAAGCTTTCAGAAGCTTTCTAGGAGCTTATATGATCTAAATGAGTCCAAGATTAACACTATTAACAACATTCAAGGGAACATGAGATTTTGAACAAGAAATTGCATAAACTGATTTCAAACTTAGAAACTGAAATTGATTATTGGAAATAGATTCACATACACTGAAAACACTAAATAAAGTACTTGAAAGCTAAAACATACACTGGAAAATGTAATTTGATTAATACGAACTAAGAAAACTAAAATTACACTAGATATCTATCCACATTGCTCCTTAGCTGCTTTATAATGATCTTTAGCACTTCTAGGTGTCCTCTGAAACTATCCCACTTCATTTTAGCCATTGGATCCTCTGCATTCATCAAAACCACACATGTGGCATTTTGGCGCCAAAATATCAAAAGCAGGTTTTTTGCAATTAAAGAATTGTGGAAGGATGTGGAGGTGGAGGGGACAAAGAGGAGGATTTTGTGGTGAGGTGGAAGCCAAGTGGTAGCTAAAACCATGGAGGTGGAAGGTGGTATCTGGTTTGGTGGTAAACGGTTTTGAGGGAAGAAGAAAAGTTTGACTTGTGGTCAAACTTTTTGGTTAACTCAGGGGTGGATCGGGTTTGTTTTTAGTTGGGCTTGGGTTAGTGTAGGATTGGGTTGGTAACTGGGTTTAGTAATTAGGATTTTGGGTTGGGTATTGTTTGGTTTTATTTTGGGTTTATAAAAGATAGGGTATTTGTTTGGTTTTATTTTGGGTTTATAAAAGATAGGGTCCGGTTTGGTTTATTAATTAAACACAAGGACCAATTTTGTAATTTATGAAGTTTTGAGGGGGCTGGGTTGACAACTTTCCAAAGTTATCAAAGGGGTATTTCTTGCCAAGTTTCAATAGTACAAGGACCATAAAAGATAATTTTCCATTTTTGAAAACCGGGGGACTTGTTTTGCCATTTTTGAAACTTCAGGGACCTAAGTTGCCATTTTGAAAACTTGAATTTTAAAGGACTAATTTTGACAACTTGTGAAAGTTCAGGGACTGAAATTGTCAATTATGCAAACTTTGTTCGTTTTCACCTGTTTTCAATCCTTTTGCACTTGCAACACATAAAAACACAATCAAATGATATTTCCTGTATTTTGAAGCATATCTGCATGTTTTTAAATGTTTTTGCAGTCTAAATGTGACAGAAATGATGAGTATTTAGACACTCATCAATCCCCCACACTAAACTATTGCTAGTCCCTAGCAATCTTTTTTGAAAGTTTAATGGATTTTACTCTTTACCAGATAGCCATTACTTCTGGAGTAGCCAATGTTTTAGTATGTGATACTTTGGTACAATGATAACCAAATGATTTTAAGCAAATCATCAGCTGTCAACAGATTTGATTTGTCTTTACCAGAAGCCGTTTGCTTCTGGACTAGCCAACTCTTAGATAAAATACAGTTATTATCTTTGGTGAGCTGATTACCAATTATGGTTTTCCAATGCCTTTACCACAAGCCATAACCTTGCGGGCTAGCCAACTCTTCACTATCAAAGATATGGTGAGTTGAATACCATACAATTTTTGGCAAATTGTAAGCCATAAACGGATTTGAGACATCTTTACCAAGAGCGTTTGCTCTCGGATTAGCCAATCCTTATGTGGGTTAGACATGGCGGACTGATAACCATTTATTACGTTCTAAGTGAGAAAAATTTTTAAAATTTTGG
The DNA here is from genome assembly GCA_021014915.2 of Artemisia tridentata subsp. tridentata. Taxonomy (NCBI): domain Eukaryota; kingdom Viridiplantae; phylum Streptophyta; class Magnoliopsida; order Asterales; family Asteraceae; genus Artemisia; species Artemisia tridentata. Next base: position 213,132,742 of record CP139501.1, on the reverse strand, counting down.
CCAAAATGGGGGTACTAGATGGTACATATGATCAAATTCGCTAGAATTCCCCCCCCACACTTAGAACTGAATATTGCCCTCAATATTCAAAGTACCGGTTGTTAAACCAACACTTAGAACGTGAAAAGGTAATACTAATAGCCATTATTTTATATATACACTTTTTTTTTTGCATAAAATGTACATATATACAACATGTGGGGCATCTCCCCCACACTTGGGTGTTAGAAAAGAGAAAGAAGTCAGAGACATGGGTGAAAACCCATGTTGTGCTAATATTTTTGTTCACCGAGTCACTTAGCTTGACTCGACCCCGCATTTATTGGTCCATGGGGAAAGTTTGAAGATCCGGGACAACCATGGGTGGTATGTCCTCTCCAAAGTAGTGTTTTAACCGATGGCCATTCACTTTAAAATTTGGACCGTCATTTTGAGATAACTCAACGGTACCATATGGATAAACCTTTGTAATAGTGAATGGACCAGACCAACAGGATTTGAGTTTTCCCGAGAAAATCTTCAATCTTGAATTGAAAAGAAGTACTCGATCACCAACGTTGAAAACGCGGTTCTTGATTTTAGAGTCATGAATCTTCTTTGTCTTTTCTTTATAGATCAAAGAGTTCTCGTAAGCTTGATCACGTAGTTCATTTAATTCATTCATTTGAACTTTACGGTGATCACCCGCAGTTTGGAGGTCAAAGTTAGCATGTTTCAAGGCCCAGTAGGCTTTGTGCTCTAATTCGATCGGAAGATGACATGCCTTTCCGTACACAAGCTTATAAGGTGTACACCCGATGGGTGTTTTGTAAGTTGTACGAAAGGCCCATAGTGCATCATCCAATTTATCCGACCAGGATGCACGATTTTCTCCTACAGTCCTTTCCAAGATTCTTTTAATACCCCGATTTGAAACTTCTACTTGCCCACTTGTTTGTGGGTGATATGCAGTAGAAAGACGGTGAGTTACACCATACTTTTGCATGACTTTATCAAACTTGTCATTGCAAAAATGCGTACCACGATCACTGATTATAGCACGTGGAGTTCCAAAACGGGCAAACAGAGCTTTGAGGAATTTTACAACAACTCGGGCATCATTGGTGGGTAAAGCTTTCGCTTCAACCCATTTTGACAAATAGTCAACAGCCGCGAGTATATACTTGTTTCCTCGAGATGATGGAAATGGCCCCATAAAGTCAATGCCCCAGACATCAAAGATTTCACAAACTTGAATAGCATTTTGTGGCATTTCATTTCGTTGTGAAATATTTCCGTGACGCTGACAAGCGTCACAAGTTTTGATGAGATCATGGGCATCCTTATAGATTGTGGGCCAATAAAACCCGGAATCAAACACCTTTTTGGCGGTGTAGTTTGGACTATGATGGCCCCCAGTGGGTCCAGCATGGCAAGCTTTGAGAATGTCAATAGCTTCCTTTCCATAAACACACCGTCGGATGACTTGATCCGCACAGATTTTGAACAAGTAGGGGTCGTCCCAGAAGTAATGTTTAACATCCTTGAAGAATTTGTTCTTCTGTTGGGTCGACATCCCTTTCACTATGAAGTTACCCGCATGGTAATTTGCGAAGTCAGCAAACCATGGGGTAGTAGAATCTCCACGAAAAGTAACCGCATTGAGTGTCTCGAGAGGAAATGTTTCATTTATTTCCTTTTTCTCGAAAACAACTTGGTGTGGGTTCTCTAATTGGGATAGATGATCAGCAGCTAGGTTCTCAGCTCCTTTTTTATCACGTATAATGATATCAAATTCTTGCAGGAGGAGAACCCAACGGAGCAATCTCGGATTTGCATCTTGTTTTGCAAAGAGATATTTGAGAGCCGGGTGATCCGTATACACTACACATTTCGTCAAGATCAAATATGGTCGAAACTTCTCAAAGGCATACACCACAGCTAATAATTCTTTTTCTGTGGTGGTGTAATGAGTTTGAGCTTCAGTCATGGTTTTACTTGCGTAGTGGATAGGCTGAAAGTGTTTGGCTTTTCGTTGCCCCAGGACTGCACCGATAGCAAAATCACTTGCATCGCACATGAGCTCAAAGGGAAAATCCCAGTCGGGGGCAACCAGAATGGGTGCTTCAGTAAGCTTTTTCTTTAATGTTTCAAAAGCTTCGATGCACTCGGGTGAGAAGATTAAAGGAGCATCCTTTTTAAGGAGATGAGTCATAGGCCGGGCGATTTTAGAAAAATCTTGTATGAATCTAAGATAGAAACCGGCATGACCCAGAAAACTCCTAATACCTTTGACGGTAGTGGGATGAGGTAATTTAGCAATGACATCAACTTTAGCTCTGTCAACCTCAATCCCGTTCTTTGATATCTTATGGCCGAGGACAATGCCCTCTTTGACCATAAAATGACTCTTCTCCCAATTTAGACAAAGATTGGTGTCTTCACACCGTTTCAACATGTTTTCTAAATGGGAGAGACATGTTTTGAATGAATCCCCAATGACCGAGAAGTCATCCATAAAGACCTCCATAGTTTTCCCGATCATGTCGGAGAATATGGACATCATGCACCTTTGGAATGTCCCTGGAGCATTGCATAAGCCAAAAGGCATACGTTTATAAGCAAAGGTTCCATAAGGGCACGTGAAGGTAGTCTTTTCTTGATCTTGTGGATCAATGGGGAATTGAAAGTAACCTGAGAAACCGTCAAGGAAACAATAGTACTCGTTTCCCGCTAATCTCTCAAGCATCTGATCCATGAAGGGTAGAGGAAAATGGTCTTTACGGGTGGCATCATTTAACTTGCGATAGTCAATGCAAACACGCCACCCCGTAACCAATCGAGTTGGGATCAACTCATTCTCATCATTTGTGACAACAGTTATGCCACCCTTTTTTGGAACACAGTGAATGGGACTAACCCAAGGACTATCAGAGATGGGATAAATCAATCCTGCATCAAGAAGTTTGAGAACCTCTTGTTTGATAACATCATGGATTTTAGGATTCACCCTTCTTTGGTGTTGGACTGCTGGTTTAAAGTCATCCTCCATTAAAATCTTGTGAGTACAAAATTCAGGGTTGATACCCTTTATGTCAGAGAGTTTCCAAGCAATGGCTTGCTTGTGTGACTTCAAAACCTTTATTAGAGCAGTCTTTTCCTCATTACTTAAATCTTTAGCAATAATGACGGGTAATTTATCATCGCCTTCCAAAAATGCGTACTCAAGATGAGGTGGTAAGTCTTTGAGTTCGACCTCAGGAAATTCATCGGTTTTCTCAACTGATTTGATTTCCTCATTATGAAGTTCAACGGGAGGGAGTGGAGGAGAATTGTCCTGATTCAACAATTTCTCAAGAAGAAGAATATCTCCCTCCAGATCAATCTCAGCGTTATCAATCCCTTCTAGAAATGAATCACACTTGAGAAAAGCATCGATCTCTTCCAAAATGAAATCACTTCCCTCAAACGGAGTGAGAGAAGGGGAAGAGTCGGAAATGATAGGCAGAGAAGATGTGGTGGGATTCCCACTCACAGAATTATGAGAATAACCAAGAAACTCTTGAGAGTACTCCTCTGAAGCAATATCAATGACATCGATTCGGTTAACCGATTCAGAATCATAATTTGAGGAGTACCTCAAAGTTTGATCGAGGTTAAAGGTAACAGCTTCATTACCCACACGTAATGTGATTTCATGCTCAAATACATCTATGAGAGCACGGCCCGTTCTTAGGAATCCTCTTCTAAGAATGAGAGGAACCCTAGGATCAGCATCGAAATCAACAATCACAAAGTCAGCTGGAAAATGGAACTTTCCTACTTTCACAAATACGTCCTCAGCAATGCCACGGGGACGAGATATTGAACGATCTGCAAGCTCAAGAGTCATGCATGTAGGAGTAAGAGCCGGAAGAGAAAGTTTCTTCCATACTGAATGAGGCATCAGGTTGATGCTTGCACCAAGATCGGCCAAGGCACAGCATTCAACCATTCCCGGAAATACACAAGGTATTAGAAACTTTCCAGGATCTTCACGCTTCTCGGGAAGCTTTTTCAAGATAACTGCTGAGCAGTTCTCATTTAATGGAGTTTTTGCCATTTCAAACAGTTTTTCCTTGTTGCTTAACAAGTGTTTGATTGTGGATGCAAACTTAGGCATCAGAATGATAGCATCCGCAAAGCTTATGTCAAAATGTAATTCTTGAAAGATTTGAAAGAATTTATCCATTTGTTGACTAGCCTTTTCGCGGAGCTTTTGCTCATTTAAACGTGATGGGTAGGGAATAGAAGGTTTGGATTTAGGGTTTTCAACCGGGGTTTCAGGAGGTTCAAAGACAACTTGTGGTTTTGGTTTGGTTTTCGGGACAACTTGAGGTTGGACGTTGTCGGTACCTCCGTTATTAGTAGGAAGTACCTTGTCCTTAGTCACCTCAGGTTCACTACCCACTACCTTGGGAGGAGAAGAAGAAGAAGTGGTAGTAGGAATAGTGGGTCCATCATATGAAGCACCACTTCGGGTTGTGATCGCCTTAACATCGCCCTTTGGGTTAGCGATCGTGTTGCTCGGAAGTTTTCCTGAGCCCGAAGGTTGATCATTTAAAGATTTTTTAATCTCAGAGATCTGGCTGACCAACAACCTGTTTGTGTCCTCCTGAGCTTTCATGAATTGCCTCAATAGCTCATCAGATGATGGTTGTGGGGCTGGGAGAATGGCTTGAGGTTGGTTAGGGAAATTTTGGATTCGGTTATTTTGATTATAACCTTGATGTTGAAAATTCCCTTGATTTGGATTACCATTTCCCTGAAAATGATTTCCCTGGTTGGAATTGTTTTGGTTAAAGTTTCCTTGGTGTTGGAAACCTTGATTTTGTCCAGAATTGAAATTCCCTTGGTGTTGATAACCTTGGTTCATTCGAGGTTGGTTTTGGTTTCGGTTTTGCAAATTCTGGTTCTGATTGAAACCGGGTGGTCCTTGGTAGCTGTTAGCTCGGTAACTTGGTTCTAGTTGAGGACGGTATTGATTACCTCCCTGATTTGAAGTACCGGCTATAGCATTAGCTTCAAAAGGACTACCATCGGTGCCAGTATAGTTGTAGTATGCATGAGGGCCACCACAAGTAATACAGGTTTCCACTTTCTTTACTTCAGCATGTGAAGGATTTTGTGTGAAAGTTACATTCTTTTGGTTTGAGAGAACCAAAGCTTGAATAGCGTCCGTGAGTTTGTCAATCGTAGCATCGGTGCTAGAAGTACTCACAGGACATGAAGTAGAAGGACCAGCACTAGCCTGAGAATGATATGGCTTTGTTCGTGCAGTAAGGACCTTAGACTTATTTTCAATAATCGCTAAAGCTTCTTTGGTGGTTTTGCTCAAAAAGTTACCTCCAACGGAGGCATTGAGAGAATCTTGGTTAGATTGGCTCACACCATTATAGAAAGTGTCGATTTGCATCAACTCAGTGAAACCATGATGAGGACATTTACGAAGCAATTCTTTGAAACGATCCCACGCGTCACTAAACGATTCATCAAATCTTTGTGTGAATTTGATGATTTCATTTTTAAGACTTGTCGTTCTAGACGGGGGAAAGAATTCGTTTACAAACTTTGTAACTAAATCCTCCCATGTCTCAATTGAACGAGGGGGTTGTTTTTCAAGCCATATCCGGCTTGTCCCTTGAGAGAAAATGGGAATAGAAGAAGCTTGATTGATTCAGAAGGGATATTCTTGTATTTGATGGTAGATGTAATCTTGTTAAACCATCGAATGTGAGCATGAGGATCATCCCTCTCAAAACCATAGAATTGGCTTGAGGTTACAAGATTCAGTAACCCGGTTTTGAGCTCAAAACTATCAGCCACGATGGCTGGAACAACAATGGCATCTCCATAACCCTCGATGGGTGCTTGGAGAAGCTCATTCATTGGCAAATCTGCCATGATGACAGGGTCAGTACGCACCTCAGATACGACTGATGGGGCAGAACGTCTACGACGTCTTCGAGGTATGTTTACAAGCTCACGAAAAGGGCTTGATGACCTAGAAGAACGAGTGCGCATGCACTAAGACGAATCCAAGAATCCTTTAGAGTGATGGAAACTTAGAAAAGGGGAAGAAGATTCTTTTTGGATTTTATTTGTTTATGAAAATTTGAAATACGATATTTTTGGTTATCCATCAGTCAAACGAATTAACTTAACGATAATTTTGGTTTTTTATATATATATATATATATATATATATATATATATATATATATATATATATATATATATATATATATATATATATATATATATATATATATATATATATATAAATAAGAGAATATGAACAAGGATGGTTAATTTACAATGGATGTATATTCAACAATCACTAATGCTTCAAATACGTTTTTACGCAGCACACCTCCCCGGCAGCGGCGCCAAAATTTGATCGGCCCCAAACGGTCAACTAATATTGACCAAGTAAATGGTCAACAAGAGTCAAACAATCTAGGGCACAATACAATTTACCAAAGGAGTTTAGTGTATCCCCGGGTCGTTAAGTCCCAACGAGGTGTGTAAACTGTAATAAAACGAATTTGTGATCGGGTGAAATTGAACAGGAAAGGGTTTATGAGTGATTAAACTAAGGAATTTTAAAAGAAAATAACTTAAACAAGCTATAAGAACGATTACGTTAAAGTAAATGACTTAGAAATGTTTAAAACTTAAAAACGTACGTTTAAATAAAAATTACGTAAACGTACAAAATAAAACGTGAATTCTGACCAATATAAATCCCACGGATGTGAAAATTATATTTTTAGAATCCAAATGATAAAAGAAAATTTTAGGAAAAATAAAAATATTTATTTGACTATTTATTTAATTATTATTAATTAATTACTATTTAAATACTTTTTTAAACTAATAAAAATTCTAATAAATACTAAATGATCTGAGAAAAATCTAAAACTTTTTATAGAAATATTAAATAAGTACAGGAAGCTAGGAAAAATATAAAAATGAAAAGTGCTTAATGAAAAAGCTCAAAATAAGCCAAATGGCTTAAATAGAAGCTATCACTTTTTTTATGTTGTTGATTTTCTGATTTTCTTTTTACAAAACTATTTATATACTGATAATAACAAACTTTAATGAAGACAATATTATTAAAACTTAAAAATAATAAGTTTGGAAGCTTATGAGCTTAACAGTTGAGCTTTTGAGCTTAAATTGATGAGTCAAGCTCAAACAAGCTTGAAATAAGCTTCACAAAATGAAACAAAGGTGAAATAAGATGAAAATAAGTTAAGTAACTGGAAATTAAGCTAATTGGACAAGAAAGAAACACAGAATAAGCTTAAAGAGGCAAATAAGCACTTCCACTTAACCCTATCAACCAAACAGGCCTGCAAGGATTTTGTAGGCCGAATTTGGTTAGGGGCAAAGGATCAGAGGTCAAAAGTATGCTTGGATGTAAAAAGCTGGTTTATTGAGGTTCCCAAAAAGCCAAGAATCTCACACTGGGGCCCACTATTAAACTCTGAGTGAGCTTATGAATTTGCTTATGAACAAGCTTGTATATACTGATTACTCAGTATACCCAAGGAGATGGGACAAACAAAAAGCTATTAGCAGCCCTATAAGACAAGCTTGAAAAAGCAAAACAAGTACTGGAACTTTGAGATGGGTGGTTAAGCTTCACAAAAAGCTAAATCACTCAAGCTGAAGTACACTAGAGAGCTTTTTAAGAGCTTATGAAAAATGGCTCAATTACACTGAACTCTCAGTGTATACTGAAAAATGGGACAACTTGTAGGATCAAATTTAGCTAAACAAATAAGCTAAAAAGCACAATACAAGCTATGAACCAATTAGACTGGTGGACAAGCTTCACAATAAACCAAATATCACAAGCTAGTGATCACAGGAAAGCTTTTTATGAGCTTATGAACTTGGCTCACCTATACTGATGACTCAGTATAGTGAGTCATTTTGAGAAAATAAGACGAGCATGATAAGCAGTCCAAATAAGCAGATAAATGAAAAACAAGCATACATGTAGCAAGCTAGCCAGAAGGGCTTTACAAAACAACAAATATCACAAGCTAATCCTAACTGATGAACAAGATGCAAGCTTTTGAAAGTAGCTTATGAACCTGTGCACAGGGGAGGTTTGTGAAAAAGTCCTAATTTGAGACTAGCAAATAAGCAGTTTATAAGCTGAATAAAATTAAACTAAAATTATCCTAATGAAGATAAGCAGCAAAATATTAATTATCTAAAAGCACAAATACTGAAACTCAATATTAAGACCTATAGAAAATTAACTAGTTTGATCAAAAACTGACAACTATGAAATTTGACTTTTTAATGAAATGAGCTAAGTTGACTTTAACCAATTTCTAATGATCACTACTGACTAATTATGTTATATTATGATATATTAAGATGATTTTAGGCTAAAACAACAATTAGTGAACTGATATGATGAAAATGGTGCTATAACTCCTAACAGATAGCAAGTTAATAAAGATTACAAGCTATTTTGACTTTTTATCAAATAAGGTACTGGTTTTATGACTTAACTGAGAGAGTGGATACTATTATGCCATACATCAAACAAGAACAACAGCACAAACAACTTCCACCACAGTTAAAACAGCAAATCCAAACAACCCTTGTTAAACACTATCTTTTGATTATTAAAGCAAATACTTGAATTAAACCTTAACACTGATTTCAAACTTTATATTATCATTAAAGAAGACCTTATGAGCATAAAACAACAACAATACTAGCATGAAACACAGAACCACAGTAAAATGCCAAAAACTTAGAAATATGCTTACAAGTGAAATCCAGCTGAAACACTGAACCAAGGACTTAGAACACTCCTAATAGCTTACCACTAAGCTTCTAACCCAAGGCCATCCAAAATTCACCCTGCTCCAGCTGTAATCACCATCTTCATTGACATTTTTGATTTTTGATCTAATATTTGTGATTTCTTTGTATTTTTGAGTTTTATAACTATACTGACTTTTATAGTATCTAAAAGCTTTCAGAAGCTTTCTAGGAGCTTATATGATCTAAATGAGTCCAAGATTAACACTATTAACAACATTCAAGGGAACATGAGATTTTGAACAAGAAATTGCATAAACTGATTTCAAACTTAGAAACTGAAATTGATTATTGGAAATAGATTCACATACACTGAAAACACTAAATAAAGTACTTGAAAGCTAAAACATACACTGGAAAATGTAATTTGATTAATACGAACTAAGAAAACTAAAATTACACTAGATATCTATCCACATTGCTCCTTAGCTGCTTTATAATGATCTTTAGCACTTCTAGGTGTCCTCTGAAACTATCCCACTTCATTTTAGCCATTGGATCCTCTGCATTCATCAAAACCACACATGTGGCATTTTGGCGCCAAAATATTAAAAGCAGGTTTTTTGCAATTAAAGAATTGTGGAAGGATGTGGAGGTGGAGGGGACAAAGAGGAGGATTTTGTGGTGAGGTGGAAGCCAAGTGGGTAGCTAAAACCATGGAGGTGGAAGGTGGTATCTGGTTTGGTGGTAAACGGTTTTGAGGGAAGAAGAAAAGTTTGACTTGTGGTCAAACTTTTTGGTTAACTCAGGGGTGGATCGGGTTTGTTTTTAGTTGGGCTTGGGTTAGTGTAGGATTGGGTTGGTAACTGGGTTTAGTAATTAGGATTTTGGGTTGGGTATTTGTTTGGTTTTATTTTGGGTTTATAAAAGATAGGGTCCGGTTTGGTTTATTAATTAAACACAAGGACCAATTTTGTAATTTATGAAGTTTTGAGGGGGCTGGGTTGACAACTTTCCAAAGTTATCAAAGGGGTATTTCTTGCCAAGTTTCAATAGTACAAGGACCATATAAGATAATTTTCCATTTTTGAAAACCGGGGGACTTGTTTTGCCATTTTTGAAACTTCAGGGACCTAAGTTGCCATTTTGCAAACTTGAATTTTAAAGGACTAATTTTGACAACTTGTGAAAGTTCAGGGACTGAAACTGTCAATTATGCAAACTTTGTTCATTTTCACCTGTTTTCAATCCTTTTGCACTTGCAACACATAAAAACACAATCAAATGATATTTCCTGTATTTTGAAGCATATCTGCATGTTTTTAAATGTTTTTGCAGTCTAAATGTGACAGAAATGATGAGTATTTAGACACTCATCAGGGGGAGTTTTCGTCCCTATAAATTTCACGTCTAAATTTGTCGGCTTAACCTTTTTGATTCTACAAAAAGGGGGAGAAGTGAATATAAACTCACCAAATACTTGTCCAAAAATAAACTTTTGGATTTAATGAGTTTAGGTTTTGTAATCATCAAAAAGGGGGAGATTGTTGACATAAATAATGCCTAAAAACATTATCAATATTTATTCATATCTCTATGTTTTGATGATCACAAAATGTAAACTCATTAAAACATAAACTTATAAAATAAACAAGTACTTAGTTGTAAATATTCACTTCTACAACTAAAATCACTTAAGATATGAATGAACTAATGCTTAATGCATTATATGATCAAAGGAACATTTTCTTAAACACTAGATTTTTTATAAAATGTCAAAAACATTTTATATCTTTTTGAAAAATATTTTTGGTAATAAATAAAAAGGTTTAATTCATTATAAATTTTTGAATTCAAATTTTTAACCAAAATCAGTAAAAATGTTCCAGAAAAACCTTCCCCACAAAAATACAAAACTGGGCAACGGCTAGGGAGGGCGACCCCCTTAATTATGCTAGGCGGCCCCCTTAAAATTAAGGGGACCGCCCCCTATTTAAGGGGGCCGGCCACGCTCCAGTAGCTTCCAGCTGTCCAGTTTTTCTGCCTATAAATACCAGCCTTCTCCTGGATTTTTACTTACCTTTTGCACACTAAAACTTTCTGTTGTAGATCTCATTTCATATCTTCAAAAACCCTTTGATCATATAATCTTAAGCTTTGGTTTCCAAGTGATCCAAGCTTCCTTCATTCAAGTGCAAGAGAAGAATACTCCTTCAACAACTAGAGAAGAAGTATTGCAACTTAGATACCTAAGTTGTTTGTGTCATCATACATTTGTATATAAGTTGTGTATTGTTGTTAGATAGTTGTGTGAATAATTGTTTGGGATAGGTTAGAGTGTTAATAGTGAAGTTGTGAAGTTAAGGTGTGAAGAAGTAGAATTGTACATAGGTTGTGAAGAAGGTGTGAAGTCATAGTAAATAAGTTGTGAAGAAGTCGTGAAGAAGTCGTGAAGAAGAAGGTGTGATTAAGTCGTGTATAAGTTGTGAGATTGGTTCTAGCTACGATTAGAACTCGACATCTAGCTTTGTGTCGTTAAGCCGGTGTAAGCTAAAGTTGTGTAAGGTTTTCTCCGCCATAAGGGAGCTTGTTGACATAGTGAAGAAAACTCTCGAGTTAGGTGCTCGGGGAGTGGAGTAGGGCAAGGAAGGTGTCCTTGTAGCCGAACCACTATAAATCTCTTGTCTCTCGGTTAGATCTTTCCATCTCTATCTTTCATTTCATTTTATTACCTTACTTGCATTGCTTATTTATATTTATTTATATATATATATATATATATTGTTCATATTGTTCAAGAGTTGAGATCACATAAATTCGAATCTAAGTTTTAAAAAGTAAACAAAGTTTTCACAATAAAAATTTAAAAAGACATAAAACTATTCAACCCCCCTTCTAGTTTTCCACAAAACTAGTATCACAAGCAACACGATTTACCACACAAGCAAGGAATATCATAATTTGTATAAAAAGTTAAGAAAAGTCGAGCACACAACAATTAAACATCAAACCCTAACTTTTTCATTTTAGTAAATCATACAGATTTAACACTTGGTAACACTTTTAAACATCAAAACAATATGATATGAACAAGATTTGAAATTTTTTTGAAAATCCTTACAATGCTTTGAAAGATGTCGAGAGGTTCAAGGGTCCAATAACACACCAAATTGCACTAAATTTACCCAAGACACGTTCCAAATAACCCAAAACACTTGAAAGTACACCCCGATTACTTATAACTTCAACAAATTTTTATGGATCTTGAATTATGAAGGTTGGCCGTGAGTTTTAAGCTAGGAGAAGTAAGAAAATGATTTAGGTAATTTTTGTTGATAAGAATGTGTGTGTGAGAAACTATGTGGTGTGTTTAGAGTATAAATACAAAATTTGCTATGTCATCCTCCACTAATGATATCTTAATATATAAAAGTTCTTATCCCTTTGTGCTTGTTGGCTGTAAACGACAAGGGGGAGGGGGATTTAATGGGTTTTTGATCCTCGTTGGTGTATCGTGTATCAGTTTAAGCTCAACTGTTACCGTAAAGTCTCGGTTTGACATTGTTGGACACGCATACGCAAAAATAAAGTTTTTATCGACGTTTCCGTCAGAATAATAATAAAATATTATTATTTGCTCAAAAAATGCATTTATTTGATTGCTACCATATATGTTGTGCCGTCGGTACGCCTATGGGGTTGATTTTCAGTAAATACGAGAAAGCTCTCAGTAAATTACGAAACTTGTCAGTAACTACCAGAAATGGAATAATTTACGCTTACTGACAGAAATAAACTTTTTCAGCAGTGACTGTACGCTACAGTATGCGGGACAGCTCTAAAAAATGCTCAGAAATGCTTAGAAACATGCAATTGCGCATAAAAATACTCGGCTTAAAAATAATAAATAACCATTTATTATTGATTTAAAATGTAAAAATTACCATTTGTCCCATTATACCAGCAATACTAACTTAGTACCAGCAGTACTAACAAAGTACTAGCAGTATTAACTCTGCTCCAGCAGTACTAACTTATTACTAGCATTAGTAACTTAGTGAAGGATTAAACTTTCTGATGAGTTACTCCTAACCACTATTTGAGTCAGGGTAGTCAGGGACCTGATGGGTGTACACTCCGTACCTCTTGACCCATTACCAGGTGTGAACTGATCCCTCAAGTGCACTAAATTAGTAGCAGTATTAACTCTGCTCCAGCAGTACTAACTTATTACTAGCAGTAGTAACTTAGTGAAGGATTAAACTTTCTGATGAGTTACTCCTAACCACTATTTGAGTCAGGGTAGTCAGGGACCTGATGAGTGTACACTCCGTACCTCCTGACCCATTACCAGGTGTGAACTGATCCCTCAAGTGCACTAAATTTTCCAACATTTATTATTTATTCACTTGATTTATGAGTGTATATAGCGTATTTTGTGGGGTATATTTGTATAAAATGTGTACTTTTAATGGTGTTAAGGGCGGTGGTGATTACTGTGAATGAAAAGTGATGGGACCCAAACGTGTTGATTGATGATGTGACGGAGAAAAGAGTGGTGACCACTGTGTACAGTTTAACATAATTTAAGTACTTATTTTATTTTGGGATGATGAGTTTTAAATGTATCAAACTTTTCACTTTTTCCTGAGTTGTGTATCAAATTTTTAATTTTGCTAAGTAATGGTCTAAACTTACTAATCTTTGCTATGTTGTGTACTCAATCCACATGGCAAGGATTTTAGTTGAGTTGGCAAGTTTGACGGCGTTGACTCCGTTATATTATTAAAAAAACACGTTATTTTACCCCGTTTCCCATTTTTTTCTTTTTTATAATCTTTGCTATCTTCATCGACAAACTTTTATCCCCAACTACTCCAAAAAACAATAAACGCAACAACTAAGCCAATTCATCGCCAACCGCCCATTTCACAAAAATCAACAAAGCCATGTTTTGAGAAAACAATTTACTACCATCCCAAACCGTCATAATCCCCGGCCTACGAATCTTCAACATGTCATCCACTAACAACCGAAATATCCCTCCATTAACCCACATATGATTAACAACAAATGCAAATAACATAGACCAATACGCGACATTAAAACGACAAACAAGTAACCCAAATATACAAAAAAAATGGTGATTTGGGTGATTCAGTTCGTTTTTGGCCGAAAAAAGGTCATTTTCTAGGGTTTTTAGGGTTTATAAGGTTCCGGCGCGGCGGAGATGGGGGTCACGGGGGCGGAAAGTGGTGGTGGGTTTTGGATGTTAAGTATAAGGGTATTGACAGATGGGTGATTGATGTATGAAGTGAGTGAGTAAGTGAGGAATTGTGAGTTTTTGTGTATAGAAAATAGAAGGAAGGAGCGAATGAGGAAGGAAAAGAGGTGGTGTTTGCCGGAGAAGAAGATGTGGTGGTGTGTTTGATGATTTGGGTGGTGGTTCGGAGGTGGAGGTGGAGATGTGGTGGTGATGATGGTGATGGTTGTTGGTGGTTTGTGGTCATGGTGTTTAATGGGTTTTGGATTTTTGTGATGAAAATTGTGAAAGAAGTTGGTAGTTATATATTGTTTAATGGGTTTTGGATTAATGTTATATAAAACGACAAAATAAGCCCAGCGTGGATGCCAACGTGTTAAACAAAAACGTAAAATACCTTAATTACTCAGTTAGTACACAATATAGCAAAGATTAGTAAGTTTAGACAATTACTTAGCAAAATTAAAAGTTTGATACACAACTCAGTAAAAAGTGAAAAGTTAGATACATTTAAAACTCATTATCCATTTTATTTTTAAAAGCGAATTACACTGATTAAATTATTAACAAAAACTAATAATATTTGAATAACAGAATGGTAATTTTGATAATAGCGTGCATTGCAAATGTTTTGGTTTGAGTAGCTTACTATTATCGAGTGAGTGGGCCGTGGGCCTTGGCTTGGGAGCTTCAATTTGCAAGCTTCCTCTTCTTTTTTTTCGTCTTTTAAGAATATTTGAGTATTTTTACATGCCTCATTTCTACTTTTTAAAAAGCAATTTGTTTTGTATATTTTTAACAACAAAAATTGTGATTTGTGCAACATATAACGTATAACTGTTAAATTTTCTTTAACAACACAAATGCATAATCCGAAATTTCTAAAGATACAATGATGCATGAAATAAACCTGAGTTTTTCTATGAGTTTGTCGCTATTTAGTTACAACTTGAAAAGTCATAAAAATGTCGATATCTTTTAAAGATGTTGTACAGCCGCTCTGGTTAAACTTTTTAAAGACTGATTTCTCGAATACAGACCATACTGTTATTTTTCTCATATTAAGACCGATTAGTTGGCAAGAACTGGTCCGAATAATTTTGGACAAGCGTAAATTCATGTTTGGAGGGCTGCTTGTTTGTTAATCGGCATCCATAAGTCTCAATGCCTCTTTGTGTAGTAGTGCTTGAATATTGTGGGTACTGATATGGAATTCCTAAAGACATGTACCTATAGACTTCACCAAAATACGTAATTCATGTACTTGTTTCATCTTTCAATACTTATATTTCCTTACAAAAACTTATTACGCATGAAAAAACTAACTTTTTAACTTTTTTGCTAAAAAAATTGTTTACTTCTAGTAAAAGGACATGGAACAAATTTCGGATTCTAACAATTTTGCACTTGTATAAGTTAGATGGTTAGTTTAAAATGCAATAACAAACAAAACTACTGTAACAAAGTTGCATTAAAAACTTACATGAGGGCATTTAGATTTATATATTTCACTAAAAATGTGTTTGATTGTGTATTTTCTCGATTCTACACACACTTTTGCCAGGAGACTTCTCGAAAACAGTCATTTATCCTCGACTAAGAGTGTAACTGTTTAAATCATACTTTCACGTATCCTGGTTGACTGATTCGACGATATTAGGTACCGGTTTTGTTATTTGTTTTCTCTAGCATTATTTTGCATGATATCTTTGACATTTGCTATTTTTTCATTTATCTCTTTTGGTACATTACGAAAGAAAATCATAAGTCACTTGTAAATTGTAATGACTCGGCTTTTCGCTCAAAAATCAATTTCGACACAATTTTTTGTACGCAACTAGACCGCCATTTTTGATGATGTAGATGTTTACGAGAAAATTGTATTTATTGCCTTATGATTGATTGGGAAGATCTTTTTTACAGTTGACTTTTAGGGTAATACTGTAGTAAGACTTTAATAAAGTTAAAGGGCCCAGGTGTTGAAAACCCAAAAGTTGCAAAAGAAGACCTATCTGTTCATGTTCATTAATCCTGCGTTGCTACACTATAACCTTTCAAAAAAACTATCTGTTCATGTTCATTAATCCTGCGTTGCTACACTATAACCTAGCAAACGCGGTGCTCCATAACTTTAAATCTTAGCCGTCGGTCTATTTTATATGTTTAATCTTACATCATTTGTACCCATTTTGACGTCATAATTATACGTGAATATCTTTTTTTTTACCCATTCCAACCACTACTTAATTTGGTGGGTAACAATTTACGGCACTAATTTAATTTTCGGTGGATTGTGAGTTGTGACATTAATGATTTTAGGGGCGTTTGGTTCGCCGTAATCTGACGTAATTGGATGTAATTGTAAATCTTATTACATTACGTAGGCCGTTTAGTTCGCAGAACGGAGGGAATTATAATTCAGATTACATTACGTAGGTTGTTTGTTTTGCGCTGTAATTGTAATTATGTCATTACAATTACATCAAAGGAGAGAATTCAGATTACATAGGATGTTTGATGGAAAGTTGTAATTCAGAATTTTATAATAATAATAATAATAATAATAATAAAATTATTATTTTTTTTTTTATTTTTTTTAATTATAAAGTAAATTTCATTAAACTTGAAAACTTTTACATAAAGTTGGATGGGAGTCTAGACACGAGTTGCGCTCCCACTCCTTTCTGAATACAAAAGCTAACTCTATGAAAGATAAAAACACTACTTTTAACATTATTTGAGTGGCTATTAGCAATAGTCTTAATACGTGAAAGCGTGTTCAAGGCCTCTGCATCAAATTCCACGAATGTAGAAAAGGCAAAAGGTATGAACTTGTATCCATTGTCCTCACATTTGGATGCATACTTTCTATTTTTCTTCTCCACAGCGTTATGCAGGGCTACCCCAGGAGCCCAAGAGGTCGCACCACTACCAGCAAATGGAGAGATGCCAGTCACGTCCAAACATGCGTCTTTACCTTGAAGCCAATTAAACAATAACAAGTCTGCAGGTCGTAGCTCATTCCCCTCCTCCGAAAGGAACCCCATAGGGGCTTCCTTACGCACCATAATCCCAACTTTAGAGCAGATGTCTACAAGAATGTCCCGCACCAAATTATGTCTGAACTTCACACCCACTTCGCTGGAGCAGTGGACCGCGTGATCTCCCCATATGTCCATACGATGCACATTACAACTCGGGCACAGGCTACCCTCCGAGAACATAGGTACAGTAAGCCTATAACACAGCACCGAACGAAATTGGCGATGATTCATCCTCTGACCTAAACCGTCGATAGGGATGGTGAAAAGAAAATCTTGTGCATGTGGGGCGCGAATGCAGCTAAGGACAGCGACCTGTCTATGGCTTAGCGAGTACTTAGTAACTAGGTCTTTCTTGATGACACCAAAGTAACACTTTGCCAATGTTTTCATCATTTGGGGGGCAGAAGCGTCATTAGTAACGGCGAGAGCGTCAATGTTACAAGTAGTGCTGAAAGTGTCAAGAGCATGCTGAAAAGAAGGACCATAGGCGATATTACCAGACTTAGCCAGTATCTTGTCTTGTAGAGCACCCGTTTGCAAACGAGAGGCGAGATAGGCATACTGGCTAATGTCACCCGCTGAAAGGACACCAAGACCACCTAACTTGATTGGAAGAGTGGCAAGCCGCCACTGCCAATCACCAAAACCCGGCCCTGAGGCGGTGACAATCTTCTCCAAGGAATTACGAAGCGAACGGTCAAACTGAACCTGTGCCTCCTGTAAATACAAAGGGGAGCATGTCCTCAATGCATAAGATAATTTTGCAACCCCAGCACAACTGCGAAGAAGAAGGAGCTCGCATTGGGGATCATGTAGTTTGTGAATTGCCTCTATTAGGGTTAAGGTTTTGGAAACCCTTTTCAAAGCCAACTCCCGACAAAAGCTGTCATCTAAACTGACTGACCCACCAAGAAGTTTGACCCCTATGATCGGGCGAGAGATATTTATAGGGAAAACACCCTCCGCCCTACTGCGAGGATCCTCAACAGGCCAGAAAAGCTCAGTTTTGTCAACGTTCAAAAATAAACCACGGGCCGGACCATCCGTCTGAATGATGTCAAGTGCCTTGGCGACCATAAGGGTATCTCCGACAATAGTACCGTCATCAAGTTACCAAGCCTGAAGGGTAAGCTCGCAAGACTGATTAATAGACTGGACCAAAGGGTGCAGAGCTAGGGCAAACAACAAAGGACCCAACGGATCCCCTTGTTGAACCCCTTGACAAGACCAAAGGATAGAGTCTTCATAAAATTATTATTATTATTATTATTATTATTATTATTATTATTATTATTATTATTATTATTATTATTATTATTATTAAAATAATAATATTTATATAATAATAATAATAATAATAATAAATTTTTATTGTAATAATATTTATAATAATAATAATAATAATAATAATAATAAATATTTATTGTAATAATATTTATATAATAATAATAATAATAATAATAATAATAATAATAATAATAATAATAATAATAATAATAATAATAATAATTATTATTATTATTATTATTATTATTATTATTATTATTATTATTATTATTATTATTATTATTATTATATTTGTTGTTATTATTATTATTCATTATCATTATATTATTATTATTATTATTATTATTATTATTATTATTATTATTATTATTATTATTATTATTAAGTTTTTTTTATCTTTTTTGAATTAAATTACGTTGAGATCCAACCAAACACAGTGACAGAATACATTAATTACAATTCCAACACATTACAACTACAACACATTCTAACTATTTGAATTACAATTCATTCAAATTACAATTACATTCAAAACATACTGCGAAACAAACGCACCCTTAGAGTTTAGGTCATAAAATAAAGAATGAACCTTTTTTAAATTTTCGTTTTGATATGTGAATTAAAAATGTATCATCAAATAAAATAAACTTTCATAAAATATTACAAATGCACATTTTGATGTGTTGTTATATCAGAAAACTGATATGTGTTATTAATAAAACATAACTTTAAAAGAAATTTGTTGCTATTTTGTGATCTAAACCCATGTTTTAATTTGCTTGTTGATTCTATTTATTTCTAATATTTACTAGTCTTCAATTTGGTTGGATATTTATTTCATTTACAAAGTTTTTATTGTGTTTTTTTGCCAAAAGAAAAAATTGACACTTTCTAATAAGAGTAAATGTGTATGTTTTATTAGTAAAACTAATTAGAAACTTGAACATTATCGTTCCTCTCAACTTTCCGGAACAACTTGCTACAAGATCGTTTTAGAATATTTAGATCGACGAGAAAACCATGACGACGTGCATTCTTTTTTTGTGTCGAATATAACCAAATCAATGTTAAGCCCTAGACTTTTCTCAAAACCCTCTTTAACGATCAAATAAGTATTTGCAAAGGTAGATATGATAAACCGCATTAGTATGTTAATAAACGTCAATGAATAAAGTATACCCATCACAAAACAACCCAACCTTTCATCTGGCAAGAAAGGGACAAGTTATCCAAGCCCCCCTATTTTTGTTATCCAAGCCCCCCCCCCCCCCCCTATTTTTTTGATTTTTTTTTTATTTTTTATTTTTATAATTTTATTTATATCAAAAAACTAAAAACCTGAAAGTACGGAACAGAAAATATAAAGTTTAGTATGTCAAACGCTAAAAACTGTCAGAAATACGGAACAGAAACTGACAGAAAACTGTGTAATACTGGAAAGTCAAGGGGACAAAGGGAACCTCCCCTATGATTTGACATCATAGGGGGGCTTGTATAGTATAATCCATTCACATAGGCTGAGTTATTCACTTGTACTTTTCAATAAACATGCTTGAGAAATGCTTAAAACTTTTGTCACAAAAGTCGATGCCCATGTTGCATTTGGACTAGTTTTTTATTTGGGTTGTGTTATACAAACCCTTCATATATTGTCACATCAGGGGGGTTTGGTCAAACCGTACAACCCAAGACGCATACCGTACAAACCGACGATGCATACAATGATTGAAAACCCTCTCTATGAGGGGGTCCAAATAACTTGCCCCTTTTGATTTTCATATCTTATCTAAAAGGATTAGAATGCTAAAAGAGAACATACTGACATGCATCAAGAAATTATTACTTTTCATTTAAACTCTTTTGCTATTGTCATGCATATAGGTCATTAGTAAATAAACATGAAAGCTAAGAGAATGAAACACTCGCTACAAAAATAGTGTCTTTTAGTGACACTTCAAAAAATGTCATCAAAAGTTAAATTAGTGTCACTAAAATTAAAAAAAGTGTCAACAAAAATATAAAAAAAGTGTCACTAAAAGTTTTAAGTGATTCTCTTACATTTAAAAAGTTGAGTAAATTGCATTTTTAGTTCCTGTGGTTTTGTCAAATTGCATGTTTGGTACAAATCCTTTTGAAAATGCAATGAACGTCTGTAATTTAAACTTTTGCCAGCATATTTAGTCCTTGACCAAACTTAAATGACTAAAATAACCCTATTAACTTCTCCCATGAATTTCTCTTTAATTTATTATTTATTCTTAAAACAAAATTTATAATATTCAAGCATTTATCCGGATTCAGTTAACAAATAAAACACATTACAAACACATAAAATGAATTCATTATCCTCTTTCACCTCTAGCTCTTTCACACCACACAAATTCTTCATCTTCAACCCATGTAGATCTACAACCCTAGTGTCTATCTCAACACAAAAAACACAACAACACCCTCTTGTTTCATTCCCCAACCACCAACACTTTATCCTTTCAAAAGAATGATACCAATTTCTCCCAACCTCTTAAACACTAACAAATTTATCTTGTTGAAACAGACACAAAATCACATCCCTTTCTTTCGTTTATCTCTTACACGAAACACAAACATCTGTTTTGGGTTTTCTCAAATTTGAAACACAAAAGACACCCTTTTTGGTTGTTTTGATTTCGAAACACAAACCCTCTCGACAGGCGGGTGTTTAATATGGGTTTTAGGCGGCGGTGACAGGTTGTTGAATTAGGGTTAGGGTTTTCATCAACTACCTATACCACTCGGATCTGAAGGTGTTTCGATTCTTGATTAGGGGTTTAATTTGAAGTTGTTTTTAAGTTTTGAAAAAGTTAGTGAGTGTGAATATCATTATAGGTCATAGAAACAGTAAGGTTAAATTAAAGTACGTATAGAAACATTAAGGTTTTAATTTGTGGATGTGTTGTGGTTTTCTGTTTATTGACGTGTGTTGTGTGCTTATAAGTGCATGATTTTGTGTTTGATCATTTAAGTTTGGTAGGAGTTGTTCGGAAAAGAGTGATAGCGGGTTTGAAAATGTGACTGAAAAAATTAAAAAAGGGTGACTAGTTATGTAATTTTTTCTAATTTGGATAACGATATTGAGATTGAATTGAAATAACAAATTGTTTGTTAGTAGGTTTTACAAAAAGTAGTGTTTGATTTAACTCTAGAAAAATAATTGAAGATGATGAATTTTATTTTATAAGCATGGGAATTTAATAAACATAGCAGATTTTCAATTTTGAAAAAAGATAAATTCATGTTATATTTAAGGGAAGAAGACAATGGGTATTTTAGTCATTCAACTTTGACCAGGGACCGAATATGCAGGCCAAAGCTTAAAATAGAGACGTTCATTGCACTTTCGAAAAGATGAGGACCAAACATGCAATTTGTCTACACCACAAGGACCAAAAATGCAATTACTCTAAAAAGTTTAAGTAAAAGTATATTTATAGTGTCATTATTCTAAAAATTAAGCTTTTACGCAATTTATAGAAAGTGTCATTAAAAGGTTCAATTTAGTGACACTTTTTTGTGTCACTAAAACCTTTATCAATATAGGTCTGTTATCTTGTAGTGACTGCGCGTAGTTGTAGAAATATAAAACTTTTTTATAAAAAAAACTAAAAAAATAGAAAAACGTGTTCTAAGTTTTTTTCCCAACTAAACATACGATTAGTTTTTCTATACCATTGAGATAACAATACATTTGTTGTTAACTTTTGTGAAAACTTATTTTAGAGGTTACTAACAATAAGTTTTGTGATCGTTTATGGACTCTAGGTTGTTACACATTGGATCTAGGATTTTGTCTATGACTAGCATGATGATAATATTGGCGGAATATTCAAATGAAAGAAACAATACTATCACAACAAGGTTTTTCTAACTTCACCGTTTGTTATTCAAACTAGCCCCAATACTACTTGATCAATAGCAGTACGATTACACTCTAATCAGGGATCAAAGATCCTTGAGGCTAAACAAACATAATAACATTAGACCCCATGTCTAATGTTCATCACACACACTCTTTTAGGTGCTTTATATTTTAACACACTTGGTGTTGTTGTAATTTGTAAGTATGAAGCACCTTGGTGATTAACATCTAACCACACTTTTTATCTAAGGGTAAGATCTTCCTTTTATAGCACAAGGAAAATCTTTTACAATATGATAAGTCTTGTCATCTACTTGCTTTACATGTGTTAGTCATTAAGATACAACTTGTATCTTTGTTTGCAACTTTGTTGACTGAACAAATATCTAGATATTATTTATAAGTGACTCATATAAATAATATCTTCTTCATCTTTATCCATCCAGCAGTAGTATGACTCATAGCAGCACCTGATACACTAGAAGACTTAACTGTGTAACCAGACTTAACGAGAAGACTTAACTGGGAGAAGACTTAACCACCAGATTTAACTGGGAGAAGACTTAACCAGAAGACTTAACAACTCCTGCAACAGCTTCATTAGCGTATTTTGCTTATCATTTCAGTATTCTTCATGTTTCATTCTTCTTGTTCTGTGATCATCAAATCTATGAAAATATAATTCCCAACAATCTTCCCCTATTTGATGATTACAAAACAAACACGTTCTTGTACGAATTTCCCTAGACGAAGTAGAGAAATTGAGATAACTAAATCTCACCATGAATGAAACCATACTGTCTTCCCCTTAATCTATGATGAAGCGAAAAGTGTACCGCTTTTAAGGGGTCATTTAAGCCCTAAATCGTATTTAATTGATCAAATATTGCCCTAAATCGTTCCTTTTGTCATTTTAGGTACTTTTGAGGAGAAATCTGGAAAAGGAGGCATTTTGGACGTTTTTGGAGCATAAAAGTGAAGAAAACGACAAAGTCTCAAAAATCGGCTAAAAGTTACCCTTGACGGCGTCAGATTTTACTCTGGACGGCGTCATGGCTTGGCAAGAAAAGGCGGACGTGAAATTTACTCATGATAAGCCAGTGAAAATTGCATGTAAATTCTGACGGCGTCACGCTTTAACCTGATCAAGGGCGTCACGGCTTAAATCAAAGAGGGACGGCGTCACGTTCAAGAGCTGACGGCGTCAAGCCTTGATAAGCCAGAATGGATTTTGGAGAGCTAAAGAGGGACGGCGTCAAGAAGGTCATCCGGGAACCCTAAAAGCGGCGAGGTGACGGCGTCACATTCCATAAGGTGACGCCGTCAGATGTAAAAATCTATATATAGTTTTCTAATTTTTTTGTCATTGGAGAGAGCTTAGTGTGGAATTTTTGGGAGAAAACCCTAACACGAATTTAGCTTCTTTTTCAAGGCTTTTGCCTTGAGATCTTCCATGTTACATTGAAAGATAAGTTATCAATTAATCATTCAATATGTCTATGTGTTGTTTGATTTTATCTTGTTCTTGTCTTTTGTTTAACATGTTAGGCTAGATTTATCTTGTGTTTGCTTAGATCTAATGAAACCTAGCTATTGATTATTGGTTATTAGTGTGTTATTAGTTGTATTGGATGATTGTTTATCTATGTTAGGCTTAAGAAAACTGGCTAACTTCCTATTCGGTAACTTGCTTGAACGTCTTAAGAAACATGAACCAAATGCGTACTAAAGGTTTTTATGGTTGTATTTAATGCACAAGCGAATTCTAGTGATCCCATGTTAGGAGCTTCCTAGCCGGCTCGACATAGGAGTGAAGTAGGAGCTTGTAGAGTTGGGGAAGTACGTACGCCACCCCACGATTGGTATTAAGGAATACACCCGTCATCCACGCGACTAATACACACTAATCAACCGGTAAAAGATAGTTAGGGAGTAAGGAAATCTTAGTAAACACATTTCTCTACACTTAAGTTCTCACCAGCCTTTCATTTTTGTTATTTTATTTTATTTGCATTCGTAGTAATTTGGGTTAGTTGACTAGCAACTAATTCCGCCCACTCCTTCAAACCCGAGATTTTACTTGCTTTCATAAAATTATAAAAACACAAAAAAGAATCTTCCTCAACCCTTAGACCTATTAGAGTAGTTTTTCATACCTAACGAACACTATTCCCTGTGGAGAACGATCAATCCCCCGTACTTACCACTACACTATACTACATCGGTCAGGTACACTGCCTGGTGGGGTTGTAAGCCTCTTGAGATCCCTCGAGAGGTAAAACCTGTTGTAAGGTTGCAAAACCACGCATCAAGTTTTTGGCGCCGCTGCCGGGGAATAGTTATTGTTTAGGTTGAATTGTTATTTCTATTAGGTCTACTCACTAGATTCCTTTCTAGTGAGATTTTTATTTTATTTTTCTAGGTTTTCTTTAGTCTATCTTGTTTCTTTGTACTTTTGTTTGTGATACCTTCCACTTACCTCATGAGTAACATTGGTCATTTGATCCCTGTTATTCGTGTTTTTCGCCGTGCAAACTTTCAACTACCCGTTCCCGCCCCCATCATAGAAAACAACAACCTTTCACCCGACCATCACTTTGGTAACAATTCTGAGATGGAGGAGTCTGACCATGAGAATGACTATGTTAGTCCGTTTTACTACTCAGACTCCGATGAGGATGCCGGTAATGGAGAAGTAGTTAACGAGGAATGGGGAAAAGAGGAAATTGATCCCTTTAAGTATGTTGACCCTAGGACTAAGATCGAAAAGGATAGCCTCTTTAACATGCAATTTCCGTGTAAGATTGGTTATCATGATTTTTATGCTTATCTTAACTCATCTTTACCTATGAACATTATCTCTCGCGCTAATTATAATAAAATCATGGTAAATGAGCTAGAATATCAAGGTGATAACATCGTTGCTAGGACTAAGCCACTACACGTATTCGTTGGAAGTTTTGTGTATTTGGTGGATTTTATGGTTATGGAGAACTTAGGAGAATTCATTGATAACAAATTAACCCAAGTCATTTTTGGAGAACCCTTCAAAAGGTTGACCAACCTTGACGAAAAACTTGTGGACGGGTTAATTACATTCTCGGATGGGGATGAAGATTTTGTCTATCAAATGCCCCGAGCACATCCTAGGTTTAAGAACTACCCCATTGAATCTTGCAATAGAATTATGCCTATCGACTTGTTAAGTGAGAATGATAAGAGGAAGGGGCTCAAATATCCACATGAGAAAAATAAGAGATACTATCATGGATGTTTGGAGCTAAATTATGAATACAAGAAAGATGAGGCAACAATTAGATGGCTCACACTCGGATACGTGAGCATAAGCGATACTAGGTAGAGTGACTTTGAGTCTAGCTACAAGACTCGTTAATAAAGAAAAGCGCTTCTTGGGAGGCAACCCAAGCTTTATTTTATTTATTTGCTTTGTGTGTTTATTTGTTTGTTTGTTTGTTTTTATTTGTTTCCGTATGTATGTTTAATTTTTATTCTTATTGATTCATGTTAAAAACTAATTTGTGAAAATGCTTTATTTTGTTTTTAACTTCGTCTTAACTACATATAAAGGTATTTTGCAAAAGTTAAGTGTAAGGGAAATCTAAATCGGTTTATTAGAACACAAATTAACATGAATCGTAATAATAATAAATTAACATACATATTCGTGTTTGTTTGAGTCAAATGCTTGTATCGAGTCATAATGATGTTTTGCAGGATTTCCAGGAAGTAAGGTAAAGGTTTTTCCAGAAATTTTCCGGAAACTTAAAATGAAAATTTTTGTCAGGTCATTTCTGACGGCGTCAGGGTTTATAACCTGACGGCGTCAGATTTAATTTTCAGAAATTTTTGAAAGTTTTGTTTTTATAAAAAGTTTTTATTAAAATCTCCAACTTATAATCTCCAGGAATCTGCAAAATTATCATTCCACAAGCATTATATCCTTATATATAGATTTTATCCCGCCGATGTTATGCAGGTTTTCGTGTTTGTTTTCTCAGGTTTAACAGGTTATTTTGGACAAGGAAATGTTTTTGGATCAAGCTTATGGCGATGCATTAGTCATGGAGCTTCAACATTACTTTGGAAGAAGATTTAACCGTGTTATTTCATTATCCACCGAGCGAATCAGGGGAGTATTTGATTTCATTCTTTTACTTTATGCTTTTACATCTTGTTATTTGAACATTGGGGACAATGTTCATCTTAAGTGTAAGGGGAGGGTAAAAGTACGATTTTAAGAGAATGCTATTACGCTTGATTTTTGTTTGTTTAATAGTAGATGTGTAATAAAACTGAGATAAATACCTGTTAAGGTAATTTTAGTGCCAAATTTAAAATTTTTTACAACATATAGGAGTGAAACTTTGATCTTAATGAGCGTCTCACGGATAGGAGTTATATGACTAGCACAAAAACCGTACCACTAAAAAATTTTCCACCCCCAAATATGTGAGGTTCGCCCCTAGAATTGGTAGGAAAAGCATTTATGCTATGATGTGTGTACCGGTAGCACTTAGATTCTAGAACTTGCGTTAGGACCATTCCGAGGCCACAAGTGAGACTACATTCGTGTAGTTAGATTTACTACATGATAAGAGGCATTAGGATTAACCCATTGTTTTACACCTGTGTTTTTGTTATAATTACTTTGGCTACATTGGTCAAGTAATTCTCCCACACCATTTGCGTTGTACTCATTTTTAGTACACGATACCCCTAGTACACCCCTCAGAGCCTATCTTTTCGTTTCGACCTTTAAGCATTTTACTTAAAGGAAGAATTTGTTACACCCCACTTAAATGTACACCCAAATCGCCTTAGCCTACCTTGTATGAACTCATCTTTAGTGCATTATTGTGACAACATTTGTTTAAACCCAAGTTAATTATCTAGTTGATTACATGGTTGCTAAGTCGAGTCATATCCTTGTACATATTGTTTTGGGACAATTGGGACTCATGGGTAAAGTACTAGTGTAATGGAGTAATGGGGAAGAACATCATTTATTACCCCCATATGTGCTAAATATTTTAAAAGTACTCCAAGTTTTTCAATTATCTTAATTCGAGTCATTAGAATAGTTATTTGTAAAGTTATGTAAAAGTTCAAGTGTAAGGGGAATGCAATGCCCCTATGATGTATTATTTTGGATGGTAGGGCAAGAGTGTATGCAAAAAAAAAAAAAAAAAAAAAAAAAAAAAAAAAAAAAACGAAAAAATCAAGAAAAATACAAAAAAATGAGAAAAAGAAAAATAGAAAAAAAACATACGGACTACCATCCCGTTTCATTTTATGTTTATTTTTATGTTTTTGTTATTTTGTTATTTTGTTTCTAGCTTAAGATTGAGTCGAGTCTTGGCTTAGCAACATTGTATAGTACATGTAATTGATCAAGATCTTTAACTCGCCACCAGTAAAACATCCTTTATCCAACAAAACCGTGTTTTCCTTTTCCCTACACCTAACGTTATAACACATTTAAAAGCCCTCTTTGATAGTTTATCTTAGGTGCTTACGCCTAGTGGAGGAGGTTTTCGATCCTTTCCCAAGCCTATGGTAATCTATTTGCTATGACAGGTAGTGAGAGATATTATCCGTTTTCATTTATGAGATTTATTTTGATGACACTTGAGAGATGTGAGTATCTAAACACTACTTGTGAGGTGCTAGTTTGTAATCTCCGTGCTTATTATGATTGAAGTGGAACGATTATTTGTTGTAATTACTTTTATGTTTGCATTAAATGACCCCTAACCTGTATTTTGATTAGAATAAAAGCGCATTTGCTTGAGGACAAGCAAATCTCAAGTGTAAGGGTATTTGATGAAGCGAAAAGTGTACCGCTTTTAAGGGGTCATTTAAGCCCTAAATCGTATTTAATTGATCAAATATTGCCCTAAATCGTTCCTTTTGTCATTTTAGGTACTTTTGAGGAGAAATCTGGAAAAGGAGGCATTTTGGACGTTTTTGGAGCATAAAAGTGAAGAAAACGACAAAGTCTCAAAAATCGGCTAAAAGTTACCCTTGACGGCGTCAGATTTTACTCTGGACGGCGTCATGGCTTGGCAAGAAAAGGTGGACGTGAAATTTACTCATGATAAGCCAGTGAAAATTGCATGTAAATTCTGACGGCGTCACGCTTTAACCTGATCAAGGGCGTCACGGCTTAAATCAAAGAGGGACGGCGTCACGTTCAAGAGCTGACGGCGTCAAGCCTTGATAAGCCAGAACGGATTTTGGAGAGCTAAAGAGGGACGGCGTCAAGAAGGTCATCCGGGAACCCTAAAAGCGGCGAGGTGACGGCGTCACATTCCATAAGGTGACGCCGTCAGATGTAAAAATCTATATATAGTTTTCTAATTTTTTTGTCATTGGAGAGAGCTTAGTGTGGAATTTTTGGGAGAAAACCCTAAGACGAATTTAGCTTCTTTTTCAAGGCTTTTGCCTTGAGATCTTCCATGTTATATTGAAAGATAAGTTATCAATTAATCATTCAATATGTCTATGTGTTGTTTGATTTTATCTTGTTCTTGTCTTTTGTTTAACATGTTAGGCTAGATTTATCTTGTGTTTGCTTAGATCTAATGAAACCTAGCTATTGATTATTGGTTATTAGTGTGTTATTAGTTGTATTGGATGATTGTTTATCTATGTTAGGCTTAAGAAAACTGGCTAACTTCCTATTCGGTAACTTGCTTGAACGTCTTAAGAAACATGAACCAAATGCGTACTAAAGGTTTTTATGGCTGTATTTAATGCACAAGCGAATTCTAGTGATCCCATGTTAGGAGCTTCCTAGCCGGCTCGACATAGGAGTGAAGTAGGAGCTTGTAGAGTTGGGGAAGTACGTACGCCACCCCACGATTGGTATTAAGGAATACACCCGTCATCCACGCGACTAATACATACTAATCAACCGGTAAAAGATAGTTAGGGAGTAAGGAAATCTAAGTAAACACATTTCTCTACACTTAAGTTCTCACCAACCTTTCATTTTTGTTATTTTATTTTATTTGCATTCGTAGTAATTTGGGTTAGTTGACTAGCAACTAATTCCGCCCACTCCTTCAAACCCGAGATTTTACTTGCTTTCATAAAATTATAAAAACACAAAAAAGAATCTTCCTCAACCCTTAGACCTATTAGAGTAGTTTTTCATACCTAACGAACACTATTCCCTGTGGAGAACGATCAATCCCCCGTACTTACCACTACACTATACTACATCGGTCAGGTACACTGCCTGGTGGGGTTGTAAGCCTCTTGAGATCCCTCGAGAGGTAAAACCTGTTGTAAGGTTGCAAAACCACGCATCAAACCATATTGTCTTCCCCTTAATCTATGCTATCCACCACATCTCTTCCCCTTTTTGTTATCAACAAATAGAAAAAGTATACAAATATGATCTTTACAACTACAAACTAATACTACACATCCAATCTATCCTTCTAATATCTCAAATTATCCTCCATTAAGCTTTCCGCACTAAAAATGAACTTGAGACAACAAAATTTTAAACCATCAGTAGCAATATTAATCAACAATAATAAGAATCAATAACTTTCCCTTGTTGTGATGCATAAGTATAATAAATGGTTAAACACTTGAACATTTAAGCTTCCCCTGAAACTCATATGTTAACCATTCGAATCTTCAATTCTGTAGGCTTTTATGATTGATGAAGAATTACCAATCATTACTAACTTGATGATGAAACAGAATAAACCAACCTTGTGTCTTATGTCTTATACTAAAAATTGACTTTGAACTTATACTTAACCACCAGACTTAACTAGGAGAAGACTTAACCACCAGATTTAACTGGGAGAAGACTTAACCAGAAGACTTAACAACTCCTGCAACAGCCTCATTAGCATATTTTGCTTATCATTTCAGTATTCTTCATGTTTCATTCTTCTTGTTCTGTGATCATCAAATTTATGAAATATAATTCCCAACAACTTTGAATCATATTTTGAGCATTTTATTGAATTTTAATTGAAAGAATAAATATAATTTTGATTCTCAAACTTTGTATTTTCTTTTCCCCGGTGCACATAAATCACTATTTATAAAGAAGGATAAAAGTAAAATAACATTAGAATCAATGATTAGATACTTGAGCAGATTGTGAAAATCCAAATGTCAAATCGTTGTTTGGATATCTGCAGACACGGAAGCGGCCAGCGGCTCGTGAAACTCGAGATTATTAACTTTATTACAAACCTTACAATTTTCTTCCTCCTTTTTGTATCTTTTTGATAAATATTTCATTGGAAAATTTTAAATAAAACTCAGTTTAACGAGTGTTTTTTGTGCTAATTTATACATTTATCTACAAAGTTAAAATTGGCGGAAAAACTCTGTCTTGTGCACTCTTTTTAGGTGCCGACTTTCCTATGAACCTAACCCAAATATTGACCATTTGATAGAATGATCTTCAATCATAAGTTAGGATTGAGCACAATATATATTTCTTCAAAAACGTCTTTAAAGGTGAAAAACTGATATCATTAGACAATATTTCAATCGTGTGTTAATTTATATGTTAATGTATAAGCTTATGTAAAATTTAAAACATAGTAAACACTAGTTTTATAGGCTTAAATAGATAAGCTTCATAAACTCCAAGAAAAGAAACTTACTTTTAACTTTTACATGAAACTCATAGTTTATCATATAAGTTAACACAAATATTTCACTAGTAAGTTACTCGTTTGTATATACGAACTTTATATCACTGTATACAAACCTTTTACCATTCACGCTATTTATAGAAGTTTCTTCAACCTTTGACGGGAACATATAAATCAACAAAACTTTTTCTTTGTTTAAGAAAAAAAGTAGTTTAATTTAGTAACCTAGTCAAAGAATAACATCAAATTACCTCTTAATTATTAGCTTTACTAACGATTAACTAGAAACGGACTTTTTATTTGATGGTGAGTAAGTCTGTAAGTGTGCAAAACTCATGACGAACGAGCAAAATTGAACTAGAACAGCGTTGCTAGACCGATACACTCGGTGACCACTTAGCATGATACCGGTTTGCGCTAGAATCGTTAAATGGCTCGATAGATATTTAAATTTACATATTGCGAAACTTTTTTAAATAATCAAAAGTTAATTAAGTAAGAAACATTTGTTACACCAAATAGAAAATAACTAAAATTATGTTACTACTATACTTTTGTTAGAAAAAAATATGTTGTATATATAATTTTGATTTACACCATAGTCAAATATCGATTTTGGGTTTTCATAAGACTAGATATAATACCCGCGCACGCGCGGGGTTTTTTTTAATCATTTAAATAAATTATTATTTTTAATTTCGGGTTTTAATTATTATAACAGGACCTTCAAAACCATTGTACTTTGATTGAGGTATTGAATTAGAGTTATTTACGAATGTAGTGGGTTTTAATATTAATTAGATTTGGAGGAGATGTTCTTGTGTCAATGATTGTGCGTGAATGAATGATAAGAGATCGAGTTTGATTGATGGAGGAGGAATTTGGGAATGTTGGGACTTCAAATATTTAGTGGGAATGATACTGAATTTTAAGTTTCAACCCAAATCTTTGAAAAACTTGCTCCACCGTTTTCAAGTTTTAATTTTTTATATTTTGACACATATATTTTTGTAAGTTTTTATTGAATGATTACAAATCACATTCGTTTTTTTGTAGAATATGGATAAATTTAGAAGTATTTAGGCTTTTCTTATTTAATATTTAAGAAAATAATAATAATAATAATTTGATTATTACTTAATAAGGTATGATTTGATTTTTTTGAAATGTAAAAGTCCCCACTAGGGGTTTTGTTTTATTATATAAACTAGATATAATGCCCGCGCACGCGCGGGGTTTTTTCTAATCATTTAAATGAATTATTATTTTTAATTTCGGGTTTTAATTATTATAACAGGACCTTCAAAACCATTGTACTTTGATTGAGGTATTGAATTAGGGTTATTTACGAATGTAGTGGGTTTTAATATTAATTAGATTTGGAGGAGATGTTCTTGCGTCAATGATTGTGCGTGAATGAATGATAAGAGATCGAGTTTGATTGATGGAGGAGGAATTTGAGAATGTTGGGACTTCAAATATTTAGTGGGAATGATACTGAATTTTAAGTTTCAGCCCAAATCTTTGAAAAATTTGCTCCACCGTTTTCAAGTTTTAATTTTTTATATTTTGACACATATATTTTTGTAAGTTTTTATTGAATGATTACAAATCACATTCTTTTTTTTTGTAGAATATGGATAAATTTAGAAGTATTTAGGCTTTTCTTATTTAATATTTAAGAAAATAATAATAATAATAATTTGATTATTACTTAATAAGGTATGATTTGATTTTTTTGAAATTTAAAAGTCCCCACTATGAGTTTTGTTTTATTATATAAAAGATCGATTTTGGGTGTTCAAAAGATGTATGAATGGAGCAACGCCCTACGCACGCCAAACATCGGATCCCACATTAGTGCGGAAATTCTTTTCGGTTTTTGGACTTTGATTTACCATTTTTTTACTTTATACTATTTTGTTCGTTTGTGTTTACTTAGTGGGTGTGTCAACAAGTGGATCACATTTTCTTCACACATGTTTTTATACATGACTTTGAGCAAATTTTTCTTAGCGACCCTTATATAATATAAGACTTGTAATTCCATAATAGAAACATTTGGCGTGACATCCACGTTACGCAATCGACCAAAGCGTTGACTCTAGGCCTGGCGTGAAATGAGGCGAGAAAAGGCGCGAGACGTGACGCCCTTTTTGAAATAAATGAATATAATTAGATGCAAAGATAATTTCTTGAATTAACTCTTTATGCACAACACTTTTTATAAACTTAATATGTACGAAATATGATATAATATATAAACTTATAATTATTTTCATATTTTGTGCCTCTTTAGGTTACGTCTTAGAAAACGCTATGGCTTGGCCAAAGCTTCTAAGGCGTGAGGCTTGATCATTCCGCAAAGGCACGTCTCACGCTATTTATAACTTGATCCGGCTACATATGTTTTGACAATGGTCGTAGAGGTACTGTTATAAAAGCTTAGTTGTTCAGTTGGTTCGTATATGTTTGTGCTTCAAACACGTCCTAGTTGTTCAGTTTGTTCGTGCAAATACCAAAAAGTTAGTTTTTCTCATAGCCTAGTCGATGTATTTTTTTGAGCCAAGTGTTTCTTTATGTTTTGGACCTTTTGGGCTTTTGGTGTTCTTCTATCGGCTATTGCATTATGGGCTTCTTTCCCCATAAACTAGACGGGTCATCGTTTTTTTCATTTAACTAGAAGCCCATCATCAAACAAACTACAAAGTAGTAAAGTACAAAGCATTGTTTTTGCAAAATTTATCAAGTACATGTTTCAGACTGAAACCTATATGCACTGATTTTGTGAACTACCGGTTCCAAGGCATAAAAGAAATGTTGTTAAGTTATACGAAGTTACACTTAAAGATTTGAGACAAATAATCCGTCAGCAAGCTGAAACTCAGTTATTAGAAACCAATCAGATAGCCTTCACTCATTGACAACATTAATTTTTCATAACCTTTAGTATAAACGTGTCTCAGTAGATATCTTTGGTTGATTTATCTAAAATTGAGGTTTATTTTGTAACACGAGGTAGAATTACATTGCATGATATATGTATAACTAGATAAAAGAGTTTTAAGTTTAACAGTTCCTAACAAGACCATAGATAGAATGCAGCAAATACTGCGCGTGCATTCATTCATAACAACACATGGCACATAACTACATATCTCGAGCACAACATGGTACCTTCATTCATAACAAAACAGCAGTACATATAAGATGGTTTACCATAGAAGTTCAAGATCAGGATTTCTTAGATATCAAAAGTTGCTTCTGCCAGCTATATTATCATAATGATATAGGTTACGATTGCCAAATGGTGCATTTTCAGTTTTTCGATACAAGGTTCAACTTGGTACGCTTGCATATATCGTCAAGCTCTGCTTTATGGACTTCTATCTCATCAATTTCCGCATAAGGATTTTCATCAAGCCACTCAGCTGCCTCCTCAATCTGATGCTCCATGTCTTCCAACTCTTTTACACTAAGCCCCATCTTTCTAAGCTTCAACCGAGCATCATAATTCTTGATTCTCACTTTTAACTCATAAATATAGTCATCTAAAGCATTATGGGCCCTCACTTTGTTCAAGTACGCCTCATCCTCTAACTTATATCTTTCAGCATCTTCAATCATCTTCTCAATATCCACTTTCAACAGGCTACCATTGTTAGTTATCTGGATTGATTTATTCCTGCCAGGGGTTATTTCTCTAGCTGATACGTTCAGGATCCCATTGGCGTCTATCTCAAAGCACACAGTTACCTTAACTACCCCCCGTGGAGCAGAAGGAAGGCCGTACAGCGCAATCATTCCCAATAAACAGTTTTCAGTACTCTTTGATCTCTCACCTTGATACACCGGAAAACGTATGGATGTTTGATTATCGTGTACTGTCTGGAACACTTTTTCCTTCTTGGTTGGTATAGGTGAGTTCCGCGGAATTAACACACTCATAACCTCACCCTTACTCTGCACACCAAGTGACAAAGGAGTAACATCAATTAGCTTAAGAGCCTGCATAGCTTCATCACCCATTCCGCTTAAGTTTGCAGCTAAAATTCCAGCACCACAGGCAACAGCCTCATCAGGGTTCATCCATTGGCAAAGCAATTTTCCATTGAACAGCTCCTTCAACATGGCTTGTACCTTTGGTATCCTGGTAGATCCACCAACAAGAACCACGTCATCAATGCTATCCACCTTCATATTCAAATCACTTAAACAACTTTTTACAGTCTCAACACATTTCTCAAAAAGATCCATATTAACCTCTTCAAACTTAGCTCGGGTAAACTTTGCAAAATAATCAATCCCGTTAAACAAGCAATCAATATTGATCGTTGTCTGAAAAGCTGTTGATATAATTCTCTTTGCTCTCTCGCAATGAACCCTTAACCTACCCAAAGCTCTTAGGTTCTTACTAATATCTTCTTTGTGTTTCCTCTTGATGTCTTGTACAAAATGATTCACCATTCTGTTATCAAAGTCTTCACCTCCCAAATGTGTGTTGCCACCAGTAGCTTTAACCTTGATCACTCCATTGTCGTCAATTGTGAGAATGGAAACATCAAAAGTACCACCACCCAAGTCAAAAACTAAAACATTCATCTTGCCATCTATACTAGCTTTCTTATCAAGAGCATAAGCAATCGCAGCCGCTGTAGGTTCGTTAATCATACGAATAACTTCAAGTCCAGCAACCGTTGCAGCATCCTTTGTTGATTGCCGTTGTGAATCATTAAAATAAGCAGGAACTGTGATCACAGCCTTCTCAACAGTTGATCCAAGAAACGTTTCAGCAACCCCTTTCATCTTTGTTAAAACCATGGAAGATATTTCTTCAGAAGTAAATTCCTTCTCTTGACCCTTGTACGTGACTAGAATCTTTGGCTTGTCTTCGGTCCCAACCACGACTTTAAAAGGCCACAACTTCATGTCTTCTAGAACAGTTTCATCGCTTGCTCTTCTTCCAATCAACCGCTTTACATCTGTAATAATGCATTTACAACAAAATTAACAAAGGACAAAAGCTAATTAATTTGTACAATGATGAGGTATCAGGTCCTTCGATACCTCAGAAGGACTTAATCACCCTAAGCCAAACATTTCCTCAGAAGGTTAAGGAATAACTTCCCTACGTTGGAAGAGTCCTCCGGAGCATTTAGGGTTGTTTGGTCAGGGCCGTCTTCGAGGTTATGCGAAGTGGGCAAACCACCCAGCTCCCACTTTTCACTTTTCTAGGGCCCAAAGTTTATATTATGTTCAATATATAAAACTATAAAGATGTTATAAATATACATAATAAATAGTTAAACGAACTATTGTTCGCTGTATCAAACTTTATTCAATAATGCTTAAAGAATGACATTTTACGTAGAAAATTCTTTATAAAAAATACAATGTTCATCTAGCCTTCTCATTAATACCCATCTTCAATTCTAACTCAGGTTAACACGAGAACAGCCCTGCTGGTCCGTTGCGGGGTAGCTTCGGTAATGTAGAGATTACTTGATCAAGGACTTGCACTCGTTTGGCGCTATCGAGTTTTTTTAGGCCTTGGCAAAAACTTTAAAATTGATGCCTCAATGAGAATATTAACGTAAGAGAAGGGGATTCTTTCTATAGTACGGAGTATTACTTAATGCAAATTGTTGATTTTATTAGATAGTTTTTGCAAGAAAATTTAAAAAACATCGCTATTGGTGTTTTAGTTTTGTTCGATCACTTCACGTAACCCGTAACATAACATAAGGTATGAAGGTTTCCACATTTAAAGTAATACATAAATTCCTCAAGCCAAGCTCTATTAACATGCACGAGTAACTAAAAAAGTTAAAAGTGAGACAAACCGAAAATGGTGTTGTTGGGGTTATAAGCAGCCTGATTTTTAGCAGCATCACCAACCAATCGTTCAGTGTCGTTGAAGGCAACACACGAAGGAGTAGTTCTGTTTCCTTGATCATTTGCAATGATATCAACACGATTGTGTTTCCAAACAGCAACACACGAGTAAGTAGTTCCAAGATCAATACCGATGGCAGGGACTTTAGTCACTTTACTACCTCTTGATGACATGCTTTAAGAGAATAAAGATATTATAGTTTAGATTACCATAGAAATTTTGACTCCAATAGTCCAATGCAACGGAGTTTAAGTTATAGAGATTGTATTTGTGTGGATCGAGGTACTAACCGAAGGTCACAAATGACGTTAGCTGGTGACTACTTGGTGAGTGGTGACTAATAAACTTCTAATGCAATGGAAAGTGTGGTGTAAGTATGTACAGTAACTATTTCAACCTCGATATATATGCAAGTTTGTGATGAGTGTTGCAATTTAAACTCAGTCACATCGAACTGTCACGGACCCATTATCTCGCAACTTGTCATTTGATATAACTTTTATTGAAATTTTTTATAAAACTTGTATTGAAATTTGCTATCTATGGTCGAGTTTTTAGCTAAAGGGCAGTTTATCCGGACCCTCCTATAGGAGATTTGCAATCATTGGACGCATCGGGCGGTTGTACTGTATGTTTTGCGAGTTGTACATTTGACTTATGGGGGTATGTATAGCGTCCGCCGCTAAATTGTCACGTTTTAGAAAAAGTATTCAACACTTCTAAAATGCTTAAAATTTTTAACCAGATTATCAAAAATATTCCTCATTTGCTAAAAACCGTGATTTGATAACAACAACTTACTGTGTGTTTTTTAAGCATTCTATGTTCAAAAAATAAGCATTTAGTGATCTAAACATTCTATATTTAACATCACATAACATGTTTAAAATCATTGAAAATGTATAATTATAAAATACATGAGTTTATTAAATGAGTTTTTTTTTATATGTAGAATGCTTTGACAACGCTCAATAAATTATTATTAGCACAAACCCCTTTTAATATTACATATACCAATTTATCCTTAATTAATATTAGAGTAAATTACACCGTTGGTCCTTATGGTTTGCGTTGACTGGCGCCAGTGGTCCTTTGACCAAAAAAATTGCACCACTCAGCCTTAAGTCAGAAACGTTATGCACCGTTAGTCCCCCTATCCAACTGGCCCAACAAACATCCACTAACGCTCGTTAAGTATGGATTTTAAAGGGGCAATTTCGTCAATTCCCAACACACCCTAACACTAACTCCGGCCAACACCTCCGAACTTCAAACCCAAAATCCGGCGACCCTTCCGGTGAACACCACCAACCTCCGGCCACCACCACCACCGAGCAAAACCCCCTCATGTCCAGAAAATTCGGATCAAACAATACACACCATAACAAAACAAATCCGGTCAACAAAACACAAACTCAAAATGTGACAAATGGTAATTTTCACGTTGTTAATTAATATTAAATGAGTATTAATTATTTTTAAGCTAAGCATTTCTATGCGCATTTGCATGTTTGTGAGTATTTTTGAGCATTTTTGGGAGCTGTTCCGCATACTGTAGCTTACAGTCACTGCAGAAAAAGTATATTTTTGTCAGTAAGCCTAAATTATCATATTTCTGATAGTTACTGACAAGTCTCGTAATTAACTGAGAGCTTTCTCGTATTTTTCTGAAAAACAACCGTACGCGCGTACCGACAGCACAATACACATGGTAACAGTCAAATAAATATATTTTTGAGTCAGTAATAATATTTTATTACATTTCTGACCAAAACGTGGATAAAGACTTTATTTTATGCATACGTGTCCAAAAATGTCAAACCGGGACTTTACGGTCACGTTTTAGCTCAAACCGACACACGATACACCAACGCGGAGTAAAAATAAATTTATCCTCCCCTAATATACCCCATAACCGGCCATATTGTTGGGAATTAAATATTCTGAAGTTAGATTATCTAAGATAAAGGTATTACTAGTTCAAAGTCAAGGTACTGCTAGAACAAAAAAGTACGGCTAGTACAAGATCAAGGAAGATACTGCTGGTTCAAGTTCAAAGGAACGGCTAGTTCAAAATGGTACTGTTGATCAGTAAGTCATTCTGCTGCTGAGTGGATAAGATTGAAAAGATATTTATTGTATTTTGGTCAACAATATACGGTAGATAATATCTTACCCCATATGCTTAGTTAACAAATTGTGTACATAGATACATGTTGTATCTTATGTACTGACACTCAAGATAAGTTAACCAAGTAAGTCGGCTAAGACTTTAAGCAATATTGTAATAGATCTCTTGGACTATAAAAGAGATCTTAGACTTGTGTTTTAGTGTAGTTATCAAGTGTGTCCATGCATATGTGTTATTGTAAGAACATATAACTGTTAGATAAGAACAAACACAAATATATCACAAGTTAGAAAAACTTAAGATTCAAGGTTGTAACCCTAGTGATATTTCAAGATCACTCGTATTATTATCATTAATAATATTGAATCGTTTGGTGATAATCTTCATGTGTTCATTGCTAACTAACAAACATAACAATTCCATTTCCATAACATACACAACCTTCTAAGTTTGGTTGAGTGAATTCCGCGCACTTAATCATTTTAACACAACATATCATACACACAAAGTCACAAGGTTTAACCACCTTAACCGTGTGTCCAGGATCCTAGCAAGTGGTATCAGAGCAAGGCTGATATTGTTGTTTTTAGAAGAAACAAGAAATGGATGTACAAGATGTTCAAACAAATGTTGCTGCAAAGTTGCCCATGATCAAACCAAACGAGTTTGAGTTATGGAGGATGAGAGTTGAGCAATATTTTATGGTTCAAGATTATGCTCTTTGGGACATAATTCAGTATGATGATTCCTTCACTTTAGGCTATTCAGATGTTCTTGTTGAAGGGAAAACAGTTAGAAAAAGAAATACTGGACCAGTTTCTAATGATGAAAAGATACAAAAGAGAAATGATCAGAAAGCAAGAAACTTGTTGCTTATGACTATTCCTGGTGAGCAGATGCTATCTTTTAGCAAATATCTTGATGCAAAAACTCTTTTTGAAGAGATTTGTGCATGGTTTGGTGGTAATGAAACTACCAAAAAGACACAGAAGACATTACTAAAGCAACAATTTGAAAACTTTACTGCTTTTAGTAATGAGTCTCTTGATAAGCTATTTTCAAGACTACACAAGCTTGTAAGTCAGTTAGCTGTGTTGGGTGTTGAGACAGAGAAGGAAGATCTCAACATGAAGTTCTTGAAAAGTCTACCTGATGAATTCCATACTCATGTTATTGTCTGGATGAACAAACCAGAAATTGAAACAATGAAACTTAATGATTTGTTCAATAACTTTAAAATTGTTGAACAAAGTCTAAAGAGAGGTGGAAATTATGGTACTAGTTCTGGGAATGCTGCACTCTTGTTAGTTCCTAGTGTTAGTCATTCAGAAGAGGTAGATGAAGTTGAAAGTGTTTCTAATGCTACTTATGGTGGTCCTTCTACTAGTTTACAAAAGGATGTCGCTGGACTTGGAGATCCAACATTTTATGCCTTTATAACCAGTCAATCTAGTGGTTCTCCTCTAAATCATGAAGACCTTGAGCAGGTAGATGGTGATGATTTGGAAGAGATGGATATTAAGTGGCAAGTTGCTTTACTTAGCATGAGGGCTAAGAAGTTTTGGCAGAAAACTGGAAAGCAAATTACCATAAATGGTAATGATACTGCTGGGTTCGATAAGAAGAAAGTGGAATGTTTTAACTGTCATAGGTTGGGACACTTTGCTAAAGAATGTAGAAGCCCAAGGAAGCAGGATAATAGGAACACATGGTATAAACAAGAGAGGAATAAGGAAGTACTGGTGGAAGAGCCAAATGCTATGCTGGCTATTGATGGTATTGGATATGATTGGAGCTCTATGGCTAATGAAGAGGATGCACCACCAAATGCTGCTCTTGTTGTCGATGAGATTGCTCTAATGGCCTCTTCTGATTCAGAGGTAGATACCATTCCTACTTGTACTAATTCATGTCATAATCTTAAAAATTATGAAGACATTAAAAAGAGATTTGATGCTTTTAGAGAAGAGTTAATTGATGCCCTTCATAATTTAGCTAATCATAAGAGGTGTGTAGGAGTTTTAGAAAAACAAATACAACATTTTAAAAAGATTGAATCTACGTTTACTGATGACTTAAATGCTTTAAAAAGAGGAATAGCATTTAGAGATGAATTACTTAATGATCAAAGTAGACGTTTATCTGAAGTCAAAAATGAAAAAGAAAATGTTAAGGTTACTATAGATACTTTAGCACATGCCTCAGAAGGAATGAATAAAATTTGGGAAGCTCAAGTAATTGATAAAGCTAATTCAGGTGTAGGTTACAAAACTGTCCCTCCACCATATAGAGGTGTTCCTTCACCTCCAGGTGTTGACCTAGCACATACAGGTTTAGCTGAGTTTCAAGAACCAATCATGGAATATGGTTCTAAGGCTAGTAAGAGTCTTAAGGTAGAAAAGATAAGTAAAAGTTTAGATAAAACTTTACTTTATCAGGACAAGGTGTCCTTTGCTAAGAAAGGAGAAACTATAGTTGTTGAAGATTGTACAACTGATAGTGATGATGAAGAAGATCAGGTTATGTCTAAACCTGTAGTGGTTAAGAAAGTAGGAACAAAGGTTCCTAAGATAGTCAATCACAACACTAACAGGCCTAAGAACAATGTTAAACATGTTAGGCAATCAGTTAGATATTGTGAACAATATAGAACTACTAACAAGCCCAAAGGCAACCAAAGGGATTGGAATGGCCTTATGTCTCACCAACTAGGTGATGACTTTGCTTTTTATAACAAAGCTTGTTATACATGTGGTAGTTCTGACCATCTTGCAGCTTTCTGCAACCAATGGGTATCTGGGTATGAAAACAATAGGGTGAACTACAAAAGGCAAACTCCTCAAACTCACTTTCACTCTAACACTCATAGAACAAAGCCCAGAATAGTCTCAAACAAGTCTGGACCAAAAGGTCCTGCTAGACCAAAAGGTCCTGCTAGCACAGACAAAAAGGTACTGCCAGTACAAATAGAAGGTACGGGTAGAACAAAAGGTACGGTTAGACCATTAATGACTGTTAACCCAAAAACAACAGCTAAGGATGCAAAAACAACTTTCAAACATGCATCTACAACTGTTCTAAGGCCCATTCAAACAAAGGCAGTGGTCCATAAACAAATTTGGAGACCCAAAAGTTCAACTACAAAGTTAGCAGACTCTGCTACTAAGCATGTGGTTCACTCTGCTGCTAAGGGAAAAAGAGCAAATGCTGTTAAGGCCTCAGCATGTTGGATTCTCAAATCCAATGTTGCATCAACTGTTCTCAAAAGATTTCACTTCATTGATGCAAGAGGCAGATCCAAGTCAGTAATGGCTTGGATCCCCAAAAGAAACTAACACTCTTATTTATGTGCAGGAACATTCAAGTGATAACCAAGAGGATCAAGGATACTCAGATAGTGGATGTTCAAGGCACATGACAGGCAACATGTATTATCTCTCAGATTTTGAAGCTTTTAATGGAGGATATTGTAGGATCCCACGAAAATCCATTCTGATAATCCTCATCGATTAAAGATAACCTCGACTTACTGTTTACCAAAATCGATTTTTCGGGGGAATTTAAAATTTTTCTTAATATATTAATTCTCACCACAACACAATATCACAACAATTAACAAATAACGACGCTAGCTCTCGACATGTATTTTGAAATGTAACCATTTCGCGAATCACCCTTTACACTAATTAGTATCAATGGAAATATGCACTAAAAACACATTATACACTAATCACTATATTTTCTACAAATTACAACAATAATTATAAACTCACACTAACTACATTTAATTACACAACAATTACTCTAAACATATATTACTTACTTCACTAATCTAACCAACTACAAACCAACTGGACCCTTAATTCGTTCCAGGCCCAACACTCCCACACGACAAGCCCATCACCACCCACGTTCTCAACCCAACCCCAACCCAATTCTTTGTTATTTCATGTAATTCGACCAACTACCTACTTACAAAACGCACTTCGTAAGCTTAATAACTAAACGCAACCTACACGTATTTTTACACCATTTCATACACCACCTACTAGACTATACCTATGCCAATTTCCAAAGTTAAATGTCGAGTTTTGATAAGGTTTTGAAGGCCAATCTCTTTGTCCCATTTTAACCCAACCCGATATACGAAACTTATCGAGACTCAACCAAATCTTTCCCCGCTTTTTCCTACGTACTCTTAATAATATTCTCAACATGTTATGATGATCAGAAAATGACTAGGACCACGGAAGCTTAGTATGGCACGCTAACTTCATATTTGGAGCATATATTAGAAACACAAACCAAGCATATGAATAAATAAACACAACACAACAAACAAAGATAGATCTTATCTATCAAATACCTTATACTGTCGGTAGAAATAGCTTAGGTGTCCCTTCATACACAGTATATCTCAATGATTGATAGATTGAAGACTTTGATAGTCAACAAAAACGTGTGAATTCCCTCTATAAAATCCTACCCTTCTAGCTACTTGCAATGCCTATCTTTCATTCCTTTCACTCTCCCAAGACACCCTAATAACCCAGAAAAACATGTCACTCATATAGAAAATATCGGGTAAGAACTAAACCCTTAAAAACATGCATCGAGTTCATTGAAAGCCTACTGACTCCTTTACTTTATGCATCCTGTCGAACTACCCAATTTCCTTCATCACCCATTTCACCTCTCCCACTTCATACCACTCACATCTCACTCTTTCTCACTCACAAAATATTCTTAGAAACGCAATACGGGTAAGAAACCCAACACGTATAAACGTATCCTAGCTAGCCTAAGTGGACTGTCTCACTCTTGCTTTCCAGTTGACCTCCTCAGTTTCCTCACCACCTTTAAGATGTGTAGTAAGTGTTCTTAAGCTCTTATATTATCATGTCTCACACTCCACATCTCACTATCACGTAACATGCATGCATACTTCATTGTATATTCGAACGTTTTATTTTACTTTTGTATCACTAGTACGTGCATTAAAATTTACAAACCCACAATGGGTGACAAACCCCCACTGTGGAAGGATGGAAAGTCACAACCCACATTACTCTCACGTTTAGAGATTAGTTGCATGCATACATATTCCTTCGAACACCCTACTGAGCGTATCTCGTGCGTATCATATTCTAAGAAACTGCTCCAGACCGCCACATAAACGACTCAGTAAAACTTAAATCCATTTAACAACCCACCTACAATAATACATGAACTAAAAGACCACCTTGCTAACTAAATAAGTCGCGTTTGTACTTTGTAA
Organism: Artemisia tridentata subsp. tridentata; assembly: GCA_021014915.2. Taxonomy (NCBI): domain Eukaryota; kingdom Viridiplantae; phylum Streptophyta; class Magnoliopsida; order Asterales; family Asteraceae; genus Artemisia; species Artemisia tridentata. The sequence goes on along the minus strand of CP139501.1, from coordinate 213,088,474 downwards.
AATAAGCTCACATACTAGCTTTAAAACAGTTAAACCAAACCACTACTCTCATGTGGTGCACAAGTATTCAAAGAAATAAAGTAAAGTGTTTTCCTTTCATAAATATGTCTCGACAGGCCAAAGTTCACTTAATTAACTTCGAATCGGTAAACGTAACACCCCAATCTTTTTACACCTGTTGATAAACCACCTAACAAACTACATTTTTTGTGTTTTAACCTAGACCTCATAAGCTCTTAAGCACGCCCAAATAAAATCGTTTTAGTTGTCACTCGCCATATATAGAACTAAAACTTGAATTTCATAAAATTTATAATTTCGGTTTGGACTTAACTAAAGCCCACTAAGATTTTGTGATTAACCAGTCCAACAGACCCATATAATATATTTTTAGAACCACAAAAATAGCCCAAGTTCAGGCCCAAAACTATTTACACGCCCTCGCCTCTAAATTTATTAACGAGCCTTAAGTTAAATCGTTAATTGGCCCATTTATACAAAAATAAGTTCTTTTCTGGAATAAGCACTTGAAATAAGTTAAAATGAACTTAATAAAGTTATAGAAATTTTCAGAATATTTTTCCCGTCATTTTTATACTTTTGGACTAAAAATGTAACGCGATCCAACCGGAAGGACCAAAACTGCCAAACCGTGAAACTCCGGGACTGAAGCTGTGAAAACAGTTATAAGGGACTTAAATTGACATACCATTGGACTCCAAGCCTTGTGTGGGCATATGGACAACTTTTGGACTATTATTTGACTTTGGACTTAACCGAGGACTAACGACGTAACGCAACTCAGTTAGACTAAAAAGTATAAAATCTGAAAAGGACAAGGACCTATTTAATTTCACTTGACATTCTTAGTTTATTTTCATTTTGCACCATTCATTTCATATGCATGTTTCATTTTAAGTTATGCATTATTTAAAGTTTCGTTATTAGAAATTTAGTAACTTCACTTGCATATTATTTCAGCATATTGTGAGAAAGTAATATTTTGGGTCGATTAAGATAAGAATCAAGATAATATTATAGATATATCATATTTTTAACTTGAGGCATTTTAAGCATATCACACTTATACCACCGATCCAATCGTTATACGATTTCTCACATCACACACTCACTGTTAGTAGTAAGTCAGAATCTTAGACTTCCCTTATATTCAGGTTTCGTATCGAAGATGTTTCCGTGATCGTTTCCATAGATCTAATAATTCCATCTTGTCAGATACGCTCCAGGTGAGTCGTGGCCCATCCTATTTTAATAATTATTTTAATAACTCTTTTGGGGGAGATACATGCTTTAACTGTTTTAAGTTACTTATATAAAACTCTCATGATTTACTCAAAATCATCCACTATGCTTTACATGTTTGAATCACCTTGGAGAGGAATATATGTTCGTTATATGTACAAATTGCTTGGTTAGCATAAACACTGAAGTTGAAAGATAACAATTTTAAACTACTTGATGTAACATGATACTGAGACTTATTGTATGCATTCATATAACAAATGAATGTACTGTTACTTTATTATGATATTTCTACATTTCACTAGAAATAATTGCCAAGACTAAAATTACGCATGATTCACGCACCCTGAAACCTATATTGCCTAAGTTTACTTTATTGCCATAAAGTCCCTTGATTATGAGCCATTAATCATTGCGGTGAGCGCGAATATAGTGAACAGCTTCAAAAACTGTTAGAGGCTGACGACCTATCCCACTAAATACTTGGACGGAATGCCTACATGGTTAGTCGTATTTAGTCGCGATGCACTATATTTGAGAAAAATAGGAATTGGCAAGTCACCTATTACACGAGGGCAAAACTTTCGTCATTAATTTGATGAACACTCCGTTTTCCGGTACACTGTTAACGTTTTGCGTGTCATGAGGCTTAGGGCAATATAACTTTATGAATATATGAATGTTTCATATATATCCTATGATACAACTGTATTTAGAAGACGACCACTTTACACTGATAAATTTCAGACTCTAAATTACTATTCCCACTATGTGATATGATTTTGAATCCTGTACTTGAACTTTAATTGTTATCATATGTGATTTAAATGAGAATTCTACACAAGACAACCCCAAACTGCTTGGTATATCGTTACATCTAAAAGCTGACTCAACAGTCTATATCGAGCGTATAACAACGTAGCTCATCTGCATTTATAGCTTGAAACTTATGATTTTGGAGATCATACATGATTTATTTGTGGATTTTTATACAACACAACTTATTATTTATTTCATGAAGAATTATTATTTACTTCGACAATCACTATACACTTTCGAAGAAAGTTATTTTCTATAAACTCCACGAACTCACCAACCATTGTGTTGACGTTTTAAGCATGTTTATCTCAGGTAATTAACGGAGCAGGACAAGACACGAAGCGGGCATCATATACTCTGATAAATAAATTGGTGTAAAATCAAATATGTCATTCTTTCCAAATTATCACACTGTTGTGGGAATTTCAAATCAGATACCTTCCTTTTATACCAAAACTATTAATTCGAATGACATATAACTTTCAAAACGCCTATTCTGGGCCGTTTTTCTGAAATTTTAACTCGATCCTCACCGTAACACCCTAATTACTTTTCCGCTGCCACTAAACAAATTAGGGGGTGTTACAGATTGGTATCAGAGCCTATGGTTATAGAGAACTAAATGTTTTCAAACATCGAACTATAACCACACTTTCAAAATAAATGATTTTACACCTTATCATCTTATGCCTTCTGTGTCTGCAGACTGTCGTGCTCAATACATTACTTACTAAGATTGTTTTGTACTAATCTTTACATGCTTGATGTATACTTTTCACACATTACACACTGCATTAATTCACACTCAACGTTACATCTTGAACGTATAAATACTCATAATTATTATTTTCGATTGCTACAGTAACATGTCTTCCCTACCAGTTGACATCGCTAAGACTACCTCTCCTACTACCCATGTATCACCTAGCTATCATATTACACCAAATACTGAAGATCCTTATGTACAAATGTCACAACCTCAACCCGACATAGAACTTACTCAGAAATCATCTTCGTCATCACCTACTCATTCACCTCCACGTCAAAAACTTAGGAGAGCAACCGAATCCTATTCAGATCCGATTGGTGGTCAACCAACATTTGAAATTGGAAAAAGTTCACGTCAAGAAATGACATGGGAAAATATCAACCTAAATTCTCCCTTACCTAATACCTCGGATTTCTCCATGCCAGATGTCCCAAACAATGTATCCCCACCCAAATCTCCTGACTACAATATAGACACCCGTGACCCCATATGGATTCACCTTCACCAACACACCAGCATACTAAACGCTCACTCTAAACAGCTAAAAGAGTTACAACCATTACGATTCGAATGGTATGACCGTAACATAGATACCCTGTTCAAGAGGACAGATGCTGAGAGACGAGAAGTGTTTGGTTTAGGAGTGAATATTGGTAACATGAAAGACAATTACGAACAAGAACTTAGAAACTTGGATGCCAGAACCCGCTGTTTAGGTAGAGGCCATACTCAAACCCACTTTAGGATTGAAGACATTGAAAGAGCATTATGGTTAGCTAGAGACGCAGCAAGAACCCAGAGTCAAAAGATTGCAGCTTTGGAAAACATGTTAGCTAATCAAATGAATGCATGCCAGGAACGTTTCTCAGCCATGGAAGCTGCACAACTGGATCTTGAGGCAGAAGTTAGACGTCTACGTCAGAGACGTAACTGATCTTAAGTATCGTTGTTGTATTAAATAAACCAAATAGTTTTGGTTAGTAGTTCATGTAGTTCCAATAATTCTGTAACTTTCAGAGCTTGTAACCGACTTTTAATGTGTAATGGTTTTCTTTCCGTTATACTCTTCTGTTATAAACAAATTCCTCCCACCAAACCTTATTATGATGCTGTAAGTGCAAAGAGCCATGCAAAACCTCACCATTCATTACTCTTTTAGGTAAACAAATAACCCACGTAAATCAATGAGACATTAATAAAAGACCTTGTGTTGGTTGTTTTGCAAAAATCGATCAAACAAGTTATTAGAGTTATGTCGATTTTGATGAATGTATTCAAACTTACTATGACATTATTGGTGATTGTACATCAAATATACCTCGACTAAACAATAAATCATAGAATACCAAGAACAAATATTAAGAAGAAAATTTGATGAATGAAGAGAAAGTTGTTGAACTTCAACTTTTGTAAAAGAATCCGTTTGTTCCTTAGCAATCCCATATCAATAGATGATTATTATTTTACGATGCTACCCAGACACATCGTATTTCTATGATCCTCAGTTGAATTGATTTTGTATTAATATCACATTGTTAGCACTAATATGCAAATACATTGTTATTTGAATTATTCTAACGATGAAGTGAATACTAAAACTGCGTTTCATGTAATGCTCATAGGAAATGGACAGCATAAATCGCGTAGTACCTACAACAACCATGACCCCTAAAACCATCAAGAAACTGGTAAACAATATCGTTGCAGCAGTACTCGAAGTGACAACAACAGTCCATCCGAGTAACAATGATATGACGAGAAAAGAAAGAAAGAAGTCTATACCTTGTAAGCATAACCATGAAAGTTTCATGGGATGTAGGCCAGTTTGCCTAGCAAATTCAAGGAAAATAGCTAAACCTATCCGCACTTGTACTCAAAGAATTAGGCAAGATATTGCACTCAAGAAAAATAACCAAAAGCGAAGACATGAGGAGAAAAGATCTTTTATTCTCAACAAATGTGAGTTTCACAATGATGTTTGCATCCGCAATCACCTACAAGACCGCATTGACTATCTTCGCCAGCAAAGGCTCAACCCAGAAATTGAAAGAAACTACGTCACCACCCCTACCAACAGAGACAACTACCGTGGAAATAAACCTTTGTGCCAAAAATGTAAGATGCATCACACCGGATATTGCACTGCAATATGCGGGAGGTGCAGGAAAACAGGCCATAAGACAGGAAATTGCAAAACCATGGAAGGAAATGAGCAACCATCATCCATAAAATGCCATGGATGTGGTGAAATGGGCCATTACAAGAGTCATTGCCCAAACTACAAAGCCCATTGGGAACCCAAGAACGGTGCAAGGGAATAAGAACTCGTCAAAGAATCTCAACCGTATCGAAGAATGAACTCTAGGTTAAGCAGATGAATGGATTTCTGCTGTAAAATAAATAAACTCTAGTTTAGGACTATCTAAGTTGTATTTCCGTTTGTATTTGCCTTAGGTTTAATGGATGTAACCTAAGTGTAACAGCTATCTTTCTACCGTGTGAGAAATCTACCTTGTAATATTTCCATGATAATAAAAATCTACGTCTATTTCCATTTCCATTACACCTCTTTACTCATAATCGTTATGTAACAATACACTAATAGTACCTCAAGGATTTAATTAATTTTATTGTGATCAAACCATAAGTTGTTACCACATTGTAAGAAATTCTCACCCAAAACCTAAGTTTATATCCAGAATGTCCAAATGCCATCTTAGAAATTTCTGACTTATCCTCGAAAAATGAACAAAAACTTTAATTTTTTTTTAATAATTAGAGAGTGTCCGACTTTGTGACAAATCATTTTAACTGAACCCTATAAAACTCTTTGAAGAAACATAAATACTGAACCAAGAGTTACATCATTTGGTCCTCAATTATACATAGCCTAGCTAACTATGTATAATTTAGGAAGAATCATGTTATAAATGGAACAGTTATCTTTTCGAAGCTTTTAATAACAATTTTCATTCCAAAAACAAAATCTTGAGACAAAATAATTTGCTCATAAACTTTACTTTTAACCAACCCCAGTCAGATCTACACTGGTCACCCCTCACTCTATTATACGAAGCCAAGAAGAATACGAAATTAGGAACTATAAGAATTCACAACAATATTTGGAAAACACAAATAACACAAATTTTATTAGAAACCATGGAAGTTAATACATAGCGAAATGATTAACATCGGAAGTGCTAATAGTACAATAAACACAATATAAGACATACAATCTTCAATAGGTTGGCCCACCATAGAAACAACAACCCCCACCAACCCAGCGATAGCAAGAGCCACCATAGGATGAAGCACCTTAATTATTCTGGAAGACGGACAAAAGAGAACTATTAAAAACGATAACTAAACATAAAGACACAAGAGATTTTATTCCACATTCATTAAGAGTTACATCGACACACAACAAAGATACATTTTAACAACACTACTCGAGATCCTCACCCCAAGAACTTATTCACAAAAATCAATAAAATAGTGAGGGGTACGATGAACACCAAAGATGCGATGAAGTAGTCGGAGTTTTCATCGGGGAAGAAGGCCAGATAAGCGGCAACCAGAACAATGTATACGAAGGAAACAACAATGGCGATCGGCGGCATAACTTTGGGGAAGAAGATGAATGAAAAAGGCGGAGCAAAAAGGTGAAAAAGGAAAAAGATAGATAGGATATTTATAGGAAAAGTTAAATAGGGAATATAAGTGGAGAAAATACCCGTTATTTTACTATTCACGATCATTAAATTTCAAATCACTACCATTAAAAATCCACTAGTCTCGACCGTTAGAACCCTAAATATTAATGTTAAATATTTCCTACTCTCGACCATTAATTTCACTATTCGTAGCCTATGAATTAAATTATTGACCAAACATTCGAATTTATTTCGTCTAGTACGAATAAATCTAGTTGAAATCTCGTCTCTTTGATATTCAAATAAGAAAATCTCTCGACAACATCTTCCATGAACTCTCGCCTCAGAACACCACATTTTTCAACACTTATCACGGACTGAACTTCGGGACAAAGTTCAAAATTTAGGGGTAGATACTGTAGGATCCCACGAAAATCCATTATGATAATCCTCATCGATTAAAGATAACCTCGACTTACCGTTTATCAAAACCCATTTTTCGGGGGAATTTAAAATTTTTCTTAATATATTAATTCTCACCACAACACAATATCACAACAATTAACAAATAACGACGCTAGCTCTCGACATGTATTTTGAAATGTAACCATTTCGCGAATCACCCTTTACACTAATTAGTATCAATGGAAATATGCACTAAAAACACATTATACACTAATCATTACAATTCCTACAAATTACAACAATAATTATAAACTCACACTAACTACATTTAATTACACAACAATTACTCTAAACATATATTACTTACTTCACTAATCTAACCAACTACAAACCAACTGGACCCTTAATTCGTTCCAGGCCCAACACTCCCACACGACAAGCCCATCACCACCCACGTTCTCAACCCAACCCCAACCCAATTCTTTGTTATTTCATGTAATTCGACCAACTACCTACTTACAAAACGCACTTCGTAAGCTTAATTACTAAATGCGACCTACACGTATTTTTACACCATTTCATACACCACCCACTAGACTATACCTATGCCAATTTCCAAAGTTAAATGTCGAGTTTTGATAAGGTTTTGAAGGCCAATCTCTTTGTCCCATTTTAACCCAACCCGATATACGAAACTTATCGAGACTCAACCAAATCTTTCCCCGCTTTTTCCTACGTACACTTAATAATATTCTCAACATGTTATGATGATCAGAAAATGACTAGGACCACGGAAGCTTAGTATGGCACGCTAACTTCATATTTGGAGCATATATTAGAAACACAAACCAAGCATATGAATAAATAAACACAACACAACAAACAAAGATAGATCTTATCTATCAAATACCTTATACTGTCGGTAGAAATAGCTTAGGTGTCCCTTCATACACAGTATATCTCAATGATTGATAGATTGAAGACTTTGATAGTCAACAAAAACGTGTGAATTCCCTCTATAAAATCCTACCCTTCTAGCTACTTGCAATGCCTATCTTTCATTCCTTTCACTCTCCCAAGACACCCTAATAACCCAGAAAAACATGTCACTCATATAGAAAATATCGGGTAAGAACTAAACCCTTAAAAACATGCATCGAGTTCATTGAAAGCCTACTGACTCCTTTACTTTATGCATCCTGTCGAACTACCCAATTTCCTTCATCACCCATTTCACCTCTCCCACTTCATACCACTCACATCTCACTCTTTCTCACTCATAAAATATTCTTAGAAACGCAATACGGGTAAGAAACCCAACACGTATAAACGTATCCTAGCTAGCCTAAGTGGACTGTCTCACTCTTGCTTTCCAGTCGACCTCCTCAGTTTCCTCACCACCTTTAAGATGTGTAGTAAGTGTTCTTAAGCTCTTATATTATCATGTCTCACACTCCGCATCTCACTATCACGTAACATGCATGCATACTTCATTGTATATTCGAACGTTTTATTTTACTTTTGTATCACTAGTACGTGCATTAAAATTTACAAACCCACAATGGGTGCCAAACCCCCACTGTGGAAGGATGGAAAGTCACAACCCACATTACTCTCACGTTTAGAGATTAGTTGCATGCATACATATTCCTTCGAACACCCTACTGAGCGTATCTCGTGCGTATCATATTCTAAGAAACTGCTCCAGACTGCCACATAAACGACTCAGTAAAACTTAAATCCATTTAACAACCCACCTACAATAATACACGAACTAAAAGACCACCTTGCTAACTAAATAAGTCGCGTTTGTACTTTGTAAAATAAGCTCACATACTAGCTTTAAAACAGTTAAACCAAACCACTACTCTCATGTGGTGCACAAGTATTCAAAGAAATAAAGTAAAGTGTTTTCCTTTCATAAACATGTCTCGACAGGCCAAAGTTCACTTGATTAACTTCGGATCGGTAAACGTAACACCCCAATCTTTTTACACCTGTTGATAAACCACCTAACAAACTACATTTTTCGTGTTTTAACCTAGACCTCATAAGCTCTTAAGCACGCCCAAATAAAATCGTTTTAGTTGTCACTCGCCATATATAGAACTAAAACTTGAATTTCATAAAATTTATAATTTCGGTTTGGACTTAACTAAAGCCCACTAAGCTTTTGTGATTAACCAGTCCAACAGACCCATATAATATATTTTTAGAACCACAAAAATAGCCCAAGTTCAGGCCCAAAACTATTTACACGCCCTCGCCTCTAAATTTATTAACGGGCCTTAAGTTAAATCGTTAATTGGCCCATTTATACAAAAATAAGTTCTTTTCTGGAATAAGCACTTGAAATAAGTTAAAATGAACTTAATAAAGTTATAGAAATTTTCAGAATATTTTTCCCGTCATTTTTATACTTTTGGACTAAAAATGTAACGCGATCCAACCGGAAGGACCAAAACTGCCAAACCGTGAAACTCCGGGACTGAAGCTGTGAAAACAGTTATAAGGGACTTAAATTGACATACCATTGGACTCCAAGCCTTGTGTGGGCATATGGACAACTTTTGGACTATTATTTGACTTTGGACTTAACCGAGGACTAACGACGTAACGCAACTCAGTTAGACTAAAAAGTATAAAATCTGAAAAGGACAAGGACCTATTTAATTTCACTTGACATTCTTAGTTTATTTTCATTTTGCACCATTCATTTCATATGCATGTTTCATTTTAAGTTATGCATTATTTAAAGTTTCGTTATTAGAAATTTAGTAACTTCACTTGCATATTATTTCAGCATATTGTGAGAAAGTAATATTTTGGGTCGATTAAGATAAGAATCAAGATAATATTATAGATATATCATATTTTTAACTTGAGGCATTTTAAGCATATCACACTTATACCACCGATCCAATCGTTATACGATTTCTCACATCACACACTCACTGTTAGTAGTAAGTCAGAATCTTAGACTTCCCTTATATTCAGGTTTCGTATCGAAGATGTTTCCGTGATCGTTTCCATAGATCTAATAATTCCATCTTGTCAGATACGCTCCAGGTGAGTCGTGGCCCCTCCTATTTTAATAATTATTTTAATAACTCTTTTGGGGGAGATACATGCTTTAACTGTTTTAAGTTACTTATATAAAACTCTCATGATTTACTCAAAATCATCCACTATGCTTTACATGTTTGAATCACCTTGGAGAGGAATATATGTTCGTTATATGTACAAATTGCTTGGTTAGCATAAACACTGAAGTTGAAAGATAACAATTTTAAACTACTTGATGTAACATGATACTGAGACTTATTGTATGCATTCATATAACAAATGAATGTACTGTTACTTTATTATGATATTTCTACATTTCACTAGAAATAATTGCCAAGACTAAAATTACGCATGATTCACGCACCCTAAAACCTATATTGCCTAAGTTTACTTTATTGCCATAAAGTCCCTTGATCATGAGCCATTAATCACTGCGGTGAGCGCGAATATAGTGAACAGCTTCGAAACCTGTTAGAGGCTGACGACCTATCCCACTAAATACTTGGACGGAATGCCTACATGGTTAGTCGTATTTAGTCGCGATGCACTATATTTGAGAAAAATAGGAATTGGCAAGTCACCTATTACACGAGGGCAAAACTTTCGTCATTAATTTGATGAACACTCCGTTTTCTGGTACACTGTTAACGTTTTGCGTGTCATGAGGCTTAGGGCAATATAACTTTATGAATATATGAATGTTTCATATATATCCTAGGATACAGCTGTATTTAGAAGACCACCACTTTACACTGATAAATTTCAGACTCTAAATTACTATTCCCACTATTTGATATGATTTTGAATCCTGTACTTGAACTTTAATTGTTATCATATGTGACTTAAATGAGAATTCTTCACAAGACAACCCCAAACTGCTTGGTATATCGTTACATCTAAAAGCTGACTCAACAGTCTATATCGAGCGTATAACAACGTAGCTCATCTGCATTTATAACTTGAAACTTATGATTTTGGAGATCATACATGATTTATTTGTGGATTTTTATACAACACAACTTATTATTTATTTCATGAAGAATTATTATTTACTTCGACAATCACTATACACTTTCGAAGAAAGTTATTTTCTATAAACTCCACGAACTCACCAACCATTGTGTTGACGTTTTAAGCATGTTTATCTCAGGTAATTAACGGAGCAGGACAAGACACGAAGCGGGCATCATATACTCTGATAAATAAACTGGTGTAAAATCAAATATGTCATTCTTTCCAAATTATCACACTGTTGTGGGAATTTCAAATCAGATACCTTCCTTTTATACCAAAACTATTAATTCGAATGACATATAACTTTCAAAACGCCTATTCTGGGCCGTTTTTCTGAAATTTTAACTCGATCCTCACGGTAACACCCTAATTACTTTTCCGCTGCCACTAAACAAATTAGGGGGTGTTACAGATATGTTACCTTTGGAGGGGGTGTTCGTGGCAAAATTTCTGGTATAGGTACAATCAAAACCGGAAATTTAGATTTTGAAGATGTGTACTATGTAAAAGAGCTAAATTATAATCTTTTTAGTGTCTCACAAATGTGTGACAAAAATAATAATGTTCTTTTCTGTGAGACTGAATGTCTTGTACTTTCTCCTGATTTTAAGATGCCTGATGAAAGTCAAGTACTTCTTAGAATTCCTAGAAAGGGTAATATGTACAGTGTAGACATGAAGAACATTATTCCTAAAAAGAATTTAACTTGTCTTCTTGCAAAGGCCACATTGGATGAATCAATGAAATGGCATAGAAGGCTTGGTCATATTAACTTCAAAACCATAAATAAAATTGTTAAGAATGGTTTGGTAAGAGGTTTACCTCACAAAAGATTTGAAAATGATCAAACATGCATTGCTTGTCTAAAAGGCAAACAACACAAAGCCACTTGTAAGCCCAAGATTTTTAACTCTATCAATCAGTCTTTGTTTATGCTTCATATGGACTTATTTGGACCTGTTTCAGTAATGAGCATAATGCATAAGAGATATTGTCTAGTTATTACTGATGACTATAGTAGATTTACATGGGTTTTCTTTTTAGCTTCTAAGGATGAGACATCAAGCATCCTTAAGGATTTCATTACACAGATAGAAAACCAAGTAAGCAAGAAAGTAAAAGTCATTAGATGTGATAATGGGACAGAGTTTAAGAATAGAGTTATGGATGACTTTTGCAAATAAAAAGGTATTAGGAGAGAATTTAGTGTTGCTAGAACACCACAACAGAATGGTGTAGCTGAAAGAAAGAATAGAACACTAATTGAAGCTGCTAGAACAATGTTAGCTGATTCTAAGCTACCAATAACCTTTTGGGCTGAAGCAGTCAACACTGCTTGCTATGTTCAAAATAGAGTTTTAGTTGTGCAGCCTCACAATAAGACATCATATGAACTTTTTAATGGTAGAACTCCTGCAATAGGATTTCTTAGACCTTTTGGATGTCATATAACAATTCTCAATACCTTAGACCATTTAGGAAAATTTGATGGTAAAGCAGATGAAGGTTTCTTAGTTGGATATTCTCTTGTTAGCAAAGCTTTTAGAGTTTATAACTTAAGAACTGAGAAAGTACAAGAAGAACTACATGTGGAGTTTTTAGAAAACAAATCCAATGTAGTAGGTCAAGGACCAAAATGGCTATTTGATCTAGAGTATCTAACAAATTCAATGAATTATGTGCCTTTTGTTGCAGAAACTAATGATTTTGCAGGTTCACAAGCAACAAATGAGGCAGAGTTAGAGAAAGATCAAAATGATGTGATAATGCCAATATGGTCAAGTACAATTGTGGAATCAACTTCAACAACTGATGAATCTTCTTCTAGTAAAGCTACAGGAGATGTTGAAGATGACAACAAGGATGATGGAACAAAAGAACAACTCAATATTTCAAATGTTGATGGTACTGCTGAGACAGAGCAAGGTACGACTAGTACCTATAAAGGTACTGTGTCGTACCTATAAAGGTACTGTTGGTACATTTGGAGGTACGGCTAGTTCATTTGAAGATACTGCTGGTCCTTCAAACTCAAAAGATGCAGAGTTCCAAGAAGATGAGGTGGATTTCAACAATCTTCCATCAAATTATCAAGTTCCTTCCACTCCACAAACAAGAATTCACAAAGTTCACTCCCTGGAACATGTGATTGGAGATATACAGTCAGGTGTGAAGACAAGACAACAATTGATGTCTTCAGACCAACAAGGGCTTCTTGATGCCCTTTATGCTTCAAAACAGCATGAGCTTTCAAACTCTTGCTTGTTTGTATGTTTTCTCTCACAAGCTAAACCAAAGACAATTCTGACAGCCCTAGATGATTAAAGCTGGTTAGAGGCTATGCAAGAAGAGCTTCTTCAGTTCAAGATTCAAAAGGTTTGGGTGCTAGTTGATTTACCTACAGGTGTGAAGGTAATTGGCACTAGATGGGTTTTTAAGAACAAAAGGGATGAAAGAGGAATTGTGATTAAGAATAAGGCTAGATTAGTAGCCCAAGGGTACACACAAGAAGAAGGAATAGACTATGATGAGGTTTATGCTCCAGTAGCAAGGATTGAGGCAATTAGGCTTTTCTTAGCTTATGCTTCATTTTTAGGCTTCACAGTCTACCAAATGGATGTCAAAAGTGCATTTTTATATGGTAAAATTGAAGAAGAGGTGTATGTTTCACAACCTCCAGGCTTCATTGACCCATTACATCCAAACAAAGTGTACAGAGTAGTGAAAGCTCTATATGGCCTTCATCAGGCACCAAGAGCTTGGTATGCAACACTAGCTTCCTACTTATTAGAAAATGAATTTCAAATAGGAAAGATTGATCAGACACTGTTCATCAAACAACACAAGAAGGATCTTCTGTTAGTGCAGGTGTATGTGGATGACATTATCTTTGGATCTACTAGGAAGGAGATGTGTTTAGAATTTGAGAAGCTTATGAAAGATAAGTTTCAGATGAGTTCTATGGGAGAACTCACATTCTTTTTGGGTTTGCAAGTTAAGCAATCATCTGAAGGCATATTTATTAATCAAGACAAATATGTTGCAGAGATACTTAGAAAATTTCAATTTGCTGATTCAAAAATAGCAAGCACACCAATGGACTCTGAGAAGCACCTTCTGAAAGATGAAGATGGAGAGAATGTAGATGTGCACACTTACAGATCTATGATAGGCTCTTTGATGTACCTTACATCATCTAGACCTGATATCATGTTTCCTGTTTGTGCTTGTGCAAGATTTCAAGTAACTCCAAAGGTTTCTCATTTAACTGCAGTCAAGAGAATTTTTAGATATCTCAAGGGTCAACCAAGGTTGGGTATATGGTATTCTAGAGAATCTCCTTTTGACTTGGTAGCATTTTCGGATAGTGATTATGCTGGTGCTAGCTTGGACAGAAAGTCAACAACTGGAGGATGTCAATTCCTTGGGTGTAGACTTGTCTCATGGCAGTGTAAGAAGCAAACAAGTGTGGCAAATTCAACAACTGAAGCTGAATACATAGCTGCTGCAAGTTGCTCTAGTCAAGTTCTATGGCTTCAAAACCAACTTCTTGATTATGGGTACAATTTCTTAAACACTGTTATTCATATTGATATTAGTAGTACAATTTGTATTATTAAAAATCCAGTGCAACATTCTAAAACAAAACACATTAAAATTAGACATCACTTTATTAGAGATTGCAATGAGAAAAGATTAATTCAAGTACTTAAAGTTGCTTCAGAATTTAATTTTGCAGATCTGCTAACCAAAGCTTTTGATGTTGGAAGGTTTCAGTACTTGGTAGCAAGTATTGGAATGCTTAATCTTTAAACTTTTCAAATAATGTGTTTATGTAAATAAATTTTTGTTGGTACTGCTGGATTTATAAGGTACTGCTAATGTATCATAAGGTACTGCTAAGCACACAAGGTGCTGCTAGTACAAATGTAAATTGTGTTATTCACACGGTTAGTCCTATGTTTATTCTAATGCAGGACAAGTACTTTGTACATTGTTCTTTTTGTTTTTAGACTAACAATTTCAGGTATGAATATGTGAACAAAAAGGAAATTTCAAGTGAAATGTAAGCAACACAATGCTGATGTTGGCTGCTAACATGTTTAGGTTTATGATGGACTGAGTTTGGGAATTCAAAACTCCTTAAAACTTCTTTCTTGAAATCTAGTTATGATATTTCACATTGAATTGATGACTTAGTTGATCAGATAGTAACTGATGCAACTCACTTTCTATCATTTTATACTTTTAAGTATAATGTGCAAGTCTGAGGACATCTGATAGAAAGAACAGCTAGTGAAAGTGAATCTAACACTTGTGTTAGAGACAACAATTACTATGAGCTGGAAACCCTGTCAAGAAAGCCTTTTGAATAGGTTTATCTTCACACAGGCAGTTATTTATAACTGAAAAACATTGGTTCTCACACAACCAGAGGTTGCTTTAAACCGAAATGTTGATTAAGTGTCTGTTATACACTTGATCCCTTCAAAAATGGTTGAAAGTAGTATGATTTTTCAATTCTAAAATCATGAACATACTACTAAGTCAAATGATTTCTTAAACAAGGATTTTCAAGAGATTCACAAAAACCATCCATTGATGGACTATGAATCAAAATGTCCACTGATTCACCTCTCATAGGATTTAACACACCTAGAAGTGATGAGGGCAGTAACTTAAACTCTTAAGGAATTGATGGCTTCATGTACAATATTGTCTGACAACAAGTTCTATATGATGAATCAGATGATAAGGAAAGATATATTTTGGTACATAGTGAGATCTTCCAAACAAGGGGAGGAAACAAAAGTTATTTGCTTCAGGGGAGGTAACAATCTCAGGGGAGGAAATAATAGCCCAGAATGGAAGAAAAACCAATTTATGGAAGGAGAAGACAAGAGCATACAAGATGACATGGAGGTTGAAAATGACAAGAATAGAGCTTATTCTGGAGTATTATATATATTCAGAAAGGATGAAGCATTCCAAAGGAGAACGTTCTATCTAGGTCAAACGAAGAAAAGTTTCAATTTCACTTCAAAGACATGCTGGTTAGATGATTTCACTTGTTGAAACAAGTATCCAAGATACACAGCATCATTGCCTCTTATAATTCCTCCATCCAAGGAAATTGCACCATCTTTTAGTCCAAGATTGGAGCAATGTTTTGATATTGCTAAAGTCAAAAGAAGAACAAAGCAGTTTAGTTCTGAATAGAAGAATAATTCAGATTCAGGAAGTGTTTGAAAGATCTTCACAAGTCCTCATTTAATTCAGAAAACATGTTTGAAATGGTTCACATGTTTAGGGGAGGATTGTTGGGAATTAAATATTCTGAAGTTAGAGTATCTAAGATAAAGGTACTGCTAGTTCAAAGTCAAGGTACTGCTAGAACAAAAAGGTACGGCTAGTACAAGATCAAGGAAGGTACTGCTGGTTCAAGTTCAAAGGAATGGCTAGTTCAAAATGGTACTGCTGATTAGTGAGTCATTCTGCTGCTGAGTGGATAAGATTGGAAAGATATTTATTGTATTTTGGTCAACAATATACGGTAGATAATATCTTACCCCATGTGCTTAGTTAACAAATTGTGTACATAGATACATGTTGTATCTTATGTACTGACACTCAAGATAAGTTAACCAAGTAAGTCGGCTAAGACTTTAAGCAATATTGTAATAGATCTCTTGGACTATAAAAGAGATCTTAGACTTGTGTTTTAGTGTAGTTATCAAGTGTGTCCATGCATATGTGTTATTGTAAGAACATATAACTGTTAGATAAGAACAAACACAAATATATCACAAGTTAGAAAAACTTAAGATTCAAGGTTGTAACCCTAGTGATATTTCAAGATCACTCGTATTATTATCATTAATAATATTGAATCGTTTGGTGATAATCTTCATGTGTTCATTGCTAACTAACAAACATAACAATTCCATTTCCATAACATACACAACCTTCTAAGTTTGGTTGAGTAAATTCCGCGCACTTAATCATATTAACACAACATATCATACACACAAAGTCACAAGGTTTAACCACCTTAACCGTGTGTCCAGGATCCTAGAAACGCGTCGCTATATACGTTTTAACTAAAAATATGTTTTGGGCAAAAAGTGATTATTGGGCTTACTTCATGATTTTCGGCCCAATGAACAACTTAAATGTCGAAAATGATTTTTGAAATATTTTTCGACTCGCTATGGTTATTAATACTTAACGACACAATAAATATAACGAAAACTAGTTTTGAGACGTTTAGTCTCCGAAAGGGTAAAAATTGACATTTTAACCAAATTAATATTGAAATTGACTTTTGTTGACTTTTTGACTAATTATTGACTTGGTGCCGAAATCTATTGTTAATACTTAAGCATAACAATAATGAATAATATATCGATAAAAATATTCACGACGACCAAAATATATATCACAAACACTTTTTGCACATATAGTTAACTAGTGGAGTTATTTGGGAATAATTGCAACACTTGAGGAAAATGAAAACGTTGTATAAACGAATGGGTCATGCCCAAATTTTCTAAAAACCTAACACTTAGAGTATTTTAGTGAAAATACTTAACTTAAGTAAATTTTCTAAAATTACTTAACAATGTTTTATAATTAAACTTGTATTATAAATAATAATTAATATTTATAATATAATAATCCCCCACTAACTTCATTATTTTATTAATTTCTCAAATTATAATCTTGATTAATTAAATGTATAAGTACTTAACCTAATATATATAAATGTATGATTATATGTATATAACACTTGCGCATTTTAAACTGCGAATACTAGCACGGATGTTCCGTTACGTATTCCCACCGTACACTTTCACCATGAGCCACCACCATCAAGGGTTACAACAATAAATCATTTCGAAATATACTTTACCACACAGCAAGCAAAAAATACGCAAGCAAGAAATACACGAGCACTAGTCACACGTAAACTTTTCAAATAAAATAAAGACATATGAGACACGAATATTTCGCTAAAACTTACCGTACTGATTTAGGTTGTGTGTCGGCGCGGTTGCACTATTTTGTTGATTAGCAGATTGTTGTTGTTTGCAAGGTGAGTTTATAGCCCCATATTTTATACGATTTTGTTTTATAAGCTTGGGGTGAGAAACATGCAAAACTGTTTTCATGGACCAAAAATGAATTTGTTTTTATACACACTAGTATGCAGAAACCTAAGTTTAGCTGAATCTCATTTGTGCCCACTATCATCTACCGTTAATTCCTTTCTAGGAAGCCGTTTGTTATAAATAGATCTATTGGGGATGACACCCCCGTTCGGTTGGCTCGGCATAGTCAAGGCGAACGTATACCAATCGAATAATAGGCCGTGTGTTTGGGGATTAACACTCGCGGGCACCCATTTTTATAGCTAATGCCAGCTTGGCACGTGGCAATGTCATAGATCGGTGAGGTGCGTTAGCTGAAAACGTGGCAATGTCATAGATCGGTGAGGTGAGTAGTGTGTATTTGCTGAACTGTTTGATGATTATTGCTATTGGTCCATATGTGTTATTTACTTTAAACCTATGAACTCACCAGCGTTAGCTGACTTTTAGCATGTTTTTCTCAAGAAACTGAGGTGTGTTAGCTGAAGGCAGGGCATGGAAATGGTCATAACAAATGTTGGAAATGTTTTAATAATGCGTTAACTCTGAAATTTGGACCTCTTGTTTAATGGGCTACATTTTCATTTGAAATGGATTTTATGTATGACAACATAACTTAAATTATGCAATTTATTTTAAAATGGATTTTTAATCCGTTCCCTATATCTTGTGTTGTGATTATCGATTTAGTAGCACCCAAAGTGTATGCTTCCGCAATATTATGATTTTGGGGGTGTTACAGATTGGTATTCAGAGCCTAGGTTATAGAGAACGAGGTTTATAAAAACCTTAAACTATAACCGATGTATGAAAAACTTTTCCTTATGACCGTCAGATGCCTGCCAGTTTAGCTTGTTATGATTTGAGCATTATTTGTTTCATTTAATTAAGTGTTATGATATGCTATTTGAGTATTTTAATAAGCATATATGATATAAGTATTTTCTATATACTTACACGTGTCGCACCATATTTGTTACAGACTATGTCTCTCCCTTTCGGCACACACTCAGAAGTAGCTGCTGCTAGACTCACTTTTCTGATGCGACAGCCAGTTCCATTTGTGGACGACCCATTGATGGAGGTTGTCCAAGCTGCTGCTCAGTCACCTACTCCAGCTCAGCTTGTGCACACCACTACAGTGTCTACCTCACCATATGATGCGTGGTTTTGCGACCTTACAACAGGTTTTACCTCTCGAGGGATCTCAAGAGGCTTGCAATCCCCACCAGGCAGTGTACCTGACCGATGTAGTATAGTGTAGTGGCAAGTACCGGGGGATTGATCGTTCTCTAGGGGAATAGTGTCGTTAGGATTGAAAAACTACTCTAATAGGTCTAAGGGTGAGGGAAGATTCTTTTTGTATTTTTATATTTTTATGAAAGCAAGTAAAATCTCGGGTTTGAAGGAGTGGGCGGAATTAGTTGCTAATCAACTAACCCAAATGACTACAAATGCAAATAAAATAAAATAACTGAAAATGAAAAGGTGGTGGAACTTATATGGAGAGAAATGTGTTTACTTAGATTTCCTTACTCCCTAACTATCTTTTACCGGTTGATTAGTGTGTATTAATTTGGTGGATGACGGGTGTATTCCTTAATACCAATCGTGGGGTGGCGTACGTACTTCCCCAACTCTACAAGCTCCTACTTCACTCCTATGTCGAGCCGGCTAAGAAGCTCCTAACATGGGATCACTAGAATTCGCTCATGCATTAAATACAACCATAAAAACCTTAGTACGCATTGGTTCATGTTTCTTAAGACGTTCAAGCAAGTTACCGTATAGGAGGTTAGCCAGTTTTCTTAAGCCTAACATCGATAAACAATCATCCAATACAATCAATAACACACTAATAACCAATAATCAATAGTTAGGTTTCATTAGATCTAAGCAAACACAAGATAAATCTAGCCTAGCATGTTAATTAAAAGACAAGAACAAGATATAATCAAACAACACATAGACATATTGAATGATTAAATGATTACTTATCTTCAATTAAACATGGGAGATCCAAGGGTATAAAACCCTTAAAAATGGCAGAAAATTCGTCTTAGGGTTTCTCCTCACAAAGTTGCACACTATGACTAAAAATTGCAAAACTATATATAGAGTTTAGTGGCTGACGGCGTCACGTTGTAGGAGGTGACGCCGTCACCTCGCCGTGGCTAGGGTTCCCAGATGGTCTTCCTGACGCCGTCCCTTTTTAATCCTCCAAAATCCGCTCTGGCCTATCAAGGGTTGACGCCGTCAGATTAGTGCTTGACGTCGTCTCTCTTTAACTTAAACCGTGATGGCCTTGATCACCTTAAAGGGTGACGCCGTCATATTTCCATTGCAAAACTCTCTGGCGCGTCACGTGTATTTTGTCATATCCACCTCTTTTGCCAAGCCGTGACGCCGTCTAGAACAATTCTTGACGCCGTCAAGTGTACTTTTCCAGCAACTTTGAAGACTTTGTCATTTTCTTCACTTTTATGCTCCAAAAACGTCCAAAATGCTTCATTTTCCAGATTTCTTCTCCAAAGTACCTAAAATGACAAAAGGAACGATTTAGGGCAATATTTGATCAAATAAATACGATTTAGGGCTTAAATGACCCCTAAAAGCGGTACACTTTTCGCTTCATCAAATACCCTTACACTTGAGATTTGCTTGTCCTCAAGCAAATGCGCTTTTATTCTAATCAAAATACAGGTTAGGGGTCATTTAACGCTAATATAAAAGTAATTACAACAAATAGTCGTTCCACTTTAATCATAATAAGCACGGAGATTACAAACTAGCACCTCACATGTAGTGTTTAGATACTCACATCTCTCAGGTGTCATAAAAGTATATCTCATAAATGAAAACGGATAATATCTCTCACTACCTGTCATAGCAAATAGATTACCATAGGCTTGGGAAAGGATCGAAAACCTTCTCCACTAGGCGTAAGCACCTAAGATAAACTATCAAAGAGGGCTTTTAAACGGGTTATAACGTGAGGTGTAGGGATATGTTAAACACGGATTTGTTGGATAAAGGATATTTTACTGGTGGCGAGTTAAAGATCTTGATTAATTACATGTACAATATGACGTTGCTAAGCCAATACTAGACTCGACTTAAGCTAAAAACAAAATAACAAAAACATAAAATGAAACGGGATGGTAGTCCGTATGTTTTTTTCTACTTTTCTTTTTCTCATTTTTTTTTCTTGATTTTTTCGATTTTTTTTTTCATACACTCTTGCCCTACCATCCAAAATAATACATCATAGGGGCGTTGCATTCCCCTTACACTTGAACTTTTACATAACTTTACTAATAACTATTCTAATGACTCGAATTAAGATAATCGAAACACTTGGAGTACTTTTAAAAATATTTAGCACATATGGGGGTAATAATGTTGTTCTTCCCCATTACTCCATTACACTAGTACTTTACCCATGAGTCCCAATCGTCCCAAAACAATATGTACAAGGATATGACTCGACTTAGCAACCATGTAATCAATTAGATAATTAACTAAGGGTTTAAACAAATGTTGTCACAATAATGCACTAAAGATGAGTGCATACAATGTAGGCTAAGGCGATTTGGGTGTACATTTAAGTGGGGTGTAACAAATTCTTCCTTTAAGTAAAATGCTTAAAGTTAGAAACGAAAAGATAGGCTCTGAGGGGTGTACTAGGGGTATCGTGTACTAAAAATGAGTACAACGCAAAGGGTGTGGGAGAGTTACTTGACCAATGTAGCCAACGTAATTATAACAAAAACACAGGTGTAAAACAATGGGTTAATCCTAATGCCTCTTATCATGTAGTAAATCTAACTACACGAATGTAGTCTCACTTGTGGCCTCGGAATGGTCCTAACGCAAGTTCTAGAATCTAAGTGCTACCGGTACACACATCATAGCATAAATGCTTTTCCTACCAATTCTAGGGGCGAACCTCACATATTTGGGGGTGGAAAATTTTTTAGTGGTACGGTTTTTGTGCTAGTCATATAACTCCTATCCGTGAGACGCTCATTAATATCAAAGTTTCACTCCTATATGTTGTAAAAAATTTTAAATTTGGCACTAAAATTGCCCTAACAGGTATTTCTCTCAGTTTTATTACACATCTACCATTAAACAAACAAAAATCAAGTGCACTTGTATTCTCTAAAGTATCGTACTTTACCCCCCTTACACTTAAGATGAACATTGTCCCCAATGTTCAAATAACAAGATGTAAAAGTAAATAAGGTAAAAGAATGAAATCAAATACTCCCCTGATTCGTTCGGTGGATAAAGAGGTAACATGGTTAGATCTTCTTCCAATAAAATGTAGAAGCTCCAAGACTAAAGCATCGCCAAAAGCTTGATTCCACATACATTTTCTTGTCCAAAATAACCTGTTAAACCTGAGAAAACAAACACGAAAACCTGCATAACAACGGCGGGATAAATCTATATAAGGATATAATGCTTGTGGAATGATAATTTTGCAGATTCCTGGAGTTTATAAGTTAGAGATTTAATAAAAACTTTTTATGAAAACAAAACTTTCAAAAATTTCAGAAAATTAAAACTTGACGCCGTCAGGTTGTAATGCCTGACGCCGTCAGAAATGATCTGACAGAATTCTCATGTTAAGTTTCCGGAAAATTTCTTGAAAAACCTATACCTTACTTCCTGGAATTCCTGCAAAACATCATTATGACTCGATACAAGCATTTGACTCAAACAAATACTAATATGTATGTTAATTTATTATTGCTACGATTCATGTTCATTTGTTCTAATGAACCGATTTGGATTTCCCTTACACTTATCTTTTGCAAAATACCTTTATATGTAGTTAAGACGAAGTTAAAAACAAAATAAAGCATTTTCACAATTTACTTTTGAACATGAATCAATAATAATAAAAATTAAACACACATACGGAAGCAAATAAAATCAAACAAACAAGTAAATAAACACACAAAGCAAATAAAGCTTGGGTTGCCTCCCAAGAAGCGCTTTTCTTTATTAACGAGTCTTGTAGCTAGACTCAAAGTCCTTTCACCCTATGTAAGTGAGTTCGTCATCGAGGACGTCTTTAGGGTTAAGCTTGGATTGAAGTTTCTTATTGGTCCGCTTAGTACAATATATCTTTTCAAACTTCTCACCATCCGGGTCATACAATGTCATCTTAATATGCCATGACCCATCTCCATCTTTGGGTGGTTTGTCCCAATTCCACTTATGATCATCGTCCTCACAAGTCCACTTATTCATCCCTAGGTTAATTGGCAAAACTCCTAGGAAATCAATCATCTTCCTAAAAACTAGAGGGTCTTCAAATGGATCCAATTCGGTGTCCCTAGCCAAGAGTTGTTCTACCGCATGTGTTCGGTTCACAAAGTCTTCTTCTAGGTAAAATGGGCGTTGGGGTCCTATGAAGACTCTATCGATCCAAGGTCCATATCTAGATGGTCTCCTATTTAATTCTAACCAATGGGGTGTTGGTTCCTTACTAGTATCATAAGCATGTTTCTTCACATCATAGACTGACCAAGTATCACCTTCTCCTACCGCTATCTTAGATTCCTTACAATCAATCATAGCACTAGCGGTCGCCAAAAATCCTCTACCTATCAAAAAGGGGCATGTAGGGTCGCTAACCATATCGAGGACGTGGAAATTGGCTAAAATGGTTAGTTTTCCTATGTGTACTAACACGTCCTTGACTACTCCAACCGGGTAAGCAACACTCCCATCCGCTAAGCCTATTATCACCTCGGTTTCTTCAAGTTTTCCTAGTTTTAGAGAGGTGTAGAGAGGTAACGGAAGTAGGTTAAGGCTTGATCCAAGATCGGCTAATGTGTCATAAGCCTCCGAATTACCGATCTTGCAAGGTAGAACAAATAAGCCCGGATCATCTAACTTCTTAGGTAGTTTGTTTTGAACAAAGGCGGTCCCTTTGTCACCTAACTTGAGCTTCTTCTCATCCAACACATCAATAACCGGACTTTCAAGGTGGAGCTCTTTGAATTCATTGTCAAGGTTTTGAGTGGGAGGTGTTTTAACTATGTTGTTGACCAATTTGGATATCATAACTTCTTGGTCATTTTGAACGACTTGGGTTTGTTTGAAACACGTACTCATGGAATTGACCGAATAATATTGTGGACAAGAACTAGGAGACGAAACCGATGAAATGGCGTTGACATTTAGTTTCGGGTTCTTGACTGTGTTGCTAGGGAGTGCTCCCATTTCTCGGTCATTGAGGGCTTTCAACAAAGTGTCAATCTTATTGGTCATCTCGCTTTGTTTTTGTTTGAAATCGGCTTCAAACTTGGCCAAACGAGCTTCTTGAGATTCCATAAATTGGGACATCAATCCTTCAAAGTTATTGGTACTACCATTGCTGGAAGGATTGTTGTTGAAAGTACGGTTCGAGTTGGAACCGCTTGATTGGAAACGATTAGGTGGGTTGGAAGAATTGGGTTGTTGTGCGTTTTGGTTTTGTTTCCACCTAAGGTTTAGGTGATTTTTCCATGAGGGGTTGTATGAATCACCGTAGGGGTTTGGCTCGGGTTTGAAAGTGTACCACTTGTCTCCCGCTCCGTCGGTACGCGAGGATGCGTAGTCCGCAAAAGCTTGTTCGGGGAGTTCCATGCAATCACGAGTGTCGTGGGGACCACTACATAATTCACATGAAGAAGTGATTTTGTTCACTTGGCTTGAAGGTTTAGGAGCCTCGTAGGATTTCATAAGAAACTTGACTTGGTCTTCAAGTTCTATGATCCTACGGTCGGAAGTGCTTGAATTGTTCGAAGGCAAAGATATTGCCTTGACCGTTTTATTCAAATCACGGGGATCATTCCAACTTTCGTTGTCATAAAGAGCAAGATCTTCTAGGAGAGCCCATGATTGTTCCGCACTTAGATCACGTAGCTTACCACCAGCCGATTGGTCAATGGTTTGCCTCGTGGAGAGATTGATGTGGTCATAGAAGATTTGGACTTGGAGCCAAAGTTCTATGCCATGGTGAGGGACTTTTTGGAGTAAGTCCTTAAATCGAGTCCATGCCTCGTAGAGGGTTTCGCCTTGACGTTGTTGGAACATCAAGATATCATTCCTTAGCTTGGTAGTTCTTCCTGGTGGGAAAAACTGAGCGAGGAAATGAGTGGTGAGATCATCCCAAGAGGTGATGGATCCTGCGGGTAGACGCTCTAGCCATTGACTAGCTTGGTCCCGCAGAGAGAATTGAAAGTGACGCAGTCGGGTCGTCTCTCGAGTGGCAACATCAAGGTCTATGGAATCAACGATTTTGAGAAAGTCCTTGAGATGTTGATTAGGATCTTCGGAACGAAGTCCATGGAATGCGCATCCGCTTTGCACCAACCGGATGGTGTCGGATCGCAAGGGAGTGACATTGGCTCCTTGAGTGAGCTCAATGGTGTTTCGATAGCCATGGTGGCTAGGACGGGAGTAGTCTCCTAAGGTACGGGCTCTAGGAGGTGGGTGTTGTTGTGGTGGTGGGTTGTTGGGATCGAGGATATTACCACCTTCCATGGTGTCAGATGGTAATGGTTACGAACAAAGAAACGAAGAAAAAAGATAGACTAAAGAAAACCTAGAAAAATAAAATAAAAATCTCACTAGAAAGGAATCTAGTGAGTAGACATAATAAAATAAAAATTCAACCTAAACAATAACTATTCCCCGGCAACGGCGCCAAAAACTTGATGCGTGGTTTTGCGACCTTACAACAGGTTTTACCTCTCGAGGGATCTCAAGAGGCTTGCAATCCCCACCAGGCAGTGTACCTGACCGATATAGTATAGTGTAGTGGCAAGTACCGGGGGATTGATCGTTCTCTAGGGGAATAGTGTCGTTAGGATTGAAAAACTACTCTAATAGGTCTAAGGGTGAGGGAAGATTCTTTTTGTATTTTTATATTTTTATGAAAGCAAGTAAAATCTCGGGTTTGAAGGAGTGGGCGGAATTAGTTGCTAATCAACTAACCCAAATGACTACAAATGCAAATAAAATAAAATACCTGAAAATGAAAAGGTGGTAGAACTTATATGGAGAGAAATGTGTTTACTTAGATTTCCTTACTCCCTAACTATCTTTTACCGGTTGATTTGTGTGTATTAATTGCGTGGATGACGGGTGTATTCCTTAATACCAATCGTGGGGTGGCGTACGTACTTCCCCAACTCTACAAGCTCCTACTTCACTCCTATGTCGAGCCGGCTAAGAAGCTCCTAACATGGGATCACTAGAATTCGATCATGCATTAAATACAACCATAAAAACCTTAGTACGCATTGGTTCATGTTTCTTAAGACGTTCAAGCAAGTTACCGTATAGGAGGTTAGCCAGTTTTCTTAAGCCTAACATCGATAAACAATCATCCAATACAATCAATAACACACTAATAACCAATAATCAATAGTTAGGTTTCATTAGATCTAAGCAAACACAAGATAAATCTAGCCTAGCATGTTAATTAAAAGACAAGAACAAGATATAATCAAACAACACATAGACATATTGAATGATTAAATGATTACTTATCTTCAATTAAACATGGGAGATCCAAGGGTATAAAACCCTTAAAAATGGCAGAAAATTCGTCTTAGGGTTTCTCCTCACAAAGTTGCACACTATGACTAAAAATTGCAAAACTATATATAGAGTTTAGTAGCTGACGGCGTCACGTTGTAGGAGGTGACGCCGTCACCTCGCCGTGGCTAGGGTTCCCGGATGGTCTTCCTGACGCCGTCCCTTTTTAATCATCCAAAATCCGCTCTGGCCTATCAAGGGTTGACGCCGTCAGATTAGTGCTTGACGCCGTCTCTCTTTAACTTAAACCGTGATGGCCTTGATCACCTTAAAGGGTGACGCCGTCATATTTCCATTGCAAAACTCTCTGGCGCGTCACGTGTATTTTGTCATATCCACCTCTTTTGCCAAGCCGTGACGCCGTCTAGAACAATTCTTGACGCCGTCAAGTGTACTTTTCCAGCAACTTTGAAGACTTTGTCGTTTTCTTCACTTTTATGCTCCAAAAACGTCCAAAATGCTTGCTTTTCCAGATTTCTTCTCCAAAGTACCTAAAATGACAAAAGGAACGATTTAGGGCAATATTTGATCAAATAAATACGATTTAGGGCTTAAATGACCCCCTAAAAGCGGTACACTTTTCGCTTCATCACCATACTTGCCCAGATACACCACAACACACCGTTCATCCCTAGCCCAGCTATACACCTTCACCCAGCATGTTCAGAATACCCCACCTGTCAGCCGACGCACTGCTCGTATGTCGGTATATTCTGGACCTTATCAGCGACTCTCAGATTTTCCAGTCCTACCGCCTAGGAAGAGACTCAGATCAGATTATGAGGATACCCCTGCTGAATCACCATCTCAGTCACCCACATCATCTTCAGACCATTCCCCACCTAGTCAGAGACTTAGGAGATCAGTTGAGACCTATTCAGAGGAGGATGAGGATCCAGTAGAGGATCCAGAGCAGGTCCAGGATGAGCCTACTCTAGCTGTTACTGCACCTACTGAGCACACTCCTATGGGTATAGATGATGATAGGGATAGGGATACTCCTATGGACTTGGATTAGGGTATGATGCCGAGGGATGGTAAGGGCATCGTGGAGGATGTTGTTTGAGGTTGGACAGAGTTCCAGGGATGCACAGATTCAGGGTATGTTTGAGGTTGCACAGAGCTCCAGGGATGCTGAGATTCAGGGTATGAGTGAGAGTCAGTGGATAGATATTGCTTGTGATGTTGGCGCAGGTGTAAGTGCAGCTAGCCCAGAGTACACACCGTCATCTCCTTCATTCATGCCTCCATCTCCGATGCCTACTCCACTTCCATCACCAGTGGTTTCTCCGCTTGCAGAGCTCGAGGAGCCCACTGAGATGGAGCAGATCTGGATTCAGCTGACGAACCAGGTGAATTTACTTGATGTACATTCAGACCAGCTTGGGAGGTTGGAGCAGTTCGACCGTATCCAGGATGTGGAGAGGAGGATTGGTACTGTTGATAGGGCAGCTTGTGTTCTATTTGAGGAGATGTACTCTAATCGGAGGGTGATGATTGGATTGAGAGCTAGATTGGATGCTTTAGAGAGATTGCATGGTAGAGAGCTTAGGAGTTTGGATTTCAGGGCTATTGGCTTAGGTAGAGGTCAGAGCAGGATACAGGGCATGTTGAGACGAGCCAGAGGTGTTGATCGTACTCAGTGACAGAGGATTATGACTACAGAGTACACTATTGGAGCAGTGATGAGAGAGAACCCGAAGCTTAGAGATGGTGTAGGCCAGTTGGAGACTACTATTGGAGGATTGAATTTAGCATTTGACCAGTTACGCCTGGATAGTGACCGAGCCTAGATTAGTAGTAGTTGATGATGTATTCATTAGGATGACTAGTATTTCTGTAGCATTCCAGACCTAACTTTTAACCAAGCTTGTAATTTTGTGAACCTTTATCTTTCGATATATATAACTGATTTAACACAATTTATATCCCAAAAAGGAGAATTGCAAAGGAAATATGCAAAACCCTAGGTTCGTTGTCCCGACGAAGATCGAATGGAATTTGTGTTCCCGGGACGTGATTCGTGTAGTGAATGTGAAAAAGAGTGATTGATTTTGGATTACACTACTAATATTAAAATAACAAACAAGATAAACAATTAAACTAAGCTAATGGAACAATTAAACTAAGCATTTAACCTAAAAACGAAAATTGAATTTAAAAACGGAACGCGACGTAATTTAAAAACGCGAATAAAAGTGAAATGCTAAATTCTAAGCCCTAAATTTTTGAAAATAATTTTCCTATATTAAAACTGATAAAAGAAATTTTTTGGAATAAGAAATATATTTTTTTGACTTTTGAATTATTTATTACGCATTAAAAACTAATTAAACTAAATTAATTTATAAAAAATACTAAACCTTAAAAGAAAAATCTGAAAATTTTTGTGAAGTAATTTTAGACTGAGACAGACCTAAGAAAAATAAGGAACTTGAAAGTGCTTTTGGGAATAAGCAGAAAAATAAGCCAACAGCCTATATTAAGCTAAAGTGTAAACAAAGACAAACAAAGTTAAATGAAAGTTTTTGCAAAAATAAACTGATAAGAATGACTAGGGCAGATGGTAACTATGTGGGTTTGTATTCTGAGTGACCATGGTTCGAATCTTACTTGTGTCACTTTTTTCAAACTTTTTATTTATATTATTTATTTTTTTTTTCTTTTCAAAATCTCAAATGATAGGTTAACTTAAGCTATTTTTTAAAAAATTGGAAAAGTTTTTGAACTAACAAATAAGTTATATTAAGCTGAAAAAGGAAAAGCTAGCTAAAGGGCAAAATGGCAAAATGGCAAAAAAAACTACTTTAATAAGCTAAGATCATGGAAATAAGTTAAAATCCAACTAACATCTAAAATGGGACTCACAATAAGCAACGAAATCAATAAATAAGCTCAGATAAGCCAAAAATAAGCCTAAGATAAAAGAAATCTGCTGATATAATCTAAGGGGCAGGGCACAAATAGGGCTGTTCAGGGCTTCAAAAAGCTACTTAGAAAAAATCTAAAAATGCAAACAAAAATGTGTGAGGCTAGATAAGCTGGCCAACTACAAAAATCCAAAAGATCGGCTTCTAACTACTTAATATGAGCCTAGGAAAATTCCACTAAAATCTGCAAAAAAGGGAAAAACTAATTCTAAGCAGTCTGCTATACTAGCTGTTTTAAAGCAACAATCATCACAAAATCACTCAACTACTTCTGAACTAACAAGAAACAATAAAAAGCAGTAAAAAGCAACAAATAAGCAGCAACATAAGCAGTTTGACCACGTTGACCAAACAAGAAAACTAGAAATTTCATTAAAATAGCAAACTGAAAGTGAAATTACAACTTAAATTAAAACATTACACTACGAAAGCAATAATTCAAACAACAATTAAAATGGTCAAAACTTTTCTAAAACATGAAAAGTGGGACAAAAAAATTATCTTGAGGAGAGTCGGCTATATATAGGAGAGGGTTTGGTCTTTCTTGTGTTTCTTCTGTGTGAGTGCTCCCACTTGCTACTTGTGCTTCTTTTGTGACCCTTGGATCAAAACTTGCTCTCCACACCTTTAATCTTCAGCCGTTGATGATACTTTTCGTCATTTGGATTGCCAGCGTGGAGGAGGGGGACCAAGACAACCCCATGTGGGTGTCTTGGCTGGTAGTGGAGGTGGTTAGCAGGAGGTTAAGTCAGGAAAAGGTGGGATTAAGTGAAGAAGGTGATAAATAGTGGTTACGGATTAGGGATTTTGTTTGACCGTATTTGGGGATTTTGACTATTCTTATAACCCGCTTTATCTATTACTCCTATTAGTTAGTGGGTCGGGTCATGTTTTAACTAAAAGGTTTTGGGTGATTGGGCTTATGGGTTTTGTTGGGTTAAGGGATGGTGGGCTGGTAGGTTTAATGGGATGGGTAATGTTTAGATTTAGTGGATTGTGGGTTTTAGGTGTTGGGCTGTGGAGGATAAAGGGTAGATCCGGTTGTATTGAGATAGATTAGGATAATATGGAATTTAAACCAAGGGCCAAAAGTGTAATTTATGAAACCTCAAGGACCAAATCTGCCACATCTTCAAAATTAATCCAGGGACCATTTTTGCCAAGTGAGAATAATCCAAGGGCCACTTTTGGAATTCTTGAGCTTGAATAAAAATCCGCATGAAAATGTCTTTCCCGGCTTCAGTTTCTTGTGCTCTTTAAATACTCTTTCCCAATCTCGTGCTCGGTTTTTGTTGTATTTGCTTCGTTTTTGTCCCTTTTTCTCGATATCCGTACCTGCACATAAACAAACACAAAAACACAAATATCTTTGGCATTTTGGTCAGTTTTTGGTTGTTTTGGTCTTAATTTGGTCAAGAAAAGGTATGTGTTTAAGCACATACCAATAACAAGCTTAGTTTTTCCTAATCGATTATTCGTTTTTCCTCTGTGGTTGACTTTATTCTTGTATTCTGTTTTCGCTATCCGTATATTCATATAATTCTTCCCTCCCATAAACAAAATCTCATTTATCGCCATCTTTTTGTGATGCAGATAAATGGCACCTAAACGAAAGTCAACCAGAGACACACGAGGACAAACCGCCAACACACCTATCCTGACAAGGTCAGTAAGGGGAAAGACTGCTGAAAATGTTGCCCCGACAAGAGCTACATAGGGCCAAACTGCTGAGAATGTTGCCCCGACCAGGGCCGCAGCTAGTGCCCCAGGGGTGAATCAAGCAACACTAGATCAGCTTGTTGCTGATCGTGTGGCCGCCGCTCTCGCAGCAGTAAACAATTCAACCACCAACACTGGAACATCTAGGCCAGTGACCAACAGCCGTGGTTGTACTTACTCTGAGTTCCAAAAAATCATGGTTAGAGGATTTGGAGGAACAGAGGGAGCCGTTGGTTTGACTAGATGGATTGAGAAGCTAGAGACCGTGTTTCGCATCAGTGGCTATAACGATGACGACAGGGTCAAGTATGCATCTTTCACTTTTATGGATGCCGCTTTGACCTGGTGGAACAACTACATGAAATCTGATAACATGGATGTTGCTTATGCCATGTCGTGGGAAGACTTTAAGGAACTAGTGATTAGGAAATATTGCCCGCGAAATGAGATTAAGAAGTTAGAGATTGAGTTTTGGAATTTGAAGGTGCAAAACAACAATATAGCTACTTACAACCAAAGATTTCAGGAGCTAGCTTTATTATGTCCCGAAATGGTTCGGACTGAGGCCAGATTAATTGAGAGGTATATCGGTGGTTTACCAAGGTCCATAAGAGGTGATGTGACTACCTCGAGAGCTGCAGATCTCCACGAGACAACGGAGATAGCAAGCAAGTTGATGGATCAGGAACTGGAGGATGTTCCAGAGAAGAGTGCTGAACACAAAAGAAAGTGGGAAGATCACTCTAAGGGTAGCAACAGCAGCTCTCAGAATAAAAAGCAAAGTGTAGCCAAGGCATATGCAGTTGGTTCAGGTGATAAAAAGGGTTATGACAAGAACACACCTTTTTGTAACCGCTGCAAGTTACATCACAAGGGACAGTGCACAGTGAAGTGTAACAACTGCCAGAGGATAGGGTACTTGGCAAGGAACTATAGGGCAAGACCTCGAGCCACCGCTCAAGCAACACCACCTCAAAATCGTAAGGCGGAAGTCACCTGCTTTGGGTGCGGTGAAAAGGGTCACTACCGAAATGAGTGAAACAAGCCCCGAAACCAAGGAAATGGTGGTGGACCAGGCAACCAAGTAGCAGTGGTCAACAATGGAAATCAGGGTAATGGAGGAGGAGCCCATGGAAGATTTTATGCTGTGGGCAGAAGGGAAGCCCAGGATGACCCGAACGTGGTGACGGGTATGTTTCTCTTAAATAATCGTTATGCTTCAGTACTATTTGATACGGGAGCAGATAGAAGTTTTGTGTCGACCGCTTTTAGTCCTTTAATCGATATAGCCCCAACCACCTTAGATAATGTCTTCGACGTAGAATTAGCAAACGGAAACCTAGAAAGAATAGGCACCATTATAAGGGGTTGCACTCTAAATTTACTGAACCATCCATTCAACATTGACCTGATGCCAGTAGAATTGGGTAGTTTTGACGTCATCATAGGGATGGATTGGCTATCAAAATATCATACCGTCATCGTTTGTGATGAGAAGATCGTCAGAGTACCCTATGGGAACGAAGTTCTGATCATTGAAGGAGATCGGAGCGATCGTGCGAGTTCGTCGAGATTGAGCATCATCTCGTGTACGAAGGTGTAGAAGTACATCGAGAAAGGATGCCACCTCTTTTTAGCTCATGTGACTGAAAAGAAGGAAAAGGAATCCGGAGAGAAAAAGTTGGAAGATGTGCCAATCGTAATGGATTTTCCAGAAGTCTTTCCAGAAGACCTACCTGGACTCCCACTGGCCAGACAAATCGAATTTCAAATCGATTTAGTGCCAGGAGCCGCGCCTGTAGCGCGAGCACCCTATCGGTTAGCACCTACAGAATTACAGGAGTTGTCTGATCAGTTAGCTGAGCTATCTGGAAAAGGTTTTATCAGACCAAGTTCTTCGCCTTGGGGAGCTCCTATCTTATTTGTTAAGAAGAAGGATGGATCCTTCAGGATGTGTATTGACTATCGAGAGCTGAATAAGCTAACCATTAAGAATAGATACCCACTCCCGATGATCGACGATTTATTTGATCAGTTGCAAGGTTCATCGGTTTATTCTAAGATAGACTTTGAGATCGGGTTATCACCAGCTTCGAGTCCGGGAAGAGGATATCCCGAAGACCGCATTCCGAACCCGATATGGCCATTACGAGTTCCAAGTTATGACATTCGGCTTGACAAATGCACCAGCGGTATTCATGGATCTCATGAATCAGGTGTGTAAGCCGTATTTGGATAAATTCGTGATAGTGTTCATTGATGATATCCTGATATATTCCAAGAATGAGAAAGAGCATGAGGAACATCTCAAGATAATTCTGGAATTATTGAAAAAGGAGGAGTTATATGCTAAGTTTTCGAAGTGTGAATTCTGGATATCGACTGTGCAGTTTCTTGGTCACGTAATAGATAAGCAAGGAATTCACGTAGATCCAGCCAAGATTGAGGCAATTAAGGATTGGGAAACGCCCACAACACCGAATGAAATACAACAATTTTTAGGACTTGCCGGCTATTACCGAAGGTTTATAGAAGGTTTTTCTAAGATAGCTAAGCCGTTGACAAAACTGACCCAAAGAATGTGAAATACGATTGGGGAGATAAGGAGGAGGAAGCTTTTCAACTCCTTAAGGAAAGATTGTGTAGTGCACCTATTTTGGCTTTACCCGAGGGTAGCGAAGATTTTGTTGTGTATTGTGACGCATCACACAAAGGTTTGGGAGCTGTGTTGATGCAGAGAGAGAAGGTGATAGCATACGCTTCTCGACATTTGAAAACCCATGAGAAAAACTACACAACCCATGACCTAGAATTATGATCAGTCGTGTTTGCACTGAGGATTTGGAGACACTACCTTTATGGGACTAAGTGCATAGTGTATACCGATCACAAGAGTCTGCAGCATATCTTGAACCAGAAGGAGCTGAACATGAGATAGCGCCGATGGTTGGAGTTGCTTAGCGACTATGATTGTGAGATCCGTTACCACCCAGGCAAGGCAAATGTTGTTGCCGACGCCCTCAGCAGAAAAGAGCGGATCAAACCTCTTAGAGTCAGATCGTTAGGGATGACGATCAGTTCGCCACTTCCAGCAAAGATCTTGAGGCTCAGGGTGAGGCGCTCAAGGATGAAAACTGACCACGTGAGAAAATTTACGGAATGCCAGAGAGTGAGAATGGCTTCGTAAAAAGATCCGATGGAGTTTTGTGTTATAGGGACAGGTGTTGGATCCCGCTACGTGGAGGAATTCGTGATTTGATTATGCACGAATCCCACAAATCTAAGTATATCTTGTCAAATCTAGGTACATCCTGTTACTGGGCTTAAACTTGTAGTTTAGCTTAATCTCATGACAGTTCTTGTTTGATGAGTTGTGGGGTTAAGTTAGATTTCAGTTGAGGCTCAACTACCAAAGATGTACTTAGATTTGAAAAAGTTGTATTGGTGGCCAAACATGAAGGCCGATATAGCTGAGTACGTCAGTAAGTGTTTAATGTGCTCAAAGGTCAAGGCTGAACACCAGAGACCGTCCGGTCTGCTTGTTCAACCTGAGATCCCAGAATGGAAATGGGAGCATATCACAATGGATTTTATCACCAAGTTGCCTAAGACTTCGAGCGGTTATGACACGATTTGGGTAATCGTTAAACGTCTCACTAAATTAGCTCACCTCCTTCCTATAAAGGAAAATGACAGCATGGATAAACTAGCGCGACTGTATGTGAAGGAAATTGTCGCAAGGCATGGTGTACCTATTTCTATTATTTCTGATCGAGACAGAAGATTTACATCCAATTTTTGGAGGTCGCTTCAGGACGCGTTAGGAACCGACCTTGGTATGAGTACAACTTATCATCCTCAGACTGATGGTCAGAGTGAGAGGACCATTCAGACATTAGAGGATATGCTAAGAGCCTGTGTGATTGACTTCGGGAACGGCTGGGATAGGCATTTGCCTTTAGTCGAGTTTTCCTATAACAACAGCTATCACACTAGCATTAAAGCTGCACCGTATGAGGCACTTTATGGTCGTAACTACAGATCGCCAATTTGCTGGGCTGAAGTTGGAGAAAGCCAACTTACCGGGCTAGAACTAGTCCATGAGACTACTGAGAAGATCGTGCAGATCAAGAGCCGAATGCAAGCGGCTCGTGACCGTCAAAAGAGCTATGCTAACAAGAGCGGAAACCCCTTGAGTTTCAAGTGGGAGACAAAGTGATGTTAAAAGTATCGCCATGAAAAGGCGTGATAAGATTCGTCAAGCGTGGTAAGTTGAACCCTCGCTATATTGGACCTTTTGAAATTCTTGTCAGAATCGGGCCGGTAGCCTACCGACTCGAATTGCCATCTGAGCTCAGCGCAGTACATGACGTTTTTCATGTCAGCAATTTGAAAAAGTGCTTATCTGATGATAACGCCGTCATTCCTTTGGATGAGATTCAACTTGATGATAAACTAAATTTCATCGAGGAGCCGATTGAAATCATGGACCGGGAAGTGAAACGGCTAAAGCAGAGTCGTATCCCAATTGTGAAGGTCCGTTGGGACTCTCGCAGAGGCCCCGAGTATACATGGGAGCGAGAGGATGAAATCAAGCGAAAATATCCTCATCTCTTTTCGAAACCAACGAGTAACGTAAATTTAAATCCGGGACGGATTTCCCGATTAGATGGGGAGACTGTGACAAATGGTAATTTTCACGTTGTTAATTAATATTAAATGAGTATTAATTATTTTTAAGCTAAGCATTTCTATGCGCATTTGCATGTTTTTGAGCATTTTTGGGAGCTGTTCCGCATACTGTAGCTTACAGTCACTGCAGAAAAAGTATATTTTTGTCAGTAAGCCTAAATTATCATATTTCTGATAGTTACTGACAAGTCTCGTAATTAACTGAGAGCTTTCTCGTATTTTTCTAAAAAACAACCGCACGCGCGTACCGACAGCACAGTACACATGGTAACAGTCAAATAAATATATTTTTGAGTCAGTAATAATATTTATTACATTTCTGACAAAAACGTGGATAAAAACTTTATTTTACGCATACGTGTCCAAAAATGTCAAACCGGGACTTTACGGTCACGTTTTAGCTCAAACCGACACACGATACACCAACGCGGAGTAAAAATAAATTTACCCTCCCCTAATATACCCCATAACCGGCCATATGGTTACTACCCCACTACAATCCAAATTATCCCACTAACATCCCATATAATCTTAT
The DNA here is from genome assembly GCA_021014915.2 of Artemisia tridentata subsp. tridentata. Taxonomy (NCBI): domain Eukaryota; kingdom Viridiplantae; phylum Streptophyta; class Magnoliopsida; order Asterales; family Asteraceae; genus Artemisia; species Artemisia tridentata. The sequence goes on along the minus strand of CP139501.1, from coordinate 213,051,851 downwards.
ATATATTGTAACATTACTCTAAATAATCTCAAAACAATTTTTCTTATCCATTACACCATCTAAAACTTTCCTTGATCATTTTCTCATCATCTTACATGACACACATTAAATCTCCAAGATCTCATAATTTTCTTTGAAGTTCAAGCTAATTGGAGGTTATATTCAAGCTTTACGGGTTATTTGGAACTTGGTTTGGGTAAATTTGGTGAAGTTTTGGGTGTTCTTGGTTCACATACCCCACGTTAACAACACAAAGCATTGTAAGGATCATCAAAATTTTCTAATCTTGTTAATTTCTTGTTCATTTGATGTCTAATGATGATTAAAAGTGTTAAATGTATATGTTTTGATAATATGGAAAAAGCTAGGGTTTGTGTTCTTATATATAGTGCTCGACTTTTATGTGATCTAAGAACAAATTAGTAAATTTCTTGCTTGCGTGGTAAATCTTGTTACATATAGTGTTAGTTTGATGATACAAACAAGCTTTACGATTATTACGTGAGATTAAGCAATATATTGATTTTTGAAGCCATATATATGAATCGGCTAGAACAAAAATAAAAGATTATTGGGGTTTTGAAAAACATAAAATAAAAGAGAGAAGAGGTTTACGAAGATTGACCATGACCACAAACCAAATACCAACTCTAAATGATTTCAGTTACAATAACATCATCACTCCAAAATCAGAATATGAAAAGAAAAAGGAATGATACGAGAAGCTGTAGCTAACGAAACCCAAAAATCAACCAATACCAACTCATTCTAATCTAATCCCATACTTCACACATATCAAACATCATCAGAAACTATCCTACCCCAACTCACGTCTACATCTACACCAAGACTCGTAACAGACGAAAATAAAATAAATAAAAAAGATAGATGGATCTCAGAAAGTTTCAACTTTGTCTCTAATCTTCTTTAAGATTTTTTTTTTTTAGTTGAAACTAATTAATCATCACGGATCCTAAGAGAAGCTTAGCTTCTTTACATTTATAAGAAACTTTAAAAGTGGAAGCATAACAAATCTGTTACCCTCCATCTTTTGTTCGATTGACACAACAACAACACCTACCTCCTACCTGAGACCATTAAAGACCTTGAAGTGCAAACCTTGTGTTCTTCAGCCGTACTAAATAAAAGGAGAGAAAGGTGTTTTTGTTCATGTGATTCAATGGGGATGTGATGAAAATGAGATTTGAGATGAGATCGATTTGATGCGTATGATGAAGCAGATGTGTTTTTGATGAAGATGCATTATTTTTTGTTAAAGATCTGTTTGGGAGAGAGATAAGGTTGGTAGATATGTGTGTGACTGCGAATGATTTAAGACATTAGGGTTAGAAATTCTACTTAGAGTAAATTACACCGTTGGTCCTTGTAATGTGAAGTGACGAAATTGCCCCATTAAAATCCATACTTAACAAGCGTTAGTGGATGTTTGTGGGGCCAGTTGGATGGAGGGACTAACGGTGCATAACGTTTCTGACTTAAGGCTGAGTGGTGCAATTTTTTTGGTCAAAGGACCACTGGCGCCAGTCAACGCAAACCACAAGGACCAACAGTGTAATTTACTCTTAATATTATAAGTCATTTCCAAGTCTTGTCTCAAATGCATTAACTTATCTTACATTCATTTTCAACCTTTTATTAACTTTCTTGTTTCAGATGCTCATAGTGATTTACAAATAGGTCCATAATATGACGAAGATGTTCATATTTTTGTTAAATATAGTGAAAACCTATTTCATGTATGTTTAGTTGGCATGAAAAAGTCCAACATCTTAAACTTCTTCATAGTTTAATACATTTTTAATACATTTGAGATATATGTGATGTTTATAAATTTTTAAAGAGTTTATATGTAATGAAAATAAATTTATACAACCAAAATGTTTAAAATGTTTAAGAATTAATTATATAAGTCTATCTTAATAAATGCCCTAAAACCATCTTCAATGTATGCATCAAAACATTAGACTAGTAGTGATTAAATAAAAAAAAAGCACAAAAAAAAAAAAAAAAAAAACCATATGCACAAGTCCGATCGCTTGGCCGACCGAACCACACAAAAACAAAGGGGGGGGGGGTGCGCGGAGGGGGCGTTCGCTTGGACCTCTCGTTATGAGGGCACAGTCGCCTAGGGGCGATCGATCGATCATTTGGTTGGCCATAACGACCGACCTTATATTTGGTGGTTTAGTGTAAAAATCCTTCTCCAACTAACAAAACAAATTTGGCACCATAATTTTAAATTTCGGGTTAACCTGTTTGATCAAATAATTAACATAAAAAAAAATGCAAAAAGCTTATATAATACATACATTCTTTTGTGTTTAGTTTATTGTAAGACATTTTTTTGAAATAAGTTAGACGCATATCTATATCTATATCTATATCTATATCTATTAAAACATTGAGTCCCCTTATAAATGCTTAGGCTTCATGCGACGGTACCTTCATTTAATTTTCATGCATCGGGGTAAGTACATTGGTGTGGGATTAGTGGTTCGAGTTGTGTAAAGTGTGTATTAGGAGCCTTTATTATGCAATTCAATGATTCGGGAAGATGAATAAGAAGCATGTTAGAGTTACAAAACTCACATCAACTGCAGGTACACGAACCATCGTGTAGTTATACCTGCTTCATAATTGTGCCACTTACATCTCATTAATAATGGAATACAAATCATGGAGCTATGCAGTTACAAAGATTACAACCCAAAGGCCTCGAAAGCCTATAAATAAGGTGTGCCTACTCCCTCACAATCACACCTTACCTTCTCAGTTAAAGCATACACCATGTCAAAGGCAGTTGTGCAGGCTGAATCTCAAGTGTTCCTTGACCAGCTTGATCTTAATGTAACAGGCCCCATAGTTGTTATGGTGTGCAGAAAATGGGACGTCAATGCTGTTAGTGGCCGTTATATAAGCACTGATTTTCTCATATCTGATTCCAAGGTACTTTTCCTGAAAGTAAATGAAACATGTATGTATGATTCTTTTATCTATAAGCTAACAATTACATTCATCTGATGCGAGGGTAAGCTGTAAGTTTCCTTTCCCTGGAAGGGGATTAATAAGAGTTATGTATGATTCTTCTATTGGTATGGTATCTTTTTTAAATGTTTTTGGTTTTGTCCAGGGCAATACAATGCATTGCACTGCAAAGGCAAAGATATCACACAGTTTTGTAACCAAGTTGGTAGAGGGCAACATTTATACTATTCTTGATTTTGCTGTAATACCCAACACAGAAGAATACCGTATTATGAAAAAGAGTGCTTACATCATTGAATTTCATGGTGGCACCACTGTCAGAAGATCTTTGGTCAAGTCAGATGGTTTTGTGAGGCATCCTTTTAAATTCATAGATTTTGATGATCTGCAAGTTACAGATAACAAATATTTGATTGGTAATATTCAATGTTGACTAAATTTCTCTCACATTTTAAATAATAGTTATGGGTTTAAGTAAATCTATAACTTTGCAGATGTTATTGGGTAAATCACAAATGTGGGCAGAATCCTTCAACAGAAATCGGGAGCAAAGATCTTAGATTTCTTCCTCACTAACCAAAGATTAGTGACATTGACTTTATAAGTATACATGTTTCCAATGAATTCCAATAGTGATTAGCTTTTTTTCCCCCCTCTTAAAATAGAGGTAGATCAATTAGGGTCACTCTATGGGGGAATCTTGGTGATGTCTTGATAGATAAGAAGACCAAGAATGCTGGCCTCCACGCTGTGATTCTGACCGCTGTAAATACAAAGTTGTACAACAGTAAGGATCCATAAATATGTGCTTTTAAAACCTTTTTAAGGTATGCAAGGGTTGATTCACTATTCTTTGTTACCTTGCAGATCAGCTTTATTTGTCTAGCAGTTCATCTACAATGATATTAGATGATGATGAAATCCCCGCGTTGAAAAAGTTTAAATCTGAAGCAAGGTAATATACTATGATTTACTTACTCAAACAACTTATATGTTATTAAACATAAATATTCATATTGGTTAGTTGATGACAGTGAAATAGAAGTTAGGAAGGAGATTGTACCATTTATATCAGGTAACAATTCTGAAGCTAGGGACGGCACATTGGAGAATTTGTTGATTTGGGCTCGCAACCGCAAAAATGAGGTACCAACTATTTAGTTATTATAACCCGTCTATCAATTTTATATCATTTCTAACCTATGGAGATCCCTTTTTTCATGCAGCCTGTGACATTCAATTGTAAAGTTAGAATTGATGATATCATGACAAGAAAAGGGTGGAACTACCCGTCGTGTGGTGGTGATAAGTGCAAAAAGGGTATCACAAGGAAAGATGGCAAATTTTGGTGTGATTCATGCAATAAACCATCTGATTATCCTGTGATGAAGTATGATATTGTTTAAAACAAATTTATATTCTTATATGCTAATATACATTAATGTTAATAAGGACATGGGAAAGAATGTTCCACATCCATTTAACACGTTTGGTCAACAGGTACATGCTTGAATTGGTTGTTTCCGATCATACTGCTCAAACTGTGGTGGTCGTGTTTGATGAGATTTCAACTAAGTTGGTGAAATCTTCTGCTGAGTCACTTTTAAAAGAGGATTTTGAGGTATATTTTCAACATTTTAGCTGTTTTTAAATTGAATTGGACACTTACTATCATTTGCAGGGTGTGGAAGACCAACCAGCATTACCACAAGCTCTGACTAATAAAATTGGCACCTCACACAATTTTGAGCTGAAATCACATACCTACTATGAGCACGGTACTTATGAGAGTTTTACCTGTTGGCAAATTTGTGACCCACCACCATCTGTTGAGACCGCAAGTACCAGCAATGTAATTGCAATCGCCGATGTTGAGAAGCCAGCATTGAAAATATTGACTGAAGACCCAGTATTGTGCACTCCAATAAAAATTTCGGAAGGCAAGAGAAGGCAAGTGTTAGTCTTTGATATTGCCATCAACATTAACATGCTTATTATAATATATTGTTTGACGTGTGCGTGCATACTTACCATTTGTTACTGTTTAATTTCAGCTTTGCTGTTGAGGACTCAGATGCCGAAATAACTCCTTCTGAAAGTGAGGTTCTAGAAGATAGTGATGATTGTGAGCCTGCGTCAAAGAAAAAAAAGAAACGGTCATAATCCATCCAAAATATTACTACTTATTTTATATTACGAGAAATTTTGACTTGAATGTCTTCGCGTTTTTTTTTTTTTTTTTTTTTTTTTTTTTTTGCAGAAACATTATTAGTGACTCTGAATCTGGATAGGCTTTTAAAGACTCAAAGCTTTGAATCTTCCTCATTATGAAGCCAATATCTTCTTAGTTTTTGTCCAATAGTAATAATTTACGAAGTTCAAAAAAATGGATCTAATAATAGATAAGATGGTGTTCTTTTATATATATATATTTTTTGAGAATAGTATGTTTCGATTACTCATCTTATGGGAATTGATAGCCTGAGTTAAAGAATACTTGAGCTAATGAAATATCAGCCAATATTGCATAGTACTATTGTTTTAAATTAATGGAATACCTGCCAATCTTGCATAATATTTATCTATTCACAAACAAAGACTGATGTGAATTCTATAGTTGAAACAGTATTGCACAAAGATTGATTTACAACTATCACAAAGTTAATATACCTTATAAGCTGAAAATGCAATTGAAAAACCATATCAGACCCAAAAGAAGTAAATGAAGCTACACCATTGCAGATTATGTTTTCTACCAATTACTCAGATTATGAAGAGATCGAAATGTGATGAGGAATCATAGTTTAAGATTTATTTTAGACTTTTACACTTTTAATAAATTGTTATAAAACTTATAAATGTTTAAGTTTTGCATTTGATTTCATCCTATTATTTACTTTGTGTAAATATGTGATTTGCCATTTATAGACTGCAAACTTCCTAATATTTATGTAAGTGGTATGTTGTTTGCAAAATGTTATATGTGCTTTTCAAATAGGGCAAAGTGGGTTAATTCTTATACAAATCCTATGATAAAGATGCCTACTTTAAAGAAATTAAGACAGTTTGTTACACAGCCATTAGTCTAATCACACTTAAAACAAAATTTCTCATAAATGTTTTCAATGACTATGCAAAAAATCAAATAAACCAGCAACATGTCTTTGTCTTGAACTATTTAATGTAAGGCAATTAGGGTAAAAACCACTATGTGGATATGTGGAGAGTTCAATAATCAATTCAATTTGTGTAAAAAAAAAAATAAAAAAAATTCTAGCTCATCTAAAGTACTTTCTCCTAAAATAATACATATAATTTCATACTTAAATTTTCTCACATATAAAAGGATAGTACTTTAGAAATTCACCAGCTAGACAGTTTTTTCATTTACTACTAGAATAAATGTTGTAAGTAAATAAGGATAATCCAAAAGGCAATATTACTAACAAATTAATTACATATCAGTTAACATTCTTAACTCATCTTTGATGTCTTATATGCAATCAAATTGAATTGCAGGTTTCATAAAACAATGGATGAAGGTATAATCAAATTGCCTAATTTTCTATGTATTTAAATAAAACTAATAACTATAAATATATTAACTTTTTCATTGTTCCAGGTGTACACAACAATCGTGGCCAGATTCCGTCATTCTCCAGTATACTAAACAATTCTATAAGAATTCATTCAGAAACTACTGTTGGTCGAGATGGGCAACTTCAGGTTTACTGTGGTTTCAAACTAACACAAGATACCACTGAAGAATCAAGTAAATACACGTTCTTATTTTTGGACTGTAAACGAAGCTCAAAAAATATATTAACACTTAAATGTCTTACATCAGGTACATCAGCAAGGCTAAAAAACACATTGTTGGTCCACAAATTGTATATGGATCACTAAGTAGTTTTGAATACCTAGTAGATGGTTAGGATAAATCCGAACCAATCTAAGTGAGAAACCCTAAGTGATTGTTAATGTTAATGCGGAATCTTAACAAGAACAATTAAGAACACAAGCAGGGATATCACTAACTTTGTATATTGATATTCACTATTATCAATTCGTACACCTCACACACGTTTACTAACAAACTTTAGGGATCCTTTTATAACACCAGGAAACCCTAGATGACACAGAAGATATACACAAATCTTCTATAAAGATACATACACGCATTGTATCTTTTCCTAATATAACTCTAACAAACTTTCCTATCTTCACGACCAGACCAGACTTTATAAGTCAACCAGACTTAACATGTACTACCAGACTTATCTTTACATAACCAGACCTAAATCACAAACAGACCTAACTCAGTAAACGACCAGACCTAAGTAGTAAACTACCAGACCTAAGTAGTCTGTTCTTGATATGCATCATAATTCCCAACAATCCTCCCCTAACTTGATCTTCATGCTTCATGAACTTCAAGTTCTTCTGATTTAGCCTTCTGAGGATTGAATCTTGAACACTTTGAAATGTATTTAGGTCTTGTTCCTTTCTAGCAGCTTGAATCTTGATAAGCTCTTCTGATATGGACTTGGCAGCAACAATGACTATATGTACATCAATTCATATTAAGTTTCATAGCTATTCTCATCACTTCCAGGTGTGTTAACACCTGTGAGAGGTGAATCATTGAAATTTAATGGATTTGATGTCTCTTTACCAATAGCTATTACTACTGGAGTAGCCAAATGTTTTGGTGTGTAAGACCATGGTACACTGATAACCATATGATTTTAAGCAAATCATCAGCTTATCAACGGATTTGTTAAGTCTTTACCAAAAGCCGTTTGCTTCTGGACTAGTCAATTCTTTGATGGAAAAGCACCTCATCATGGTGAATTGATTACCATTTATGGTTTTCCACAGCCTTTACCACAAGCCATAACCTTGTGGGCTAGCCAACTCTTCACTTATCTTAGATATGGTGAGTTGAATACCATACAATTTTTGGCAAATTGTCAGCCATAAACGGATTTGAGCAATCTTTACCTGTTAGCCGTTTGCTCAGGATTAGCCAGTCCTTGTGTTGATGAGACAAGGTGGACTGATAACCTTTTGATGTGTTAGTGCAAAGCACCTTCACCAAGTGAGAAGTTCCAATAATCTCACTCAATAACTTGTGAAAATATACTTAAACCAGCATTGCCTATAAAAGAAATAAAAGATATAGATAAAACAAACTAATTTTTTTTTTTTTTTTTTTTTTTTTTTTTTTTTTTTTTTTTTTTTTTTTTTTTTTTTTTTATCAAATCATTAACAAAACTAAAATCAAAACTACAAAACTTAAAAATAACCTAAATGCTGGTAAGTATTCATATTTTACATACTTCACAGTTTGACCTCCCCTTAGGCCAAACCTCCCCTTAATTCAAACTAGGGGTTCATCATACCAATGTTAACTACCAGGTAATTGAACCTAGGACCATCAAATGCCTTAGTTAACAGGTCAGCAACATTAAAATCTGTATGTATTTTCTCCACTCTAATCAACTTCTTTTCAAAGCAATCCCTAATGAAGTGATGCCTTATTTCTATATGCTTAGTTTTAGAGTGATATACTGGATTCTTAACAATACAGATAGTACTCTTATTATCTATGTGGATAACAGTATTCATAAAATTCAAACCATAGTCCAGCATCTGATTCTGAATCCACAAAACTTGTCCACAGCAATGAGCAGCTGCTACATACTCAGCCTCAGTAGTTGAATTAGCCACAATCGTCTGCTTCTTGCATTGCCAAGATATTAACCTCCTTCCAAGGAACTGACAACCTCCTGTTGTTGATTTCCTATCCAGACTTGCACCAGCATAGTCACTGTCTGAATAAGCTGTCAGATCAAAAGCTGACTCCTTAGGATACCAAAGACCCAAATTTGGTTTGCCCTTTAAGTACCTAAAGATTCTCTTCACAGCATTAAGATGTGAAGTCTTTGGTTGAACCTGAAAACGTGAACAAATACAAACTGCATACATAATATCAGGTCTAGAAGCAGTAAGATACATGAGGGAACCTATCATGGATCTGTAAAGATGCACATTTACATCAGCAGCATCTTCATCCTTTGTTAAAGGCACTTTGTTCTCCATGGGAGTGACTGCTGCCTTTACATTTGAGAATTCAAACTTTTTCAAAATTTCTGCAACATACTTGTCTTGAGAAATAAAAAGTCCATCATCCTTTTGCTTAACTTGCAGTCCCAAGAAAAATGTAAGTTCTCCCATTGAGCTCATTTCAAACCTGCTTTTCATTAAACCTTCAAATTCATCACACCAAGACTTTCTTGTGGATCCAAAAATGATATCATCCACATAAATTTGGACAAGAATAATATCCTTCTGATCTCTCTTGATAAATAATGTCTTGTCAATTACACCCCTGATGTATCCATGTTCTTCAAGAAACTCTGAAAGAGTTTCATACCAAGCTCTAGGAGCCTGATGAAGACCATACAGAGCTTTAATAACCTTATACACTTGATTGGGATTAGCAGGATCCTCAAAGCCAGGAGGTTGATGTACATACACATCTTCTTTAATAGTGCCATAAAGAAAAGCACTTTTGACATCCATCTGATATACCTTGAATCCCATGTATGATGCATAGGCCAAAAATAACCTGATAGCTTCAATCCTTGCCACAGGAGCAAAAACCTCATCATAATCTATGCCCTCCTCCTGTTTGTATCCTTGGGCTACCAACCTTGCTTTGTTCCTTACAACTACCCCTCTTTCATCCCTTTTATTCCTGAAGACCCATTTAGTACCAATAACTTTAGCTCCATAAGGTAGGTCTACAAGAACCCATACTTTCTGTAGCTTGAACTGCAACAACTCTTCTTGCATGGCTTCTACCCAACTTTCCTCCCCTAAAGCTTCAGAAACTGTAGTGGGTTCACTTTGAGAAAGAAAGCAAGCAAATAAGCAATGTTGCTGGTCCTTATGGTTGACCCTTTGTTGTTGCTTGATCAGGCTAATGAGTGCAAGAGAAGCAGACTGATGGTGCACTCTACTTCTTGTTTGAACAGCAGACTTGGGGTTACCAATTATTTGGTTTTTGGGATGAATGGTGTGGATCCTGAGAGTGGGGGTTGGACTTACTTCCACTTCAGTGGGTAAGTTGTTGAAATCAGTAATAATACCTCCTTCATCATAGGAAGCCCCATCAAAAACACCTTCATTAGGATTAGGAAATACTTCAAGTTCTGGCATCTTAGAATCAGCACATTCAGCATTTAAAGTAAGGTCTGGTAGAGCATCACTACCAGACTTAAAAAGTGAAGTACTGGTAATGCTAGGGGATTTGACTTTGCCAGACTTAACTTCAGAGTCTGTTTTCTGAGGTGAAGAATCCTTGATTACTGCTTCACCTGCATCAGACTTGTTCTCTGTAGAGGGAATCACAACAAGCTCAGCCATATCATCAATGTTCCCTGAATTTGAAGAATCTTTGGTACCTGCAATGTTAGTAGCTTCTTGGGTACCTGCAATAGGGTTAATCTGATTCTCCTTGGAGACAGGAACATAATTCATAGAATCAGTCAAATAATCAATATCAAACATCCACCTATGACCAATTCCCTTGACATTGGGTTTTTCCTCAAGAAAGTTTACATGCAGATTTTCTTCTACTTTCTTGGATACTAAATTGTAAACCCTAAAGGCTTTACTGTTTAATGCATACCCAAGTAAGAACCCTTCATCAGACTTTCCTTCAAATTTTCCAAGAACACTCAGAGTATCAAGAATGGTAACATGACACCCAAAAGGTCTTATATGGCTAACAACTGGTTTGTGGCCAAACATAAGCTCATAAGGAGTTCTATTTTGAGGCTTAGTCACTCTAACCCTATTAAAGATGTAGCAGGCATTGCTGACTGCTTCAGCCCAAAATGTAGTAGGTAAAAGTGAATATGCAAGCATAGTCCTAGCAGCCTCAATAAGTGTCCTGTTCATTCTCTCAGCAACTCCATTTTGCTGAGGAGTTCTTGCATTACTGAATTGTTGCTTAATTCCTTTATTACCACAAAAATCTAGCATGCTCTTGTTTTTAAATTCAGTGCCATTATCACTCCTAATGATTTTGACTCGTTTATCAATAAGGTTTTCAATCTGTCTAATGAAATTTTGAATCAAAGGGGTAGCTTCATCCTTCCTAGACATAAAGAACACCCAACAATATCTAGTACAATCATCTGTAATGACAAGGCAATAGCATGCATGATTTATACTATGGACAGATGTAGGGCCAAAAAGATCCATATGTAAGGTATGCAAAGGTTCAGTGATTAATCTTTCTAATTTAACCTTACAGGATGCCCTATGTTGTTTTCCCTTGTTGCAAGCCACACAGGTATGATCATTTTTAAACAATTTTGAAGGCAAACCTCTCACAAGGTTATTCTTCACAAGTTTATTCATATTTTTGAAATTCACATGGCCTAACCTTCTGTGCCACAACTTAGATTCATCCAATGTAGCTTTTGCAATTAAACAGGTAGCACCTTTTGCAGGATTAGATGCTTTCATATCAAAACTGTACATTTTGTGTTGTCTGGGAACTTTAAGAAGAATTTGATGTTCTTCAGGCATTTTAAAGTCCGGAGTCAACACAAGACAATCAGTTTCAGTAAAAAGCACCTTATGCTGAGTATCACAAATCTGTGATATTGAGAAAAGGTTGAACTGCCCAAGTTCTTTCACAAAAGATACATTGTCAAATTCTATGTTGCCCACAATGATTCTTCCTTTACCAGTTATCTGTCCCTTGCTTCCTCCAAAAGTAACAGAACCTCCCTCGAATTCATGGAAATCATTAAGATAGTTCTTGTTACCAGTCATGTGCCCAGAGCATCCACTGTCAAGTATTCCTCTATCTTCCATATAGCAAAGTGGATGATCCTGCACAAAAAGAAGAGAAATTAGTTTCTCTTAGGAACCCAGGCCTGAGTAGGCTTGGGTCCGCCTTGTGGATCAATATGCTTAAATTTCTTAATTGAACCTGATCCACTGTTGTTTTGGGATATATACATGGATTTATTTTTGTTTGAATCCCAAGACATACATGCTGAGGTCTTAACAGCAGAACCCCCATTTCCCTTTAAAGGTTTTGCTGTTTGCTTTCCAACTTGTCTTCTCACAGGTGAATGAGCTTTGTAAAAATTAGTTCTTTTAAAATTTTCTTTCACCTGAGATTTTTGAAAAGGTTGCTTGGGTCTTACAAAACCAGTATTAACATTTGGTCTCACAGAGTTGACATAACCAGTATTCACTTTAGGCCTCATAAAATTAACATTTTGCCTATTTACATTAAAGTTTCTGTAGCCAGATCCAAAATTTGGTCTACCAGAACTAACAAAGGAGTTAGGTCTGGTAGTGTTATTTAGTTGAACAGGTCTGGGAACAAACTGGTTGGCATGGTTAACTCTATTAGCATTGTTCCAAACTGGTTTATTTGAACCATTAACCTTATTAACATTCATTCTCTTTTGCTCAGCCTCTCTTTTCATTCTCTTTTCATGGAAGTCACAATCTCTTATTAAATGACTCAAACTTCCACACACAAAACATCTTTTAGGAGCATAATTGTAACTACTCCTACTCTCTCTGTGAACACTATTGCTTCTAGGTGACTCATTCAATTTAACAGATTCCCTAGGAGTTTTTATGTGGTTAACACAACTAGGTTTAACTGTCTCAGCCTTTTGTTCAGTCACTAAAGGTTTAGTAACAACAGGTTCACACTTCTTAACAACCTTAGGTTCAGGATTCTCTTTTTCCTCATTGTTTGACTCAGACTTAGAGTGATCAGAGGAACTATCAATAGATCCTTCAGAGTCATTGGATTGACAAGAAGAATATCTACTAGATTTGTCCTCTGAGGTAGTTGGTTCAGGCACTTGAGGACCTTTCTTACCATACACAAAGAGTGAATCATCTAACTCCTCTTTTTCAAGAGGAGTATAGTCATCACTCAAAGGTGGTGGTACTCCCTTAAAGTCACCAGTCTTAACAAACCTATTGTACAAAGGTTTATCAGCATAGTCCTCTTCTCTATTTTTAAATATATCCCTATTCTCATTTTCCTCATATCCTAAGCCACATTTTTTATTTGACTTAATTTGAGAATCCCAACACTTAAACAGGTTTTTATTTGAATTGTTCCATTGATCTACCCTTTTTCTCAGCTCATCCCTCTCCTTCTGAATTTTAAGCCCTAATTGTCTATACCTTTTAAGCTTCTCATCTTGTTCATATATTTTATTAGCTTGAAAGTATAGTTTTTCATTTAAAGCAGCATGTTGATTTTGAAGGGTGACCTTTTGTGCCTCTAAAGTTTTTACAGCATTTTTATGTGCTAATAAATTTACTTCTAGATCACCTATTTGTTCTTGCTGCTCATCACATAAAGCCTTAACATGATTATATGAGTCAGTACATAATTTAGAGCATAATGATACCTCATTACCAATGGCCATGAGAGCATGATCAGACTCCTCATTTACTCTTGGATGCTCACCCCAATTGACTCCTCCAGCTTCCATTGTCAGCAGACTCATCTGATTCTTTTCCATCTTCCCATCTTCAACTCTTTTCTCATCAGCAGACTTCTTCTCTGGACAATCTCTTGAAAAATGCCCATGCTTGTGACAGTTGTAGCATTCAACAGTCCTCTTTGTGTATCCCACTGGTGATTTGTTGTTGAAGTTGATAGTCCTACCATATTGCTTCTGAAATCGTTTGACCCTTAAAGCAACCATGGCAATGTGCCATTTTATATCCATCTCCTCAACTTCAGCATCATTAATTTGTTCAAGGTCTTCACTAATAAAGCTTTCATCTTCCGTTTGATTGGCAAAGAAAGAATGTATCACCTCATCAGTGAAACTTGAAGCAGACCTTTCACTTGAAGGAGTTTCATAGTTACCAGACCTAACACCAGATCTAACCTTGTAAGTACTGCTTTTGTTTTGAGATACAAAAGCAACATTTGAGGAACTGGTTGAACCCTGAGGGCACGTTTGGTACAGAGAATTTCAGAGAATAGAAATGAAGTAGAGAATAGAATTCAGAGAATAGAAATGGGTAGAGAAATTTAAAGTCAATTCTAGTGTTTGGTAACATGAGAAATAAACTCGAGAATTGGCAAAAAAAAAAAAAAAAAAAAAAAAAAAAACTTTTTATTGAAAGAATTAGAACTTTTGTTTGTTTTTTAAAAAAAACTTATTTTAAAAAATATATATTTAAAAAAAAAATATTTTTTTTAAATATTTTTTTTATTTATTTTTTTATTTTTTAAAAAAACTTATTTTAAAAAAAAATTATTTTTTTTAATTTATTTTAAAATTTATTTTTTATAAAATTAATTAAAAAAATTATTTAAAAAAAAATTATTTTTTATAAATAACAATTCTATAAAAAATATATTTTAAAAAAAAATATATTTTTTTAAACTTATTTTATAAAAAAATATATTTTAAAAAAATTATTAATTTTTTTTATAAAAAATACATTTACGTAAATCGGTTTGCAACTAAAAAAAAAAAAAAAAAAAAAAAAAAAAAAAAAAAAACCTTACAAAGTTCCCCTCATTTCTCCCATTTCCTCACTAAAAGTAGTGGAAATGAAACTCAAAAAATTGCACTACCAATTCTCCACCAATTCCCCACAATTCTCCACCTTTTTATTTCTCTGACATACCAAACAGATTCTCGAGAATTAGCCCGAGAATTAAGCCCATTTCCCTTTCCATTTCTTTGTCAAACCAAACATGGGAAATGAGCCCATTTCCATTTCTTTGGGCCCAATTCCCTGTACCAAACATGTGAGGAACTGGTTGAACCCTGAGTGTTGTTACTGATGTCCCTTTCAAACATCCTGAGATTATTGTAAAGGTCATCAGGTGTCATAGAGTCTACTTCCTCCTTAATCCTCATTGCCACAGATACATTGCCCCATTCTGATGGTAAAGATCTAAGGAATTTGTGATTTGCATCCTCATTCGAGACTGCTGCACCATGAACTTCCAATTGTGTTAACAGATGTTGAAATCTGTCATAGCCCTTCTCCAAACCTTCAGTCTTTGAAACACTAAATGTTTCAAATTGCTGTTTAAGAACAGCCTTTTGCATCTTTTTGGAGTTAGCATTACCTCCAAATCGTTTCTTGATAGCTTCCCACATCTCCTTAGCATCAAGAATGCCATGAAACCTTTGTAGATGCTCCTTAGGAATAGCCATAAGAAGCAAGGTTCTAGCCTTCTTTTCCTTCTCCACAGCCCTAATCTCCTCAGCAGATACTGGTGGCATTATTCTGAGTTGCCCATCATTCCCTTGTGAAATTCTCTTCTTAGAATTTCCCTTTTGAATCACCTTCCATACATCACTATCAATGTATTCCAGATAATGTTCCATCTCCATGGCCCATATATCATACTCTTCTCTCTTCAGTAGTGGAAGTTTTATGTTTGAGATTGTGGTTGTGGAAGGGATGGGTTGTTGTTGTGTTTGGGAGTTACTGGTTTCGGTTTTTCCTTCATCTTCATGGTTTGATTGCTCATCCTCACTGTTATGGATTGAGAAAGTTTCAGGCTTATCGAGTTCAGACATTGTGAAGGGTGATTTGAGTGAGAATTAGGTTTTAGGGATTTAGTGTTCTACGAATTCAGAGTCTCTCTCCTTGCTCTGATACCACTTGTTGGTCCACAAATTGTATATGGATCACTAAGTAGTTTTGAATACCTAGTAGATGGTTAGGATAAATCCGAACCAATCTAAGTGAGAAACCCTAAGTGATTGTTAATGTTAATGCGGAATCTTAACAAGAACAATTAAGAACACAAGCAGGGATATCACTAACTTTGTATATTGATATTCACTATTATCAATTCGTACACCTCACACACGTTTACTAACAAACTTTAGGGATCCTTTTATAACACCAGGAAACCCTAGATGACACAGAAGATATACACAAATCTTCTATAAAGATACATACACGCATTGTATCTTTTCCTAATATAACTCTAACAAACTTTCCTATCTTCACGACCAGACCAGACTTTATAAGTCAACCAGACTTAACATGTACTACCAGACTTATCTTTACATAACCAGACCTAAATCACAAACAGACCTAACTCAGTAAACGACCAGACCTAAGTAGTAAACTACCAGACCTAAGTAGTCTGTTCTTGATATGCATCATAATTCCCAACACACATCAACAAATTCTACACAAAATTCATGGGGATCAACTTCCAATATCTGCTCAAACAAATCTAACTTTGTTCCACCAACAATTAAAAGGCGCAATCCGAAAAAAAATCTAAAGAGAGCCGCGCTCACATCCAAAGGTAATTTTTTTTCTTATTCAAATCAGTTAATAAATTACAGTTAATAATTGGTATAATATTTTGATACCAAATCAGATATCATGGACTAAAAAAATACTAAATTAGGATCAAATTAGTTATGTGTTAATTTAATAATAGAATTTTGTGACTTTGCAGGTGTTGATGTCACTTACAAAAATTTAGGTCCTCCGTCGCATCAATGTCGTTGCTGTGATGCAATAATGTGGTATGAAGAGAGAACTGATAAGGCTAAAAGAGCTACCAATCCATCATTCTCACTATGCTGTCAAGATGGTAAAGTACTGCTCCCCAAATTAAGGGAACCTCCACCACCCTTAAATACTCTATTGGATTACACCAACGCTGAAACTTCAAAATTTAGAGACCAAATTAGAGTATATAATAGCATGTTCTGCTTTACATCTTTTGGGGCTAGAATAGATCATTCCGTTAATAATGGCAGAGCGCCTTACACATTCAGGGTAAGTGGTCAAAATTATCATCTAATAGGGTCTTTACTACCAGAAGTAGGGGTTCAACCGCAGGTATTCTTCCATTAATAAAACACAACTCTTAAATTCTTATTTATGTTCTTCTAAATTTAAAACAGAAATCTCATACATTAGTGTTTGCAGGATACTCAGCAAGAAGCATACACGCAATAATCCAGGGAATAAAGTTATCTACGCAAATTACGCAAATTATTTGTTCGCTTTTAAATAAGACGCAAGAGCTTCTTTTATAGATATATCAATGGATTGTGTATCTCAGTTTATGTATGTTTCTATGCATGTGTGACAGCTTATTTGCAAGTTGCTTGATATCTATGATTAATTGAAAAACCCTTAAGACACTTAATGTTTACATGATGATTACCCAACTTTTGTGAGCAATTAAACTAAACAGGGTATAACCGAAATCAATCCGAACCACATAAACATCATCAAAAAAAGCAACTTAAAACGAATCCGCAAAACTTTAAACACCCCCATCAAACTAAACAATCTCAGATAAATTATTTGAAATACCCTTAAGACACTTAATGTTTACATGATGATTACCCAACTTTTGTGAAGACTGATGATATAATTAGGTGTAATTTCCAGTTAACAAAAATGAAATAAAACATCATCCAAACAACAAACATTATAAATTAATAACCCAAGATAAATTAACACAATTTCAAACACAGCAATTAAACTAAACAGGGTATAAACGAAATCAATCCGAACAACATAAACACCCCCATCAAACTAAACCATCTCAGATCCAAATTCAATAATTATAAACACTATATAACATCTATAACCAGATAATAATAATGAAAAAGCCAAAAATTTTTAAACACCCCTATCAAACTAATACATCTGAGATTCAAATCCAATATACAATATCCAATTAGTATTCAAATGAAAAACAAATACCTGAGTGACTTATTGAATGATTTCATTTTAGTTATTGATTGATTTCATTTACGTTACTTCTAATTGAAAACCGTAAAATCGCCACACACTTTTTTCATTAACACGCTTTATTTGTGTGTGTTTAATATCTGTGTGTGAGAGATAAGAGAAGTCAACATATATAAATAAAGTATACTTAAAAAAAATCAAAATTAAAAAAAACAAAAAAACAAAACAACAAGAGATAATAACATAAAAACATACTAATTTTATTCATTATATTAGGGGGAGGGGGTGATTACATTCTGCATTCCCATCAAGACATCAACCAACACCATGAGACATGACATCAAAACCAAAAAAACTACCTATACAATCTACCAACCCATAAGACCCTTCACAAGCGTTCACCTGGAGCCCTAATCGTACTTATCCAAGGTGGCAATGGCTTCCTCCTTCTTGGAAATAAGAGCACGAACTTCGACCAAAATGGACGAAAGGGACTCCAAAAAACGCTTCTCAATCACTTGAACCTCGCGAAGAGACTCATAAGTAGCATCGCCAGCTTCTTCTTCAGCAAAATCAAGCTCAAAAACCTCGGCCATTCTCTCAGTTCGCTTATCAATGTTGATCCGGATCTCATCGCGTTTTTCTCCCAACCACATGATCATTGCCTCATTGATAGGAATCTCTTGGCAAAACAGAAACTTAAAACATTTATGCAGTTTTTCGGACCCACACATATCTTGGAGTTCATTTAGGTAGGGTTTTCCTGACATTTTTTGGATATGAGATTTGATAATACACAGATGAGATTTGATTTTAGGTTTCTAAACATATAAGAAACTAATGAAACAAATAAATAATGAAACTTAGTGGTAAACTTCATCATTGCAAAAATTAAATAGAGCAATAATGGTTTGCATCGTTAGTCTTCCATGCAGATCGTATGTCTTCTCATGTCTTATTTTTGTTTGATAAGTTACAAAATATTAAAAGAGTTGATAAGTTACAAAGTGTAAAATACTAAACCAAAATAACAACCATGTGGTAACACAATATTATTTTGTAATTGATCTAAATAACAATATACAAAACACCAACATAATACAAAACAAATTATGAATACCACGTTTATCATAATCTTATTTTTGAAATATAAAATTACTTATTGATTCAATTCTTAAATATTTTATAATTTCTTGAAAGCAAATTCAACAACATTATCAACATCGTAATCAAGAAAATGATTGTGATAAAGACAATCTTTGTTAATGCAAATCCATTCGACATTCTCATGATATAAACAATCTTCATTGACACACATCCATTTATCTTTTTCGCCGTCAGATTCCTGAAAATAATTAGATATAAGTAAAACCAAATAAATGTTTGTTATAATTTCTATTGAAAGTAAGAAAACTCATACCATTTCATCATGTGATATGATTATTACGGGTGGAGATTCAATCCAAAAATCATTTACTAATTCTTTGTCAACTTCTTGATGTGAACAATAACATAACTTATTATTTTCATTTTCGACACAAAGCTTACAACAAAGTGTTGCATTTTGAATTGTTGACTCATCCAACTTTTCACCATCAGATTCCTGAAAATAATTAGATATAAGTAAAACCAAATAAATGTTTGTTATTATTTCTATTGAAAGTAAGAAAACTCATACCATTTCATCATCTGATATGATTATTACGGGTGGAGATTCAATCCAAAAATCATTTACTAATTCTTTGTCAACTTCTTGATGTGAACAACTTGACATCTTTTTTCGTTATATAAAATGCTTTATGAAAGATAAGATATTAACAACCAACAATCACATATATATAATGTAGATTAGAAATAATTTATATAACTTATTAGAATTAAAATACTACATTTGAAGAGTCTTTCTCAATTGTAACATATAAAAAACAATCTCTTCACATGTACTCATTTAATGTGACAAAACAATTTTAAATGCTATGATAATTACTAATACCATCACAAACAACTAATATGAAAATCAATAAAACAAATTCGCGCTACGTGTTTCTTGATTAGTATAAATATCGCACTCAAATTTAGTTTATTCAACAATTATATGATTTTATATTGATTAACAAAAAAAATACTATTAACAAAGATGAGCCCGAGTGCATCGCACGGGTCGTAATGACTCGTATATTAAAAGATTGAGTCCCCTTATAAATGTGGAGGCTTAATGTGTTAGTACATTGATTTAATAGTCATGCTTAAGGGTAAGTTCATAGGAGCTGGAATTAGTGATTCGAGTAATTGAATGTGTATATTAGGAGCCTTTATTATAGTGTAATAATGCAGATGAAGATGAAGTGTTTAGTGTTCATGTAATCATGGTGTATTAGGAGCCTTTATTATAGTGTAATAATGCAGGTGAAGATGAAGTATTTGGTGTTCATGTATACAAAACAATTATGGAGTTACACCATTCCCCAAATTAATTGCAAGTGTACAAACAATCTCTATTCATGCTCATGCAACTATAAAAAAGGCAGAACAATGAAGCTTTGGTGTTTCTATTGTTTGTGATTGGTTTTGCTAATTTGTTGGTTTATGTGTGGATTGTGGAATGATGTAGTTGGATTAAATGTCATTGTTTGATTTTGAGTTTTTGCTAACAACATTATATACATGATTAAGTAGATTATTGTATAGTTATTTATAATGCGTTAGTTATGTATGATATTGGTTTCTGTTGCCATGTTACAGCTACAACGGAAGAAGAGAAGACAGACTCAAGAGCTCTTAATAATTATCTAATGACTCTTATCAGTCTTCACATCCTCCTCTTAATGAAAGCATACTTTCATCCATGAACAAAATTTCAGTTGCTGTACATCCTTGGCATGATCTTGAAATAGGTACTTTTTATATAATTTATAAATTCTAGAGTTTTTATTTGTAAAAAAGTTGTATCCATATTTATAGTACTGACTTCTTAATGATCCAATGCAGGACCTGGTGCACCAACGGTCTTCAATTATGTAAGCATGCAAATTAATATATTCCATAATCAGAATAATGGATGTCTATTAAAGTATCAAGTGTCATCTTTTCAAATCAAATTTGTATAAATATGGTTGCTGAATCATGTTTTATCTTTTTAGGTGATTGAAATTAGCAAAGGGAGCAAGGTCAAGTATGAGCTCGACAAAATATCAGGACTAAAGCAAGGTGCATGTGGATATGCTATATAATTTATTAAACTAAACATTTTCTTAAGACCAAACTAAATATGGGCGGCAAAGGTGGTGGAGGTGGAAGTAACCGAAAAGGTTATTTTGATGGCCTTCATGGTGGTTCCAAGGGTTGATGAGCCAAATGGAGCACCTTCATCCTTTGGAATTTCATAGACTTGATGAAACAGGTTTGCATATTGATGGGTCAACAGTTGATCTCATGTCATGTAGCACAGATTTTGAAGTAGCAGAGGTACTTATTATCTAATAACAAAGTGTGGAAGATAGTTGAAGTTACACACAGGTTTGTAGAATTAGTTCCTTGTGTTCATGAGATCGCTGTAAATAATCGTTTCATTTAACATTTTTCTGTTTCTTCTTTGTTTCACACTAATATAGGATAAGGAAAGCATAATCTCCAAAATCGGATGTGAAGTGTCATGATATGGTGCCATGGTAAACTGAGCAATGAACACTAATCAGTTGATTTTATTGGTGAAGGTGACGATTAACTCAACTTTCTTTGTTTGGTTATACTTTGAACATGGATCTTTGACTATAATGATTGTTACGTATGACATAAATCTTGCTTTGCCACTTTACTGATTTGGTATAATTGTTTCTACTTCTTAATTAAACTACTTTATTCTTATATGTGAAGATGAGTTCGTATATGTGATGTTTAGGAGTGCATAATTTGTTTTGTAGTTGATTGCTTACAGAATGTTAAAAGAATCATAATCTATCTATGCATGTTATTCACTTTATTAGTTTTTGTTTTATGATCTATATAATAATATTTATTAGATTAGGGAAATAGTACTTTGTTGTAAGATCATGTTGTTGTATACCACTTTTAAAGTTGTAGTTTTTAAAATTGGATATGTATTATTGGAGTAGTTAGATCCGTTTTTATAGTGATATGATTGATCAAGTGGTTTATGTTTTATTTTTAATGTGCCAAATGGATGTGTACAAGAGCAAAGTTAACCCATGCATAGTCAATATCACAACTTCTTTCATCCCTCGGGGCAAATTTTTTGATGGAATGGTGAGTAGCGCACCACTTTGTGAGTGTATTTTAGGATGTCACACCCCTAAATTTCGTGACTTGCAGCGGAATAAGTCATTCAGGGGCACGACTGGTCATAGCACCAAAGTTGCAGTTATATTGAACGACCTAAAGTGTCGTTTAGAAAATACATCGTTTGATTATTTAAAAACATTCAGAGTTATAAAGCTAGGTCCCAAAAGGAGAAACAAGTTTTCATAAAACGAGTTCATACAATTCAAACGATGGATGAGTGCATAAAATATAAAGTGAGACGCGTCGACTCCGCGACTCCATGATGTCCATATGCAAGCCAACATGCGATACCTTAATTACCTGAAAATACATTGCTAAAAATGGTCAACAAAAATGTTGGTGAGATAATAGGTTTATGTAAATGAAATGTTGTACGGATACCACAAGTATAAAGTGTATGACAAAACAATGCCACATAAAAATGATACATTAGCTCTTAAGCTCATGACCCCGAAGATAGACTGATATAAATGCCCCAAAAGGGAGTGCTTTGCCAAACACTCTGAATGTATGAAATGAAATGCGTTCGTTTGACTAGTTGGTGCTACCAACCCGAACGGAGGCGTCACCCTCAATAGATCTATCCACTCACCTTCGCTTGCTCACAATTAACGGTCCAAGATAAATAAAAGGGGACTTTAAATTGGCAATGATGTAACTTAAGCAATGTAAATGAGTTTGGATACTTTGGTCCGCATATAAAAATGGTGCAATGTATTCTCCCCTGAGAGTTTAGAAATCAAATAAACAATTGAAAACGGGGCTATGAAAACTCACCTGATATGATATAGCAACAATGACAATGATGAAATGAGGCTCGGTCTCTAACCGCGACCTATTATGATGATATGATCTAATGTAAGCAATGAATCAACGCAATACATGCAAATACGTATGTTAACGATACCACTTGTTAGTTTTGAAAATAACGTTTATCGACGAAAAATACACTTTTGACGTCTCGTTAAGTTATAAACTACTTTTCATGTAAGTATGTTGAAACGGTATTCCACGATCCTCGTTTGGTGTTCTATCGGCAAAACGTAGCGTTTTCATCGCAATTTAATATTTTCCTTAACTTGTGAAAATATGCCCAAAATGGCTTCGTGAAACTAGTCGCGAAATATTGCACGTTACGTGTTAGTTGATCAAACTCGACGTTTTTGAAAACCTTGTAACAATGTATAAATGTCGTTTCATTTAAATTTTGATTGTACACGCCTCGATCAATTAGAAAATCGGCTAACAATGTTATGTTTCGCAAAAACACTAGTTTTTATACTTAAAACACTTTCTAATAGTGGGCTGTCAAAATAAACATGGTACGTCGGGCTTCAAACGTGAATAACTCGGCCGTAACAAGCTCGTTTTCTACGTTCTTTACATCCACGGCTTCGTATAAACATGAACTAACATAATCTCAGTAGGTCGGGTCATCTAGATCACGTCTAATGCCTCGTTTTGTCCTTTGAATTTCGGCGATCAGCAACTAAATTTTCAGAAAATTAGTTTTCGTCGTCTAACTTTGAAAAATCATAACTCCTTCGTTAGAAGTCGGTTTTTAGTGATTCTTGCGGCCACGGTTTCGTTTTTGAAAGAACTTTCTGAATATGAAGGCCAAAATATATCAAAAGTTAGGATTGAAAAACTACTCTAATAGGTCTAAGGGTGAGGGAAGATTCTTTTTGTATTTTTATATTTTTATGAAAGCAAGTAAAATCTCGGGTTTGAAGGAGTGGGCGGAATTAGTTGCTAGTCAACTAACCCAAATGACTACAAATGCAAATAAAATAAAATAACTGAAAATGAGAAGGTGGTGGAACTTATATGGAGAGAAATGTGTTTACTTAGATTTCCTTACTCCCTAACTATCTTTTACCGGTTGATTTGTGTCTATTAATTGCGTGGATGACGGGTGTATTCCTTAATACCAATCGTGGGGTGGCGTACGTACTTCCCCAACTCTACAAGCTCCTACTTCACTCCTATGTCTAGCCGGCTAAGAAGCTCCTAACATGGGATCACTAGAATTCGCTCATGCATTAAATACAACCATAAAAACCTTAGTACGCATTGGTTCATGTTTCTTAAGACGTTCAAGCAAGTTACCGTATAGGAGGTTAGCCAGTTTTCTTAAGCCTAACATCGATAAACAATCATCCAATACAATCAATAACACACTAATAACCAATAATCAATAGTTAGGTTTCATTAGATCTAAGCAAACACAAGATAGATCTAGCCTAGCATGTTAATTAAAAGACAAGAACAAGATATAATCAAACAACACATAGACATATTGAATGATTAAATGATTACTTATCTTCAATTAAACATGGGAGATCCAAGGGTATAAAACCCTTAAAAATAGCAGAAAATTCGTCTTAGGGTTTCTCCTCACAAAGTTGCACACTATGACTAAAAATTGCAAAACTATATATAGAGTTTAGTGGCTGACGGTGTCACGTTGTAGGAGGTGACGCCGTCACCTCGCCGTGGCTAGGGTTCCCGGATGGTCTTCCTGACGCCGTCCATTTTTAATCCTCCAAAATCCGCTCTGGCCTATCAAGGGTTGACGCCGTCAGATTAGTGCTTGACGCCGTCTCTCTTTAACTTAAACTGTGATGGCCTTGATCACCTTAAAGGGTGACGCCGTCATATTTCCATTGCAAAACTCTCTGGCGCGTCACGTGTATTTTGTCATATCCACCTCTTTTGCCAAGCCGTTACGCCGTCTAGAACAATTCTTGACGCCGTCAAGTGTACTTTTCCAGCAACTTTGAAGACTTTGTCGTTTTCTTCACTTTTATGCTCCAAAAACGTCCAAAATGCTTGCTTTTCCAGATTTCTTCTCCAAAGTACCTAAAATGACAAAAGGAACGATTTAGGACAATATTTGATCAAATAAATACGATTTAGGGCTTAAATGACCCCCAAAAAGCGGTACACTTTTCGCTTCATCACCATACTTGCCCAGATACACCACAACACACCGTTCATCCCTAGCCCAGCTATACACCTTCACCCAGCATGTTCAGAATACCCCACCTGTCAGCCGACGCACTGCTCGTATGTCGGTATATTCTGGACCTTATCAGCGACTCTCAGATTTTCCAGTCCTACCGCCTAGGAAGAGACTCAGATCA
The DNA here is from genome assembly GCA_021014915.2 of Artemisia tridentata subsp. tridentata. NCBI lineage: Eukaryota > Viridiplantae > Streptophyta > Magnoliopsida > Asterales > Asteraceae > Artemisia > Artemisia tridentata. The sequence goes on along the minus strand of CP139501.1, from coordinate 213,026,619 downwards.
GATTATGAGGATACCCCTGCTGAATCACCATCTCAGTCACCCACATCATCTTCAGACCATTCCCCACCTAGTCAGAGACTTAGGAGATCAGTTGAGACCTATTCAGAGGAGGATGAGGATCCAGTAGAGGATCCAGAGCAGGTCCAGGATGAGCCTACTCTAGCTGTTACTGCACCTACTGAGCACACTCCTATGGGTATAGATGATGATAGGGATAGGGATACTCCTATGGACTTGGATTAGGGTATGATGCCGAGGGATGGTAAGGGCATCATGGAGGATGTTGTTTGAGGTTGGACAGAGTTCCAGGGATGCACAGATTCAGGGTATGTTTGAGGTTGCACAGAGCTCCAGGGATGCTGAGATTCAGGGTATGAGTGAGAGTCAGTGGATAGATATTGCTTGTGATGTTGGTGCAGGTGTAAGTGCAGCTAGCCCAGAGTACACACCGTCATCTCCTTCATTCATGCCTCCATCTCCGATGCCTACTTCACTTCCATCACCAGTGGTTTCACTGCTTGCAGAGCTCGAGGAGCCCATTGAGATGGAGCAGATCTGGATTCAGCTGATGAACCAGGCGAATTTACTTGATGTACATTCAGACCAGCTTGGGAGGTTGGAGCAGTCCGACCGTATCCAGGATGTGGAGAGGAGGATTGGTACTGTTGATAGGGCAGCTTGTGTTCTATTTGAGGAGATGTACTCTGATCGGAGGGTGATGATTGGATTGAGAGCTAGATTGGATGCTTTAGAGAGATTGCATGGTAGAGAGCTTAGGAGTTTGGATTTCAGGGCTATTGGCTTAGGTAGAGGTCAGAGCAGGATACAGGGCATGTTGAGACGAGCCAGAGGTGTTGATCGTACTCAGTGACAGAGGATTATGACTGCAGAGTACACTATTGGAGCAGTGATGAGAGAGAACCAGGAGCTTAGAGATGGTGTAGGCCAGTTGGAGACTACTATTGGAGGATTGAATTTAGCATTTGACCAGTTACGTCTGGATAGTGACCGAGCCAAGATTAGTAGTAGTTGATGATGTATTCATTAGGATGACTAGTATTTCTGTAGCATTCCAGACCTAACTTTTAACCAAGCTTGTAATTTTGTGAACCTTTATCTTTCGATATATATAACAAGCTTAGTTTTTCCTAATCGATTATTCTTTTCCTCTGTGGTTGACTTTATTCTCTGGGTATTCTGTTTTCGCTATCCGTATATTCATATAATTCTTCCCTCCCATAAACAAAATCTCATTTATCGCCATCTTTTTGTGATGCAGATAAGTGGCACCTAAACGAAAGTCAACCAAAGACACACGAGGACAAACCGCCAATACACCTATCCTGACAAGGTCAGTAAGGGGAAAGACTGCTGAAAATGTTGCCCCGACAAGAGCTACACAGGGCCAAACTGCTGAGAATGTTGCCCCGACCAGGGCCGCAGCTAGTGCCCCAGGGGTGAATCAAGCAACACTAGATCAGCTTGTTGCTGATCGTGTGGCCGCCGCTCTTGCAGCCGTAAACAATTCAACCACCAACACTGGAACATCTAGGCCAGTGACCAACAGCCGTGGTTGTACTTACTCTGAGTTCCGAAAAATCATGGTTGGAGGATTTGGAGGAACAGAGGGAGCCGTTGGTTTGACTAGATGGATTGAGAAGCTAGAGACCGTGTTTCGCATCAGTGGCTATAACGATGACGACAGGGTCAAGTATGCATCTTTCACTTTTATGGATGCCGCTTTGACCTGGTGGAACAACTACATGAAATCTGATAACATGGATGTTGCTTATGCCATGTTGTGGGAAGACTTTAAGGAACTAGTGATTAGGAAATATTGCCCGCGAAATGAGATTAAGAAGTTAGAGATTGAGTTTTGGAATTTGAAGGTGCAAAACAACAATATAGCTGCTTACAACCAAAGATTTCAGGAGCTAGCTTTACTATGTCCCGAAATGGTTCGGACTGAGGCCAGATTAATTGAGAGGTATATCGGTGGTTTACAAAGGTCCATAAGAGGTGATGTGACTACCTCGAGAGTTGCAGATCTCCACGAGACAACGGAGATAGCAAGCAAGTTGATGGATCAGGAACTGGAGGATGTTCCAGAGAAGAGTGCTGAACACAAAAGAAAGTGGGAAGATCACTCTAAGGGTAGCAACAGCAGCTCTCAGAATAAAAAGCAAAGTGTAGCCAAGGCATATGCAGTTGGTTCAGGTGATAAAAAGGGTTATGACAAGAACACACCTTTTTGTAACCGCTGCAAGTTACATCACAAGGGACAGTGCACAGTGAAGTGTAACAACTGCCAGAGGATAGGGTACTTGGCAAGGAACTATAGGGCAAGACCTCGAGCCACCGCTCAAGCAACACCACCTCAAAATCGTAAGGCGGAAGTCACCTGCTTTGGGTGCGGTGAAAAGGGTCACTACCGGAATGAGTGCAACAAGCCCCGAAACCAAGGAAATGGTGGTGGACCAGGCAACCAAGTAGCAGTGGTCAACAATGGAAATCAGGGTAATGAAGGAGGAGCCCGTGGAAGATTTTATGCTGTGGGCAGAAGGGAAGCCCAGGATGACCCGAACGTGGTGACGGGTATGTTTCTCTTAAATAATCGTTATGCTTCAGTACTATTTGATACGGGAGCAGATAGAAGTTTTGTGTCGACCGCTTTTAGTCCTTTAATCGATATAGCCCCAACCACCTTAGATAATGTCTTCGACGTAGAATTAGCAAACGGAAACCTAGAAAGAATAGGCACCATTATAAGGGGTTGCACTCTAAACTTACTGAACCATCCATTCAACATTGACCTGATGCCAGTAGAATTGGGTAGTTTTGACGTCATCATAGGGATGGATTGGCTATCAAAATATCATGTCGTCATCGTTTGTGATGAGAAGATCGTCAGAGTACCCTATGGGAACGAAGTTCTGATCATTGAAGGAGATCGGAGCGATCGTGCGAGTTCGTCGAGATTGAGCATCATCTCGTGTACGAAGGTGTAGAAGTACATCGAGAAAGGATGCCACCTCTTTTTAGCTCATGTGACTGAAAAGAAGGAAAAGGAATCCGGAGAGAAAAAGTTGGAAGATGTGCCAATCGTAATGGATTTTCCGGAAGTCTTTCCAGAAGACCTACCTGGACTCCCACTGGCCAGACAAATCGAATTTCAAATCGATTTAGTGCCAGGAGCCGCGCCTGTAGCGCGAGCACCCTATCGGTTAGCACCTACAGAATTACAGGAGTTGTCTGATCAGTTAGCTGAGCTATCTGGAAAAGGTTTTATCAGACCAAGTTCTTCGCCTTGGGGAGCTCCTGTCTTATTTGTTAAGAAGAAGGATGGATCCTTCAGGATGTGTATTGACTATCGAGAGCTGAATAAGCTAACCATTAAGAATAGATACCCACTCCCGAGGATCGACGATTTATTTGATCAGTTGCAAGGTTCATCGGTTTATTCTAAGATAGACTTGAGATCGGGTTATCACCAGCTTCGAGTCCGGGAAGAGGATATCCCGAAGACCGCATTCCGAACCCGATATGGCCATTACGAGTTCCAAGTTATGCCATTCGGCTTGACAAATGCACCAGCGGTATTCATGGATCTCATGAATCGGGTGTGTAAGCCGTATTTGGATAAATTCGTGATAGTGTTCATTGATGATATCTTGATATATTCCAAGAATGAGAAAGAGCATGAGGAACATCTCAAGATAATTTTGGAATTATTGAAAAAGGAGGAGTTATATGCTAAGTTTTCGAAGTGTGAATTCTGGATATCGACTGTGCAGTTTCTTGGTCACGTAATAGATAAGCAAGGAATTCACGTAGATCCAGCCAAGATTGAGGCAATTAAGGATTGGGCAACGCCCACAACGCCGACTGAAATACGACAATTTTTAGGACTTGCCGGCTATTACCGAAGGTTTATAGAAGGTTTTTCTAAGATAGCTAAGCCGTTGATAAAACTGACCCAAAAGAATGTGAAATACGATTGGGGAGATAAGGAGGAGAAAGCTTTTCAACTCCTTAAGGAAAGATTGTGTAGTGCACCTATTTTGGCTTTACCCGAGGGTAGCAAAGATTTTGTTGTGTATTGTGACGCATCACACAAAGGTTTGGGAGCTGTGTTGATGCAGAGAGAGAAGGTGATAGCATACGCTTCTCGACAGCTGAAAACCCATGAGAAAAACTACACAACCCATGACCTAGAATTAGGATCAGTCGTGTTTGCACTGAGGATTTGGAGACACTACCTTTATGGGACTAAGTGCATAGTGTATACCGATCACAAGAGTCTGCAGCATATCTTGAACCAGAAGGAGCTGAACATGAGATAGCGCCGATGGTTGGAGTTGCTTAGCGACTATGATTGTGAGATCCGTTACCACCCAGGCAAGGAAAATGTTGTTGCCGACGCCCTCAGCAGAAAAGAGCGGATCAAACCTCTTAGAGTCAGATCGTTAGGGATGACGATCAGTTCGCCGCTTCCAGCAAAGATTCTTGAGGCTCAGGGTGAGGCGCTCAAGGATGAAAACTGACCACGTGAGAAAATTTACGGAATGCCAGAGAGTGAGAATGGCTTCGTAAAAAGATCCGATGGAGTTTTGTGTTATAGGGACAGGTGTTGGATCCCGCTACGTGGAGGAATTCGTGATTTGATTATGCACGAATCCCACAAATCTAAGTATATCTTGTCAAATCTAGGTACATCCTGTTACTGGGCTTAAACTTGTAGTTTAGCTTAATCTCATGACAGTTCTTGTTTGATGAGTTATGGGGTTAAGTTAGATTTCAGTTGAGGCTCAACTACCAAAGATGTACTTAGATTTGAAAAAGTTGTATTGGTGGCCAAACATGAAGGCTGATATAGCTGAGTACGTCAGTAAGTGTTTAACGTGCTCAAAGGTCAAGGCTGAACACCAGAGACCGTCCGGTCTGCTTGTTCAACCTGAGATCCCAGAATGGAAATGGGAGCATATCACAATGGATTTTATCACCAAGTTGCCTAAGACTTCGAGCGGTTATGACACGATTTGGGTAATCGTTGACCGTCTCACTAAATTAGCTCACCTCCTTCCTATAAAGGAAAATGACAGCATGGATAAACTAGCGCGACTGTATGTGAAGGAAATTATCGCAAGGCATGGTGTACCTATTTCTAATATTTTTGATCGAGACAGAAGATTTACATCCAATTTTTGGAGGTCGCTTCAGGACGCGTTAGGAACCGACCTTGGTATGAGTACAACTTATCATCCTCAGACTGATGGTCAGAGTGAGAGGACCATTCAGACATTAGAGGATATGCTAAGAGCCTGTGTGATTGACTTCGGGAACGGCTGGGATAGGCATTTGCCTTTAGTCGAGTTTTCCTATAACAACAGCTATCACACTAGCATTAAAGCTGCACCGTATGAGGCACTTTATGGTCGTAACTACAGATCGCCAATTTGCTGGGCTGAAGTTGGAGAAAGCCAACTTACCGGGCCAGAACTAGTCCACGAGACTACTGAGAAGATCGTGCAGATCAAGAGCCGAATGCAAGCGGCTCGTGACCGTCAAAAGAGCTATGCCAACAAGAGGCGGAAACCCCTTGAGTTTCAAGTGGGAGACAAAGTGATGTTAAAAGTCTCGCCATGGAAAGGCGTGATAAGATTCGTCAAGCGTGGTAAGTTGAACCCTAGCTATATTGGACCTTTTGAAATTCTTGCCAGAATCGGGCCGGTAGCCTACCGACTCGAATTTCCATCTGAGCTCAGCGCAGTACATGACGTTTTTCATGTCAGCAATTTGAAAAAGTGCTTATCTGATGATAACGCCGTCATTCCTTTGGATGAGATTCAGCTTGATGATAAACTAAATTTCATCGAGGAGCCGATTGAAATCATGGACCGGGAAGTGAAACGGCTAAAGCAGAGTCGTATCCCAATTGTGAAGGTCCGTTGGGACTCTCGCAGAGGCCCCGAGTATACATGGGAGCGAGAGGATGAAATCAAGCGAAAATATCCTCATCTCTTTTCGAAACCAACGAGTAACGTAAATTGAAATCCGGGACGGATTTCCCGATTAGATGGGGAGACTGTGACAAATGGTAATTTTTACGTTATTAATTAATATTAAATGAGTATTAATTATTTTTAAGCTAAGCATTTCTATGCGCATTTGCATGTTTCTGAGTATATTTGAGCATTTTTGGGAGCTGTTCCGCATACTGTAGCTTACAGTCACTGCAGAAAAAGTATATTTTTGTTAGTAAGCCTAAATTATCATATTTCTGATAGTTACTGACAAGTCTCGTAATTAACTGAGAGCTTTCTCGTATTTTTCTAAAAAACAACCGCACGCGCGTACCGACAGCACAGTACACATGGTAACAGTCAAATAAATATATTTTTGAGTCAGTAATAATATTTTATTACATTTCTGACAAAAACGTGGATAAAGACTTTATTTTACGCATACGTGTCCAAAAATGTCAAACCGGGACTTTACAGTCACGTTTTAGCTCAAACCGACACACGATACACCAACGCGGAGTAAAAATAAATTTATCCTCCCCTAACATACCCCATAACCGGCCATATGGTTACTACCCCACTACAATCCAAATTATCCCACTAACATCCCATATAATCTTATATATATTGTAACATTACTCTAAATAACCTCAAAACAATTTTTCTTATCCATTACACCATCTAAAACTTTCCTTGATCATTTTCTCATCATCTTACATGACACACATTAAATCTCCAAGATCTCATAATTTTCTTTGAAGTTCAAGCTAATTGGAGGTTATATTCAAGCTTTACGGGTTATTTGGAAATTGGTTTGGGTAAATTTGGTGAAGTTTTGGGTGTTCTTGGTTCACATACCCCACGTTAACAACACAAAGCATTGTAAGGATCATCAAAATTTTCTAATCTTGTTAATCTCTTGTTCATTTGATGTCTAATGATGATTAAAAGTGTTAAATGTATATGTTTTGATAATATGGAAAAAGCTAGGGTTTGTGTTCTTATATATAGTGCTCGACTTTTATGTGATCTAAGAACAAATTAGTAAATTTCTTGCTTGCGTGGTAAATCTTGTTACATATAGTGTTAGTTTGATGAAACAAACAAGCTTTACGATTATTACGTGAGATTGAGCAATATATTGATTTTTGAAGCCATATATATGAATCGGCTAGAACAAAAATAAAAGATTATTGGGGTTTTGAAAAACATAAAATAAAAGAGAGAAGAGGTTTACGAAGATTGACCATGACCACAAACCAAATACCAACTCTAAATGACTTCAGTTACAATAACATCATCACTCCAAAATCAGAATATGAAAAGAAAAAGGAATGATACGAGAAGCTGTAGCAAACGAAACCCAAAAATCAACCAACACCAACTCATTCTAATCTAATCCCATACTTCACACATATCAAACATCATCAGAAACTATCCTACCCCAACTCACGTCTACATCTACACCAAGACTCGTAACAGACGAAAATAAAATAAATAAAAAAGATAGATGGATCTCAGAAAGTTTCAACTTTGTCTCTAATCTTCTTTAAGATTTTTTTTTAGTTGAAACTAATTAATCATCACGGATCCTAAGAGAAGCTTAGCTTCTTTACATTTATACGAAACTTTAAAAGTGGAAGCATAACAAATCTGTTACCCTCCATCTTTTGTTCGATTGACACAACAACAACACCTACCTCCTACCTGAGACCATTAAAGACCTTGAAGTGCAAACCTTGTGTTCTTCAGCCGTACTAAATAAAAGGAGAGAAAGGTGTTTTTGTTCATGTAATTCAATGGGGATGTGATGAAAATGAGATTTGAGATGAGATCGATTTGATGCGTATGATGAAGCAGATGTGTTTTTGATGAAGATGCGTTATTTTTTGTTAAAGATCTGTTTGGGAGAGAGATAAGGTTGGTAGATGTGTGTGTGACTGCGAATGATTTAAGACATTAGGGTTAGAAATTCTACTTAGAGTAAATTACACCGTTGGTCCTTGTAATGTGAAGTGACGAAATTGCCCCTTTAAAATCCATACTTAACGAGCGTTAGTGGATGTTTGTGGGGCCAGTTGGATGGAGGGACTAACGGTGCATAACGTTTCTGACTTAAGGCTGAGTGGTGCAATTTTTTTGGTCAAAGGACCACTGGCGCCAGTCAACGCAAACCACAAGGACCAACAGTGTAATTTACTCTTAATATTATAAGTCATTTCCAAGTCTTGTCTCAAATGCATTAACTTATCTTACATTCATTTTCAACCTTTTATTAACTTTCTTTTTTCAGATGCTCATAGTGATTTACAAATAGGTCCATAATATGACGAAGATGTTCATATTTTTGTTAAATATAGTGAAAACCTATTTCATGTATGTTTAGTTGGCATGAAAAAGTCCAACATCTTAAACTTCTTCATAGTTTAATACATTTTTAATACATTTGAGATATATGTGATGTTTATAAATTTTTAAAGAGTTTATATGCAATGAAAATAAATTTATACAACCAAAATGTTTAAAATGTTTAAGAATTAATTATATAAGTCTGTCTTAATAAATTCCCTAAAATCATCTTCAATGTATGCATCAAAACATTAGACTAGTAGTGATTAAATAAAAAAAAGCACACACACACACACACAAAAAAACCATATGCACAAGTCCGATCGCTTGGCCGACCGAACCACACAAAAACAAAGGGGAGGGGGAGGTGCGCGGAGGGGGCGTTCGCTTGGACCTCTCGTTATGAGGGCACAATCGCCTAGGGGCGATCGATCGATCATTTGGTTGGCCATAACGACCGACCTTATATTTGGTGGTTTAGTGTAAAAATCCTTCTCCAACTAACAAAACAAATTTGGCACCATAATTTTAAATTTCGGGTTAACCTGTTTGATCAAATAATTAACATAAAAAAAAAATGCAAAAAGCTTATATAATACATACATTCTTTTGTGTTTAGTTTATTGTAAGACATTTTTTTGAAATAAGTTAGACGCATATCTATATCTATATCTATATCTATATCTATATCTATTAAAAGATTGAGTCCCCTTATAAATGCTTAGGCTTCATGTGACGGTACCTTCATTTAATTTTCATGCATTGGGGTAAGTACATTGGTGTGGGATTAGTGGTTCGAGTTGTGTAAAGTGTGTATTAGGAGCCTTTATTATGCAATTCAATGATTCGGGAAGATGAATAAGAAGCATGTTAGAGTTACAAAACTTACATCAACTGCAGGTACACGAACCATCGTGTAGTTATACCTGCTTCATAATTGTGCCACTTACATCTCATTAATAATGGAATACAAATCATGGAGCTATGCAGTTACAAAGATTACAACCCAAAGGCCTCGAAAGCCTATAAATAAGGTGTGCCTACTCCGTCACAATCACACCTTACCTTCTCAGTTAAAGCATACACCATGTCAAAGGCAGTTGTGCAGGCTGAATCTCAAGTGTTCCTTGACCAGCTTGATCTTAATTTAACAGGCCCCATAGTTGTTATGGTGTGCAGAAAATGGGACGTCAATGCTGTTAGTGGCCGTTATATAAGCACTGATTTTCTCATATCTGATTCCAAGGTACTTTTCCTGAAAGTAAATGAAACATGTATGTATGATTCTTTTATCTATAAGCTAACAATTACATTCATCTGATGCGAGGGTAAGCTGTAAGTTTCCTTTCCCTGGAAGGGGATTAATAAGAGTTATGTATGATTCTTCTATTGGTATGGTATCTTTTTTAAATGTTTTTGGTTTTGTCCAGGGCAATACAATGCATTGCACTGCAAAGGCAAAGATATCACACAGTTTTGTAACCAAGTTGGTAGAGGGCAACATTTATACTATTCTTGATTTTGCTGTAATACCCAACACAGAAGAATACCGTATTATGAAAAAGAGTGCTTACATCATTGAATTTCATGGTGGCACCACTGTCAGAAGATCTTTGGTCAAGTCAGATGGTTTTGTGAGGCATCCTTTTAAATTCATAGATTTTGATGATCTGCAAGTTACAGATAACAAATATTTGATTGGTAATATTCAATGTTGACTAAATTTCTCTCACATTTTAAATAATAGTTATGGGTTTAAGTAAATCTATAACTTTGCAGATGTTATTGGGTAAATCACAAATGTGGGCAGAATCCTTCAGCAGAAATCGGGAGCAAAGATCTTAGATTTCTTCCTCACTAACCAAAGGTCAGTGACATTGACTTTATAAGTATACATGTTTCCAATGAATTCCAATAGTGATTAGATTTTTTCCCCCTCTTAAAATAGAGGTAGATCAATTAGGGTCACTCTATGGGGGAATCTTGGTGATGTCTTGATAGATAAGAAGACCAAGAATGCTGGCCTCCATGCTGTGATTCTGACCGCTGTAAATACAAAGTTGTACAACAGTAAGGATCCATAAATATGTGCTTTTAAAACCTTTTTAAGGTATGCAAGGGTTGATTCACTATTCTTTGTTACCTTGCAGATCAGCTTTATTTGTCTAGCAGTTCATCTACAATGATATTAGATGATGATGAAATCCCCGCGTTGAAAAAGTTTAAATCTGAAGCAAGGTAATATACTATGATTTACTTACTCAAACAACTTATATGTTATTAAACATAAATATTCATATTGGTTAGTTGATGACAGTGAAATAGAAGTTAGGAAGGAGATTGTACCATTTATATCAGGTAACAATTCTGAAGCTAGGGACGGCACATTGGAGAATTTGTTGATTTGGGCTCGCAACCGCAAAAATGAGGTACCAGCTATTTAGTTATTATAACCCGTCTATCAATTTTATATCATTTCTAACCTATGGAGATCCCTTTTTTCATGCAGCCTGTGACATTCAATTGTAAAGTTAGAATTGGTGATATCATGACAAGAAAAGGGTGGAACTACCCGTCGTGTGGTGGTGATAAGTGCAAAAAGGGTATCACAAGGAAAGATGGCAAATTTTGGTGTGATTCATGCAATAAACCGTCTGATTATCCTGTGATGAAGTATGATATTGTTTAAAACAAATTTATAATCTTATATGCTAATATACATTAATGTTAATAAGGACATGGGAAAGAATGTTCCACATCCATTTAACACGTTTGGTCAACAGGTACAGGCTTGAATTGGTTGTTTCCGATCATACTGCTCAAACTGTGGTGGTCGTGTTTGATGAGATTTCAACTAAGTTGGTGAAATCTTCTGCTGAGTCAGTTTTAAAAGAGGATTTTGAGGTATATTTTCAACATTTTAGCTGTTTTTAAATTGAATTGGACACTTACTATCATTTGCAGGGTGTGGAAGACCAACCAGCATTACCACAAGCTCTGACTAATATAATTGGCACCTCACACAATTTTGAGCTGAAATCACATACCTACTATGAGCACGATACTTATGAGAGTTTTACCTGTTGGCAAATTTGTGACCCACCACCATCTGTTGAGACCGCAAGTACCAGCAATGTAATTGCAATCGCCGATGTTGAGAAGCCAGCATTGAAAATATTGACTGAAGACCCAGTATTGTGCACTCCAATAAAAATTTCGGAAGGCAAGAGAAGGCAAGTGTTAGTCTTTGATATTGCCATCAACATTAACATGCTTATTATAATATATTGTTTGACGTGTGCGTGCATACTTACCATTTGTTACTGTTTAATTACAGCTTTGCTGTTGAGGACTCAGATGCCGAAATAACTTCTTCTGAAAGTGAGGTTCTAGAAGATAGTGATGATTGTGAGCCTGAGTCAAAGAAAAAAAAAAGAAACGGTCATAATCCATCCAAAATATTACTACTTATTTTATATTACCAGAAATTTTGACTTGAATGTCTTTGCGTTTTTTTTTTTTTTTTTTTGCAGAAACATTATTAGTGACTCTGAATCTGGATAGGCTTTTAAATACTCAAAGCTTTGAATCTTCCTCATTATGAAGCCAATATCTTCTTAGTTTTTGTCCAATAGTAATAATTTACGAAGTTCAAAAAAATGGATCTAATAATAGATAAGATAGTGTTCTTTTATATATACTTATTTTTTTTGAGAATAGTATGTTTCGATTACTTATCTTATGGGAATTGATAGCCTGAGTTAAAGAATACTTGAGCTAATGAAATATCAGCCAATATTGCATAGTACTATTGTTTTAAATTAATGGAATACCTGCCAATCATGCATAATATTCATCTATTGACAAACAAAGACTGATGTGAATTCTATAGTTGAAACAGTATTGCACAAAGATTGATTTACAACTATCACAAAGTTAATATACCTTATAAGCTGAAAATGCAATTGAAAAACCATATCAGACCCAAAAGAAGTAAATGAAGCTACACCATTGCAGATTATGTTTTCTACCAATTACTCAGATTATGAAGAGATCGAAATGTGATGAGGAATCATAGTTTAAGATTTATTTTAGACTTTTACACTTTTAATAAATTGTTATAAAACTTATAAATGTTTAAGTTTTGCATTTGATTTCATCCTATTATTTACTTTGTGTAAATATGTGATTTGCCATTTATAGACTGCAAACTTCCTAATATTTATGTAAGTGGTATGTTGTTTGCAAAATGTTATATGTGCTTTTCAAATAGGGCAAAGTGGGTTAATTCTTATACAAATCCTATGATAAAGATGCCTACTTTAAAGAAATTAAGACAGTTTGTTACACAGCCATTTGTCTAATCACACTTAAAACAAAATTTCTCATAAATGTTTTCAATGACTATGCAAAAAATCAAATAAACCAGCAACATGTCTTTGTATTGAACTATTTAATGTAAGGCAATTAGGGTAAAAACCACTATGTGGATATGTGGAGAGTTCAATAATCAATTCAATTTGTGTAAAAAAAAAAAAAAAAAAAATTCTAGCTCATCTAAAGTACTTTCTCCTAAAATAATACATATAATTTCATACTTAAATTTTCTCACATATAAAAGGATAGTACTTTAGAAATTCACCAGCTAGACAGTTTTTTCATTTACTACTAGAATAAATGTTGTAAGTAAATAAGGATAATCCAAAAGGCAATATTACTAACAAATTAATTACATATCAGTTAACATTCTTAACTCATCTTTGATGTCTTATATGCAATCAAATTGAATTGCAGGTTTCATAAAACAATGGATGAAGGTATAATCAAATTGCCTAATTTTCTATGTATTTAAATAAAACTAATAACTATAAATATATTGACTTTTTCATTGTTCCAGGTGTACACAACAATCGTGGCCAGATTCTGTCATTCTCCAGTATACTAAACAATTCTATAAGAATTCATTCAGAAACTACTGTTGGTCGAGATGGGCAACTTCAGGTTTACTGTGGTTTCAAACTAACACAAGATACCACTGAAGAATCAAGTAAATACACGTTCTTATTTTTGGACTGTAAACGAAGCTCAAAAAATATATTAACACTTAAATGTCTTACATCAGGTACATCAGCAAGGCTAAAAAACACATCAACAAATTCTACACAAAATTCATGGGGATCAACTTCCAATATCTGCTCAAACAAATCTAACTTTGTTCCACCAACAATTAAAAGGCGCAATCCGAAAAAAAATCTAAAGAGAGCCGCGCTCACATCCAAAGGTAATTTTTTTTCTTATTCAAATCAGTTAATAAATTACAGTTAATAATTGGTATAATATTTTGATACCAAATCAGATATCATGGACTAAAAAAATACTAAATTAGGATCAAATTAGTTATGTGTTAATTTAATAATAGAATTTTGTGACTTTGCAGGTGTTGATGTCACTTACAAAAATTTAGGTCCTCCGTCGCATCAATGTCGTTGCTGTGATGCAATAATGTGGTATGAAGAGAGAACTGATAAGGCTAAAAGAGCTACCAATCCATCATTCTCACTATGCTGTCAAGATGGTAAAGTACTGCTCCCCAAATTAAGGGAACCTCCACCACCCTTAAATACTCTATTGGATTACACCAACGCTGAAACTTCAAAATTTAGAGACCAAATTAGAGTATATAATAGCATGTTCTGCTTTACATCTTTTGGGGCTAGAATAGATCATTCCGTTAATAATGGCAGAGCGCCTTACACATTCAGGGTAAGTGGTCAAAATTATCATCTAATAGGGTCTTTACTACCAGAAGTAGGGGTTCAACCTAAGTATTGCCAACTTTACTTCTTTGACACCGACAATGAAGTAAGGTATCGAATGACTGCTTTCATTAATAATGAGGAAAGTGAAATTGATGAAAGAATAGTAGCAAGTCTGATTGACATGCTGAATCAATCAAGCTCAGTTGCTATGGCGTTTAGAATGGCAAGAGATTGGTGCAAATCTCATAATTCAAACAACTTCCAACTTCGTCTATTAGGCCAAAGATCATCTTCAAGGCAGTACAACGCACCTACGGTTTCAGAAGTGGCAGCACTAATTACAACCGATTTTGGAGAAGGAATATCTATTAGAGATGTCATTGTAAACAACAAAGATATGGGCCCACAAAGAATTTCAGAATTGCATCCATCTTATATGGCGCTCCAATATCCATTGCAATTTCCATACGGAGAAGATGGGTTTCATGATAATATACCTTATCATGATAATACAGGAAAAAGGAAAACCACGCGGGGTTTTGTCACTATGAAAGAGTATTATGCTTACGTGATACAACAATGGAATAATCAGGGAACTACTCTAATAAAAGGTGGCCGCTTATATCAGCAATATATAGTAGATGCATATACGGCTGTTGAAGAACAAAGGCTTAAATGGAACAGGCATAATCAAGATAAACTCCGTGTAGATCTCTATAATAATGTTTGTGATGCTGTGACAAGAGGTAACACCGACGCAACTGCACTTGGAAAAAGAATAGTGTTGCCGTCAAGTTTTACAGGCAGCCCAAGATATATGATGCAGAATTACCAAGATGCAATGGCCCTATGTCGAGCATACGGGAATCCGGACCTCTTCATAACATTCACCTCAAACCCAAAATGGCCTGAAATAACTGAAATGCTGTCCCATGTTCCTGGACAGAAGCCACACGATCGTCCAGAGATTGGTACCCGAGTTTTTAAATTAAAACTAACTGAAATTATAGATGATCTTACTAAGAATCAGATTTTCGGTGAAACTGAAGCAGGTAACATCCCTTATATAATGAATCAGTTTATTAAGAAAATAAATACGAATACTAATGAAATGTTTCATGATTTGTGATTTCAGTTGTGTATGTCATTGAATTTCAAAAGCGAGGCCTTCCGCATGCTCATATTCTTTTATGGCTCAAAAAGGAAGCTAAGTACAGGACACCAAACGAAATAGATGACATAATTTCAGCCGAATTTCCATCTCCAACAGATGATCCAAATGGATACAAAGCTGTTAGTGATTATATGTTGCATGGTCCTTGCGGGAAAAATGCAAAACATGCTGCTTGCAACGTTGAAGGCAAATGTTCAAAACATTATCCCAAAGCATTTTATGCAGAAACAACGCTAGATGGAGATGGATATCCTGTTTATCGGCGGAGAAATAATGGAGAGAATGCAGTCAAAGGAAAAAACAATTACTCTAACAGAGACGTGGTTCCTTACAATCGATATCTGCTACTTAAATATCAGGCACATATCAATGTTGAATGGTGCAATAGAACAAAGGCCATTAAGTACTTATTTAAATACTTAAATAAAGGACCAGATTGAGCAAGTATTGTTATTCAAGAAAACATTACCAGAGTTGATCAAGAAAGTCCTGAAAAAGTTATTGTAGTTGATGAAATCCAGAGTTACTTAAATTGCCGTTTTTTAGCACCATGTGAGGCAGTATGGCGTCTCTTTTCATTTGACATACATTACTCCTACCCATCAGTCATGAAACTTAATTATCATTTGCCAAATCAAAATTCCATCACGCTACGTGACTCGGAAAGTTTACCCGCACTTCTGGCAAAAGAAGGAATCAGTATGACAATGTTTACTGAGTGGTTCGAGCTAAATAAGCGTGACACAGAAGCCAGGAAACTTACATATGCTGAACTTCCCAAAAAATACGTGTGGCATGAACAAGCCAAAGTTTGGAAGCTAAGGAAGCAAAATAAAGTCATTGGGAGGATTATTTACTCAAACCCTGCTTCAGGAGAACGTTACTATCTTAGAATGCTTCTAAACATAGTAAGAGGAGCTGAATCGTTTGAGAAACTGATGACGGTCAACGATGTAGAATATAAGACATTTAAAGCTGCATGTTTTGCTTATGGATTACTTAACGATGATAAAGAGTGGACATACGCTATAACAGAAGCTAGACAATGGGCTTTAGCTCCACATCTCCGTGACTTATTTATCACGATTTTGCTATTTTGTGACGTGAGCAGGCCACTGCAATTTTGGGAAGAAAATTGGGAGGCTTTGTCGGAAGACATTCTGTATAAAAAAAGGAAACATTTCAGATACCCTGATCTGGAGCTTACAGAGGAACAAATAAAGAACTACTGCCTCATTGAAATACAAGATTTGTTAAACAGGAATGGCAAATCTTTGGACGATTTCCAGGATCTTCCACGGCCAGACCCAAGGTTACTAACTAACATGGACAACCGTCTAATAAGATAAGCCCTTGACTTTGACATGCAAAAAAGCAAGGTGGACCATGATCAATTGTATCCATTGTTAAACACCGAGGAACACTTAATCTATGATGAAGTTATTGACTCTGTGCATAAACAGAGAGGACGTTTTTTCTTTGTTTATGGGCCTGGAGGGACGGGGAATACATTTCTCTACAAAACTATAATTTCAAGGCTAAGATTAGAACGAGCGATAGTTCTAGCAGTCGCATCTTCAGGTAACATAGCTTATACATGTTTGTTACTTGATTGCTTCTTTCTTATTTAAAGAAGTTGCTAATAATCCCAAAATTGCATCTACCTCAGGGATCGCTTCATTGCTTCTACCAGGCGGAAGGACTGCTCATAGTAGGTTCATTATTCCACTAGATCTAATGGAGAATAGTACGTGTGGAATCAAACAAAACACAAACTTAGTATAACTAATGCAGGAGGTAAAATTGATAATATGGGATGAGGCACCAATGACCCAAAGATTTGCTTTTGAAGCATTAGACAAAACGTTAAGAGATATATTGGGTTACATTAATGAGGAGAATAAAGATCGGGTTTTTGGAGGAGTGACAGTATTATTGGGAGGGGACTTCAGACAAATTTTACCAGTTATTCCTAAAGGCAAGCGTGCAGATGTGCTTGATGCCTGCATTAACCGATCAAAATTATGGAAATCTTGCAAAGTCTTCACTCTCACTCAAAGCATGAGAGTGAATGAATACAAGGCGGATGGCAACATTGATATTAGAAAGCAGGAATTCAATAAATGGGTTTTAAACGTAGGAGATGGGACTCTGCCAGCAAAGATTAAAGAGAGCGAGGAGGAGCCTACTTGGATTAAAATTCCTGAGGAGTTCGTTATTAATTCATGGAATAATCCTATTGAAGAGATAGTAAACAACACCTTTCCGGATTTTACAACAAGACAGCATGAGGACGATTATCTAAAAGAACGGGCCATTCTAACACCCAAAAATGATGATGCCGATGCAATAAATGCATATATGTTTGAAAAGTTGTTAGGGAAATCGGTGACCTATAGTAGTGCAGATGAGGTATGCAAGGCTTCAACAGATGCTTCTGGCCAAGAATATTTGTACCCAGTTGAGTTCTTAAATTCTTTAAATTTTCAAGGAATGCCACCACATGCATTGTCTTTAAAAAAGGAACTACCGGTAATGCTATTACGAAATGTAAATCCAAGTCAAGGATTATGCAATGGAACTCGGCTAATCATAACTGATTTTGGGCAAGTTTGTTATCCGTGCAAAGATCCTAACTGGATCACATATATGAGACATTGTGATTATTCCTAGAATCACAATGACATCAACACAAACAAATTGGCCATTCATAATGAAGAGATGACAGTTCCCTATCAAACCATGCTATGCAATGACCATAAACAAAAGCCAAGGACAGTCACTAAATCATGTAGGAATCTACTTGCCAAATCCTGTGTTCAGTCACGGCCAACTTTATGTAGCAATATCCAGGGTGACAAGTCCCGACGGACTCAAAATTCTCATGATGGAAGACACAGACATCAATCTAAAGGGACATACCAGAAATATTGTTTATAAGGAGACATTTGGAAATCTACAATAACAACCGCAGGTATTCTTCCATTAATAAAACACAACTCTTAAATTCTTATTTATGTTCTTCTAAATTTAAAACAGAAATCTCATACATTAGTGTTTGCAGGAT
The DNA here is from genome assembly GCA_021014915.2 of Artemisia tridentata subsp. tridentata. Classification (NCBI taxonomy): domain Eukaryota; kingdom Viridiplantae; phylum Streptophyta; class Magnoliopsida; order Asterales; family Asteraceae; genus Artemisia; species Artemisia tridentata. Next base: position 213,008,247 of record CP139501.1, on the reverse strand, counting down.
ACTCAGCAAGAAGCATACACGCAATAATCCAGGGAATAAAGTTATCTACGCAAATTACGCAAATTATTTGTTCGCTTTTAAATAAGACGCAAGAGCTTCTTTTATAGATATATCAATGGATTGTGTATCTCAGTTTATGTATGTTTCTATGCATGTGTGACAGCTTATTTGCAAGTTGCTTGATATCTATGATTAATTGAAAAACCCTTAAGACACTTAATGTTTACATGATGATTACCCAACTTTTGTGAGCAATTAAACTAAACAGGGTATAACCAAAATCAATCCGAACCACATAAACATCATCAAAAAAAGAAACTTAAAACGAATCCGCAAAACTTTAAACACCCCCATCAAACTAAACAATCTCAGATAAATTATTTGAAATACCCTTAAGACACTTAATGTTTACATGATGATTACCCAACTTTTGTGAAGACTGATGATATAATTAGGTATAATTTCCAGTTAACAAAAATGAAATAAAAAATCATCCAAACAACAAACATTATAAATTAATAACCCAAGATAAATTAACACAATTTCAAACACAGCAATTAAACTAAACAGGGTATAAACGAAATCAATCCGAACAACATAAACACCCCCATCAAACTAAACCATCTCAGATCCAAATTCAATAATTATAAACACTATATAACATCTATAACCAGATAATAATAATGAAAAAGCCCCAAATTTTTAAACACCCCTATCAAACTAATACATCTGAGATTCAAATCCAATATACAATATCCAATTAGTATTCAAATGAAAAACAAATACCTGAGTGACTTATTGAATGATTTCATTTTAGTTATTGATTGATTTCATTTACGTTACTTCTAATTGAAAACCGTAAAATCGCCACACACTTTTTTCATTAACACGCTTTATTTGTGTGTGTTTAATATCTGTGTGTGAGAGATAAGAGAAGTCAACATATATAAATAAAGTATACTTAAAAAAAATCAAAATTAAAAAAAACAAAAAAACAAAACAACAAGAGATAATAACATAAAAACATACTAATTTTATTCATTATATTAGGGGGAGGGGGTGATTACATTCTGCATTCCCATCAAGACATCAACCAACACCATGAGACATGACATCAAAACCAAAAAAACTACCTATACAATCTACCAACCCATAAGACCCTTCACAAGCGTTCACCTGGAGCCCTAATCGTACTTATCCAAGGTGGCAATGGCTTCCTCCTTCTTGGAAATAAGAGCACGAACTTCTACCAAAATGGACGAAAGGGACTCCAACAAACGCTTCTCAATCACTTGAACCTCGCGAAGAGACTCATAAGTAGCATCGCCAGCTTCTTCTTCAGCAAAATCAAGCTCAAAAACCTCGGCCATTCTCTCAGTTCGCTTATCAATGTTGATCCGGATCTCATCGCGTTTTTCTCCCAACCACATGATCATTGCCTCATTGATAGGAATCTCTTGGCAAAACAGAAACTTAAAACATTTATGCAGTTTTTCGGACCCACACATATCTTGGAGTTTATTTAGGTAGGGTTTTCCTGACATTTTTTGGATATGAGATTTGATAATACACAGATGAGATTTGATTTTAGGTTTCTAAACATATAAGAAACTAATGAAACAAATAAATAATGAAACTTAGTGGTAAACTTCATCATTGCAAAAATTAAATAGAGCAATAATGGTTTGCATCGTTAGTCTTCCATGCAGATCGTATGTCTTCTCATGTCTTATTTTTGTTTGATAAGTTACAAAATATTAAAAGAGTTGATAAGTTACAAAGTGTAAAATACTAAACCAAAATAACAACCATGTGGTAACACAATATTATTTTGTAATTGATCTAAATAACAATATACAAAACACCAACATAATACAAAACAAATTATGAATACCACGTTTATCATAATCTTATTTTTGAAATATAAAATTACTTATTGATTCAATTCTTAAATATTTTATAATTTCTTGAAAGCAAATTCAACAACATTATCAACATCGTAATCAAGAAAATGATTGTGATAAAGACAATCTTTGTTAATGCAAATCCATTCGACATTCTCATGATATAAACAATTTTCATTGACACACATCCATTTATCTTTTTCGCCGTCAGATTCCTGAAAATAATTAGATATAAGTAAAACCAAATAAATGTTTGTTATAATTTCTATTGAAAGTAAGAAAACTCATACCATTTCATCATGTGATATGATTATTACGGGTGGAGATTCAATCCAAAAATCATTTACTAATTCTTTGTCAACTTCTTGATGTGAACAATAACATAACTTATTATTTTCATTTTCGACACAAAGCTTACAACAAAGTGTTGCATTTTGAATTGTTGACTCATCCAACTTTTCACCATCAGATTCCTGAAAATAATTAGATATAAGTAAAACCAAATAAATGTTTGTTATTATTTCTATTGAAAGTAAGAAAACTCATACCATTTCATCATCTGATATGATTATTACGGGTGGAGATTCAATCCAAAAATCATTTACTAATTCTTTGTCAACTTCTTGATGTGAACAACTTGACATCTTTTTTCGTTATATAAAATGCTTTATGAAAGATAAGATATTAACAACCAACAATCACATATATATAATGTAGATTAGAAATAATTTATATAACTTATTAGAATTAAAATACTACATTTGAAGAGTCTTTCTCAATTGTAACATATAAAAAACAATCTCTTCACATGTACTCATTTAATGTGACAAAACAATTTTAAATGCTATGATAATTACTAATACCATCACAAACAACTAATATGAAAATTAATAAAACAAATTCGAGCTACGTGTTTCTTGATTAGTATAAATATCGCACTCAAATTTAGTTTATTCAACAATTATATGATTTTATATTGATTAACAAAAAAATACTATTAACAAAGATGAGCCCGAGTGCATCGCACGGGTCGTAATGACTCGTATATTAAAAGATTGAGTCCCCTTATAAATGTGGAGGCTTAATGTGTTAGTACATTGATTTAATAGTCATGCTTAAGGGTAAGTTCATAGGAGCTGGAATTAGTGATTCGAGTAATTGAATGTGTACATTAGGAGCCTTTATTATAGTGTAATAATGCAGATGAAGATGAAGTGTTTAGTGTTCATGTAATCATGGTGTATTAGGAGCCTTTATTATAGTGTAATAATGCAGGTCAGATCTTGAAATAGGTACTTTTCATATAATTTATAAATTCTGGAGTTTTTATTTGTAAAAAAGTTGTATCCATATTTATAGTACTGACTTCTTAATGATCCAATGCATGACCTGGTGCACCAACGGTCTTCAATTATGTAAGCATGCAAATTAATATATTCTATAATCAGAATAATGGATGTCTATTAAAGTATCAAGTGTCATCTTTTCAAATCAAATTTGTATAAATATGGTTGCTGAATCATGTTTTATCTTTTTAGGTGATTGAAATTAGCAAAGGGAGCAAGGTCAAGTATGAGCTCGACAAAATATCAGGACTAAAGCAAGGTGCATGTGGATATGCTATATAATTTATTTAAACTAAACATTTTCTTAAGACCAAACTAAATATGGGCGGCAAAGGTGGTGGAGGTGGAAGTAACCGAAAAGGTTATTTTGATGGCCTTCATGGTGGTTCCAAGGGTTGATGAGCCAAATGGAGCACCTTCATCCTTTGGAATTTCATAGACTTGATGAAACAGGTTTGCATATTGATGGTCAACAGTTGATCTCATGTCATGTAGCACAGATTTTGAAGTAGCAGAGGTACTTATTATCTAATAACAAAGTGTGGAAGATAGTTGAAGTTACACACAGGTTTGTAGAATTAGTTCCTTGTGTTCATGAGATCGCTGTAAATAATCGTTTCATTTAACATTTTTCTGTTTCTTCTTTGTTTCACACTAATATAGGATAAGGAAAGCATAATCTCCAAAAATCGGATGTGAAGTGTCATGATATGGTGCCATGGTAAACTGAGCAATGAACACTAATCAGTTGATTTTATTGGTGAAGGTGACGATTAACTCAACTTTCTTTGTTTGGTTATACTTTGAACATGGATCTTTGACTATAATGATTGTTACGTATGACATAAATCTTTCTTTGCCACTTTACTGATTTGGTATAATTGTTTCTACTTCTTAATTAAACTACTTTATTTCTTATGTGAAGATGAGTTCGTATATGTGATGTTTAGGAGTGCATAATTTGTTTTGTAGTTGATTGCTTACAGAATGTTAAAAGAATCATAATCTATCTATGCATGTTATTCACTTTATTAGTTTGTGTTTTATGATCTATATAATAATATTTATTAGATTAGGAAAATAGTACTTTGTTGTAAGATCATGTTGTTGTATACCACTTTTAAAGTTGTAGTTTTTAAAATTGGATATGTATTATTGGAGTAGTTAGATCCGTTTTTATAGTGATATGATTGATCAAGTGGTTTATGTTTTATTTTTAATGTGCCAAATGGATGTGTACAAGAGCAAAGTTAACCCACGCATAGTCAATATCACAACTTCTTTCATCCCTCGGGGCAAATTTTTTGATGGAATGGTGAGTAGCGCACAACTTTGTGAGTGTATTTTAGGATGTCACACCCCTAAATTTCGTGACTTGCAGCGGAATAAGTCATTCAGGGGCACGACTGGTCATAGCACCAAAGTTGCAGTTATATTGAACGACCTAAAGTGTCGTTTAGAAAATACATCGTTTGATTATTTAAAAACATTCAGAGTTATAAAGCTAGGTCCCAAAAGGAGAAACAAGTTTTCATAAAACGAGTTCATACAATTCAAACGATGGATGAGTGCATAAAATATAAAGTGAGACGCGTCGACTCCGCGACTCCATGATGTCCGTGAGTAAGGCTTTTCTGATCTGGTATGTCCTGTTTCGTTTCTGTCCTATTTCTCTCTTCTATGTCCTTGCAAATTTCGAGGACGAAATTTTTTTTTGTTAGTGGGGAAGAAGTTGTAATACCCGAAAATATGATAACATATAAAATGACCAAATTGCCCCTGGGAATTTAAAATCTAAATAAAACATATGTAAAGCACCAAATAAATTCCAAACTTCTGGCAATGAACAAGTTATGATCCCAAATAATTTTAACAACTCCATTTAACATTTATACAAGCCACAAATTTACCAAAATGCCCTTGGGCGCCAAATAGAGTTTAATTTCAAAATTTATGATTTAATTAAGGTAATTTAAGGTAAATTAAAAGGCATTAAAATAGTTAATCAAAGTAATTAATTTTCCTAACCAAAAATTCCGAAATCTTGGCCCATTAGCCCTCCCATATGACCGGTTTCTCTTTTTAAAAATCAATCAAAACATTTATCCTAAGAAAACCCTAAATGCCGATTTAACTAAAACACACAAAAATCCTCCTTGTGCCCATTCGAAATTCTGGAGATCAAACACATATTTTCCTGAGTTCATCATAATCCTAAGAAGCCTAGAAAAATAGCAAATCGAATTGTGGTAGCCTAGTTCAAGCGTGTTCGAATTTTCCTTGTGTCGAGTACAAAAGTGAGGTAAATGCTATTATAATTCATTCGATCATTGTAAAACTCTTTTGATAATTTTCCTGAGTTCCTCACATCATTTATACTCTGTGAAAAATCATTCCAAGGTTATTGATCGCGTTTTTGGCTCGTGGAGATTTTGGTGTCGTTTTTATCCAAACCGAGAAGAGTAATTCCACTCAGCGTGTCCCGATCATTCTAAAATTATCCTGGTATTTTTCTCAGCTTCTAATGATCAAATATAACATGGGAAAAATGATAAAAACAGCCCATGCATCATATATAAATCGTATGGAAAATATTGTGTTATAAACCCTAAAATCGAATTAAATATCAAAAGGCATGCATGCGATTTTTCTGGAGTAGGTTATTATTTTTCATGGCATCTATGATCATCATATAACACCAGAAAAATGTTCCTTTGAATTGTGGAGACCTAAAACTATTATTGTGGAATTTGTTGTGAATCGGCTAAAATAGAAACAAAGGGAAAATTGTGGAAAACCCTAAAAACAAATCGACCTAAGGATTTTATGAGTAAATCTGGAAAATTGATGTGTCTAAATGATGTGGTTATGATGATGTAATGATTGGTGAAATTAGGGTTTTGTTTTTGTTATTTAAATGTGTACCGATTGTAAGAAATAAATCTAAGGGTGTGTTTTGTAATTCTAAAAACTCAAGGGGTAATTTTTATAAGTCAATTAGACCTGGTATTATTCGTATAAAATGTTAAATGAGGGGTCCTTATGTAAATTTTGTATTTAAAAGGTTAAATGGGTATATATATATATTTATTGAATCGATTTGCAATTAATTAAACTTGAGGGACTAAAAATGTAAATACTAGAAACTTGAAGTCATTTTGAGTAAATAATAATGTTAAGAGGGTTCGGTGTAATTTTGGATAATTATAGGGGCTAATATGTAATTGTTGTGAATTTATGATTTAATATATAAGTTTTATAACTATAGGGACTAAATGTGTAATTATGTGAAACTAAAGGGCTAAATCGTACCATACATGAAATTAGAAGGTAGATTCTGTAAATAATTAAATCTAAGGGTTAATGGTGTAATTAAGGATATTATATGGGTTAAATTGTAAATTATGTAACTTTAGGGTTTATTTTGTAACTTTTATAAATAAAGGGTTTAAAATGTAAAATATGGAACTTAATGGGCTAAAGAGGTAATTCTGAATAAATGGGGTATTTAAATAAGTAACTCATGATATTTTCATTCTAGACCTTTAATTTGATATAATTACAATTAAAACCCTACACTATGTAAACTTGTCATATTTAACCCTAAACTTTTATAACTTGCTAAAGTCAAACCTAATTCCATAATGATACTAAAAGTAATGACTTAACTAAATCATAATATTTAAATCTTACTCATTATAGAAATCTGCTAATTTTGCAAACTCACTAAATATGGAAACTTTCCAAAAATGGAAACCTGCTAAAAATAGAAAGTTACTTAATATGGAAATGGGATCTTTAGTAATCATGTCTTTACTCCTCTAGGTGTGAAGAGGGAGTAGTCTTGTGCTCTTGATCATCTTATTCAGTATTTTCCTTTGTCAGCAATAAGGTACAGATATTCTGCCCTTCTTTAGTAAGGTGCCTTCGTCTCATTTCTGATTTCTGATTCACTGCCATGTTCTTTGATTCTGTGAACCTTTCTGGTTTCTTTCATGATATTATGAACCTTTGACATGACCTTTTCTGTTATGAACCTTTCTGATATTAAACATTTCTGATATATGACCTTTCTGACATGGAACCTTTATGGTATGAACCTCTGATATGAACCTCTGATTATGAACTCAGATATTCTGAAATGGAAATTGACTTATGAAACTAAATTAAATACTGGATACATGATACTTGACCTTGACCCACAGTTTGATACTACGAGCCACTCACTAGGCATGAGGGTTTCATGTCCATGTCAGTCGATGCACCGATGGCATGACTCTAGGGCAGGAGAGTGATGACCTGTCCCGTCCCTCTTCTGTATTTTATTTGGTGTGTTGGGAGTTATGGCCACCAGGGGCGTATGGATGCATCCTAGATTTGTTTCTGTATTATGTTCATGTTATGATATGTTATGATATGCATGGTGACTGATGGTGTGTGCGATACACGTCTTTCACAACTATGGGAGCTGATCACTCCATATTTCTGATTTCTGGGATTAGTGAGAGGAACATCTCTCTGCATGGCGGTATGATTATGATTTCATGTTCATGTTTCTGGGCTCGTAGAGGATTACTGTTTTCCATGCACCTTATAGACTTATGACCTTTACCTTTCATTACTGACACCCTATGACATGACACTGGACTTATCTCTGTACTGGGCTTGGTATGTTTAGGCTTGATGGGATCTTTTGATTACTTCACCATTACTCATGATACTATCCATACTTTCTGATATCTCTGTATAACCTTCATATTTCTTCTCATCTATTATTACATCATGTACGATTCCTTCCATCTTCCCTATTTCATTATTATTGTTTGTTACCGTTATATCTGTTCACTGAGCTCGTGTAGCTCAGCCGCATTTCTTTTCCCGCGGAAGGTATTTGAGCTAGGAGCTGGGGTATGGCTTTTGGGAAGAGTGCACCTGAGTGAAGCTTTGTCTTTAGTTGGATTATTTCACCATTTGGATTTTGTTATGTACTTCATTATTTCTGTCTTATCTTTGTAATTAAGTCATGTTGACTTATTCTCTTTGATTATGTTATGATTTCCGCTGTGTTAGTCGTGGATACTATGTTTATTCTGATATGAAACCATGTACTTGTGACATCTTTGCCCTTGTCGGGTCGGGGTGTTACAATTTATGGTATCAGAGCGATAGGCATCCGAAACCCGTAGGCTTAGGCCTTTGACCTGTGAGGATTGGGTAGACATTAGGTTTCCTTTCGCGTACTCTTTTTCCTTACTCTGCTCTGTCGTATTTTTGCTTGATCTTACTAATCGTCTTCATAATTCTATAGATGGTTAACACTCGTCATCAGGAGTATAACAGAGGAGGAGATGCTGAAATCCCCAATCTGGAGGCTATGGTGGCTAATGCTGTAGCCAGTCTGCTACCGGGCCTTAACACTGAGGCGGTGATCAACCGGCTTATCAGTGGTGGAGCTGGTCCATCTGGGGGTGCTGGCAGTTCTTCTGGTGGTGGGGGCCGACCCACTACCATCAATGGGTGGCTTGAGAGTTTCAATAAACTCAAGCCGTTGTCCTTCAGTTCTGCTGCTACTCCTCATGCAGCAGAAGACTGGATCACCCACATGGAGAAACTGTTTGAGGTGCTAGGTTGTGAGGACGAGTTCAAGACTCGTCTGGCTGTGTTCAAGTTAGAGGGTGATGCGCTTAACTGGTGGAAAGCGCACAAGGAAGCTAAGGGTGGTGATGCATATGTTCTTGGTTGTTCTTGGGCTGATTTTCGTACCACGTTCTATAATCGGTACTTCCCTGTTTCCGAGCAGCAGAGATTCATTAGGGAGTACAACACTATCTCTCAGCTAGATTATGAGAATGCGGGGCAATATCTGGAGCGGTTTCAGAGATTAGTTAGTTTTGTGGGTCCGCTTGCTGGGGATGCTAAGCAGCAGGCTAGACAATTCAAATGGGGACTCAAGAGGTGGGTACTAGACCGCATACTTAATGATGAGTTTCGGGACCCGGCAGAATGTTGCGACGCAGCTCGCAATATCGAGATATTTCATCAGGGATCTGGGTATAAGAGGAACAGAGATGGGGATAGGATTCAGACTCAGGGTCAGAGCAGGGATTTTAGGGGCCGAAATGACAGGAGTTATGATTCTCGTGGACAGGGGGATCGACGATACGACCATCAGGGTCAGGATGGCAGGAACTATGATCAGAGGAGGTCGGATACGAGGGGCCAGGATTCCAGGTTCAATACTAGGCAGGGAGATGATCGCTCGGGACGCAACAACAGTCAGGAACAGTGGAGAGATCATTCTACTAGGGGACATCAGCAGAGCAGGGCTTCTAGATCTGGTACTCAGGGAGGTTCATCTGAAGGTTCATTTTCTTACGCTATCTGTACTACATGTGGAAAACGCCACCCTGGAGAGTGTCGTCGGGCTTATGGGACCTGTTTTAGATGTGGATCTTCTGAGCATCAAGTGAGGGATTGTCCCAAGTTTGGAGGTAACAACGACAACAATAAGAGTGCCAAGGACAACAAGCCAGCTCAGTGAGGAGATCGTTTTCACGAATTGTTATTTTCTTCATTCCGTTTGTTTGGATATTTTGATACCTATTTTCTCTTTTACGATTATGATACATTCGATGCTTTATTGATTTCTCGTACGGATATTTTGAATTCTAAATTAATAAATTTATTCCATGTTGAGTTTTGAGGTTTTGATTTGATTTGTTCACTTTGAGAATTCTTATGATCATGATACGATGGGCGAAACCGATGGTGTACTTCACTTCTGCTCTACCTTAATAGGTTTTACTCTATCCGTTTGTTTCCACTATCTTGCGTTAAGATCCGTTCTGCTAAATTATTCCAAGCTATCCGTGAGTAAGGCTTATCTGATCTGGTATGTCCTGTTTCGTTTCTGTCCTATTTCTCTCTTCTATGTCCTTGCAAATTTTGAGGATGAAATTTTTTTTTGTTAGTGGGGAAGAAGTTGTAATACCCGAAAATATATAACATGTAAAATGACCAAATTGCCCCTGGGAATTTAAAATCTAAATAAAACATATGTAAAGCACCAAATAAATTCCAAACTTCTGGCAATGAACAAGTTATGATCCCAAATAATTTTAACAACTCCATTTAACATTTATACAAGCCACAAAATTACCAAAATGCCCTTGGGCACCAAATAGAGTTTAATTTCAAAATTTATGATTTAATTAAGGTAATTTAAGGTAAATTAAAAGGCATTAAAATAGTTAATCAAAGTAATTAATTTTCCTAACCAAAAATTACGAAATCTTGGCCCATTAGCCCTCCCATATGACCGGTTTCTCTTTTTAAAAATCAATCAAAACATTTATCCTAAGAAAACCCTAAATGTCGATTTAACTAAAACACACAAAAATCCTCCTTGTGCCCATTCGAAATTCAGGAGATCAGACACATATTTTCCTGAGTTCATCATAATCCTAAGAAGCCTAGAAAAATAGCAAATCGAATTGTGGTAGCCTAGTTCAAGCGTGTTCGAATTTTCCTTGTGTCGAGTACAAAAGTGAGGTAAATGCTATTATAATTCATTCGATCATTGTAAAACTCTTTTGATAATTTTCCTGAGTTCCTCACATCATTTATACTCTGTGAAAAATCATTCCAAGGTTATTGATCGCGTTTTTGGCTCGTGGAGATTTTGGGGTCGTTTTTATCCAAACCGAGAAGAGTAATTCCACTCAGCGTGTCCCGATCATTCTAAAATTATCCTGGTATTTTTCTCAGCTTCTAATGATCAAATATAACATGGGAAAAATGATAAAAATAGACCATGCATCATATATAAATCGTATGGAAAATATTGTGTTATAAACCCTAAAATCGAATTAAATATCAAAAGGCATGCATACGATTTTCTGGAGTAGGTTATTATTTTTCATGGCATCTATGATCATCATATAACACCAGAAAAATGTTCCTTTGAATTGTGGAGACCTAAAACTATTATTGTGGAATTTGTTGTGAATCGGCTAAAATAGAAACAAAGGGAAAATTGTGGAAAACCCTAAAAACAAATCGACCTAAGGATTTTATGAGTAAATCTGGAAAATTGATGTGTCTAAATGATGTGGTTATGATGATGTAATGATTGGTGAAATTAGGGTTTTGTTTTTGTTATTTAAATGTGTACGGATTGTAAGAAATAAATCTAAGGGTGTGTTTTGTAATTCTAAAAACTCAAGGGGTAATTTTTATAAGTCAATTAGACCTAGTATTATTCGTATAAAATGTTAAATGAGGGGTCCTTATGTAAATTTTGTATTTAAAAGGTTAAATGGGTATATATATATATTTATTGAATCGATTTGCAATTAATTAAACTTAAGGGACTAAAAATGTAAATACTGGAAACTTGAAGTCATTTTGAGTAAATAATAATGTTAAGAGGGTTCGGTGTAATTTTGGATAATTATAGGGGCTAATATGTAATTGTTGTGAATTTATGATTTAATATATAAGTTTTATGACTATAGGGACTAAATGTGTAATTATGTGAAACTAAAGGGCTAAATCGTACCATACATGAAATTAGAAGGTAGATTCTGTAAATAATTAAATCTAAGGGTTAATGGTGTAATTAAGGATATTATATGGGTTAAATTGTAAATTATGTAACTTTAGGGTTTATTTTGTAACTTTTATAAATAAAGGGTTTAAAATGTAAAATATGGAACTTAATGGGCTAAAGAGGTAATTCTGAATAAATGGGGTATTTAAATAAGTAACTCATGATATTTTCATTCTAGACCTTTAATTTGATATAATTACAATTAAAACCCTACACTATGTAAACTTGTCATATTTAACCCTAAACTTTTATAACTTGCTAAAGTCAAACCTAATTCCATAATGATACTAAAAGTAATGACTTAACTAAATCATAATATTTAAATCTTACTCATTATAGAAATCTGCTAATTTTGCAAACTCACTAAATATGGAAACTTTCACAAAAATGGAAACCTGCTAAAAATAGAAAGTTACTTAATATGGAAATGGGATCTTTAGTAATCATGTCTTTACTCCTCTAGGTGTGAAGAGGGAGTAGTCTTGTGCTCTTGATCATCTTATTCAGTATTTTCCTTTGTCAGCAATAAGGTACAGATATTCTGCCCTTCTTTAGTAAGGTGCCTTCGTCTCATTTCTGATTTCTGATTCACTGCCATGTTCTTTGATTCTGTGAACCTTTCTGGTTTCTTTCATGATATTATGAACCTTTGACATGACCTTTTCTGTTATGAACCTTTCTGATATTAAACATTTCTGATATATGACCTTTCTGACATGGAACCTTTATGGTATGAACCTCTGATATGAACCTCTGATTATGAACTCAGATATTCTGAAATGGAAATTGACTTATGAAACTAAATTAAATACTGGATACATGATACTTGACCTTGACCCACAGTTTGATACTACGAGCCACTCACTAGGCATGAGGGTTTCATGTCCATGTCAGTCGATGCACCGATGGCATGACTCTAGGGCAGAAGAGTGATGACCTGTCCCGTCCCTCTTCTGTATTTTATTTGGTGTGTTGGGAGTTATGGCCACCAGGGGCGTATGGATGCATCCTAGATTTGTTTCTGTATTATGTTCATGTTATGATATGTTATGATATGCATGGTGACTGATGGTGTGTGCGATACACGTCTTTCACAACTCTGGGAGCTGATCACTCCATATTTCTGATTTCTGGGATTAGTGAGAGGAACATCTCTCTGCATGGCGGTATGATTATGATTTCATGTTCATGTTTCTGGGCTCGTAGAGGATTAATATTTTCCATGCACCTTATAGACTTATGACCTTTACCTTTCATTACTGACACCCTATGACATGACACTGGACTTATCTCTTTACTGGGCTTGGTATGTTTGGGCTTGATGGGATCTTTTGATTACTTCACCATTACTCATGATACTATCCATACTTTCTGATATCTCTGTATAACCTTCATATTTCTTCTCATCTATTATTACATCATGTACGATTCCTTCCATCTTCCCTATTTCATTATTATTGTTTGTTACCGTTATATCTTTTCACTGAGCTCGTGTAGCTCAGCCGCGTTTCTTTTCCCGCGACAGGTATTTGAGCTAGGAGCTGGGGTATGGCTTTTGGGAAGAGTGCACCTGAGTGAAGCTTTGTCTTTAGTTGGATTATTTCACCATTTGGATTTTGTTATGTACTTCATTATTTCTGCCTTATCTTTGCAATTAAGTCATGTTGACTTTCTCTTTGATTATGTTATGATTTCCGCTGTGTTAGTCGTGGATACTATGTTTATTCTGATATGAAACCATGTACTTGTGACATCTTTGCCCTTGTCGGGTCGGGGTCTTACAACTAATCAGTTGATTTTATTGGTCAAGGTGACGATTAACTCAACTTTCTTTGTTTGGTTATACTTTGAACATGGATCTTTGACTATAATGATTGTTACGTATGACATAAATCTTGCTTTGCCACTTTACTGATTTGGTATAATTGTTTCTACTTCTTAATTAAACTACTTTATTTCTTATGTGAAGATGAGTTCGTATATGTGATGTTTAGGAGTGCATAATTTGTTTTGTAGTTGATTGCTTACAGAATGTTAAAAGAATCATAATCTATCTATGCATGTTATTCACTTTATTAGTTTGTGTTTTATGATCTATATAATAATATTTATTAGATTTGGGAAATAGTACTTTTTTGTAAGATCATGTTGTTGTATACCACTTTTAAAGTTGTAGTTTTTAAAATTGGATATGTATTATTGGAGTAGTTAGATCCGTTTTTATAGTGATATGATTGATCAAGTGGTTTATGTTTTATTTTTAATGTGCCAAATGGATGTGTACAAGAGCAAAGTTAACCCACGCATAGTCAATATCACAACTTCTTTCATCCCTCGGGGCAAATTTTTTGATGGAATGGTGAGTAGCGCACCACTTTGTGAGTGTATTTTAGGATGTCACACCCCCAAATTTCGTGACTTGCAGCGGAATAAGTCATTCAGGGGCACGACTGGTCATAGCACCAAAGTTGCAGTTATATTGAACGACCTAAAGTGTCGTTTAGAAAATACATCGTTTGATTATTTAAAAACATTCAGAGTTATAAAGCTAGGTCCCAAAAGGAGAAACAAGTTTTCATAAAACGAGTTCATACAATTCAAACGATGGATAAGTGCATAAAATATAAAGTGAGACGCGTCGACTCCGCGACTCCATGATGTCCATATGCAAGCCAACATGCGATACCTTAATTACCTGAAAATACATTGCTAAAAATGGTCAACAAAAATGTTGGTGAGATCATAGGTTTATGTAAATGAAATGTTGTACGGATACCACAAGTATAAAGTGTATGACAAAACAATGCCACATAAAAATGATACATTAGCTCTTAAGCTCATGACCCCGAAGCTAGACTGATATAAATGCCCCAAAAGGGAGTGCTTTGCCAAACACTCTGAATGTATGAAATGAAATGCGTTCGTTTGACTAGTTGGTGCTACCAACCCGAACGGAGGCGTCACCCTCAATAGATCTATCCACTCACCTTCGCTTGCTCACAATTAACGGTCCATGATAAATAAAAGGGGACTTTAAATTGGCAATGATGTAACTTAAGCAATGTAAATGAGTTTGGATACTTTGGTCCGCATATAAAAATGGTGCAATGTATTCTCCCCCGAGAGTTTAGAAATCAAATAAACAATTGAAAACGGGGCTATGAAAACTCACCTGATATGATATAGCAACAATGACAATGATGAAATGAGGCTCGGTCTCTAACCGCGACCTATTATGATGATATGATCTAATGTAAGCAATGAATCAACGCAACACATGCAAATACGTATGTTAACGATACCACTTGTTAGTTTTGAAAATAACGTTTATCCACGAAAAATACACTTTTGACGTCTCGTTAAGTTATAAACTACTTTTCGTGTAAGTATGTTGAAACGGTACTCCACGATCCTCGTTTGGTGTTCTATCGGCAAAACGTAGCGTTTTCATCACAATTTAATATTTTCCTTAACTTGTGAAAATATGCCCAAAATGGCTTCGTGAAACTAGTCGCGAAATATTGCACGTTACGTGTTAGTTGATCAAACTCGACGTTTTTGAAAACCTTGTAACAATGTATAAATGTCGTTTCATTTAACTTTTGATTGTACACGCCTCGATCAATTTGAAAATCGGCTAACAATGTTATGTTTCGCAAAAAACACTAGTTTTTATACTTAAAACACTTTCTAATAGTGGGCTGTCAAAATAAACATGGTACGTCGGGCTTCAAACGTGAATAACTCGGCCGTTACAAGCTCGTTTTCTACGTTCTTTACATCCACGGCTTCGTATAAACATGAACTAACATAATCTCAGTAGGTCGGGTCATCTAGATCACGTCTAATGCCTCGTTTTGTCCTTTGAATTTCGGCGATCAGCAACTAAATTTTCAGAAAATTAGTTTTCGTCGTCTAACTTTGAAAAATCATAACTCCTTCGTTATAAGTCGGTTTTTAGTGATTCTTGCGGCCACGGTTTCGTTTTTGAAAGAACTTTCTGAATATGAAGGCCAAAATATATCAAAAGTTACTGAGTTTTCCAGACTTGGCGTTTAAGGACAGTAGCTATTTTAGATTGTTAAAAACTCGTTTCCTTGGTTCTAAACTTGATCACACCACCTCAAATCAACTCCACAAGTTTGAAAATCCTACCATACACCTTCTTAGGGTGTCATGGGGTCCTAAACATCACCAACCTTGGTGGATTTCATGAGATCATTAGTGAAACTTATAGATCTAGTGATTAAGATAGTTTATGTTCAAAAGTGGTATGTAAAACATAAGTAACTTGCATGGATAATTAATATAACTTGAAAATACATGTACATATGAATCAAATGAAAGTAATAGATGATCAAAACATGTTCTTGAAACTTACTTGATGATTTGATGAGTTTTGGTAAGAAATGAGTAATAAACTTGAGGTTTGATCACAAATCCATAACTAGGAAGGTAAATGGAGTATGATTATGACTTGATCTTGAAAAATTTATGGATTTTGGTTGGTGTTCTTGGTTGGGCCGTGGGTATGGATGGAGAGGAAGAGAGTGTTTGATCTAATTTAGCTAGTGAAATGTTACTTGTATGTGTTATTGTTAGTGGTCTTGAAATTAAATCATCCTAAATTCATTAATTGCATTGTACTAGTAATCAAGTGTATGTAAGAATTAGGGGTGATGAGGGGGGCGGCACATGTGCTAGACATGGAAGGGATTTGATGTTAATTAATGCTAATGTCTCCCATTTATTTAGAATTAGCTAGTTTAGTGTATACATTGAGTGTTATCGGGTACCGAGTTAACTAGAAATAACTCGTGACGAGGTGAAATGAGATACGACGAAGTTGTAAAAATTGTAAAATCATGTTCCTTGCAAGAATCGGGTGTTAGAATGATTATCGGATTGAATTTTCGTAAACCGACGGAGTTATAAGCGTCAAACGAAAAATATAGCGATTGGTTTAAAAACACCGGGTAAAGTAATAATATAATCTCTATATCATTATAATTAGCTTGAAAATGTATTAGGATCATTGTCGGGAGTATTGGGTATAATGTCAGTAGAAATGACTGAGTGGTAACGTTAATTAAACAATTAAGCATACGTTAATGAAAATCACACAAACCCGTGCATGAACTGAAATGATAATGATGTTACTGATGATATGCAGACTACTCTAGTCTGTATGATATGCCTTTACTGATGATGCATGAATACGCAGCTAAACCTAACTGGTTACGCGCATTTGAATACCCGTAAACCTGGTTTACAACATGATGAATGATGCCCATGAATAGTGATTTCCCTCCGGGAATGAATAGTGTCACATGAATAGTAAAATTTTTGACGACTTCTCAAAGTCTCAAACTGACTTCAAAAATGATGAATAGTGAAATGATGAATAGTAAGCCGTGAATAGTAATTTTCGAGATGAATAGTAAAATTTGAAGCTTGAAAAATGACCTGAAATTACGAGTTGTGACAGTAGATAGCATTTTTAGACGCTTATTTTGTTTTTATGGTTTCGCATGCTGCTTTAGAAGAGTCAAAGAACCATCAAGAAACAACTTGATGCTATTGCACTCACTATAGAACTATTGTAGCAGAAGAAATATGAAAGGTTAATTGGATGTAATGACACCAATCCTTCAAATATGTGGAGAAATCGCAGGACCTACAAGAAGCCAAGTTGTTGATGTGTGTGTGATTTATCCTTGAAGAGGCTAGATGAATTTCATAAGCACCTGCAAGATCTTGAAATATCAAACTTAACGTTTCTCATTCTCTTAGCTTCTTATTAATTAGATAGACTATGCTATGGAATGGTTAATGTCCTTATGCAATTTTGCAAAACAATAAAGGACATATGATCCTTGAGTTATAATATGTTACATGATCTTTGTGATGTCCTTTGAGATTGATTTTTAAGGAATACAAATTCATGTTAAAACCACGCATGGATTACACTTTTGTGATTATTCTTTTATTATGTATATATAAATAGCAAACTAGCATAAAAGTTGTAGGTATGTATATAATTAATATTTTGTTTGAAATGTAACAAAAAAACAATTAGTAAATTATAGGTCATCAAAACTTAACAAGAAATAAACTATAAACTCAACAAAATGATTACATTTACGTAAACATTAACAAATTCCTTTCAACAATCAACAAAGATCTCCTCCGGCAGCCTTAGTTATAGTTGTTGTATATTCGGCAATTTACACAAACATTATGCGATGATGTTGTGTCCATTCAGTACCCAAGCGTCCTGAAACAAGGATTTAAATACAAATTATCCTAAGTGTAAAACAACCTTAAACGCTCTCAGGTCACTGAGTGAACAGTCACTTAGTGAGTTATCTTCAGGATGCTTAGGACGAGTCTAAGAAGAAGGATTCACCATTCAGTGAGGCGGAACTCCCTGAATGGCACCTAAGCCAAAGAAGAAGATAATGGGTTCAGTGAGTGATGACAATAACTCACTGAACCCCAGTCATCTCAACAACTATGAAGAATGAAGATTAAAGACTAAAGACCAAGACTGAAGAACTTGAAAACTGAAAGAAAGGCGGGACAAGGCAGGAAAGATTTGAAGATATAAGGAGAAGTCCTTATCAGGCCAAAGTCAAACTTTCCCTGAAAGGCTTTAGAACAAGAACAATGTCATCACTGTTACTCAGAAAGCACAATTTTTTTATACCCAAAATAGGTTCTTGTAACAGGGACAAAATATATCAGTATTTTTTCCTGATTAGCTTAGGTCATTCTTTTGTCTTTTAAGTCACGGGTGCTCTTTTATACATGTCTATAAATAGGATCATAAGGGAGAAAAGTGGACAAGTTTGTGCAATTAATGCTTAGACATTCACAAACCACTTTTACTCCCCCAAAGAGCAACCCAGTCCCTGAGATAGCTCAGTGGTTCCTTATAGTTGCCACTTAAGCTTAGCTTAAGTTTAGTGAAGAGACAACACTATACTTTTCATTTCAATCCCAAGTGTTTTTTTCGTAAACATTTGGGTATAGATTCTTTTGATTAACTTCTAATAAGAATTTAAACATTGAAAAACTCTTGTCTTTATCATTTACGTTTTACTTATTTTGCGTAGTTAATCAATACATTACTCAGTCATGGAACATGATTAGCTTAACTTTGCAGTTAATTCTAATTGTGTAAAGAGAACAACAAGTGGTATCAGAGCCTCTGGTTTATAAAATCTTTCAAAAACTAAAGAGTGCTCAAAAGATTTTTAAAACCAAGATCCTACCATGGTTGATAGTAATGTACCCCAGCTAGTTGACAAAAAGGGAGGAAGCTATTCAGCTGTCGCCCCTATAATAGAAGCTGGTAAATTTAGCAAGTGGAAAAAGCGTATGCTTTGCTACTTGACTGGTATGGAACCATACTACATCACATGTATCAATGAAGGTCCCTTTGTCCCTAAGACTGCTGAAGGGTTACCTAAACCTGAAGCTCAGTGGACGATAGATGAGAGAAGGGTGGTTAACCAAGACCAACGCCTGAAAAGCATCATTATATTATGTCTTCCTGACGATACAATGGAATCAGTCATTAACTGTACAACAGCCAAACAAACTTGGCTTGACTTGGTTCACAGCTGTAACACCCCCAAATTACCGCAGCGGAACAGTAGAGTCAAGGGGGTATTACTTCATAATATAGATCAAGGTATAGAAAATGACCTCTAAATGAGACGTTTTAAAATGTTACCATTCGAATTATTAAAATCAGAGTTATGACGATAAGTTTCAAAGTAAAGTTACATAGATGTTTCGAATGGTAAAAGATAAAGATATGAGTCTCCAAGTATGCAAATGACTCTAGAATCCATGCATCCACTATCGCCTTATAAACCTGAGATAAACATGCTAAAAAGTGTCAACCAACGGTTGGTGAGTTCATAGAGTTTAGTTTAACTGTAAAGCATTGAATAAAGATTTCACAGCAAAGGCACTGTAAATCCACTCAGTCCCAAGCCCCGCCCATACAAGACTTGCAACCTGTGTGTTTACAATCCATTGCCAACATAGTATGAATAGTACAAGTACAGTACAGATGTGTATAAAAGTATAGGACAAGTACAGTACATATGTGTATAGAAATACGTATCAATGTATGTATAGGACAAGTACAGATGTGTATAGAAATACGTATCAATGTATGTACAGGACAGATGAGTATATAAATACGTATCAATGTCATATGTATTTTGATAAACGCGTAAAGTAATTTAAACATGTTAACAATGCATAATGTATAAGAGAATAGATATGTATACAAATATGAATCATGTCATAAGTATTTTGAGTACTTGCAAAAGTTAATAAGTATAGTTTGAGCATGTATCTCCCCCAAAGAGTTGTTAAATAATTTAATGATAGAAACGGTGGGGCTATGACTCACCTTAGCTGTAAAGTCAAGGTATTGTGATGTTATGTCAACAGTATCACGGGAACGGCTCCACACACGACCTGAATAATAGGGAAGTCTGAGATTTCGATGGTTTAAGATTGACTTGATGTGAATAATGATCGTGAAAGGATATCGGATAACGAATTGGATCGTCATGTGAATGAATGATATGCTTAAAGTTCAAAAATAATATTATATATAATATTATCTTGTTTTTATGTTTTTGATTTCACAATTATCGTTTCCTCGAAAGTCGTTGAATTAATACGTTAAGTTATTCGTTAAAAGTTCGTTATATAAATATAACCGTAACGAAAATAAATATACTGAAACAAATGAAAAAATGCATATGAAATGAGTAAAACATGAAACATAAATGATTATAAATAATGTTACTATTCAGCCCTTGGTCTTTTACAGAATTTACACTTTTTACCCTAACGGTGTAAGTTTTGCACCGTTAGTCCTCGGTTACATTTTTAGTCCAAAAAGGGTCAAATGTTACATTTTATGACTTCTAGTTATTGTTCTATCCTTTTATACCCATAAGTTACTGATTTGGCAGTTTTGAACATAGTTTTATAAAGTTGGCAGTTTTAATCCCTAAAGTTGAAATATTTTGCAAACTTAGTCCAAAATTCTCAAAAAAAAGTGTGAAAAGAAATCCGAGAGTTTCTATAACTTTATTAAGCTTATTTAAGTTAAATCCAACTGTTTATTTGCTAATATAGCTTAATTTTCACTTATTGGACTTAACGAGCTAATTTAAAGGCCCATTTACGTTTTGTGATCCAAAGGGTTTTAAGGGAAGTTGGGCCTATCATTGGGCTCATTTTATGGTTAGAAAAACATAACAAATGAGCTTATATGTCCAGCTTATTCCATGTTCTTATAAACAGCTTATTGGGCTTACTAGCCCAACCGAATATTATGAAGAGATTAAAACAGTCCGAGTGGTGTGAGCTTTGGCGTTTAAAAATGACTTATACTAGCTTATCAAAGAAAACTCGTAACATGAACTTATTAGGTGAGCATATTGAGAATCAAGACAAGTAATAAAATCTATATGTCGCGTGTATAATTATGGTTTTTGGTGATCATTTCTAGTCGACATTAGGGTGTTGTACAAAAATAGAAAATGACTTAATATAAGTGTTATATGTTCATGCGATGTAACTTAGATTAAGAAGGGTGTTCGAAATGCATGAAAACGAATATGTAAACGTTGTGTGATGGTGTAAACATGGTTCCTAGCCTTCCATCATAGGAGGCAACCATGTTTTATGCGTAGAATGAATAATAAAGCTCGTAAAAATACATGTAAATATATATACGTTCAAATAAGGAATATACGATGCATGGTAAGTCAAAACTATAAGAAAGAATGGAAATGAGTTTGAGACGACTTACTACACCTTAAAAGGTGGTGAGTTAACATTCGAATCGTCTAGAACTCGGAAGATATGGAAGTAGCATGTATAAATGATCACTAAATGGTTCGACTAGGGAATTGTCGACTTGGAAATGGACCTGAATAAAAGAGAATACTGCTGGTCTTCTTTGAGGTCTTGGCAAAGTGAGGGAGCTTGAGAGAAAATGATAAAATGTTTGTGTGAATGTGCTTTCATGTATGTGTTTCAAACGTATATATATATATAGGTGCATGCATGTAACTCGTATACATATAGTAAGATATAAGCAAGTTGGGGAGACAATATATTCGATGGTAGAGGCATGATCGAATGTATATAGTAAAATATTTGCAAGTTGTAATGTGATATTCGAATTGCCGATTTAGGATAAGGGGGTAAAGAGAATTTTATTTAGCAAGTTGCGAATTTAAGATATTTTAGAAGGGTCATGGTGTTTCTGTATAGGGCAACAAAAAGGGGATCGAGTGGTGTGTATAGGTAATGTGTTGACATATTTAAAAGGTCCTAACCAATATTTAACGTGTGACATCGAATGACAAGGTGAGAAATGAGGTTGTGAACCCTTAATCGATCTTAGAATATGAATGTGCTAGGTGAAAAATGAGTGGTGTCGAGTTTGGATTAATATGGTTTAATATTGTGTAAGTTGTACACTTGTCGAGGGTCAATTACTTTGAGTCTTGTTCATGCAACAAACGTTCGAGATAGGTAATGAGATTCGACATAATAATTATTTGGTGTATGGAGAATCGAGATGTGAAAATTTTTGCGTGTCTTGTGTGTCGAAATCGAAAGAAAACGGGGATAAGTAAAGTGAGCTAGTCGAATGGAATAAAAGAAAGAAAAATGAAATTTGGCTGAAATTGCGTTGGGCCATGAATAGTAACAGGCCAAAATATAATTAAGGGTCCGTTTGGTTATTATTTGTGTTTTAGATTGTCGTGGTGCGCGTGTGAGCTTGTTCCGAAGTATCATGAATAACGTAACGACGTTTGAATTATAGAATGTAATAAACAAAATTTTTTAAATTTGCTCGTAAAAATGGTTAAGTGAACAGTAACGATGTGTTAATACTAGATTAACGTATACTAATGACTAGGGAATTTTTCGGGTTGTTACAACAGCTTTGAGGGTCCCTCAGATACCAATGAAAACAAGATTATGGACCTGAAACTTGAGTATAACACTTTCAGGGCCAAAGACTCTGAAAGTCTCTCTCAGACCTATACAAGATACAAAACCTTGATAAATGAACTATCAAATGATGGTGTATTTTTGTCTAAGCATGAAATCAATGTTGGCTTTGTCAACAGTCTCCCTAAGAAGTGGTTAAACTTCTCTCAGGGTCTTAGGAATGCTAATCACATTCAAAATCTTGAGCTCCCTGAGATCTATGGGAAGTTTGTCTATGAGGACGACTTAATCTCAAGGAGATACCCAGTCTCAAAGAAAGCTCTTGAGACCAAAAAGGCCCTGACGATCTTACCCTTATCTACTTCCTTTTATTCTAATGGTGTTGTGCAGGATTCCCAAGAGAATTCTGATAATGAGGCTGATGAGAGAACCAGTGAGGAGTACCTTAATGACTTGCATATTGAATTTCAAGAAAGGGCACTCCTTGCTAATTCTAAACGTTTTATCAAAAGAAATCAGTCAAACTTTTCTAAAGCAAAAGCAAATGAAACCACTGAATGTTTCAAATGTGGTAAAAAGGGTCATTTTGCAAAAGATTGTTTTTCTAAAACCACCTCAAAACCCTCATATAAATTATCTGGTAATAGTTCTTCTTCAGGAACTAGCAAGTTTCAACCAAAAATGCTTCAGTCTTCTCAACATTTTCAAAACAAAACTGTTCAAAATGATCAAAAAGACTTTGAAGCTAAGTATAGAAAAGCTAAAGCTAAACTTGCTCTCCTTGAGGCCACTCCCTCAGTATCTCAGGCTGCTCAAACCTCTAAACCTGTTCAAACAAAGAACAAGGGACTTGTAGTTGAAACCTATGACTGGGATGAAGAAGAGGTCTCCTCAGATGATGAAGAAGTAAGAGTCAGTGCACTGATGGCACTTTCAGATAATGATCAGCTGGCTGTTGGAAAAAGCCATGCAAGAAATGGAGAGTGGGTTAACATCACCATGAAAAAGGTAAATATTTTACTATCTATGGATGATGATTCTGATTGGCAATCTTACTTAAATTACATTAATGTTGATCTTAAGTTTGTTGAAGAGCAAAGACTTAATTTGTTTTCAAAATACAATAAAGTTGTTCAAGAGTTAAACAAGTGTAGAGATGAACTACTTGTCTTAAAATAAGCCAAGCTAGAAGCTGTTACACTTCAAATTCAAAACTCTGAAATATTGAAACAAAACCAAGCTCTTCAAACTGAACTCAACAAAGAAAAGGCTGTCATTGAAAGCTGGACAACAAAGAATCCTAAAGTCTATGAAACTGTTAGTCTTATTCCTAGTTCTAAAAAGAAAATCTTAGGAGAAGACCAACTCACTGAATCCCTCAGTGAGAGTCATAGTGAAAAGGCCTTTATTCCAGCGGGCATATCTTTTGAGCAAGAAATGAAACCCAAGTCTAGTGACTGGGTTGAAAGAAACAACCTAGACAGTAAGTTACCTATCTTTGAGACTGGGAAAATCTTACAACCTGAAAGTCAGGCTATCAAAGATATGCTTGGACTCACTGATAAGCCCAGTAACACTGAGTCTGTCAATGAGTCTGAATCAAAATCACAAACACCTCTCCCACTACTGAAAGTCCTTCAGGGAGCTGCACCTAGCTCAGACCTAACATAAGCTAGACCTAATACCTTTAGTTTACTCTCAACATTCTCCAAAAGAGAAGTCATGATTGGGTAGAACCATCCTGAAGAGACCCACACCTGAAGTCTCAGTTCCCACTGATGACTCAACAACTTCAGTCCTATAAGATATAAGATCACATAACGCACTTAAAGATTGATGGTTAGGCCGTGAGTTTAGAGAGAGAGAGAGAAAGAGATGGGAGACTTCTAGTAAGAGAAAGTAGAGTGTATTAGCTTGAAAGCAAATGAAGCTCCAACCCTTTCATTTGTATGGGAAAGGGTATTTATAGTTACACATAAAACGCCCCACATGGGTTGTGGAGTGAGCTGACAGTGGGTAAAGACCCGACCCAATTCCACAAATACTACTATGACTAAACTAGTATTACGATAACTAAACTAAAACTAATAAGCCTACGAGCTACTTAAATGCTAAATAGATACTCGGGGTGACCGAGTCTTTTATGTGAATATTTGTATTCCTAACAATCTCCCCTAAGGGAGGTCACCCCGGAAATTACAATTTGAATTCTAGCATTCAATTATATGAATTTAAGTTCCTAGCTCGTAGTCTTTGATTCTTCAAAGTCATTGATCTTTGCTATTCAAACAATGTTCTTGTAATTGATGTTCCTTTGACTTGTGTGATCTTTGAGCATTCTTTGAGATCATCAGACACTGTAAATCTCCAAGTCATCCTTTGTAGCATTGCCTTCATGTGTAGTAGTGACCATCGGACCAGCATGCTCACACTTTTCTGGATCATGAAACTTTGCATCAGAGTTGTGGAAGCATTGTTGTAGATCTTTCAATTATCATGATTTCTTTAATTGTGAGTGTAAAGTGTGAGCATGAGGTTATGAATTGACATCTCATTGGCCATCAGCTGCCATCGTCGGGTATTCCTGCAAACAACAGTTAGCAATAAACACACGAAAGTGTCTTTGTTCACTTTCGTTGAATAAGGTTGCAAGAACCACGGTTCCCCGTTGATCAGTATAAATACTGCCTGTGATCAGGTATAATTCCGAAGAATCTCCTTGATAGGGTTTCGCAGCTGTACTAGCCGTTCTGAAGCCGGAACGTCTCAAAGTAGACAAAGCATGAAGTGAGTGAATCAGCGAATTACGATTCACTGATTAATAAGAAATTGATTTGAAAAACATTCTCGTATTACTGAATAAAGAGTTTTGTAATACGACGAAAGTTTTGTGAACAAAATCATGTTTCAATCACTAATACTTTTGTTTGAAAATTTATGCGCAGTCAATGTGCTTGAAAACAGTTGTTGAGCACATCGAAATGTTTTCTAAAAGTATCCGTCAATTCATCTCCTCAAACAAGTTTGATTCAAATGCAAATCGCTCCATCGTTTCTTTCCAGTTGTCACTAGTTTGAT
This sequence comes from Artemisia tridentata subsp. tridentata, assembly GCA_021014915.2. Classification (NCBI taxonomy): domain Eukaryota; kingdom Viridiplantae; phylum Streptophyta; class Magnoliopsida; order Asterales; family Asteraceae; genus Artemisia; species Artemisia tridentata. The sequence goes on along the minus strand of CP139501.1, from coordinate 212,982,298 downwards.
CCATGAAGGATCTCACATGTCACCTACCAAGAGCTTGTTTGATGTTTGCTCTAGAAGGATTTCCATCTTCATTGTGAATACTTACGTATCACTCGGATGTTCTGGCAATACCACGAGGATAATGCGTAGGACTCTTAAGATCTTACTTGTTTCCACAGTGTGTGAAACCCAAGTGAGTAAATTATTAGTGTCCTAGCGAGATTTATGGATGATCTCTTGGCTCTAGACTCAATAGTGCGTTTTGATTTAGTAGTTGGAGGCTGGAGTGGTATCTCCTGATTCAATATCAACATGACTCGTAATGAGCGGTCGATAGATAATGCAGGGTTCCCCGTGAGAATGAAACAAGTCCTTTTAAGAGAACTTGAGTGGCTAGAAGGTTTAGTGCAGTGCGTCACTAGGTCCATGACATCTTGTCTTCAATACCGGCGTTACCTTAGTAACAACCAGTAGCATATGAATTGAACCCGGTTTCTGCCCTAAGGTTGAATATTTGGAGGGCTATTTCTTTTCACCCTTTATCTTTACATTTCTTTTTCATTCTTCAACCCCTTCAGCGCTAACCGAGACTTCATCACTAGCACCTTGTTGGGTTTGTTCCAGTACCAGTTCCATCTCAGTCGGCACTCTTCTCTTATTCTCACTTTTTCTCCTTTTTTCATCGTTCTTAAGGACTTCTATTCTAACTAGAGGATTGTCCCTGGGAAGAACCCTCCAATTCTGGCTGGATCATGGGAACTGATACCTAACCTTACCATCCTTATAACTCCAGTACATTAAATAAAATGGTTGGTCTTTGGTATTCTTCCACAATTTCCATCATAAATCATTCGCTCCCCCTCAATATGTGCATCGATATACGAAAGAGTTTAGCACATATGAGAGAGCCTACACTTGAGTTCAAAAGATCACATTTTATCTGTTTTCATATTTAAATCACATTCTCTCCCCCGATCAAAAATTTCAAACCTTTCGAGATTTGTGATCCCAATTGATTTAAATAAGTTTAGAAATTATGGGAGAAAATGTGGTCTTATTCAATATATACTGATAATGGAAAATTACTGTACCCCCCTCAATCAATGAGGGAGAATGTTAGTGTCAGAAATGATGAGTTTATAAATGATTTGGAGTTTAGCAAGAAACTCATGAAAAGATTCATATTCTGACACATAACAACACATGTTTATTCATTACTTGAACCATACAAAGATACCATTTGATGATCTAAAATAAAATTTGAAATCACTCTCCCCCTCAATCTATGACCCGTTATCAATTTAAAATTTTATGAAAAATTAAACCTTTTGTCATAGATTGAGTGGCAAATTTTATGGAAAAAATTTAGGTTCGATTGATTTTCAAATACTGTTTTAAACCACCATTTTAGACACAAATTATTTTCCTGAAGAATCATAGATGGAAAAAAATTTGTTTTGGTAAAAGAAGACTTCTCTTCTGAATCAGGAAATAATGCACTGAAGCGTACACTAGATCGAGGGTGCACGGATGTAAAGTAATCCATGCCAGGGAGAACTTAATCACCCGTTGTTAGGAACAGCCATCTTTTTGGCGACGTGCTTTCCTCATTTTGAAGAACGGGTTGCGTATCTGAAATAATAGCAAGCCATCTAGGCATGTTTTGAGAAACAATTTGAAATTCTGCTCGAACTTCATTTAAAGACCCGTGTCATTGTTGAATGACATTTCTAGGACCGTAAATGTTATCGATACCAGAAGACATGCCTTGAAAAACTATTTTTGGAATTTTCTATTTTTCTGATTTTTATGGTTTTTCTTGGTTTTATATTTTTGTAAAAAAATCTTTATTTGGTATAAAATATATACAAAGGATACACGAGGCAAATCCATTACTCCTCAGTCTCTTCCTGAAGGCTTTTTAGTGTTTATGGCTTCAAACTCTTCATACCAAGGCGCGGGAGAATAAACTGGAACCGTTCTGTCGGAAGTGCTTTAGTAAAGATATCTGCCAGATGGTACTCAGTCCTCACGAAGTATAGTTCAACCACACCCTTTTCAACCTGTTCCCTAATGAAGTGATGTCGGATATCGATGTGCTTTGATCTAGAGTGTTGGACATTGTTGCAGCAGAGAGCAATGGCACTTTTGTTGTCACAATAAAGAGGAATCTTGTTGTATACAAAGCCATAGTCTGAAAGTTGGGATTTCATCCATAGGATTTGAGCACAACATGAAGACATGGAGATGTATTCAACCTCTGTGGAAGACATGGAAGTACTCATTTGCCTTTTAGATGACCAGCTCACCAACTTTTCTCCAAGAAATTGAGCACCTCCCGACGTACTTCGACGAGTATCTTGACACCCTGCATGGTCAGCATCTGCATAGGCTGTTAGTTCCATGGCGGTGTCCTTCGGATACCAGAGACCCATGTGAATGGTTCCTTGGAGATACCGAAAGACCCGCTTTACCGCTTCAAGGTGCTTTTTGGTAGGCTTAACCTGATACCGAGCACACATGCATACAGCGAATAGAAGATCTGGCCTACTGGCAGTGAGATACATCAAGGATCCAATCATACTACGGTATTTAGTTTGATCAACCGGGATCCCAGAGAGGTCCTCATCCAGTTTTGTTCTCTCCATAATGGGAGTGTCAACAGGGTCACATAAATCAAATCCAAATTTCTTTAATATTTCATTAGCATATTTAGATTGATTTATGAAAATGCCTCCGGGACTTTGAGAAATTTGTAAACCTAAGAAGAAAGACATTTGTCCCATCATTGACATTTGAAATTTTGAGCTCATCTCTTTTGAAAAACGATTACATTCCAATGGGTCGGTCGAGGCAAAAATAATATCATCAACATAGATTTGAACATGAAGTAAATGTTTGCCTGTTTTCCGAGTGAACAATGTGGGATCAACAACGCCTTTGGAGAATTTGCTTGCCAGAAGGAACTTTGACAGTGTATCGTACCATGCCCTAGGCGCCTGCTTAAGGCCATAGAGAGCCTTTTTCAGACGGTAGACATAGTTAGGATGATCAGGGTCCACAAAACCTTCTGGTTGACTGACATAGATAACTTCATTCAACTCGCCATTTAAGAATGCAGTCTTCACATCCATTTGGTAGACTGTCATGTTCTTGCTAGCAGAATTAGCGAGGAAGATTCTGATAGCTACAATTCAAGCAACAGGTGTGAATGATTCCTCAAAGTCTATGCCCTCTTCTTGACGATATCCCTTTGCAACTAGTCATGCCTTGTTTTTCAGAATGTCACCATGCTCATCAAGTTTCACTTTGAAGATCCACTTAAGAGCTATAATCATAGCATAGTCTGGAGGTGGTACTAATTCCCATACTTCCAATCGATCAAACTCTTGAATTTCTTCTTGCATAGCGTTGAACCAACAATCTTTCGAGATTGCAGTCTTGAAGTCTTTAGGTTCGACTTTTGATTGTACCGAATTATAAAAGCACCACAAGGCATCAGTGGCAAGTTGCTTTCGTGTGGATACCGGACGAGAAGGATTCCCAATAATGTTGTCAATCGGATGATCATTTGTCCATTTTCTGAGATGTTCATGTGGTTGAGGACAGGGAACTGATGTAGCCGTGTTAGATCCCCTGAAGGAGATGCATCAGTAGATGATTCAGGAGCAAATATGTTCACGAATGGAGCATCATCAGCAGGAGCAAAAGGATTCACATCTAAAGAATTATCAACTGCAGAGCTTTGTTGTACAGAAGGAGATTGAATATTCGATGATGATGGTCAGTGACTGGCAGATGGTGCGTCTTGACTAATTGAGACAGATACAGATGGACCATCTGAGTTATGTGGGATTGGAGCATCAGCAACTGGAGGTAAAGGTGGAGCTTCAGATGTAGTATCAACAGTTGGTGGCTCAAAGTATTCATCAAACATCGGATCAAACAAATTCTTCAAATCATCACTCGTAGGGGTTACATAAGGAACTGCAGGAGTGGGACGCTGTACAAGACCTGAACTAATTGGTCCATGAGACAAAAGATTAGGTGCGGGTCCAGAACTTGTGTGTCCAGGAGCCGTTTGCTCAGTCAGCTCATCGAATGTCACGTGAATGGTTTCCATAATTTTTCGGGTTCATTTGTTGTAGATTCGGTATCCCTTGCGATCTGATGCATACCCAATGAAAAATCCAATGCCGGCTTTAGCCTTTAGTTTTCCCTGATCCTGACTGTCATTTGTAGGGTAGCATAGAGCACCGAACACTCGCAGAAAAGAAAGATCAGGTTTCTTGCCATGTATCAGCTCATATGGAGTTTTGTTGTGAAGAGTATGTATCAAGGATCGATTTTGGGTGTAACAAGCTGTAGCAATTGCTTCCGCCCAAAGAAGCATCGGTGCCTTGAAAAATATCAGCATGGTTCGTGCTGCTTCCACAAGAGTACGATTTCGTCTTTCAACAACCCCGTTCTGCTGAGGAGTGCGTGGAACACTTTTCTGGTGAGTTATGCCAATACTTTCATAAAATTGAATGAGTTGTTTGTTAACAAACTCAGTTCCATTGTCTGTGCGGATGATTCTGACGGTTTTGTTGAGTCTTACTTGTAGTTGTTTGACAAGTTTGATGATAACCTCTGGAGTCTCGTCCTTGGTTCTCAAAAACTTCACCCATGTAAACCGAGAGTAGTCGTCGACCACCACAAGAATATATTTCTTCCCATTTATACTTTGCACTCTCATTGGTCCGCATAGATCCATGTGAAGGGTGTGAAGAGCTTCCATAATGGTGTTGATAGACTTGGGTTTGTGAGTATGCTTCTTGCTTTTGCCCAGTTGACAAGCAGAACAAAGTTGATCCTTTTCAAACTTCAATCTGGGCATACCTCGAACAAGATCCTTGCGAGTAAGTTCATTTATGGTGCCGAAGTTTAAGTGATTTAAACGACGGTGCCAAAGCCATGATTTGTTCTTTGAGGCCTTTGACAGCAAGTGTTGGGAATTATATTTGAGTTGATAAGACAAAACAATGAAAGATGAGGGACTTATGGAGACAAAGGATGAAAGTTTATAAAAGGAAGAAGATCTTTTATTATTTATAGAATATATCCTTTGTAACCCTAATCCTCTAGTATATAAAGAGGGTTAGAGGCGTATGTTTTAGTGTGTGTGTCAAGATGTAGTCGACTAAAAGGTGTAGGGTGTGTCTAGGCATCGAGTTCCTACAACGGATGCCTAGGTTTTGTATTGTTAGTGTTAGGAGATGATGGCGAAGAACCTTAGTGATAATAATAATATTCTTTATGTTATTCCGCTGTACTTATTATTATCATGTGTTTATTGATTATCCTAGATCAAGGTCTAAACAACCTAGAGTCCAAAACGGTCCAAGAACTTATTTGATGATGGCGTACATAAGTTCTATCAGGTGGTATCAGAGCCAGGTTACTGATACTTTGATTTAGAAGATCCAGACGATTTTGATTAAGAAGAAGATGGACATGGAGACAACAACCCAAACCAACATTGCTGCTAAGTTACCAATGCTTAAACCCAATGAGTTCGATATGTGGAGACTAAGAGTTGAACAGTTCTTTCAAGTGCAAGATTATGCACTTTGGGAGATTATAGAAGATGGGAACTCTTTTAAGCCTACAACCACTACAACTGTTGTTGAGGGCAAGACTGAAACAACTGTGCAGACCAAGCCATTGACTACTGAAGAGAAGGCTCAGCACAAGAATGATGTTAAAGCAAGGAGCATGCTGCTGATGACAATCCCCAATGATCAATTACTGAACTTCAGCAAATACAAGTGTGCCAAAACTCTTTTTGAAGCTATTGTTGCAAGGTATGGTGAGAATGAAGCCACCAAGAAAACCCAGAAGACACTTCTCAAGCAACAGTTTGAGAATTTCACAGCAACAAGCAATGAGTCACTCGATCATATGTTTAATAGGCTTCAAAAGCTAGTGAGTTAACTTGCTGTTCTAGGAATTGAGATGCCTCAGGAAGATCTCAACTCAAAATTCCTAAGGAGTCTACCATCAGAATGGGCTATGCATGTAGTTGTCTAGAAGAATAAACCAGACATTGATTCTATGAGTCTGATGGATCTCTATAGCAACTTCAAGATAGTAGAACTTGAAGTGAAGAAGTCTGCTAGATCAAGTTCAAGCTCAAGTTCTGGAAATTTGGCCTTTGTGTCAACTCCCAGTACCTCTAATCCAGAAGAAGAAGTTCAAGTTGCTGGAGCAGTTGGAACTGCTAGTTCAAATATTGGTACTGCTAGTACCTTAAGCAGTACTAATGGACTTTTGGATGAGAATACTTATTGTGCTTTCTTGACTACTCAGCACAATGGAAGTATGTTGACTCATGCAGATCTTCAAGAGATTGATGAAGATGATATTAAAGAGATGGATATCAAGTGGCAACTCTCTCTTCTCAGCTTGAGAGCTAGAAGATTCTTGAAGAAGACTGGCAAGAAGATAATCATAAACAGCAATGATGTTGCTGGGTATGACAAGTCAAAGATTGAATGTTATAATTGCCACAAGAAAGGTCATTATTCAAGGGAGTGCAGAATGCCAAGACAACCAGATGGCAAGAGCAGAGGATTTGGAAGCAAATCAAGGGTTGTGGAAGTGTTAGATTCAAGCTCAAAGGCTATGGTTGCCATTGATGGCTTAGGGTTTGACTGGAGCTACATTGCAGAGGAGGAAGCAGAAGCACCTACAGAGATGGCACTTATGGCTTTTTCAGACTCTGAGGTACAAATTTCTAAATGTTCTAAATCATGTGATGCATTAAAAGAATTAGAAACACTTAGAAAACAGTATGATAATCAGAGAATAGAGCTAAACCAGACTGCTTTTAATTTAGCAAACCATAAGAGAGGTTTGGCTGTATTAGAAGAACAGATAGTTCACTATAAGGAAAATGAGTCTACTTTTAGTGATACTGTAGCTATACTTAAGAGAGATATAATGTTTAGGGATGCTGAAATTAGTGTGTTGAAAAATGAATTGGAAACGATAAAACAGGCAAAGGAAAACATTCAGATGAGTGTAGACACATTAGAGTTTGCATCTAAGGGTGTTAGTAAGATAGTTGAGTGTCAAATCCTCAATAAAGCTAAGTCAGGCCTAGGATACAAATCAGTTCCACCTCCATATAGGGGAATTCCAACACCTCCAGGCATTGACCTAGAACACACAGGACTACCTGAATTTCAACTACTTGAGCTTAAATATGGTCCTCAACCTAAAGAGAATGTAGTTGATAAACCTGTGTATGAGAGTGCAAGTGATGCCTCACTTTCTGAGGATAAGGTATCCTCAGCTAAGGACTCAGATGCTCCAACCATAGAGGACTGGACTTCTAATGATGAGGATGATCAGGCTGTAGTTAATCCTGTTAGTGTTAAGATAGAGGAACCAAAAGTTCCAAAGATGGTTAAGACTGAGACTGTTAGGCCTAGAGCTAATGCAAAACCTTTTAGACCAACAGTTAGGTATGCAAAAATGTATAGAACCACAAACAAGCCAAGAGGTAACCAAAGGAATTGGAACAACCTCAAGTCTCACCAACTAGGTGATGACTTTGTCTGTTATAGGAAAGCTTGTTTCACATGTGGTAGCTTTGACCATCTTGCATTTTATTGCAACAACAGGGTAACTAGGTATTCAACCCCTAGGGTGAACTCAGTAAGACCTCCCACTCACCCTATAAATGCTAGAATGATACCTAGACCAGTTCTGTTAAGGTCTGGAACAAGAACAGTTCATACTGTTGGACAAACAGTTAACACTGCTAGACCAGCAGTTCATACTGTTAGACCAAATAGACCTTTTTACCCTAGACAAACAGTTCAAGGTGCAAAAACTCTTTCTAAATCAGCACCAACAACTGTTAAAAGACCATTTCAAAACAATGCAGTTATTAATAAACAAGTTTGGAAACCTAAAGTTGCAATTGCAAACCCAGCAGCTCATACTGCTAGGCAAGCAATTAACACTGGAAGTTTTAAAAACACTGCTAAGGGAAATATGGGTAATGGTATTAATACATCTGCATCATGGGTTTGGAGACCACTTCAATCTAATGGTACTCCAACAGTTCTAAAAAGATTTAATTATGTTGATGCAAGAGGCAAGCCTAAGTCTGTTATGGCTTAGGTGCCACAAGGAAATTAATTTTTCTTTTTATGTGCATTGTTAGTCATATGCTTGTTATGTTGTGAGACAAGTGCTTTGCACTTTGTTTCCTTGTTTGTGGACTAACAATTGCAGGAATGGATGATAAGCACCAAGGAATTACAAGTGCTTTATGTTTTGGACTGAATGGTGATTTGGAGCTCAGTGTGTTATCTGTGCACACAACAAATGGTTATTGGTTCACCATGTCTAACCCACATAAGAACCAACTAGTCCAGAGCAAACGGTTTCTGGTAAAGACTAATCAAATCCGTTAATGGTTGACAATTTACCAAAAATTGTATGGTTATCAACTCACCATATCTAACAGTGAAGAGTTGGCTAGTCCAAAGCAAACGACTATTGGTAAAGACATATCAAATCCGTTGATAGCTGATAGTTTGCTAAAAACTATATATGTGCAATAATGTCTTTGAAATCAATATAAGTTCATACTGTTCTTTGAAAATTTTGATAAAGGTTTGTGCTGCTAGTGCAAAGTTTATACTGCTAGTGTAAACTTAGTACTGCTGAACTAGCCGTTATAACTGATGTGTCAGTAATTAATGTTCGGTTAAAAACTAGCCGTTGGTGGTTTGTTGCGATTTTTACTGATTGAATTACGATTTTCGAGGGATCCTCTTCAAGATATTTTAACATTTATTCTATTATATTCTTATTCTAAACTAAAAGTTACCATATTCTTTAAGTCGGTCAAATTAAAAAAAAATCCTATTTCTCTCAATAATATCTCATTTAACTTTCATCTTCTACTTTCTAACCTAAATCTTCATTATTCACCACAGTTAAAATCAAACTTTACTAAGAATATCATGGCTAATTTGGATTTTGTCAAGACGCACAACCAAGTCGCTTTTCTAGAGAAAACAGAGGAAGGAGATGGACCGAAATTTTATGAGATTGTGGATTTCCTCAACCACTCTCACATAAGGTATGCTCTAACTGTCTCTCCAACTCTTTATGTCTCTCACATCACACAGTTCAGGCAGAATGCTACTGTCTTGACTAGTGAAGATGGAGACTTAGAAATCCATTCCAAAGTAGATGGCATATCTTTTGTTGTTACCAAATCTGCACTTAGGAGACATCTTAAGTTGCAAGATTAAGATGGTTTTAACACTATGCTTAACACTAAAATTTTTGAACAACTTTCAAAAATGGGGTATGATACATCCTCTCAAAAACTTACGTTTCAAAAAGGATGTTTCTCCCCACAATGGAGATTTTTTATACATACTCTCTTACATTGCCAAAGTCCCAAAAAGACAGCATGGGAGCAATTCAGTAGCAATATTGCTATTGCTCTTATTTGTCTGTCAACGAACAAGGTCTTTAATTTTTCAAAATTTATTTTTGAGAGTATGGCATCAAATGTTAACAGCAAAACAAAGTTTCTTATGTATCCAAGATTTGTTCAAACTCTTTTGAATAAAAAGAAGAATTTGCTTTCAAAACCAACAGAAACTTTCACTACTCCTTGCCTACAATCAAAAGTTTTTCAAAACATGGCTATGGCTTTAGACTTTTCAAAGGGGTATAAATACCTTTGTTTCCTGAAATGCTTCAAGTTGAATTGGGTGAAGGGTCAGTCAACCCAACTGATCCCCATCACACACCCATTCAAAATCCTGAAAATACCCAAACACCCCAATTATCACCACATATAGGAGAAGGACCACACCTAGTCTAACTAGAGTGGCAACTGGATCCTTGCCCCATGATTCACCTCTCCTAGTAGGTCACACAGCTAGAAGTGATGAGGGTAGTTCTTCACAAACTGAATTGATGGCTCTTTGTACCAAGTTGAAAGCTAAAGTAGAATCTTTGGAGGAGGAGCTCAAGTCACATAAAGATAATTTTGCCAAAGTCTATTCAAAGCTAACTCGTAGAGTAAAGAAGCTAGAAGAACATCTAAGGAGGAAAAGGGCAAGAGCAGTATTGGATGAAGATTCTTCTGATGGTGATTATTCAGATGACACAGATGATGATGGTGGTGATTCTCCCAACCAGGGGAGGATATCAGATAAAGGCAAGGGGATAGTTCTAAAACTCAGGGGAGGCAAGATGAAGGTGGTAATGAACAGATTGGCATGGATACTGGTGAAACAGCTGATATGGATGTAGAAGAACAGCCTCAACAAACTCTAGAATCTGCTGAAAAACAACAAACAGTTCATACGGGTGAAGCAGTTCAAACGGTTGAGACAGAACAAGCAACCGTACTAACTTCTAGTTCACATTCATATACTGTTAATGAAGATGTAGGATCGAGTACTTCTTGTAGGATCGAGTACTTCGAGCTAGATTGAGCTTGGTTAAACAAGAACCTCTGTATGGAATACAAGTGTTTATGCGGAAACTAAACAACAAGTATAATAAAGAAGAAAGCTAATGATCCTCTATGGATCAGACTATGAACTAAGAAAGATGTTATTGAATATTGAAATCGTTAAAAAGTATATCAAACATATGGACGGGATGTTTCTTTTATAACAATAAGAAACCCTAACCCTAACCCGTCTTACAAGAAAACGTGTGAAGAGATAAAGATCAATCTCTTCTAAAAATAAATCTAACAACCATACTAAACATACGGATAACAAACAATAATATCCGCAGCAACAAGTACTATCGGCAGAAACAAAATAACACTATCGGCAGGAACCAACCGCAGCAGCAATGCAACACTATCGGCAGGAACCAGCTTCACTGTCGGCAGCAATGAGAAATTCGTATTTCTCATATATCCCAACAATCTTTCCATCACTGAGAACCCTTATTTCCCAGAGATCCTAACAATCCTCCCCTAATCTTGAGGTTGACTAGGTTAACCTGCAAGATTCCAATGTGATAGAGCTTTGAACTTCTCAGGCTTGAGGACTGCGACTTAGCAGCAGCAATAAGTAGTAACCAGCAGCAACATCCATAACTTGCAAGATTCCAACCTCTATAGCATCCAGCAGCAACTTCAATAGTGCAGCAGGAACAGGAAATCTTCTTCAAAAGAGGTATACTGATCACCATGACATTCACTTGAACTTGGCTGCTACTTATGACAATATGTACATCAAATCACTTAAGTTTCATGCTATTCTCATCACATCCAGGTGTGTTAACTCCTGTGAGAGGTGAATCATTGAAAATTAATGGATTTGATGTCTCTTTACCAATAGCCATCACTACTGGAGTAGCCAATGTTTAGGTGTGTTAGACCATGGTACATTGATAACCATCTGATTTATTAGCAAATCAGTAACTATAAACGGATTTGACTTGTCTTTACCTGTAGCCGTTTGCTCAGGACTAGCCAATTCTTAGGTTACAGCAAACCTTGGTGAATTGAATACCAAATATGGATACCAAATGTCTTTACCACAAACCATACTTTTGTGGACTAGCCAATCCTTTGGATCCTAGAAGGGTTACATCCATGGTGAATTGAGAACCATTTTCAACTCTCAGGAATGAACCATGGGTGAGTTGAAGTACCCTATAGCTTTGAGCAAGCTATTACAGCTATCAACAGATTTGATAATCACACCAGAGCCGTACCCTCATGGTGAGTCAACTCTTTCTTGTCTGCAAGACATGGTGAGTTGAGCACCATTTGTTGTGCAGGTGTAAACACCAACACTGTACCTGCATGGTGTTGCTCAAAACCATCTTATTAGCACACAAAATATACAAGATTTTTTTTTTATTTTATTATTTTTATTTTTTTTTATTTATTTTTTTTTAACTAAGAAAAACAAATCAGAAACACACCAAAAGAAAAGAAAGAAAACAAAAGAAAGAAAGAAAAATGTACAACAACAACAAGAACAATCCTCCCCTTGAGCTTCAATCCTCCCCTTAATCTGCAATCCTCCCCTTAAGCTCAGTAGCTAGGGATTTACCATCCCAATATGGACCACCAAATGTTTAAACCTTGGTCCATCAAAAGCCTTGGTTAGCAAATCAGCCACATTATCATCTGTGTGAATCTTGACCACCTGAATAAGATGCTTCTCATAAGCATCTCTTATAAAATGGTGTCGAATCTCAATATGCTTTGTCCTTTGATGATAAACAGGATTCTTAACAATACACATAGTACTTTGATTATCAATAAAGATCTTAGTGTTCATAAAGTTGAACCCATAATCCAACAGCTGATTTTGCATCCAAAGAACCTGTCCACAGCAACTAGCAGCAGCAACATACTCTGCCTCAGTAGAAGATGTAGCCACTATAGTCTGCTTCTTGCACTGCGAAGAAACCAACCTCTGACCCAGAAACTGACAACCACCAGTAGTAGACTTCCTATCAAAGTTAGCCCCAGCATAATCACTGTCACTATAGGCTTCCAACACAAAAGGAGAGTCTTTGGGATACCAAAGTCCCATTTTGGGCTGTCCTTTCAAATACTTAAAGATTCTCTTGACTGCATTAAGGTTAGAAGTCAATGGTGTAACCTGATGTCTAGCACATGCACCAACAGCAAACATGATATCAGGTCTTGAAGCTGTCAAATACATGAGTGAACCAATCATGGACCTATATAGATGAACATTAACAGCAGCATCAGGTTCATTATTAGACTTAGGCTTTGGAGGTTCAAAAGGAGTTGTAGCAATTTTCACATTCTCCATATCAAACTTTTTAAGCATGTCATAAACATACTTCTCCTGACAAATAAAGATCCCATCTGGTTTCTGCTTAACCTGAAGACCCAAGAAGAAAGTCATTTCACCCATAGCACTCATCTCAAATTCACTCTTCATCAATTCTTCAAACTCCCTGCACCAGACTTCATTAGTGGAACCAAAGATGATATCATCTACATAAACTTGTACTAGAATGATATCTTTGAAGTTCTTTCTGATAAAAAGAGTTTTATCAATAGCCCCTCTTCTATAACCATGTTTCAGCAAAAAGGCTGATAGCCGTGCATACCAAGCCCTTGGTGCTTGATGAAGACCATAAAGTGCTTTAACCACTTTGTAAACCAAATTAGGATTATGAGGATCTACAAATCCCTGTGGTTGAGTAACATAAACTTCTTCCTCAATCCTTCCATACAAAAATGCACTCTTCACATCCATCTGATATACTACAAACCCCATAAAGGAAGCAAAAGCCAGGAACAATCGGATAGCTTCAACTCTTGCCACTGGTGCAAACACCTCATCATAATCAATCCCCTCCTCTTGTCTATGACCCTGAGCTACCAACCTAGCTTTATTTCGAACCACAATTCCCTAGCATCCCTTTTATTCTTTAGAATCCATTTAGTTCCAATAGCATGCTTTCCAGCAGGCAAAGGAACCAACATCCATACTTTCTGATTCTGGAACTGCTGCATTTCCTCTTGCATAGCCTCAACCCAATCTTCATTAGCAAGAGCTTGAGCTATACTAGTTGGTTCAACTTGAGATAAGAAACAAGCATACAGACAATGTAAGTAATCAGTATGATTGCTTCTCAACTGATCCTGTATATAACTGAGAAAAGCAGATTCTCCAAACTTAGGTTGATGCAATTTACTTCTTGTCTGAACAGGGGAATTAAGATCTCCAAGAATCAAAGACTGAGGATGAACAGTATTGATCCTCTTGGTAACAATGGGATTGACATCAATGGAGGATGCCTGATTAGTAATTGAGGGGTTGAAGTCATCATCATATGAGGAAGAAGTGAAAATCCCTGTTCTAGATTGATGATGAGGATCTTCCAGCTTATCTTTTGAAGAGACTGAATTTCCAAGATCAGAAGGGATTGGAAATCTTTCAGGGGAGTTATCAATACCCAAAGTATCAACAGATGGAGAAGCCACAGGAACATCAGCAGGAACAGAGACATCAGCAGAAACATTAGAAGGATCGGCAGGAACAAATCTACTACCAGCAGGAACAGAAATACCACCAGACAAATTTAGTTGCCTTCTAACTTCAGCTTCAGCCTTTCTCAAAATCTCCTCTGTCTCTTTAGAAAACCCAGAACCAAACATCTCAGCAGCTCTCTTGGCATTAAACTCTTGTCTTTGAAGCCTAGCAAGATCTTCTGCATAACTAGAATCACCTCCATCCATAGCAGAAGAATCTTTGAGCTTTGAACCTGAAATGTTGTTAGATGGAAAAGAAGGAACAACTATAGGTCGTTCATCACTCTCTGCATTAGAATCATCATCCGAGGTACCTGCATTGTTAGATTGAGAAACATTTGTACCAACAGATAGATTTGATTTAAATCTATTATAACCTAAGGTGTCAGTTAGATAATCCAGATCAAAGTACCACTCTGGACCAGCACCCTGCAAATTAGGTTTATCTTCAAGATATCTTAAGTTGAGAGTCTCTTCTATTTTCTTAGAGGACAGATTATAAACCCTATAGGCTTTACCATGAGCAGAATATCCAACAATAAACCCTTCATCAGCCTTCCCATCAAACTTGTCTAGGTAATCACTAGTGTTCAAAATAGTAACATGACATCCAAAAGGCTTAAGGTAACTAATGTTTGGAACCTTCCCAGACAGAAGTTCATAAGGTGTTTTATTATGAGGACTAGTAATAGATACCCTATTCAACACATAACAAGCAGTGCATACTGTTTCAGTCCAAAACATAGTAGGCATCTTAGATTCAGCTAACATAGTCCTAGCTGCTTCTATCAGGGTCCTATTTTTCCTTTCTGCAACCCCATTTTGTTGTGGAGTTCTAGCATTACTATAGTCCCTTTTTATCCCCTTACTCCCACAGAGTTCAATAAGATTAGAATTCTTAAACTCTGTGCCATTATCACACCTTATCGACTTAACCTTTTTACTTAGCTGATTTTCTATTAAGGCAATAAAATCCCTAAGAACTGGATAAGTTTCATCTTTAGTACCCAAAAAGAAAGTCCATGAAAACCTGCTAAAATCATCTGTAACCACCAGGCAGTAGTTCTTATGGTCAATACTTCTGATAGAAGTAGGACCAAAAAGATCCATATGAAGAAGCTGCAAAGGCTCAGAGATGTTGCTCACAGCAGTTATAGCCTTGTATGAAGCTTTGTGCTGCTTTCCTTTGTTGCAGGCAACACAATTGTGCTCATTAGAGAAGATCTTCAAAGGAAGCCCTTTAACCAAACCATTCTTAGCCAGCTTGTTAATGGTCTTGAAATTTACATGGGCCATTCTTCTGTGCCATTTATTAGATTCATCCACAGTTGCTTTTGCTACCAGACAAGCAAGTGAACCCTCAGGCTGAACATCACTAAGATTGAAGCTATAAAGATTGTAAGTCCTAGGAACTTTAAGTTCAACCTGACTTTCATCAGGCAACTTGAAGTCTTTGGACAGCACAAAGCAATCATTCTCAGTGAAGAGAACACTGTTCTTCTTGTCACAGATTTGAGAGACAGAGAACAAATTGAAGTCTTGGAGTTCCTTCACATAAAGCACATCTTCAAAGTCCAGCTTGGCAGTTTTGATAGTTCCCTTCCCAGAAATTATTCCATCTCCTCCTCCAAAAGTCACAGTACCTACATTCAAAGGTACAAAGTCATGCAATCTTTCCAAATTCCCTGTCATACTCCTGGAACATCCACTGTCAACAATTCCAACATCTTTGCTTCTAAAAGGAAAATCCTGAGATGGATGACCCATCATTCCAAACTGACCAGCCACTTGTTTCTTCTCACCATATCCAGCTATCATTCCAAAGACCTTATCTGCTCCACTTGCAATCGTCTTCTCATGATGCTCCCAGTCCACCATCGCATCCACAGATACCAATGCCTTGGGGTCCTCTGAGTCCAGCTCTTGAATTTTGAAAGCAGAATATCGTACTTTGTCATCTACCTTCTTATCTGTACATTCCCTGGCAAAATGTCCTGTTTGAGAACATTTATAGCACCTCACCTTCCTTCTGTCAAACCTGGCAGGTTCCTGTCCATCAAAGTTGACCCTTCTTCCTGCCTTCTTTTCAAACCTATCCAATTTCAACGATATCATAGCCACTTGCCATCTTAGGTCCATCTCTTCTAGATCCAATTCATCAACCTGATTGAAATCTTCATACACAATCTTCTGCTGTGGTGTACTCTCAGCAACAAATGAATGAAGCACATCCACTACAAGATTATCAGATCTAGTCTGAGCTTTTGGTATGACAGGTGAGTAGGAGATTGATGATATTGATGGTGTTGGACTGTTTCCATATGATGTTTTGTTAGGACCAGAGTTACTAACAAAAGTAGTATGGGCTGGATTATGAGGTGTATAGGTGGAATACCCTTTGATATCAATTTCAAGGGTTTTCAGCTTATTGTACAGGTCATCAAAGCTCATATAATCCAATCCTCCTTTGGCCTTGAGTGTAATGGAAACCTGAGACCATGATGGTGGCAAAGCCCTCAGAAACTTAGTATTGCAGTCTTCATCATCCGGCCTAGCTTTCAACTGTTTGAGTTGGCTCAGGATCTTGTGGAATCTGTCATACCCTTTGTGAATCCCCTCAGCCTCAGAGATCTTGAATTCCTGAAATTCTTGCTTGAGCATAGACCTTCTCATCTTTCTGGATTCATCATTCCCTCCAAATCTGGCTTTTACAGCATGCCAGATCTTTCTAGCATCATCCAAGTGATGAAAATCACTCATATGATCTTCTAGAATAGCTTGAAGTAGAAGGGTTCTTGCCTTGGTTTCCCTTTGAACAGCAAGGTGTTCTTCTGCAGTAAGAGGTGGCTCTATATAGATATTGCCATCATTATCCCTTCCAGTATTCTTCTTACTATTTCCCTTAAGAATCACATTCCACAGATTGTAATCAGTGTTCGTGATCCAATATTCCATTCTCATAGCCCAGACTTCATACTCATCTTTCTTCAGATATGGGAATTTAGCATTATTGGTGGACATGGTGGTGAGGATTTGTGTTTGGACTTGTGAGGTTTCAGGTTTGGGTTGGTGTTCTTCAGGGTTAATGACATTGTTTTGTGGGATTTCGTCTTCCATTGAAAGAGGGTTGTGAGATATGAAATCGACCTTTTTCTTCTTTATCAGAGATCCTTACCAGGCTCTGATACCACTTGTAGGATCGAGTACTTCGAGCTAGATTGAGCTTGGTTAAACAAGAACCTCTGTATGGAATACAAGTGTTTATGCGGAAACTAAACAACAAGTATAATAAAGAAGAAAGCTAATGATCCTCTATGGATCAGACTATGAACTAAGAAAGATGTTATTGAATATTGAAATCGTTAAAAAGTATATCAAACATATGGACGGGATGTTTCTTTTATAACAATAAGAAACCCTAACCCTAACCCGTCTTACAAGAAAACGTGTGAAGAGATAAAGATCAATCTCTTCTAAAAATAAATCTAACAACCATACTAAACATACGGATAACAAACAATAATATCCGCAGCAACAAGTACTATCGGCAGAAACAAAATAACACTATCGGCAGGAACCAACCGCAGCAGCAATGCAACACTATCGGCAGGAACCAACTTCACTATCGGAAGCAATGAGAAATTCGTATTTCTCATATATCCCAACAATCTTTCCATCACTGAGAACCCTTATTTCCCAGAGATCCTAACAGAAGAATATGAAAGAAAAGAGAAGCTTAGGGAAAGAAGCCAATGACACCTGAAGAAGTTGAACAAGAACAAGAAAGACTCAAGAAAGGAAAACCAAGAACTCAAGCACAGTTAGAGTTTGATGAAGAAGTAGCAAGGAAACTTCAAGAAAAGGATCAAGCAGATGAACAAGCCTAGATAAATCTTGATGCAGAATTAGCAAGAAAGATGGCTGCAGATGATGTAAGGAATATAGCTGAATTCATGGAGAGAACAAGGTTGGAAAAGGTAGCTTCAAATACTGATGTTGATCAAGAACAATTCAATGAACAGCTACAGTATTTGCTAGATTCAGACATGGCTGATATGTTAATCAGAAGAATTTATGATATTGCTGAACAGAGGAAAGCCCAGACAAAGAGAATTATATGATAGATGTTTGGAAGAATCCCCCCTCATCATAGGAGATGAAGCTTAATTTGAAGAAACTTAGTGATTTGCACAGAAATCATAAGTTTAGGGGAGGATTGTTAGGAATTAAGATTAACAGTTGGAACTGTTAGTATATGAGTTAGTACTGCTGAAGAGATTGAAGATATAACTGACAGTACAAAGTCAGTTAGTACGGTCAGCATTAGAAAGTTAGTACTGCTTATAATTTTTGTAATCGTATAGAAGATAAATATAGAAAAGATTTTGTGTATATCTTATTTATATAGATGATAGTTATCTTGTAAAGGAATCCTTAATCTATAAAAGGATTGCCTAGGTTATGATAGAAAAAGATATAGAATACGTAAGTTCTTAGAAAAGATTCAAGGTTGTAAACCCTAGTGATAGGAGATCACTCATATTATTGTTTTAATAATATTGAATCGTTGAAGTTAATCAATTGTCTCTTGTTCATATATACATAAACTGTTTCATTCATTGAACATACATACACAATCTTCTAAGTGTTTGCTAGTAAATTCCGCGTGCTAGTTAACATTATTCAAAGTATCTATCTAACACAAGGAGTGTGTTTAGATCCGGTCAGCAAGCAAATAGGAGAGGACCGCATCATGTCTTCAATAAAGATGGTGTATAGATTAGTGCCACGACTGCCTTTAAGGAGATCAATACCATCCAATTCTCTGACTAAACATGTGTGTTTTCTGAAAGCAACTTCAAGATCGGAATCACAAAATTGACCAACAGAGAACAAATTGTGCCCAAGTCCTTCCACGTAGTATACCCTGGAAATTACACTGTCACCAAAAACATAATCTCCATAACCCATAATTGCCCCAAAATGGTTGTTCCCGAATCTAACTGTCCCGATAAATTTATTCACGAAATTCTTGAGCCGTGAGCGATCCCCGGTCATATGTTTTGAGCAGCCTGAGTCCAAATACCAAAGGACGAATTGTACGACCTGCATTTGAAAACAGACAACGATGGATAACTGAAAAAAGTGGATCCCCACGTGCAACTGGGGTCCGTTTGGTTAGCACAAACAAACTCTGGAACTACAGGATTCATAGATGCCATGGTATTCACAGTGGAGACTTCACTAGTAGCATCAATTGACCTAGTTATAGGGCATTATGTCTCTAAAGGGAAAATTCGACCAGTTGGCTTCCATTCCTTAACCGTCACTACTTTATGATTAGTCATTCTAGTTAAGGGGCACTGATCTCCTAAAGTGAATTTTCTTCTAGTGGGTCTCCATTGATAACCAACATTAGCAAACATTTTTCCTGTTACTTTCTAGGTTCGCTTACTCAGTTTAGGTTTCCTAACATTCTTAACTGGGGATCGTTAAGAAGACATCAAGAATGACACAACACATTCATCATGATTACCAGAAATTAAGCATTCATTACATGTCTTACAAATAGCATTAGAATTCGAATTAATTACAGTACGCTTATAGCTAATACTAGAATCAACACGATTCTTTTTGATCAAATCAAGTTTATTGTTCCTAAGATGGTCTTCTACTTTCTCCTGATGAGCACTCTTAGCTGGCGCAGTCCTATCTTTCTTTGTATTGCGACTAGGCTTTGACCTGCTAGCGTTAGTGTCACTATTTACTCCTGTAGAAGTAATGATGGGAACATTAGTTCATTTCGTTGCCATTTGTTTTTCTGGTTTTGATATGCTGGGTTCAGATGTCGTTAATGGTACATCAAAGGTAACATGCTTGTTCTTAGTCATTGAGGATGATGCAATAAACCTATCTCGGTTGTTATCAATCTTAGGATATGTGCCAATGACGTATTCTAAGAGTTCCTGAGATCGTTTAGTGAGGAAGCAGGCATCTACAACTGCACTATCAAGTGGTTTGTCTATCCAATCCTCTTCTACGGTCTCACAAAGAATGTTAAGACTATCCTTAAGATATGTGAGATAAACATGATGAGCTGACCTATTGTTCCTAAGAGGAAGCGGAATGGTCACAACATCAATTGCATATTTTCTACCAGCAGAAACCTTCGGAACAATATTATCACTGGTGATGACTGGCATTTTCCCTTTCATCTGAGCCTTTAGATTCTCAATCTCATTAAGCAAAGAAGTTATTTTTTCATTGGTTTTATCACGTGTGATTTTAATGGAATCATATAACTCTTTGTAACGCTGTTTAACATTAGAGTTTTCAGCTTGAAACCAATCATTTTCATGTTGTAATTTATTGATGGTGTCTTGATAGTGAAAATTCTGAGAATCTAAAGACGATGGTTTATGGGTGTCAGTCACATCACTCTTATTCAATTTTGATTGGGCAATTTGGGCCCTCAATTTTCAAATCATGTTAGTGTGATCTTGAATTTTTTCATCTCGTTTGCTTAATTCAAAATATGCATCAAATTCAGGAGCATCCAAAGATGTCTTGGCATTTGAGATTTTAATTCTTTCTTCTAAATGTTGATATTTTAATTGCAAATTAAGATTATCAACCTCTAGTTTTTAAAAATGCCTGACCATGTTATCATGGTCATCGTTTTGGATTTTCTCATGCAATTTTAAATTCTCCCCCTCAAGCTCAACAACACGATTCTGGGTAACATTCAATGCAATAGACAACTCATGAAATTGATAAGCAGTTAAGGCAGAATCAGTAGCAGTATAAAATATCCTGTGCAATACATCTAGCAATCATATTCTCATTGGTGATGAGAATGTTCTTTCTTTCAATCTCACAACATTTAAGATCAATAGCATTTTGTTTTCCCACGTTTTCCATATCTTTAAACACTTCTTTCATTTCTTTTAATTCAGTTTCAAGGGTTTTTTGCATGCCCTCGAAATGTTCTTTGAGAAGTTTAAAAAATGGAATAACCTCAGTTAAGTAGCACCGTTTTGTCTGTTCAAAGCCCCTTTCCCCTTCAGTAATTCCCATTGGCGTAATTCTCTTCTTACATGTTTTATCAAAATCAGCAAATAGTTGACAAAGAACATATATGCTAATTAGAGTTTTACATTCTGTGGAAAAAGCTAAAAGAACTAGTTGCATGGATGTATTGGGTGGGTACACCGTTGCTGCAGCTATCTTTCTAAAGGGTGGAGTTTTGGCTTGAAGTTTTTGGCTTTCATTTTTTCTAAGTCTAAGGACCAAAATATTTGTTTTGGAGTCAACTTAGTTTGAGGTACAAAAATAGCCAATCGGTTCTCCTCAGAGTAATCATGGGGTTTGATTATGACTCAATTTGCTATACATTTGGGATCCTTCATTTTTTCAGCCAATCTTTCTCTATTTATTACTTCTATCTCATTACTCTCTTCAAATGATGACACATCAAGAGGGGTATGACCAGGCTTAAGCATTACATTTGCATCATATAATGCAGGTTGAGCAACTTTAACACTCCTAAGAAAAACTAATTTAGGTTCACCTACATCCTTTACACTATTTTCATCACACAACTTTTTATGCTTTTGAATCATTTGAGCAGTTTGTCTGGTCTGGTCTTGTGTGTACAACTTGTTTTCAATCTTATTCTTTAACGTTTTAAGTCTGGAAAAATCATTTAAGAGTTTTGTTTCTTTTTCTTTGAAATCATGTTTTAGTGTAATTACACTTTCTTGGATCTCCTGTTTTTGTTTAACAGTTTGATCAAGTTGTTTTCGTAAAGAATATAACTCCTTTTTCAATGTTTCTTCCCTTAAATTACGTTCTGTTATGAATGTACGCATTTGACTATCCATTTTCTGCTCACGTTCAGTTAGCTCAAATTTTGCACGTTGTTCATATATGGCCACCTGATCTTTATAGATGTTAAGTCTAGTGGTCAAAGTGTCATCAGGGATAAACACGGTGTTCTCATGCAACTCACAAGTATTATCGACAACAGAAGATGCACTACTTGGTACAACAGACACGTCGTTGTGATTCACATATTGTTCATATGGGATAACATTACTATTTCCCATATCAGCAGTATCTGATTCAACAACATTTGTTGGTTGTAATTCGTTAGGAATCTTTTGTTCATGCAACACATTATCATCATTAATAACAGAAGATACCCCACTAGGTTCAACAGACGCTTCGTTGTGTTTCACATGTTGTTCATATGGGTTAATATCGCTATTTCCCATATCAACAGCATCTGATTCAACAACATCTGTCTGTTGTACTTTGTTGGGAATCTTCTGTTCATCGACCATGTTATACATGTCATACAGCTTTAGTACCTCAGATATGATAGATGCATTGGAAGGACCAGATTGTTGTGGTGATGAGACTGCAGAAGACAGATTAGCCATGAAGATGGTTTGAGCAGTGGGTTCATCATCAACGTCTGAGTTAAAAGCATCACAGTCATCAGCTTGGAAGATGTTGGGATCATTTAGTGCCAAGTCCTGAACTGGTTGATCTTCCACATTAGCATCAAACGTGTTCTCCTCATCACCAGCAAGAAACAATAACTCTTCTTCGTCCAAACTGCTCCGTTCTCTTGAGCTTGCATCAACAACATCTTATCTTTGAAGTAGTCAAAGTTCTATGGATGCTTTGGTTGAGTGCAGTTCCTTGCTATGTGTCCTAGTCTATCACAGTTGTAACATTTGATTTGCCTTCCCTGTCCCTGATTAGCATTCCCAACTCTGTTCTGTATGTTACCCCGACCAATGTTCCTTTGATTCACATTCTGCCTTCCCTGAACATTCTGAACCACAACCCTTCCATCCTCCACTGTTGCTTGATTACGTGGATTTGATGAAGTTCGAAGTTGGTTGTTCGTTTGAGGGAGTGTTGCTCTGAACTGTTGGACAAGTAAAGAAACTTGGTTGGAGAGATTATCAATCATCTTGTCAGTATAAGAGTATCCTGAGTCCAGTTGGGTGTTCACAGCAGATGGTGGGTGCAAAGATGATTGGACAAATGATGTCTGATTCTATGATGAAGAAGGATGGTGATAAACTTGATCAAGTGAGGATTGATTGAACGGTTGTACATTTGAGACAAGTGCAAGTGGATCATTAGTTGTCGTTGGATTGATTCTTTCCCTTAATTGACGATCATAGACATTATGCTTTTCATGTTGTTGTAAGTAAGCATACAGCTGTTCATAATTCGTCTCTCCCAATCCTTTGTTGAGCTTCACAGTTGTGACAAATCTATCCCACTCGGGTGACATGTTGTTCACAAACTTAGAATTGAGCTGGATATTTGGCATTGTCATCCTGATGATCCTCATGTCATTCACAAGCTTGTGAAATCTCACATAATAGTCAGTGATGTTTTCACCAGGATTCATCTTTAAGTGCTCAAACTCATCATACAACTGAGATTCACGATCTTCTTTGGTCAGTTCAGATCCAGCCAGAAGCATTTTAACATTGTCCCAAACAGCTTTGGCTTCAGTGTTGAAGTTGATAAGCTTGTAAACGTCTTTGGGAAGTCCTTGAATCACATTGTTAGAAGCTCTAATGTCTGCATCATAACGCTTCTTCTCCTCCTCATTAAGATCGTTGTAATTACGTGGCCTGTCGATTCCAAGAGTGACAGTTCCATCCTCAGTGGTAGTGACAACATCTCTAGTGGTGCCCATTTGAAAAGGTCCTTCATCAATGGATTTAAGAATGTTAACACCATTCTATTTTCCCAAGCAATAAAGTCATATTCTTTGTACCCATGATTCATAATCCATCCTATCAAGCATAGGAGGTCGGGTATCGGACCCGGCAGCTTGAATGTCATCAGAAGAAGTGCTTGCCATGAAGTTAATAAGCAAGGGTTTTTACAATTCTATGATTTAAACCGAGAAATAGAATCTTTCGCGGGATTTTACAAAAATCAAGAAGAAACCGTGAGACAATGATTACTTGAATGTGTTATGATTAAAAGTTGGATTGATAAAATGATTAGTGATTGTATGTTAGGAGTGGTGATTGTTTGTTGGATTGTATGATTTGTTGTTTAATTGTGATTTTGTTTGATTGAAGTGAGTTTTCGTAATGAAGTGAACAAATCTTAGTCAAGAAGCCTAGATAAAACTCAATACACAAAACTCAAGACTTGACAAAATTTTGGCAGCATAACATTTAGTTTGTCATAGGAAAAAATCTTCAAGAATGGCAAACCGCAGAGGCAAACCGCAATCGTTTGAAGCAAACCGCAAAGACCAAATCTCAACCTGCAAGTAAACTCAAAAACGCAACAGGCAAACCACAATAGTCATGTCGCAACCCTCAATCCGCAGTCTTCAAATCGTAAAGAGCAAACCACAGTCTTAGTAGGCAAACAGCAAAGATCAAATCGCAAGACTCAAATCGCAACTTAATACAAACTACAGAAGACCAAAACGCAAGATCTAGGTCAAAACGCAGTTACTCAAACCGCAATAGCAAGAAGCAGAAGTCAAACCACAGTCACAAGTAGACAAACCGCAAGAGACAAAAGCGTCACTTTCGCAAGGTTTGTCTTTTTCCCTTTTAGGCTACAAGTCAAACCGCAACTCAGACGTACACCAAACCGCAACCAGATACTACCAAAATTAATCCAAAACGCAGCCAAGAACAACTCACCGAGAAGCAAATCGCAGTCAAGAAAAATACTTGAATCTTCCAAGAAAAGCACCAAATCAACAGTAGATTACCAAGAGTTGATACTAGAGGATTTTGTGAACACAAAAGTACAAGATTTTAACACATATAACCATGAACAAGGATCAAATCTTGTTTTGTCACACTTATCTATTTGAACCACAAACCTAAAAGAAAAACACTAAGAACAAACCACAAATCCGAAAACATACAATCAATCTAACCAAACCATGGCTCTTGATACAAATTGTAAGATATAAGATCATATAACACACTTAAAGATTGATGGTTTGGCCGTGAGTTTAGAGAGAGAGAGAAAGAGATGAGAGACTTCTTGTGAGAGAAAGTAGAGTGTATTAGCTTGAAATCAAATGAAGTTCCAACCCTTTCCATTGTGTGGGAAAGGGTATTTATAGTTACACATAAAACGCCCCACATGGGTTGTGGAGTGAGCTGACAGTAGGTAAAGACCCGACCCAATTCCACAAATACTACTATGACTAAACTAGTTTTACGATAACTAAACTAAAACTAATAAGCCTACGAGCTACTTAAATGCTAAATAGATACTCGGGGTGACCGAGTCTTTCATGTGAATATTTGTATTCCTAACAAGTCCCAACTGAGGTGAACACTGAAAGCCCTGATTCAAAATATGATCAGTTGGCTGAGCTTGTCAGGAAGCTGAGTGAAAAGATTAAATCATCTGAAAAACCTCAATCTAAGAGTAAGGAACTCAAACCAGCTTCCTCAAGCACCTCCAAAGCAAAACCTTCAAAACCTCAGCAAAGATATGAGTTGTGTCACTATACAAATCATTCAACTGATGATTGTTATAGAATCCTCTTTTGCATAATATGCAAAAAGGAAGATCACATGACTTCTGATCACTTGTCATACACAGTCTCATCCAATGTTGCAAATTTTAAAGCACAGGCTTTTCAGTATCCTTCTGATTCTAAACAGAGACAAAGACTAAAGGCTAAGCCTTTTTTACCTTGTCCACATTGTGGTTTCAATGACCATCTTCCTGATGATTGTCTAATGGATCCTAGTTGTGACATATGTGGAGATCCCACTCATGACACCTCAGGACATGAAAAGGTCATTCAGGCTAGAAGAGGAACCATTAAGTCATCCTCTCAGTCTACTGAGTCCACATCAACAACCAAATGTAAAATCTATGGAAGCACAGTCCATACCACTACTGACCATGCATCAATTGTACCTTTCAAAAAGGCCATCAAAGCCAAACCCTCCAAGAGGAGGGGTCCTAGAAAAAACTGACACAGTTTACTATTTGTGCAGAGACATGCCAGGGAGCCTGTTTGGCATCTAGATAGTGGATGTTCAAGGAGCATGACTGGTGTGAAGGAATATCTGCATAAATATGTTGAGGAACCAGGACCTCAGGTGGTATTTGCTGACAATTCATCATATCTCACTAAAGGTTATGGTTTAGTAAACTGTAGTGGAATAGTTTTTACTAGGATAGCTTATGTTAATGGTCTCAAGTACAATCTTATCAGTGTCAGTCAACTATGTGATGCTAAATACATAGTTAAATTTGATGATAAGCAAGGTACCATCTTTAATGCAAATAAAGAAGTAGTTCTTATTGCACCAAGAAGACAAGATGTTTATGTGTTAGATATGTCTACTCTAACTCAGAATGGAACTTGTCTCTTTGCTAAAGCCACTGAAACTCTAAACTGACTTTGGCATAAGAGACTCTCCCATCTGAATTTCAAAAACATAAACAATCTTGTCAAACAAAACAAGCTCCATGGTTTACCATTACTTGTGTTTTCAAAGGATAAACCCTGCTCTGCCTGTGAAAAAGGTAAACATCATAGAGCATCCTTTAAAACCAAACAAAACTTCTCCATCAAAAGTTGCCTTCATCTTCTCCATATGGATCTCTTTGGACCTATCAGTCCTATGTCCATTCATCATGAGAAGTATACTCTGGTCATAGTGGATGAATACTCAAGATACACTTGGGTTTACTTCCTGACCAAAAAGAGTCAGGCAGCTGAAACAATCATATCCCTTGTCAGGAACATTGAAAACCAAAATGACATAAAAGTCAAACAAATCAGGACTGACAATGGGACTGAGTTCAAAAACCATGATCTTGAGTGTTTCTGTGATGAGAAAGGGATTTCTCAAAACTTCTCCTCTCCTTACACACCTGAACAAAATGGTGTTGCTGAAAGGAAGAATAGAACACTCATTGAGGCTGCTATGACAATGCTAAATGGATCAGTTCTATCCAAACACTTTTGGACTGAAGCAGTTAAGACTGCATGTTATACACAAAATAGATCCATCATTGTCAAGAGACATAGCAAAACTCCTTGTGAGTTATTCAAAGGAAGAATCCCTGACATCAGCTATTTTCATGTCTTTGGGTGCCCAGTGTTTGTTGATAATCACAAGGATCACTTAGGGAAATTTGGTGCAAAAGCTGATGATGGATACTTTCTATGATACTCTCTTGTCTCTTAAGCTTTCAGGGTGTTCAATACAAGGAGACAACAAACTGAGGAAACATTCCATGTCACCTTTGATGAGAGTACTGAAGCCATCAGATTCCCAAAATCCTCGGTAGAAGAGATAGGAATTGATGATTCATCAAGATATCCTCCTGATGAATATCATCCTGATAGTAATCCTTCCACTCAATATCAAGCAGATGCTGATATATCCTATTACATTGTTCCTCATAACCTGAGTTTGTTGAAGCACAAACATGTACTGACGAAATAAATCAGTCTAAACAAAGTGCTAAGGAACCAATCAATCTCAGTGATCAACCAGGTCAGTCAGATACTCAAAATCCTGAAGGTCTTCAGGTTTCTACACCTGAACCTACACCACCACCATATAAGGCCTCCACAAGTTCAAATCAATATCCAAGACTTTAAGACAGTTGGACTAGGTCTAAAGATATAGAACCTGTCAACATAATTGGAGAGCCCACTGAGGGTATGCTTACTAGAAGCATGGCTGCTAAACTGAAGGCAGCCTCAGCCAATGAATGCCTATTTGTGGACTTCATTCCAATATCGAACCTAAAAGTGTTAAAGAAGCACTGAAACATCCCAGTTAGGTTCAGGCTATGCATGATGAACTAGAACAATTTGACAGAAACAAGGTAATGACATTGGTCAAATGTCCTCAAAATGTTTCAGTCATTGGCATGAAATGGGTGTTCAAGAACAAAACTGATGAAAATGGCATAGTCATTAAAAACAAGGCCAGACTTGTTGCCAAAGGTTATAATCAACAAGAAGGCATTGACTATGAAGAAACATTTGCACCAGTGGCAAGAATGGAAGCCATCAGGATCTTCCTTGCATTTGCAACCTACATGAACTTCAAAGTATATCAAATGGATGTAAAAAGTGCCTTCCTCAATGGATCACTGAAAGAAGAAGTTTATGTTCAACAACCTCCTGGATTTGAAAGCAGTGAGTTTCCTGACTATGTCTGCAAGCTTGAAAAAGCCCTTTATGGACTGAAACAAGCTCCTACCAGAGGCAAGATAGACAACACCTTGTTTATCTATAGGACAAAAGAAGATGTCATTCTTGTTCAAGTGTATGTGGATGACATCATATTTGGCTCAACAAGTTATAAACTTTGCAAACAGTTTGAAAAACTGATGGCAAAGAAATTTGAAATGAGCATGATGGGAGAACTCACTTACTTCCTTGGACTACAAATCAAGTAGACTGATAAGGGAACCTCCATCAGTCAAGAAAAGTACACTAGAAGCCTACTGAAAAAGTATGAGCTCAGTGACTGTGCCTCAGTAAAAACTCCAATGGTTCCCCCAAACAACCTAGGTCCTGAACTTGCAGGTAAACCAGTAAATCAAACTCTCTTTAGAGGAATGATTGGGTCACTGATGTACCTACTCGCATCAAGGCCTGATATCCAATTCTCAGGCTGTTTGTGTGCCAGATATCAGTCTGACTCAAGAGAATCACATCTCACAACTGTGAAAAGGATCCTTAGGTACCTGAAAGGTACTCCAAATCTTGGATTATACTACCCTAAATGTTCAGGTTTTGATCTCAAAGGGTACTCAGACTTTGACTATGCAGGCTGCAATATGGATAGGAAAAGTACTTCAGGCTCCTGCCAATTCCTTGGTGGTAAACTAGTCTGTTGGAGTACTAAGAAGCAACAATCAGTTGCCATGTCCTCAGCTGAAGCTGAATATGTTGCAGCAGCCAGTTGTTGTGCAAATGTGCTATGGATGAAAAGTCAACTCAGTGACTATGACATCCATTACAAGATGGTTCCCATCTTTTGTGACAACACAAGTGCAATTGCTATCTCAAACAACCCTGTTCTTCATCAGAGAACCAAGCACATTGATATCAGATATCATTTCATCAGGGACCATGTCATGAATGGTGACATTGAATAACACTTCATCCCCACTGAATATCAGCTCCGAAACCATTGGATGAACTAACTTTCACAAGACTGAAAGCTGAATTGGGAATGTTGGATATTGAGAATCAGTCCACTGATTAAATCCATCCAACTTAGTGTACATTCTGATAACCTTTGGTCCCTGACTCAACAAATCTCTCAGTGAATAAGAATCTTATGTCTCACTGAATAACCTTCCCTGAACATCCTCACACTGAATGAAAAGTCATTCAGGGGCCTCAAGACATCAACAAATGACAATCAATGCTATACTAAATGCTCTAAGTCTTTAGTTAGTAAATGTCCTAGGTTGGTAACTAGATACACATTTAATATAGGAATATATGTTCCTATACCTTCTGGCATCCACATCTTGGGCCCCCACTTCATCACCACATATCCCACTTGGCATTTAATGCCTCTCCTCACAAGTAATATCTTTTGATATTATATGTGGTGACGTCACACTGCAAAATGCACTTTTTGCAGACGGCACAACTGTTCACCTTGACAGTTGCGCAAAACCCAGGAAAGTGGAGTGGTGGCATTTAATGCGGATATCAAACATTTTTACAAAACAGTTTTCAAATTTTTGAGTAAAATTCGCTATAGTGCAAAAACAACCCTCTCTCTCCACTTTCCTATAAATACCCACACATAAAATAACACACACACGCTTTGAAATTTTAATCAAACTCTTGCTATTTTTCTCAAAACCTGTGTGTGTTCTAAATCTTAAAACTAGACCTTTTTTCTTGCAAAATCAAGACCTTTCTTTTATAATGGTTGCTTCTAAAGCTATTACCTGCGCTCCTAATGTGGAATTCCAACTAGAGAGCGTGGATTTGACCAAAAATAATGTCGTAGGGAATTTTGGCTACCAGGAAAAAATTTCGGCCTATAAGGATATGGTAAAATACCTGCAAAATTGTTTTCTCTCTACGGCATTTACCAAGACACCCCCAATCATATACCATTACAACTTGAGGGAGTTCTGGTGTACAGTGGTGGTCACCAACCCTGATGTCATCAAGGACTTCATCATCACCTTCTCAGTGAACAATGGGAGGAAAACCCTCTCCCTTGATTATAAAATCTTTATAAAAGCCAAAGGCCTTGATTACACTGAGACCTTTGCCCCTCAACCCACTGAAAGTGAAGTAAAGGCCGAACTGCTTTTACTTGGGCCACATGACAAACAACACCCTGATGTGGCCCCAGGGACTTTATTGGCCAAAGCCCCTATAATTAAAACATGGTTTCTTGCCGTTTGGAGCATACTGATGACATTTGTCATTCAGGTCCTTGGTGGGAACAAATCCTCAACGGAGCAATTGAACACTGCTCAACAAATGATAGTATTCAGTCTCCTAGAAGGTAGAAAAATTGATGTGGGAGAAATCATCTTTAGAGACCTCATAGTTAAGCTCTTAAGGAAATCTAGGCAAAGACACATGTCTTACCCTAGATTCATTTCCTGTGTGCTCCAAGACTTAATGGGCTCTGAGTACGTTAGGCCGAATATTCAAGGATCTGACCCGGATATCCTACACAAGGCCAACTACTCACGAGACCTCACTCAGGTCTCACAAATCACCCTGACTACATATATGTTGATGGTCATTCAGGGTACTGAAGCTATATCACCTGTGCCTTCTTCTTCCAAGAAGGAAAAAAAGAAAAAGAAGAAGGAGTCCAGGAAGGTGGTTCAACCCAAACCACTCAACACTGAGACCTCTGCTTCAAAGCCTGAGAAAAGAAGGCTAAAAAAGGCCCAGCCCACTGAGACACCCATAGAGGAGACCAGTTCTCAATTGGCAAAAGAACAAAGGCCAACGGAGGGCACTGAGACATCACACTCAGTGTTCTCGAGAAAACCCTCTCCTAAAGACTCTACCAACATACATAAGTCAGTTGGGTCAGGAACCATCCAACAATCACTTCCCGATGAAGGCATTCGTCAATCACCACCTTTGCCTGAGGGAGAAAAGGGTCCTGAATCCTCAGTAGAGCAGCACTACTCTACCAAGAAGGGGACCCATACCCTCTCACATCCCTCTCATGGCTCTGATACATCACAATCAGAGTCTCAGGGAGGACTGGTCCCTAAATCTTCATCAGGGCAGCACAAACCTTAGTGGAAAGGGGGACCCCAACATTTCACATCCTGTTTACGGCTTTGATCTATCACAATCAGAGTCTCAGAGAGTACCGGTCCCTATATCTTTGTCAGGGCAGAACAACCCTGATGGAACGGGGGACCTAAACATCTCATTGCCTAGTGATGGTACTGGAACAAACCCACCAGTCCCTGAAGGCACCTCAGGGGACAAAGACTTAGGGGGCATGTAACCACCCGCTGATATGGAACCTACACCCCCATGGCGTTGCGTTTCTCTCGGGAACAGGCCTTAAGGACCAGACATATAAAACCCAGTCTACCAGAATAGAGGGGTCAGGACCTGGCCAAAACAAAGGCGAGCCCTCTTCTGAGGGGGAGCCGGATATACACCTAGTTCCAACTCTTGCTGATCTCCAGATGCTTATTAATGAAGAATCAGAAAAAGAAATGGTTGACTTTGGGGATGATGAGGTATTCGCTAATGGGGATGACATGGAAACTGATACTTACACCTCCCCTCAACACACTGAACAACCACCCTCATCTCCACCTCCTGAGGATCAAGAATCTCCTCACCACCCTACATCATCAACATCAGGCAAATCATCAGACTCCTCAGACTCTGCTCCTGCAACTCCTGACTACTTGCAGAAGTATGACAATGTTCTACCCCTCACTGAACGGCAGTTAGTCAAATTCCTCAGGAAGTCCAACACTGCCCTCTTCAATGAGATCACAAAGGAACAATGGGATCAGCATACTGATGCAGCAGCCTCTTATGCCGACTTCAGGGCTGCTGTTGAAGGCTCACACGTTCAACTTTATCAGGTCATTGCTTCCACTGCTAAACATATCAGTGACCTGAAGACCACTATTGAGACACTGGGACTTGAACAAGGGACGCACTTCAACCAGTTGCTGTAGTCTCTCAGTGCAATTCAAGAAGAGTTCAAGGATGATCCAGCTCTCATTACCAAGCTGAATGAGTTTATGAACTCTCAGAAGACCACCTCCTCTAACATTTCTGAGCTTCTCAGGCTCCTCAAGGAAATGGATCTTACCCCTCTCAGGTCTTAGCAGGAAGCCATTCAGAAGTCAGTTTCTGATACCCAAGGATGCCTGACTCAAATTTCATCAGCTTTTGACCAGCTCTCTACCAAACATAATGAGCTGGTCAATCACTACACCCCCAGGGTCACTCAACTCTCTAAAGCTCAAGTCACCATGGCAACAGACATATCCTCCCTGAAGAACGAGACCACAGAAATCAAGAACATAATCTCTACCATCCTGACAGTTCTTTAGGCCTCTCAGGTTCCCCCACCTCCTTAGTTAACAGATGCTTTCCCTGAAGCTCCAGCATCTGATGCGTGGTTTTGTGACCTTACAACAGGTTTTACCTCTCGAGGGATCTCAAGAGGCTTGCAATCCCCACCAGGCAGTGTACCTGACTAATGTAGTATAGTGAAGTGGCAAGTATCGGGGGATTGATCGTTCTCTAGGGGAATAGTGTCGTTAGGATTGAAAAACTACTCTAATAGGTCTAAGGGTGAGGGAATATTCTTTTTTGTATTTTTTTATATTTTTATAAAAGCAAGTAAAATCTCGGGTTTGAAGGAGTGGGCGGAATTAGTTGCTAGTCAACTAACCCAAATAACTACAAATGCAAATAAAATAAAATAACTGAAAATGAAAAGTTGTGGAACTTATATGGAGAGAAATGTGTTTACTTAGATTTCCTTACTCCCTAACTATCTTTTACCGGTTGATTAGTGTGTATTAATTGCGTGGATGACGGGTGTATTCCTTAATACCAATCGTGGGGTGGCGTACGTACTTCCCCAACTCTACAAGCTCCTACTTCACTCCTATGTCGATCCGGCTAAGAAGCTCCTAACATGGGATCATTAGAATTCGCTCATGCATTAAATACAACCATAAAAATCTTAGTACGCATTGGTTCATGTTTCTTAAGACGTTCAAGCAAGTTATCGTATAGGAAGTTAGCCAGTTTTCTTAAGCCTAACATCGATAAACAATCATCCAATACAATTAATAACACACCAACAACCAATAATCAATAGTTAGGTTTCATTAGATCTAAGCAAACACAAGATAACTCTAGCCTAGCATGTTAATCAAAAGACAAGAACACGATATAATCAAACAACACATAGACATATTGAATGATTAATTGATTACTTATCTTCAATTAAACATGGGAGATCCAAGGGTATAAAACCCTTAAAAATGGCAGAAAATTCGTCTTAGGGTTTCTCCTCACAAAGTTGCACACTAATGACTAAAAATTGCAAAACTATATATAGAGTTTAGGGGCTGACGGCGTCACATTGTAGGAGGTGACGCTGTCTCCTCGCCGCGGCTAGGGTTCCCGGATGGTCTTCCTGACGCCGTCCCTCTTTAATCCTCCAAAATCCACTCTGGCACGTCAAGAGTTGACGCCGTTAAAATTGTGCTTGACGCCGTCTCTCTTTAACTTAAACCGTGACGGCCTTGATCACCTTAAAGGGTGACGCCGTCAGATTTCCATTGCAAAACTCTCTGGCGCGTCACGTGTATTTTGTCATATCCACCTCTTTTGCCAAGCCGTGACGCCGTCAGGAGCAATCCTTGACGCCGTCACGTGTACTTTTCCAGCAGCTTTGGAGACTTTGTCGTTTTCTTCACTTTTATGCTCCAAAAACGTCCAAAATGCTTCCTTTTCCAGATTTCTTCTCCAAAGTACCTAAAATGACAAAAGGAACGATTTAGGGCAATATTTGATCAAATAAATACGATTTAGGGCTTAAATGACCCCCTAAAAGCGGTACACTTTTCGCTTCATCAAATACCCTTACACTTGAGATTTGCTTGTCCTCAAGCAAATGCGCTTTTATTCAAATCAAAATACAAGTTAGGGGTCATTTAACGCTAATATAAAAGTAATTACAACAAATGGTCGTTCCACTTTAATCATAATAAGCACGGAGATTACAAACTAGCACCTCACAAGTAGTGTTTAGATACTCACATCTCTCAGGTGTCATAAAAGTATATCTCATGAATGAAAATGGATAATATCTCTCACTACCTGTCATAGCAAATAGATTACCATAGGCTTGGGAAAGGGTCAAAAACCTCCTCCACTAGGCGTAAGCACCTAAGATAAACTATCAAAGAGGGCTTTTAAACGGGTTATAACGTTAGGTGTAGGGATATGATAAACACAGTTTTGTTGGATAAGGGATATTTTACTGGTGGCGAGTTAAAGATCTTGATTAATTACATGTACAATATGGCGTTGCTAAGCCAAGACTAGACTCAACTTAAGCTAAAAACAAAATAACAAAAACATAAAACAAACATAAAATTAAACGGGATGGTAGTCCGTATGTTTTTTTCCACTTTTCTTTTTCTCATTTTTTTTTTGTATTTTTCTTGATTTTTTCGATTTTTTTTTTTTTTTTTTTTTTTTTTTTTTTTTTTTTTTTTATACGCTCTTGCCCTACCATCCAAAATAATACATCATAGGGGCGTTGCATTCCCCTTACACTTGAACTTTTACATAACTTTACAATTAACTATTCTAATGACTCGAATTAAGATAATCGAAACACTTGGAGTACTTTTAAAATATTTAGCACATATGGGGGTAATAATGTTGTTCTTCCCCATTACTCCATTACACTAGTACTTTACCCATGAGTCCCAATCGTCCCAAAACAATATGTACAAGGATATGACTCGACTTAGCAACCATGTAATCAATTAGATAATTAACTTGGGGTTTAAACAAATGTTGTCACAATAATGCACTAAAGATGAGTGTATACAAGGTAGGCTAAGGCGATTTGGGTGTACATTTAAGTGGGGTGTAACAAATTCTTCCTTTAAGTAAAATGCTTAAAGTTAGAAATGAAAAGATAGGCTCTGAGGGGTGTACTAGGGGTATCGTGTACTAAAAATGAGTACAACGCAAAGGGTGTGGGAGAATTACTTGACCAATGTAGCCAATGTAATTATAACAAAAACAAAGGTGTAAAACAATGGGTTAATCCTAATGCCTCTTATCATGTAGTAAATCTAACTACACGAATGTAGTCTCACTTGTGGCCTCGGGATGGTCCTAACGCAAGTTCTAGAATCTAAGTGCTACCGGTACACACATCATAGCATAAATGCTTTTCCTACCAATTCTAGGGGCGAACGTCACATATTTGGGGGTGGAAATTTTTTTAGTGGTACGGTTTTATGCTAGTCATATAACTCCTATCCATGAGACGCTTATTAAGACCAAAGTTTCACTCCTATATGTTGTAAAAAATTTTAAATTTGGCACTAAAATTGCCTTAACATGTATTTCTCTCAGTTTTATTACACATCTACCATTAAACAAACGAAAAATCAAGCGTAATTGCATTCTCTAAAGTATCGTACTTTACCCCCCCTTACACTTAAGATGAACATTGTCCCCAATGTTCAAATAACAAGATGTAAAAGTAAATAAGGTAAAAGAATGAAATCAAATACTCCCCTGATTCGTTTGGTGGATAAAGAGGTAACATGGTTAGATCTTCTTCCAAGAGAAAGTAGAAGCTCCAAGACTAAAGCATCACCAAAAGCTAGATTCCACATACATCTCCTTGTCCAAAATAACCTGTTAAACCTGAGAAAACAAACACGAAAACCTGCATAACATCGGCGGGATAAATCTATATAAGGATATAATGCTTGTGGAATGATTATTTTGCAGATTCCTGGAGTTTATAAGTTAGAGATTTAATAAAAACTTTTTATGATTCCGGTAGAAAAACAAAACTTTCAAAAATTTCAGAAAATTAAAACCTGACGCCGTCAGGTTGTAAGGCCTGACGCCGTCAGAAATGATCTGACAGAATTTTCATGTTAAGTTTCCAGAAAATTTCTGGAAAAACCTATACCTTACTTCCTGGAATTCCTGCAAAACATCATTATGACTCGATACAAGCATTTGACTCAAACAATTACTAATATGTATGCTAATTTAATATTGTTATGATTCATGTTCATTTGTTCTAATAAACCGATTTGGATTTCCCTTACACTTATCTTTTGCAAAATACCTTTATATGTAGTTAAGACGAAGTTAAAAACAAGATAAAGCATTTTCACAATTTAGTTTTGAACATGAATCAATAATAATAAAAATTAAACATACATACGGAAGCAAATAAAATCAAACAAACAAATAAATAAACACACAAAGCTAAATAAATCCTACATGCAATAAAGAAAACCAAGTGTCACAAGTGTTCAAAGGCCAAAAGATGCCTAATCCTAAACTATTACAGACCAAATTGTTCCGAAACATACAACCATAGATTAAATTGTTTAAACATCATAACATCAAACCAAATGATCACTGGGGTGGGGGGCCGTGGCGATAGTCGTAGTTTGGAGGGAGGTGCCCGTAGTACCCATACGGTGGGTAGTCTTGCTCACGTCCAGGGAAAGGGTCAATCTGCAGGTGTGGGTCCAACTGATCACGCGTAGATAAATGTTGCATCTGTCGAATAGTGTGATCATACATCCAGTCGAACCTCTCGTCAACCCGGGTTCTCCAAGTATCAACCTGGCCCATCCAGGCCCCCTGGTGGGCTTGCCAATCCCCTCTGCTCATGTGCCGGTAGTAATCTGCCGTACCAGCCTTATAACCCCCATGTTGCTGCTGCTGAAGCTCCTCTTCCTCATCATCCCCACCACCAACATTCTCAGCTCCTTCTGAATTATACCACATAAAGGTCCCATCATCCATCTCCATAACAACCTCCATCTGCTTCAGGGACCTAACCTTCACTGTCCTGCATGCATCACCACCGCTCAAATACCTCGTGATCTCGGGCCTGAGGACTCCATAGGATCGGGCCAGCCGGGTGACAAACATCCCACCATAAATCCTATCTCCTTCCTTTTCCCCAACTCCACCATTCAGAAAGCTAGCTACCCAAAATGGGATGTTGCAGTAAACCTCATCTGAGTAAATGGTGTACAAATAGAAGAGGTCTGAAGCAGTGACGCGGTGGTGAGAGTTGTGGCACCCTGTCAAGCTGTAGGTGAGACATCTATGGGTCAAACTAATCCTAGGTTCCCTGATTTGAGATGCCACAGTAGTCGAGGTGTACACACCATTTCCAATAGTCGGCCAGAACATGGAACATCTAAAATCATTCCTCATTGTCTCTCCATGCAACAACCTAGTTATGAACCCTGCTTGAGTGGTTTCATGCTGACTGTACAACCCTAGTCTCCATCCAAACTCTGCAACCGAGCATCTCCTAAGCTCACCCCCAGCCTAAAATAGATTGTGGTTCTGGCCACATCGGTTCTTGCCTCGGCCATGTCAAAGTGAAAAGTGGCAAAGAATTCACGTACCAATTCGTCATAGACTGGCTCTTGAATTCTAAACAGGTTTTCCCACTGAGGGCCGGTGAATTCATCAGTTTGAAAGCTTTGGAGAAAGGTTTTCTCAAGACCTTCCTTCCTCGAAAAGCTCCAATCTACCACGGCCCCATTTTCAACTTTGTGTTGTAGTAATTGGGTGTATTTAGTCGTGGCAGCATCGTTATTGAAGACACCCCAACTGAGGACCATGTCGCCAAAGTTCTCTTGTTGAGATCTAGAGGAACTCCCTCTGCTAGGTCGTTGACGCTTACTCATTATCTGGAACAAAGCAAGGAGGAACAAAAAGGGTTAATTTGTGAATCAAAGAATTGGTTGAGCATCAGACAAGTCTGACGCCGTCACCCTTTTCTAGGTGACGCCGTCAGGTTCGACCAAATTCAAATCCAAAATTACGAGGGAAAAATCAATATCCAAACTTCAAGTTCATAAACCAAACGCCCCTTTTTACAGCAAAATGGGTGATTGGATCATAGGTTATGGTTCAAATTCGTGGCCACCCAATTAGTGAATAGACCCATTTGATTGCCAATCATCAAATGCTTTAATCATTGCTAAATAACACTAATTAAAGGGCATTATGAGTTCTAGGCATGAATCAATCCTAGGGTTTCATGAGTTGGGGGTTTTCGAAATTTAAGAATCCTATGAGTAATTGAAGCGAAAGGAATGAATAAAAATTACTTACCACGTGGAGATTGGTAACGGAAGTTGGTGAATTGGACCTTGGAGATTCGTAGGTGGGGTCGGAGTGGATATGGTTTGTGGGGTTTTTGATGAAAGTGATGGAAATAAGGTTATTATTGTTGTGCAGACGGGGTGACGGCGTCACGTTCATAGTCTGACGCCGTCAGACAAGCGTGATTTACCACTTTGTGCCAGTTTACAGATGGGCCCCATGTATTTTTAGTGAGCAGCTTGTCAGGGTCAATAACCCTGATAGCTAGTCTCGTTAATAAGTTCCTCCTGGGTCAAATGTTTTGTTACTGTCACGGGATGTAGTAAAATGTTGGAAAGGGTTGGTTGACGTCTCATTCAGGTTCCAATCTCCATCACGGCAGGTATTCAGGGAGTGAGGGGAACTTTTCCAGGGGGTTTTCGAAATGAGGGTGCGCTTGAATTGAATTCTTTTCACACCTGGCTTAAAGCCAAATGATCGTTTCCTTACTTCGTGAAAGTCAGGGAGTGTGACCACCATGCTCCCCACGAATATACCATATACATGAGAATTCTTATTCTCGCAAGGGAGCCCAAAGGGATAAGAGAGTTTTAAAGGTGAAGGCTTTGGGAGAGGAATTTCGTTATCCCATTCGTTGTACGGTTTATTAGGGACTGGAAGTTCAAAGATCTTCTCGATCTTCTTGGGTAAAGCTTCATCCCTAATTTTCTCCTTTATTCTTGAGATAAACTTTTCTGCTAGTTCCATGAACACATCTTGGTGTTTTTCAAGTGAGTCTCTAATTCCTGGATCCGTCTCTCTTGGTTGTTCACGAAAGTTAGCATTATCCCTTCAAATTCATCTTGTCGTGAGAATTGATGAAACATATGTTTACCAATTGTGTTTTCACACACTCATCGGGATTTTCATCAGCCGTAGGTGTCTCGGCTTTCATTAATCTCTCAACCTGCCTTTTTTATGTTTTCGAACAGCTGTTCTTGGGTTGCACTCATGCAATTTAAAATCCCTTCTTCCGAGAACGTTGAGTCTTTCCATTCTTCTTCTTCGTACTGTGCTAAGTCCTCAATGACTTCCCAGCACTTATTGACACTGAGCCTGCTCAGCCTTCCATTGGCAGCATAATCTATGGTTCTTCTAGTTTGATGGTTTACGCCATCATAAAATAGTTGGATTTGTAGCCAAGGATCCATGCCATGGTGAGGGACTTTTTGGAGTAAGTCCTTGAATCGAGTCCATGCCTCGTAGAGGGTTTCGCCTTGACGTTGTTGGAACATCAAGATATCATTCCTTAGCTTGGTAGTTCTTCCTGGTGGGAAAAACTGAGCAAGAAAACGAGTGGTGAGATCATCCCAAGAGGTGATGGATCCTGCGGGTAGACGCTCTAGCCATTGACTAGCTTGGTCCCGCAAAGAGAATTGAAAGAGACGTAGTCGGGTCGTCTCTCGAGTGGCAACATCAAGGTCTATGGAATCAACGATTTAGAGAAAGTCCTTGAGATGTTGATTAGGATCTTCAGAACGAAGTCCATGGAATGCGCATCCGCTTTGCACCAACCGGATGGTGTCGGATCGCAAGGGAGTGACATTGGCTCCTTGAGTGAGCTCAATGGTGTTTCGATAGCCATGGTGGCTAGGACGGGAGTAGTCTCCTAAGGTACGGGCTCTAGGAGGTGGGTGTTGTTGTGGTGGTGGGTTGTTGGGATCAAGGATATTACCACCTTCCATGATGTCGGATGGTAATGGTTATGAACAAAGAAACGAAGAAAAAAAAGATAGACTAAAGAAAAACCTAGAAAAATAAAATAAAAATCTCACTAGAAAGGAATCTAGTGAGTAGACCTAATAAAATAAAAATTCAACCTAAACAATAACTATTCCCCAGCAGCGGCGCCAAAAACTTGATGCGTGGTTTTGCGACCTTACAACAGGTTTTACCTCTCGAGGGATCTCAAGAGGCTTGCAATCCCCACCAGGCAGTGTACCTGACTAATGTAGTATAGTGAAGTGGCAAGTACCGGGGGATTGATCGTTCTCTAGGGGAATAGTGTCGTTAGGATTGAAAAACTACTCTAATAGGTCTAAGGGTGAGGGAATATTCTTTTTTGTATTTTTTTATATTTTTATAAAAGCAAGTAAAATCTCGGGTTTGAAGGAGTGGGCGGAATTAGTTGCTAGTCAACTAACCCAAATAACTACAAATGCAAATAAAATAAAATAACTGAAAATGAAAAGTTGTGGAACTTATATGGAGAGAAATGTGTTTACTTAGATTTCCTTACTCCCTAACTATCTTTTACCGGTTGATTAGTGTGTATTAATTGCGTGGATGACGGGTGTATTCCTTAATACCAATCGTGGGGTGGCGTACGTACTTCCCCAACTCTACAAGCTCCTACTTCACTCCTATGTCGAGCCGGCTAAGAAGCTCCTAACATGGGATCACTAGAATTCGCTCATGCATTAAATACAACCATAAAAACCTTAGTACGCATTGGTTCATGTTTCTTAAGACGTTCAAGCAAGTTACCGTATAGGAAGTTAGCCAGTTTTCTTAAGCCTAACATCGATAAACAATCATCCAATACAATTAATAACACACCAACAACCAATAATCAATAGTTAGGTTTCATTAGATCTAAGCAAACACAAGATAAATCTAGCCTAGCATGTTAATCAAAAGACAAGAACACGATATAATCAAACAACACATAGACATATTGAATGATTAATTGATTACTTATCTTCAATTAAACATGGGAGATCCAAGGGTATAAAACCCTTAAAAATGGCAGAAAATTCGTCTTAGGGTTTCTCCTCACAAAGTTGCACACTAATGACTAAAAATTGCAAAACTATATATAGAGTTTAGGGGCTGACGGCGTCACGTTGTAGGAGGTGACGCAGTCACCTCGCCGCGGCTAGGGTTCCCGGATGGTCTTCCTGACGCCGTCCCTCTTTAATCCTCCAAAATCCACTCTGGCGCGTCAAGAGTTGACGTCGTCAAAATTGTGCTTGACGCCGTCTCTCTTTAACCTAAGCCGTGACGGCCTTGATCACCTTAAAGGGTGACGCCG
This sequence comes from Artemisia tridentata subsp. tridentata, assembly GCA_021014915.2. Lineage (NCBI taxonomy): Eukaryota > Viridiplantae > Streptophyta > Magnoliopsida > Asterales > Asteraceae > Artemisia > Artemisia tridentata. The sequence goes on along the minus strand of CP139501.1, from coordinate 212,940,754 downwards.
TCAGATTTCCATTGCAAAACTCTCTGGCGCGTCACGTGTATTTTGTCATATCCACCTCTTTTGCCAAGCCGTGACGCCGTCAGGAGCAATCCTTGACGCCGTCACGTGTACTTTTCCAGCAGCTTTGGAGACTTTGTCGTTTTCTTCACTTTTATGCTCTAAAAACGTCCAAAATGCTTCCTTTTCCAGATTTCTTCTCCAAAGTACCTAAAATGACAAAAGGAACGATTTAGGGCAATATTTGATCAAATAAATACGATTTAGGGCTTAAATGACCCCCTAAAAGCGGTACACTTTTCGCTTCATCAGCATCTATTGAGGGGGAGAAACCTGATGACTCAATTCCTGAACCTGAAGCTACCGGTATCACTGAAGTTGTTCCTCTTCAAAGCTACATGCCAGAAGCCTCAACTTCTTCAGCCCTTGTTGTTGTTGCTACCACTCTCATTCCAACTGAAGCAACAACAATAACAATAGAGTTCCCTGAAGCCTCCTTCTGTACACCCCCTCCCACTGACAAAGAGAAGGGAATCATGGAGTCTGAGGATTCACCTCCCAAACTGGTAAAGGCACCAAGAGACGTGCGTCCTGAACCTGATGCACCAGTACTCATGGAAATCATATTAGATGATGGGAGAATCTTCAAGGGTACCAGTGAAGAAGTGGTCGCAGTTTTGGATGAAGAGGAAAGGATCAAGGTGAAAGGCTCAGTAGGCCAGTGATTGCTGAAGTGGCTAAGGAAGTCATCAGAGAAACTGAGCAAAATATCAAGGGGGAACAGTTCCTCAAACTTCAGGCTGACCGAATCAAAGAACACAATCTGAAGGTCAAGCTAAACACTGAAAGAAAGAGGAAGAACTATGAGAGGTATGTCTGGGCCATGACAAAGACCAAGGGTGAAGGTCCCATTACTGACATGACCATTCATGCCAACACTGATCCCATAGCCATAACAGTTCATAGTGGAACAAGAAAGACTGAGAAGAATAAACCTTTCAAGTTCTCAGAATATGGGATCAAGGAATGGGACATGATGGGGCCCATCCTGAGGAAGAAGAAGAACAGGTGTGTCCCTGACCTTCTGGCTGCTCTGAATAACAAATATGAGGAACTGGAAAGAGTGACCAAGAGATTAGGGATAGATCATCAAAAGGCACTTGCTTCTCAGGGACTAACAATCCCTGAACCAACTCAGACCACAGGGAAGAAGAGGAAAGATATAGGCCAAGATCGTAAACAATTTATAGCTGCTCTTCACTGCAACAGAACTCCTCCTGAAGGTGTCAAGTTTGTTCCCAATAAAGTGATCAAGCTTCCAGAGTTTGGTATCTTCTTCATTGATGAGTTTGGCCAACAAGCATTCCAAAGAGTCAGTGACATACATCTGGTGGAAACAACAACTCTTCTGGCCTACAAGCTGATGGCACTTCATGTGAAGAGCCCTAAGAATGAAGAGTTCATAAGACTGATGGAAAAGATGATGAGTGAAAGACCCGACAAGCAGGTATTGGTGTCTAAGAAAGCTAAATTGGAACTCATGGGAATTAAGGAAGTCTGAGTACTTTTCCCTGAGTATTATGCTTAGATTATAGGACTGATGTAATGAATATGAATAAGATGATGGCCCATGTTTTGTTATATCAGTGTCCTTTAATTGCTTTCTAGAATATTCAGTGTAAGAAGAAGCCCATTTGCTCACTTACACTGATCAAAACACTTGGGCTAAATTTATATCCAAATAGGGGGAGATTGTTGGGTCCATTCAGTACCCAAGCGTCCTGAAACAAGGATTTGAATACAAATTATCCTAAGTGTCAACCAACCTTAAACACTCTCAGGTCACTGAGTGAACAGTCACTTAGTGAGTTATCTTCAGGATGCTTAGGACGAGTCTAAGAAGAAGGATTCACCATTCAGTGAGGCAGAACTCCTTGAATGGCACCTAAGCCAAAGAAGAAGATAATGGGTTCAGTGAGTGATGACAATAACTCACTGAACCCCAGTCTCCTCAACAACTTTGAAGAATGAAGATTGAAGACTAAAGACCAAGACTGAAGAACCTAAAGACTGAAAGAAAGGCGGGACAAGGCGGGAAAGACTTGAAGAGATAAGGAGAAGTCCTTATCAGGCCAAAGTTAAACTTTTCCTGAAAGGCTTTAGAACAAGAACAGTGTCATCACTGTTACTCAAAAAGCATAATTGTCTTATACCCAAAATAAGTTCTTGTAACAGGGACAAAATACATCAGTATTTTGTCCTGATTAGCTTAGGTCATTCTTTTGTTTTTTAAGTCACGGGTGCTCTTTTATACATGTCTATAAATAGGATCATAAGGGAGAAAAGTGGACAAGTTTGTGCAATTAATGCTTAGACATTCACAAACCACTTTTACTCCCCAAAAGAGCAACCCAGTCCCTGAGATAGCTCAGTGGTTCCGTATAGTTGCCACTTAAGCTTAGCTTAAGTTTAGTGAGGAGACAACACCATACTTGTCATTTCAATCCCAAGTGTTTTTTCCGTAAACACTTGGGTATAGATTCTTTTGATTAACTTCTAATAAGAATTTAAACGTTGAAAAATTCTTGTCTTTATCATTTAGGTTTTACTTATTTTTGTGTGACAAATCACAATTTCAGGTCATTTTCCAAACCTCGACAGTTTACTATTCACGAGTTACCATTCATCATTTACTATTCATTGATTACTATTCACATTTCACTATTTATCATTTTTTAGGTCAGTTTGTGATTTTGAGAAGCTTTCAAAAATTTTACTATTCATGAAATACTATTCATTTCCAGAGTGAAAGCACTATTCATGGTCACTATTCATCCGTACCTAAACTAGGTTTACGGGTATTTAAAATTCGCGTAACCGTTAGGGTTTAGCTGCGAATTCATGAAGCATCATTGAGGACACGTCATATAGACTAGAGTAGTCTACATATCATCAGTAACATCATCTGCATATTAGGTCATGCACGGATATGCATTATTTCAATTTACGTATGTTCATTTATTTAATAAACGTTACCACTCATTATTTACTACGAATAATATACCCGATACTCCCGACTATGATCCTAATATGTTTTCATATTCAATATAATGATATAAAAATTATATTACTAATTTACCCAGTGTTTTGAAACCGTTTGCTATATTTTCCGGTAAACGCCTATAACAACGTCGGATCACGATATCTCAACACGACAACTATTTTGACACCTGATTCTTATCAGGAATGTAATTTCATAATTATTTCAACGTCGTCAAATTTTATTTGGTACCGTTACAAATTCATTTCTAGATAACTCGGTACCCGGTACCCTTTAAAACACTAAATATCAACTAAACCTTACCAACACTCTTACAAAATATTAAACATATCCACCCTCCCCATCACTTTTCCGCCCCCTCCATACTCCTCACCATTTCAATCACTTACACATTTGACAATATCTACTAACTCCTCATTATCACATGTAACTTTGTCCAAAATTATTTCCTATCCATTTTATACTTACAAGACTTCAAGTAATAATATCACTAGCAAAAAAAAATATCACTCTTCCTCTCTCACTCTAGGATCGGCCAAGAACAAAACCAAGCAAGAAATCCATAAATTTTTCAAGTTCAAGTGTTAATCAAGTCTCTTTAGTGTTCCTTGTTAGGATTTTGAAATAAAAATCCCAAGGTTCTTTAAGTGTTTTCATCCAAAACTCTTCTAATCTTCAAGTAAGTGTTTCATACATTTTTCAATCTTTCTATACTTTTATTTGCCGTATTTTTTAGCTCAAGAAAGATTAGTCATGCTAATATATATGTTATATATACCACATAACTTAAATATTCTCTCTAATCATAGATCTATAGGTTTTATTAGTATCATCAAGAGATCCACCATTTTTGGTGATGATTAGGAACCCATGACACCCTAAGAAGGTGTATGGTAGGATTAGATTAGTTGTGGAGTTGATTGGAAGTGTTTTGATCAAGTTTTGAACTAGAAAAGTTGTTTTTACAAACCCTAGAAAAGGTTCTGTCCAAAATCATGAAATCTGGAAAACTCAGTAACTCAGGGGACATTTTGGCTTACATTTTTAGAAAATACTTTCAAAAACGAAACCGTGGCCGTTGGAATGAGCAACAACCGACTTACGACGAAAAAGATATGATTTTTCTAAGTTTAACGACGAAAAACCCATTTCTGAAAATTATGCGTGCTGTTTGCCGAGATTCAAAGGACAAAACGAGGCATTAGACGTGATCTAGATGAGCCGACCTACTGAAAATATGTTAGTACATATTAATACGAAGCCGTGGATATAAAGAACGTAGAAAACGAGCTTATAACGACCGAGATACACGCGTTTGAAACCCGATGATTCACAAACCATTTTGACAGCACTTATATGAAAATATTTCTAAGTGTAAAAACTATTATTTTTACAAGACACTATATTGAGAGCCATTTTTCTTATTGAACAAGACGCGTATGGTCAAAAGACAAATGATACGACTTCAAAATATTGTTATAAGGTTTCTAAAAACGACAAGCATATGTTTTAACACTTAACGTACAATATTTCGCGACTAGTTTTGCGAGGCCATTTGGGCATATTTTCACAAGTAATGAAAAGTGTTATTTTTATGACGAAAACACAATATTCACCGATAGACCACCAAACGAGGATCGTGGAGTATCATTTCAACATATTTACACGAAAAGTGTTTATTAACTTAACGAGACGTTCAAGAATATATTTTTGACGATAAACGTTATTTTCAAAATTAACGAGTGGTATCGATAACATACGTATTTGCATGAGTAACATCATTTCACTTGCTTACATTAGATCATATCATTCATATAGGTCGCGGTTAGAGACCGAGCCTCACCTCAGTATATCCATTATTGTCATTGTTGCTTTGCATAAGGTGAGTTTTCATAGCCCCGCTTTTAAATTAATTATTTAATTTCTAAATTCTCGGGGGAGAATACATTGCACCATTTTTCATACGGACCAAAGTATCAAACTCATTACATTGCTTAAGTTACATCATTTGCCCAGATTAAAGTCCCCTATTGGAAATCATGAACCGTTAATTGTGAGCAAGCGAGAGTGAGTGAATAGATCTATTGAGGGTGACTCCTCCGTTCAGGTTGGTAGCGCCAACTAGTCATACGAACGCATTTCATTTCTATCATATTAGAGTGATTGGCAAACACTCAGATGGGGCATTTCATTTCAGTCTAGCTTCGGGTTCATGAGCTTAAGAGCTAATGTATTATTTTTATGTGACATTTTTGTCATACACTTTATACTTGTGGTTACCGTAGAAACATTTCATTTACATAAACTTATGAACTCACCAACATTATTGTTGACCATTTTTAGCAATGTATTTTCAGGTAAATAAGGTAATCGCATGTTGGCCTGCATATGGACATACTATGGAGTCGCGGTGACGACGCGTCTCACTTTATTTTTATGCACTTTAATTATCGTTTAATTGTAACAAACTTGATTTCCGCAAACTTAAAATACCTTTTGGGACCATGCTTTTGTAAACTCTGAATATTTTTAGTAATCAAACGATGTATTTTCTAAACGACACATTAGGTCGTTCAATATAACTGTAACTGTGGTGCTATGATCAGTCACTCCCTCAAGTGTTCCATTCCGCTGCAAGTCATGAATTTGGGGGTGTGACAGATTGGTACCAGAGCAAAGGTTATAGCGAACTAGGTTATCCATAATACCCGAGACTATAACTACACCATCATAGCATCTCATCATTGTAGCATAAGTGCATATTCATTATACATGCGATTTCATACATATATCATTTCATCATAACTCACATTATGTAAATGTTTATTTACTTGTATTTCACATCGATTGTCACAAAGATGTCTTTAGACACACATCCTATTGTCATCTCTTCAGACTCGGACACAGATGAGGTTTCATCACCACCCACCATTGTGCTAGAGTCAGTTACTTCATCACCACCCACTATCATCCTATCCTCAGTGGAGCCTACTCCACAGTCATCACCTGTACCATCAGAGGCTGAGACCGAACCCTTCTAGGAGGGGGAAGTCGCACCTACACCACCTCTGTCACCCGTGATTCGTCGTGGGCCTAGATTTGTTCCTGTGATTCAGCCAGGGGAGTTCATACCTATTGGTCGGGTATACCGACTACGTCCAGATGGACCGCGCATGAAGCGCACTGCTGCTAAGCGGGTTCATCGTCTTACTGTCAGGTCACCAGCTGCATTTGTACCATTACCACCACCATCATCACTTGATCTTAACCCTAGAGGTTGTTCTAGAGTGTCTACTCCATCCTACCCTCTCAGACGTCACGTGTCAACGAGAAAGAGAGTGGCATTCCGTACACCACCATCATCATCATCATCACTACCACATCTACCATCATTATCCCCATCCTTACCATCTTTATCACCATCTGAGGCACCATCAGCACCATTTCATCTCAGGGATCCTGTACCTACCTCTGATTTGCCGCTCAAGAAGCGTGCACGGTTCGATTCACCATCCCCAGCTACTACAGATACCGCAGAGACTGCACCACCCAGCAGGTTCGAGGTTGGTGAGAGTTCTAGGGCTGCTGCTGCCAGACTACTTACTGCTGCGACACTTAACTCGCGACTAGACCATCTGCAGGGACAGATAGACAGGGCATTAGGTCATATAGAGGAGATTCCGTTGAGCCGAGTGGAGACTATGGAGGAGGAGATTGAGGGACTAGTCTTAGGCAGGGTTTCTATAGATGTTTCATATCAGGGATTAGAGGCCCGACAGCATGAGAGTTTTGAGCGTATCACCCAGTTGAGACAGGAGATACCGGAGTTATTTGACAGGGCACAGATGTCCCAGGATGAGCATCACCGTCAGGCAGGAGATTTAGCTTCAGTTCAGGCTAGGATTTCTGCATCAGAGAGCAGGGAGGTCAATCTTTAGCTCTGAGTTCAGCATTTGGAGGAGATCGTGGTTGCTATGTCTAGAGATATCCAGAGGATTAGTCATCGATTAGGTGGAGCACCAGGAGGTGCCTAGTGTTAGACTTTTATCATGTAGCTTGTACTATTATTATCCTAGTCCCGGGGTGTGGGACATAGTTAAGAACTTGTTTTCTTTTGCTTGTAGTACAAACAAATGTATCAAGTATGACTCTACTATGCAGGATTAGTTGTGCTATTTATGATATCGGTCCACGTAGGCCGAAATTTTCATGTATTATATTCATGTGTTGTGATTATATTTATGATATTTCGTGGTTGTTCTCGTTGTGATTTCATTGTATTTATACATGTTGTGGTTGTATTAATACTTGTTGTGGATGTATATACATGTTGTGGTTGTATATGTTGTGTATGATGATCGTTTCTATTGTGAGATCTCATTGTTGTTATCTTTTGTGATTATGAAGAGTCATGCCGCCGAAAAGAGCTACTACTGCTATGACACCCGCTGAGATCAGAAAGCTTGTTGCCGACAGTATAGAGGTAGCACTAGCGACTGAAAGAGCTGCCGTAGCTGCAGCCGCTGCTGAAGCCGCTTCACGGGCTGAAACCGCAGAAGCTGCAGGACAGACTACTAATGGTACTAATGGTCGTAAATGTACGTACAAGGACTTCAAGAGTGGAGATCCTCTAAAATTCAAAGGCACTGAAGGAGCCACTGCTATGATTCGTTGGTTTGAAAAGATAGAATCTGCGTTTCTTCTATGCAACTGTCCAGAGGAGTACAAGGTAAAGTTTGCTACTAGTACACTTGTTGAGGAAGTTATGTCGTGGTGGAATTCGTATGCAAAGCGCATGGGAATGGAAAATGCTCATAAGCTTACGTGGGATGAATTCAAGAAATTGCTAACTAAGAAGTTTTGTCCACGCACGGAAGTGAAGAAATTGGAAACAGAGTTTTATGAGTTAGTGACAACAGGTAATGATATCGAGGCATATATCAGGAGGTTTCAAGAGTTGGCTACACTATGTCCAACTATGGTTCCAGATAATGAGAAGCTGTTAGAAAATTTCATTGGTGGACTACCTCACAGCATCCGTGGAGATGTGATTTCTTTTTACCCACAAACATTGGACGAGGCAATCAGGATGTCTCAGAAACTCATGGCTCAGGTAGTAAAGAAAGGAACAACTTCAAACAGCAACAGCAACACCAACAGTAACTGTAATAACAACAACAACTCCAACAACTACCGAAACAACAACAACTATAACAATAACCGAAACAATACCAACCATAACAACAACAAAAGAAAGTGGGACAACAATCAGAGTGGCAATACTACCCAACAACCACCCAAGAGACAAGAAACTGCAAAGGCCTATGCTACAGGCCCAGCTAAAAGAAAAGGATACAATGGTACTTTGCCCAAGTGCAACAAATGTCAAAGTCACCACAACCCTGGAAATTGTCCGAATCCTTGTGAGAACTGTAAGAAGGTTGGTCATTCGACGAGGGATTGCAAGATTCCGTTTGTGGCTGATAATCATAAACCCCCAGTAACATGTTTTGGTTGTGGAGAAGTAGGACACTTCAAGAGTAACTGTCCAAAAGGGAAAAATCAAGGAAATGGAAACCAAGGTGGAACAGCTAGGGGAAGAGCTTATGTTTTGAGAGGAGAAGATGTCAAGGAGGACCCGAATGTCATTACGGGTACGTTCCTCATCAATAATCGTTATGCATCCATTTTATTTGATTCAGGAGCCGATAGAAGTTTTGTTTCTACTGCATTTGCACCTTTACTCAACATTGAACCAACCACACTAGACACTCCTTATCACATCGAACTAGCTTTTGGTTCATTAGTTGGCACCAACACCATTGTCCGTGGTTGCACTCAATTTTCTAAATCACCCATTCAATATAGATCTCATGCCCGTAGAACTTGGAAGTTTCGACATCATTATCGGTATGGATTGGTTATCTCGACATCATGCAAGAATCATTTGTGATAAAAAAGTTGTTCATCTTCCTTACAATGGCGAAACCTTGATCGTTCATGGCGAATGAAGTGGAACTAGACTCAGTATCATTTCATGCATCAAAACCGAGAAGTACATAAAGAAGGGTTGTTATGCTTTGTTGGCTCACATTACAGAGAAGAAGTCTAATGAGAAATGACTTGAAGATGTACCAACTGTTAAAGATTTTCCAGAAGTCTTTCCTGATGACTTACCAGGACTTCCACCTACTCGCCAAGTAGAATTTTATATTGATTTAGTGCCAGGAGCTACACCAGTCGCGCGAGCACTTTATCGACTAGCACCTTCAGAAATGCAAGAGTTGTCTAACCAATTGCAAGAACTCTTAGACAAAGGATTCATTAGGCCAAGTTCCTCGCCTTGGGGAGTACCGGTCTTGTTTGTGAAGAAGAAAGATGGATCTTTCAGAATGTGCATTGACTATCGAGAGTTGAACAAGTTAACGGTGAAGAATCGTTACCCACTTCCCAGGATCGACGATTTGTTTGATCAATTGCAAGGCTCTAGTTATTACTCAAAGATCGACTTAAGGTCCGGTTACCATCAGCTTAGAGTTCGAGAGGAAGATATCTTGAAGACAGCATTTAGAACTCGTTATGGTCATTATGAGTTTTAGGTAATGCCGTTCGGACTAACCAACGCACCTGCAGTATTCATGGATCTCATGAACAGGGTGTGCAAGCCATATCTGGATAAGTTTGTGATTGTATTCATTGACGACATCTTGATTTATTCGAAGAGCGAAGAAGAGCATAGAGAACACCTCAAAACGATCTTAGAACTGCTCAAGCAGGAGAAGTTGTATGCCAAATTTTCGAAGTGTGATTTTTGGATACGAAGAGTACAATTTCTTGGTCATGTCATTTATAGTCAAGGATTACAAGTTGATCCTACAAAGATCGAGGCTGTTAAAGATTGGGCGACGCCCAAGACTCCTACAGAGATTCGTCAATTCTTAGGACTTGCCGGATATTACAGAAGATTCATTGAAGGGTTTTCTAAGATAGCCAAGCCATTGACCAAGTTGACACAAAAGAACCAGAAGTATGAGTGGGGAGAAAAACAAGAGTCCGCTTTTCAGTTATTGAAGCAGAAGCTTTGCAGCGCACCAATTTTGGCACTACCCGAAGGGATAGAAAACTTCGTGGTATATTGTAATGCTTCACATAAGGGGCTTGGAGCCGTGTTAATGCAGAACGAGAAGGTAATTGCTTACGCATCTCGACAGCTTAAGAAGCATGAGAAGAATTACACCACACACGACTTAGAGTTGGGTGCAGTGGTTTTCGCACTCAAGATTTGGAGGCACTACCTTTACAGTACTAAGTGTGTAGTGTTTACAGACCACAAGAGCTTACAGTATATACTTGATCAGAAAGAACTCAATATGAGGCAGCGTCGTTGGCTGGAATTGCTTAGTGATTACGACTGTGAAATCCGATATCACCCGGGGAAAGCCAATGTTGTGGCAGATGCCCTCAGTCGGAAAGAAAGACTCAAACCTTTGAGAGTCAGATCATTGGGAATGACGATCATTTCACCACTACCATCAAAAATCCTCGAGGCTCAGATCGAGGCACTCAAGGAAGAAAACCGACCCAGTGAGAAAATCGATAAAATGCCAGAAAATGCCAATGGCTTTGTAAGGAGAGAAGACGGAGTATTATGCTTCTAGGATAGAAGCTGGATACCTCTCTATGGTGGAATACGAGAGTTGATTATGCGCGAATCGCACAAATCGAAGTACTCCATTCACCCAGGTTCTGATAAGATGTATCAGGATCTTAAGAAACTTTATTGGTGGCCGAATATGAAAGCAGAAATAGCTACGTATGTCAGCAAATGCCTTACTTGCGCCAAGGTAAAAGCCGAGTACCAGAAGCCATCAGGATTACTTCAGCAACCAGAAATTCCTCAGTGGAAATGGGAACGCATTACAATGGATTTTGTCACTAAACTTTCTAAGACAACAGGCGGTTACGATGCTATTTGGGTAATCGTTGATCGTCTCACCAAATCAGCCCATTTCATTCCAATTAAAGAGACTTACTTTATGGATCAGCTTACCAGACTTTATGTCAAGGAAATAGTCTCAAGGTACGGTGCACCAATTTCCATCATTTCCGACCGAGATAGTCGCTTTACTTCAAACTTCTGGCAGTCATTGCAAGATTCATTTGGGACTAAATTAGACATGAGCACTGCCTACCATCCTCAGACCGATGGTCAGAGCGAGAGAACAATTCAAACATTGGAAGACATGATCAGGGCATGTGTGATTGACTTTGGAAATGGTTGGGCTAACCATTTGCCATTGATCGAGTTCTCTTACAACAACAGTTATCACACGAGCATAAAGGCAGCACCATTCGAGGCACTCTATGGTCGTAAGTGCCGGTCCCCAGTTTGTTGGGCCGAAGTTGGTGATGTACAACTCACTGGTCCAGAATTGGTTAGAGAAACAACAGAAAAGATAATCCAGATTCGAGAAAGACTCCAAACAGCCAGAAGCTGACAGAAAAGTTACGCTGATGTTCAACGCGAACCATTAGAATTTCAGGTTGGAGACAAAGTCATGTTGAAAGTATCGCCTTGGAAGGGCGTGATACGATTCGGGAAACGCGTGAAGTTGAACCCGAGATACATTGGGCCATTTAAGATTCTGGAAAGGATTGGTCCGGTAGCATACAGACTTGAGCTTTCGTCAGAGCTCAGCAGCGTACATAACACGTTTCATGTCTCAAATCTCAAGAAGTGTCTTTCAGACGAGTCGCTTGTAATTCCACTAGAAGAAATTCAGCTCGACGATAAGCTACATTTTGTGGAGGAACCAGCAGAAATCATGGACCGTGAGGTCAAACGGTTGAAACAGAGTTGAATTCCTATCATCAAAGTTCGCTGGAATTCTCGAAGAGGTCCTGAGTTTACTTGGGAACAGGAAGACCAGATGCGACTTAAGTACCCACATCTTTTCACCGAGTCCACTCCGGAGACCAACGCCAACTGAATTCAGGGACTGAATTCCTTTTTGGGTGGGCGACTGTGACAAATGACAATTTCAGGTCATTTTTCAAACCTCGACAATTTACTATTCACGAGTTACTATTCATCATTTACTATTCATCGGTTACTATTCACATTTCACTATTCATCATTTTTGAGGTCAGTTTGTGATTTTGAGAAGCTTTCAAAAATTTTACTATTCACTAAACACTATTCATTCCCGGAGGGAAAGCACTATTCATGGTCACTATTCATCAGTACGTAAACTAGGTTTACGGGTATTAAAAATTCGCGTAACCGTTAGGGTTTAGCTGCGAATTCATGAAACATCATTGAGGACACGTCATATAGACTAGAGTAGTCTACATATCATTAGTAACATCATCTGCATAGTAGGTCATGCACGGATATGCATTATTTCAATTTACTTATGTTCATTTATTTAATAAACGTTACCACTCAGTCTTTACTACGAATAATATACCCGATACTCCCGACAATGATCCTAATATGTTTTCATATTCAATATAATGATATAAAAATTATATTACTAATTTACCCAGTGTTTTGAAACCGTTTGCTATATTTTCCGGTAAACGCCTATAACAACGTCGGATCACGATATCTCAACACGACAACTATTTTGACACCCGATTCTTATCAGGAATGAAATTTCATAATTATTTCAACGTCGTCATATTTTATTTGGTACCGGTAAAAATTCATTTCTAGATAACTCGGTACCCGGTACCCTTTAAAACACTAAATATCAACTAAACCTTACCAAAACTCTTACAAAATATTAAACATATCCACCCTCCCCATCACTTTGCCGCCCCCTCCATACTCCTCACCATTTCAATCACTTACACATGTGACAATATCTACTAACTCCTCATTATCACATGTACCTTTGTCCAAAATTATTTCCTATCCATTTTATACTTACAAGACTTCAAGTAATAATATCACTAGAAAAAGAAAAAAAAAAATCACTCTTCCTCTCTCACTCTAGGATCGGCCAAGAACAAAACCAAGCAAGAAATCCATAAATTTTTCAAGTTCAAGTGTTAATCAAGTCTCTTTAGTGTTCCTTGTTAGGATTTTGAAATAAAAATCCCAAGGTTCTTTAAGTGTTTTCATCCAAAACTCTTCTAATCTTCAAGTAAGTGTTTCATACATTTTTCAATCTTTCTATACTTTCATTTTCCATATTTTTATGTTCAAGAAAGATTAGTCATGCTAATATATATGTTATATATACCACTTAACTTAAATATTCTCTCTAATCATAGATTTATAGGTTTTATTAGTATCATCAAGAGATCCACCATTTTTGGTGATGATTAGGAACCCATGACACCCTAAGAAGGTGTATGGTAGGATTAGATTAGTTGTGGAGTTGATTGGAAGTGTTTTGATCAAGTTTTGAACTAGAAAAGTTGTTTTTACAAACCCTAGAAAAGGTTCTGTCCAAAATCATGAAATCTGGAAAACTCAGTAACTCAGGAGACATTTTGGCTTACATTTTTATAAAATACTTTCAAAAACGTAACCGTGGGCGTTGGAATGAGCAAAAAAACCGACTTACGACGAAAAAGATATGATTTTTCTAAGTTTAACGACGAAAAACCCATTTCTGAAAATTATGCGTGCTGTTTGCCGAGATTCAAAGGACAAAACGAGATGTTAGACTTGATCTAGACGAGCCGACCTACTGAAAATATGTTAGTACATGTTAATACGAAGCCGTGGATATAAAGAACGTAGAAAACGAGCTTATAACGACCGAGATACACGCGTTTGAAACCCGACGATTCACAAACCATTTTGACAGCACTTATATGAAAATATTTCTAAGTGTAAAAACTATTATTTTTACAAGACACTATATTGAGAGCCATTTTTCTTATTGAACAAGACGCGTATGGTCAAAAGACAAATGATACGACTTCAAAATATTGTTATAAGGTTTCTAAAAACGACAAGCATATGTTTTAACACTTAACGTACAATATTTCGCGACTAGTTTTGCGAGGCCATTTGGGCATATTTTCACAAGTAATGAAAAGTGTTATTTTTACGACGAAAACACAATATTCACCGATAGACCACCAAACGAGGATCGTGGAGTATCATTTCAACATATTTACACGAAAAGTGTTTATTAACTTAACGAGACGTTCAAGAATATATTTTTGACGATAAACGTTATTTTCAAAATTAACGAGTGGTATCGATAACATACGTATTTGCATGAGTAACATCATTTCACTTGCTTACATTAGATCATATCATTCATATAGGTCGCGGTTAGAGACCGAGCCTCACCTCAGTATATCCATTATTGTCATTGTTGCTTTGCATAAGGTGAGTTTTCATAGCCCCGCTTTTACATTAATTATTTAATTTCTAAATTCTCGGGGGAGAATACATTGCACCATTTTTCATACGGACCAAAGTATCAAACTCATTACATTGCTTAAGTTACATCATTTGCCCAGATTAAAGTCCCCAATTGGAAATCATGAACCGTTAATTGTGAGCAAGCGAGAGTGAGTGAATAGATCTATTGAGGGTGACTCCTCCGTTCGGGTTGGTAGCGCCAACTAGTCATACGAACGCATTTCATTTCTATCATATTAGAGTGATTGGCAAACACTCAGATGGGGCATTTCATTTCAGTCTAGCTTCGGGGTCATGAGCTTAAGAGCTAATGTATTATTTTTATGTGACATTTTTCTCATACACTTTATACTTGTGGTTACCGTAGAAACATTTCATTTACATAAACCTATGAACTCACCATCATTATTGTTGACCATTTTTAGCAATGTATTTTCAAGTAAATAAGGTAATCGCATGTTGGCTTGCATATGGACATACTATGGATTCGCGGTGACGACGCGTCTCACTTTATTTTTATGCACTTTAATTGTCGTTTGATTGTAACAAACTTGATTTCCGCAAACTTGAAATACCTTTTGGGACCATGCTTTTGTAAACTCTGAATATTTTTAGTAATCAAACGATATATTTTCTAAACGACACTTTAGGTCGTTCAATATAACTGTAACTGTGGTGCTATGATCAGTCACTCCCTCAAGTGTTCCATTCCGCTGCAAGTCATGAATTTGGGGGTGTGACAGATTGGTACCAGAGCAAAGGTTATAGCAAACTAGGTTATCCATAATACCCTAGACTATAACTACACCATCATAGCATCTCATCATTGTAGCATAAGTGTATATTCATTATACATGCGATTTCAAACATATACCATTTCATCATAACTCACATTATGTAAATATTTATTTACTTGTATTTCACATCGATTGTCACAGAGATGTCTTCAGACACACATCTTATTGTCATCTCTTCAAACTCGGACACAGATGAGGTTTCATCACCACCCACCATTGTGCTAGAGTCGGTTACTTCATCACCATCCACTATAATCCTATCCTCAGTGGAGCCTACTCCACAGT
The DNA here is from genome assembly GCA_021014915.2 of Artemisia tridentata subsp. tridentata. Classification (NCBI taxonomy): domain Eukaryota; kingdom Viridiplantae; phylum Streptophyta; class Magnoliopsida; order Asterales; family Asteraceae; genus Artemisia; species Artemisia tridentata. The sequence continues at coordinate 212,925,222 of CP139501.1, read as the reverse complement.
CATCACCTGTACCATCAGAGGCTGAGACCGAACCCTTCGAGGAGGGGGAAGTCGCACCTACACCACCTCTGTCACCCGTGATTCGTCGTGGGCCTAGAGTTGTTCCTGTGATTCAGCCAGGGGAGTTCATACCTATTGGTCGGGTATACCGACTACGTCCAGATGGACCGCGCATGAAGCGCACTGCTGCTAAGCGGGTTCATCGTCTTACTGTCAGGTCACCAGCTGCATTTGTACCATTATCACCACCATCATCACTTGATCTTAACCCTAGAGGTTGTTCTAGAGTGTCTACTCCATCCTACCCTCTCACACGTCGCGTATCAACGCGAAAGAGAGTGGCATTCCGTACACCACCATCATCATCATCATCATAACTACCACCTCTACCATCATTATCCCCATCCTTACCATCTTTATCATCATCTAAGGCACCATCAGCACCATTTCATCCCAGGGATCCTGTACCTACCTCTGATTTACCGCTCAAGAAGCGGGCACGGTTCGATTCACCATCCCCAGCTACTACAGATACCGTAGAGATTGCACCACCCAGCAGGTTCGAGGTTGGTGAGAGTTCTAGGGCTGCTGCTGCCAGACTACTTACTGCTGCTACACTTGATTCGCGACTAGACCATCTGCAGGGACAGATAGACAGGGCATTAGGTCATATAGAGGAGATTCCGTTGAGCCGAGTGGAGGCTATGGAGGAGGAGATTGAGGGACTAGTCTTAGGCAGGGTTTCTATAGATGTTTCATATCAGGGATTATTTGACAGGGCATAGATGTCCCAGGATGAGCATCACCGTCAGGCAGGAGAGTTAGCTTCAGTTCATGCTAGGATTTCTGCATCAGAGACAGGGAGGCCGATCTTCAGCTCCGAGTTCAGCATTTGGAGGAGATCGTGGTTGCTATGTCTAGAGATATCCAGAGGATTAGTCGTCGATTAGGTGGAGCACCAGGAGGTGCCTAGTGTTAGACTTTTATTATGTAGCTTGTACTATTATTATCCTAGTCCCGGGGTGTGGGACATAGTTAAGAACTTGTTGTCTTTTGCTTGTAGTACAAACAAATGTATCAAGTATGACTCTACTATGCAGGATTAGTTGTGCTATTTATGATATCGGTCCATGTAGACCGAAATTTTCATGTATTATATTCATGTGTTGTGATTATATTTATGATATTTCGTGGTTGTTCTCGTTGTGATTTCATTGTATTTATACATGTTGTGGTTGTATTAATACTTGTTGTGGATGTAAATACATGTTGTGGTTGTATATGTTGTGTATGATCAGGGGACAATCACTCATGTAGGCGACAATGCTAAGTGTTTCAGTAACTACGTTGGTGAGCTGAATAGGGAGTTCCCGTTGTGCTATGATTCCTGGCACACGAACGAAGAAAAAAAGAAGGCGCATATCTTTCCTCGACTCGGGGTCAGTTATTTCATTTTCCTTTTATATTGTTTTGTTATCGTGTTTATATATTTTAATGTGTATATTTATTTAAATTTGTTTATTTATTTATCTATATATATTAGTTAACAAATATCAAAAAATTAGTTAACAAATTTGTTTATTTATTTATCTGTATATATTAGTTAACAAATATATATATTAGCTAACATATTAAAAAAAATTAACAAATATCAAAAAATTAACAAAAATAATTTTTTTTTATTTAATTTTTTTAGTTATATTTGATTGCAAGAAATGTTTGATCTGAGGACCCCACATGCGTTCACCCCGGTGGGAGACCATCAGAGATGGCATCAACGATTATCTCGCAACTCGCTACAGGGACAACAAGCACGACATGAAGCGAGATCACTGGACTATACCAGGTGGGGCTGACAAGGTGGATGAGATACGAAGGTAAATTTTTTATTTTTGTTAATTTTTTGATATTTGTTAATTTTTTTAATATGTTAGCAATTGATATATGTTAATTTTCTGTTTTTGTTATTATGTTAGAAACCCTCCTCCGAACATGGAGCCATCTATGTGGGAGAAGCATATTCAGTTCTACCTCAATGAGAAGACCGCCAAAAGGGCCAAAGTCAATAAGGAAAATAAGAAGAAGAACAAGGTCACTAGCTACCACGGATCTCGGTCGTTGGCCGCATCTCGACACGAATACGTAAGACACATTATGATTATTTTACATATTGTTCATTATATATATGGTGTTTGATTTGTCGTTTTTAATTTGTTTCACCTTATATGCATGTGTATATATATATATATATAGTTTCAGAGGAGTGAGAACCGTCAGTACCCGTCCCTGATACAGAGCTTCCACGACCAGCGTTGCAAAGACGGTGTATGGTTGCAGGACGAGGCTCATGTTCAATACGTAAGTACCTTTTTATTTTTTATTTTATTTTATTTTATTTTGTTTTTTTACACGCACTTTAATGATTTATTGAAACATAATGTAGGAACCCAAGTAATATATTAATTTTATCATTTTTTTTTCAACTACACAGGAAGAGATGTGCGAACTGCGGGATCTGGGAGCTAACACGCCTACTGGGATAGCCTACACAGAGGAAGAGATACTTGCCCGGGTTTTAAAGGGCAAGCAGCGGGGTTATATAGCCGGTAGGGGTAGGGTGTTAGCAGGCAGTGGCAAGACAAAGTTACCCATGCCGCCTCCCGGTTCGTACAGTGGGCCCGAGATTGACAGGATGATGGCCGAGAAAGAGAAGAAGATCAAAGAAGTTGAAGAAGATGCTAAGGCCACTAAGCGCCAACTCACTGCAATTATGAATGTGTTACAGACTAACCCCGAGCTGTGGGGCCAGTTGATAAGCCAGCTACCTTCTCAAACCGATGATGACGAGGGGCAGTGAGGTATATATGTATGGGTTATTTTGTACACTTTAACATTTTCTCCATCCGTATGCTTGATCCTCATCCGTATTTTGTACATTTTAACACTTTAACACCTTGACTTTGTCCATCCGTATGCTATTGACTCATCCGTATGTTATTATTGTACACTTTAACATTTTGGCGACTTGAACATTGCGGATATAGCAACTTTTGTGGTATTGGCAGCTTATAACACCCATTTTGTAGAATTTGTAACGTTTTAATGTATTTGAGGGTGTTTAGCAATTATATATAAGTGTTTTAGCTGTTATAACTTGTTTTGGGATATTGGCATGTTGGTATTAGTGGTTTACAGGTTTGGATTGTGTACAGGTTGTGTAGATTTTTCCAGAAAAATTTTCAGAAAAAATCTGGAAAACTACTGATGTACAGGCTATTGTGCAGCAGCAGCAGTTTATTGTGCCAACGACATGTCGCCTGCACAAAATCACATATTTATTTGATATATTTTTTTACCGAAGACATGGCGTCGGTACAATACTAGAACAGTTTTGCTTAACAACTTTGGTACCAACGCTATGTCGTCGGTACCAAAGTTTGACTTTCGTTGACTGCTGTTAATCACATAGTTAATTATCAAAAACGTACCGACGACATGGCGTCGGTACAATACTTGTCGGATCCCAAAATTTTTTGACTGAAAATGGCTGTGCGACCCACACGAGCGTCGGCAAATGTCGTCGGGACAGTAAGCCACGACGGGGCATTCTCGACTATCACCGGCCGACGTCATTTCGTCAGCATCCACTACGTGCTGACGTCATGTCGCCGACACGACGCTTTTTTGGTCGTCGGGAAACGTCCTGATTGTACTAGTGCAAGTCCAAATTAATAGATGAATTAATGTATATATTATATTATCATCATCATAGATTTTGTGTATAGTGTGACAGTACGTAATCAATCAAGATTAGTAGCATATGCTTTATTCTTTTCAATATCTATAACTTGGTGTACTGAATTTGTTTGTAAATAAGTTCTTATTTTCGTGGCGACATTTTGATAGGCTATGTTTTTTTTCTCAAGATTTTGGAGTGGCTTCTACTCAAGGAAAAGTCATCACTTGCAAAGATAACGTTTATTTGTTTTTGTATCTTTAATCTACATTTAATGAGCGTGATCTGATTGTGTTTTGTTTGTGGGTGTAGATTAAGGGTGTGTTTGGTAGAGAGAAATAGAGTAAAAGAAATAGAATTGATGCAACTTCTCTTGTTTGGTAGGCCAAAGAAACTAAAGGGCGGAGAAATTTGTTTTCTCGAGAATTTCTCTCTTTGTAATTTTATTTCCACTCAGTTTGCAATGGAATTTAAATTTCTCCGTGTTATCATGCCTAAAAAGATGAGGTATAAGAGTACAAAAGCACGTGCTAGTCACATTCTCCTACATCTAAAAACCAGTCAACCTCTCTAGCCCCACCAAATTACTTTCCCAAATACCTTTTATCAACCCTAAACCCCAAAATTGCTCCTTCTCACACCGGTTAGCGGTTGTACTATGGTTCATCACCACCCTTTACTTATCATATCATGGTTATTGTTTGGTTCTTATCAGTATTAATAACTCATTTATGAATGGTAGACCAATTTAAATTGAGTTGTTTTGGGTATAGTGATATAATTTTGTACCTTGACTTTCCATATCACCAAGTTGTTTGGTATCTAAATTGATGATTGTTGATTGATTTAAGCTTAGAAAACTGATTTGTTCTAAAGATTTTATGTGAAATGGAACAAATTGAGTCTAGTGGATCTGTTCTCCTTCGCTGGTCTAATTTTTCTTCATTGACTTTTTGAAGCAATTTGGTTATCAAAATTCAAGCTTTTGGTTTATTTGATTGTTTAAATTTAGAGTAAACTCTAAAATACATCCATGTGGTTTACCCATTTCACACCATACATCCCTCTCGAAAAAGTTGCAACATATACATCACTCCGTTAGTAAAAGTTAACCTATATACATCCAGGAGGACGAACGGTGCAAATTTTGTGTCGTTAACTTGGACACATGGCAGTTAAGTAAGGGTATTTGTGTCATTTTATGTTTCCCAGCTACTTCACCACTCTTTTTCTACCAATTTCAGTCAAACCCAAATCATAAACACAAATCAAAAACACAAACACAAATCAGAAACACAAACACAAACACAAATCAAACAGACAAATCAAAAACACAAATCAAAAACATTAAACCCACACTTCCAATTTTAGTATCTATGGTGGTTGCTGAAAGGCGTATTCGTGATTATGAAGATCCAGTGGATGAACAAGAAGCTTATAGTAAGTGTTAATCTTTCTAACCCTAATTGTAATATTATTTGCTTCGTGACTATATTTTTCAAAATACCTAATTGATTGAAACCCTAATTTTTTGAAACTAATTTGGTCATTGTAGGTAAATTTCCAAACATGTTCTCACTGAAGATACATCATGGTGGCCGAATTCTTTACTGAAAGTCAAGGTAGAAAGTACATACAAGGGACCCATAATTTTATAGACTTTATAGATATGGACCTCTTTTCAGTTATAGAAATCAATGATATGATTGAAAAGTTAGGTTACAAGAGGAAAGATTGTGCAATGTACTATCATTTCAAAATACCTAACAATGATTTGGATTATGGGTTACAAGCACTAGGAAATGATGGGGATGTGTTGAACCTAGTTAGGTATGTTGATAAGTACAAACTTATTGAAGTTTACATTGAGCATGAGTATACAGTATTGGAAACTTATTGGAAATCACCACAGAGAGTGATGATTGAGGAAATAGTTGATGAAGGTCCTAGTTCAGCATTAGTTAGAAAGCCCTTTAAGAAGCCTGCTAAGAAGACAAATAGGATGTCTCTATTGCTTGATATGGGAGAGGGATCTGCTAATGTTTTAGAGGAACCTAGATTAAATGGTGATGGTGTAGATGGTCAAGGTACTACTGTTGGTGCTAATTTAGTAGAGGAAGGACCTAGTTCATTAGTTAGGAAGCCTTTTAAGAGGCCTGCTAAGAAGACAAAGAGAATGTTGGTTGTGGTTGGCCCAGAACAGGGTGAAGATAATCAATGACCTAACTACGTACCAATAATGGTTACCGGATATCACTTGGAATCATGTTATCACTTTCCAAAGTAAACTATTCGACCCTAATGCCTGGGTATCATGAATATCTACTTGAGATAAGACCAAATGTATGTTAATGATTTAGGCACCAATCAATAACCCTTTTGCTTTCAAGTGTTTATGTTCTCTGTGTCTTTTTCCATGCATGATTGATTTCCAATATATAGGAAAATACTCACAGCTAGTCAAATGGAATTAAGAGGATTAATTGGCCCACTAATCGCCTCATAATTATCCCCATTATAGCCAATAGTGGTTACATGACCAATTAAACATGGTCATAAAGGCAGTTTTAACTGCCACTTGAATAGGTCAAAGTAGTTACATACTTCCCAGCAGTACTAACTTAGTAACATGCTCTAGCAGTAGTAACTTAGTACTAGCAGTAGTAACTCTGCTCCAGCAGTACTAACACAGTACTAGCAGTAGTAACTCTGCTCCAGCAGTACTAATAAAGTACTAGCAGTAGTAACTCTGTGAAGGATTAAACCTTCTGATGAGTTACTCCCAACCACTATCAGAGCCAGGGTAGTCATGGACCTGATGGGTGTACACTCCGTACCTCCTGACCCATTACCAGGTGTGAACTGATCCCTCAAGTGCACTAAATTTTTCAACAATCCTCCCCAAATTTAGTTCACTTCCTTTGCATGAAAATTAAACATTAAACAAAACATGTGCATAAACGAAAATATCCTGAGGATTGAATTTCCATCTTAGTACATTACACGTTCAAATATTCGAGAATCAGGGTGTTCTAAGAATTGAACCCTTCAACCCATTTGAATACCTGAAGATAAAATACACACTAGTTTTCAGACACTTAAACGCTCCTGACACTTTACAAGCCATGTGTCCATATCCAATTCATAAATGTTGTAAGAGCCAAAAGTCCTAAGCTCCCTGAAGACGCAAAACTTCAACATTCACATAGGTGGTTCTTCTTTATTCATGCTCCTGCCAAGCACTTTTTCAAAGAAATTAACCACTAAGAAGTAAATACTTCATCCTCCTTTCCAGCAGGTTCCGAGCACAACCTTGGGATGATTGTAAAACAAGTGCTCCAATACACAGAATGTTCAGCTTTCCACATTGAACTCAGCTCCCAAGTTTCCTCAGGATGGAGTTGGGTGTCTTATCATTCAGTGACTAAGTTGGACTTTAAACCCATCCCTTTAGCAGACTTTATGACCAAGTCTCTAGGCAGACCCTTCGTCAAGTGATCAGCTAAATTTTGTTGAGATCTAAAAAACTCAATATATACCACCCCATTCATGATAAGCTCACGAATCATGCTATGCCGGATACCTAAGTGTCTAGACTTCCCATTGTACATCTGGCTATAAGCCTTTGCCAATGTAGCTTCACTATCACAACGGATAGAAATAGGTGTTGTAGGTTTAGGCACAATAGAATCTCAAGAAGCAAGTTTTTCAACCATTCAGCCTCTTTACCAGTAGCTGCTAAAGCCACAAATTCAGATTTCATTGTTGAACTGGTGATGCAAGTTTGCTTCTTGGATGCCCAAGAAATTGCACCTTCACCAAGTAGGAATACCTAGCCATTGGTAGACGAATTGTATTCAGTGTTACTGATCCAACTTGCATTACTGTATCCTTCTAATACTGAAGGATAACCAGTATATGAGAGACTATAATCCATAGTTCTCTTCAAATACTTCAGTACCCTCTGAATTGCTTGCCAGTGCTGAGCACTAGGATTACTAGTATACCTGCTTAGTTTTCCCACTACAAATGCAATATCAGGTCTTGTACAAGTCATGGCATACATTAGGCAGCCAATCACCCTAGAATACTCAAGTTGAGATACAGCCTTGCCAGTATTAGGCATCAGCTTCTCAGTTGTATCCATAGGTGTACTCACTGGAGTACAATCAGAGTGGTTGAATTTCCTCAGTACCTTCTCAATATAATGAGACTTGATGACAAAAATTCCTTTGTCAGGTCAACCTGATTTTGGTCAGTGCCAAAGATCAGCATGTCATCAACATATAGACAAATGATGACTCCTTTACCAGATTCATCAAATTTGCTATACACACATTTGTCAGACTGGTTAAGTAAATAACCACTAGACAAAACCACTTCATCAAATTTTTGATGCCATTGCTTAGGTGCCTGCTTCAGTCCATATAAGGACTTAATCAGTTTACACACCTTGTTTTCATTGCCAGGCATGATGAAGCCCTGAGGTTGGTTCATATAAACCTCCTCATCCAATTCACCATTCAAGAAAGCTGTCTTCACATCCATCTGATGAATAATCAGATTGTGAATTGATGCCAAAGTAGTCAACAATCTTATGGTACTGATACGTGCCACAGGGGCATAAGTATCAAAATAGTCTATCCCTGACTTTTGTTTAAAGCCCTGAATGACTAGTCTAGCCTTGAACTTTTCAATAGTTCCATCTACTTTCATTTTCCTTTTGAAAATCCATTTGCAACACAAAGGTTAGTAACCAGGTGGTAGATCAGCCAACACCCAAGTGTTGTTGCCCATGATGGAGTCCATCTCATCATTTATTGCTTCTTTCCAGAAAGCAACATCCTGGGACTTCATTACTTCATCAAATATTTTGGGGTCATCCTCAACATTAAAGCAATAGGAGTGTTGGTCAGAGACCTCATCCCTTGTTCCTTCAATTAAGTATAATTGAAACTCAGGTCCAAATGACTTTGGAGTCCTGATCCTTTTGCTCTTTCTGAACTCAGGTTGTTGAACCACAACCTCATCAGGGACCTCTGATAGCACTTCATCAGGGACCTCTGATGTACCAATATCATTAGTTCCATTTGGAATCCTCTGACTTGGTCTAGGGACTGATGAGAATCTATTCTCATCAAAGAGAGCATCGCTTGATTCAATTATTGAGTTAATTGAAACATATTCATTAGGTTCAATAACATAGAACCTAAAAGCTTTGGAATGCTCAGCATATCCAACAAAGATGCATTCAATGCCTCTTTCACCCAAAGTTTTCTGCTTTGGATCAGGGAGTCTTACAACAGCCCTACAACCCCAAACCCTGAGAAAGTTCAGGTTGGGTTTTCTTTTAGTCCAGAGTTCATAAGGGGTAACCTTGTTCCTTTTGTTGGGAACCCTATTTAATAAATAGCAAGCTGCTAACATAGCTTCACCCCAGAACCCTTGACTCAGCCTTGAATAGGACAACATGGAATTAACGATCTTCTTCAGCACCCTGTTTTTCCTTTTAGGGATACCATTTTGCTGAGGAGTATAGGGAGCAGTCGTTTCATGGATTATACCAACAGACTGAAAATACAGAGTATCCATGTACTTACCTCCCCTATTAGTCCTTAATCTTTTGATTAGGGACCCAAGTTGTAATTCAACTTCAGTTTTAAATACTTTGAATTTATCTAATGCTTCATCCTTAGTATGTAACAGATAGACATAGAAAAACCTAGAAGCATCATCAATAAATGTCACAAAGTACTTCTTATTCCCCAAAGAGGGAGTGGCATGCAAATCACACAGGTCACTGTGTATTAGCTCCAAGAGCTCAATCTCAGGTTTTACACCCTGAAAAGGTTTCTTAGTTATTTTGGTCAACATGCAAGTCTTATATTTTTCAGTGTCCATGTCAAATGTTGGGATTAACCTATCCTTAGACATATCTTGCATTCTTTTATAGTGTACATGGCCAAGTCTAGCATGACAGAGGGTAGAGTCGTTCAGTTTAGAGGTTGACATAAAGGCTGAATTAACAATATCAGTGACAATATTAAGCCTAAACATTTGATTACACAAATAGCCAAAACCAATAAACACACCATGTTTAGAAAAAACAAACTTATCAGATTCAATAACTTGTTTAAAACCATGATTATTTAAAACACTATTTGAAACCAGGTTTTTCCTTATATCAGGAACATGAATAACATTAAACAAAGTTACAATCTTTCCAGAGCTAAAACTAAGATCTACACAACCACGACCATGCACCAGGGCTGTTGACTCATTTCCCATGTGAATAATAGAACCATCATTCAGTGACTCGTAATTCTTGAACCAACGTCTATCTTTGCACACATGAACAGTTGCTCTAGAGTCAACCCACCACGCAACATCATCATCCTGCACATAGTTAGATTCAGATACATATGTAACATAATAAATCTGAAAGGATTTATTAAACATATTCTGACCTTTAAGTGAGTTGGCAGAACCACCACTCCCTGAACCACTAGTGCCTGAACCATTGGCTTTACCACCAACCTTAACACCTTTGCAATCCCTTTTAATGTGACCAGTTTTGCCACATTTCCAACAAGTAGGTGTTGCCTTCTTGTTAGGGTCAGCCTTTGTGTTATCATGATGTTTACGTTTGCCCTTGTTGTCATTGTACCTGGTGGAGTTGTTATGTTCCACCATATTGACAACAGATGCACCAGTAGCATTGCTACTCTTTGGCTTGTCACTGTCCTACGCCCTGAGGGATTCCTCAATACGCAGATGACTACCCAACTGAACAAGAGTCAGTTCTTCCTTCTTATGTTTCAAGGTATGCTTGAAATCTTTCCAAGAAGGAGGTAGTTTGTCAATGATACAAGAGACTGAAATAGCCTCATCCATGTTCATTTTATGTTGTGTAAACCTTCCAAGTATACCAAGAAGTTCATTGTATTGTTCCATAACTGGTCTTGAATCAGTCATTTTGTAATTTGTGAAATTACTTACAAGAAACTTTTTACTTGATGCATCCTCAGCCTTATATTTGGCATCTAAGGAATCCCATAGTTCTTTGGAAGATTCAACATTCTGATAAATATCAAATAGAGAATCAGACATACCATTGAGGATTAAACCTCTGCAAATATAATCATCATTCTCCCATTTGCTCCGCTTCCTCATTTGTTCCACAGTAGCATCATCACCATCATCAGGAATAGGAGTGCTCGGAACATACACCACACTCATGCTTGAAAGCAAGAAGTGCATCTTCTTCTACCATCTCCTGAAGTCCACCCCTTCAAACTTATCAAACATGGCAAAGTTTGAAGCCATGTGTTTCATAGCAGCAGCAGCTATTGATTATCACAAAATAGTTTACATTGATTGTTGGTTGTGGTTGGCCCAGAACAGGGTGAAGATAATCAATGGCCTAACTACGTACCAATAATGGTTACCGGATATCACTTGGAATCGTGTTATCACTTTCCAAAGTAAACTATTTGAGCCTAATGCCTGGGTATCACGAATATCTACTTGGGATAAGACCAAATGTATGTTAATAATTTAGGCACCAATCAATAACCCTTTTTCTTTCAAGTGTTCATGTTCTTTGTGTCTTTTTCCATGCATGATTGATTTCCAATATATAGGAAAATACTCACAGCTAGTCAAATGGAATTAAGAGGATTAATCGGCCCATTAATCGCCTCATTATTATCCCCATTATAGCCAATAGTGGTTACATGACCAATTAAACGTAGTCATAAAGGCAGTTTTAACTACCACTTGAATAGGTCAATGTAGTTACATACTTGTTATAAGCAATGATCACCACTTAATCACACAAACTATATTACAAATCGAATGGTACACAACACAAGAACAAGATGAGAGGAGTGTGGATCATATACATTAACTTGATGTTTATTAGCTTCAAGAAAAAGGAAACAAACAACAAACATTAAGCTTACACACTCCCACCTTTGCTATCTTCTTATGGCTGTGTTTTAGTCACACACACTTACACACAGTTAACACCCACCATCCAAATGAGGATAAGGTGGGTTTATATTTGTTTGAGTTGGATGGGCTTGGACTTGGGTGGGCTTATACATGGATCAACATTTTACTAACAACCTTAAGTCCAAGCCCATTAAATAAACTAACTTATTCAACGACACATTTAAAACAAAAATAATAATGACGATGACCATCACTTTTTATAAATCCTAACAATCTCCCCCTAAGGGATGGTCATTCAAATGATGCTCGGAGTGAGTTGGTCTTTCGTCTTCATTGTCTTGTGCCTTTGTGTGTCGTTGCATAGTAGTCTTTGTTCTTGTTCCTTCATGCTATGTGATCTTCAAATAATCATCTTTTGGTCATTCTTGCCTTGATCTACTTCTTCTGTCCAGACGCGTCGTCGTTGTAGATGATGATGATAACTGGACTTTCGTCGGTACCTGTATACGACAGTTAGCAATAAATCGTCCAGCGCTTATAGGTTCAGATTTTGAGATCGTTATCAGCATAGTGTGAGAACTTTCTCTAATCTTTTCCAAGGCCGTTGAGAGCCTCTGAAGTATACCGAAGTATCACTTCAAGACTGTAGACCGTTTGAAGCATGTAACCATCATGACATAAGGCAAGATCTGAAGATCTCATTAAGACTCATACAACTTGTATCCTTTTTGGTGAACACAAGTGTATTGCATAGGAAGTGTTCCTAAGAGATCTTTGATGAATCTCATGTCTCTAGACTCGATAATGTGCGTTTTGATTTTAGTCGTCGGAGGCATGGAGCAGAGTGCCACCTTTTCAATATCAACACATCTCGGAATGAGAGGTCGATAGATTATGCAGTGTTCTCCGTGAGAAATGAAACAAATATCTTTTGAGAGATATCTGAGTGGATAGGAGGGGTGGTGCAGCGCGTCACTGGGTCCATGACGTCTTGTCTTCAATATCAGTATCAACTTGTGATAACCGATAGCAGATGTATTGACCCGGTTTCTGTCCTAAGTTTTCATGGAGGGCTATTTCTTTTCACCCTTTCATTAAACTTTTCTTTTTAATTATTCAACCCCTTCTTTCTCCTTTCTCATTTACTCTTTTTTCCAATCTTACCTAAGGACTTCTAATTCTAATCTATTGGAATTGTCCTTGGGTAGATCCCTCCGGCTCTGGCAGATCATTGGACATATCCTAACCATAATCACCTTATTACTCCATGATTATCCTAGATTATTGATCACATGCCATAAAATCTTGTGAAAATCTCTCAACGTGTTTATGAGAAAACACATTTTGTTAACACATTGAGAGTTTTGCATTTTGGAAACACTCCCCCTTCACATGTGCTCATGTATTTTTGAAATAAATTGCACATGTTGGTAAGAGTTCGCACATTTTTAAATGATAGATTTTCAATGAACATGACCTTCGCGAGACACGCTTACATCACTAGTTGGACTAGCTTGAAATTATTACCCGTCCCGGTCATATTCAAAGATCATCTCTTGAATTGGTACATTCTACTCAGACAAGTCCTTTGCGAGACACGCTTACATCACTGGTAAACCAGCTTGAAATTATTACCCGTCCCGGACAAGTCTTTTCGATAACGGACATTTAGTTTCGTCAATTCGAGGGTTGTTCTGAGTCTTTTCGAAGAGTTCGTTTGAGATTCAAACCACAAAAACTTTTTGATCACATTTTAATCACGTCCTCTCCCCCTTATACCAAATTGCCACTTAATCTCCCCCTCAAAAATAGCATGAAGTGATATTTTTGAAAACAGTTGATTAAAATGAAACATTTTGGAGAGACGGACTGATTTTAGCATGAAATCGGAACATTTTCTTTTTGAACTCCCCCTTAAACAGAGCATATACTTAAACGGTTGAGTTTAAAAGCATTTAAGGGTCTTAGAGGGAGTTATTGTGAGCACAAAATTTATAGAAAGACTTTGAAAAATCTTTTTGAAACAATTTTGATTAAGTGCTCACGTTTTTTGCTTTTTGCCATTAACATTGCGAGTCCTGATCGGAAATAATCAGAAGTCTTCAACGTAGCATTTGTTTGAAATCTTTTTGAGTTGGCATACCCGAGCTACAATAAAAGATTTCACGTTTATAAACGGGTTTCGTACTGAAATATACGAAAGCCTTTATAAAGAAATTTGAGAAAATGACATGTTTTGGAAAAAAAATTAAATGAACTCTCGCTCAAGCATCTGTACATGCCCGTATCATTGTTGAATGACATTTCTAGATACGTACAGAATATTGATTATACAAGAGACATGTCGTGAGAAGATTATTTTTGGATTTTTGTTTTTCTATTGTTTTTGTATTTTTGAAAATTTTCTATTTTTATATTTTGTTTTTGTTGGTTTTTCAAATTTTGTATTTTGTTTTTCTAAAATATTTACAGCGAAGCTTTTTGAAATAAATCAAGAAGATTCGAGAAGACTTTCTAACTCTTCGGGAGTTAGGCTTCGCATTCCAATTCGATGAACTAAATTTTCAAACGGCTCTTTTGGGAGGGCCTTAGCAAATAGATCGGCAAGTTGGTATTCAGTCTTCACGAAAAATAATTCAACTGTACCCTCTTCTACGTGTTCTTTTATGAAGTGATAGCGGACTCTAATATGCTTGGTCTTCGAGTGTTGCACTGGATTGCACGAGATGGCTATGGCAATTTTCGAGTCGCAATACAAAGGTATGCGGTCGAAAGAGAAACCATAATCTGTGAGTTGTGTCCTCATCCATAGAACTTGGGCACAACACGCAGATAGAGACACATAATCGGCTTCTGCTGTTGATAAAGCAGTGCAGTCTTGTTTCCTTGATGACCAGCCTACTAGCTTTTCTCCCAAAAATTGTGCTCCGCCTGATGTACTCTTTGCTGTAACTTGGCAACCGGCATGGTCTGCATCTGAAAATGCTATTAGTGTAAACTCTGAATCCTTCGGATACCAAAGTCCCATGTTAATGGTTCTTCGTAGGTACCGAAAGATCCGTTTAACCTCTTGGAGGTGAAGTTCGGTAGGCCTTGCCTGAAACCGTGCGAGTAAACAAACAGAAAAATGTATATCTGGTCGACTAGCAGTTAGGTACATGAGAGACCCAATCATGCTTCGATATTTCTTTGGATCCATGGGTTTCCCATATATTCCAGCGCCTATTTTTGGTGAAGTGACCATTGGTGTACCAACAGAGTCACAATTGTCCATTCCATGTGATGCGCGTGATGTGTCGTTGCGGTTTAGCAGTTTTAATGCCTACTCAAGTTTTAAATTTATATTTAGCCGACTTATCAATAACACACACACTTAACGAGCAGTGTACCCGGTCAGTATGAAGATAATGGTAAGTAGAGTGTCGATCACTAAGAGTGGAACGTATTATCTCGTTATTCTAATCAGTATTTTAATATCCTAACGCAAGGGGGTTTCAGCCTGAGAGACTGGCACGATTTGTTTGCAATTAAAAAATAAAATAAACCAATAGGCACGAATCAGCAAGTAGCACACACGTACACAGATAAATACTTGAGACAATAAGAGGGATGTCCTTATGATTAAGTAGATTGTCACTTGTTTTATTGATAGCTTTATATGAAGTGTATGTAGTTAACCCTTTCTCGTTGGTCCTAATTTTATCGGCGAGTAAACCCTTAATGATTACTTATGTCTAAAAGTTATTCCTAAGTGATCAATTTAGAAACAACCGTGGGAGCCACATTATGTCCCGCAGTCAAATGCCCGCAAGCCACTAATAAACACAGAGGTTATCAATGCACTAATAAGTAGTAACCAAAGACATCAACATATAAACTTTAATTGATGGGAAAGCAAGTATTAAAGGGAGTGCAATCTTTCGTTGTCACATTACACAAGCCACCAATCCTGATGAATTAAAGTTTGCTAACACAATAAAACAAAACTACTTAATGAATTAAACACATGCAGCACCTTCTTACAGCTCTTGTATCTTTGATTTGGGTGTGTCTTGTGCTGCCTTCTTGACTGAATTCGTCCTTTGTTCCTCCTGTTCGAACTTCGGTTTTAGGTTTTCCGGACTTTTTAATTCGTCTGGTCTACGGGGTATTTATAGTTTCTGTCTGAGGGAAGATGCGGCGCATCTACTAAGTAGATGCGGCGCATGTACTTAACTTCGCGTGGGGTCCAAGATTATAATATTCAGGAATATTCGTACACCGCCAGAAGATGCGGCGTAACTCCATGATTAGATGCGGCGCATGTCCTCTTGTATCTTGGATCGTATCTGGTGATATCTTGATATAGATGCGGCGCATGTCGTGAGTGAGATGCGGCGCATCTGGAGCAGAATTGACTTGATCTTGTCCATGTCAGTAGACCTTCAACTTTATGCACGTTTTGCTCCATTATTAGTCCAAAATCGCTAAGTTTCACCAAATGCTTGTTTTTACCTGAGAATTACAAAAGTAAACGATTAAGTATCAATCCTCATACATAATATAGTAAAACAAGTCAAATTAATAGGATAAATGATAGTAATAAATGTACTTATTTGAGTTCATCACCATGTTTTTTCAAAATCTCAATTGTATATTTAGCCTGATTAAGAAAAATACCACATGGGGATTGATGAATTTGTAAACCTAAAAAAAAAATTTAATTCACCCATCATGGACATTTCGAATTTGCTTTTCATGAGATTTTCAAAATGTTTTGAATGTTGCGGATTAGTGGACCCAAATATTATGTCGTCCACGTAAATCTGAACAATCAAAATGTCATTTTTGTATTTTCTTGTAAACAAGGTTGGATCAATTGTTCCTTTGGTGAAATTATTTGACAACAGGAAAGATGATAACTCGTCATACCACGCCCTTGGGGCTTGTTTCAAACCATAGATAGCTTTCTTCAACTTGTAGACATAGTCTGGATGATCTTTGTCGACGAAACCATCTGGCTGACTCACGTACACTTCTTCTTTCAGAGTTCCATTCAAGAAAGCTGTCTTGATGTCCATCTGATAAACTGTGATGTTCTTGTGAGCTGCATAAGCTAAGAAAATCCTGACTGCCTCAAGCCTTGCCACTGGTGCGAATGACTCTTCAAAATCTATCCCCTCATCCTGTTTGTATCCCTTTTGCCACCAGACGAGCTTTGTTGCGAATTACAGTCATTTCTTCATCCTTTTTGTTTTTCCATAACCACTTAAGATCAATGACGAGTTTGTCAATTGGTCTTGGAACTAAATCCCAGGTGTCATGGATTTGAAATTGAAGAAGTTCTTCCTGCATCGCTTCAATCCAGGCATTATCTGCCATTGCTTCCTGAATGTTCTTAGGTTCTATGAGACTGACTGAGCAGACATAGATGCACATGTTGCAATCGGTGTTTAGTTGTTTTCTCGTCTGAATTGGTCTTGAGGGTTCACCAATAACCTGTTCTATTGGATGGTCTTTTGTCCACTGTAACGTAGAAGGGTACCTTGGACTGAATGAATGCGTGTTAGACGGTTCATGTAATCTTGAAGAAGATTCAGCAGATTCCGTTCCAAACGGGTTTTCGAATGGTTCTTCGTCTAACACCGCATTATTTTGTTCTTGCTCATCAATTCTTGGTAGAACAATTTCAATTACTAGAGTTAGTGGAGTAGATGTTGATGATGTGGAGGGAGTTGGTGCGCCAGCTTCGAATGTTGTGGATGCATCTGGATTTGGTGGTGGTGGTGGTTGTTGATTTTGAGTGGGTGCATCGGAACGTTGGTTAGATGCATTTATCGAAGCGCCACCATAGTATTCATCATACATAAACTCGAAGAAATTATCCAGTTCCTGATTTGTGGGTTGTTCGTTATGAATTGATTGAGCTCCTTGAGGTGCGAGTCCTGAACTGATATGTCCAGAAGTCATTGGGTTAAGCGCGGGTTCTAGAGCGAGTCTCTCAGAAGCCATCTGTGAAATTTCATCAAACTTCACATTCATCGTCTCCATGATCTTTTTCGTTCTCCTGTTATACACCCTGAATGCCCTCGAGTTTTCAGAATAACCAATGAAGATTCCAATATCACCCTTAGCTTTCAACTTCCCCAGATCTTCCCTGTCATTCGTTGGATAGCACAAAGCGCCAAATACATGAAGATAAGAAATATCCGGTTTTCTGTTGTTGACAAGTTCATATGGGGTTTTATTGAATCTTGGATGAACTAGGGATCGGTTCTGAGTGAAACAGGCAGTGGCAACAACATCAGCCCATTAAAATAACGGTGCACTAGAATAAATCAGCATTGTGCGAGCAGCTTCCACAAGAGTTCGATTTCTTCTTTCAACTACCCCATTCTGCTGTGGAGTTCTAACAGCTGATGTCTGGTGTGTAATACCAGTTTCTTCAAAAAATGATCTTAACTCCTGATTTACAAATTCCGTGCCATTGTCTGTTCTTACAATCCTAACTGGAGCTTGAAGTAGAACTTGAATATGCTTCAGAAAGGTGATGATGATGCCTGGTGTTTCGTCTTTTGACCTCAAAAACTTTACCCATGTATATCTTGAATAGTCATCAACAATTACAAGAATATACTTCTTCCCATTTATGCTTTGAACTCTCATTGGGCCACATAAGTCCATATGCAACAAATGTAACCTATCAACCGAACTAGGTACGGATTTAGGTTTGTATGTTGCTCTTTTGCTCTTTCCTTGCTCACAAGATGGACATAAGTGTTCTTTGGTGTATTTAAACTTTGGGAGACCGGAGACGATGTTGTCTTTGGCAAGCTTGTTGATTTTGTCAAAGTTAAGATGGGATAAACGTCTATGCCACAACCAGGATTTTGTTTCGCCTGCCCTGGTCATGAGACAAATTGGTGATGAAGAGGCCATTTGGTTTATGTCTATAGCATAGATATTGGTGCCACGATCCCCAATTAAGAGATCATTCCCAACCAAATTCCTGACAGAGCAAGTGTTTCTCCTAAATGCAACCTCTAAATCAGCATCACAAAACTGTCCGACTGAGAACAGATTGTGTCCCAACCCTTCGACATAGTAAACCCGAGTGATCAAATAATTTCCAAACCGAAGATCTCCATAACCCAGAATAGCTACAACATGATCATTCTCAAACCGTACAGTCCCCATGAACTGCCATACAAAGTTGATCAGCAGCTTCAGATTCCCGGTCATGTTCTTGGAGCAACCCAAGTCGACGATCCAAAGAAAATTTCAATGACCTGCGAAGAACAGATGATTTTGTATATGAAAACCATTTAACATTTGGTTCCAAAGGGTTAGATGTAACAGGTGAATTACACTTAGAGATGGTTTCCGTTGTAGCATTGGGAACTATTTCTAATGTGCCATTCTTAAGCGCAAACATTCTACCCGTTGGTTTCCATTCACAAAGCTTAATATGGTCCTTAGGTAATAGGCTACTAGTGGTTTTCCTAGCTTTTGCAATAAGTCTTCGAATATATCTAGACTTAGCCTTAGTTACTAAAGGAACCTTTTTCTGTTCAGGCATATCATTCACATTCACAGTATCAGAAACAATATCATCACAAGCATTTTCAGACAAAGATTTCTTGTGCATTAAACAAACAGAGTCATTACATGCATTCAAAACACTGGTCTTAACATTACATCTAGATTATATATGTTTCTTATTTGAAAGCTTTAAATTCCTAGGGTGTTCTTCTACTTTCTTGCATGCACTCTTAGAAACAGGCGAGACACTAGTTTTCTTGTTAATGCTCCTAGACTGTCTTCTGCTCCTAGAGTTGCTTTCTAATCCTGTAGAAGGTAAGGCACACTCATTAGAATTTGTGTTGTTGTCCTGAAATGTTGTTGTAGCATTCCTAGACTCGTTTGGATTATCCTTTTTACTTTTATCTATCGCCCTATATGTTTTAGATGTAGAGGCAGATGCAGTAGTGGGACTAATCCTATAAAGGCCAGGCGCTATTACATTTGATGTTTCGAGAACAGCTTTCTCTTTTTGTTTCTCATTAGGCAAGGGGGTTGATGGTGCTATACCCGTAGTTCCCTCACCCTACCCTTTTTGACTTTCAAGCTGAGATTTCAAAAGATCAATTTGTTTTTGCATGTTGTGGTAGGAACGCTCATACGACAATTTGTCATACTTGCATTCTTCCTTTTTCTGATCAAGTTGTTTAAAATATGTGACATTTTGTTTTTCAATCTTGGCAAGTGCCTTTTCATATTTTATAACAATTTCAGAAGTCTCAGCCCGAAGTCTTTCATCATCCTCAACAGAACATGTTTGGTAAATAATAGATATAATATCAGTCGATAGAGCTTCGAAGGAGAGAGAGTCATTTTGTTTTTCCAAAACTTTTATATATTCCAAGTATTCATTAGCTTCCTTCACTAAGGATTTATGGTCCTTAACGAATTCTGCTGATTCTTTCAAAAGATTATGTTCCATATTTTGAGCAACCGCATAGATTCCATCAATATGTGGATTAATGTCATTCTCAAACACCTTTTTTAGTTCAGTTTGAAAACTTGAAAACCAGTCCAGCTGTTGACTGTTTGTTTTGGATGCCACAATACTTTGAAGTGTTTCAATTCTCTGTTTAAGATCAACCAAATATAGTCTAGCTGCACTTGTATCATAAGTGTTTTTAGATGCCATTTGTTCGATGTTAGGCAGATGTTTAGAAACAACTTTTCGTTTTGTGACAACCACCGGTTTTTTGAAAAACAGTAGTGACTCTTTTTGAACTAGATGAACCCCAGAAAGTTTGTTAAGTTCATTATAGTCAATGGGTTTTATTTCTCTGTTCATTTGTCGCATTTTGTTTCTACTCTCTTCGGAAAGCTCAATCGTTTCACACGAATCATAACCCGCGGGAGGGTCATGGATATCATTTATCAGATTACCATTATAAAGCACATTCTGTTCTTTCTGAGCTTTCTTGAGATTATAAGGGTTTTCACAACCGATAGCCATTTTCTTTATTGTATGTAAAATCGAGTTTGGATCGTTGATTAACAAATTAATTGTTTGTGTAGAATGACCCGTTTTTACAAGCAAATCTTCCAACTTTGCAATAGTTTCCTTTTTATCAGTGATCTCTTTAAGAAGATCCTTTTCTCGTTTTGAAAACCTTTCATTCAACTCTTTCTTTTCTTTTTCAAGATTAGAACAAGTTGATTTTTGTTTTGAAAGCTGGTTGGTTAATTCAGAAATTTCCTTGTTTAGAGATTTGATTTGCACATTCAAATTAACATCGAGAGTGTCAAATTTGATTTGCAAATGTTTTCCTCTTAACTCAGAATCTCTTAAACTAACTTCAAGTTATGACTGTCGTTTGTTATTAAAATCATAAGCTCTTGCATTATCCTTATAACTCTCAAGCTCAATGGTCAATTTTTCATTCGCGGCCTTAACATCGCGATTGACCTTTTTGACCTTTTCAATTTCAATACTACAATTTTGCAATAATGATTCAAATAAAGCACGTGTTTCCTCAGCATTCTCAGTATGCTGTGACTCGAAGTCTCCATTAGAATCCATATCTGGAGTTGCCAAATTAGTATTGCTACAACTTGGTTCGTCCATATATGTATCGTAAATGAAATTAGGAGTCGCAGGATGCTGTTCATTTTGAGGTGACATATCAAACATTTCATTATTGTGACATGTAGCATATGGTTGTACCTCAGAAACCGCATTGGTGTCAAAAGCAGGAGGTGCTTCCGAATCTGTGTCGTACTTAGCCTCTTGGAGATTTGCCATGAATATGCAGTTTGCATCGATGTCCTCTAGATCTTCTGCATCATCCATAAGAGCCATGAAGTCATTCTCTTCTGCACTCAACTGTAACCCAGCCGTTTCCTTCTGTGCCAACAATAATGCTTTCTGCAAATAAGCTGGATCCCTCTTTTTTGGCTTGTCAGGACAGTTCCTAGCCATGTGACCAACACCCTGACAGTTGAAGCATTTCATCACATTACCCTGATTCATATTCCCAACTCCCTGAGCACCAACATTCCCAAACTGATTCCCAGCATTCTGACCCCTTTGATTACCAACAGCTGTACCCATCTGATTCCCTGCATACTGACCCATCTGATTACCAACATACTGCCCTGCATTCTGATTACCCATCTGATATCTTGGAGCATATCCCTGCTGATTTCCATATCCCCCAACCATTTGTCCTTGTTGTCCCATGTTGAAACTCGGCTGTGCAATTTGCTTGTTGCGAGTGTTCGATGAGATTCGTTGATTGTTGTTGGTGGGTGTGGAGTAGCGTCCTTGGAATGCTTTTGTTAGGTAAGCAAACGCTTGAGTCAAAGCAGCAGTTGACTCATCCTGATCATCTTGATCTGGGTGTTGCGGGTATTGTTGTTGTGGGATTACATGTTGTTGTTGTTGTGGGTAGAACGGTGTTTGTGAATTGTATTGTTGTTGCATGAAGTGTTGGGATGAGGATGAAGATAGTTGTGTATTAACTGTAGCAGGTGTAGGAGTCTGGACTATGAGTGCAAGAGGATCATGTTGTTTTGCTAACTTTTCTTTTCTGACTTCATTTGCCTCTGCCTGGTTTTGCTTTAGGAAGTCATAGAGCTAATCATAGTTCACCTCGTGAAGGTTCTTTGTTTGGTTGACAATAGTGACATATCGTCCCCATTCCTCTGGTAGGTTGTTGATGAACTTGATGTTTTGAACAATTTGAGTTGGAGTCAACTTGTTTCTGATCAACTCATTCATGAGAGTGCAAAACCTTGTATAATAAGATTCAATTGGTTCAGCTGCAGTTGATGTGAACTTCTCCCATTCAGTTAGAAGCTTGTTTTCGATGTCTTGTTTACCAATTTCTATACCATGACAAAGGCGTCTAACTCGTTCCCATATATCATAGGCATTCTCACAACTGTCTACAGCACAAAATATTTCTTGTGGTAAACCGAGTTGGATTAAGTGCATTGCCAAGTCATCTGCTTCAATTTGCTTCCAATCTGCCAATGTGTATTCCTCTTCTGTTTGTGTCCGGAAGGTTGCTTGAATGGGAGGTGTTGCATCTGGATTTCCCGCTGTAACTTGAATCTGACGGGGCTTGAATGGACCGTTCTCAATGGAGTTAATCAGGAGTCTACCTTGTCCATTAGGTTTGGTTTTCATGTATCGAAGCATACGGCTCGTCCATGGAAGGTAACTACCTTTTTCTAGCATTGGAGGACGGTTTTCGGCACCGGCGGCATGAATGTCTTGTTGTGTAGTCATTGTTGTTGTTGTATGGTTAAGATGGTATTGGATCGGTTAAAGAACTAGGATAAGGTTGGTTACGGTTCACAGACTTGCTGAAGTTACTTGATGAAGTTACTAGATCACTTGATTAAGAAACTTGACTAAGTTACTTGACTAAATTAGTTCCTCGATCAAAGTTACTCGACTAAAGTAGTTCCTCGATCAAAGTTACTAGATCAAAGTTACTAGATCAAAGTTACTCGATCAAAGTTACTCGATCAAAGTTACTCGATCAAAGTTACTAGATCAAAGTTACTTGATCAAAGTTACTAGATCAAAGTTACTAGATCAAAGTCAAGCTACTCGACTAAATCAAGTTACTCGACTAAATCAAGTTACTAGACTAAATCAAGTTACTCGACTAAATCAAGTTACTCGACTAAATCAAGAGTTACTCGACTAAGTTGAGTTACTCGATCAAGTTACTCGACTAAGTTGAGTTACTCGATCAAGTTACTCGACTATGTTGAGTTACTCGATCAAGTTACTCGATCAAATGGAGTTACTCGATCAAACTTGATCTAACTCGATCAAATTTGCAGCTCAATGAAAAGTTACTCGATTAAGCTTGCTGATGAACAGTAACGTGCCCTAGATCTTTAATTTTTAGATTTTGCTCTTGATACCACTTGTTATAAGCAATGATCACCACTTAATCACACAAACTATATTACAAATCGAATGGTACTCAACACAAGAACAAGATGAGAGGAGTGTGGATCATATACATTAACTTGATGTTTATTAGCTTCAAGAAAAAGGAAACAAACAACAAACATTAAGCTCACACACTCCCACCTTTGCTATCTTCTTATGGCTGTGTTTCAGTCACACACACTTACACACAGTTAACACCCACCATCCAAATGAGGATAAGGTGGGTTTATATTTGTTTGAGTTGGATGGGCTTGGACTTGGGTGGGCTTATACATGGATCAACATTTTACTAACAACCTTAAGTCCAAGCCCATTAAATAAACTAACTTATTCAACGACACATTTAAAACAAAAATAATAATGACGATGACCATCACTTTTTATAAATCCTAACAATACTTCCCAGCAATACTAACTTAGTAACTTGCTCTAGCACTACTAACTTAGTACTAGCAGTACTAACTTAGTACTAGTAGTAGTAACTCTGCTCCAGCAGTACTAACACAGTACTAGCAGTAGTAACTCTGCTCCAGCAGTACTAACAAAGTACTAGCAATAGTAACTCTGTGAAGGATTAAACCTTCTGATGAGTTACTCCCAACCACTATCAGAGCCAGGGTAGTCATGGACCTGATGGGTGTACACTCCGTACCTCCTGGCCCATTACTAGGTGTGAACTGATCCCTCAAGTACACTAAATTTTCCAACAGAGAATGCCAGTAGGTGGGGATGAGGGATCTAATGAAGCAAGTTTTTTTAAGAGTGAGAGTGATAATGAGGTAAACAGTTCTGTTGAAGCAACTTTTTCTGAGAGTGGGAGTAGTAGTGAGTCTGATGATAGTCAAGATAGTGACTATATAGTGGATGATGAACATGTTATAAATGATGTGGATGTGGATATGAAAGAGTATTATCAAAACACAGACAAAGATGCAGAATGGGTGGGATCTCAGTCTGGGAATGTAGAAGTTCCAGATAACAGTCATGTTGAACAAACCTTTGATTTGGATGATTTTGAGAATGCAAGTGATTCTGAAAATGATGGTCAAAGAAAGAAAACTCTGAGAAAGTTAAGGTAACAAAGAGCAAAAGAGTGTGAGGGCATTGATGCAAGTAGCTGCATTGATACATTATTTGTAGGGAGATACTTTGAGGATAAAAAAACTGTTACAGACCTTGTGGCTGCTCATGCTATTGCTACTAGAAGACAGTTATATGTATGGAAAAATGATAAAATGAGGGTTAGGGTAGTATGTAGAGTAAAATGTCATGTTTTCAGATACTCTAATGAGGGCCCAAAGGTTAGTGGGCTAAATTGTGGTCTAAGTCCAACTAAATTAAAATGTGTAGGTGGAAAGTGGGTCAAGTTAACAAATGCTGAGACAAGTGCATATGGAGAAGGAATAAATAAATTAGGTGGGAAGAGAATAAAGGTGGGTGGCACTAAAGGTAATTACAAGTATGAGGTTATCACATGTCCTTGGACTGTGCAAATATCCAAACAAAATAGGTGCAGGGAAGAAACATGGACTGTCTCTACTCTTACTGATGAACATAGTTGTTTGCAAACTAGAGAAGTGAATCTGCTCACCAATACTTTTCTTACCAAAGAAGTTGAAGAAAGAATCAAGCTTAATCCTAACATCCCTATTAGAGCCCTAAAAGAGCAACTGCAATAGAAGTATCAATTAGGTATCACTACAAACAAGGTAACTAGGGCTAAGGCTAAATCACAGATGAAACTTAAGGGTGATTTCACATAACAGTATTCAAGGTTAAGGGATTATGTGCTAGAGCTGCAAAGAACCAATGAAGATACAACTGTGAAAATAGATCTTGAAAGAGATTTTGATCCAAATGAAACAACAAGACAGTTCAGAAGGATCTATGTATGTATTGGTGCTTTGAAGAGAGGGTTTAAAGCTGGCTTAAAGGATTTGCTTGGACTGGATGCGTGTTTTATGAAAGGACAATACCCTGGCCAAGTACTTACAGCAGTTGGCATTGATGCAAACCATGGGACATATCCAGTTGCATATGCTGTTGTGGAAGCAGAAACAACAAGCTCATGGTCATGGTTTTTAACATGTTTAGGGGATGATCTAGATTTGACACCCATGTCCAATTTTACCTTTGTTTCTGATAGACAAAAGGTAATCCTTTTAATTCTAACTTTAACTTATCTTTACTCATTGTGGTAATCCTTATTAATTCTAATTTTCAATTTTGTTTTTAGGGCATCATACCAACAATCTCAAAAGTATTCCCATGTGCTGAGCATAGGTATTGCTTAAAACATATACATGAGAACATGAAGCTACAGTGGAGAGGTAAGCTATACAAGGACTTACTTTGGAAATGTGCATCAGCTACTGCTGTGCCACAATTTGATAGGGCAATGGAGCAGTTAAAGACTTTGAATGAAGAAGCTTGTACTCATACACTGTTCAATTTGGTATTTGTGATGTGATATGTCTAATACCTGTTATGTATATGAAGGTAATGTGGAATGGTGGAACCAAGTATCAAGCAAGTGGTCCATGGGATGATATGTGTGTAGTGGATATAGAAGAGAAGAGTTGCAGTTGCAGGAAATGGGAATTAACTGGAATGCCCTGCAAGCATGCAGTAGCATTGTTAAATGATATGGCTCTAAATAGGGATGATGTTGGGTTGCCTGAAACATGGGTGCATGCTTGTTATTGGCTAGTAACTTGGGAGAAGCAATATAGTTACACCATTAACCCATGCAATAGACCAAGATTGTGGAAGAAACACCCTAGCCCTTACACTATCATTCCACCAAAGATTCAGCCACAAATTGGAAGGCTACCAAAGAAAAGAAAGAAGTCTGCAGAAGAGATATCAATTCAAAAGACGAGTGCAAATGGCAAACTGTCAAGGGCTGGCAAGATTGTTACATGTCTTAAGTGCAACCAAACAGGTCACAACAAAAGGACATGTAAAGAGCCTTCTGGTGTTGGTTGATCACAGTCTTCAACATTTGGTTGATCACAGTCTAGTGCAAGGGTTGATGTTTCACAGTCTAGTGCAAAGGTTGGTGTTTCATAGACTTCTCCAAGAAGGTCTCAAGCAAAAAGGCCAGTCAAAGTGCATCTGCCAAGGGGAAGACAGTTCATAAATGATTTTAATATTCTACTTGTTTATGCTTTTGGAAACATGTATTGGAAACATGCCTGGAAACATGTAGTACTTTAAGTAGTTTACTCTTTCTGTTATGTATTGGTTGTTCATGCCAGGGAACATATTAAGGATTCATCACATTTTCAGTTGTCTTATGTTAACTTGTGTATTGGTTGATCACATTTTAAGTCTTATTAGTTGTGTATTGGAACCATTAAGTTGTGTTGGTCAAGCATTTTTGAAATTGGTAAACTGTACATGTCAACCCAATTTGTCAAACAGGTTTGGTCAATCAGTTTTGGAAAGCAACCCATTGACTGCAAATGGTAAACTGTCCATTTCAACCCATTTCAACCAAATTCTACCCATTTTTCAGTATGTTTGTCTCCACATTTCAACCAATTTATACCCATTTCAACACAATTCAACCCATACCACAACAATTCAACCCATTCAAACCCAATGATAACAAAAACACAGTAATTTGAGATGAAAAGAAACTTGGCTTCATTGATATCCAAAAGATTACAATACTACACTTAAACAAAAGAGTACTTAATTTCACATCATCATCATCATCAGTACTAAATCCTAAAAGAGACAAAAGATTGCAATACTTAATTTCACTTCATCATCAGATAAACAATAAAGAAGAACCAACTAAACCCTAAAAGAAACTTCAATCTTCTCGCTTTTAAAAGATTTTCCCTTGATGCATCTTGTAGCTGGTTCATGCTATTCAGCAATCCAAGAATAATCGCCACTGATCTTTCACACATAGGTGGATCGTACCAATCATAAAACCCACAATTTGGTTCCTTCAATAATTTGTAAATCAAACTATCAAATAAATTGAAATTCAAAATGTAAACAAGTATTATTCAAGACTTACAGGTCTGGGACAACAGTGAAAGCGGCGTCCAGGATTTCTTGGTCTCCATGAAGTTTTAAGGATTGTGGGTAACCCACATCTACAACTTTTTGGGTTGTACATTGTTTTGTGTGTGTTAGGGTTTTTCAATTTAGGGTTTTCAATTAGGGTTTTTTAATTTGGGGGAAAATTTGGAGAGGATAAGTAATCACTGTGTGTGTGCGCGTTTTCAATTAGGGTTTGTCCAATTAGGGTTTTTAAATAGACTTTAAAAAAAGTGGTGAGGTAGCGGGAAACCTATATAGGGAAACATAAAATGACACAAATACCCTTACTTAACTGCCACGTGTCCAAGTTAACGACACAAAATTTGCACCGTTCGTCCTCGTGGATGTATATAGCTTAACTTTTACTAACGGAGTGATGTATATGTTGCAACTTTTTTGAGAGGGATGTATGGTGCGAAATGGGGTAAACCACAAGGATGTATTTTGAAGTTTACTCTTTGAATTTATTCAATATTTTAGCCTTTCAACTAATTGTTACTTTGATTTGCAAGATCACAACGTATATAATTTCATTTTTTTTTTAATTCTTTTAAATTTCTTTTATCAATTCTTTGTTGTTACCAAACACGGGGATTTACTAAAATTTCTCTATCAATTTCATTTCTCTAGATTCTTTTTCTCTACATTATTCTATTTCTTTAAATTTCTCTCTACCAAACGTGCCCGGTAACGTTTATTTGTTTTTGTATCTTTAATCTACATTTAATGAGTGTGATATGATCTTGTTCAGATTTTGTATACTGCTATGTGTCATACTGATGCCTACACTTGGAGTGGCAAGGCATGATTTTGATCATTGTTTTTTTTTTTTGTTATTTTGAGGATGCTGTTTGGAAATGACATGAAGGTCTTGTTTGTTAAATTTTTTTATGAGATAATTCTCAAATTAGGCCAAAAGTTTTGGCCTATTTCAAGAGGAAGCCAAAACCAAGTTCTATTTCCCATTTTGTCCACGCTCGACCGCTCGACTGCTCGACCCCATAAAACTAGTGACACGTGTCATTCCTTTATTGACACGTGTCATTCTTTTATTTTTTTATTAATAAAAATTTGGCCCACAATTGACCAATAAATTTGGCAACATTAGCCCCTTAACCAAATAAGCGTTTGCAAAGTTAGTCCTTTTATTAACGGCCATTTTATTTTAGTCCATTAACCAAACAAGCGTTTGCAAAGTTAGTCCTTTTACTAACGGTCGTTTTATTTCAGTCCATTAACCAAACAAGCGTTTGCAAAGTTAGTCCTTTTACTAACGGCTGTTTTATTTTAGTCCATTAACCAAACAAGCGTTTGCAAAGTTAGTCCTTTTCATTTTTGGTCCTTGCGATTATTATTATTATTCAAAAAAATTCAAAAGAATTTATAAAAATTCCAAAAAACTTATAAAAATTCGAAAAAAATTATAAAATTTCGAAAAGTTTCGAAAAAATTTATAAAAAATCGAAAAAGATTTAAAAATTCGAAAAATTTATAAAAATTAGAAAAAGTTTTAAAAATTCGAAAAAATTTAAAAAAAAATCGAAAATTTATAAAAATTCGAAAAAATGTATAAAAATAGGAAAATTTTTTAAAAATTCGAAAAATTAGAAAAAATTTATAAAAATTCGAAAAATTTATAAAAATTCGAAAAATTTTTAAAAATTCGAAAAAATTTTAAAAATTCGAAAAAACTTATTAAAATTCGAAAAATTTATAAAAATTCATAAATTTTTTAAAAATTAGAAAAAATTTATAAAAATTCAAAAAATTCGAAAAAAATTATTTAAATTCGAAAATTTTTAAAAAATTCGAAAAAACTTATAAAAATACGAAAAAACTATTAAAAATTCAAAATTTTTTAAAAATTATAAAAAATTTATAAAAATTCGAAATTTTTTTAAAAATTAGAAAAAATTTATAAAAATTCAAAAAATTGAAAAAAATTTAAATAAAATCGAAAAATTTTTAAAAATTCAAAAAATTCGAAAAATCTAAAAAAATTTCGAAAAATTAGAAAAAATGTAAAAAAAAATCGAAAATTTATAAAAATTCGAAAAAACGTATAAAAATAGGAAAATTTTTTAAAAATTCGAAAAAACTTATAAAAATTCAAAATATTTATAAAAATTCGAAAAAATTTTAAAAATTCGAAAAAAATTATAAAAAATCAAAAAATTTATAAAAATTCAAAAAATTCAAATAAATTCAAAAAAAATTTAAAAATTCGAAAATTTCGAAAAATTTAAAAAAATTCAAAAACAATTTTAAATTCGAAAAAAATTATAAAAATTCGAAAAATTTATAAAAATTCGAAAAAATTTTAAAAATTCTAAAAAAATTATAAAAAATCAAAAAATTTATAAAAATTCAAAATTTTTTTAAGAATTAGAAAAAATTTATAAAAATTCAAAAAATTCAAATAAATTCAAAAAAAATTTAAAAAATGACTTAATGCAGACAACATCAGTTTTACTACTTAATTTTTTCAGTCATCTTTCTCTATTAAGTCACAAACAAACATTTTTCATTTGACTTAATTAATTCAATTTTTTTCATATTAAGTCAATTAAGTCGAAATCAAACACCCCCGAAATGTATTTTAGCGAGATAGCGAGCTGTTTAGTGAGATAATTAACAAGTAGGGGACTAAGATTTTTAGAGAGCTGGGTTTGTACGAGTTGTGGTAACATCTTGAACGTGTGAGACGTTGTTGTAGTAAGCATGCACGGTTTCAACGGTTTAGCATGATGGAAAGTTTTAGCATGTCACATCTTTGAAAATAGGAATACAAGATGGAAACGCTTAACATAATTTGATATCACTTATTGCATTCATTGATGATTGATGATTGATGATTTGATGATGACAATGAGCTTAGGGCGTGTTTGTTTGGAGCAATTTCATGGAATTTGGTGGAATTCGAAATTAAAATTCCCCCAATTACTCTGTTTGGTTCATTAGAAAGGAGGAATTTTTAATGGCAACACAAATTAAAATTCCTTTAAATGAGGAATTTAGAATGCCTCCAAAAAGTGAGGAATTTTAATTTACTTGAAAAAAAATTTATAAACTTTTTTTCTTGTTGTATTTTCTTACTTTTTATAAACTTTTTTATAATAACTTATTTTTTATAATTTTTTTATAAACTTTTTTTCTTGTTGTTTTTTTATTTTTTATAAACTTTTTTATAATAACTTATTTTTCATAAAAAAAATATAAACATTTTTTCTTGTCGTTTTTTTTATTTTATTTTTAATAACTTATTTTTTATAATTTTTTTAATAAACTTTATTTCTTGTTTTTTTTATAAAGTTTTTTATAAAATTTTATATAATAACTTATTTTTCATAAAAAAAAATTATAAACTTTTTTTCTGTTTTTTTTTTTTTTTTTTTATAATTTTTTTTACAATAATAAACATAATGACAAATTTCAAAATATTATAAAAATTTCTATAAATTTCTATAAATATTATAAACTTTTTTTATAAATTTCTGTCAACCAAATATGCGAAGGTATTTTAAATTCCGGAACTTTAAATTCCCAAGAATTTAAATTTCATAGAATTTAAAATTTCGAAATTTAAAATTCACGAACAAAACGGCACCATATAGTTTTTGCATGTCAAAAGACGTTAGGTGGCATGGAAGTAATTGGGCGTCATGTATTAAGTTCTCTCATGCATGTCAAGTTAATTAATGCAACATTTGTAAGTAACTGAGATAATATTTCGGTTGCAATTCTTTGTTAATTATCCCTTCACTTATTGTACACCGTAATTATTAATGAGATTCAAGTTTTTTTTCATATCAAAAGATCAAACGTTGCAAATGAAATGATGTTCATAACTTTTCCTACTTCTTTGAGATGTGTGGGTTTTTGCTTCTTGAAGACATGTAGGAGGGAGTAGGAGATTGACTTTTTATGGTTATTGTTTTGTTAAAGAAATTAATTAATAATGTTAAGACTTATTTTGAGAAATCAAAATATAACAGTTTTTATAGAGTCCTATACATTTGATTTTCGTTTTGGGTTGTTTAAGTTTATATTTATCTAGTATTTGTGGAAATCAAACTATCACGTTACGTGAATTGATCAAGTCGATGTGTGGCTTAACACTTAACGGTTATGATAGATTCGAGGTTAACTCAACTTATTTTAAAACTATTTGGCTAAGAATTGCGATGCACATTTCAATCAGATGCACCATTAGATTTATACTTCAACGGTTGAGATTTTTCATGTTTAAAGTTTCTACGAGAACACCATGTATATATAGGTTAGCATGTTTGCACGGGCATGTGTGACATTTCATGATATGCCAACATGTTTTGTATACAAGTTGACGTGTGACATTGATAGTTAACATGTTTTTTAAGAAATGTCTAACGTGTATTATATGAAAGAGAAGTTGCTAACGTGTGACATTGAACGTTCGAATACACTTTATAACCATAAGTAGTGAATACAGTACCAACAAAAATGCTTACCTTCAAACATAACAAAAATTAGTGCCGCAAATACCATTACAATACTAAAAAATCACAATAAATAAAATAGCTATAGAAAAAAGCGTAGCGCTGAATAAATTAAAGCCGCTTAAAAGATTTAAATCATATATATGTAGAGCATGATTTTGACATACGGATGTCGTGTCAGCGTGACAATCTAGATGCTAATTCAAAAACAAATTACACACATCAATGAAAAGCAAGAGTTTCCCATTACAAAAATTAGTGCCGCACATTACGCAAAGAGCAATTAGATCAAACCGGTGTGCATCGCACATGTCTGAATGACTCGTTTATATAATAACCTAGTATCGTAAAAGGATGGGGTAGTATTTGATGTCAAACATTGAAATAAAATAGAAGCAATAGCTAATAGATTTAAGATAATTTAAGGACCAAACTTTTTTTACATACCAAATGGTTAATCTTCACCCTCCATCTTTATTTGATCTAATGGATGAGATTAATCCCAACAATTTAAAAAACCCACTTTCATCATTTTTTTTTTCTTCAAATATTAATATCTTTCAAACCGTTAATCGTTAAGCGAAAAAAATATACCGTTACGACGAGCATTTAATTATCTTTCTATAGATAGGCATTTCGATATACTTTCGACAAAATTATTTTTTTCGTGTTTTTCATGTTTTTTTTACATTTTTTTTTTTTTTTTTTTTTTTTGGTTACTGAAATTTGCATTAAAAAATCATATATGATTTAACACTAATATCACATGTGATATTACATATCATATGTGATTTAACACTAATATCACATGTGATTTTTCATGCAAATTTTAATAATGAAAAAAAAAAAGAAAAAAGAAAAAAAGAAAACGAGAATAAAATGTGAAAAAAATGATTTTTTTTTTTTTTTTTTTTTTTTTTTTTTTTTTGTCGAAAGTATATCAAAGTGCCCGTGTATAGAAAGATAATCAAATGCTCGTCGCGATGGTGTAATTATTTTCGCTTAACGATTAAGTGTTTAAGAGATATTTAAATTATAAAAAATAGGTGAAATATTAAAATGCGTTTAATCTCAACCGTTGATTTCATTTTAAATAGATTGTAAGGATGAGTCTCTTGGTATGTAAGATAAGTTTTGTATAAAAAATAACTCTACACCTAATAGATAAGATTCACATTTTACATCAAATTTAATGTAGCTTTTGCCTTTTATATCTTAGCTAAACGGCGAACCATCTTGTAACAGAAACTTGTTTGCAATCGAAACCAACTTACTTTTTATATTTTCCCGCCATCTTCTCCGTCTTTTATCTATACTTCATTATAATGTATTGAGTAAATTACACCGTTCATCCTTGTGGTTTTGGTGAAATCCCTATGATCGTCTCTGATCTTTTTTTTTTTTGCCTCGTCCATCCTTAAAAACAAACTATCTTACACCGTCCATCCCTATCTCTAACGGTCGTTATTTTTCTTCGTTAAGTCTTGCAAAGCCCGTCCTTGGTTTGTCCTTTTACTAACGGCCGTTTGCAACGTTAGTCCTTTTTTGAAAAATATTATTTTTTTCTAAATAACTTTTTTTCGAAATAACTTTTTTAGAAAATTTTTTTTTCGAAATAATTTTTTTAGAAAAATATTTTTTTCGAATTTTTTTTTCTGAAATAATTTGTTTAGAAAAATATTTTTTTTCGAAATTATTTTTTTTCGAAAAATATTTTTTTTTCGAAAATAATTTTTTTAGAAAATTATTATTTTTATTTATATTTTATTTGTTATGATTTAAAAACTAAATAAAAGAAATTAAATGATAAAAAATACTAAAACTTTTTAGAAAAATCTGAAAATTTTATAAAAACTAACTAATGTAATGAGGATTAAAAGAAAAATAAATTGAAAGAAAAAACAGTTTACAATAAGTAGAAATAAGCAGTTTTGAAGAAATAAGCAAAAGAAAAAAAAAAAAAAAAAAAAAAAAACTATAAAGGAATAAATGTTGAGAAGTAAATCAGAAAAGTCCCAAGGACACATTTGGTTAGGAGGTGTGTGTGTGAGGTTTGGTGTGCAGGAGGTCACAGGTTCGAACCCTGTGCCCTCTTTTTGCAAAAAAAAAAAGAGGGCACAGGGTTCGAACCTGTGACCTCCTGCACACCAAACCTCTCACACACCCCTCCTAACCAAACGTGCCCTTGAGACTTTTCTGATTTACTTCTCAACATTTATTCCTTTATAGTACTTTTTTTTTTCTTTTGCTTATTTCCTCAAAATTGCTTATTGTAAACTGCTTTTTCTTTCAATTTATTTTTCTTTTAATCCTGATTACAGTAGTTAGTTTTTATAAAATTTTCAGATTTTTCTAAAAAGTTCTATTATTTTTTATCATTTAATTTCTTTTATTTAGTTTTTAAATCATAACGAATAAATATAAGTCAAAAAAATAATTTTCTTTTTTCTAAAATATTTTTCTAAAAAAATTATTTCGAAAAAAAATATTTTTCTAAAAAAATTATTTCGAAAAAAAAATATTTTCGTAAAAAAAATATTTTTCTAAAAAAATTATTTCATAAAAAAAATATTTTTCGAGAAAATTATTTCGAAAAAAAATATTTTTTTTCTAAAAAAATTATTTCGAAAAAAAAATAATTTTCTAAAAAAATTATTTCGAAAAAAAAATATTTTTCAAAAAAGGACTAACATTGCAAACGTTGCAAACGGCCGTTAGTAAAAGGACAAACCAAGGACGGGCTTTGAAAGACTTAACGAAGAAAAATAACGACCGTTAGAGATAGGGATGAACGATGTAAGATAGTTTGTTTTTAAGGATGGACGAGGCAAAAAAAAGAAAGATCAGGGACGACCATAGGTATTTCACCAAAAACACAGGGACGAACTGTGTAATTTACTCTAATGTATTTGAGACTTTCTCAAATTGGAAGGTTTAAAAAATTCAGATAACACACTTACTAATAATTGAAAATGAAGTTACATTTATAAATTAAGTGTTTTAAATGTGTGACTTGTAACAGCCCTCTAATTTAATGTCGTAATTTAATTTGCAATTAGTGTATTTTTAAATTCTATAGTAATTATTACTAATAATAGCAATCTTTAGAAACTAACATCCATTATTGAAATTATTAAACAATATTTACAAAAATAAACGTAAAATAAAAAAAATAGTTAAACAACATTCGTCTCCGAACCAACTGCTTTGCGCGGGTACCATGCTAGTACTATATAATTCAGTCGAAGTATTTGAAATAATTGTGTTGGGATTTAAAGGCTTCTTGAGTTACTGCTGCTTTCATGATGTTAAGACTGCTCAGAGATTACAAGAAAAATATTACAAGTCATTACTGCTGCTAGTTATGATGGTTAATGTTGCTTTTGGAAGTTAAGACTGCTAGAGTAAATTAAGACTGCTGACAGACTTCAAGAAAAAAATACTCTAAGTAGTTAATGCTGCTAGAAGGAAACTTAGTACTGCTAGTACTAAGTTAATGCTGCTAAAGTTTTAATGCTGCTAGAACAAAAGTTAGTGTTGTTGATGCATTATTAGTGTTGCTAGAGTATTAGAGTCAGTTATTATGTAAAGTATGCCTAGATAATATTGGTGATGTAAATATGAATTAACAATTAATTAATATATAACGCAGCGGAAGAACATCACCATACAAGGATCCATAGTGCCATATGATCAATCAAATATAAACAAATCAAATAAACATGATTTATACCTTTGTAGCGTGATCCGGGTAACACCACCAACAACACCACACGAATGGAATGAGAAACCCAAGTGATCAAATGGAGATCACCTCTATGTGTATCCACACTACACGTCACCGAATACCAATTGATGCTAGTCGTTAACCCCGTAACCGATCTAGTCTTCTTTGATTAATCAAGAAACAAAGAAGAGAAGATGAAATTGAAAACCCTAGGTTTTCATCTTTGTTTTGCCGTACAAAAAATAAGAGAGAGAAGAGAATATTAATTCTAATTGATTGCCTCATTATATGGAGAATTAACTCCCATATATTTTGACCAATTAATTACAATTCAAATCCCATCAAAAGGCCCTCTTAGTCCGGCCACCCCTATGGGCCAAATGGGCTTCCCATTTGTTTTTCTAGTCCAATGCAATAAGTCCATTACTTGTTCATTAGAAGCCCAATAGCGGTTCCTGGTTACTTACGGTTATCTATATATCGTAAATACAATAAACACGACATATAAAATGGCACCTCAGTGTATATGTGTGTGACCCCATAGGCTCACATATGTCTAGCCATATAATTAGTCATTATGACACGAGCATACTCCAACAGCTCCCACTTGCGACGTCATAATAATCGAGTAATTATACAAGCAATGGTTAGCGTCTAGCAACACGCCAATGCCCCTAGAAATATGTGAGGTTAGTTTCTTAAACGTCTCATTTCAGATGGTTTATATGTCATCTATCCTTTTGTTACAGATACCGTGTTAAACATTAGACATGGATCAAAAGTCATTCTAATAGTTCAACTATTATGTTTCTCGATACGGATATTGAACAAGATTACCAAGTGAATTAAGATTCATCTTAATCTCATTTGGGTACGGCCATACAAACATCTGTTCAATTCATCGAGGGGCCCAATAGTATCTAACTCCAAAGCAAGTGGAGGAACAAATCCCATTTTGACTACACGTGTCATTCACATGCTTCATATCACTCCTGATAATGGCTTTTATAACTACCTTATTCAGGATAGTGTTTAACCATATCAAGGAATGAAATTCCACACGTGCAAGACCTACTTGCATCTCAAGTCTGAGGATAAGAGACATAACCTCTTGCGAGATTCACTATTGACGACGATCCATGTAGTGAATACTCGTAGGTTGGGTCAATCCAATGTTCATCCCAATGAACAACATGTGAGTGTGGCAAATAAATCACCAACACGCTCACATTTGTCTTAATTTGATGATACTCCCGTATCGTCAACCGACAATGGATAATTTTAGAATAAATAAATTATTCATGGATTAAACATGCAAATATAGAACACAGTAGTATAAATGAAGACGATCATACCTGGTATATCAATTCATTGTATAATACGACTGCTTACAGTTCCATTATCCAAATACTAAAAACAGATATGCATAAGACTACTCATAGGTCGGGATCCGATGTTCCCACCATGATCGAATAATGTTGTACACGACAACAAGTAGTCATCTGAGTAAACTTTGAGAATACTTGTTTCAAAACTCATGGAAGGTTTGAATGATGACTGTCCTTTGTATGTGCACATTCAAGTACAAGACGAGAATCGCAACAATACATTCCATAAGGTGTTTGAAGCCAGCAAAACACCTACTTTAGATAGTCATCTGAATAGTTTCTCAAACTATAAAGTATTCTTATTCTTTTAATGTATAATGCATTAATGCTCTCAGCCGAGCACATCTAGCCTGCAATGTCATCATTCATGATGACATCCTACCATGACTAGGGTTGAGTATTATCTCAATTAAATAAGCATCAGCATATGCAAACAAAACAGAGCTCCTCAATTATCCGTAAACGTTTGAACATATCTTTGGTCCTATGTAGGTCCAATATAATGTTCGTTTAACAATTATCTAACGACTTTCACTTAGATATTGGTTGTTATCAACTCATCTTGCATTCATGCAAATGATAAATATATATAGTCCAATACTTAATATGACTTACATGATGAATCCTTCAGTCAAACTTAAGATTTCCAATCATGTGTTCAATCTCATCAAGTAAGATTGATCATTGAGACTCCCCTCAATAACGTGTCATATTTTGTTTAGACTTAATAACCGCTTATGTTTATTCTAATAAACATATATATATAACAAGGTTATATGTTTTATTTTATAAATCCCTCAAGAGAAACTTCATTCCAAGCTAAGGATTAAAGTCTAGCTTAGGTGGAATATTGTTTCTAATATGTCAATGACATATGAGATTTAAGAAAATAAATAAAATGCTCCAACTTGCTCTCAGTGTACTTAGGAGTAATCTTATTAATCAAAATCAAGTTAATGATTTTATGATTAACACAAGATCTCTGCTCCTAGATGCATGATCTAATCCATACATGGATTCTTTTATCTTGTATACTTAATAAAGATTACATGGATTCATAAACCCTTTTGATTACTCATCGTCCTCGCAAAGGTAATCAACAAGAAAAGTGTTTTGATATCCTATTGTCATATTTCATATACATGAAATCAGGTATGACAATTAATCGTCTTTATACATTTAATGTTTGTAGCTAGGAAGATTTAATCATAGTCAATTTATTGAGTACGAGTAAACATCCATTTACTACACGTGCATTAAATGTGTGTACAAGTTTGTCCTTTTGAGTCTTCTCATCAAGAAACTCATTCTTAACCTCACAGTCTAACTGATTAGTAAGAGATCAATCAAACTCCACGAGTGATTGTCTTTCAAGGACTGCATCTTAACATTCATAGTTTTGAGCTACTCATCAGATACAATATCTGATAATGCATCTCAGTAGTTAGCAGGTTCACCATGATCCTCTAACTTATGTCCCTCAGCATTGATATAAAAACTATATCATTCAGGTGCAAGAGGTATCCTTGTGGATTTATGAATGAGAGATATCAATCTATGGTTTAACATATCCATGTTCAACCTTAGTATGACATTAGCAAGTGTACTCAGAAGGTTGTGTATTTAGTTCTTGAACAACTTCAAGGTCTAAAGGTACTCCCACTTGCTTTTGTATGTAGAGACTAATCTCTAAATACTAAGCATCTTGAGTAACAATAAATTGTTTTCAAGTGGGACATCCAAAATACACCGTTAGTTCTTGACTCTAGTTTGTTAATTACTTACTCTTAAGTAGTTAACAAATTCAGAACTTCAATTAAGACATAATGAGATTCATCCCATGCCATAATACAATGGTGTCTTAAATTCCTTCTGGGTTGGAATCATATTGAGTGTACACATGGCACATCCAATTTCTAACCTTGATAGCTTTGGAGGTAAAACAGTTTAAGTTATCAAAGATCAAACAATATCAATAGTGTTTGATTTTTCATGATGGACATACCATAAAGTTGTGGTATTCCATGAGGACTGATGTTGTGAGACTATCACACAACTCATTAGATGAACTTATACTTTTGGGCTTACATATCTACCAACCAAGTCAAACCAGATGGTATTAATAGTAATTTTAGCCTACTGCATACTTTACATCATGTGTATGTTTTGACTAGAAAACATAAACATTCAATATTATACGTCGTAAGTGTACATGTCTTAACACGAAGACATAACAAATCAACGTCTTACTTTACGTTATAAGTCTTTCAACAATTAACGGAAATTATGTTTGTGTCTTTACAAGAGACCTAAACATATTCAACTAAAGTAATTACGAGCGCCGACACTTGGCCTCAATAGTAAATTCAAGTTAATTTCATACTTCATGATTATGGCTTTACAAGAAAACATAATCATACTTACTAAACGATTCAGTGAATATGTTGAAGTAGCTTTTCATGTTATCTTGATATTTGTTCTAATTAGGGCAACCTACATTTTATGTGTAGAAGTCCTAGTAGAATCTTAGTTTCTTACCTTTCAGTCAAGAAAAATTATTAGTCATATTGTTATATGTTGTACCTTGCACACAATTGAGATTTCTCCCACTTGTGCATGGCACAACATCACGAGAGTATACAAGCACCACTACGCTCTTGTGTTTGTATGAGCAATATGACAATGTCTAAGACAACATATGATTTTTAGTCAAAATCAAAATATAGATATGTAGAACTTTATCGTTTGAATAATGAATCATGCATAACAATTTTATAGATAACATTTCAGGAAGCAACATCAGGAACGCGACAAGTTATCATATAAAACTTATGCAATGGTTCTTATATAAACTATGATGCTTAACACGTGGAAAGTAGTGTATTATTTCAAGACAATCTGGAAATAAGATGGGCAACTTGCAAGTAATAAAGCTTACAGCTCCCACTGGATTAGACAACATTACATGTGTTGCGTCACCAGTAATATAATCACGTAGCTCCCACTGGATTAGACAACATTACAATGTGTTACGTCACTAGTGGAGAGTGAGTAGTGATTGGATACTTTCCATCTTTCTTTGAATATCTACACATTATTGCTAATGTGAGTCACTTTGACTAGTAAACATGTACTTAGGTATTCAAGAAAGTGCATCAAGTTCTAACATATAGATGATGGGCTAGCCATCATTGCTATTTTAACTTGAAAATAGGCATGCATTTCCTCCATAATTGGTCTACTTTACCACAAGGGTATGTAGGACCTTAGTAGGCATATTGGGTTAAGGCAAACTGCTAGGTAATCATGCTAGTAATTGCCTTTACCACATTGCGGTTTATTGATACTTCCGTCTTCTAATTATTTAAACTCATTTTAGTTTGGTAGCTAGTACGAAATAGGTTGACCAAGCAAGAACATGCAAATATCGCCAAAGGTCTGACCAATGAGCAAAATTCGCCATGGGTTGAAATGGCCCTAAGGTCTGACCAAAGAGGTCAAGTCAAGTGCACGTGTTCTTGGTTGTCCAAATATCTTATATTTCTTCAATGTTTCAAAACCGAAACAAGGGTTATAAAACAACGTTGAAGGAATAAGATGTGTAACCATACTTAACCGTTTTGACTTTTACAAGACATCACGATTTCTAGAGTAGGTTTTCCTTGAGTTTAATTAGAATTAGGAAAATTCAAATATTCCTATTATGGCTTTTCCTCATAAAGAAAAAGGATAGGAATAAGTCTCTTTCTTACAAGGAAAGATCGACTTAGTTCGTCCTTTTAACAAGAAAAGAACAAACTCTTGTTTACGGTATGCGTTGCATTAATTGAATTTACAAAGTTCAATTTTAGTATTTTCGATAATTATCCTTTTATAAATTAACTACCCCATGTTTATAATATAAAACAATTAATTTACGAAAAGGCTAAGATCCATATTGTGCTTCTACTATCACATCAGTTGATCTGCTAGCAATAGTAGATTCAATTGGTAGGCGACGATCACCAATTGTATTACATGTACAACTCTTAGATCCTTATGGGACTCATGGCATCTAGTGTCAAACAACTAGTGTCATGTAGGCATGTTTAGTCCCATCTTTGCCTCGGGTCAAGGTCTAACCGCTTAACTCGATTAAGTCATCCAATTTGAAAACGTGTGATAATATTTCTAGGTCTCACGCATAGAGAATAGTCACCTTGGGTTACAATTCAACCTAGGTCCCACGCATAGGCAAA
The DNA here is from genome assembly GCA_021014915.2 of Artemisia tridentata subsp. tridentata. NCBI lineage: Eukaryota > Viridiplantae > Streptophyta > Magnoliopsida > Asterales > Asteraceae > Artemisia > Artemisia tridentata. The sequence goes on along the minus strand of CP139501.1, from coordinate 212,883,666 downwards.
AAGTAATTGCAAGTGTCCTCAAAATTGGACGGCACGACTTAAATTTTGACGGGTAAAATATTTTGATGTGGATCAAAAGCGTGTACGAAAGAAGCATGCATTCATTCTTCGTAGCACAAGTTAAAAACTTTTCTTAACTTAAGTCTAATCATTGTTTTAATTTATGTGTGTCAAGTTGTCCATTTCAAGACTAATATATATCCTATGTGGATTATTATTTAGTTTGGACAATACAAATAAATAAATAAACAAACAATCTCAACCGGTTTAAGTGTTGTTTATATAGAAAACAATGATTTTAAGTTTCAAATCATATTTAAACTTAGTTAAACTAAATCATAAGACTTAGTTCAAAATGGTTTATGTTTTGTTTTAAGTTTTATGAAAACAATTTTCGTTTTTCATGTAGTCACAACCATACAAAAAACAACCAAACAAACATACAACCACAATATGCAAAGCCTCAACCGATGAAAATCCTATGCTTGGTCTTGTGAGCCATCACAAGAACCAAGAGTCAACTAGGGACTTATATCACAACCACATGGAGGGCTCCCACTTGCTCCAAGACAATCATGAGCAAGTAAAAGGCCCATTATGCACTTGAACTTCAGTTTCTGTCAGCCCAGTTTTCCTATTTTGCAAGGCCCAAAAGCCCAGGAAGATCACCTCCTCATGATTCGGCCCAGTTGACAAAGTTGTAGCCCTATGTCTTGTGGACCTGCACCAAAAATTTTAGAAAAAAATACCTTACCAATCAGCAGGTAAGCACGTTTTCCCAACAGGTGTCCAGCAGCAACTTTCAGTCTACAACTCTTCAATCTTTCGCCTTTTGCTTCCAAGCTCTTGATTACAATACATATAAAGTAAAATACAACTAATCTACTTTGTATCTACTGTAAAATGCCCAAACATTGGCAAAACCAAAATTGAAATACATTACAAAAGTGCCGAAACAATGGCAAACCCCAAAACAAGAAAAACCAACCAACAATCACAATCACAACGCACAAGTGGTCTAGGTTTTCATCGGCTTTGCATATGAACACATAATAATACATTCAAATAAAGATTATTACATGGTGTTGGCTAACTCCATGGACAAACATGCATGTATTTGCCATGGATAACAAAATAAATAACAAGAATTAAATTGTTAGCCAACGAATCGAAGAAATAATTAACAAGAATTAAAACCCCGAATGGTACGCGTGACAAATGGCCATAGACTCATAACCCACTGATATTAGGACCTTCTTAACATCATTTTACCACAGAAAAATAAGCCTCATGGGCTGATTTGAAATCGGGTTAAAAATCTTCCAAAAAACACGTTTTTAGGCCATTTTACGGGTACCGATCAAGTAAACAAACAACGTATGCATAACAAATGGCCATAGGATCAAAAAGTCCAGATCTTAAGACCTTAATAAAGTCGACATATTCAGAATATTCAAGCCCTAGGGGCTGTTTTAAAATCACACTTTTAAATCCATTAAAAAACAATGTTTTTAGCCATTTTTACGCATACAAGATGATCATATGACAACATATGATGGCTCGTGATACCACTATTGGTGATGTAAATATGAATTAACAATTAATTAATATATAACGCAGCGGAAGAACATCACCATACAAGGATCCATAGTGCCATATGATCAATCAAATATAAACAAATCAAATAAACATGATTTATACCTTTGTAGCGTGATCCGGGTAACACCACCAACAACACCACACGAATGGAATGAGAAACCCAAGTGATCAAATGGAGATCACCTCTATGTGTATCCACACTACACGTCACCGAATACCAATTGATGCTAGTCGTTAACCCCGTAACCGATCTAGTCTTCTTTGATTAATCAAGAAACAAAGAAGAGAAGATGAAATTGAAAACCCTAGGTTTTCATCTTTGTTTTGCCGTACAAAAAATAAGAGAGAGAAGAGAATATTAATTCTAATTGATTGCCTCATTATATGGAGAATTAACTCCCATATATTTTGACCAATTAATTACAATTCAAATCCCATCAAAAGGCCCTCTTAGTCCGGCCACCCCTATGGGCCAAATGGGCTTCCCATTTGTTTTTCTAGTCCAATGCAATAAGTCCATTACTTGTTCATTAGAAGCCCAATAGCGGTTCCTGGTTACTTACGGTTATCTATATATCGTAAATACAATAAACACGACATATAAAATGGCACCTCAGTGTATATGTGTGTGACCCCATAGGCTCACATATGTCTAGCCATATAACTAGTCATTATGACACGAGCATACTCCAACAGATAAGTATAGAAAAGATTCTATAAAGATTTATCTTGTATAGCAAGTAATTGTAAACCGACTAGGACTCCTTAGTCTATAAAAGGAGGTCCTAGGGCATAGAGATAGATACGAGATACACAATTCTTACGATTCATAGAGATTCTTTTATATACTTCAAGGTTGTAAACCCTAATACTTTTGAGTATTCGTATTATTAATAATATTGATGTCTTTTGTTTGATATTCATTGTTTACTGATAATTCAATATTAAGTTCTTTTTAAGATCAATACAAGATTCCACATTGTGTTTGATATACTTCAAGACAGTTTCTATACTTAGTTGTTTTAGATTTATCTAAGATAACTAAACCTTTACAAGCTAAAGGATTCGATCAAGTGTATTGCTGGGATCAACAAGTGGTATCAGAGCTTGTGATCTAGAAGCTGTGATCAAGAAGAACCTGTTTCAACTCAAGACTATTCTGATCTTACTGAAGACATGGAGTCAGAATCTACACAAATGATTACTGCATCAAAGGTGCCAATGCTCAAGTCTGGAGAGTATGAGCTATGGAGAATGAGAATAGAGCAGTATATTCAGATGGTTGATTATTCTATGTGGGAGGTCATAGAGACTGGTAATTCTTTACCTAAAACAGAAACTTCTGCTGATGGTGTTATCATTACCTTGCCTATTAAAACTGCTGAAGACAAGGCACAAAGAAGACTGGAAGTTAAGGCAAGAAGCACTCTTATGATGGGCATTCCTAATGACCATCAGTTGACTTTCAATCACATCAAGGATGCTAAATTGTTGTTAGAAGCAATTGAGAAAAGGTTTGGAGAGAATGCTGCTACCAAGAAGACCAGGAAGAACCTTTTGAAGCAATAATATGAGAATTTTGCCGCTCCAAGTTCTGAAAATCTTGATCAGACCTTTGACAGACTTCAGAAACTTATTAGTCAACTAGCACTTGTGGAAGTCTCAATTCCTCAAGAAGATATAAATCAAAAGTTTCTGAGAAGCTTGTCACCAGAGTGGAATATACATACTGTGGTATGGAGAAACAAGGCTGATCTTGATACAATGAGTTTAGATGATTTGTATAACAATTTTAAAGTTTATGAACCTGAAGTCAAAGGGTCATCTAGCTCATCCTCAAGCACATAAAACTTAGCTTTTGTGTCCTCCTCCAATAACAGTTCTGGCAGTACTAATGAAGCAGTTAATACTGCTCATGGAGTTAGTACTGCTGGCACACAAGTTAATGCTGCTGGGTCTACAACCCTTGTTAACTTGAGTGATGCTGTTATCTATGCTTTCTTAGCTGGTCAATCTACTTGTCCTCAGATTATGTATGAAAATTTGGAACAGATTCATCCAGATGATCTTGAAGAGATGGATTTGAAGTGGCAGATGGCAATGTTGACAATGAGGGCAAAGAGATTTTTTAAGAAGACTGAAAGAAACCTCAAGGTCAATGGGCAGGATAACATGAGTTTTGATAAATCCAAGATTGAATGCTACAACTCTCATAGGAAGGGACATTTTGCAAGGGAATGCAGGGCACCAAAGAGCCAAGACTATAAGAATGGAGAGAGCTCAAGGAAAGCTGTGTCTGAGGAACCTAAGACTTCTACAGCTTTGGTGTCTTGTGATGGTTTAGGAGGATATGATTGGAGTGACCAAGCAGCTGAAGGACCAAACTTTGCACTTATGGCTTACTCTTCTTCATCAAGTTCTGATTCTGAGGTATCTAATGATTCTGGTTGTTCTTATAAATCTTGCTTAGATACTATTGAGGAACTTAAGACTAGGAATGAAAAACTAATAGAAGAAGTAAGGATGTTAAAGTTAGATAATTTAGGCTATAAAGTAGGCTTAAAATCTGTTGAGGAAAGACTTGAATTTTTTAAACAGAATGAGTCAGAGTATGTAGAGAAAGTTAATGTTCTTGAAAGTAAGCTTTATGTTAAAGAGAATGTCATTATAGAACTTACTAAAAGGTTAGAAAAGGCTCAAAAAGAAAAAGATGCAGCTTATCAGGAAAAAGAAAAACATCAAGTTAAGGTAAATAAGCTTGAATTTGCATCTGAAAGTGTAAATAAGACAATTGAGTGTCAACTTATGAGGAGAGGTAGTGGTATAGGTTATAATGAAGTTCCTCCTTCAATAACAGGAAAGTATGTACCACCTATACCTGAATTGTCTTGTTTAGTTGAGTCTAATGCTAAGCCTTTAGGAGAGAATAATAAGTCTAATGAGGAGAAACCTAAGGTTGAAAAGAAATATTTTGATGCACCTATCATTGAAGATTGGGTGTCTGATGATGATGAGGAACAGGTGAAGACTAAACCTAAGGTTGAAAGTATAACAGTTAAACCTAGTGTTGAACAAGTTAAGTTTGTCAAACCTAGGTTTGGTGATAAGGTGTCTAGGAAAATTGTTGAATACACTTAGCAACCTAGGGAGTACACTAACAAGCCTAGAGGTAACTAGAGGAATTGGAATAACATGATGTCACAAAGATTAGGCAGTGACTTTGTGATGTTTAACAAGGCTTGTTATCACTGTGGTAGTTTTGAGCATTTAAGGTAAAATTGTTCTTACTTTCAAAATCCTATTTGGAACTATGCTAGGAGGGTGAATCATCAAAGTTTTTCTCAAAATACTCACCCACGGGCTAAAAGAAACATGGTTCCAACAGCAGTACAAATGAGATCTGGTTTAGTATCAGTTAAAATTGCCAAGCAAAATGTTTCTAAACCAGCAGTATTAACTAATACTGCTAGATCAGTTAGTGCTGCTAACTCAAAAAGAACAGTGAATGGTGCTAAACAATTGTCAAAGTTTTTAAATAAAGCACATTCAACTGTAAAAAGGCCCATTCAAAAGAATACAACAATTAGTGCTGCTAAGGCAAAAACAGTAGTTTCTACTGCTAAGCCAAAAGCACTAACTGATACTGTTTTAGGAAATCATTTTTATGCTGTTAAGGCCTCAGCTTGTTGGGTCTGGAAACCAAAAGTTAAAGTTTTAGATCATGTTTTCAGACACAGTAGTGCATCTATAGTTTTAAAGAGGTATGATTATGTTGATGCACAAGGCAGATCCAAGTCAGTAATGGCTTGGGTCCCCAAAATGAACTGATTTTCTTACTTTATGTGCACGGGCAATCCACATGTGGAATTAAAAGATAAAGGAGTATTTGACAGTGGATGCTCAAGATACATGACTGGAAACATGTCCTATCTTGAAGATTTTGAAAAAATTGATGGAGGATATGTTGCTTTTGGGAGTAATCCCAAAGGAGGGAAAATCACAGGCAAATGTACAATAAAAACTGGTAAATTAGATTTTGATAATGTGTACTTTGTAAAAGAGCTTAAGTTTAATCTTTTTAGTGTCTCACAAATGTGTGACAAAAAGAATAGTGTTCTTTTTACTGACACTGAATGTTTTGTCTTATCTCCTGACTTTAAGTTGGCTGATGAAAGTCATGTTTTGCTTAAAGTTCCTAGAACAGACAACATATATAGTGTTGATTTAATTAAATAATATGGTTCCAATAGGAGGTTTGACTTGTCTCTTTGCAAAGGCCACATCTGATAAATCTAAGCTTTGGCATAGAAGGCTTGGACATTTAAATTTCAAAACAATGAATAAATTGGTTAAGGGAAATCTTGTAAGAGGGTTACCTTCAAAAAAATTTTGAAAATATTGAAATCTGTGTTGCTTGTCAGAATGGAAAACAACATAGAGCTTCTTGTAAGACCAAAGTAGTGAACTCTATAAGTCAGCCTTTACATATGTTGCATATGGATTTATTTGGACCAACATTTGTGAAAAGTTTAATGAAAAAGATGTATTGCCTAGTTGTCACAGATGATTATAGTAGGTTTACTTGGGTTTTCTTTTTAGCATCTAAGGATGAAACCAGTGGAATCTTTAAGGCTTTTATAACCAGGGTAGAAAATCTAGTAAATCATAAGGTTAAAGTGATAAGATGTGACAATGGAACTGAGTTCAAGAATAGGGATATGAACCAGTTTTGTGAGTTGAAAGGTATTGAGAGACAGTATAGTGTAGCTAGAACTCCTCAACAAAATGGAGTTGCTGAGAGGAGGAATAGGGCACTTATTGAGGCTGCTAGAACAATGTTAACTGATTCTAAATTACCTACTACTTTTTGGGCTGAAGCAGTTAATACTGCTTGTTATGTGCAGAATAGAAGTAAAGTAGTTAAGCCTCACAACAAGACCCCTTATGAACTTTTACATGGTAGAAAACCATTGCTAGATTTCTTAAGACCATTTAGGTGTCCTGTTACTATCTTGAATACCATAGATCACTTAGGCAAGTTTGATGGCAAGGCTAATGAAGGTTTCTTTGTTGGATACTCTATGAATAACAAAGCTTTTAGAGTGTTCAATAGTAGGACCAAGAAAGTGGAAGAGAACTTGCATGTTAGGTTTAGTGAGAGTACACCTAATGTTGCAGGGAGTGGACCAAACTGGCTGTTTGATATTGATTCACTAACCAAGACTATGAATTATGAGCCAGTTGTTGTAGGTACATAGTCTAACAATTTTGCAGGTACAAAAGCAAGTAATGATGCAGGTCAAGCTGGTAAGGAGACAAGACCTGGCAAAGATTATATTTTGCTGCCTATTTAGACTGTTGATCCACCTTTCTCAACCCAAGAGTCAAAGAGTTCACAAGAAGATGATCTTGCTGAAGATCCAAAATATGATAAAGAAGATGGTGTAAAATTTTCTGATGATGATAAAGTGGTAAATGAAGAAAAGCAGTCTGATGAACAAGAAAAGGATGATGTATCAGATAATGTTGCTAATTAAGAAAATAACACTAGCAGTACTAACTCTGTTAATACTACTAAGCCAAGTGTTAATGTTGCTGACAAGGAAGGCATATCTTTTGATGATGATGTCTATCCAGATGATCCAAACATGCCTCCATTGGAAGAAATATATCCTGATACGGGTGATGATGATGTACTTGGTGCAGTAGCCGACTTAACCCATATAGAAGATGTAGTTCCTGTTAGTCCTATTCCAACTACAAGAATTCACAAGAATCATCCTAAGGAACAAATCATTGGAGAACCAAAATCTGCTGTTCAAACAAGAAGAATGATAAAGGATTTGAAGGAACAAGGTTTCTTTGCTATATCCCTTCATCAAAGAAACAGTCACAAAGACCTTCAAAACTGTTTGTTTGCTTGTTTTCTATCACAAATAGAACCTAAGAATGCTCATAAAGCATTACAGGATCCAAGCTGGGTGGAAGCTATGCAAGAAGAGCTTCTACAATTCAAGCTTCAAGAAGTTTGGACTCTGGTAGATTTGCCTAATGGGAAGAGGGCAATTGGTACTAAGTGGGTTTTCAGATGCAAAAAGGATGAAAGAGGCATTGTAATTAGAAACAAGGCAAGGTTAGTAGCTCAGGGATACACTCAAGAAGAAGGTATTGATTATGATGAAGTATTTGCTCCAGTTGCAAGAATTGAAGCTATAAGATTATTCTTGGCTTATGCTTCATACAAAGACTTTGTAGTGTATCAAATGGATGTGAAAAGTGCTTTTCTGTATGGGACAATTGAAGAAGAAGTTTATGTCTCACAACCACCTGGTTTTGAAGATCCTAATTTTCCTGACAAGGTTTACAAGGTGGAGAAAGCACTATATGGTTTACATCAAGCTCCCATAGTTTGGTATGACATATTGTCAAAATATCTGTTGGACAATGGTTTTTGTAGAGGGAAGATTGATAAAACTTTGTTTATCAGAAGACACAAAGATGATATATTGTTAGTTCAAGTTTATGTTGATGATATTATCTTTAGATCAACAAACAAGATTTTATGTGTTAAATTTGAAAAGCTAATGCATGAAAGATTTCGGATGAGTTCAATGGGTGAACTTACATTCTTCTTAGGGTTACAAGTTAAGCAAAAGGAGGATGGCATATTTATCAGCCAAGATAAGTATGTGGCTGAAATTTTGAAGAAGTTTGGGTTTACTGATGTAAAGCCTGCAAAGACAACAATGGAAACTTCCAAGCCCCTGCTCAAAAATGAAGATGGTGAAGAAGTTGATGTTCATTTATATAGATCAATGATTGGCTCATTGATGTATCTTACAGCTTCAAGACCTAACATTATGTTTGCAGTGTGTGCCTGTGCAAGATATCAAGTCACACCAAAAGTTTCACATATTAATGATGTGAAAAGAATTTTTAGATATTTGAAAGGTCAACCCAAATTGGGCCTTTGGTATCCAAAAGATTCACCTTTTGACTTGATTGCATATACTGATAGTGACTATGCTGGAGCTAGCTTGGATAGAAAATCAACAACAGGAGGTTGTCATTTTCTAGGACGCAGATTAATTTCATGGCAGTGCAAGAAACAAACTGTGGTTGCAAATTCCACAATAGAAACTGAGTATGTGGCTGCTTCAAGTTGTTGTGGACAAGTGCTCTGGATTCAGAATCAATTGCTGGATTATGAGTACAATTTTATGCATACAAAAATATATATTGATAATAGCAGTATTATGTGCATTATAAGAAATCATGTTTATCACTAAAAAACAAAACATATTGAGATAAGACATCATTTTATAAGAGATTGTTATGAAAAGAAGTTAATTCAAATTGTTAAAATTCATACTGATAATAATGTTGCAGATTTGCTCACAAAAGCTTTTGATGTGGGTAGATTTCAATTTTTGGTTGTCAGTATTGGAATGATAAATCTTTGAAAATTCTTATCTCTTTGTGTTTTTGTAAAGTTTTGAAAGGATTAGTACTGTTATTAGGTTAATAAATTGTTTCTGCTGCTAAGTATATTTAATGTTGCTAGTTTACTTAGTATTGCTGTGTTAATGCTGCCAGTTATACTTAGAACTGCTACGTATAATTGATGATGTGATTATTGTGCATTGTGTTATGTTTGTGGTTTTGTGTTTTTGGGACTAATCTTTTGCAGGATAAGCTGAGAAAAGTGATGGAGTGCTGATTACTAAGCTGTTAGGAGTGGAAATTGAGTTTATGCTGCTAGGCATAAGTTAGTGCTGCTAGGTTTCTGCTGCTATGTTTGAGAGTGTAGGGTACTGTTTTATAAATATGAACGATTAGGGATTTATATGCTTTGATCATTCACACAAGTGTTTTTATCTGATCAAAACTCTCTCAAACATAAACCCTAATTCTTTTTTATCCATTAATCGCAAATGCCAGCAAAACCCTACCAAAATTTTTCAAAATTCACAATGTCGACTCTATCTTTTGTCGACCAACATAACATGATTGCATTTTTGTAAAAACCCAGAGAAAGTGAAGGTTTTACTGAAATCATAGATTTTCTTAATGCTACTCATATAAAGTATGCATTAACAGTAAATCCTACCATATATATTTTCAACATCAAACAGTTTTGGGCTACTGCTAAGGTCAAAACTATTGATGAGGAAGTACAGATACATGCCCTTGTGGATGGACATAAGATTATCATTACTGAGGCTTCTGTTAGGGATGTTCTTCATCTAGCAGATTCTGAAGGTATTGAAAATCTTTCAAATTCTGCAATTTTTGAAAACCTTGCACTGATGGAGTATGAAAGGCAAAATAATTCTTTAAAATTTTCAAAAGGTGCCTTCTCTCCACAGTGGAAATTCTTAATACACGCTATCTTACAGTGTCTTAGTCCAAAGACTACTGGTTGGAATGAGTTCAGTAGTAATATGGCTTCTGCCATTATCTGCTTGGCTCAAAATCAAAGATTCAATTTTTCAAAATTAATTTTTGATAGTGTGGTTAAGGGCTTGGATAGTTCTTCAAACAAATACTACTTATATCCAAGGTTTTTACAACTTCTTATGGACAAATAATTTACAAATAAAAAGGTTCATAACAAGGTTTATCCTCCTCTCTCCCATACTAAAAATATTTTTGCTAACATGAAGAGAGAGGGAAAGAGTTTTTCAGGCATAGTTACTCCATTATTTAAAACAATGTTGGAACTAGGTCAAACTCAGGGTGAAGGTTCAGCAATCCCAGCTGATACCCATCACACACCCACAATTTTACCATCCACATCCACAACTCAAAAGACCTATACCTGTAGGTTCACCAAAAAGGGCACTCAGCTACCTCAGGCTAGTGCTAGTATGGCTGCAGATGAGGCTGTGCATGAGGAGAGAGGTCACAATTTAAAAAGGGCTGTCACTACTGCTACTAGCTTAGAAACAGAGCAGGACAGTGGTAGCATAAGTAAGACCCGATCTAAGGCAACTTCTAATGAGTCCAGTTCCCATGGAACTGATTCAGGTGAAGGTCCCAACTAGCCGGATAATATGGGGGGTTCAGATGCTCAACCTAGGGTTGAGGCTGAGCTTAACACTTCCAGTGATCCACCTCTCGGGCTAGGTAACACAAGCCGAAGTGGTGAGGATAGAATTGAACTTATTAAGGAATTGATGGCAACTTGTACCAAACTGTCTGCACAAGTTCTTGACTTATAACAACTGACTGCTTCTCAAGGTGGTGAAATCAAATCTTTGAAGAGAAGGGTTAGATTCTTAGAAGGTATCAAAAGGTCAAGTGCTCCAAAACTAAAAAGAGTACATAAGGTGGGCACAGCTCAAAGGATTAGTTCTTTTGAGGCTATCAGTTTGGGGGAGGATGCTCCCAAACAGGGGAGGAATGAAAGCCAAGTTTCAGGGGAGGCTAAGGATAATGAGAGTGCTGAATTAGGTATGGACATAAGTATTGGTGCAGAGAGTGATGAAAATGAGTTTGTGGTTGCTGATACTCAGGGAAATGAAGTGGTGTTGGATAGTGTTGCTAAGGTTGATAGTGCTGCTGGTAAAGATGTTAATGTTGTTAAAGTACCAGTTAGTGCTGCTAATGTAAAACTTAATGCTGCTGGTACAAAAACAGTTTCTGCTGCTAGTGAAGATGTTATGGATGATGAAACTGTTTTAGCTCAAGTCATAATTGAACTGAAGACATCAAAACCACCAGTTAAAGGCATTGTCATTTAAGAACTCATTCCAACAACACCCACACAATCACAACCATCTTCAACGGGCAAAGGCAAGGGAATTCTAATTGAAGAACATGTGGAGAAATCTCTTTAAAAGATAAAGCAGATGCTCTTATATGAAGAAATAGCCAGAAAACAACAAGAAGAGTATGATGTTGAAGATAAAAGAATAAGAGAAGAAAGAGAAAGGAAGGCTAGAGAAGAAGAGGCTAGCCTTGCAGAAATAAATTCCTAGGATGACATTCAAGCAAAGTGTGAAGCAGATCACATGTTAGCCCAGAGAATGTGGCAAGATGAACAGTAAGAGCTGTCCTTAGAATAAAAATCAAAGCTCTTTATGGAATTCTTGGCCAAGAGAAAGAAGTTCTTTACTCAAAAGAGGACTGAAGCAAAGAGGAACCAACCACCCACCAAAGCTGAACAAAGAAAAGTAATGTGTGCTTACCTTAAAAACATGGATAATTGGAAGCCTAGTCAATTGAAGAATCTCAGTTTTGAAAAGATAAAAGATTAGTTTGACAAGGTATTCAAGAGGGTAAATACTTTCATTGCTATGAATGAAGATGAGGTGGTAAGGGGTTCTAAGAGATCTGGAGAAGAATTAGCAGCTGATAGTAGCAAGAAGCAGAGAATTGATGAGCAGACAAAAGAAGATACTGATGATGACCAAGGTACAGAAGAAGATACTAAGCAATATATAGCAGTGGTTCCTGATGATGATGAAGAGCCAACTATTGCTGCTGTACCTATGGCTACAAAACTTCCAGATATTGTTGGTTGGAGAATATATAAAGAGGGCACAAAGAAAATAGTATATGAAGTCAAAAGAGCTTATGGAAAGTTTTATATATTCTTCAGGTTTAATCAGATGTTAAGAAGCTTTAACAGAGAGGATTTAGAGACTCTTTGGAAGCTTGTTAAGGAAAAATATGGACCAACAAGACCATTGAAGCAACCAGTGTCTGATCTAGATTATGTTTTGTTGGGAGATTTGAAGAATATCTTTGAACCTCATGTAGAAGATGAAGTATGGAGAAGACCTTTCTATAACCAGAAGGTGATAAGCTGGAGGTTAATAGATTCATGTGGACTTCATGAGTTGAAATGGATGCTATGCATATCTACATGTTGGTTGAAAAGAAGTATCCACTCACAAAGACAACATTAGGCACTACAAAAAAAAGGCTTTCAGAGACTGAAAAATCAGTCTCCGATACACCATGATCAGTTACGGATGGTCTATCAAGGACTGATTTTGCTAGTCACTAATCAGTGATAGAAGCTTAGTTACGGAAAGTGACGTTATCAACTGAAATTCAGTCCTTGTTGTATCGAACCAACGAGGACCAGAGATCAGTCACCAAAATAAAAAAGTCAGTCCTTATTTCTATGGGTTGGTATCATGTTATTTCAGTCCCCAATGCATATTATGGATTTAGGGACTGAAAATTAGTCCATAAACATTGTTTATAGTCCCTAATACGTTTCGTTGTTTTGTAGATTACCGTACCAAATCAGTCTCTAATAATAGGATTTAAAAACTGATTAGTCTCCGATGAAAGGCTTTAAAGACTGATTGTTAGTCACAAAAAACAGATGAATTAGTCCTTAATTTGTTTTTCTAGTGACTGAAAATTAGTTTCAAAATATATGTTAATCGATACAAAATAACATTCAAATCAGTCTCCAATATGATGGCGCCATTCCATTATATTTCTATTATAAACTAAAAGTTAGTGGCAAATACAATTTAATTCAGTCCTCATTCACAATGAATACATGACCCCTTACAATAGTATATCAAACTCAAAACAATAAACAATAATAATAACAATATTTCTTTAAAGAATAATAATCACCAATCCAAATAATAAGAGTTTACAATTCAATATGTTTAAAAATAAAACCAAATTCAATAGAATTAAATTTGAACGTCCTATATATCACTATCGTTGAATGGATCATCGTTACCATCACCTTCAGTAGTATTTGGTGAGTCTATTGTGCTCTCGAAGTCTGGAAATTTTTGGCTCAAGAATTTTGCCAATTTCTCATAATTACGTTTATACGGTTCAAGTTCACTAACCTTTTCTCTCAATTCATTAATCTCAGTCGAGTTTTGTTTAGGTGTTGAGTCAGCTTGTTGAGATGATTCAGCTGCTTCTTTCATCCAATAATCTTTTTTCCTCATCACTAGCCCAACACCCACCTCCCATGCTGACTGTATTGTCTTCTTTCGGCCACAAACACTTTTTATGGCTTGTCTCTATACCAAAATTTAAGATATAATCCTATACCAACATGAGATATATGGCACAAAAATTAGACGCTACTAACCATTGTAAATGCTAGCTGAATCACAAAATTATGAACTGCCGCTCCTTGTGGCTGCATAGAACCACATTGTTCTGTTAAGAGAGTATAATGAATGTTTAAACATATCCCAAAGTATTCAACTGTAAAAAAAACAGTAACGACACCTCACAGCCTAAGACACGATATAGTTACAAATCTCATCATGCAAACCAGAAGATTTGCCTATAGCAATCGTCAACTTTTGTTTAACTTTAAAATAAATAAATACATTAATCAAATAAAAGACTTACCATCTCTGAGTTTTGCTTGTTGTTCCATTGCTTGTAACCGCAGCTTGAGCTCCTTGTTCTCATTAGTTAGACCGGTAGTGTCCCTCTGAAAATCAATTGGCAATAATGAAATATTTGAAATATTCAACTCAGGTTTACTATTTATAGATATACCAAATGGGTCAAATAGCTTTTTTACTTTGCTCCAAAGAAAATGAGTTGCAACTCTCCTAAAGCATATCAGATTGCTTAACAATAAGATTACAATTTTACTAATACCGATTGCTTAACACAAAGACACCACCAGGTCCACATGATATATCGAAACAATTAAGCTAACAAAGAACGAAAGAACTGATGCTCAGTTAAAAAGTGAGTAGGTGTCTAAATGATCGGTTTAAAAGTACTATTGAAATCTTTATGCTTACATGGCGTGTTAAAAATGTTCTTTAGTTAATCGAATTAGTGCATAACCTTATAAATTATAATACTATTTTTAGACTTTTTGAGTGGTATTTCTGAATTTGCCCAAGGATAAAGTTCATCAAGAATTAACATATGCTACACTTATAAGTGTGCAGAATTACAAAAACTAGGGTCATATTCATGTTAGGCACCTTGAACAACTTTGCATATACCAATTCATAAATTGATTAGCAAAATAGTGATAATCAGCTAGTTTCTCTTCATTATGAAAGGATTTTTTATTTGTCCATCAAATTCATTGTGGTTACATATGACATGAAATGTGGGTCCAAGTTTCAGTTAACTGGAAACAATTATTCACTAACAACCCAATTTTACTTGGGAGATTTGCGAGTACACAAGACACGGACGTGCTTGCACCTCCACACGGTAAAAAGAGATGTAATTGATTGATGCTCTTTCGGAAAGAAAAAAAAATCCAACACGCACACCAAGCAAATATTGTGTCGTCTTATCATGTAGATGCACAACAAACCCCATCTTGCATATTGTCAAAACTCTCAAGCAAAACTGAGAAGACATCAAATTTTTTTTCAAGTAATTGATTCCGCATACAAACAATGATTATACCCCCATCCAAAAACTTGTATATGACTACACATCAATGAACAAAAAGTTCATGTTTAAATATATTTTTTTCCCAAAATCAATTTACAGCTTGGTGCCTTGTTACATGCAAAGTTATCCAAAGTTCCCCTAGCATAAACGTGACTGAAGTAGCCGGTTAATGTGACGGCACTTATAAGTCTAGCATAAGTTAAAACTACTGATTAACTACTCTTAGTCATTAATAAATATGTGAACTACCTATATTTTTGCTACTTAGCCTACGATTATTATGCCTATTTTATCCCTTGCAATGGAATATAACAGATTGTTAGCACAACGGAACCAAAGAGCTTATGGTAATATATCACCCAAACAACATGACATTAAGTTAGCAAACGACACCAACATTATGTACTGTAAAATACCTACCCATCAACATTGAGTCATTCTATTAAGATATCCGTAACTTCTTACACTAAGCTAAGGGGTGTGGCACAGCTAGCAATATAGAACATTACTTTTGTAGAAGCTTATAAGAGCATATGGTGTATACATACCGTTGGACCAGCCAACAAAGAGGTTCCAGAGTCTGCAATTGCTGCACAACCATCTGAGCAAAATCCTGAAACAGAAATAATGATCTCATAGAACCTAAAACTCAGAATTTTGATAATATCTCAAAAGGATAAAAATGAGTGCCTAAAATTACCAGTTGTGTTATCAGCAATAAGGACATAACCCATGTCGAACTAAAACAAGAAAAACAGCTAAATCAGGGTTAAAGAGAACCATCACAATTAAGTAAACGATTACTTATATCTATCAGTGGTAATATAATAGAAGAGTACTCGCCTGCCAATAGCCTTTTTGAGTTACAGGGACATACGTGTTTCCTTACTGTAGTTACAGGGACATATGATAACAGGGTTGTAAGCATCAAATAGACTTCATAAGCTGAGCTAGCTTTTTCTGTTCCTCATATATTACTCTTTGTCTCTCCTGGCAAAAAGAATGAAGAAAAACATTCAAAATTGCTCAAAACAAAGGTTTTACATAGAGATTATTCCACATATAACTCAGTATATATAATGATTGAACAATTCTATGAGTATATTAGGGCGCACCCCTTGGGTGGTTAGAGCTGAGAACAAACATACACTCTCTTTGTTGTTTATACCGTGAACCAAAAAAAAGAAAAAAACAACAAACACTCTCTCGGCTTCTCTTGTAAACCGAAACCAAACACAATCCCAAAATCAGACTCAAATAAGCTCAGCTTATTAAGAACCAAATGAGCCATATGCATAGACAATAAGCAAATCCAATCCAAAACCGGGACCAAACGGGCTCGACCCAAACCCATACGGGTTTCTTGACCCGACCCATTTGCAAAATAATTAAATCAAACAACATAAACGATTACCACCACATGAATTTATAATCAAAAACATGTTTTAGGCTAGTTTTAATCAACAAAAATCAATATAAATTGTTTTATATTCGATTATACATTTAAGAAAATATAAATTAAATATGTGTTTGAGCATACCCATGATGAGAGTAGGATAGGTGAGAAGAGGGTGATGGTGGCTCGATTGTGATGGTGGTGGTTATCTCGAACCAAACAACCGATGCAAACAAACTCACCCCTTGCCTCCCTTGTCTTGATGATGGTGATGGCGTGGAGGATCGATGGTTGGTGGAGCGACGGCGAGATAAGGCGGTGAAGTGTGGCGGTGGTGTGAGTCGGTTCTAGAAAGAAGGAGAAGAGATGAATAGAGAGAAGATAGATCTGACTATCTGTTTTTGATAATGCTAAAGGGAGGTGGGAATGAATGGATGTAAAGTGTTAAGCTTTTGATTTTGGGGGAAAAAGGGGCGGGATCTTGAGCGGGAGATTGAAATTTGGGGGAAAAGATAGGATTTTTTTTTTTTTTTTAAAGTAAAATAGGTAAGGATAAGGCGTAAATGATTTGAGCTTTTGTCGAGTAACTAGAGTTCGTTCAAGCTGATTCTTATCGAGCTTTGAGCTCAAGTTCAAGCCTATCAAATGAACTCGAAATGTTTAATGAGTTGAGCTCAACCTTATATAAGTTCGACTCGAGTTATTGTTGAGTTTTTGAACTTGTAAATGATATAACATATGTTTTTTTTTATATTTTGTATGTAAGTGTACTAAGTGTAAATACTTATTTATGAATGTATCGAGCTTTTCGAGCTGAAGTCGAACCGAATTCGATTCTTAGGTTATATTTCAATTTTAATTTGTGTAAGAAAACACATCTTTACAAATAAATCGAGCTTTTCGAGTCAAGCTCAAGCCGAGTTCAAACTAAGACAGGTGATAATGCCTAATTCACATGGGTCATGGGTCATGTGCATTAGGTTTTGTAAACTAAGACAAATACTATACAACATTTTTATACGTTTTGTATTTTTTTTATGTTTTCATCCGTTTGTAACGTTTTTCGTCATGTGCATTAGGTAAGGAAACCTGAATGTGGAGTTCCCAAGGCAGGATATGTTGCTTGGGATTAGCTTGATCCATTTCGAGAAAATGGTATAGTATTTATAAGGAGACCTTTAGGGGTGTGAGAACCCGTAAAGGCAATATGATGGTCCACGTGGTGTGTAAAGTAGAGTGCGTTGATTGGCTATATGCCTATATGCAACTTTCTTGTTATTATCTTGAATGGAAGTGGTGTGTATAGTATAGTGGATTGACGATTGCTATAGGCACCACGACTTATTATATATGGTAAGAACGTAATAGTCGTTTCTTTAAAAGGGATGTCGCGCTCGATGAAGCAATTGATTGATGTCATTATCCCGATTACACGTCTTAAATTGTCAACACTCAAAATGAAAGCCATCGGTGAATACTAAAGATGTTATGAACGTCTGAAACTTGAATTCTGCTAGAGTTCCCACGTCACGGGGGTATAAACCGAGGTTTCGTGCGTGAACCCCTAAGTGTTACACATAAATAGCAATCCGTAAATAGGTTTATATACAAACTTACAATTACTAACAACGATACAAATATATGTAGGTCTTAAAAACAAGTGTAGTACATTACAATATATAGAACCGTATATTCTGTCGGTAATCCATTTTCGTCCGTTTTTGTCAGTTTTTATCTGTTTTTGTCCGTTTTTATACGTTTTCGTCCGTTTTTTACGTTTTCGTCCGTTTTTATACATTTTCGTCCCTTTTTTACGTTTTTGTCCATTTTTTACGTTTTCGTCCATTTTTTTATGTTTTCGTCCGTTTTTTTACGTTTGTATAAGTTTTCATCCATTTTAGTCCGCTTTTTTTTACGTTTTTATATGTTTTCATCCGTTTTCGTCCGTTTGTATACGATTTCATCCGTATTTTTATGTTTTCATCAGTTTTTGTCTGTTATATTTTAACATTTTTATACGTTTTCATCCGTTTTAGTCCCTTTTTTTACGTTTACGTCCATTTTTATACGTTTTCTTCCATTTTTTATGTTTTCGTCCGTTTTGATACGTTTTCGTCTGATTTTAAACGCTTTCGTCCGTTTTTATAAGTTTTCGTCCGTTTTTAAATGTTTTAGTCCTTTTTGATCTATTTTTATACATTTTAGTCTTAGCTATGATGTCCATGTATTAGGGACTAAGTTGTGATTCAAATTCAGTCACTAACAAATTTCCCTCCAAACTTTTTTTTATTGCGCAAACATATTTGTAACTGAATTTTAGTCTTAGGTATGATGTCCATGTATTAGGGACGCAACTGTGACTGAAATTCAGTCACTAAAAAATTTCCCTCCAAACCTTTTTATTGTGTAGACATATTTGTAACTGAAACTTAGTCTTAACTATGATCTCCATATATTAGGGACCGAACTGTGACTATAATTCAGTCACTAACAAATTTTCCACCAAAATTTTTTATTGCGCAAATATATTTGTAACTGAAATTTAGTTTTAGATATGATGTACATGTACTAGGGACTGAATTGTCACCCTTATTCAGTCACTAACAAATTTGCCTCCAAATTTTTTTCCCGTACAAGCATATTAGTAACTGAAATTTAGTCTCAGATATGGGGTCACTGAATCGAGGACTGATTTTAGTAGCCGCAATCAGTCAATAAAAGGTCAGTCCTTAAAAGTATCAGTAACTGATGTTTCAGTTACCGATGCTATGTATCAGCGACTGATATATCAGTCCCTAGAAATTTAGTCTCTGAAAGCCTGTTTTTTTGTAGTGAGGAAAGATGCTTGAAAGTAGGCTTCAAATGGAATATGGAATGAATGAAAGTATGGCAGATGAGCTTATTTGGTTTATTATAAGACTGAAGAATGAACAATGAAGTGTTTGGAAGCATCCTCCTGGTGAAGGTTCGAGCTTTAGATTGAAACTTGATGATTTTAAGGGAAAATATCAAGTTTAGGAGAGGATTGTTGGGTTTTAAAGGCTTCTTGAGTTACTACTGCTTTCATGATGTTAAGACTGCTCAGGGATTACAAGAAAAATATTACAAGTCATTACTGCTGCTAGTTATGATGGTTAATGCTGTTTATGAAAGTTAAGATTGCTAGAGTAAATTAAGACTGCTGACAAACTTCAAGGAAAAATACTCTAAGTAGTTAATGTTGCTAGAAGGAAACTTAGTACTGCTAGTACTAAGTTAATGCTGCTAGAACAAAAAGTTAGTGCTGCTGATGCATTATTAGTGTTGCAAGAATATTAGAGTCGGTTATTATGTAAAGTATGTCTAGATAAGTATAAAAAAAGATTCTATAAAGATTTATCTTGTATAGCAAGTAATTGTAAACCGAATAGGACTCCTTAGTCTATAAAAGGAGGTCCTAGGGCATAGAGATAGATACGAGATACACAATTCTTACGATTCATAGAGATTCTTTTATATACTTCAAGGTTGTAAACCCTAATACTTTTGAGTATTCGTATTATTAATAATATCGAAGTGTTTTGTTTGATATTCGTTGTTTACTGATAATTCAATATTAAGTTCTTCTTAAGATCAAATACAAGATTTCGCATTATGTTTGATATACTTCAAGACAGTTTCTATATTTAGTTGTTTTAGATTTATCTAAGATAATTAAACATTTACAAGCTAAAGGATTCAATCAAGTGTATTGCTGGGATCAACAAATTGTTTGAAAATATATCGAACTAACTATGATAATACACAAAATACAAAAAAATACAAAAAAAAATTAAAAGTGTATATACAAATAAGAAAATAGTTCTGTATATAACAATACAAACAAAAAAATAAGTTTCAATTAAAATACATACGTATCCACTTTTAGACAATTATCACATATTTACGGAGCTAAACAACTTCGTTTATGAGTAGCTTGGAAAAAAAGAAAATATTGTAAAATTGTTGTTCCCTTAACACGCTTAGAGTTAACTAGAAAGTTAATCTATTCGTGTTTATGACTAATACAATGTTATGATTAATTCTAACAGATTAATGAAAACGTAAAAGTAAAAACACTTAAGTATTTTTCAACGTTTAAATTCTTATTAGAAATGAATCAAAGAATCTATTACCTAAGTGTTTTGCGAAACAAACACTTGGGATTGAAAAGACAAGGTATGGTGGTGTCTCCTATCTAAACTCAAGCTTTGCTTTGAGTGGTAACAATATGCCTCACTGAGCTATCTCAGGGACTGGTTACTCTTTGTAGGAGAGAAGTTGCTTTGTAAAAGTCTAAGCTTTCAATGTACAAAAACACACACAACTTCTCTCCTTTTGAACCTATTTATACACAAGTATAACAGAGTAAAAGTGATTAAAAAACTACAACTTGTTGAAGCAAGCGTATCTGACAATTACAACAGTAATTGTCATTTCCAAGAACCAATGGGAATGGACTATAAAGTCTTTAGAAGTGGTTGGTCTGACACTTCATGACTTTTAGCCGTCTTAGGGAAAGTTTCTTCCTGACAAGATAAGATTCTATCTTATCTTAAACTCTTCCCAGATCTTCCCGCCTTTCTTTCAGGCGCTGAGTTCTTCAGTCTTCAATCACTTAATGTTGTTGAGGAGACTGGGGTTCAGTGAGTTCTTGTCCAACACTCACTGAACCATCATCTTCTTCTTTGGCTTAAGTCCTACTCAGGGAGTACCGCCTTCCTGAGTAGTGAATCCTGCTTCTTGAATTCGCCTTAAGCATCCTGAAGATGACTCACTGAGAGACTGTTCACTCAGTGACTTGAATTGTTCTCGGTTTAATTTACACTTAGTTAATTTGTGTCCAAATCTTGTTTTAAGTATTCTTGGGTACTGATGGACCCAACAATCTCCCCCTATTTGGATATAAATTATTCCTAAGTGTTTTGATCAGTATGAGTGAGCTAAGGACTTCTACTCATACTGAATGTACTAGAATGTAAATAAGGACACTGAGATAATAAAAACATCATCTTATTAATATCATTACAAGTCCTATCAAAACTAAGTACAAAAAGGTAGTGGTGGTATTCAGTTAGATTCATCAGTTCAACTTAATACCAAGGGCTTCAAGCTTAGGCTTCTTTGACTGCAGCTCATGTTGGTCAGGGTGCTCTCGGATTTTTCTTTTCAGATCTTGACAAAACCTTACATTCTCAGGACTCTTGATTGTAGAGGCCATCATGAGGAAACCCATCATTGCCTTGATCCCTGATAGATCAATATCATTCCACCTCTGGAAGGTTGGGTCTCCGAACTCATCAGTGAAGAACAACCCTCTTTCAGGTTGTTCGATGACCACATTCCTCCTGAATGGAACACCTTCAGGGAGGGCTCTATTGCAGTCTAGACCAGGGACCTTGATCTCAGGCTCTGCTTCAACCTTCTTTCTTTTTCTTGGAGAAGACTGAGAAGGGGCAGGCTGTTCGGCTGAAGCAGGAAGAAGAGAGGGAATGCCAAGTTCCTGAGGTATTGCAGCCAACTTTTTATACCTCAGACTGAGGGTTTTCATCAGGTTTGGCACAACAACATTTTGCTTCTTCTCAATTAGTGGACCTAGTTCATCCAGTTCTTAGATCCCAAAGTCTGTGAATCTGAAAGGGTCATGAACCTCAAAGACTCTCTTGTCATTACTTCTGTAGACAGTTAGAATTGCAGGCTTGGAGTTTTTATGAATCTTGACATCAGTGATTGGTTCTGGTTTTAACTTTTTTGTCATGACCCACTGATATCTTGCAATCCTGTTTTGCCTAATCTCTTCAGTCCTTTTCATTCTTTCTTCCTTTCTCTACCTGAGGGCAGTCATTTCAGCATTCTAAGCTTCCACAAAGCTCTTACCACCTTCCCTTTTAGCAAGGTCTTTTGCCTCAATCCCAATCTTCTCAGCCTCTTCTCTTGCAACCTGAATGAGAGCAAGCTTGTTCTGCCTTTCATCTTCAACAGCTTTCTTCACTTCCTCCTCTTTTTTCCATATGATCCTGAATTTCCTTTTCAGTGAGAAGTTTCATCACCCCATTGATTTCATAAGGAACCCTGAATGGTTCATTAGGGTCTGGCCTTCTTTCCTTGGAGGCAGGTACCAAGATTGTGGGCTCAGGCTCAATGGTTGTGAGAATGCCCTTGAATTTGTCTTGGTGGGATGAAGATGAGGTGGCTTCAGGATTCTCCCCCTTAGTGTGAGAAGGAGGATGTTCTTGTTCAGGTTGTGGAGGTTCGTCTTCAGTGACTTTCTCCCCCTCAACTGTTGCTTGACCCATAGTGAGAGCAAGAGTTGGTTCGCTTACTGAAGTTGAGGGAGCTTGACCTTTGAAGGCCTGATAGATCTCAGTCATCATGAACTTGATGTCTGAGGTGTCCTTCTGAAGAGTTGAGACCTGAGTCTCAAGAGAAGCCTGAGAAGCCTCTAATGTTGTCATCCTTGGCCTAAGAGTCCAAGCCAGGGAGGAAGAAGAAGATGCCAAAGATGCCATGTGGGACTCCATAAGACCCAGGGAAGATCGGATGGAGTCCACTGAAGAGTTGAGTCCCTGAAGATTGGAGGATCTCAGCACAGTTACCAGCTCAGCCAACTGAGAAGTTTGTTGCTGGTAAGTTTCTGAAGCCTGAAGAATTTTCCTGTTTAGCTCAGGGTCATCTTTCACTGACTCTTGAATTGTTTCAACGCTCTTGTGTAAGTTGTTGAGAGACGCATTGAACAGTTTGATGTTGTGTTCAAGAGATGTCAGGGTGAAGGAGACTGATGATTGTTGTTCATTAACAGATTCATGATATTGATCAACAGAATCCTTCAGGTCGACATAGTTAACTGCTGCTTCAGTGTGATGGTCAAACATTTCTTCAGTCAGACCTTGGAAGAGAGCCTTGTTGGTCTTTAGCAGGAACTTGACCAATTGTCGTTCAGTGAGAGGAAGAATGTTGTCATACTTGCTGAGGATGTTGTCAGTATCCGAAGAACCAGCAGCTTGAGATTCTGATTCTTCACTTGGATGTGGAGATGACTGATGTGATTGTTCAGGTTATACATCAGTTTCCATATCCTCACCTGCCTCAAAAATTTCCTCATCACTCTCTTCCTTGAGCTCATTTTCAGAATCTTCAGAATCAAGAAGAGCCTGAACATCCCTCATAGACTCGAACTCCAAAAGGTTAACCGGCTGCTCTTCATAAAAGGACTTGCCTTGGTTTTGGCCAGGTCCTAACCCTGCCATAATAACTGATTTGGTTTTATCAGCCTGGCTAGTCATGAAAACTGATTTCTCAGCCTGACTTTTGGGGGCAGTTCCTGAGAGAATGGATCCGCCTGAGGTAGTTGTGGGTTTCGTATCAGCGGGTGGTTTATATCCCTCTGAGTCTTTGTCCCCCTGAGCGCCTTCAACAACTGACGGGTGTTTTCCAGTATTATCACTAGGCACTTTTTGTGATGGTTGGTGGTCCCCCTTCCCATCAGGGTTGTACTGCCCTTTTGGGGATTTAGGGTCCTTGACTCCCTTGGGTCCTGACTGTGATTTGTCAGTACCTTCATCGGGATGTGATTGGGTGTGGGTCCCCTTCTCAGTTGAGTAGTGCTGCCCAACCGAGGATATAGGACCCTTTTCTCCCTCAGGCTCTGATTGTGATTTATCAGTGCCTTCATTGGGATGTGAATGGGTTGAGGTTCCTGACTCCAATGACTTGTTTATGTCAGTGGAATCATAAGGAAGAGGGGCTTTGCCCGAGGACACTGAGGATGATTGCTCAGTGCCCTTCGTTGGCCTTTGTTTTGTGGTCAGGGGGTCTCTGTAGTGGGTGTCTCAGAGGTCTGGGCCACATTCAACCCCTTTTTAAGGTTGAGTTGGTTCTGGGCATCAGTCTCAGTGGCGAGTGGTTTGGGTCTAACCACTTTACTGGACTGACCCTTCTTTGTCTTCTTCACCTTCTTTGTAGGTGAAGGTACTGGAGAAACAGCGTTCTCCCCCTGAATAACCTCCATCATGTAGTTAGTCAGGGCAATGGGTTGTACCTCAGTGATGCCACTAGTGAAATTGGTCTTATGTAAGACGTCAAGTTTCATACCTACGACGTCAGGCCTCACATAGTCAGAACCAAGAAGGTCCTGAAGCACACAGGAAATAAACCTAGGATAAGACAAGTGTTTTTGCCTAGATTTTCCTGAGAGCTTAGCAACAAGGTCACGGAAGATAATACCTCCGATATCTATTTTTCTGCCCTCCAATAGACTGAACAACATCAATTGTTGTGATGAGTTCAATTGCTCAGTGGAGGATTTATTCCCCCCAAGGACCTGAATGACGAATGTCATCAGGATCCTCCAGACTGGGTGGAACCAGGTTTTGACAATTGGAGCCTTTTCTAATAAGGCTCCAACGGACTCCTTAGGACGTTTAGGGTCATGAGGTCCTAAGAAGATCAACTCTCCCTTGACCTCTTGGTTAGTTGGATTGGGCTCAAAAGCCTCAGCAAAATCAAGACCAGTGGCGTTGATGAAGTCATTGTAACCCAAGGAGAGGGTCTTTCTCCCATTCATCACTGTGAAAGTGATGATGGATTCTTTGGTGTCTTTTGGGCTAGTAGCCACAGCAGTACACCAGAATTCCCTCAAGTAGTCATGGTAGATGACTGAGGGGGTCTTGGTAAATGCTTTAGCAAGAAAACAGTTTTGAAGATATTTCATCACATTCTTGTAAGCATGGAACTTTTGTGGATAGGAAAAGTTTCCCACCACATTGTTCTTTGCGAGGTCTATGCCTTCCAATGTGAATTCCACATTAGGGGCGTATGTCACAGCTTTAGAGGAAGCCATATTTGTTGGTAAGTCTTGGTAACAAAGATGGTTGGGATTTCTTAAAGCTAAGAACACACACACTATTAGTTTTGAGAGAAAAATGGGCAGAATTTGCTTAAGATTTCTAATAGACGTGTGTGTTGTTATTTTGGTTGGGGTATTTATAGGGAAGTGAAGTGGAGAGTATTTTAGGCATTAAGTGGATTTTATTTATTCAAAAAGAATTTTTTGGAAACTGTTTTGAATAAAATGTTTTGGGATCCGCATTTAATGCCACCACTCCACTTTCCTTGGTTTGGCGCAACAGTCAAGTTGAACAGTTGAGCAGTTCTGCAAAAGTGTAATTTGCAGAGATGAGTCATCACATATATGTAATGTGATTGGAGAGGCATTTAATGCCAAGTGGGAATGTGGGGGCCCAGAGGTGGAAGCCAGAAAGGCAAAAGAACAAATATTCTTAAATTAAATATGAGTTCAGTTACCAACCTCAGACATTTACTAACTAGATACTTAGAGCATTTAAGTTAGTATTTAATGTCTCTTGAGGACCCTGAATGACTTTTCATTCAGTGAACCTGATTGTCAGGACTTGGGTTTAGTCACTGATGGTTCTAATGTTCAGGAATTTGGGTTTAATTCCTAAGGTTCAAGGGTTCAGGAACTTGGGTCTAGTTCCTGAGGACCAAGAATTCAGGAACTTGGGTTTAATTCCTGAGGATTAAGGGTTCAGGAACTTGGGTTTAGTTCCTGAAGTTCAGTGACCTTTCTCACTGAAGAACACATTGAGTCTGGGACTTGGGTTTATCATAATTTACACATATTTGGATGGAGTCAATCAGTGGACTGATTCTCAATATCCAACATTCCTAGTTCAGCTTTCAGTCTGGTGAAAGTTGGTTCATCCAATGGCTTGGTGAATATATCAGCTAGCTGATATTCAGTAGGAATGAAGTGTAATTCTATGTCACCATTCATGACATGGTCCATGATGAAGTGATATCTAATATCAATGTGTTTTGTTCTCTGATGAAGAACTGGGTTATTTGAAATGGCAATTGCACTTGTGTTATCACAAAAGATGGGAACCATCTTGTACTGAATTCCATAGTCACTGAGTTGACTTTTCATCCAGAGTACATTTGCACAACAACTTGCTGCTGCAACATATTCAGCTTCAGCTGAGGACATGGCAACTGATTGTTGCTTCTTAGCACTCCAACAGACTAGTTTTCCACCAAGAATTTGGCAGGAGCCTGAGGTGCTTTTCCTGTCCATGTTGCATCCAGCATAGTCAGAATCTGAGTATCCTTTAAGATCAAGGCCTGAGCATTTTGGATAATATAATCCAAGGTTTGGAGTACCTTTCAGGTACCTGAATATCCTTTTTACAGCAGTGATATGAGTTTCTCTTGTGTCAGATTGATATCTGGCACATAAGCAGACTGAGAATTGGATATCAGGCGTTGATGCAAGTAAGTACATCAGTGATCCTATCATTCCTCTAAAAAGAGTTTGATTCACTGGTTTTCCAGTAAGATCAGGACCAAGGTTGTTTGGGGGTACCATGGGAGTCTTGACTGAGGCACAGTCACTGAGCTCATACTTCTTCAGTAGGCTTCTGACATACTTCTCTTGACTGATAGAGGTACCTTTATCAGTCTGCTTGATTTGTAGACCAAGGAAGTAATTCAGTTCTCCCATCATGCTCATTTCAAATTTCTTTGCCATTAGTTTTTCAAACTGTTTGCAAAGTTTATAATTTGTTGAGCCAAAGATGATGTCATCAACATACACTTGTACAAGTACGACATCATTATTTGTCTTGTAGATAAACAATGTGTTGTCTATCTTGCCTCTGACAAATTTGTTTTGGATCAGGAAGGCTGAAAGAGTCTCATACCATGCCCTGGGAGCTTGTTTCAGTCCATAAAGGGCTTTGTTAAGCTTGCAGACATGGTCAGGAAACTCATAGCTTTCAAATCCAGGAGGTTGCTGAACATAAACTTCTTCTTTCAGTGAGCCATTTAAGAATGCACTTTTAACATCCATTTGGTACACTTTGAAGTTCATGTATGTAGCAAAAGCAAGGAAGATCCTGATGGCTTCCATCCTTGCTACTGGTGCAAATGTTTCTTCATAGTCAATGCCTTCTTGTTGATTATAGCCTTTGGCTACAAGTCTGGCTTTATTTTTAATGACTATGCCATTTTCATCAGATTTGTTTTTAAATACCCATTTCATGCCAATGACTGAAACATCTTCAGGACATTTGACCAAGGTCATTACCTTGTTTCTGTCAAATTGGATGTTTTAGTGCTTCCTTAACACTTTTGGGTTCAATTGTGGAAATGAAGTCCACAAATAGGCATTCATTGGCTGAGGCTGCTCTCAGTTCAGCAGCCATGCTTCTTGTGAGCATGCCTTCAGTAGGCTCACCAATTATATTGACAAGTTCTATATCCTGAGACCTAGTCCAACTGTCCTGAGGTCTTGGAAACTGATTAGAACTTGTAGAGGCCTGATGGGTAGGATCAGGATCAGACACATGATGTTCTTCAGCATCTTGAGTGTCTGAGTGGGTTGACTCATCACTGTGATTGTTTAGTACCTGAGCACTTTGTACTGACTGAATGAATTCATCAGTACTTTGTGCTTCAATAAACTCAGTGATGGTTGGGTAAGGAAGGTTGTGGGGAATGATGTAATAGGAGATGTCAGCATTTGCATGGTACTGAGTGGAAGGACCATTATCAGTATGATGTTCATCAGGAGGGTATCTTGATGATTCATCAATACCTATTTCTTCCACTGAGTTGTTAGAGACACTGATTGCATCAGTGCTCTCATCAAAGGTAACATGAAATGTTTCCTCAGTATGTTGTCTCCTAGTGTTGAACACCCTGAAGGCCTTTGAGACAAGGGAGTATCCTAGGAAGTATCCATCATCAGCTTTGGCATCAAATTTTCCTAAGTGATCCTTGTTATTATGAATAAACACAGAACACCCAAAGACATGAAAGTAGCTGATGTCAGGGATTCTTCCCTTGAATAACTCATAAGGAGTTTTGCTATGTCTCATGACAATGATGGATCTGTTTTGTGTGTAACAGGCAGTCTTTACTGCTTCAGTCCAAAAGTGTTTGGAAAGGACTGATCCATTTAGCATTGTCCTAGCTGCTTCAATGAGTGTTCTATTTTTCCTTTCAGCCACCCCATTTTGTTCAGGTGTGTAGGGTAAGGAAAAAATTTGTGAAATGCCTTTCTCATCACAGAAACATTCAAGTTCATAATTTTTGAACTCTGTTCCATTTTCAGTCCTAATCTGTTTGACTTTGATGTCATTCTGATTTTCAATGTTCCTGACAAAGGGCATAATTGTTTCAGCTGCCTGACTCTTTTTGATTAGGAAGTATACCCAAGTGTATCTTGAGTATTCATCCACAATGACCAGAGTATACTTCTCATGGTTAATGGATCTAGGACTAATTGGTCCAAATAGATCCATATGGAGAAGATGAAGGCAGTTCCTGATGGAAAAGTTGGTTTTGGTTTTAAAGGATGCTCTGTGATGTTTACCTTTTTCACAAGCTGAGCATGGTTTGTCCTTTGAAAACACAAGAGATGGTAAGCCAATGACCTTGTTTTGTTTTACAAGGTTGTTTATGTTTTTGAAGTTCAGGTGGGAGAGTCTCTTATGCCAAAGCCAGTTGAGAGTATCAGTGGCCTTGGTAAAGAGACAAGTTCCATTCTAAGTCAGACTGGACATGTCTAACACATAAACATCATGTCTTCTTGGTGCAATAAGGACAACTTCCTTATTAGAATTGAAGATGATTCCTTGTTTATCATCAAACTGAACTATGTATTTCGCATCACATAGTTGACTGACACTTATCAAATTGTATTTTAGACCATTTACATAAGCTATCCTAGTAAAGACTATACCATTGCAGTTTACTGAACCATAACCTTTAGTGAGACATGATGAGTTATCAGCAAATATCACTTTGGGTCCTGATTCATCCACATACTTGTGCAGATACTCCTTCACACCAGTCATGCTCCTTGATGTGTGGTTTTGTAACCTTACAACAGGTTTTACCTCTCGAGGGATCTCAAGAGGCTTACAACCCCACCAGGCAGTGTACCTGACCGATGTAGTATAGTGTAGTGGTAAGTACGGGGGATTGATCGTTCTCCACAGGGAATAGTGTTCGTTAGGTATGAAAGGCTACTCTAATTAGGTCTAAGGGTTGAGGAAGATTCTTTTTATGTTTTTATAGTTTTATGAAAGCAAGTAAAATCT
This sequence comes from Artemisia tridentata subsp. tridentata, assembly GCA_021014915.2. NCBI lineage: Eukaryota > Viridiplantae > Streptophyta > Magnoliopsida > Asterales > Asteraceae > Artemisia > Artemisia tridentata. Next base: position 212,854,149 of record CP139501.1, on the reverse strand, counting down.
CGGTTTTGAAGGAGTGGGCGGAATTAGTTGCTAGTCAACTAACCCAAATTACTGCGAATGCAATAAAATTAAATAACTGAAAATAAAATGTGGTGAGAAACTTATGTGTAGAGAAATGTGTTTACTTAGATTTCCTTACTCCCTAACTATCTTTTACTGGTTAATTAGTGTGTATTAGTCGCGTGGATGACGGGTGTATTCCTTAATACCATTCGTGGGGTGGCGTACTTACTTCCCCAACTCTACAAGCTCCTACTTCACTCCTATGTCGAGCCGGCTAGGAAGCTCCTAACATGGGATCACTAAAATTCGCTTGTGCATTAAATACAACCATAAAAACCTTTAGTACGCATTTGGTTCATGTTTCTTAAGACGTTCAAGCAAGTTACCGAATAGGAAGTTAGCCAGTTTTCTTAAGCCTAACATAGATAAACAATCATCCACTACAACTAATAACACATTAACAACCAATAATCAATAGCTAGGTTTCATTAGATCTAAGCAAACACAAGATGAATTTAGCCTAACATGTTAAACAAAAGACAAGAATAAGATAGAATCAAACAACACATAGACATATTGAATGATTAATTGATAACTTATCTTTCAATGAAACATGGAAGATCTCAAGGCAAAAAGCCCTGAAAAAGTAGCTAAAATCGTCTTAGGGTTTTCTCCCAAAATTCCACACACTAAGCTCTCCCTAATGACAAAAAATTAGAAAACTATATATAGATTTTTGGATCTGACGGCGTCACCTTATGGAGTGTGACGCCGTCACCTCGCCGCTTTTAGGGTTCCCGGATGACCTTCTTGACGCCGTCCCTCTTTAGCTCTTCAAAAATCCATTCTGGCTTATCAAGGCTTGACGCCGTCGAACCTTGAACGTGACGCCGTCCCCTTATGATTTAAGCCGTGACGCCCTCGATCAAGTTAAAGCGTGACGCCGTCAGAATTCACATGCTATTTTCACTGGCCCGTCATGAGTAAATTTCACGTCCAACTTTTCTTGCCAAGGCATGACGCCGTCCAGAGTAAAGTCTGACACCGTCAAGAGTAACTTTTAGCCGATTTTTGAGACTTTGCCGTTTTCTTCACTTTAATGCTCCAAAAACGTCCAAAATGCCTCCTTTTCCAGATTTCTCCTCAAAAGTACCTAAAATGACAAAAGGAACGATTTAGGGCAATATTTGATCAAATAAATACGATTTAAGGCTTAAATGACCCCTTAAAAGCGGTACACTTTTTGCTTCATCAAATACCCTTACACTTGAGATTTGCTTGTCCTCAAGCAAATGTGCTTTTATTCTAATCAAAATACAAGTTAGGGGTCATTTAATGCTAACATAAAAGTAATTACAACAAATAATCGTTCCACTTCAATCATAATAAGCACGGAGATTATAAACTAGCACCTCACAAGTAGTGTTTAGATACTCACATCTCTCAAGTGTCATCAAAATAAATCTCATAAATGAAAACGGATAATATCTCTCACTACCTGTCATAGCAAATAGATTACCATAGGCTTGGGAAAGGATCGAAAACCTCCTCCACTAGGCGTAAGCACCTAAGATAAACTATCAAAGAGGGCTTTTAAATGGGTTATAACGTAAGGTGTAGGGAAAAGGAAAAACACGGTTTTGTTGGATAAGGGATATTTTACTGGTGGCTAGTTAAAGATCTTGATCAATTACATATACTATACAATGTTCCTAAGCCAAGACTAGACTCGATCTTAAGCTAGAAACGAAATAACAAAATAACAAAAACATAAAATAAACATAAAATAAAACGGGATGGTAGTCCGTATGTTTTTTCTATTTTTCATTTTCTCATTTTTTTGTAATTTTTTTTTTTTTTTTTTTTTTTTTTTTTTTTTTTTTTTTTTTTGCATACACTTTTACCCTACCATCCAAAATAATACATCATAGGGGCATTGCATCCCCTTACACTTAAACTTTTACATAACTTTACAAATACTAATCTAATGACTCGAATTAAGATAATTGAAAAACTTGGAGTACTTTTTAAAATATTTAGCACATGTGGGGGTAATAAATGATGTTCTTCCCCATTACTCCATTACACTAGTACTTTACCCATGAGTCCCAATCGTCCCAAAACAATATGTACAAGGATATGACTCGACTTAGCAACCATGTAATCAACTAGATAATTAACTTGGGTTTAAACAAATGTTGTAACAATAATGCACTAAAAATGAGTGCATACAAGGTAGGCTAAGGCGATTTGGGTGTACATTTTAGTGGGGTGTAACAAATTCTTCCTTTAAGTAAAATGCTTAAAGGTCGAAACGAAAAGATAGGCTCTGAGGGGTGTACTAGGGGTATCGTGTACTAAAAATGAGTACAACGCAAAGGGTGTGGGAGAATTACTTGACCAATGTAGCCAACGTAATTATAACAAAAACACAGGTGTAAAAACATGGGTTAGTCCTAATGCCTCTTATCATGTAGTAAATCTAACTACACGAATGTAGTCTCACTTGTGGCCTCGGAATGGTCCTAACGCAAGTTCTAGAATCTAAGTGCTACCGGTACTCACATCATAGCATAAATGCTTTTCCTACCAATTCTAGGGGCGAACCTCACATATTTGGGGGTGGAAAATTTTTTAGTGGTACGGTTTTTGTGCTAGTCATATAACTCCTATCCGTGAGACGCTCATTAAGATCAAAGTTTCACTCCTATATGTTGTAAAAAATTTTAAATTTGGCACTAAAATTGCCCTAACAGGTATTTATCTCAGTTTTATTACACATCTACTATTAAACAAACAAAAATCAAGCGTAATAGCATTCTCTAATCGTACTTTTACCCCCTTACACTTAAGATGAACATTGTCCCCAATGTTCAAATAACAAGATGTAAAAGCATAAAGTAAAAGAATGAAATCAAATACTCCCTGATTCGCTCGGTGGATAATGAAGTAACACGGTTAAATCTTCTTCCAAGGTAATGTTGAAGCTCCATGACTAATGCATCGCCAAAAGCTTGATCCAAAACATCTCCTTGTCCAAAATAACCTGTTAATCCTGAGAAAACAAACAAGAAAAACCAAAGCATCAAACCGAACAAAGACAACTCACAACTAGGTGTAATTCCAGACTTAGAAATAAAACAATTAAAGATATAATGCTTGCGGAATGAATGTTTTGCAGATTCCTGGAGTTTATAAGTTAGAGTTTTAATAAAAACTTTTTATGATTCCGGTAGAAAAACAAAACTTTCAAAAATTTCAGAAAATTAAAATCTGACGCCGTCAGAAATGATCTGACAGAATTCTCATGTTAAGTTTCCGGAAAATTTCTGGAAAAAACCTATACCTTACTTCCTGGAATTCCTGCAAAACTTCATTATGACTCGATACAAGCATTTGACTCAAACAAATACTAATATGCATGCTTATATCTCATTGTTATCGTTCATGTTCAATCTTGTTCTTTAAAACAGATTTAAATTTCCCTTACACTTATCTTTTGCAAAATACCTTTATATGTAGTTAAGACGAAGTTAAAAACAAAATAAAGCATTTTCACAATTTATATTTGAGACATGAACAGTAAACAAAAAGAATAAGAAATGCATACGGAAACAAATAAAATTAAATAAACAAACAATCAAACAAATAAAGCAAATAAAGCTTGGGTTGCCTCCCAATAAGCGCTTGTTTTTGTTCGAGTCACGAGCCTGACTCTACCCTTATTTAACAAAAATAGGGGAGGTTTTCCCTACACTTAGGATTAAGTGCGGGTGAAAGTAGCGATACACACCCTTAGGGTGTGAATATGCCACGTGAGGTGAAGGGGGTGAGTGAATGGCTTCCTTCATCCTAAAACTACCCGGATAATTTTGGTTGATGGGTGGGTCGGTTCCTCTTTTTTCTCCTAGATGTAAATCTAAAGATGAAAAGTTCTGTAAAGGTTGAGGTTCCAATTCATCAACACTAGGAAATTCCCTAGAACTATGAGTAAGGTCATCACTAAAAGTGTGCAAACCTATATCCTCTAGTTGTGCTTGGTCCAAGGGTTCTACCTCCATCGGGATTCCTAAAGTCTCTTCTACTTCTTTCGGGTAAGTCACGGGCGGTGTGGGTGCCTCAAATGATGGTTGAGTATTTTGTGGGCTTATGGTGTTTACCTCATCATTCCACGTGTCAAGATCACCTATATCCTCGTCAATTATTTTCTTAGGTAGTAATAATAACAAACCTAGTGCTTCATCCAACTTATGATTTATTGATACGGCTCTATCCACAATTCCTTGGCAAACTAGGTCGCTTTTCCTATTAGCCTCGCTAAAACAAGATCCTAAACATGGAGGTTGTTCATAAGAATCTATCCTAGGTGAAGGCTCATATGATTCATAAGTGTCTCTAAATGAGGTATTTTGAACTTCTTGGTGTTCTAGCCACTCAACCATATCTTGCAATCTTAGAAATCTAAGTGAAAAGTCCATTTGAAGCAAATTACAAACAAAATCACAAAGAAAAGATAGACTACGAGAAAGCTACAAAATAAAAAGAAAATATCTCACTTGATAGGAATCTTGTGAGTAGACCTAATAAAAATAAAATTTCAACCTAAGCAATAACTATTCCCCGGGCTGCGGCGCCAAAAACTTGATGCGTGGTTTTGTAACCTTACAACAGGTTTTACCTCTCGAGGGATCTCAAGAGGCTTACAACCCCACCAGGCAGTGTACCTGACCGATGTAGTATAGTGTAGTGGTAAGTACGGGGGATTGATCGTTCTCCACAGGGAATAGTGTTCGTTAGGTATGAAAGGCTACTCTAATTAGGTCTAAGGGTTGAGGAAGATTCTTTTTATGTTTTTATAGTTTTATGAAAGCAAGTAAAATCTCGGTTTTGAAGGAGTGGGCGGAATTAGTTGCTAGTCAACTAACCCAAATTACTGCGAATGCAATAAAATTAAATAACTGAAAATAAAATGTGGTGAGAAACTTATGTGTAGAGAAATGTGTTTACTTAGATTTCCTTACTCCCTAACTATCTTTTACCGGTTAATTAGTGTGTATTAGTCGCGTGGATGACAGGTGTATTCCTTAATACCATTCGTGGGGTGGCGTACTTACTTCCCTAACTCTACAAGCTCCTACTTCACTCCTATGTCGAGCCGGCTAGGAAGCTCCTAACATGGGATCACTAGAATTCGCTTGTGCATTAAATACAACCATAAAAACCTTTAGTACGCATTTGGTTCATGTTTCTTAAGACGTTCAAGCAAGTTACCGAATAGGAAGTTAGCCAGTTTTCTTAAGCCTAACATAGATAAACAATCATCCACTACAACTAATAACACATTAACAACCAATAATCAATAGCTAGGTTTCATTAGATCTAAGCAAACACAAGATGAATTTAGCCTAACATGTTAAACAAAAGACAAGAATAAGATAGAATCAAACAACACATAGACATATTGAATGATTAATTGATAACTTATCTTTCAATGAAACATGGAAGATCTCAAGGCAAAAAGCCCTGAAAAAGTAGCTAAAATCGTCTTAGGGTTTTCTCCCAAAATTCCACACACTAAGCTCTCCCTAATGACAAAAAATTAGAAAACTATATATAGATTTTTGGATCTGACGGCGTCACCTTATGGAGTGTGATGCCGTCACCTCGCCGCTTTTAGGGTTCCCGGATGACCTTCTTGACGCCGTCCCTCTTTAGCTCTTCAAAAATCCATTCTGGCTTATCAAGGCTTGACGCCGTCGAACCTTGAACGTGACGCCGTCCCCTTATGATTTAAGCCGTGACGCCCTCGATCAAGTTAAAGCGTGACGCCGTCAGAATTCACATGCTATTTTCACTGGCCCGTCATGAGTAAATTTCACGTCCAACTTTTCTTGCCAAGGCATGACGCCGTCCAGAGTAAAGTCTGACGCCGTCAAGGGTAACTTTTAGCCGATTTTTGAGACTTTGTCGTTTTCTTCACTTTTATGCTCCAAAAACGTCCAAAATGCCTCCTTTTCCAGATTTCTCCTCAAAAGTACCTAAAATGACAAAAGGAACGATTTAGGGCAATATTTGATCAAATAAATACGATTTAAGGCTTAAATGACCCCTTAAAAGCGGTACACTTTTCGCTTCATCACCAGTCATGCTCCTTGAACATCCACTATCAAGATGCCAAACAGGATCCCTGGCATGTTTCTACACAAATAGTAAACTGGGTATGTTCTTTCTAGGACTCCACTTCTTGGAGGGCTTAGCTTTGGAGGTCTTATTAACATTTTCAATTGATTTATGGTCAGTGGTGGAGTGGACTGAGCTACCACATATTATGCATTTGATTGCTGATGCAGACTCAGTGGACTGAGAGGCTGACTTTGTCATACCTCTACTGGCCTGAATGGCCTTACCACGTCCTGAGGTGTTATGAGTGGAACTTCCACTATTTTCACAACAATTGACAATTTTACAATCCTTAGGATGGTGGTCATTGAACCCACAGTAAGGGCAAGGTGCAAAAGGCTTTGCCTTTTGTTTCTGTTTCTGTTTAGAATCAAAAGGATAGTTTAAAGACTGAGCTTTAAGACTTGCCATGTTTGATGTGACTGAATGTGTTTTATGATCAGAGGTCCTGTGATCATCTTTTTTTCAAATCATGCAATAAAGAATTCTATAGCAATCATCAGTGATATGATTGGTATAGTTACACAGTTCACATCTTTTCAGGGGTTTTGTGGGTTTGGGTTTGGTCTTTGAGGAAGCTAGTTTTTATTCCTTCTTGGATTGAGAAGGTTTCTTAGAAGATGCAATATTCTCTCCCAGCTTCCTGACCATTTCAGCCAACTGATCAAATTTTGAGTCAGGGCTTTGGGTTATTACTTCAGAAGGGACTGAAGAAGATGAGTCATCAGTATTTACTGAGACTTCAAATGTTGGTCTTTTCAGGATTGTTTTTCCCAATCCTGACCTCTCCTTTGGAGAGTGTTGAGAGTAGACCATTGGTGGGAGGCCTAAGTTGGGTGCAGCACCCTGAAGTGTATTCAGTGGTGGGAGTGGTGGATATGATTCTGATTCAAACTCATTCACTGACTCAGTATTACTGAGTTGTTCAGTGAGTTCAAGCGTACTGAGTTGTTCAGTAAGTCCAAGCATATTTTTTAAAGCCTGACTTTCAGGAAGCAAGATCTTTCCAGTCTCAAAGTTTGGTAACTTACTGACTGGGTTGTCCCTGACAATCCAGTCATTTGACTTGGGAAGCATTTCTTGCTCAAATGATATGCCAGCTGGAACAAAGGTCAGTTCACTGGGACTTACATAGGAGTTAACCATGTGATGGTCAATTCCTATTGTTTTCCTAGGGATTAAACCCACAGTATCAAAGACCTTGGGGTTCTTTTTGGTCCAGCCTTGGATGACAGCTTTTTCTTTGTTAAGTTCAGTTTGTAGGGCTTGGTTTTGTTTCAAAATTTCAGTGTTCTGAATTTGTAGAGTTATTGTTTCTAATTTGGCTTGCTTAAGTACAAGCAATTCATCTCTACATTTATTCAATTCTGACACTATATTGTTATATTTTGAGAACATGTTAAGCCTTTGTTCCTCAATAAATTTAAGATCTACCGGATCTACACACACTCCTTGTGTTAGATGTGATACTAAGAATTATACGTAGTCTAGCACGCGGAATTTACTAGCTAGCACTTAGAAGACCTTATGTGTTTTGTATGATTTGAATGAAACAAAGAACACAGAATAATAACCTTCAACGATTCAATATTATTAGAAAATAATACGAGTGATCTCCTATCACTAGGGTTTACAACCTTGAATCTCTATAATACGTATGAACTCACACCTCTGTACGTTAACCTAGGCAATCCTTTTATAGACTAAGGATTCCTTTACAAGATAACTATCAATCTATTCTTATACGATATACACAATATATTTTCCATATTTATCTACTTACAATAAATCATAAACCGTCTTAACTTCTATACTCAGCAGTCTTAACTGCTCATGTCTTCAACACTCTTCAGCAGTCTTAACTTCCACCTTCAACAGTCCTAACTGTTATCTCCAACAATCTTAACTGCTTAAGCTTAATTTCCTAACAATCCTCCCCTAAACTTATGATTTCTTTCCAAATCACTAAGTTTCTTCAAATTAAGCTTCTTCTTCTTAATGCTGAAAATTCTTTCAAATACCCATCAAGCCAATCTCTTAGATCTAGCTTTTACTTCTTGTGCAAGGTTGAATATCTTCGTTACTAGCATATTAGCCATTTTAGACTCTTCATTAGCTTCCAGTCTAACACATGCCATCATTGTCAAAACACCTGGTCTGAGTGGATAATTCTTTTCAACCAGCATATATATCTCTATTCCATCCTTTGTAGATACTCTGTGTACTCCACACATTCCAAATAACTTCCAAGAGATGTCCTTGACTTGAGCTTGAAATCTCCATATCGATTCTCCACCATCTGGTTCATAAATTCTCTTCAATTGAACCCATAGTTCTTTGTCTTTATCTTCAACTGGATCAATATCTCTGAATTTCTCTTTCACTAAACTCCAAAGTTGATTTAGATCTTCTCTGTCAAAGCCTTTGAGTAAATCTTCAAACAACTTATATCTTTCAGAAATATCTCCAAGTCTAATAATCTTCCATCCCTTCATTCTACCATCAGTAAACACTTCCCAGTCAATGATTGGATGTTTTACCTGCAAAGGTTTAATGTAAGAAGACTCTGGAATAATCACCATCATGCTTCTGATCTTCTCATTAGTTAATCCTTCTTCATCAGACTTTTGTTTCTTAGTAACTTCTGATTCCATAGATTCTGCTTCCCTCTTCTTACCTGTTTTGACACTTCTTCGTGGAGAATTCAAAATAGCATAAGTTTCACAGAATTCTTTTTCAATTATAGCATAAGACTTTCCATTGAAATCTTTCATTGAGTAATTTGCTGAGTTCTTCAAATAATGCTTCATATCCTCAACAAGTTCCTTCTTTGTTGGTAACTTTGTCTTGTACCCTGACTTCTGTCTTTCTCTTATTCTATGAATCAGATCATCCTATGTTGCAACTCCATTCTTCTTGAGTATAAATTCCTTAAGCTCCTCTGTCTTCTCATCTTCATTCAACTCTTTATCTTTAAGAACCATTGAAGCTTGTGCTCTTACAATCACATCAGAATCCAGAAAATATTGCAACTGTTCATTGAACTCTTCTTGATCTACTTCATTTGATCTTTTTCTTCCCATGAATTCAGCTATATTTCTTATATCATCAGCAGCCATCTTCCTTGCAAATTCTTCATCATGAGCAATCTGAGCTTGTTTAGCTTCCTCATCAGCCAAATCTTCTTCTACTAATTGTCTTGCAACCTCTGCATCATGATCTATCTGTTCTTGAGTATTTGGTTTCAACCTTTTAAGCCTTTCAAGTTCTTGAACAGCAACCACTTCTTCAGATGTCATAGGTTTCTTTCCTTTATCTGCTCTTCTCCTTTCATATTCTTGTTCAGCAGAAGTTTCTTCATTTTGGACTGCTTGTTGCTCTAACTCAGCAGTTTGAACTGTTACTTGCTCTGTCTCTTGCTCTGTCTCAGCAGTTTGAATTGCTTCTTCATTTGGCACTGCTTGATGTATCTCAACTGTTTCTTCATGAACATGACCAGAACCTGAACCAATATTAAAACCTTGATCTTGTTCAGAACCTTCTTCATACCTCCCCTGAGATGCTAATCTATCCTTATCTCCAAATTTCCTCTCTTTACCAAATTTCCTCCCCTGTTTGGAAGAATTTTCATCATCCCCGTCTGAACCATCTGAATCATCATCATCAGAATCATCATCCAATACCACTCTTGCCCTTTTCTTCTTCAACTGTTCTTCAAGCTTCTTCACCCTCTTTGTTAAATTGGTATAGATTTTGGCAAAAGTCTCCTTGTGAACTTTGAATTCCTCCTTGGTTTGCTTTAGCTCCTTCTCCAAAGTTTCAACCTTGGCTACTAACTTGGTACATAAAGCCGTCAATTCAGTTTTTGAAGAACTACCCTCATCACTTCTAGTTGTATTACCTGCTATGAGAGGTGAATCTTTGGGCAAGGATTCAGTCACAACCCTAGTTAGACTAGGTTTAGACCTTCTCCTATAAGTGATAGGTCGTTGTTGGGTTGTTGCAAATACTTGAGTGGATGTGTGATGGGGATCAGTTGGAACTGCAGAACCTTCACCCAACTCAGTTTGAATCATTTGAGGAAACAATGGAACAGGTTCCCCTTCAAAAAGTCTATTAGCCATAGTCATATTTTGAAAAACCTTTGATTGTAGACTAGGCGTAGCAAAAATTTCAGTTGGTTTTGTAAGCAGGTTTTTCTTTTTATTCAAAATTGTTTGAACAAACCTGGGATACATTAAAAACTTTGTTTTACTATCAACATTTGATGCCATACCCTCAAAAATATATTTTGAAAAGTTAAAAACTCTGTTTGTAGACAAGCAAATGAGAGCAATAGCAATATTGCTACTGAACTGTTCCCAAGCAGTCTTTTTATTACTTAAACAACATAGAAGAGTATGTATCAAAAATCTCCATTGGGGTGAAAAACATGCTTTTTGAAAAGTCAATTTATGTTCAGATGTATTATACCCCATTTTTTCAAGTTCTTCCCAAATTTCAGTATTTAGCATAGTGTGGATACCATCTGAGTCATTTAATTTAAGATGTCTCCTAAGTATAGACTCGGTAACAACAAATTTAATGCCATCTACTTTAGTATGAATTTCTAAGTTTCCGTCATCACTTGTCAAGATAGATGAATTCTGCCAGAACTGTGTGATGTGCGAAACATAAAGAGTAGGAGAAACAGTTAGAGCATACCTTATGTGAGAGTGGTTGAGAAAGTCCACAACCTCATAAAATTTTGGCCCATCTCCTTCCTCTGTTTTCTCTAAAAACGCAACCTGGTTGTGACGCTTAGCAAAATCCAATCGTGCCATTCTTAGTAGAAAATATTAGTTAACAGCCGTGAATAGTAATAAGTTTGAATGAAAAGATAGAAGATGAAAGTAATATTGAGAGTTTATGGAGAGAGTTAGGGTTTCAAGTTGACCGACTTAAAGAATATGGTAACTATTTATTTTAGTATAAGAATATAATAATATAAAAGTTAAAATATCTATAAAAGGATCCCTCGAAATCCGTAATCCATCCAGTAAAAATCGCAACAAACCGCCAACGGCTAGTTTTTACCCCAAAATTAATTACAGACATGTCAGTCATAACGGCTAGTTGAACCGTACCAATATTTTGTACTAACCGTCCCAACTGGTGAAAAAAATTTGTTGAGCCGTACCAATTTTTCTGAAATAAAATTTTAAAATACCATGGCTCAAACATAGTTTTTAGCAAACTATCAGCTATCAACAGATTTGATATGTCTTTACCAATAGCCGTTTGCTTTGGACTAGCCAACTCTTCACATTTAGATATGGTGAGCTGATAACCATACAATTTTTGGTAAATTGTCAACCATAAACGGATTTGATTAGTCTTTACCAGAAACCGTTTGCTCTGGACTAGTTGGTTCTTATGTGGATAAGACATGGTGAACCAATTACCATTTGTTGTATGCAAAGATCACATACTAATCTCCAGAACACCATTTAGTCCAAAACATCAAGCATTCATTAATCCCTTGGTGTTTTCTCTCCAATCCTGCAATTGTTAGTCCAAACAACAAAGAAACAAGATACAAGCATATGACTAACAATGCATATAACAAGAAAAATTAATTTCCTTGTGGAACCCAAGCCAAAACAGACTTAGGCTTTCCTCTAGCATCAACATAATTCATTCTTTTCAAAACAGTCTTAGCACCATTGGGTTGAATTGGTCTCCATACACAACATGCTGAAGCATTCACTCCATTACCAATGTTTCCCTTAGCAGTGTTTTTATTCACACCAGTACCAATTACCCTGCTAGCAGTTGGAACTGCTGGCTTGGAAGTTGTTACCTTAGGTTTCCAAACTTGGTTTTTCACCACTACTTTTTCATAAAAAGTTCTTTTACCAGTTTTGTATGATGGTTTAAAAACATTTATTGGATTTTGAACTGGTGGCCTTGGGTGAATTGGTCTCATAGGTCTGACAGTCTGAACTGCTGGTCTAGCAGTTTGAACTGCTTTAGGTCCAGACCTCAAAAGAACTGATCTGGGTATCATCTTGTCATTCCTAGGAGGAGTTTTAGGTCTCTCTAGACACATGCTCTTGTTTGAATACCCTCTAACATACTTATCACAAAAAGCTGCAAGATGGTCAAAGCTACCACAAGAGTAACAAGCTTTCCTATAGCAAACAAAATCCTTTCCTAATTGGTGGGATTTGAGGTCATTCCAATTCCTCTGGTTACCTCTTGGCTTGTTTGTGGTCCTATACATCTTAGCATACCTAACTGTTGGTCTAAAAGGTTTGGCATTTGATCTAGGCCTAACAGTCTCAGGTTTAACCATCTTTGGAACTTTTGGTTCCTCCACTTTAGCACTAACAGGCTTAACCACAGCCTGATCATCCTCATCATCAAAAGTCCATTCCTCAATTGTTGGAGCATCTGAGTCCTTAGGTGAGGACCTATCAGAAGATACCTTTTCCTCAGATAGTGACTTATCACTTGCACTTACAAACACAGGTTTATCAACTACATCCTTCTTGGGTTGAGGACCATAGTTAAGCTCAGGTAATTGAAATTCAGGGAGTCCTGTATGTTCTAAGTCTATGCCTTTGGGTGATGGAATTCCTCTATAAGGAGGTGGAACTGACTTATATCCTAGGCCTGACTTAGCTTTATTTTGGATCTGACTCTCAATTATCTTTTGAACACCTTTTGATGTGTATTCTAGTGTGTCTACACTCATCTGTATGTTCTCCTTAGCTTTCTTAACCTGTTCTAGCTCATGTTTTAAAACAGTAATTTCATTCTCTCTAAACATTAAGTCTCTCTTAACAATAATCATATCATCAGAAAACTTAGACTCGTTGTTTTGATAATGAACAATTTTCTCTTCTAACACAGCTAAAGCTCTCTTATGATTTGCTAAGCTAAAAGCAGTTTCTTTTAATTCTTTCCACTGACTCTCATATCTTGTTTTAAGTGTTTCTAGTTCTTTTAAAGCTTCACAAGATTTAGAACATTTTGAAACTTGTACCTCAGAATCTGAAAATGCCATGAGAGCAACCTCTGTAGATGCTTCTGCTTCCTCCTCTGCAATATAGCTCCAGTCAAATCCTAAGCCATCAATAGCAACCATGGCTTTTGAGCTTGAATCAGTAACCTCCACAACTCTTGACTTGTTTCCATATGCTCTACTCTTTCCATCTTGTTGACTTGGCAATCTACACTCCCTTGAGTAATGACCTTTCTTGTGGCAGTTGTAGCACTCAATCTTGGACTTGTCATACCCTGCAACATCATTACTGTTTATGACAATCTTCTTGCTAGTCTTCTTCAAGAATCTTCTAGCTCTCAAACTGAGAAGAGAGAGCTGCCACTTAATATCCATCTCTTCAATGTCATCTTCATCAATCTCTTGAAGATCTGAATGAGTCAACATACTTCCATTGTGCTGAGTAGTCAAGAAGACACAATAAGTATCATCATTCAAAAGTCCACTAGTACTGCTTAAGGTGCTAGCAGTACCAAGATTTGTACTAGCAGTTCCAACTGCTCCACCAACTTGCACTTCTTCATCTGGACTTGAGGAACTGGGAGTTGATACAAAGGCCAAATTCCCTGAGCTTGAGCTTGAACTTGATCCAGCAGACTTCTTAATCTCATGTTCAACTATCTTGAAGTTGCTATATAGATCCATTAAGCTCATGGAATCTATATCAGGCTTGTTTTTCCATACTACCACATGCATAGCCCATTCAGAAGGTAGACTCCTCAGAAATTTAGAGTTGAGATCTTCCTGAGGCATCTCAATTCCTAAAACAGCCAATTGACTCACCAACTTTTGAAGCCTATTGAACATATGATCCAACGACTCATTGCTTGTTGCAGTAAAGTTCTCAAACTGATGCTTGAGAAGGGTCTTCTGGGTTTTCTTAGTGGCTTCATTCCCACCATATCTTGCAACAATAGCTTCAAAAAGAGATTTAGCACACTTGAACTTGCTAAAATTCAGCAACTGATCATTGGGAATAGTCATCAGAAGCAAACTTCTAGCCTTAATATCATTCTTGTACCTTGCCTTCTCTTCATTAGTGGTCGGCTTTGTCTGCACTGTACTCTCAGATTTACCATCAACAACAGTTGTTGTTGTTACAGGGGTAAAATAGTTTCCATCTTCAATGATCTCCCATAGTGCATAGTCTTGCACTTGGAAAAACTGCTCAATACGAAGTCTCCACATGTCGAACTCATTAGGTTTAAGCATAGGAAGCTTAACAGCAATGTTGGTTGTGGATGGTGTTGTTTCCATGTCCATCTTTGTTCTTCTCGGATCTTCTAAATCTATGTATCAGCAACCTGGCTCTGACACCACTTGACCGGATCTACACACACTCCTTGTGTTAGATGTGATACTAAGAATTATACGTAGTCTAGCACGCGGAATTTACTAGCTAGCACTTAGAAGACCTTATGTGTTTTGTATGATTTGAATGAAACAAAGATCACAGAATAATAACCTTCAACGATTCAATATTATTAGAAAATAATACGAGTGATCTCCTATCACTAGGGTTTACAACCTTGAATCTCTATAATACGTATGAACTCACACCTCTGTATGTTAACCTAGGCAATCCTTTTATAGACTAAGGATTCCTTTACAAGATAACTATCAATCTATTCTTATACGATATACACAATATATTTTCCATATTTATCTAATTACAATAAATCATAAACCGTCTTAACTTCTATACTCAGCAGTCTTAACTGCTCATGTCTTCAACACTCTTCAGCAGTCTTAACTTCCACCTTCAACAGTCCTAACTGTTATCTCCAACAGTCTTAACTGCTTAAGCTTAATTTCCTAACATACACAAATATAATTCATGTAAGACTGCCAATCAGAATCATCATCCATAGAAATTAAAGTGTTTACCTTCTTCATGGTGATGTTCACCCACTCTCCATTCCTTGCATGGCTTTTCCCAATAGCCACTTGATCACCTTCAGAGAGTGCCATCAGTGTACTCACTCTAATTTCCTCATCTGAGGATACCTCTTCTTCATCCCAATCATAAGCTTCAGCTACTAAAACCTTATTCTTTGCCTGAACAGGTTTGGATGTTTGAGCAGCCTGAGACATAGAGGGATTAGTTTCAAGAATTGCAAGTTTAGCCTTGGCTTTCCTTTATTTTGCTCCAAAGTCTTTTTGACCCTTTTTTTGAAATTGTTGGGTCGACTGAAACATTCTAGGTTGAAACTTGCTAGTTCCTGAGGAACTATTTCCTGAAAATTTGTAAGAGGGTTCTGAGGTGGTTTTAGAATAACAGTCCCTAGCAAAATGACCCTTTTTACCACAATTAAAGCATTCAGTGGTTTCATTTGCTTTTCCTTTTGAAAAGTTGGACTGGTTTCTTTTGATGAAACGTTTTGAACTAGCAAGGAGTGCCCTCTCTTGGAATTCCAAGTTTAGATCTTTTAGGTACTCATCACTAGTCCTTTCATCAATTTCATCCTCAGAATCCTCTTGAAAGTCCAGCACAACACCATTAGTATAAAAAGCAGTTGATATGGGTGTGGAGGTTAAGGCCTTTTTGGACTCAAGAGCTTTTGAGTCAGGATATCTCCTTGAGATCAAGTTGTCCTCATAGACAAATTTCCCATAGATTTCAGGGAGCTCAAGGGTTTGAATGTGATTAGCATTCCTCAGGCCTTGTGAGAAGTTTAGCCACTTCTCAGGGAGACTGTTGACAAAGCCAACATTTGTCTCATGCTTAGATAATACTACACCATCATTTGATAGTTCGTTTATCAAAGTCTTGTATCTGGTATAAGTCTGAGAGAGACTTTCAGAGTCTTTTGCCCTGAAAGTATTATACTCAAGTTTCAGGTCCATGACCCTATTTTCCTTGGTATCTGAGGGGCCCTCAAAGCTATTAACCAAGTCATCCTAAGTTTGCTTGGCTGTTAAACAGTTGATGACTGATTCCATTATATCATCAGGAAGACAAGATATAAGGATGCTTTTAAGGCGTTGGTCTTGATTGACCACCCTCCTCTCATCAATGGTCCATTGTGCCTCAGGCTTGTTTAGCCCTTCAGCAGTCTTAGGGACAAATGGGCCATCCCTGATAAAGGTGATGTAGTAAGGTTCCATACAAGTTAAATAGCAAATCATACGTTTTTTCCATTTGCTAAATTTTCCAGCTTCTAGTCTGGGTGCAATAGCAGAATAGCTGCCACCCTTTTTATCGACCAGCTGGGGTACATTAATATCAGCCATAGTAGGATCTTGGTTTTAAAAACCTTGAGCACTCTTGGTTAGTTTTGAAAGATTTTATAAACCAGAGGCTCTGATACCACTTGTTGTTCCCTTAACACGCTTAGAGTTAACTAGAAAGTTAATCTATTCGTGTTTATGACTAATACAATGTTATGATTAATTCTAACAGATTAATGAAAACGTAAAAGTAAAAACACTTAAGTATTTTTCAACGTTTAAATTCTTATTAGAAATAAATCAAAGAATCTATTACCCAAGTGTTTTGCGGAACAAACACTTGGGATTGAACAGACAAGGTATGGTGGTGTCTCCTATCTAAACTCAAGCTTTGCTTTGAGTGGTAACAATGTGCCTCACTGAGCTATCTCAGGGACTGGTTACTCTTTGTTGGGAATAAAATGTTCAATGTCAAAGAGCCTGCCAAAGATGTCAAAGAGCCTGCTAGTTGATATTGAAGTGTATAAAGATGTTCTACCAGTACCTTCTGGGTAGAAGGTACTGCTAGTTGATGAAGAGCCTGCCAAGCTTATGTCAAGTCGATTAGATATTTTGTAATAGATATTTAGTTGAATTATTAGTCTTTGTACATTGTTATACGTTATGTAGAAGTAGTTTAGTCTTCTGTGGTGTACAGAAGAATATTATCAGAGTTGTACATTGGTAGTTGTATTTAATTGTAGGCGCCAATATAGTCAAAGTATAGTATAATATTCTACCACTTGACCTACTTGTAATAAGGTGTCCTTATCTTATAAAAGGATACCTTAGTCACACTTCATGCATGCATCTCTTCAACCATTAACCAAAACCAAACTATCTCTCAAGTAACTTAGTTACTCAATTCACAAATCCTTTTACAATCTTAGATTCAAGATTACTTTGTAATCCCGGTGATATTTAGATCATCCGTATTATTTCATCAATAATATTGAATCGTTTTGTGTTAACCAAAGTTGTGCTCTTTGATCATTGCATACTCACGTTTACTTAAACTCACCACCTTGTGTTCTTTTAAAGTGTGTTGTAGTAGATTTCGCATGCTAAACACATTCAATACATAAATATCTTTAACAATCAAACAAACCTTTCCACAAGTGGTATCAGAGCTAGGCTTGATATTTACTAATTTAAAAGAACAATGGATGTTGAACATATTCAAACAAATGTTGCAGCTAAACTTCCATTACTTAAGCAAAATGAGTTTGAAATGTGGCGACTAAGGGTAGAACAATACTTTCAAGTGCAGGACTATGCACTTTGGGAGATCATTGAACAAGGCAACTCATTTAAACCCTCAATCACCACTACAACAGTAAATGATGCTCTTGTAACACAAATACAAGACCAACCATCAAATGCAGATGAAAAAGTTCAGAAGAGAAATGATCTAAAAGCAAGGAGTATGTTACTGATGACTATTCCAAATGATCAACTTTTGATCTTTAACAAATACAAAGATGCCAAAACCCTTTTTGAAGCTATTGTGGCTAGATTTGGTGGTAATGATGCTACCAAGAAAACACAGAAACTCTTCTCAAACAACAATTTGAGAACTTCACAGCCACAACCAATGAGTCTTTGGACAGTATGTTCAATAGACTTCAGAAGCTTTCAAGCCAGTTAGCCATCCATGAAGTGATGATAACTCAAGAAGACCTCAACTCTAAATTTCTTAGGAGTTTACCTTCAGAATGGTCCATGCATGTCATTGTCTGGAAGAACAAGCCAGATATTGACCAGATGAGTCTTAATGATCTCTACAACAATTTTAAAATAGTAGAGCATGAAGTAAAGAAGACTACTGGGTCAAGCTCAGGAAATATGGCATTTGTTTCATCACCAAGCATCTCAAAGGTTGATAATGAAGAAAAAGGTGGCAGAGAAGAAGGTACTGCCAATACAACCTTTGGTACTGCTAGTACTTCTAGTAGTACCAAATCCATTTTAGATGAAACAATTGGGTGTGCTTTTCTTACATCTCAACACAATGGGTCTGTATTAACATTTGAAGATCTTCAAGAGATTCATCCTGATGATCTTGAAGAGATGGACATAAAGTGGCAACTTTCACTTTTGAGCATTAGAGCTAAGAAGTTGTTGATGAGGACTGGCAAGAAGATAATGATAAATGGAAATGAGCCTGCTGGCTATGATAAGTCAAAGGTGGAGTGTTACAACTGCCACATGAAGGGTCACTACTCTAGAGAGTGTAGAAGACCTAAGAAGCAGGATGACAAGGGTAGAGGGTTTGACAACAGGAATAAAGGAAGCTTTGAGAAGAAAGGAAGCTTTGAAAGCAAGAGTAAGGTTGTTGAAGTTGCTGAGCCAAAAGCAATGGTTGCTATTGATGGCATGGGTTTTGATTGGAGTTTCATGGGTGAAGATGAGTCAACTTCTGATGAATTGGCTTTAATGGCATTCTCCACTCCTGAGGTACAAACTATCAAATGTTCCAATAATTGTGAATTTCTTAAGGAATTAGAATTTATAAGAAAATCTTTTGATGAACAAACATTAGAACTCAGAAAAACCCATCAAACATTATTTGATCATAAGTGTGGAATGGCCAAACTAGAAAAACAAATCATTCACTATAGAGAAAATGAACTCACCTTTTCTGATGCAAAAACTGCTCTTAATAGACAAATATTTTTGAAAGATTCAGAAATAGAAATGTTAAGGACTGAGTGTACTAAAGTAACATTGGCTAGAGATAATATTCAACTGACTGTTACTAAATTGGAAATTGCTTCTGAATGCACAAGAAGCATAGTTGAAAATCAGTTGAATAAAAGAATAAAATCAGGGATAGGATACAATGAATGTCCACCTCCTTATAGAGGAATTCCTTGTCCCCAAGGTAGTGATCTTGCAGCATCAGGTTTACATGAAATCATTAGCAAACCATTAGCTAAACCTGTAGAGATAAGTGAACCTTCTGAGAGTGCTAAGAATGCCTTACTCTCCAAGGTGCTCACTAATAAGAGACCAGATGTCCTAATTATTGAAGATTGGGTATCTGATGATGATGAAGATGAGACTATTCCTATCAAAGGAATCAAAGTAGGACCAACCAGTCCTAAAAGAGTAGAAGTTAAGGCTAAGGCTAAAACTATTTTGAAAACAGTTGAAAGTTGTGAAAAATGTAATAACAAACCTAGAGGAAGTCAAAGAAATTGGAACAACCTTAAGTCACAACAACTAGGTGATGACTTTGTTATGTTCAATAAGGCTTGTTATTCTTGTGGTAGCTTTAATCATCTTTATGCTTATTGTAATAAATGGGTTTCTGGGAGTAAATCAAAGTCTAAAACAACTGTTACTCACCCCAAAAAAAGTTTTGTTAAGTCTAACACCACAAATGTTAAACATATTGTTAGACAAAATAAGCCTGTTATTGCAAAACCAACTGATAAGGGTACAAGAAACACTTTCAAATGTGTACCAAAAGTTATGAAAAGTCCTATTCAAAAGAAATATGTGGTCAAAACACAAATTTGGAAACCAAAAACCAAAGGTCCTGCTAGACCAAATGGTACTGCCAAAATTGGTATTGCCAAAATTGGTACTGATAGACCAAAGACCACACAATGGATTAAAAGGGAAAGTGCTGTTAAGTCCTCAGCATGTTGGATTTGGAAACCAATCCAATCAAAAGGTGCATCAACAATCCTGAAAAGGTTTGACTTCATTGATGCAAGAGGCAAACCCAAGTCTGTCATGGCTTGGGTACCCCAAGGAAACTAATATGTTTATTCATGTGCAGGAACATTCATCTGATATTGAAGATCAAGGATATGTAGATAGTGGATGTTCAAGGCACATGACAGGCAACATGTCATTCCTCTCAGACTTCAAAACATTTGATGGAGGATATGTTACCTTTGGGGGAGGAATAAAAGGAAAGATCACTAGTAAAGGTACTATCAAAACCAGTAAACTAGATTTTGAAAATGTGTATTTTGTGAAAGAACTTCAGTTTAATCTTCTTAGTGTCTCACAAATGTGTGACAAAAAGAACAATGTTCTATTTACTGACAATGAATGTATGGTTCTTTCTTCTGATTTTAAGATGCCTGATGAGAGTCAGATCTTTCTTAAAATTCCAAAAAGGAACAATATGTACAGTGTCAATTTAAAGAACATTGATCCTAAGGAGAGTCTAACTTGTTTGGTAGCAAAAGCCTCATTGGATGAATCTATGCTTTGGCATAGAAGGCTTGGTCATGTAAACTTTAAAACAATCAACACTATTGCAAAATATGATTTAGTAAGAGGTTTACCCAAAAAGATTTTCCAAAACGACCAATCCTGTGTTGATTGTCTAAAAGGCAAACAACATAGAGCTTCTTGTAAGCCCAAGACCCAAAACTCTATTTCTCAGGCTTTACATATGCTTCATATGGATCTCTTTGGTCCTACTTAATGTGTGCAGCTTGAATGGTAAAAGATATTGTCTGGTTGTTACTGATGACTATAGCAGATTTTTATGGGTTTTCTTTTTAAGATCTAAACATGAAACTAGTGAGATTCTTAAATCATATATCACTGAGGTAGAAAACCAATCTGATAAGAAAGTCAAAGTCATCAGATGTGACAATGGGACAGAGTTCAAGAATAGGGTTATGGATGACTTTTGCAAGGAAAAAGGAATAAAAAGGGAATTTAGTGTAGCTAGAACCCCACAGCAAAATGGAGTAGCAGAAAGGAAGAATAGAACACTTATAGAGGCTGCTAGAACTATGTTAGTAGACTCTAAGTTGCCTATTTCATTTTGGGCTGAAGCAGTTGGTACTGCTTGTTATGTACAAAACAGGGTTCTTGTGACAAAACCACATAAAAAGACACCTTATGAACTTTTCTTTGGTAGAACACCATCTTTAAGTTTTATGAGACCTTTTGGTTGTCATGTCACTATTCTAAATACCAAAGATCATTTAGGCAAGTTTGATGGAAAAGCAGATGTTGGCTATTTGATAGGGTATTCCTTGCAGAGTAAGGCCTATAGAGTGTTTAACACTTGCACTAGGCTAGTGGAAGAGAATCTTCACATAGAGTTTCAAGAGAAACTAACTAATGTGAAAGGAATTGGACCAGATTGGATGTTTGATATTGATAGGCTTTCAGAATCTATGAATTATGTGCCTGTTTCAGGTACAAATACTAATGATGATGCAGGTTTTGAAGATAATGTTGAAACTCCTAAAGATCAAGATTACATCTGGATGCCAATTTGGAAAAGTATGGATCTATCTTCAAGTCAAGAAGGACCTTCAAACACAACAAATGAAGGCAATGAAGATGATCAAGGAACTCAGAATCAAGAGAATCAAGAAAGTGGTGCTAATGACAATGGTACTGCTAGTTCACCAGATGGTCCTGCTAGTTCAAGTATTGATACTGCTGAGCCATTGAATGTTCAAATAGATGATTCTTTACCAGAAGAAAGGGGGATTAGCAATCTTCCATCTACTTATGAAGTTCCTAAAACACCCAACACTAGAATTCTCAAAGATCACACAACTGATGATGTGATTGGAAGCATAAATTCTGGTGTTAGAACAAGATCTCAAGTTGGTTTATCTCAAGTCTTGTCTTCAGATGAAGAAGGGTTTATCTCCTCTATTTATGAAGAAAAGAATAATGATACTTCCAATATATGCCTGTTTTCATGTTTTCTATCTCAGGCTGAACCCAAAAACATAAACAAAGCTTTAGATGATGCAAGTTGGGTGGAAGCAATGCAAGAAGAGCTTCTCCAATTCAAGATTCAGAAGGTTTGGATATTGGTAGATTTGCCCAAAGGTCATAGGGCAATTGGAACCAAATGGGTGTTCAGAAACAAGAAAGATGAAAGGGGTATAGTGATCAGAAACAAAGCTAGATTGGTAGCACAAGGATATACTCAAGAAGAAGGGGTAGATTATGAAGAAGTGTTTGCTCCAGTTGCAAGACTTGAAGCAATTAGGCTTTTCTTGGCCTATGCTTCATTCATAGGCTTCACTGTCTATCAAATGGATGTTAAGAGTGCATTTTTATATGGTGAAATTGAAGAACCAGTATATGTATCTCAACCTCCAGGCTTCATTGATGCAGAGTATCCAGACAAGGTTTATAAAGTTACCAAGGCTTTGTATGGCCTACACCAAGCTCCTAGGGCATGGTATGAAACATTGGCTTGTTTTCTACTAGAAAGTGGATTCCAAAGAGGCAGGATTGATCCAACTTTGTTCATCAAAAGAACAAAGAAAGACATCTTGCTAGTGCAGATTTATGTTGATGACATAATCTTTGGATCAACAAACCAAGACTTGTGTGTAGAATTTGAAAAACTTATGCATAGTAAGTTTGAAATGAGTTCCATGGGGGAACTTACTTTCTTTTTGGGTCTCCAAGTGAAACAATCCAAAGAAGGCATATTTATCAGCCAAGATAAGTATGTAGCAGAGATCCTAAGGAAATTTAATTTTGCTGATTCTAAGGTTGCAAGTACACCAATGGATCCAGACAAAGGGCTACTCAAGGATGCTGAAGGAGAAGATATGGATTTGCACAATTATAGATCTATGATTGGGTCCTTGATGTATCTTACATCATCAAGACCAGATATCATGTTCTCAGTATGTGTGTGTGTGCAAGGTTTCAAATACATCCCAAAATCTCTCATCTCACAGCAGTCAAAAGAATCTTTAGATATCTTAAGGGTCAACCTAGGTTGGGTCTTTGGTATCCAAGGGAATCATCTTTTGAATTGGTGGCTTATTCGGATAGTGACTATGCTGGTGCAACTCTAGACAGAAAATCCACAACTGGTGGATGTCAATTTCTTGGTTGCAGACTAATCTCTTGGCAATGCAAGAAACAAACAATGGTGGCCAACTCTACAACTGAAGCAGAATATGTTGCTGGTGCAAGTTGTTGTGGGCAAGTTCTTTGGATCCAAAATCAAATGCTTGACTATGGGTACAATTTTCTTAACACCATTATTTATATTGACAATAGCAGTACAATATGTATCATTAAAAACCCAGTTCAATACTCAAAAACAAAACATATTGAAATCAGACACCATTTCATAAGGGATTGCAATGAGAAAAGGTTAATTCAAGTTGTTAAAATTGATTCTGAAAAGAATTATGCAGACCTTCTCACCAAAGCTTTTGATTTAGGTAGATTCAAATATCTTGTAGGAGGTATTGGAATGATAAATCTTTGAAAAACATGTGTTTTTGTTCATAAATTAACTGGTATTGACTTTTAAACATGGTACTGCTAGTTAGTCAAAGGTCCTGTTAGTTCATAATTGGTCCTGCTAATATAAAATTTGCTATGTTTTGTTCATATTGATGCTTGAATGTTTAAAATACTATAGATCAAGTGCTTTGCACTTTGTTCTTTTGGTTTGCAATTAACACATTTCAGGTTGATAACAAAACAAGAGTTCTTCCAAACAAAAAGGGGCAACAAAGTTACATTTATCTCAAGGGAAATATCCATCTCAGGGGAGGATATGATAGCTCAGAATGGAAGAAAAACCAATTTATGAAAGGAAATACAAGAGCATACAAGATGATGCAAAGTTGAAAAAGAGAGAGTTTGATCACATATCTAGAAGGGATGAAGCATTTCTCAAGGAGAAAGTTCTATCTAGATCAAACTAAGAAAAGTTTCAACTCAAAGGCATGCTATTAGATGATTTCACTTGTTGAACCAATCATCCAAGATACACAGCATCATTATCTTTTTAAATTTCCTCCATCCAAGGAAATTGCACCATCTTTAGGCAAATATGGCTTTTGGTATTCAGCTCACCAAGTTTTTACAAACTTAAGAGTTGGCTAGTCCTTAAGCAAACGGCTTTTGGTAAAGACAAATCAAATCCGTTGATGGTTGATAGTTTACCAAAAACTATATGGTTGTTAACTAACCATACTTAATTGTAAATAGTTAGCTAGTCCTTAAGCAAACGGCTTTTGGTAAAGACAACTCAAATCCGTTGATAGCTGGTAGTTTGCTAAAAACTACAAGGGATTTTTATAAAACTTTCAAAGGTACTGGTAGTTCAAAAATTGGTACTGCTAGAGTACAAAGGTACTGCTAGATAGCCGTTGAGCCTGTCAGAAAAAGTTTTAGCCGTTGGGCCTGGTAGTTAAAATTAGCCGTTGGGGTAGTTATGTAAATTACTGATGATAATATTAAATTATATTTCACATATAAAAGATCTTTTTAACCGCCTTTTCAATTTCTTATTATAATCTTTCTTATTGTCGGTTAAAAGTAATTCTCTCATATCTTCTTTCATCAGTCATTATCATAATTCACATACACCTTTCATCTTCTACCAGTACTATCAACAAATCCCACCATCATATTCAAAATTTTCATTATGGCTTCCACAGTTGTTCTAAACTTTGTC
The DNA here is from genome assembly GCA_021014915.2 of Artemisia tridentata subsp. tridentata. Classification (NCBI taxonomy): domain Eukaryota; kingdom Viridiplantae; phylum Streptophyta; class Magnoliopsida; order Asterales; family Asteraceae; genus Artemisia; species Artemisia tridentata. Next base: position 212,829,268 of record CP139501.1, on the reverse strand, counting down.
CAACGTCACAATCAATTAGCATTTTTGGAGAAGTCAGAGGATAATGCCTCATTTCATCAAGTAGTGGACTTTTTAAATAAATCCTATATTAGGTTTGCTTTACTAGTCAATCCCACTATTTATGAAACTCAAATTTTACAATTTTGGCAATCTGCTAAAATTAAAACTTCTGAAAATGGGGAACAAAGAATTAAGGCCAAAGTGAATGGTAAACATTTGACTCTTACTGAGTCATCCATAAGAAGACATCTTCATTTGGATGATTCTGATGGTATTAGTCAATTGCCAGATACTGAGATTTTTGAAAATTTACAAAGAATGGGGTATCATGCTGAGTCTAACAAACTCACTTTTCTGAAAAAGCATCTTACTCCACAATGGAGATTTTTGATTCACACAATCCTTCACTGTTTGAGCCAGAAGAAAACCTCTTGGGAGCAATTTAGTGGAAACATGGCTTCTGCTCTCATTTGCTTAGCTACAAACAGAAAATACAATTTTTCTAAACATATTTTTGAAGGATTGCTTAAAAATGTGAAAAGTGAAACAAAGTTTTTGATGTATCCAAGATTTATTGGGTGCATCATTGGAAAAATAAAACATTTGTTACTTCCCACAGACTCAATTTATGAAACACCAAAACTTTCTCACAAAGTATTTTCAAATATGAGAATTGGTTTTAGAGGGGAAGATATACCACTATTTGATGAAATGTTACCACAACACCAAGAAGAACCAACACCATCAGCAGAATCACCATCATCTAGTTCTTCACATGGTTACATTTCACCAACATATCAAACATCACCAATACCATCTCCAGTACCATCAGCAACACCACCACAATCATCACATCATGTATCACAAACCCAATCACCTCAGACAATGCAAGAACTAAAAGACAAGGTGAAGTTCTTAGAAGAAGCTCTTAAAAGTCAAAGCAAGAAGTTTTCTGAGATCAACATCAAATTAGTCAAGAGGGTAAAGAAATTGGAGGGTGAAGTGAAGAAGCTAAAGGGTAAAAAGTCTGCAAAGGTTGTTTTATCTAGTTCTTCAAAGTCAGATGCTGATAGGATAGGTCACTCTTCCAAAAAGGGGAGGATGGATACTTCTGAAGATGAAGAGGAGGCTCAATTTGAATTCCATGAAGGAACTCAAGTTTATGATGAAGAGCCTGCTGGTGCAGGGCAAGAGCCTGCTAGGTCAGAACAAGAGCCTGCTAGGATAGAAAGGCTATTGGCTATGGGGTACAAAGGGTCTGCTGAGAAAGTGTATAAGAGAAAGAGGGATTTAGAGCCTCAAGGGAATTTGTTTGTTCAGGGGAGGATTTTTGCTGCTGATGAGCAATCTTCTGCTCCATCACAAGTACCAACTCCAAAGGATAAGGGCAAAAGCATTATGATTGAAGATGAGCCAAAGTCCAAGAAGTTGAAAAGAACTCAGCAAATTCAGATGGCTTTAGGAGAAGAAGAGGCCAAAAGGGTTCATGAAGAAGAGCTAAAAGCACTTGAAGCTTCAAGAATGCTTGCAGTAATGAAAGAGCAGAAAGATGCTGAAGATGCTGCTCAGACTCTTCTTGATACTCAAATTGCTCAAGAAACCTTTGATGCTCAGATGCTATGGATTATCAATAATGATCCAATTGTGAGAGGACAAGCAGCAATTATAGTAAATGACAAGAATCTCAATTCTGATGAGAAAACAGAAGCACTTGAATCTTTCATCAACAAGAAGTATAAAGAAGCAGCTTTGGCTGACATTTTTGAAAAGATGAAGGAAAGTCAGAAAAGAGGTTTTAAGGTGGGCCAAGCTAAGAAAGATCAAGTAATTTTTATGAAGAGATTTCTGAAAAATCAGGCAAATTGGACTGATTATCAACTTAAGAAGAAATCTGCTGATGAAATCTTCTTCTTGTATCTTCAAGCCTACAAAAGTCTTTACTACAATGTTCCATCTGATGTAATGCCCTCAATGAAGAAGAAGGATGCTCAGAAGAAAGAAGTAGCAAAATTGGACACAGAGCAAGTAAGTAAAATGTTGATTACTTTGCCTACTATCATACATGCTGATCCAATTAGCTGTAGACGACCTATTATTGATTGGGAGATCAACCATGATAGATTAGGAAAATCATGGAAAATAACAAGGGTTGGAGGACAGTTTGCTATCTTTAAGAATTTTGAAAATTTAGTTAGAGCATGTGACAGAGCAGACTTGGAAGAATTGTGGAATCTAGTACAGATTAGGCTAGACACAAATACTAGTTCAGATGCTAAGGAACAGGAACTATGGGTAGAATTAAATAGGATGTTTGATCCTGAACCCAAAGATGTTCATTGGAAATTTCCCTATTATGATCCTTCAACAACTTGGGAATTTCTAAGCCATAGCAATATTCATCACCTTTACACACAGAGTGGGATAGAACTCTTTATGTTGGCTGAGAAAGAGTATCCACTTAGTTATGAAGTGCTTAAAACTATGATCTCCAAGAGATTAAGATGTGACAAAGATGATGAAAACTCAGAAATTGTTCAGAGTTTGCTGAGGAGCATATCTGAGCAATATGAAAGAAAAAGGAAGAACAGAGAGTGAAGGTTTTTGGAAGAGTTCCCTCAAATCCTCAAGGTATGTATTTTATTCATCAGAAACTTGTGTATTTTAATGGAAATAACAAGTTTAGGGGAGAATTGTTGGGAATAAAATGTTCAATGTCAAAGAGCCTGCCAAAGATGTCAAAGAGCCTGCTAGTTGATATTGAAGTGTATAAAGATGTTCTACCAGTACCTTCTGGGTAGAAGGTACTGCTAGTTGATGAAGAGCCTGCCAAGCTTATGTCAAGTCGATTAGATATTTTGTAATAGATATTTAGTTGAATTATTAGTCTTTGTACATTGTTATACGTTATGTAGAAGTAGTTTAGTCTTCTGTGGTGTACAGAAGAATATTATCAGAGTTGTACATTGGTAGTTGTATTTAATTGTAGGCGCCAATATAGTCAAAGTATAGTATTATATTCTACCACTTGACCTACTTGTAATAAGGTGTCCTTATCTTATAAAAGGATACCTTAGTCACACTTCATGCATGCATCTCTTCAACCATTAACCAAAACCAAACTATCTCTCAAGTAACTTAGTTACTAAATTCACAAATCCTTTTACAATCTTAGATTCAAGATTACTTTGTAATCCCGGTGATATTTAGATCATCCGTATTATTTCATCAATAATATTGAATCATTTTGTGTTAACCAAAGTTGTGCTCTTTGATCATTGCATACTCACGTTTACTTAAACTCACCACCTTGTGTTCTTTTAAAGTGTGTTGTAGTAGATTCCGCATGCTAAATACATTCAATACATAAATATCTTTAACAATCAAACAAACCTTTCCACAGACTGGTTACTCTTTGTAGGAGAGAAGTTGCTTTGTAAAAGTCTAAGCTTTCAATGTACAAAAACACACACAACTTCTCTCCTTTTGAACCTATTTATACACAAGTATAAAAGAGTAAAAGTGATTAAAAAACTACAACTTGTTGAAGCAAGCGAGTCTGACAATTACAACAGTAATTGTCATTTCCAAGAACCAATGGGAATGGACTATAAAGTCTTTAGAAGTGGTTGGTCTGACACTTCATGACTTTTAGCCGTCTTAGGGAAAGTTTCTTCCTGACAAGATAAGATTTGATCTTATCTTAAACTCTTCCCAGGTCTTCCCGCCTTTCTTTCAGGCGTTGAGTTCTTCAGTCTTCAATCACTTAATGTTGTTGAGGAGACTGGGGTTCAGTGAGTTCTTGTCCAACACTCACTGAACCATCATCTTCTTCTTTGGCTTAAGTCCTACTCAGGGAGTACCGCCTTCCTGAGTAGTGAATCCTTCTTCTTGAATTCGCCTTAAGCATCCTGAAGATGACTCACTGAGAGACTGTTCACTCAGTGACTTGAATTGTTCTCGGTTTAATTTACATTTAGTTAATTTGTGTCCAAATCTTGTTTTAAGTATTCTTGGGTACTGATGGACCGAACAAAAACATACCCCAAACTATGCAACAAGTTATGAAAATTACTCTGTACTTATAGCTATTTATGGTTTATTTATATAACAAACTTTATTTATCATATATTTAGCGACTCCTTCATAAAGAATATTCTGATGAAAAGATATTCAAATTGCGATCAAAATGAGCCTAATATTGCAAGACTTTTGAATTACGTACAATTTTATAAAAAATATTGAAGTTCAATATATGATTTTTTCGGGAAAAAAAGAACTCTCAAAACACACCTTTACTTATCTAATAACTTAAAAAGCAAACCTAAAGTTTTTCTAAAAATAATCTTAATTAAAAAAAATTACAATAATTACCCTGTATTTTTAGCTATTTACGGTTTTTTATAATAAACTTTATTTATCAAATATCTAATAAATATTTAGCGATTTGCTTATAAAAAAAATATACTGTAGCAAAAGTATTGAGATTGCGAACAAAACAAACCAAATATTGCAATTATTTTGACTTACGTACGATTTTATAAATAATATTAAACTTTAATATATGGTTTTTGCAAAAGAAAAAAAAAAACTTCTAAAACACACCACTTGACTAACTAATAAATTTAAAAATCTACTCTAAAGTTTGTTTAAAAATAAATTTAATAAAAAAAATTCAAAACACACCCTTAAATTATGTCACAAGTTACAAAAAGTAAACTTTTACTTTTTACTAAAAAGAAATAATAAAAATTTGAAATTTGTGGCAACATTTTTTTTTAAATATATTTGCAAGATCTTTTGTATGTTTTCATGTGAATTTCTTAATTTTAGAGAACTAAACCTAAAAAGTTGTCAAATAAATGTGCAATTTACTAAAAATATGTTATATGTGTCCGCAACAAAGTGTAAATATGGACTAATAACTTATAATCTAAAAGACATGTCATGTTTCAAAAAAGCTTAAGACACAAATAAATAATAAATAATTACCAAAATTTCTTCACTCGAAAAATACAAATATCAAATCTAAAATGGTCGCGCGAGACTGAATCACTCGTTCAGTACATTAAACAAAGTTAGGGGGTCTTTCTTTTCTGGGGCTTTTGCATATATATCATTTCGAAAATGCAAAATTGCATATATATTCAAAGCATGCATAAAAACCATTGTACTATGTGTATCAAAAACTTGTACAAATGATATATATGCAATTATTCATTTTGAGAGGGATATATATGCAATTTGGCCAATTTTTTTTTTTTTTTTTTTTTCATATGAATCACTTAATGTTGGCTCAATCCTTTAATCTCACTTAATGGAGAGACCCACTAAAGTTTTGTCCTCCCTTTAAGAGGCTAATTAAGTGGTTTATATGAAACCACTTAATTTGGTAAACACCACTTAAACAATTATCACAATTCGGATACATTGGGCTTATGGTTTTTTTATTTAGGCTATTGCATTATGGGTTTCTTTTTCCCCATTAACTAGATGGGTCTTTTTTTCATTAAATTAGAAGCCCATCATTAAACAAACTACAAAACCATTGCAATTGCAAAATTTACTGGTAGAAACCTGCTTCACCCAAACCTATAACACCCATATTTATGTTACAATGTGAAAATATTTTATCATGGTCGTTCTATGACAAATTCAGCCAGGAGAGATGAACTTATTGCTAGTAGATTATTACTAGTACTTAAAAACACCATATATATGGTAGCATGGTACTATAAAATTTAGTTAGAGCGAATAAAATCTAATGTTTTAAACATGTTTATAGGCATTTACCTCAAAGGTGTTATGATCAACTAAGAGTATATAAGGTTGATAGAATGTTTATGGATTAACGGAAGGACGATATCATTGTATGTAGATTGCGGAGACCTATATGCACTGATCATGTTATAAAGTTTCTCATAAGGTAAAGTCATTGAAAATTTGAAATAGTCACATGCCACAGGTTGTTTCAAAAATGTTAAAAAAGTTTATGTTTACACAAATCTGAACATCAATTTTGCAAACTTATTTAGTGAACTACTGGTTCCAAGCAAATAAAAAGACCAGTTCTAAGGCATAAGGTAAATGGTGTTAACTATGTAACACCTGAAGATTTGAGACAAATAATTAGTCTGCAAGTTAAAATCTCGTTATTAGAAACCAATTAGATAGCCTTCACTAGTTCACAGCATTTTTGAAAACTTTAAGTATTTAGCATAGCATGATGTATCGTTAGATAAAAATAGTTTTAACTACATAATACCTTAATATCTTGATCAGAACATTGTACCTTGAATCATAACAGAACAACAGTACATAAAAAATGGTTTACCGTAGAAGTTCAAGATCAAGATTTCTTAAATATCAAAAGTTGCTTCTGGCTGCGAAATGGTGCATTTTAAGTTTTTGAGTTTTTCAATAAACGGTTCAACTTGGTACGTCTGCATATATCGACAAGCTCTACTTCCTTGTCTTCTATTTCATCAATTTCAGCATCAGGATTTTCATCAAGCCACTAAGCTGTCGCCTCAATCTGATGATCTAAATCTTCTAAATCTTTTACACTAAGTCCCATATTTGATATATCTAAGCTTCAACCGAACATCATATTTCTTAATCTTGGATTTTAACTTATAAATATAGTCATCTAACGCATTATGGGACCTCACCTTGTTCACGTACGCTTCATCCTCTAACTTATATGTTTCAGCATCTTTAATCATCTTCTCAATATCCACTTCCGACAGGCTACCATTGTTGGTTATCCGGACTGATTTGTTCCTGCCAGTGGTTATTTCTTTAGCTGATATGTTCAGGATGTTGGAATATGTGAATCATAATAATGCTATAAACACATAAACACAAAGATCACGCAGCGGAATGGATCTACATAACATATAATTAATTAACATAAAATTAAATAGACACGTACCTTATTTGATTCCTAGCAAGAACAAGGAATCGGATCGAACAAGAACAAGTTATATAAACCCTAATAGGATTTATATGGATCGACAAGGGTAAGTAACACTTCCAAGATCACAAGCTAAAGTAAGCTTGTCACTCGTTCCTGTACACACGTATTACTAGCGTCTCAATGTGAAAAGCTAGGTTCAAGATCACAAATAAAACATCACAACAACAAGTGTTTGATGTTATAATACATGATCAAATCGGATACAACACTGTTCGTCAAACCAAGAGTAAAAGAGTAAATTGAGTTTACATGCATATTAAATATATGCATGCAAACACACGTGATACTAATACATGCACATGGAATAACATGTACAATATCATTACTCCTTTGACTTATTACGTGTTTGATTTTCAGCGGTGGAAGTGGAAGAGAATAGAACCGATTAAACAATCGGATAGGGACATCACCGATTAAAAGTCAAATCGGTTTTTATTTAGGGATAAATAATATTGTCTATCGATTAAACTAAAACAAGAGGCAAGGTTGCTTTTAAAGTAATAAAACTTGTCCTCCAAGTTTTATTTTTTCACCTTCTCATGTTTCATAAATTGACACTTAACCCCTTCCACCTTTTTTAGTTTGACCATGTGAATATTTGTGATTTAATAATTAATCATAAATAATTATATTAATTATTAATACATTGAGACTCATACGTAATGTGTGCAATCCCGAAGTCTCGGGTTCGAAACCGGTCATACATATATTAATAAAAATCCATAAACTCTAACAGCTCCCACTTGGATGTTCATTAATATAGTAATGACATGGGTCAGTCTAGCTTTACCTTCCCAATGCCCCCAGCTCGATCCGAGTTGTGGTTCTCCTGGAAAAAACCACGTGATGAAATTAATCATCATACTTATCCTTTTGTTACTAATACCGCGTTAATTTGGATATGGATCTTTGTCATTCCATAATTAACTATTATGTTTCTCGTTGTTTATGATTGATCAAGATTACCAAATCATCTGAACGTCTTCCAGATAGACTTTGGGTATGGCCATACAAACATCTTGTCAACCCTACGAGGGGCCCAGCAGTATTATACTTCAAAACAAATTTGAAGGAACAAATCCTTTATTGACTACGAGCGTGACCCTTGAATTTCACATCATTTTCCGAAAATTGCCCTTATAACTACCTTTTACGGTTAGCGTTAGACCATCTTACAGAAAATGAGCTACATCCTCGGCAGTCACCTGGTATCTCAAGTCTGAGGATAAATATTCATGATATACTTGATGACGACGATCCATAAAGTATAATCATGTGGTTGGGATAAGTCCTATATTCAATTTATTGAATATCATGTGACATTGGTGTCTCAACCTTACAGTACATTCTACCAATCCTCACATTTGTCTTAGTTCAATAATATTCCCATATTATTGATCGACAACGGACTATTTAGAATAACATAAGTTATTCATGGATTTAAACATGCAAATATAGGATACAATATTAATAATGAGAATAAACGTTATCCACACTTTATTTCATTAAAATAATATTGCTTTAATATCCCTTATCCAAATACTAACTAGATCAATGCATGATAATTCTCATTAATGAATTATGCCACAAGTCATGTTCCACATACTTGTTGACAAGGCATAAGTCAACTAATGTTGATCTATTGGAATTTTGAGAATACTTATTTCAATATAATGAAATTCTTGTATGTGTGCATTCATCTACCTAGATATTGCCACATACTTCATAAAATGCGTAACATCCTCATGCACGAATTTATGACAATTAAACTACCAAACCTTGTAGTTAAAGTATTCTAATTCTTTATGTATAATGCAACTATGCTCATTATGAGCATAACTAGTACACATGGTCTCCTAATAAGGATGAGCTCCCACCATGACTAGTTTTGAGTGTCATCTCAATCTTACTAGCATCATTGTATCAAACAACAATATGCTCTTTTTAAAAGTTCCGTAAACTTTAATATCCATCGTGTAATGTTTGATATCTTCAAATCCTTCAAGATTTGACCACAATATCAATCAGGCAATAACTTGCCATATGGTTCACATTTAGAATTTTGGAGCAAATCCAGGCTGAGGATGTAAATTCTAAACCATATCCATTACACTTAGCTATCTAATAATTTTCAATTAGATACTAATCTTGTCAATCATCTTTTATTCAAGCATGATACAACAAGCAACATGATGTACATGAAAAATCCTTGTGTCAAACTTATATTTTGTTCATGTCATATCTTTTCAAAAATATGTTTCTATCTAGATCTTCTAATAGAATATCATGTCCATTTAGAATCAGTTATTTTACCGCTTATGTTTATAATCAAATAAACATATATTTCAAGGTTTTATTTTCTATATGAAGTTTCATTCCAAACTAAAACTTAACATATAAATGTTAATGGAATGTTACTTCCTATATGTTATACAACATATATGAAATAAGAAAATAAATACATCACTCCCACTAGCTTTCAGGAATATTAAGAAATATCTTAATTTTAATTATAAATCAAAACTAGATTTAATAACTAAAAATAAGTATATCTCCTATATGCATGCATTAATCCATTCACGAATGATTTGCATTTTGCATACTACTAAAGATTATTTCGAATTCAAACACTCCTTTCAATTACTTTTCGTCCTCGCTCAAGTAATTATAAAGGAAGAGTTTTGACATTCCCATTATTAATTTCATATAAATGAAACTAACAATGACAATCATAATCTTTATATATTTAATGTGCTTAGAAAGAATTTCAATCACATTTAATTGCTTATTTGTGATTGATAATCTTTTCACATATTAAATATGTATACAAATTTGTCCATTTTGATTTCTACACAAGAATTTAAATCTCTAGGATTTCCATTTCCTTTGCAGAAATTCATTTCCATTCTATAGTGTAACTATAGAGTTTAAGATCAACTACGTTTCCAAACTATTTATCTTTTTGGACTGCATCTAATTATTCATAGTATGAGTAATTTGCCAAATAAACATTTGCAATTTATTAACAGGCATATCACGATCCTGTAACTCATAACCCTCAACATATTCTACAAATATTTGAGATATCCTTGCGGATCTATGAATAAGAATTCCATCATCTTGAGAATTAACACTGACATGTTAAATCCTCATTATGATTTTGCTAGTGTATTTAGAAGATCACGTATCTTGTAATTTTATCTTATGAAGATAAAACTCCCACTCGCCTTTTGCAATTTATAGATTACCTATAAATGCTTAGCAAATAGAGCAACACAACTTGTTCTCTTTTGGGACTTTACAGATACAAATTGACAGTTCATAACCTTAATTTGTTAATTAACCTACCCAACAAGTAGTTTAACAAATTCTGAACATCAATTTTAAGACTTAATGTAATTCAACACATTCCATAATCAATGGTGTCTTATTAATCTTCTAGGTCGGAGTCTAATTGAGTATATCCAATCCATACTCAATTTTCTAACCTTGATATCTTTAGGAAGATTAGAAGATATAGTTATCTTTAATCAAACAATTTTTTAAGAGTTTGATTTTCCTAAATGAACATACCATAAACTTATGTATTTCATTAGGATTAATATTGTAAGTTAATCTTACAATATATAAGATAAATATATTTCGTTTTGGCTTACATATTTACCAACTATGTCAATTTAATGGTACAATAGATTTCCAAGCCAATTGCATAATTTATAACATAAGTGCCTTATTGACCAAGCCACTTAATATCTATGTCTTACCAAAAAAACATAAACTTGTTATAATCCCAATGTACGTTACAAATCATTGATCAACTCAATGACTCCTTGTATATGTCTTAATTAAAAAACATAACAATATAACGTCTTACTTTGTTATAAGTATTATAATAATAAAAGACTTCATATTTATATCTTTATACTAAAATATAAATATGTATAACTAAAGTAATTATGAAACCCACAACTTGGTTTCAATAGTTTTTCAAGTTAATTTATTTACTTCATATATTTATGTCATTCCAAGAATACATAAACATCTAAATATGAAGTAGTATAAGATTACTTCATTTATTTATGTCATTACAACAATACATAAATATTTACATTTGAAGTAGTCTTATTATCATATCGACACTTGTTCTAATAATTATCTAATTTTTAGAAACTTGTATAATTAACATAGTTTCATTATTTCAGCCGAGGCTGCAATGATGAAAGTATGTAATTTACCTTGTCATTAATATCTAGTAATGAAAGTAGATATTAACTCCAAGTGTTCTATAAATTAGAATGTGTATAAAACACATTAGAACATTGATCTCTTACCTTGCAGTCAAGAGAACCCTTTAAATCATATTCCTTTATGTTGTTGCTTGCACACAATAAGATTTCTCCCACTTGTGCATGGAACAACATCACGTATCAGATAAACAACACGTCAATAGTTTGCTTATTTGATCAATATGATTGTGTCATAGATATGAGTAGATATAGAATCACCTCGTCTAGTAAGGAAACGCACACGACTATCCTTAATACCACAAGTGTCTATAATTGGAAAGTAATCATCTCAAGAAATTCTAGAGATAATCCGGGTTACTGTCAGTATATTTAGATACCAAGACTTGTAGCTCCCACTGAATTTAAGATCACTACATGAACTCATTATTCAGTAATTACAACACAATGCTCCCACTGGGTTTGACAACATTGTAAGTGTTGCATTACCAGTAAAAGCAAATAGCGTGCTGTTTACTTTCCTACACCTTTGAGTAATCCCTTACGTAATACATACTAAGGTACTTCAAAGAATGTATTCTACTTTGTGAATGATGGAATATCCATCAATGCAATTAACTTGAAAGAATTGGGTATGCAATTTCTTCCTTAATTAGGTCTACCATCCCCATCATGGAATGTAGCACCTTTTAAATAGTTAAAGCATAACAACTAGATCAAATATTCTAGTTTGCCTTTTACCACTTTTGCGGTAATTAGTCTAGCTTCTAATTTAATAACTCCTAACCATGCAATTTCTTAAGAAATTCGCCATGAGTTATTTCTTAGAATATAGACATTCTAATTATCCTATTATACCTTTCTCACTCATGAAAAGGAATAGGATTAAGTCTCACTCTTCACACGGAAAGTGGACTCGGTTTATTCTTTTCAGCAAAAATTGACTCTATCTAAATCCCTACGGGTGTAGATCAATTTACTACTAAAAGAATATCCCATGTTTACGGTTTTAGCGTTGCATTAAATACATTAAAAGAATTTTCAAAATTCAATTTTAGTATTTTTGATAATAACTTTTCAAGAAAATTAAACACCCATGGTAAATAAAATTTAACCATTTAATTTTCATTGAAAATTAGGATCCAAATTGACGTCGTTTCATCACATCAGCTGAGGCTGCTAGCAATGAAAGTACTCAATAAGGTAGAGCTACACTCAATTGCCAATATCCAATTGCAATTCCTAGAATCATGGGACTTACATTATATTGCCAACATCAGTTGCAAAATGTAAACATGTTTCATCCCCAAATCTTTATGCCTTGACGCCGTCCCATCACATCAGCTGAGGCTGCTAGTGATGAAAGTGCTCAATTAAGTTAACCAACTTAGAAACGTGTAAATTGACGCCGTTTCATCACATCAGCTGAGGCTGCTAGCAATGAAAGTGCTCAATTTACCCTTTTTGACTACCATCTTTGAATCATTACATCAGCTGAGGCTGCTAGCAATGATAGATGTCATCTTAGGTGTTTCCGTATTAATTGGTTGGCATATTACTTAAATTTAAGGGTATAAATTTTGGTGTGTTAAATCAAAAAATATGTACAAAGATGTCATGCATTCATCTTTGTATCATATATATTTTCAACAAAAATCCGTTTACTCATTCGTAAGCTCAAATCATCAAAGTTTTTAATTGAGGCATTGAGCAAATTACAACATTGCCTTAAGATGCTTCGTACTTTTTCATGGTGTACTTGGTAAGTCTATTATTGACGCACAGGCGAGCGGAGGGACGACAGCCGCCGAAGCTGGTTAAAACCGTGCCCCTCTAAGGTCACAATTTAATGTGAACCAACCTTAAACCCACTTTATAGTTTGTCAATAATAGGTCCGCCGCTTCGACCAATTTTGTACAGTCACATCAATCAACTGAAACTTATGATTTTCTTGCTTAAAACAATTTATGTAGTAAATTATTAATTGCTAGTCTCGCCTGGGAGCAAATTACCGTGCGAAGCGAACCACTGTCGGCACATAAGACTTGGCAATAAATAAAATTACTACAAAGGTTTCATAGTTATTAGTCTTATTTATTTATTTTTTATTTGAAAATTACCCTCTTTTGTAGTTACAATCCATCATAATATTAAACACAAAAGATCAAGTAATTACAAAAAAATAAATAAACACATAATAACAAATATATGATCATCAACGATATCATATAGCCACATGCAAACCTTTTTCAATAAATCCTAATATTAATTCTATGTGAAATTTTAAATGTATGTAATTAACAAAACTCCCATTGGTTTTCGAGCTCATTGTGCCCAATGGTCCACAGACGCCAAATAACTTGGTCGCGTAAGTTTTGGTTAATTAGATACCACATTGCACATAACTTATTAATTAATATATATTGAGGTCTTCCCCAATTTAAGATTTATTATACAAATCATGTAGCAATTTAAACAACAAATCATTCCATGACAAAATATGCAAGATTTTGTCATGGATCCCATATAGCACTTAAAATCATGTTGCACATATTTACAAGCCTATATAGTACGCAATCTAATTTAATTAACGACATCACATACGGTACTCATTAATTAATCCCTAAAAATTGCATGCAATCCTAGGGTTTCTACAAGTTTTCTACAAAAACTAAAACCCTAAATTTTAAATTATGGGGGTCGACCCAATTTATTACAAAATTAGGGTTTATAAAATAAAAAACCCTAGATCAATAAAGATTGCATGTATCTAATCATAGATTCAATTTTTAAGGTTTTATGTAATCAATTACATGTTAAAAACGCGGCTCTTGATGCCACTGTTGGAATATGTGAATCATAATAATGCTATAAACACATAAACACAAAGATCACGCAGCGGAATGGATCTACATAACATATAATTAATTAACATAAAATTAAATAGACACGTACCTTATTTGATTCCTAGCAAGAACAAGGAATCGGATCTCACAAGAACAAGTTATATAAACCCTAATAGGATTTATATGGATCGACAAGGGTAAGTAACACTTCCAAGGTCACAAGCTAAAGTAAGCTTGTCACTCGTTCCTGTACACACGTATTACTAGCGTCTCAATGTGAAAAGCTAGGTTCAAGATCACAAATAAAACATCATAACAAGAAGTGTTTGATGTTATAATACATGATCAAATCGGATACAACACTGTTCGTCAAACCAAGAGTAAAAGAGTAAATTGAGTTTACATGCATATTAAATATATGCATGCAAACACACGTGATACTAATACATGCACATGGAATAACATGTACAATATCATTACTCCTTTGACTTATTACGTGTTTGATTTGCAGCGGTGGAAGTGGAAGAGAATAGAACCGATTAAACAATCGGATAGGGACATCACCGATTAAAAGTCAAATCGGTTTTTATTTAGGGATAAATAATATTGTTTATCGATTAAACTAAAACAAGAGGCAAGGTTGCTTTTAAAGTAATAAAACTTGTCCTCCAAGTTTTATTTTTTCACCTCCTCATGTTTCATAAATCGACACTTAACCCCTTCCACTTTTCTTAGTTTGACCATGTGAATATTTGTGATTTAATAATTAATCATAAATAATTATATTAATTATTAATACATTGAGACTCATACGTAATGTGTGCAATCCCGAAGTCTCGGGTTCAAAACCGGTCATACATATATTAATAAAAATCCATAAACTCTAACACAGGATCCCATTGGCATCTATCTCAAAGCATGCGGTTACCTTAACTACCCCCCGTGGAGCAGATGGAAGGCCGGACAGCAAAAACTCTCCCAATAAACAGTTTTCGGTACTCTTTGATCTCTCACCTTGATACACCAGAAAAACTGTGGATGTTTGATTATCAAATACTGTGCGGAACACTTTTTCCTTCTTGGCTGGTATAGTTGAATTCCGTGGAATCAATACACACATAATATCTCCTAAAATGCCCACACCAAGAGACAAAGGAGTAACATCAACTAGCTTAAGAGCCTGCATAGCTTCATCGCCCATTCCGCTTAAGTTTGCAGCTAAAATTCCAGCACCAAAGGCAACAGACTCGTCAGGATTCATCCATTGGCTGAGTGATTTTCCATTGAACAGCTCCTTCAGCATGTCTTGTACCTTTGGTATCCTGGTCGATCCACCAACGAGAACCACGTCATCAATGCTATCCACCTTCATATTCAAATCACTTAAACAACTTTTTACACTCTCAACACATTTCTCAAAAAGATCCATATTAACCTCTTCAAACTTAGCTTGGGTAAACTTTGCAGAATAATCTATCCCATTAAACAAGCAATCAATATTGATCGTTTTCTGAAAAGTTGTTGATATAATTCTCTTTGCTCTCTCGCAATGAACCTTTAACCTACCCAAAGCTCTTAGGTTCTTACTAATATCTTCTTTGTGTTTCCTCTTGATGTCTTGTACAAAATGATTCACCATTCTGTTATCAAAGTTTTCACCTCCCAAATGTGTGTCGCCACCTTTAGCTTTAACCTCAATCACCCCATTGTCGTCAATTGTGAGAATGGAAACATCAAAAGTACCACCACCCAAGTCAAAAACTAAAACATTCATCTTGCCATCTATACTAGCTTTCTTATCAAGGGCATAAGCAATCGCAGCCGCTGTAGGTTCGTTAATCATACGAATAACTTCAAGTCCAGCAACCGTTGCAGCATCCTTTGTTGATTGCCGTTGTGAATCATTAAAATAAGCAGGAACAGTTATCACCGCCTTTTCAACTGTTGATCCAAGACATGTTTCAGCAACCCTTTTCATCTTTGCTAAAACCATGGAAGATATTTCTTCAGAAGTAAATTCCTTCTTTTCACCCTTGTATGTGACTACAATTTTTGGCTTGTCTTCGCTCCCAACCACGACTAAAAAAGGCCACAACTTCATGTCTTCTTGAACACTTTTGTCACTTGTTCTTCTTCCAATTAACCGCTTAACATCTGTTCAATAGTTATAATTACACACTTAACAATAAAAATAAGGTCTTTTATATGAGTTTATCAAGTTTATATGGCAAAAACATTTTAGGGGTTTAATAGACTCCAGCTTTTATGACTTTATCGACTTCGAGCTCAAACATATAAATGTGATCGAATTTTATAACGAGTGCCGAACTTGAGCTTATAACACTTTCCCTAGCATTATCTTAGTAATGTAGGTGTTTGGATAAAAACATACAAAAGTAGGCTCCCAAATGATGTTATTATTGATTTATTCTTAGAAAGTTTAGACTTGTTACATATAGACATTAAACGAACAAAGTTGATTATTAACCCTAAAAAAATTATCAAAACTTTCTAGCAGGTTGATCTTGAATTCTCGTAAACTCTAGCCTGCAGCATGTAATTAAAAAAAGAAAGGTGACAAACCGAAGATGGTGTTGGTGGGATTATAAGCAGCCTGATTTTTAGCAGCATCACCAACTAAACGTTCAGTCTCGTTGAAGGCAACATACGATGGAGTAGTCCTGTTTCCTTGATCATTCACAAAGGTGTTATGATCAACTAAGAGTATATATAAGGTTGATAAAATGTTTATGGATTAACGGAAGGACGATATCAGTCGTATGTAGATTGCAGAGTCCTATATGCACTGATCATGCATGTTATAAAGTTTCTCATAAGGGAAAGTCATTGACATAGTCACATGCCACAGGTTGTTTCAAAAATGTTAAAAAAGTTTATGTTTACACAAAAATCTGAACATCAATTTTGCAAACTTATTTAGTGAACTACAGGTTCCAAGGCATGCTTAAATGAAAATAAAAAGAGTCTAAGGCATAAGGGAAATGGTGTTAAGTTCACTATGTAACACCTGAAGATTTGAGACAAATAATTAGTCTGCAAGTTAAAATCTAGTTCACAGCATTTTTGAAAACATTAAGTATAAACGTATCTCAGTAGATATCTTTGGTTAATTTATCTATATATAAGATTATTTTCAAAAATGAGGTAGAATTAGAAGTATTTAGCATAGCATGAAGTATCGTTAGATAAGATAATTTTAACAGTTCCTAACAAGACCATAGATAGAACGCGGCAAATACTGTGTGTACGTACATTCATTCATAACAACACATGGTGCATAACTACATAATACCATAATATCTTGATCAGAACATTATACCTTGAATCATAACAAAACAACAGTACATAAAAAGTGGTTTACCGTAGAAGTTCAAGATCAAGATTTCTTAAATATCAAAGGTTGCTTCTGCTAACTATATCATAATAACATGGGTTATGACTCAAGGCTGTGAAATGGTGCATTTTTAGTTTTTCAATACAAGGTTCAACTTGGTACGTATGCATATATCGTCAAGCTCCACTTCCTTGTCTTCTAATTCATCAATTTCAGCATCTAGGTTTTCGTCAAGCCACTCAGCAGCACCCTCAATCTGATGTTCCATGTCTTCCAACTCTTTTACACTAAGTCCCATCTTTCTAAGCTTCAACCGAACATCATAATTCTTAATCTTCGATTTTAACTCATAAATATAGTCGTCTAACGCTTTATGGGCCCTCACCTTGTTTACGTATGCTTCATCCTCTAACTTATACCTTTCAGCACCTTTAATCATCTTCTCAATATCCACTTTCGACAGGCTACCATTGTTAGTTATCTGGATTGATTTGTTCCTGCCAGTGGTTATTTCTCTTGCTGATACATTCAGGATCCCATTGGTGTCTATCTCAAAGCACACGGTTACCTTAACTACTCCCCGTGGAGCAGAAGGAAGGCCGTTCAGCTCAATCATTCCCAATAAACAGTTTTCAGTACTCTTTGATCTCTCACCTTGATACACCGGAAAACCTATTGTTGTTTGATTATCGTGTACTGTGAGGAACACTTTTTCCTTCTTAGTTTGTATAGGTGAATTCCGCAGAATTAACACACTCATAACCCCACCGTTACTCTCCACACCAAGTGACAATGGAGTAACATCAATTAGCTTAAGAGCCTGCATAGCTTCATCACCCATTCCACTTATGCATGCAGCTAAAATTCCAGCACCACAGGCAACAGCCTCATCAGGGTTCATCCATTGGCAAAGCAATTTTCCATTGAACAGCTCCTTCAACATGTCTTGTACCTTTGGTATCCTTGTAGATCCACCAACAAGAACCACATCATCAATGCTATCCACCTTCATATTCAAATCACTTAAACAACTTTTTACAGTTTCAACACATTTCTCAAAAAGATCCATATTAACCTCTTCAAACTTAGCGCGGGTAAACTTTGCAGAATAATCAATCCCGTTAAACAAACAATCAATATTGATCGTTGTCTGAAAAGCTGTTGATATAATTCTCTTTGCTCTCTCGCAATGAACCTTTAACCTACCCAAAGCTCTTAGGTTCTTACTAATATCTTCTTTGTGTTTCATCTTGATGTCTTGTACAAAATGATTCACCATTCTGTTATCAAAGTCTTCACCTCCCAAATGTGTGTCGCCACCAGTAGCTTTAACCTTGATCACTCCATTGTCTTCAATTGTGAGAATGGAAACATCAAAAGTACCGCCACCCAAGTCAAAAACTAATACATTTGTATTGCCATCTATACTAGCTTTCTTGTCAAGAGCATAAGCAATTGCAGCCGCTGTAGGTTCGTTAATCATACGAATAACTTCAAGTCCAGCAACCATTGCAGCATCTTTTGTTGATTTCCGTTGTGAATCATTAAAATAAGCAGGAACAGTGATCACCGCCTTTTCAACAGTCAATCCTAGAATCGTTTCAGCAACCCCTTTCATCTTTGCTAAAACCATAGAAGATATTTCTTCAGACGTAAATTCCTTCATTTCACCCTTGTATGTGACTACAAATTTTGGCTTCTCATCGCTCCCAGCCACGACTTTAAAAGGCCACAACTTCATGTCATCTCTAACAGTTTATCACTTGCTCTTCTTCCAATTAACCGCTTTACATTTGTTTTTAACGTAACCACACAATTAAAACATATATAAAAATGCCAAAGCCTTATATATCAACATGCAGAGATGTAACAACCTAATCTTTTATGCGTTTATCATGTTCAAGTCAAGCCCCTTCGAGTTGAGATCAACCATGAAAAATGAGTTCAAAATATATAACGAGACAAGCTCGAGTTTTTTTTGAACGGCGATTTTATTAGAATTAGCTAGGAGCTAGAAACAAAAGAAGCTACAGGGGATTACAAGTATGAACAAGCAGTAACTGGATCACTAGTCCAGTTTAACCAACATGGTTTACAATTCCAACTCCTACGAGAAATCCATAAGTGGGAGAGGAGTTTTATATCATCGCCAATTATGTCTTTCCTTGGAGGTTTAGCGTCGAATCATCGCCAAGCTCGAGCTTATAAGGCCTTATCTAGCATCAGCTAATATGTAGGCGGTATTATATATACATGTAAGTTAACAAAATGATGTTATCGATTTTCTTATAAATTGCTAAACTTTACATATATTGACTTGAAATAAGTTTGATTATAAATAAGTATATGCTATATAAATAATCGAAATTTTCAAGCTGAGCAAAATGCATTAAACAAAAGTATGTAAGGTGACTAACCAAAGATGGTGTTTCTTGGGTTATAAACAGCCTGATTTTTCGCAGCATCACCAACCAAACATTCAGTCTCGTTGAAGGCGACATACGATGGAGTAGTCCTGTTTCCTTGATCATTCACAATAATCTCAACGCGGTTGTGCTTCTAAGCAGCCACACATGAGTAAGTAGTTCCGAGATCAATACCTATGGCTGGGACTTTACCTTTTGATGACATTCTATTCTATAAGAGATAGTAAAGATCAATAGTTTAGTTAATGTTACAATACAAAGATTATGGAATGTTATCTCATACCATCTTAATTTATACTACTCTGTATGTTTTTGTGCAGATACCAACCAAAGGTCATAAACCATGCTTATTGGGTGACTTGTCAAATTCCAATACAATGAAAATGTAAAATTGCCCTTTAGGAACCTGTGACCAATATAAGTCTAGTGTAACAACTTCAACCTCGATCTCTATGCAATATATGCAAGGTTGTGGTAATTGGAAACTTCAGTATTATTAGATCACAGGGTACTCTCGTGACATAGAGGTGGTGCCAAAGGCAAAAAGTGTTGTCACGTCACCGAAAATTCCTATGGCACGAGATCTTAAACGGCACCAAGAAAACCCCCTCCCTCATACAAATGTTGTGCCATAGCGAAAGTGGTGCCATTGGGTCTACGCATACCCCACTAAATACACAATTACAACACATGAAGAGAAAAAAAAAATAAAAAAAATCAATAGCGTTGGCTGTTGGCTACCAGCCGAGCACCAATGGCACGAAACATGGTATGGTGAGCCGTTGCTTGGTTTGGGCAGGTAGCATGGCGCCACCTTACCAGCCATGCGTATCTCCATCTCTTAATAAAGACATTATTATCTAGATGGCAAGAACAAATAAAATTATACAGATCGGGTTTGGGTTTATCTAACTTACACATATATGAAAATTTTAAATTGCGATGCGTTAAAGCTCCACTCGTTTGGTCGTTCCTAAGCCAATGCTTAAACATACTGAAAACGATGGGTACTTTTTATTTTAATTTTGTATTGTGAGTTAAACTGATTGAAAACAAGTGATAATCAAATTATTAATGACTCTACTCATACACTTTGGTCGTAAAAATTTCATTCTAAGTTATTATGCTACTCTCACTTGTCTATTAGCACATAACATCTTATCGAGTGATATATTGCAAAAGAAATTGTTCAGTTGCTAAATTGCTAATTTACCAACAACACCTCATTAATGCTATGAAGGTTATAGACAATCCAATAACTCTTCGCTAGATTAAATTTGGCGTCTTTTGCATTAGTGATGCGCAAATAACAACTTTTAGAAATGGATATCTTTAACAGTTTAGAAATCAAATTTAACATAAATCATGCAACTAAATACCGGATTCTTATACTATGATATATATATATATATATTAAAAAGGTTTTGCTAACGAATTTGCTTCGTTTTATTTTGAAGTCAGCTTGTTAAGATACAATGTATACTAATCTTTGCCTTTTTTTTCCTCTTTTTTTTCTTTTTTTTTTTTTTTTTTTTTTTTTTTTTTTGCTGTTGTTGTTGTTCTTGACTTCTTCTTGTTGTTGTTGTTGTTGGTTAGATTGAATGGTAGCGAACAAAGCTACATATCTGTATATTTTAAAATAATGAATCTATAAACAAGTAATCATGTATCATGCACCCATATCATCATCAAGAGGTTTTAATTCGTTTGGTTTGAGTTCAAAATATGTATGAAGTCTATTAACATCAAAACTCAAAAGTTTCACTATTTGGAATTGAACCAGGATAAATTAGTCTTATTCATGAGGCTGGGGATGTTTTGTGGGTAAGAGAAGTACAAATTATCAAGACCACAAAATCATAAAAACAACCAAAATGAACGATATCTTACACATATAACGTAAAATAGGATAAACAATATGTTTGCAACAAGAAAGTCATGATTTGTTTTTTCAGTACTATCAAAGGAAACAATACAAGCTACGACAGATTTAAGTGTAAACTGGTGGCGGTGGGCTCAATTCAGGTGGAATGTTCCCTTGTGGTGTTGGTGGTGTTCTTGGATCATAACGTTCAGTTCTGTATTCCCCACTTTGATCTGCATTATTTACCTCAACATCATTACCATCATAACAATAAAAAAAATAAAAAAATCCATGACTATATGTGATCGAGATCTCAATCATATTGTAGTATTTGATAACCTACAACCTGATTACTAGCACGGATAACTCGACCACGAAGATGACACACGCACAGCAGATATGTTATTGACAGAAAAGAAGATAAAAACACACAAGGTAATATCCCTAATCGACTTTGATTAGTATTGAAAGAATGATGTACAAACCCCTTCCCCCCTCACCTCCTTTTATAGAGATGAGGGGGAAGGAAAAACCGACTCCAATATGGACTCATAGTCGGCTGTTACAAAGACACGGGTTGGGCTTGGGACACAAGCCAATCAACCGACTCATACATGGCTAATAGAGTTTAACACTAAGACCCCTAGACTTATTCATAAGCTAATATAGAGACTAATATTGTAACAATTTCCACCTTAGGCTTTATATTAGCCTACACCGACGCTCAGCAACTCCAAGCAATGCTGAAACTTAAGTCCAGGTACCACCTTCGTCAAGGCATCCGCAGCATTGTGTTCAGTACCCACCTTCAGAACTTCAACCGTCTTTGCTTCCAAGACCTCTCTGATAAAGTGATAACGCACATTGATGTGCTTAGTCCTTTCATGAAAAGCATGATTCCGCGATAAGTGAATCGCGCCTTGATTATCACAATTAACTGCCACAGTGTTAAGCTCCACGCCCAACTCTTCCAAGAGTCCCCTTAGCCAAATAGCTTCCTTCACAGCCTCCGTAAGGGCCATATACTCCGCCTCTGTAGTTGAAAGAGCCACCACGTGTTGTAGCGTTGCCTTCCAGCTTACAACACATCCCTGTACTAAAAACGCGTAACCTGTGATCGACCTACCTTTATCCGGATCCTTTGCGTAGTCTGAATCAACAAAACCTGTTACGTCCACATGGTTGCCATGATTTGTCCCAAACACCAAACCCACGTTTGCAGTACCCCGCAAATATTTCAAAATCCACTTCACTGCTTCCCAATGATTTTTACCTGGATTCGCCAAATATCTGCTAACAACACTTACTGCATACGCTATGTCTGGCCTCGTGCACACCATCAAGTACATTAAGCTCCCAACCGCATTTGAATACGGCACCTTACTCATCCTTTCAACATCACAATCCCTAACCGGACAATCCTTCAACGACAGCTTGAAGTGCCCACCCAATGGCATCTGAACCGATTTCCCATTGTCTATTCTAAAATTATTTAAAATCTTAGAAACATACCCGGATTGTGACACCCTCAGAATCTTGCGACTCCGATCCCTGATGATCTCCATACCAAGAATCTTCTTTGCTTCCCCGAGTTCTTTCATGTCAAACTCCTTATTAAGCAAAGACTTGATAGACCCAATCTCAGCCTTGCTTTTACAAGCAATCAGCATATCGTCTACATATAACATTAGATAGATATACTCACCTGGTGCATAACTCCTGTAATATACGCAGTTGTCGTAACTGCTACGCTTAAACTCGTTGCTCAGCATGTACTCATCAAACCTCCTATACCATTGCCTAGGTGACTGCTTCAAACCATAAAGGGATTTCTTTAACAAACATACCTTGTTACCTTGTTCATATCCCGGTGGCTGCCTCATGTAGATCACTTCTTCAAGATTTCCATGTAAAAATGCCGTCTTTACATCAAGCTGCTCCAGATCATAATCTCTACACGCAGTCAATGCAAGTATAACCCGGATAGATGTGTGTCGAACTACCGGAGAAAATACTTCATTGTAGTCAATACCTGCCCTCTGTGTGAATCCACGAGCCACCAACCTAGCCTTGTACCTAGGCTTTTGAACACGTTCAATCCCTTCCTTTATCTTGAACAGCCATTTACAGCTCACCAGCTTTTGCCCAGCTGGATGATCTACTAACTCATAGGTCTTATTCTTCCTCAGAGAATCCATCTCTTCATCCATAGCAGCTTTCCACTTAGAACTATCTTCACAAGCAACTGCCTCCTGGTATGTCAATGGTTCATGAGTATCTTCTTCCTCTGCTGCAGCAAACGCGTAAGCAACCATATTACTCTCATCTCGAAACCTCAAAGGTTTCGTTCTTGTCCTTGGCTCTCTATCCCGAACCAACTGATAATCTGTGAGATCCGGTGTTTGATCATGATCCTGATCCCCTGCATCTTCATCATCGCCATCTTCCTGATCATCTGTCTGATCTTCCTCAAGCGAATGATTATTTAACCTTTGCAGTTCCACCTCAACCTGTAGTTCCTCAACAGACTTATCAGTACCTGCACCAGAATCCTTCAATGTGTCTTTGTACATGACACTTTCATTGAAGACCACGTTCCTGCTAGTGACTATTTTAGGTGATTCATTATCAAGCCTATATAGCCTGTACCCCTTCACACCTTCAGGATACCCCAAAAGAACGCATTTTACCGCTCTCGGCTCGAGCTTACCTTGTTTAACGTGTGAATATGCGACACAGCCGAAAATCCTCAACATCCCATAATCACTTGGATGTCCCGACCACATCTCCATAGGCGTCTTTTTCTCAATCGCTGTCGATGGTGACCTATTGATAAGATATGCGGCCGTACATGTCGCTTCCGCCCAGAAGGTCTTGGGCAATCCAGACTGAATTAATAAACAGCGTACCTTATCCATGAGAGTTCTATTCATCCGTTCTGCTAATCCATTCTGCTGCGGCGTCCCGGCAACTGTCAAATGTCTAGCAATCCCACTCTCTGTGCACAACTGTTCAAACTCCCGGTTACAGAACTCAAGACCATTATCTGTCCTAAGCTTCTTAACCGTCCTCCCAGTCTGATTTTCTACTAACTGCTTCCACTCTTTGAACTTTCCAAATGCTTCGTGTTTGAACCTGAGAATATAAACCCATACCCTCCTGGAATAATCATCAACAATAGATAAGAAATACCTCTTACCTCCCAATGATTCCACCTGAGACGGACCCCATAAGTCTGAATGAACATAGTCTATCACTCCCTGAGTAGTGTGCCTTCCTACACCGAAACTGACTCGATGTGACTTTCCCAGAACACAATTCTCACAAAAATCGAGCTTACCTAGACTCTTCTTTCCAAACAGCTCCTGCTTTTCTAGCACCTGAAGTCCCGCCTCACTGATATGTCCCAGTCTTTTGTGCCAAACCTGCGCAAGACTGTCTTTTTCTTCAACACTAGCATTAAGCTCACCCGCCACTGCATGGCCATCCAAAGAGTATACGCAATTATCCCTTCGGGTTCCAGATAAAATAACCCTGGAACCATTAATCACCTTGATTTTGCCCGACTGCATTTTTACGGTATATCCCTCTTTTTCAAGAGTTCCCAGCGATATCAAGTTTCTTTTCAATTCAGGAATATACCTGACATTGTGTAACACAAAACTTGACCCATCTTTCAGTTGTACCCTTACCTTGCCAAAAACCTTTTTGTTTTCTAAATAATAAAAAAACAAAAAAATAAACAAAGTCCCTTTTATCTACTTTGTTGACTTTTACACCATAAAAGAAAACAAGACCTGGTTCTTCTTCTTTGTTTATCACCACAACAGATCAAAAGAAAACCCACCACCGGTGATCTTTGATAAACCCGAAAAAAAAAAAAAAAAACCAACAAACCCTTAAGTCTTCTACACCTTGTCACAAACCCGGACAATCGAAGAACTCAAGAAGCCTTTTACCCTCTGCTACTCCTTCTTGATCGATCCTAGACAACCAGCGAAACCCGCGAACCTGGGCTTTGATACCACTTGTAGTATTTGATAACCTACAACCTGATTACTAGCACGGATAACTCGACCACGAAGATGACGCACAGCAGATATGTTGTCAACAGAGAAGAAGAAGCGGCTAAACAAGAATAGGTTAAATAAAGTTTTTAATTGGGTTTTAATATTGGGCCAAATTGTTTAAAAGTAAATTATTACTTTTGGGCCTAATCAATTATTAAATTTAAGGGTATTGCACAAGGGACTTTGTTGATTTGTGATTGTGAGGTTTTTCACAAAGTTTAGCAAATTAACAAAGGGATTAAAGAATGACGGGAGCCAAGTTTGAGATCGAGAAATTCGATGGAACTGGTGATTTCGGGTTATGGAGAGTCAAGATGCGTGCTTTATTAATCCAACATGGATGTGAAGCAGCTCTGGAGGTTTTACCCGCAAATATGGATGCTACAGCGAAAGCTGAGCTAAACAAGAAAGCTCACAGTGCCATGATTTTGTGTTTAGGTAACAAGGTTCTGAGAGAGGTTACCGGGGAGACGACTGCAGCGGGGGTTTGGTCCAAGCTTGAGACTTTGTACATGACAAAGTCCTTGGCCAACAAGTTGTTCCTGAAGAAGAAGTTGTATACATTCTACATGCCGGCTGGACGTACGATTTCCGAGCATATAGATGAGTTCAACAAAATCGTTCTTGATTTAGCAAATATTGAGGTAAAATTCGAGGATGAAGATCTTGCTTTATTATTACTCACTTCTTTACCAGCATCATACGAACACTTTGTGGATACCTTGCTTTATGGACGGGAAGCTTTGACTTTGGAGGATGTGATGGCCACACTGAATTCAAAGGAAATCAAAGAAAGGTCTAAGGCGAAGGGGGATGATGGTGAAGGGTTATATGTGAGGGGAAGAACTGATCGCAGGAATTCGCATCAGTCTAGGGGAAAGTCAAGATCAAAGTCTCGAGGTGGAAGACTCAAGTGCTATATTTGCCAGTCTGAGGAGCACTTGAAGAGAAACTGTCCAAAGAATAATCGCAAGAAGTCAAATGGTTTCGTCAAGAAAGATGATCAGCCAAGCTCCAGTGGTTCGATTTATGACGGTTCTGAGGTGATGATGGTTATGAGTGCAGAGGCTCTGCTAGATTGGATCATGGATTCAGGAGGTTCATACCACATGACACCCAGGTTAGATTTATTTTTTGATTTTCTGGAATGCGATGGGGCAGGGTACTGTTGGGTGACAACAGGGAGTGCAAGATCAGAGGTATTGGCAAGGTAAGGGTACTTACTTGTGCAAGTTCTTTTCTTTACTGTCGATATAGAGGTGCTTGTTCGACTTCTCGATCGGGTTTATTCCGCTCTAGCAATCAGGATTGTTGGTCGACAAGATCTCAATTCTCAATCATATATATGTAACAAACTTTAGAAACGAAATCCTAAAAGTAATACGTTTATTTTAATTGGACCTAACATGGCTTAGGGAGACCATAACTATTAACTTGCACTCAAACAAGCGACCATAGGCCTACAAGACATATCCGAACACCCTTGATCGGACACGTTAAATAGGCCTAGAGTGTATAGTCTGGCGGCCTTGTTCAAAACAAGCTTATATGGTTTTTATGCCATTAATATAACTAGGATAAATCATGACATAATGAAAATTAAAACAAACCTGCGGAAATCAACACCAGTTGCATAACAAAGATAGCAGCAACTAAGATCATGATGATGGAAACATTTCTTATAATTAGGGAGGCCATGGAAACAAATTCAATTTCTCACATCTTGAAAAATGATTCAACGGTCTTTTTAAAGTACCAAGGTCAACTAAAACATGAACCACTTGTTATTATTTTGATCAAATATTACATTTAAATAACCAATATATATATATATATATATATATATATATATATGGGGATATATATATATATATATATATATATATATATATATATAGGGTCCGGTTCTAGGGAAAAGTGTAATTAGATAGAAAAGTGAGAAAAAAAGTTATAGGGTAGGATTTGAAACATCTCAAACTTCAGGGTAAGTTTTGAAACCCACCCCTACCCCCACCCTACCCCCCCCCCCCCGGAAAATTTTTTTTTTCCCGCCAAAAAAAATTTTTTTTGGGCAATTTTTTTTTTTTTTTTTTTTCCGAGCCAAAAATTTTCCCCCCAAAATTTTATAACTATGATGCACCTTTTAATTTTAGTGCATCACAGTTATAAAATTTAGGTATAACTATGATGCACTAAAATTTATAACTGTGATGCACCAAAATAAAAAGGTGCATCATAGTTATAAAATTTTGGTAGGAAAAATTTTGGCCTGGAAAAAAAAAAATTTTTTGGACCCCAAAAAACACATTTTTATTTTGGTGCATCACAGTTATAAAATTTGGTGAGCACCAAATTTTATAACTGTGATGCACCAAAATAAAAAGATGCATCACAGTTATAAAATTTTGGCGGGAAAATTTTTGGCCTGGAAATTTTTTTATTTTATTTTATTTTTTTGGCGGGATTTTTTTTTTTTTTTTTTTTTGGGGGGGGGGGGGGGAGGGTGCGAATGTACAAAGCCTCCCTTAAAGAATGGAGGAAAATACAATAAGGTCCCTGTAGTTTGGTGTGAAAAAAAGGAGGGGAAGGAGAGGGTGATTTGCACTATTTTCTCACTTTTCCACCAAAGTGGATTTTTTCCAAGAACCAATATATATATATATATATATATATATATATATATATATATATATATATATATATATATATATATATATATATATATATATATATATATATATATATATATAGTGTGACTTTCAAACGAGAACCATTTTATCCGCAAGAACTGAGAGAACCACCAAAAACATACATGCACGCCTTCAATAATTGTATTTTTGCACATATGTTTTCAAAACAACACATATGTTTTAAAAAAACCATAGTTGTTCTAAAGAATTTGATAAGAAATTCGAAATACAAAAATTTTCTTTGAAGGTGTGCATGTATGTTCTTATAAGACGTGCAACGACAATATTGCGGCCGTGTGTAAGGTTTTTGTGAAAAAAGAGGATGAGTTCATAATGATATTGAAGAACATATGTGGATGTTTACGATTATTGATGATTTGCATGTATTTTTATTTTATTTTAAAAGGCGTGCATGTATGTTTTTGGTGGTTCTCTCAGTTCTTGCGGATAAAATGGTTCTCGTTTGAAAGTCCCCCTATATATATATATATATATATATATATATATATATATATATATATATATATATATATATATATATATATATATATATATATATATATTCATTATTATTTTTTTTTTAACGGCCAAGATTCATTAAGCTAGCAAGAAGCTAGAACAAAACAAATTACAACATGGAAGTAAGAAGAGTTGGGTTTTGAAGCCAACCTACCCAACTAAAGTTTGTAGATCTATACCTACTATTGATCCAAGTAAAAGATTTCGTTACAAAGTTATCAAAAAACATACTTTTTCTAGGACTCGCTACTCAAAAAATGCAATCGTTTCTATGCCCCCAAATTGCCACCATAAGGAGAAGAACAAGGCTTGCAAAATTTGTTTTTGCATCCTCTTCATCCGGATATTGGAAAACCAATCCGACCATTGACTATACGAATTTAATCTCGGAACATCAAGATCCAACCATCAAGCAAGCAAGACGTAAACCTATAAAACAAAAGAACAAGAAAAGAAGAGATGATTGGCGGTTTCCGAATGCTCCCCACAAACAGGACATAACACTGAAGGCACATCTATACCGCGAGCATCAAGATTCGTACGAGTTGGAAGCTTGTTTTACGAAATCTTCCAAGCCATAATATTAACCTTTATGGGGATTAAACTACACCACCTTGTAGGCTCTCCATCTAAAATCAACAATTTTTTGTCAATGAAAACCCGGGTAGAGGACACTGAAAACGAACCCATGTCATGCAACGTCCAAGCCCATCTATCCACCATTGAAGACAATTGGACCGTATCGAGTAAATCTAGCATTTCCTCCCATTGTGTACTTTCGAAACCTCCTCTAGGATGACGACGGAAGGAAGCTAAACCAATTCCTTGCCTCTTTCTCTCTGCTACACTAATCAGCTTACTGATTTCCAAGGAGAATAATCTAGGAAATCTAAATTTTAGCGGTTGATCCCCTATCCAAATTTCGTTCTAAAAAGAGAGCAAGTCCACACCTTTATCCTTAAGATTAGAAATAGATTTAACAATTTAGATCCATACCGTGTTTGGATAAGACTGCCGAATGTTGGAAGATAACTTACCGTCTTCACCATGAATCGCTTTAACTAACTGTGCCCCATTTGGGGAATTTCGAAATCTCCATACCCATTTGAATAACAAAGCATGATTCAAAGCATAAATACTATTAACCCCTAAACCACCATCTTGCTTATGAGCTATAACTTTCTTCCAGCTGACCCAAGTCATTTTTCGATCATCATTCTCGGCCCTTATAAAAAATTTGTTACGTAAAGCTTCAAGAGAAGAAATTACGGCCTGGGGAGCTTTATATATCGACATGTAGGGAGAGCACCCAAAACTGATTTCAATAAAGTTAAGCTACCTCCCACCGAAAGAATTTTTACCTTCCATGACGATAGTTTATTCGTTATCTTATTGACTACTTTTCTCCATGACTAAATTCTATTCATATTTTCACCTACTTGCACCCCGAGATAAGAAACAGGAAACTTAGATGCCTTACAACCTATCAAAGACGTCATATCATCAACCTCATTTATCGGGACATTCACACCCATAAGCTGAGACTTATGAAAGTTGACACTCAAACCGGATGCCATATAAAAACATTGTAACAAGCGAACAATAGCAGCAACATTCCCCTTCGACCATTTACCAATAAATATAGCATCATCCGCGTAAAACAAATGAGAAAGCGACACCTTTTTGGTGTTTCCAACATGTAATGGAGAGAACAGGTCACGGTCTATGATGCGCTTGAACGATAAGTGAAGACTCTCCATAATTAGGATAAATAAAAATGGCGATAAAGGATCTCCTTGTCGCAAGCCTCGTTGGAAACGAAATTCGTTAGTAGGAGAGCCATTCACTAACACTGACCCATACAAGAAGAGAAACAACCGTTGATCCACATCCTCCAACGATCCCCAAAACCAAAACGAGATCCCAAAAATCCTATCGAACTGAATCATAGGCCTTCTGAAAATCAATCTTTAAAACCATAGCTTTATGTTTATGATTCTTACACCACGATAACATCTCATTAAGAATAAACGGTCCATCAAGAATTTGCCGACCTTTGATAAACGCGGATTGTTCCATACTAACAAGATCATTAATCACCATGGACAATCGGTTTGCAAGAATTTTCCCGATTATTTTATATTGACAACCAATGAGACTTATAGGACGGAATTCATTAACTAGCTTGGCATCTTGCACTTTCGGAATTAAAGTAACAAAAAACGAATTACATCCTTTTGGAAAATGACCCGAAGTAAAAAATTGGGTTACTGCTCGAAACACATCATCGCCCACCAAATGCCAAAACGTCTTAAAAAAATTAAATGTGAATCCATCGGGACCTGGAGACTTATCTGACCCGCAATCCCACACGGCCTGTTTAACTTCTTCAGTTATATAATCCTCAAGCTCACGAATCTGGTCTGCTGTTAGACGTCGAGGGAATTCCTCAATAGTAAAAGGACGAGACCAATCAGGAGCCTGAAACCGAGTTTACTAGTTAATAATTAAGATTCCTTCATGGATAGCTCTAATGTCTTTTAGCACAGATTTTTTAAATAACAAGGGAAGTAGGATTCAAGGGATCAAATGATTTATGGTCTAGTGGTATAAAAATGGTTTATCAATCATGAGATTACATGTTCAAGTCTCGTTTAAAATATGTATTATTGAAGTATGAGATTATATATAAGTGTGCGAATAATTTGTTATGTTTTTTTATAAGATATCACAATACGAGGTAGTGTTGTTTGGGAGATTAGATTGGATACTAGTACGTACATACATTGGCATGTTACTAAAACATATTCGAGACCTACAATACTTTTTGGTCTTAAAAAAATGTATTCGTATACATGTGAAATGTGATCCACTTTACCAGCTGAGGACAAATGTTTAGTGAGTGGGAATGCCGGCTGCTTGGTCAAGTGAACAAGCATTTTAAATAGTTTTATTTATATACGTCATATCTGAACGAACATAAAAATGGTGTCCACACGAATAACTTGTTACAGTTGTGGAAAAATATTAAAACGTATATGACTAGAATTGAACACGGGACTGAAGGATTGCACACTTTACGTATGAATAATCAAGTAAATAATTAATATATATAATTGTTATATATTTTAATTATTTGGACACGAAATGATGACTAACGAACGTTAAGTAATTAACGAAATTGACTAACGACCGTTAGGGAATAAAGGAAGGACCGTTAGTGGAATTACAGGCTCAAAGAAGGATCTAGAACCCATTGTTATTGGGTGGCTGGTTCCTAAGGGTTACCATAACCCTTGGGTCGATCAAATTGGGCTCCAAGAAAAGAATTCACTATAAATACAAATCAAAGGGTTATTGTTTTTCTACCTTGTGCATTGCTATAACTCTAAAATTTGTTTCCTCTCTTCTTTTGCTCTCAAAACCGATCGGCCACTTCCATTAGGAAGGGGGATTGATTTTTTTCTTGTTAAACAAAGTGTTTGGTTTATCGTGTTCATTCACTAGCATCAATACTTGATTGGTTATAGTACGTGTGTACAAGAGTTCGGTAATAACTTACTTTAGTTATTATATCTTGGATTGTGAAACAAAAAGGTAAGGGGTTTCACGTTAATCCTATTCTTTGTTCAAGAGAAGAAAAGAGAAGTTTGATCCTTGTTTTGCTAGGATCAAGGTACGTTAACTTTTATTATTCGGTAAACTATTTATGTGTTAAATATTCGATCATTGCTTCCGCTATATTCTCTTTAATGTGTTTATTTATTTAGATGATTGTCATGTTATTTAAATTCCAACATGACTAATATTAGTATATATGGACCAGATGATTCTGATTTTTAAAGAAGTTGTTTGCGATCATTCAAATAGATTAAGTAGCTATAGGGTGTGTTTGGTAGCAAACGTTTTAGAGCAACTATCAACTAGCGGTTAGCGTTTTGCATAAAATGCTTGTTTGGAAACAAACAAAGAACATTCTTACTTTTTCTAAACGCTCAAAAATCAAATTGTTACTTCTAATAGCATTTACGAGCAGTACGTTTCTACTTACTAATTATGACTAAATAACTATGTTACCAAACGCTTTCTCAAAATGAACAACTACTGCTTATTGCTACCGCTATCTTCCCCAAACATACCTATACTCAGATTACTATATAAGTTTATGTATTTTTGCCTATTGAATGGTTATTTGGTCCACAATCAGTTTAAAATAGCTACTTTTCGAGAGTTTCTTTTGTATAGTATGTCAAGATATGTCTCATATAATTCAAAGTTTGTTTTTTGCATATGAAAAAAAAAAAAAAAAAAAAAAAAAAAAGAAATGAATGCCAAGTATTGTGACAACCGTTAATTTTTAGAGCATTTTTAATACCGCATTACGTTTAAAAACTAATATTTGATATTTGAGAACCATTTTGGAATGTTATAGGAATTTATTTTGGAATATTGGAAATGTTATTTGGATCATTGCTATGCGATATGTGAAGCTTCCCCTTAGGCCTTGAGTTGACCACAACGCGAGTCGGCAAGAATAGTAACCTAATAATACGTTAATTATTTGAATTATGACGTTTTGAACAAATATATATGTATGAATAGTCATTTTTATTGGAAAAATGATTTTAAAAATATTAGCGCAAGCTAAAAAGTTACGAGAAAATTTTACGACACGTAAATGAGCCCCGGAAGCAATTTATATAAAATATAGGCAAGTTGGCACATATGGCCCCCTTGTCAAAAGTTACCAAACCGCCTCTCTAGTTTTAATTGTGGCAGAATCGGACTAGTTGTAGTATATTGTATCTCATTTGAGATCTAGGGTTTTCAATTCACCCTTGTGATATCTAGCCGCCCTTCCTCCTTTCTCTGCCGCCGACGAGACAAATACCATGACCACCACCATCGTACGCCATCATCACCATCATAAAACACCACCCCACGCACCTTGCTAGCATTATTTGGTGAGTTATTAGAGTCCACGCGCGTGAATACCCCGTACCAAGCGCCACCGCCGCCTCTTGTTCTTATTTTTTTCTTGGTAAGCGTGAGGTAAACGAAGAACAAGCTAAAAAGATTGTTAAAACATTGATTCACCACTTTGTGTGAATCGGTGTGGGTTTAAAAAAGTGGAAAACAAATTTTATTGATAAAAACGAGTAGGAAAGTTTCGGCATCATCATTTCGAGTCGTGTTGGTGTTTTAGGGTTGAGTACCATGAGCATAAGCTAACGTACAAGCTTATTTGGTAGCTTTTAGAGCTTATTTTATTTTTTTCTTGTTGTGGTTACGAGTCATGGGCCGAGACACATGAGTGAAATGGTTTTGGCTTTGGTTTTTGGTTAACTTTGGATCCGAGGGAGAACATTTGTGGTCCGTTTGTGCAGGACCTTAGATCTAATAACTTTATCACACAATATGATGCACAAATGGTGGTGGTGACTTGATATGTATGGCGTTAAAGAGAGAGAGACTAGAAGAGAACTTTTATTAAGAAACACACACAATACACACTCAAGCACACACCTCAAATGACACATTTGTGGTGTTTATCTAGTAAACATAACATGCTCGAATGGGCTTTCCTATGGGCCTCGTTTGGATGGTGGATTGGACAAGGATTACAACATAACTAAATAGACTAGTTTAGCTTAACTTCTAACCTATTAGCTTAGCCCAATCCACGAGCCCATTGACTATTCTATTAAATATTCTACGACACATTACAAAGTTATAAATACGTAAATGACCATCACTTTCTATTAAAGCTAACAGTTTGGTTGTTCGGCGTCATGGGTTCCAGCCGAGACCTTAAAGGTCTCGGCGTGGTAAGCATTTTATTATTATTATTATTATTATTATTTTTTGTGTGTTCGATAGTGTTTGGATTTGGATTGATGGTGAAATCGAGCCATAGGATTTAGTTTTGGCCGTAAGGTATTGTTGTGGTCGAATGATGATGATATTGTCTCGCTTGGATTTGGACTTGATTATTGTGATGTTTTGCCTACGTCGAGTGTTAGTTGAGACCTCGTGGTCTCCGTGTAGCCTTGATTTGCCTATAGATGACTTGATATGGTTATTTTGGACTATTGAATTGAGAGGTTGACTTTTTGACCCGGCTTATGTGACCGAGGGTTCGGGTCTTAATGTTTTGACCCGAGGGTATTGAAAGTGGATGGTGACTCAAAATGAATAATAACTCACGACTTAATTTATGCTTTGACTTTACGAAAACAAAAAGGAAAGAAATAATAAAAACATTGAATAGAAATATTAATTAACAAATAAAGTTGTTATTTAATATGAAATGGCATAAGTGTAAATTTAAAGCGTGATTATAAAACTTTGGATAAAACGGAATAATGCGAGAGTTATTAGACGTCTCGAGTCACGTGTATCGTAGAATATCATATTTGGAATATTTATGGGATTATTGTTTGAGTTACGGATTGGTTAATGTTAATAGACCCGACCGACACGGTTATCGGACTTATTGGGTTGACGAATCCAATAAGGGCCCGGTAAGTGTGTTGGAGGAATTTATTAGCATGTAACCCATCCTTATGACTTACAATTTATTTGTAATGTGTAGGTTTGGATTTGGATTATTAAGTGAGACAAAGGAATTGTTGGACTTATCGGATAGACAAATTCGATAAGGATCCAATAATTCGTCGGGTTACCTTATTAAGCTTTTAACTTAATCATTTAGACCTTTGACCGTCACCCATGTATGAGTTTTAATTAATAAATTATTGGTAGTCAGATTACTTGGAATAATTGCAACACCGGACTTGAAATATATGTTGGATTTGAAACATTATTGGACTTGGGCATATTTGACTATTAGGAAACGAAACGACTACAGTACATTAGACTCATAATGAATTTAATGTGTTTGAGCCGTAACGGACGCACAATGGAATATAATGTCTAACGAACAATAGTATGTATAACACTTGCTACTAAAGCGTATTTGGAAATTTATAAAGTATTCGACATGGAAACGTTCTATAAATGAACGTGTGAAAACATAGAAGGGGGGGGTGAATACGTTACTGTTTTAAAAACTTAAAACTTGTTGTATCAAATATCCTTTTAAGCTTGTTTTAATATGAAAGATGTTTATTGAAGTTTATGACTAGCATATACTAAACATGTTGTCATCTAAGTATGATCATCAAGACACAACACAAGCAATCATATAGTGCAAACATAAAAGTAAAGAGTAAAGAAAGCGCAAACCGAACACGATGATTTAGAGTGGTTCGGTCACGGAGCTCCTCTCCGCCCTACTCCACTCCCCGAGTACCCAACTCGAGAGTTACTTCACTAGATCAATAAGCTCCCTTCTTGGCGGAGAAAACCTTACACACGTCGATTACACTTTTTCCGGTACAAAGCTAAATACCGGGTTCTAGTTCGAGGTAGAACCAACCTAACGTCGCCTATACAATTTCCGACACTAAGCTAGATGTCGAGTTCTTTTACATGGGTACAACCACTCCCGTCGTCGCTTAACCTTTTTCCGGTACTAAGCTAGATACCGAGTTCTTTACAAGGGTACAACCACTCCTTCTATGTTTTATGGCCCAACATAGAAACCTTGTGTTTTATGGCATAAACACATAAACCATCTAATCTAATAAGAATAGATTACAATGATGATCCATGACATAAATGGGTCATGGATATGAATGCTTAATCTAAATGAACTTCCATTGATAGGAAGCCTTCAATGGATGAAGATCACAAGCTCCCTAAATTTGTTGTGATGGATCTTCATATATGCATATGGAATCTACATGAACTTCTTGAATAAGAAGTCTTCAATCATTGAGGATGTCAAGTGCCCTTGAATCTTCATATGTTGGAATGCTATGGTGAATGATGACTTCAAGATCTTCTAACCTTCTTGGTGGATCAGGAAGTATGCAAGCTTATGATGGATGATGACTCACGATCTCTGAGCTAGCATCACAGGATCATTACGAGTGTATGCTTACAACATAATGAAAGTTAGTAACATTATGATCATTATGTAAAGGGTGATTAATGTGTGTTTCTACATGATAAACTACTGATCTAAATGTATGCAAAGGGTAGAGGGAATGTGTGTTCTAGTTGCTTGAAACAATGGGTAAACAATGGGCTGCTATTTATAGCCAACAAGAATTTTACCCCGCGGATTTGGCGGATCCCAAAAATTGGATCCGTCCTTGTACTGGTTTGGATCCGTGGGTACATGACAGCTAAGATTTCCACAAATCTTTCCATATCTTCCCATATCTACCAAAGTCAACTTTGTTACTTGAAGATCTCTACAATATATTTTACAAATCCTCAAGATATCCTAAAGATATCAAAATGTGGTATGCCATGATGTCATGTTAAATTTCTATTTTAAGAAATAAAATTAAACATTCAAAAGTATATATATGTATGCAATGTAATTCCTAGTGATCATGTAGCATGTATATACTAGCTTAACTAATATATGTTTACCAAGATGTATCATGTTAGTTTGACACCTAAAGTGTACTTATCCTATTAAACTTATGAAACATGATGTACAAGTAAAAATACTTGTTTATGCAAAGGTTTAAAATGAGGTTCTAAGTAGAATGATTAACCTTTTAAAATACTTAATGACCTAACTGTATTTTAAACATTCTAAATGGTTTGTTAAGGTTTTGATCATAATGCCACATAACAAACATGTACGAACCTGTGTTGTATCATACGAGGACTCGAGAAGTCGAGAGGTGTTGGGTGTATGTTGAGACAAAATAAGATTACAAGTAACTTGTAAATTTTACGTTATATATCAAGTTATATGTTTGTCATCAATCAAAACAAACAAGATTGCTTGCACTAAGAATATCCCCAACGAGACTGCTTGCACTAACAATCTCCCCCTTTTTGATGATGACAAAATATGTAAACGTGATAGAAAGTAAAATGTAAAAACTTACTTGTGTCCGTAATTACTTACTTTCTCCTTGTGTCCGTTTCTCCGTTTACACCTTTCTATCTCCCCTTTTTCCGTAATTACTTACTTTCTCCCCCTTTTGTCAAAGCAAAAAGGGTGTGTCCTAGGAGTTAACTTCTTTTCTCCCCGAAATGGCGAGCTTGCTTCATCCCTAGTGAAGTTAAATAGACTACTCCAATTTCCTATGGTTGTTGCATTCCCTAGGTTGTTAGCGGATCCATGGATCAAATTAAGACTCTTAACCTATATCAAGGTTAGTGGTGTGCAACATAAAAAGAATATATATGAAAAATGCATGATTAATGAAATGCAAATAGCCAACGATACACATGGGTAAGCTATGTTGGACTATGTTGACCTATCTCCTCCTTTTTGTCGAAACACAAAAGTGTGTCGAAGAATGAGAATTCTTAAGAATGCGAGCATGCTCCCCCTTGACTGTAGCTCCCCCTTAATCAATACTCCCCGTTGCTAGGGTACCAACGTATATGATGTAAGGATTATGAATGCTACAAAACAAGGATTGGTACATGATATGCTCCCCCTTGATCAATACTCCCCGTTGCTAGGGTACCGACGTATATGATCCAAGGATGAAGAATCCTACAAAATAAAGGTTAGTATAAAACAATATTTGTCCTTGGACAAGTATGTGATATACACCAATGCGTGTATATGATGCATTCTAAAAATGTTTGACGAAGGCTCCCCCTTGCTTTAGGACGTCAAGATAAACCTATAAAACAAAAATTAGCACAATAGAGACTATGTTTTAAGACATATATGTCATATACGACCAATGTGTATAGACGATGCAATATGAGTACTAGACTGATAATTCTCCTGATTTGAGGACGTCAGGAAGCATCTACAATAAAGACGAAAAATAATCGATGCAAACTTCATCCTTAGATGAGCATGCTATATACGATCGAGCGTATATGTTGATGAACCTACAATGAAATGGTTAGTGCAATATATTTTATCTCAAAGAAAAATATGATGCAACATATCAATAATCTAATCACAAGCAACTTAAGTCAGAGAACTATGATTATTTGGCAAACCATGTCATACCAATTGTGATTATCTAGTAAACCATGTTATAAAGTGTGTAATCTTCTAATAAGAATTACAATCACAAGAATATAATATGATAAAATCCTACAAAACAATTCCTATGAGGAGGATATGAGTGATCCTAGTGTTGGTGTTAGTTTACTAGTGATAACTTGATAACTAAAGATTGATGCAAGTAAGTTTTTTGCTAATCCATGGGGTTGATGATTAGTGAAAGAGGTGATGGAAGGTGGTGGTTATAATGAATGCAATGAATTCAGAAACTCTAATGTATAGCAAATGCTATAAGAGTATTTGAAGACGGTTATGGTTATGATATTATCATCTACCAAAGATGATGAATCGTGCCATAGTAAATGCTCGAATGGAAATAAGAGGAAGTGAAGACAATGATCACTTAGGAATAGAGATTCCATATGCAACAATTAAAAATACTAGATACCTATATGCGGATGAAAATGACATCATATGATGAGAGTGTTGGTTGGACCAACGTGTTGAGAATGATGGTTCTGTTTGCACTGACAATGACGTGCTTGATATGTATCAAGAATGAAAAGGATGAGATCCTATGATCGTGTTCTAGACAATGAAGGTGTTCTAGATAATGAAGTTGTTCTAGACAATGAAGATGTGAAAGTAAATCCTAGACTCGTTGGTTGTGAGAGGATTGTCTGTTATGAATAGTTAAAACTGAACCAGGTACCCACGGATTGGGCGGAACCAAATCTTTGGTTCCGTCCGTCTTATCGTAGGGTCCCGTGGGACCAAAATTGATTTGGTCACCTTTTGTTGTTTTTGATCAAACGAAGGTTCGAGCTAAGGTCTATTTACTTTTAACTACTGATTTGGTTTCACTAATCCTAGTCAAAGTCTAAGGAGACTCAATGCTTCTCGTTTAAGAGGTTTGTCAAACACATGATGTGTTTTTCACTTGACGAGGTATTGGTGCAAAACTGTGATGTTGATCTAAGAAGATTTGGAAAACTTATGGTTTTGTGAACTTA
This sequence comes from Artemisia tridentata subsp. tridentata, assembly GCA_021014915.2. Classification (NCBI taxonomy): domain Eukaryota; kingdom Viridiplantae; phylum Streptophyta; class Magnoliopsida; order Asterales; family Asteraceae; genus Artemisia; species Artemisia tridentata. The sequence goes on along the minus strand of CP139501.1, from coordinate 212,789,195 downwards.
GTTTAACTGAATGGTGTGAACCTACATGTTGGTATTTGAGGATGTAAGAAACATGAGTACATGTTCTTTAATGCGAAAAGACAATTATGTGAATGAAATTCTCTCCCCCTTAATTGGTGGACATTCAACATAATCTGTGATGTATCAAATGAAGAATGACGATGAAATGTTTAGGAGGTTGTAGGTTAATGAAAGCGATGAGCTTAGTAATGTTTTTGCGGATGTTGGTTAGCTTACAAAGAACTTCATCCTTGAAGTCATGTAGCTCTTCTCTATCAATGTGAGATGGTCGCATGACGAGGCATGTGGTTTTCTCATTGGAGGTGTATTGTTATAACTAAAAGGTGATGGAGATGTTGTTAGGAAAGCGGAAGCAATAATGCAATTTGAAAAGAGGTTGATTGAAAGATACGCAGACACAAATTTCAAGCCTCTAAAACTTAATCCTAGTAGCTTCAAAAGCTATATGCAAGAGAATGGGTCCTATGAACATATTACTAATCTACGTAGCAATAACGAGATTACAATCATGCAAAATAGCCAAATAGGCATAACAAAATGAGATAACAAGTAATTTGTTATCAACCTACAATACACACATGTTATTGACAAAAGGTGTGATTATGATAGAAATCATAACATCTTATAAAAACAAAAACAAGTATTCATCTACTAGACAGAAAGCTACTACATAGCATCAAGACAAATAATCATACGACATTGTTTGAGATACTATATTGTGAAATGGTTTTGAAGTTAGGCTTAGTTACTTAAGCATACTTACCCATTAATGACTTCTAAATGTTTATCACTTAGACATATTATAGGTACACACATGACAAACAAATAGTGTGACAAAGTCACAAAAGAAATGATACGACAGATTCATGCAAACAATTTTAACATTTTGGAAGCATGCATCATTTAGACTATTCTACGAAAAAGCTCAATGAATTTCAATTAAAGACAAGAGCTATCTAACACCATGTATTAAAAATGACATATCGTAAGTTAACAAGAACCATGTTAATCTTGTGAAATATCATATAACAAGTATCACGTTAATTTGTGAAACAGCATATAATGAAGGAAAGAAAATATCATATAAATCATGTTAACATGAAGCATACAAGCATACAGACAAAACCTTTCAAAGGTTTACACATTTGACAATCAATCAAATAATTATCATGATAACATCAAGATATCAAACAAATAGCATGTAATCAATACACGTATATGTAATGCAAGTGATTTTAATAAACTAAAGAAAAATCACATCTACTCCTTGTTTGATTAATTATTCATAAGATAAAATATCATATTTTAATACTTACTTTAGGCAAGTATAGGAATACAGAATTTTCAAGTTGGAGAATGAATATGAGACTATTACTAGCGGTGCTTAATTCAGGCTAAACACGACCATTTTTACGGGTGATTCCACATACCCAACTTCTCTGCTGGAAGCAATTTAACCGTTAGGTTAAATTGAGTTTCTAGTGCAATAGGTTCTCCAGTAGTCATTCTCATGTCTGAAAGATAGGAATTCTTATTTTTGCCCATCGAAGTATAAAAAGGTGATAATTCACCAAGACATGACTTAATAAGACTCAACTATATCTATTAAAACTAAGGTGATAAAATTATGAAAATGTCATGTTTTACACGAGAATATGTGTCAACATCTTGTGTTTGGAATCTAAGGTTATAACATGATCTAATGGATGGCATCTTTTATGTTGAGTATGTGTTATGAAAGCGATTTGATATTCTAAGACCAAGAAATGTGTTTGCGTGTGATAATGGAATATGTTAAATTGAGAACGTTCTCAAGAAAGTTCTTTGGAACAAGAATCTAAATAAAGTTACCAACTTTAGTAGATCTTGTGTATGCTCCAGAGATGTGTAGGATATGCACAAGGTTTGGACTAGATTATGAGCAATGTTTGGTTATGATGTACACTTGAAAGGAAACAGATACATATAGTATCTTTCAACAAGTAAGATTATCTCATGTGATCATGCTTAAGTATGACAAAATGAGATGTAATGAAATCTCTTGTAACACAACCGTTCATGTTGAAAAGAGAGAATGATACATAGGATATATACTATCCTTTTGACATAATAAAAACTAAACACATGATTTCTTAGACATAATGTTTTCTGAAACATCATGTTTTCCTAAGAGAAGATATGAATCCAAAGTGTTTGAATTGGATAGACTTATCCTAAATTTACTAGATGATGACAAGAGGGATTCACTTGAGTTTCTTATGTATACTCCTCAAGATTCATTGTCATTTGCGTTGCATGAGGTTATCTTTGAGATTGCAATTTAACATATGTTGTTAAAATGAAACTTACGCAGAAGTTTTAATGACAAAGTGTTACCAATACTTTGATAACTTGTGAAAGTGGTACTACTTAAACCTAGTGGAAATTGATAAACAATGAATGTGAGCATCATGCTTATTTAATGGTGAAGGTTCTAATCCTATAGGTGATAAAGTATGGTTGAGTTGATTCAACGTGCATTTGATTTGATATGAGTGTTGGACTAAGGGCTTTTTGAGCAATGCACTCAATGGATTCAAATGATGGTAAGGATTGTGGAGTTGAGGGGTTTGTTGTGCTATGGGAGTACTTAGGTTTTTGAAGACAACAAAGACTAATTCTTGTGATCCTTTGGTTGGTACGACTAGTGAGTGATGTGATTTGAGACTTAGGGCCTGAGGCATATCACAGATGTGAATATGATGAGGTGATGGTGAAAGTACAAGTGTACTTGGGTGATTTAAAGTTTAAGGTTTAAGACGTATCACAAAAAGTGAATGCGATGGGATGATGGTGAAAGTACAAGTGTACTTAGGTTACATGGATGTTGAAGATGACAAGAATAGATACTGGTTCTTGTGGTTAACTAGTGGATGAAGTGTTTAGTTATGTTTATGAAACCTAGGGGTTGAATGTGATGGGATGAAGAACAAATGTTCTAGTTATGATAGGATAAGTGTTTTAACATACGTTGTTAAAATACTTGGGAGTTGATTGTTTCGGATATGACTTTTAATGACTACAATCGTAAGTCAGATATACTTGAATATTTCGGACGAAATACTTAAGTTGTTAATCCTACTTTGAGAAAAGGATGACAAGACTTGATAATTACATCTATAATCTAAGTGTGAGTTATGACTCGATGTAAACCATCTTGAAGGATGACATGTTAACCAAGTGAGGCAACATACGTGAGTACAAGATAATATCTACTGTCATGAGTTGAGCTTGTAATCTGTGATATCTTAGCACACAATGAGTTTGGTTTAGTTAGAAAGTTGTCGATTTACAAATCAAGTTAATTGATGAGTAAAGGATAGGTGAATGCAGTGAATGTGGGTACTGATCACAAATACAAAGTGATCTACGGGTTGCAAGGAACAAATTTCCGGATTTCTTCCTTTACGGAGAAAGGTATCTTGGATCCTTTTTTGTGAAATTTGAAAGTATGGTTAGAGATGATTATCTTATAGGTGTAAGTGAGCTATCCTAATCCTAATAAGAGTGAACATCAGTGAACATAATCCTAGTGATACAAGTAAGTGATCTCAAGTGAGGGATTTAAACGAAAATTTAACAAACTAGCTGTTAGTTCTGGCGGATCCAAATCACAACACTGGCGGATCCTTAATTTTGGTTCCGCGGAATCCGTGGAGCTCATTTTGGCGGAGCCAAAAGTTTCAACAGACGGATCCCAAATTTTGGTTTCGCCAATTCCGCCAATTCCGCCAGATGGAATTTCTTAACAGAGAGTATGTCAAAATTCTCGAAACCCGTTCAATTCCCGAAAATTGTCCTAAAACATATGCAACTACTTATTTGTGATTGATTAAAACCAACAACACATGTTCTAACACACGTTTGCACATAGATCAATCTGATGATAATAACTTACCATAAATGGATGTTAAGCCAAACAGTGGCTTAAACACGGAAACTTGATAACATCAAAGTGTTATCGTTCTGCATGACATGGTTAGTTCACATGATCATTAAAAGATAATTTTCTATCCTAAACAAATAACAATACAACACATCATTGTTTTCAAATTGTTTATACCAAACACTCTTTCATAGATACTACATGTTTACACATTTTAACACTTGAAATTAAGTGAAGGTTTGTGCAAGACAATACTTTTCAAGACACTAAACTAGTTTCACTTAGTTCTCATTCCTAAGTAAGTTATGCAAGGTTTTCACATAAAATATGCAAACAAAAATATTTAAGTCTATAAGAGAAACAAACACAGTTTATCAACTTATTGCACAATATCTAGCAAATGTCCTATTATGCATAAAACAAGAAGTTGATAAACAAGCAAATACGTATCATGACAAGACACTTATGTATTACAAATAAACAAGTACAATCATACCTATCAACAAGCAAACAACATATATGTAAACGACTAGAACAAGTAGTCACATAGCATAAAAAGATATACTTTTCGTCACTTTGTGTTTAAATATGACGATGTATACCAAGCTTGATTTGTTTCCTTTATATAAACCAAATTCTTTAGTTTCAAAAGAAATCATATCAACGTTCAAAGGATACCAACTTACATTACCCGACTCAAAAGTTTAAGTTATTGTGTCAAACTAAAACTTAATATTTTGGACAGGTTGTAGCATTTGATTTATTTTACCTACTTCAATTTAGATTTAGGCCATGAGATTATTTTTAAATGAAAGTAGACTTAATTCCCTTCAAAATGATAGGTGGCGCGACTTCTACGGACTTACGGTTAATTAGTTATGAATTTTTGAAGTTGGACAAAAACTGCATACTATACAGACGGATTTGGCGGAACCAAATCAAGGGATCCGTCCTTGATATGATTTGGTTCCGCGAGAGCCTGTACCAGATTCAACCAAAACTAAAATTTTGACATAGAGAAAGTGTGTGGGACTTAATAGATTAGATAGTAAACTTACAATACACTTATTTAACATTATTTCTTCTAATGTGACTTATTTAAACATTTATGAAGAGATTTTTCAGCTAAATTAATAGTTATCCAAAACGCTCCTTTAAAACCCGTGTTTTTTGTAAATTGGTTTTATGCACACAATTTGACACTCAATCCTTTTAAGAAATCTTTTCTTTTAATTTTCCAAGGATATCTTCAAGCTTGGATACAAAGTGATATCTAACAACAAAATTTCTAAGTATACTAAGCGAAACATTTTTCATATTATATTCTGCTTCAATGGTAATTTGATACATGGATCGTACTCCATTTTAAAAACCATTTGTTTTGAAAATGAGAACCACGAGGCTCTGATACCAATTGTGAAAACGTAAAGGGGGGGGGTGAATACGTTACCGTTTTAAAAACTTAAAACTTGTTGTATCAAATATCCTTTTAAGCTTGTTCTAATATGAAAGATGTTTATTGAAGTTTATGACTAGCATATACTAAACACGTTGTCATCTAAGTATGATCATCAAGACACAACACAATCAATCATATAGTGCAAACATAAAAGTAAAGAGTAAAGAAAGCGCAAACCGAACACGATGATTTATAGTGGTTCGGTCACGGAGCTCCTCTCCACCCTACTCCACTCCCCGAGTATCCAACTCGAGAGTTACTTCACTAGATCAACAAGCTCCCTTCTTGGCGGAGAAAACCTTACACACGTCGCTTACACTTTTTCTGGTACAAAGCTAAATACCGGGTTCTACTTCGAGGTAGAACCAACCTAACGTTGCCTATACAATTTTCGACACTAAGCTAGATGTCGAGTTCTTTTACATGGGTACAACCACTCCCGTCGTCGCTTAACCTTTTTCCGGTACTAAGCTAGATACCGAGTTCTTTACAAGGGTACAACCACTCCCGCTATGTTTTATGGCCCAACATAGAAACCTTGTGTTTTATGGCATAAACATATAAACCATCTAATCTAATAAGAATAGATTACAATGATGATCCATGACATAAATGGGTCATGGATATGAATGCTTAATCTAAATGAACTTCCATTGATAGGAAGCCTTCAATTGATGAAGATCACAAGCTCCCTAAACTTGTTGTGATGGATCTTCATATATGCATATGGAATCTACATGAACTTCTTGAATAAGAAGTCTTCAATCATTGAGGATGTCAAGTGCCCTTGAATCTTCATATGTTGGAATGCTATGGTGAATGATGACTTCAAGATCTTCTAACCTTCTTGGTGGATCAGGAAGTATGCAAGCTTATGATGGATGATGACTCACGATCTCTGAGCTAACTTCACAGGATCATTACGAGTGTATGCTTATAACATAATGAAAGTTAGTAACATTATGATCATTATGTAAAAGGGTGATTAATGTGTGTTTCTAAATGATAAACTACCGATCTAAATGTATGCAAAGGGTAGAGGGAATGTATGTTCTAGTTGCTTGAAACAATGGGTAAACAATGGCTTGCTATTTATAGCCAACAAGAATTTTACCCCGCGGATTTGGCGGATCCTATAAATTGGATCCGTCCTCGTACTGGTTTGGATCCGTGGGTACATGACAGCTAAGATTTCAACAAATCTTTCCATATCTACCAAAGTCAACTTTGTTACTTGAAGATCTCTACAATATATTTTACAAATCCTCAAGATATCCTAAAGATATCAAAATGAGGTATGCCATGATGTCATGTTAAATTTCTATTTTAAGAAATAAAATTAAACATGTAAAAAGTATATATATATATATAAATGTATGCAATGTATATACTTATCCTAGTGACCATGTAGCATGTATATACTAGCTTAACTAATATATGTTTACCAAGATGTATCATGTTACTTTGACACCTAAAGTGTTCTTATCCTATTAAACTTATGAAACATGATGTACAAGTAAAAATACTTGTTTATGCAAAGGTTTAAAATGAGGTTCTAAGTAGAATGATTAACCTTTTAAAATACTTAATGACCTAACTGTATTTTAAACATTCTAAATGGTTTGTTAAAGTTTAGATCATAATGCCACATAACAAACATGTACAAACCTGTGTTGTATCATACAAGGACTCGAGAAGTCGAGAGGGGTTGGGTTTATGTTGAGACAAAATAAGATTACAAGTAACTTGTATATTTTACGTTATATATCAAGTTACATGTTTGTCATCAATCAAAACAAACAAGATTGCTTGCACTAACAGAACGAGTCATGGCAAAATTGTTTTTTGAAACATAAAACAATTATGCTTTATAACTAAATGGGATATTTGAGAGAATACCGACGACTACCAATCTATTCATATTAATTGGTGTGATTGCTATGTGTGACTTCTTTGGGTTATCTCCGTCATCTCTTCTTGACTTTTTGTCTCATCCTTCGCGGCGACTCCGTGTTTATTTTCCTTTTGGCGTGTGTAATCTTGAGTGGTATGTGCTTAAACACATACCTTTTCTTGACCAAAACCGGACCCAAAATGACCAAAAACCCGACCAAAATGCCAAATATATTGTGTTTTTGTGTTTTTACATATGCAGGCACGGATATCGAAGAAAATGACAAAATCAAGCAAAGAACCGGGAAACCGAGCACGAGATATGGAAGTGTTATTTTTAGCCGATGCCGGGAAGTAATTATGGTCAACAAGTCAACCCAAGTCCTCCATCTATCAGAAGTTGTCAACATTAGCCCTTGGATTCAACTTAGAAAAAGTGGCATGATCAGTCCCTAAAAAAATCCAGAAAGTACACAATTGGTCCCTTGAAGTTAAAACATTGAAATCCTTAAACACCAAATCCGGTTCTATTAAACTAACTCAACCCAATTTATTTCCCAAACCCACCAGCCCACATTCACCCAACCCACTATCCTAGCCCACTTCTCGATAACCCCAAGTCCACACCCCTAAACCCAAAACCCGGCCCAACCATTATTAACTAAACCTTTTCACCCGGGTCAAACCTTTTCACCCGGTCAAACTCTTAATATAACACCCGGTCAAACAAAGGTCAAAAAAAATAATAAGTATCAGTCAAACACTCACCCCCGCACCCAAATCCCTCTTTTACCCAGAAATTACTATTCATCCAAAGAACCCTAAATTACCAAACCAAAAATTACGGCGAGTAAGGGTAGTATAGTACAATTGCTCGGGTTCTAGAAGAGTACAAACGTGTCAGAGAGTGTCAGGGCCTCGGATTGCCAGCGTGGCTCATTAAACGGCTCTGATTGATCTAAACACCGAATCAATTAAAACGCCGTCAAACCTTCGTTGGGAGAACGACCCGGGGAAATATTTTCGCAAGTATTCCTTCGGAAAAATCGTACTTAAAAATAATCAAACCAAAAATGGCGCCGCTGCCGGGGAGGGCTTGAAACGTTGTCGTTGATTCGTATCGTATTTTGTGTTTTGAAGATCCTTCCTCGGAAGTTATCATTTTAAAAAAAAAAAATATATATATATATATATATATATATATATATATATATATATATATATATATATATATATATATATATATATATATAATAAATAAAACACTTTTCCTAAAGTGTTTGCAAAATACCCAAAAAAAAAATATATATATATATATATATATATATATATTTATATATATATATATATATATATATATATATATATATATATATATATATATATATATATATATATATATATATGTAAAATAAACATCCTCGGTCTTCCGTTGAAGGAGGGCGGTTGTAAACCAAATAAGTTCAAACGCAAAAAGAGATTGTGAAATTACTCGGTTTCGGATTACTTTAATTCTACAACCGACACCCTCATTGTGCGTAGATTTGAAGGAAACGTTTTCGGGTGACGAATCGATCACAATAATAACAAAACAAAAGAAAAATACAAAAATATTTTGATTTTAAAGTTTTCTTTTATATAAAAACCCAAAAATATTTTCTTTTTCAAAATTTGTTTTCACTTTTATTTTACTTTACTTTTATCTTAAATCGTTTTCACGTCATAAAAAATCAAAAATAATCTTCTTATCCTCTTATACATATAATTCTTCTTCTTTAACCCTCTAAACTGTATAATTCTATCTCTTTCTCTCTATCATGTTTAATTCTTATTATAATTCTTCATCATTTTTTACCACAACCGTCGAAGATGATGGAACAAAAAGCATGGAAGAATTGTTATTCGAGGAGCAGAGGCGGGTTGTAATAGCTTTATATTGTAAACATGACATTAATTACTCTTCGAGTGGCAATCCCACTCCGTCTTCTGAATCTATCAACCCCGACTCTTCCAATCCTTCCCTCACACCGGTTGAGGGAAGTGACCCTGTTTTGGAAGAGGTCGATACTTCTCTTGCTAATGATAATTCCGATTCAACGATGGTTGATGACTTTACTTTTGATTCGGAGGGAGATATTCGTTTTCTTGAAGAGTTATTGAATGAAGAACCATTATCTTCCCTCCCTCCGATGAGCAGTGAAGTTTTTGATGAGACCGATGATGATACGCTTCCAGATGAGGATGTTCCAAACGAAAATATCATTATTTATTCGAACCCTCTTTTTGAAACCGCTGATACGGATGAGATGCCGTTTGATCACGCTGCGGATGATGACGTTGAAAGTTATGCCGATTCTCACAATGAGTATACTCCGAGTATTGAAGACTCTTGTGGAGATATCGATGATGTTGAGGAATCGCGTTCCGATTATGAGTTCACTAGCTTAGAGGAGATAAAGGATTTCGACCTAGATGAAGATGAGATCGAAGATGATTTACTTCGTGAAAAATTATCTAATATCAATCTTCTCATTTCAAAGATCAAAGCTTTAAATAATCCGACTCCGTCTAGTGATGCCGTGATCACCTCTTCATGTCCTATCCCCGATATGGATAGTGATTTCTTACCCGAGCTTGAAATTTTTCGATTTGAAGAGAAGAGTAGTGGCAGTCCCACTATTTATGCTGATATTTCTCTTCCGGATTATGAGTGTTTCGACTTTGAAATCAACTCCGAACTTAATTTGAACAATATTTCCGATAATCCGTCACGTGATCCTCTTTTAGAGGATGTCGATCGATTTCTTGCTTCGGATTACTCAATACCACCGGGTATTGAGAATGACGAGAATGGTCTTATTGAAGATAATGATTTACTTTCTGATGCTGATTCATCTCTCTTCAATTTACCGTCTTCTCGTCCACCCGCGAAACCACCGGATGTAGATCTTGGATCCGGTGTGAATGAAGTAATTGATGGAGTGGTGGACGAGACTTATGATATTGATGATCCCGTGCTTGATATTTTACCCACCCAACCCACCCGTGATTCCAATGATGTTTATGCTTTCACCATCCGAGTGTTTCACCCTTTCTTTTCTTATCCCCTCATTTCTCCATCTTTCCACTCCTCCGGGAGTGAGGATACCGTCTTCGACCCCGGCATCTCCGTTCTTCGTGCCGGGTGTCCGTTCCTCTTGCTCCCCCATGGACAAATAAATTCGGGGTCGAGTCAAGCTCATGTGACTCGGTTACCAAAAACAAGCGCTTCGTGGGAGGCACCCCATGCTTATCCTTCTATCTTCTTATCTATTTTCTAATAAAGTGAGTGAGGAGGGCTTCCTCTTCCATATCTTGTGTTTCGTGTTTTTCTGGTATGTGTCCAGGTATGCCCGATGATGAAGACTCTCGTGCTCGTAGTTTCCTTCACGCTACTCGAGTTTCATTATGCGTTGCTTATCGATATCCTAAAATCTTATCGTTTACATCTATCTTTTGGCATAATTAATAAACGGCCTTAGATTTATGTAGGAGAACCCTTACCTTTAAGACATTGAGGACAATGTCTTGTTTTAGTCTGGGGGGGTAATCTGTCGATTTGATTTTTGCCTTGCATTTTTGCCGTTTTCTCATGCAACCCGTTCTTTCCTTCAAAAATTGAAAAAAATCCAAAAAAAGGAGAAAAATTTAAAAATTTTTGCAAAAATATAATAAGTTTTGACATTTTTGTTGATTTTCCGCTGGAGAGAGTAGGAATAAAATTCTGACTTGACCGGGCGTGTTGAGCCCTAGCTTGTCTCCTTAACCGTTTATAATCTATAAGCTCGTGCTAGTCTTTTATACAAGGAGCTAGAAAACGCGAATTCTTTTTAAGAGTTTGCAAGTTCCCGTATTTGACTTTATATATGCATGGCTTGATTATTTGGCTAAGCATTCGCGGATCTTATTAATTAAGATTTTAAATTTGCGAAGAAAGAGAAATGATAGAGTTGTTCATAAGTTAGATTGCTAAACGTGGAGTAGTTGGATCTCTTTAGAGCTCATCGAAGTTACTTGTGGCTATTTGTTCCCATAAGCTTGTTTCACTCAAAAATAGTAATCTAGGAATAATTAAAGCTATTTTAGTTTTGGCAATAATTAGTTTTTATTTCTGCCTTAGAGGATCCTTGCTTATGAAAGTTGGGTACACATCAAGGTACTGCCAGTGTTACGGTGTAATAGACTATTCCATCTTGCCGGCTCGCAACCGATGTTGGGATTGTTATAAAAGCCGTAGGACTCGGGATTTGGCAAAATATATAATGAATAATGAATAATAATAATAATCCAAAGCCATAAAAAGTTTTCTGCATCTTGCCGGTTCGCAGCCGATGTTGTAGACTTCTAATAAAGGCAGAGGAAAAATTCCAAGGTCATAATAGACTATCACATCTTTCCGGTTCGCAGCCGATGTTGTGATTGTTATAAAGGGCCAAGGATTAATAATATATGCTTAATAATGTTAAAAATGCCAAATTTCGACTCCGGGGTGTCCTAATAAAGGCTTCCGTCTCTGGACTCGTAGATGAGTTGTTTCGGTCGCAAATAAAAGGGATATCCTCAAAATCGTGTTAAATCAGAGACCTTGATGTGGACCTCATTTTTGTATGCAACGGTTTTCGAGGGAATGTTTGGAAACTACTTAGCGTCTAAACTAAGGTATCTTTATCGGCTTAAAAATTATCGAAACGAGAATTTGAAGAAATTCATTTCTCACCAAAAATAAAATAAATAGAGGAAAATAGGAATTTGGGAACAAGGAGTCCACAATTAGCTTTCTGAGTAGTGTTGGCAATCTAACTTGTAAATAACAATGATTTCGTTTTTTAGCTTAGTTTGGGGACTCGTGAAAAATCAGGGATGACGAATTTTATCCGTATGGTCACTTCTTTATGAGTCGTGTTTCCTGCTCGAAGACCCTAAAAGTTATCAAAAGATAATGATTGTCAACAAAACCGTCACGTGAATAATAAGAAAATACAAAAATAGAATAAAAAGGAAAATCGGGGAGTTTTTATAACATTGCATGAGGACATTGCAATAGCTTAGTCTGGGGGAATTTGGTATGTGCTTAAACACATACCTTTTCTTGACCAAAACCGGACCCAAAATGACCAAAAACCCGACCAAAATGCCAAATATATTGTGTTTTTGTGTTTTTACATATGCAGGCACGGATATCGAAGAAAAGGACAAAATCAAGCAAAGAACCGGGAAACCGAGCACGAGATATGGAAGTGTTATTTTTAGCCGATGCCGGGAAGTAATTATGGTCAACAAGTCAACCCAAGTCCTCCATCTATCAGAAGTTGTCAACATTAGCCCTTGGATTCAACTTAGAAAAAGTGGCATGATCAGTCCCTAAAAAAATCCAGAAAGTACACAATTGGTCCCTTGAAGTTAAAACATTGAAATCCTTAAACACCAAATCCGGTTCTATTAAACTAACTCAACCCAATTTATTTCCCAAACCCACCAGCCCACATTCACCCAACCCACTATCCTAGCCCACTTCTCGATAACCCCAAGTCCACACCCCTAAACCCAAAACCCGGCCCAACCATTATTAACTAAACCTTTTCACCCGGGTCAAACCTTTTCACCCGGTCAAACTCTTAATATAACACCCGGTCAAACAAAGGTCAAAAAAAATAATAAGTATCAGTCAAACACTCACCCCCGCACCCAAATCCCTCTTTTACCCAGAAATTACTATTCATCCGAAGAACCCTAAATTACCAAACCAAAAATTACGGCAAGTAAGGGTAGTATAGTACAATTGCTCGGGTTCTAGAAGAGTACAAACGTGTCAGAGAGTGTCAGGGCCTCGGATTGCCAGCGGGGCTCATTAAACGGCTATGATTGATCTAAACACCTCATCAATTCAATCAAAGGGCTCAGATTCGATCGGCTTAGCAAATGGGATCTAAAAATGGATATTCGAGGGAGATGCTTATTCGGGATCCTTCTGAAGACCCTGAGCTCAGGCTATAAAAGCTCCCTCCTCACTCACAATTCGGTTGGTTAGTTTTAGGAGTAGTGTATTATAGCTAATTTTAGTGTAATCATTTAGTTTTTATAAAATTCAGTTTCATGCTCTTTAAATTCCTCAGTATTGTAATCTTTTTCTTAATAATAATAAATGTAGTTTCCATTCGATTGCAATTTATTTACAAAAGTTCAATTAAAGCTTTCAAATCTTCGTTTACATGTTTTCATAAGCTCATTATAGCTTAACCAGTAGCTTGTAGTGAGATTTGTCACTTAGTTTCTGCTTAAATTAGTTAATTAGTTTCTGGTCAACGAAAGTCAAAGGTAATTGATGGTGATGAATCTGTGGAATATTGATGGTAGATTTATGATTTCTGGTAATGTTTAAGCCTATCTAAAGATAGGCTGTGTTCAAATGTTAGCTAGGGGAATTGCTAGTAAGTTTCTTATTTCCATTTTGCATCTCTTTTTAATCAGTAGCTTAGAATATTGTTTACTTGTTTGATTTAGTCTAGCTGAGCCTATTGAGTTAATTTCTGTGATACTTATTGGTTATTAGCTGAACTTGTTTAATCTCACTTTGTTACTGCTTCATTTTATCTAAATTGCATTTTTGAGTTATTATTGTTCCTTGTTGTTATCTGCTGTTGAATTAGTCTTAGTTGCTTATTAGGATGCTGGCTTGATCATAATTTTGATTGTTGTTAGTGTTAATCTGCCTTAGTTTAATTGATACTTAAAGTACTGTTTGGATTAGCCTTTCATTCTGTGTTGTTGTTGTTAAGCTGCTTATATTTTGATTATAGTAGAGTACATTAGGATCATATAGTTCAGAATAGGTCTTAAATTGGTAGTTAATATAGCAAAAGTCAAAATTCTGCATAATCCTACTTGCACACCTGCTGTAACAGTCATCTTCTAGGGCTTAAATTAGGGCTCTATTGTTGTTTAAATCTCTTGATTTTGCAGATATAGCTAGTTCATAGTATAAGGTGTTAGTATTTGTTTTTGTTTTTCCATACCTAGCTTATTTGCATGCTTATTTTTCAGTTTAAATATGGCACTCTTTTTTCTGAGTTTAAATTGTTCATCAGTTACATGTTCTAAGTTCATCTGTTCTTGCCTTAATTTGAGGATGCATTTGATGATTAGATTTAAGGCTTTTGCAAATTTTAGATAACCTGTACTGCTAGCTATCTAGAACAGCTTTTATTTTGGAATTTCATGCTTATCTGAGTTTTTTACAAGGTCTGCAAGTTGTGTGAGCTGGACTGCCAAATTTGCTTAATCTGTTGCTTAGCTTTTGTGCTTATCTGCTTATTGGCTTTTCTATAACTGCTTATTTTAGTGTCATTTTGCTTATTTGTTGCTTCTTTATGATTCCTGAACTTTTGGTACTGAGATTTGCTTATTTGCTTATAATTTGCTTTTTGGCTTATTCTCAATAAGCCCAATCTGCTTATTTCTGCTTATCTGGTACTAGTTGCTATTTTTCTTAAAAAGTAGATTAGTTTTTAGAATTTATACAAAAATCTCAGATTTATTTGTTCTTGTTTGCTATTTAATTTGCAATTTATTAGTTAAAACTAGTTTTTAATAATATAAAAAGAAAAGAAAATAAATTAGTTTCTGTTTTTGTCACTTTTGGTCCCTATAATTTCTGTTAAAGTTAAAATCGGGACTGGTTAGTTTTCAGTTGTAAAGCAGTTTGGTAACTGGCAAAATTAGTCCCTGTCTTTTATAAGTTCTATAATAGTTTCAGAAATTACGCTTTTAGTCCCTAAACTTTTAAACTTATTGTTTTCTTTAATTTTCTTTTATAAAATTAGTTTCGTTAAGTGACATTTTTAGTTCCTTAGGTTTTTACTTTTTCATTTAAGTATAAATTCACTATTAGATTTAAAAGTCTCGGGATTAGCCCGGGATTTGCATTATTTGATTTCTTTTTGTGTGCATTTATTTTAATAGCGTAGATTGCTTTTAATTTTTTTCATATTTTAGTTTAAACAACACCAAAATAAATATTCACGTTCACTTATTCACTTCACATTGTCACGACACCGAATCAATTAAAACGCCGTCAAACCTTCGTTGGGAGAACGACCCGGGGAAATATTTTCGCAAGTATTCCTTCGGAAAAATCGTACTTAAAAATAATCAAACCAGTAATCTTGAGTCGTGTCTTCCTACCGTTACACAAATGATGATACCAAACTTTTTCAAAGGCTAAAACAAGATTATTTTTGGAAATGGAAATGGTTAACTTTTGGAAACTTTTGCGCATTTAGTTATTTATGTGGGATATGTTTTAAGACGAGACCTTATATTATTAGGTCGTGCCGAGTCCGTAGTGCTGTGACGTTTTAGCTGTTGTTGTGCTATACTACTCTTGACTTGTTGTGTTGTGCTTTGCTTGATTGAGGTGAGTTTCATAACCCCGCTTTTACTTTTAATGATGTTTTATTGAAACTTGGGTTGAGAAAACATGCAAACTATTTTGAATGGACCAACTGTTATGTTATAATTTTGCTATGTTTACTATGTTAGCTAGCTAAGATTATTTGTTATATGAGCTGCATCTGTGCGGGATTATTAGTATATGTGCTGCATCTGTGCGGGATTATTATATTGTGTTGCATCTGTGCGGGTTATTACTATATGGTGCACCTATAGGGAATTATTATTGTGGTTTGACACACTCTTGTGTGGGAATGATATGTTGGTTATGTGACTTAGTCCAGTATAGCAAACTTAAATGTGATTTGGTCCATTGTTATACTATGTGTCTAAACCTATGAGCTCACCAGCGTTAGCTGACCTTTTAGCATGTTTTCTCAGGTAATTAATGTTGATTATTTTGGAGGACGCTTTGTTTGGAGGCTTGGCAAATGGGCACGGTTGAAGGATCAATTAAGACTCTGATAATTTGTTTGGGACCTAACTGTTGTTTTTCTTTATGCCTTACTTCCGTACTTTTAAATAAATGTAAACTTGAAGTTGGATTTTGAAATGTTTTATTTAAGAACGGATGATGCTATTCCATTTTCTTATGCTTGTGTTGTGTACCAAGCCCGTAGCACCCCAATGCTTGTTTTGTCTTCCGCTGAAGCAGATTTTGAGGGTGTTACAAGTATGAAGTCTCTGATTATATTGTTGAGGGTCCTTTCTCCTTTTGGATGCCAAGACAATGTAGAATTATTCTAAATCTCTTTTGTAAACCCTGCTGCAACAAGTAAAGCAGTCTGACTGATATGTGATAAGGGGTTTTGAGTCGTGTTGATGACGTATAGTTCGCATTCGGGTCACGAACCCGACCAATACTCAAGCCCATCACGCGTGGGCTATCACGATAAAGATTTGGGCTTACAACGGCCCAAATCCGAAATCTATTATTGGCCTTGATATAGGATCTCTTATTTATGGGATAAGGATCAATGGACCGAATAAGGCGGGATATGCCGAAGGGTAAGGAACACGAAACCAACAAGGATTTCGTGTGTATATATAGGGCATCTCGGCTCTCATTAAAGGTATTATATCATACCCCTAACTCTTCACTAAAACCCTAAAACCGATTACTTACTCTCACGCCGGAGGATAATCGTGGGAGACAATCCCACGATAAGCCTAACGGTGTTTTTTGTTCTCTTAGTGCGCAGGTCTCAAGCATTAAGATCCAATTGATACGGGAACAGGAATCCAAACAAGGAACGCCCAACTTTTGTATCAACAAGTGGCGCCATCCGTGGGACCAGACACTAAGAACTCTACGAAGAACTAGAATGACAAAGCACGGAAACCTAAATCAGCGGACTCCGCAGGCGAAGAAAACGCATGGTGACCTACAGGGGCAGAAGCAGCAAACTGATTCAACCCCTAAGCAGGCCTCTGGAACAACCAGTGCGCCCAAAAACCTAGGATCATACTCAGATCTGGCCTTTACTACAGTAGAACCGCTCACAAGGACTACCCGTGCTACTACAACAACCACTAGCGCGGAAGATCTACAGCGCACTCCTTTCACCATGCCAGAATTAGACTTCACTGAGCCGCCAAATGCGCCTATCCGAAACAAGGGTCCTGATTTGGAAACAGACATCCTCGCGCTAGAAGGAGTCACGCCTGAACTAGCGCCAAGAGATTTCGTATCTCAAAACTATGAAACCTTGGCTGCGCTTATGCGAGAGGAAGCGAAAAAGAGGTCAAGCCAGAGTCTGCAGGCCCGGTTCAACTTCGACCCTGAGCATGAAGCATCCCCACCGCGTTACCGAAAGGAAAGGCGCGAGAAGGATAGCCGCCGACACCCAGTGTTTACTAGGATCAGAAGGAAAGTTGTGGATGATGAAGCAGCCGACTTACAGTATCGGGAGGAGCATGAAGACGATGGACGGCGTGCCAATGTCCACACTAGGCTTGGCAGTCGCAGGATTCACGATAGACTTAGGCGACGGTGTTCCCCAAGCGAAAGACCTTCAAGCTCGGATTCCGAGGGTAGTCGGCGCAAGCGCCGCAAAAGAGTAAGATCATCCTCAAGTGACTCCTCGGACAACGAGGACGAAGAAACAGGACACTAGAAGTCCAGGAGAAGATACCGCGACCAGGAGGACAAAGATATGTCTCGTCCCTGGCGCCGCCAAAAGGTTGACGCATTCACTCGGCGCATCAGTGATTTTTCAGAAGATAAGAGAAGGCGCATGCCCGCTAATGTTAAAACTTATGATGGGACAGGTGATTCTGACGACCACCTAAAAATTTTTGAATCAGCAGCTACCATCGAAAATTGGCCACAACCTGTGTGGTGCCACATGTTTAATTCTACATTAGTAGGGAATGCGCGAAATTGGTTCAGTAAGCTTCCACGTAGAAGCATCGATGGGTTTGAAGAGTTGCGGAAGGCGTTTCGTTTGAACTTTACTCAGAGGAAGAAGTGCGCCAAGAACCCTGTCGAACTCGCTATAGGGTAAAACAGCGCCAAGGGGAATCCACAAGCGCTTATGTGGAGCGCTATAAAGACGAATGCATACATGTCAAGGCATGCCCCGAAATACTAAAGATCTTAGGGTTTATGAACGGAATCAATAACCCAGAACTTATCAAAAAGTTAAATGATAGGGTTCCCCAAACCTTTGATGAACTTATGAAGCGCACGAGGTCCTTCATCCAAGGAGAAGCCGCCGCTGCGGATAGCAAGAAAGGCTACTCAAACTATAGGTCACAAGAACAGCCAAGGAGACAATCCAATGACCAGAGTAGCAATCGTAACAAAAGCTACCGCAGTCAGGGGGGCGGATGAGAGAATGACAAGTATACCCCACTAACGAAGACTCCAAAGGAGATATTTGCGATGGAAGGCGCGAACTTTCCGAGACCCCTACCGATGCGCACCCCAGAAGATCGGCGCGTAGGGAACGGGTACTGCGAGTATCATGGACAGAAGGGCCACACCACCAATGAGTGTGTCCAATTGCGCCGACTAATTGATAAGCTAGTAAAAGAAGGCAGATTGGACCATCTAGTTAAGAACATCAAGGATGGGAAAGACAAACAGAAGACCGGGGGCAAGAAAGAAGCACCTAAGGACAAGGCTGACACAATCTACATGATACAATCATGGAAGCGAAAGACTAGGCAAAAGGCCAGCCATAAATTTTCTCATGGAAGCGAAATCTCTTTCCCCACCTTGGCTGCGGACAACGCAGTGGTGGAATCACTCACCATCGAGATAAATGCGGGGGGGGGGGGGGTCACGATATCCACCGCATGCATGTTGATGGAGGGGCATCAGCAGACATAATGTATGAGCATTGTTTCAAAAGATTGCGACCTGAGATACAAAGACAGTTAAGCCCGGCCACGACGTCGTTGACTGGCTTCACGGGAGAAAAGATATGGCCCATGGGGCAACTACGACTACTAGTTGTTGTTGGTAATAAGGAACACTCCACGACAGCCTGGATGAATTTTATGGTGATCAGATCTCCTTCGCCATACAATGGCATTATCGAAAGACCAGGAATTTCGGCAATACGCGCAGTACCGTCCACAGCACATGGGATGCTCAAATTCCCGGTAGAAGGCGGCATTGTCACCATCTACAATAACGCTGTGCCACCTAGAGAGTGTAACACGATTACATGTGAGACGACGCACACCCAAGAACAGAGCGCAGCTAAAGTATCAAACCTGAAGGTCGCAATTCATCCTGATTACCCGGAGCAAGAAGTATCGATCGGGGGATCGCTGTCTGATAAAGGCAGAGCTGCCGTATGCGCACTCTTGCAAAAGAATCTGGATATCTTCGCATGGGAACCAAAGCACATGACTGGTGTGCCACGCTCGATTGCAGAACACAAGTTGAAAATCCGACAAGGATACTCCCCAGTACGGCAGAAAAAGCGCGGCCAGGCTCCGGAACGCGCAAAATCCATTCTAGAGGAAGTACACAAACTTGTTGACGCAGGAATCATGCGAGAGGTCTATTACCATGACTGGCTCTCCAATCCAGTGATGGTCAAGAAGAGTGATGGTAGTTGGCGGATGTGCGTGGATTTCACTGATCTCAACAAAGCATGCCCACAAGACTGCTACACACTACCAGAGATAGACTGGAAGGTAGAATCTTTATGCGGATACCCCTTTAAATGTTTTTTAGACGCATACAAAGGGTACCACCAAATCCAAATGGCTAAAGAAGACGAGGAAAAAACAGCCTTCCACACAAGCTAAGGTGTCTACTGTTATACAAAGATGCCTTTTGGCCAAAAGAATGCGGGCGCCACCTACCAGCGATTGGTAGATAATGCATTTGAAAAGCAAGTGGGCCGCAACCTAGAGGTCTATGTTGACGACCTTTTCATAAAAAGCCATACCGAAGGCGAATTGGTCCGCGACATTGAAGAAACATTTAGAACACTACGAAAGATCAACATGAAGTTAAATCCTAAGAAATGCACTTTTGGCGCTACAGAAGGCATGTTCCTTGGATACTTGATAGAACCTGATGGCATTAAACCATGCCCAGAAAAAACAGAGGCTGTCATCCAACTCCCTTCACCACGCACGTTGAAAGAAGTCCAGTCTCTGAATGGAAAACTAGCCGGTTGAACAGATTCCTGTCCAAATCAGCAGATAAGTCACTCCCCCTCTTTAAAACACTCAAGAAGTGTACAAAAAAGGGAGACTTTCGTTGGACTACAGAAGCGGAAGAAGCTTTTACACAGCTTAAGCAACATATAGCAGCGCTTCCCAAGCTAGTCGCACCCCGACCAGGGGAGGAGTTAATTGTGTACTTGTCTGCGACTCATGGAGCAGTCAGCGCGGTGCTACTGACAGATAGGAACTCCGTACAAACACCGGTATATTTTGTAAGCAAAGCGCTCAAGAAGACAGAGATTAACTATAGCCCAATGGAAAAGTTGGTCTTGGCATTAGTATTTGCCGCCAAAAGATTGCGCAGGTACTTTCAAGCACACCCAATAGCGGTGATCACAGACCAACCAATCAAGCAAGTTATCTCCAAACCCGATGCATCGGGGCGATTACAAAAGTGGAGTGTATTGCTAGGCGAGTATAACATCTCTTATAGACCACGCACTGCGGTTAAGGGGCAAATACTAGCAGATTTCATCATCGAAAAACCAGACGCCGATGCTACACCTCAGCGGAGCGAGGTAGAACTACAAGAACCATGGGTCCTGTTCACGGATGGATCTTCATACGTGGATGGGTCGGGCGCAGGCCTTATCCTCACCAATCCAGAAGGAAGGGAATTCACTTACGCACTGCGCATTGAATTCACAGCTACGAATAACGAGGCAGAGTATGAAGTCCTAATTGCTGGATTACGCATTGCAACTCGAATGGGTGTAAGCAACCTAGAAGCAAATGTGGATTCCCGATTAGTAGCCAACCATGTGTCGGGCGAATATGTGGCTAAAAAGGATAACATGGTTCAATACCTCGACAAGACCAAGTCACTTATCCAAGGTTTTGACAGGTTTACCATTAAACAAGTTCCTAGAGGTGAAAACAAAAAAGCGAATGCGCTAAGCAAGATCGCATCTACAAGTTTTGCGCACCTGTCAAAACAAGTGTTGGTGGAGATCCTAAAAAAATAAATGGGATAATTACTAAAATAGCCCGATTGCCCAAGTGCTAAGAGTATCTGTCCCGATCTCAAAAAATTCCCCCCTTAGCCCAAGGGCAACCGTATATTCACGTATTGTACGGTAGTGTATTTTGGGCAACTTTTATTTGTTGGGCAACCGTATACTTTACAGATGGTTTTTTGGTCATTTCAAAAATTTTACACTGTTCACTGCTTTCATTACTGTTCATACCGTATTCGAAAATAAAAATTTAAAAACAAACAGCATCTCCTCTATACACTTCTTCCCTCCATCTCGTTTCACAGTCACGGTCAAAAAAAATAAACTGGGTTTATGTTCGCGCTTGTTTATCTTGTTACACTATTATTTCAATCTCCAATCTACTACCATTGTTTTCCCTGATTGTCATCTGAAAACTGAGTAACTGTTCATTGAACAGTGTTCCAATAAAATCATTTAACACCGTCGATTGTTTGTTTGATTCGAAAAAATGTGGTATAATATGGTATGTACAGCGTATTACGAATCTTTATTACATTTGTTTTGTATCGTTATTGATTTTTGTTTATCTGGTATAATATAGTGTTGTTTGTTTGTTTATGCATTTATGTGGATTATGATTTGATTTTTGTTTTGGGATGTATTTGATAAGCCACGATTTTGGGTTGTATCTGATACGCCATGCCTGATTCAAATAAGGTCATAAGCAAAACACCCTATTCTTATGGTCCAACACTAAGTGGTTGTAGTTAAGTTGTAATCATCTGAACTGTGTATGATAGTGTTTACTTTGGCTGTATACATGTGTTCAAACTTATTTTGTTATGAATTGTATGTTCTGAGTTAACATATTTTTTCCTTTTAGGACTATGAAGCTAAACTAATCATTAGTAGCAAACT